>OX244036.2:48116909-49411409 GCA_945859785.2 Tridacna gigas
AAAAACCCTGTAGTAGAAGTCTAATGGTAGTTGGTATTGACCAAACTGTTCTGTTTGTCTCTATATACTACAGTTGAAATTAAGTGATTTGCAAGATAGATCATAGATGTTATTTAACTTTTTACCAAGCATTCTCGAGTTTTAACGTTCTGGAGGAAAAAAGCCTTCGAAAAACATTTAGGGAAAAGGAGAAAATGCTGGCAACCAGTATTTTCTCCTTTTCGAACAATGTTTTCTGCCATTTGAAAGACAAATTTTATGTTTGAGTAACACAGAATGTGTTTTCTGCAACTGCTTTCAATTTGGACCAGTCTGAAATTTACTCTTGTGGCAAAGAGTTAACTCTTTACCAGAAAACAAAATTTTAGACCTGTCTAAAGTGAAGCTATGTGCAGGCAACAAATTAAGTGTGTCACTGAACTTTCCTTTGAATGAATCGATAACATTGTAGGGAAAAGGAGAAATGCTGGTCACCAGCATTTTCTCCTATTACCACAATTTTGCTTTCTTTCTACAAGTCTTTAAAGCTCAGGATTTTTGTGGTAAATGGTTGACACTTTACCAAACAACAAAATTATAGACTTGTCCAAATTAAAAGGATTTGCAAATGACAAAATAGATGGGACTCAAAATTTGTCTTGCGGAGAATAGAAAACATTACGGGACAAGGAAGAAATGTTGGTTACCAGCATTTTCTCTTTTTCCCACAATGTCTTCAAAAGTCTACTCTTCTAGGGGTTGTTAAAACTCAGAATTGTGTGGTAAAGGGTTGGTACTTGAGTGAGTGTTATGTCAGTATGTGTCCGCCTTCAATTCTACTAACAGCCCACTGTTGGACTATGTAAAACAAAGTTGTGTTACACAAAGTATTGTTATTCTTTAGTCATGTTTTTGTTGCCAAATATTAGAACCAAAATACATGTGCAATGTGTTCCTGTCGATATTAGCTAGCTAGACTATGTAGTTATTGTTTTTGTGTTGGTGAATTGCGTAATCCAGATTTCATACTTTTGCTTTTACTCTTTACCTAACAAGAAAATTTTAGACTGGTCCAAATTGAAAGCATTTGCAGACAACAAATTAAATGTCTCAAAATGTTACTTGCATTTTCCCTTTCTCCCACAATGTTTCCAAAAGCCTTTTTCTTTAAGGTCATTCAAACCTGAAATGGAATGGTTAAGGTTAACTATCCGTCTTTCATGATTTATCAGTAATTTACACATATAGTTCATTGCAATGTGATTTAACCTCATTGCTTGATTAAAACTACTGTAGACTTTACAACACATTGGCATTTTGGATGAAAATCAGTCAATTTATTACATGAAAGCATTAATATTATTGTAAGGTAAAGAACAAGTTCTAGTGCTCAGTCGTTTTACAACATTTAAAAACTCATCTGTTGTCATGAAGCTCGGTTAGTTTGTTGCTTGGCTTATGAATCATGAGAACGTGCTTCTTTCAAAAATTTTGTCCCTTCATATTACCATGAATCGTTCTTTAACTCTTTCAGTGCCAAATGCCTACATAAACTCAAAGCCCTTCGATGGCTTAACCCTTATCCTGCCAAATACATGTAACTGAAATGAAACTTCTTTAAGCCAACAGTAAAAACTAAAATCCTGCTATTTCAACAGTATTTTTTGGGGAAAGATAACTTCTAAGCGGACAGTGTAGTCTGATCTTGATTTATACTGTCTGCAAAAGGTCCTTGAGTCGTGCTTAAAATTGTAAGGATTAAAATAAAATCAACTGAAACTGAGGAGGAATTTTGTATTACAAGCTTTCCTAAACAAGGGAATGGTATAGATCCAAGATCAGAATGCACATTCTGTGCAGTCTGATCTTGATCTATACCATTGACAATACCTCCTATTTTTTGCCTGTTGCACTGAAAGAGTTAAACTTTGTCAGTAGTGGAATGTAGAGCAAGTGGAACAAAAATAGAAAAAGAAATGATCATTGTAATGATAAGCAATCATTCTTTTAGTTCCTTCTTATACATCCACAAGGGCCATATTTACCACACTGTCTGTATGCTTTATATAATGCCTAGCCATTGAATTGGCTGGGACATGATTTCTTAGCCAATGAAATGGCTAGGCTTTCAATTTATACTTAGAACAGTATTTAGAAAGTTCAGAAAACAAGTCTAGATTTGTAATAGACAACTGTAGATTGCTCAAACTTAGAAACTGCAACAGTAAATTAACCCTTTACCACACAGTGCAGAGTTTTACGGACCCTTAAAAGAAAGCTTTCAAAGGAAAAAAAATAGCTTTTGAAAACATCGTAGGAAAAGGAGAAAATGCTACCAGCATTTTCTCCTTTTTCCACAATGTTTTCTACCCTTCCAAAGACAAATCACATCATTTGAATAAAATTAAATCTGTGGTCTGCTTTCAATTTGAATGAATCTAAAATTGTGTCATCTGGTAAAGAGTTGATTGACTTAAATATATAATAAGTAGTGCTCTGGCAAAAGGGACTTTAATGCATCAGTGAAAAGTACAGACCTATGTCAGCCTGCACAGCTCTGACCCAGGTCAGCCTGCAAGGTTGACCTGGGGTGAAACTTTTTGCTGTTGGTTAATTTTCTGCATGTCAAAAGTTCACTCTATGTCTTCATTTAGTCGGTTGTTTAACAAAATTTTATGGATCCATAATTATATGGTGATTTCCTTGGACCATTCATATTAAAAAAAAAAAAATGAGTGATGTTCTGGTTAAAGGGGGTTTAATGCATCTCTGTGGTGCATTATACCAAGCAAGTTATCACATAATTATGGATTCATAAAATCCATTTAGTCTATCAAACAACTGAATCAAAAGGCAGAATGGTCGTTGGACATGCAGCAAAAAGCAAAAAGTTTCAACCAATGTCACTGTCAATGTTTGGACTGCACTTGCTAACCTAGGTCGATCCTTTTTGCAGATGTATTAAACACCTTTTCCCAGAGCATGACTGATATTATTAGTGTGACAGCATCTGCACAAATGAAGCAAGAATTGATTTTCTATGTAAATAAATAACTATTTATTTCTTTTTGTTGAAATATATGTTGTTTTCTCACAGGTGTATGTGAACTGTTTAACCCTTTACCATACAGTCCCTACTTTTAACAACCCTGAGGAAGGAGTCTTTTGAAAATATTGTGGGAAAAGGAGAAAATGCTGTTAATCAGCATTTTCTTCTTTTCCCACAAGGTTTTCTAACCTATCAAACAAAAATCACATCATTTGAGCCCCATTAAAGTTGTCGTCTGCAAATGCTTTGAATCTGGACAGGTATAAATTTTTGTCATGTGGTAAAGAGTCAAAGTGTTAGATGTACAGCGTGCTTCACGTTGAGTGGCATTTCTCTTCAAAATAATGTATTCTCTATAACTCTTCACCACACAATCACGAGTTTTAACGAGCCTGAAGAAGGCTTTTGAAAACATTGTGGAAAAGAAGAAAATGCTGGTAACCAGCATTTTCTTCTTTTCCCACAATATTTTCTACGGTCTCAGAAACAGATACCGTTGTTTGTGCCCAATTTTATTTGTTGTCAGCAAACGCTTTCAAACGCTTTCAGTCTGGACTGGTCTAAAATTCTGTTGTGTGGTGAGAGTTAAAATTGCTGTAAACTCTTTGCTAATCCAGTCTTTTTGGGACTTTCAGAGTGATGAATTTCGAAAACCTTGTGGAAAAAGGGAGAAAATGCTCATATTTAGCATTTTGTCCTTTTCTGACAATGTTTTCCATCCCTTCATAGATGTATTTCAACATTTGAGTCATACTGAATCTGTTGTCCACAAATGCTTTGAGTTTGGACAAGTCTTAATTTTGTTGTCTGGTAAAGAGTTAAACTGAGAAAATCTCTTTTTTCAAGATTTTCATTGAATCATATCCCTGCATTGATTAAATTTAATTATTAAGCCTAGACTGTACTAGCAATACTTTTCACACCCCTTCCATGAAACTTCATTTTGAAAACATAGTGAAAAAAGGAGTCCTTGCTTGCCACAAGCAATCCTTCCATTTCCCACAATGTTTTCTGTATCACCATAAAAGATATTTTCCGCATAGCTAGAGAATCTCAGTACTGAAGTAAATTTTACAGAGATAATTACAGTCACTAATTGTAAGGTTGAAACTCATTTTCTACTTATTTCAAATGAACTGTGACAGAATTTTAGACTTGTCCAAATGCAAAGCATTTGCAGATGACAAATGGGACTCAAAAACTGAAATTCATTTTGGGAAGGTTAGAATATATTGCGGAAAAAGGAGAAATTGCTGGTTACCAGCATTTTCTCATTTTCCCTTGTTTTCAAAAGGCTCTTTTCTTCAGGGCCTTTAAAGCTCATGATTGTGTGTTAAAGAGTTTTTGTGCTGATCAACTGATTGATTGATTGGTGCTTTATACCCAGCTCAACATTATTTCAGTCATATCACATTCATGTATGTCCTGGGTTTCACCAGTACTAGCCTGGGGCTCTGGTGTGTCTTACCTAAAGACACTCCCATGAAAGCCAGGTGTTTCAAGCAGACAGTGTAGATCAAGGTCATACTGCACAGAACATGATGTCTTATCTTATATCTACACTTTTCGCATCCTTGCTAGATTTTCTGACCCAACTATCTTTAAAATTGCAGTATTTGCACCTTAACTCCATATCATACAATCCTGAGTTTTAATGACCCTAACAAAGAAGAACTAAGAAAACATTGTGGGAAAGAGAAAATGCTGGTTACCAACATTTTCTCTTTTTCCCACAGTTTTCTACCCTTTAAAGGAGAAATCATATTTTTTTATAGTGTGCTTTATTACAAAGTCTCCCAATTTCAGCAAGTCTAAATTTTTACCGTGTGGTAAAGAGACTTACGCCATAAATGTTTAGATCATAGCTGACACAGTTGAACAACCCAAGTTTTTGAGATCATGCCCCTGTAACTTGTTAATAAATCTAGATTGAATATTGACAATAAATGATATTGAAATGAAATGCTTTCAACGTACATGTATTCCTCATTACAAACCCAGGGCATAAAATGAACCCTTAGAGCACTAAAATCTTTACCAGACAACAAAATTTTAGCCTTGTCCAAACTGAAAGCATTTGCACATGACAAATTCAATGTTACTCACAGCCAACAATTAAAAGGTGACAAATTAACTTGGGAAACAGTCCAGCAGCAGCACTACTTTTTTACCCCTTTACGAAACAATCTCAATTTTTAACTACCGATACCCAGTTTTCTACCCTATCAAAGACGGAAATCATCTTCTGAGCCGGATTTGTCTTATGCGAATCTTTCAGTTCTGTCTAGTCCAAAATTTTGTCTTTTGGTAATGAAAAAAACCTTGACCATATAATCCCAAGTTTGAACGACCCTTACTGAGAAGGCTTTAGAAAACACTTTGGGAAAAGGAGAAATTGCTGGTGGCTGGTAACTTCTGATTTGTAGTCTATTAATCCCTTCAGTTTTGAGCAGTCTACAATTCTGTTGTTTGGTAAATTTTGAGCAGTCTACAATTTTGTCGTTTGGTAAAGAGTTTGTCTGTTAAAGGAGTCTATTCCAGCAAATGCTTCCAATTTATCAATATGATTGGACATTTGCTGTTCAGTTATTCTAACTCTTTGCCAGATGACAAAGATGACAACATTTTTGAAATGTCCAGAATGAAAACATTTTCAGACAACAGATCAAAAGTAGCTAAAATGATAGAATTTTTCTTTTATAGTGCATTTTCTATCTTTTTTTTTTCTAAGACCTTTTTCCACGGGATTGTAAAAAAGGACTGTTTGGTAAAGAGATAAAACAGAGGTCCATGTAAGGGGAGAATTCCAGTATGCCAAGAGTCTTGTTGAGGCAATGCTAATGAGTTCCCACAATCTTGGTTTAGTGAAGAAACAACAAATTTTAGACTTCCAAATTGAAAGCCTTTGCAGATGAAAAATTTGAATTTGGTAAAAAATAATCTGAAGTTCTCTGGAAGGTTAGAAAATCTGGTCATCGGCATTTTCTTCTTTTTGCAGAATACTTTAACCCTTTACCAGATGACAAAATTTTAGCTTTGTCTAAATTGAAAACATTTGCAGACAACAATTTCAGTGTGGCTCAAATAGTGCAATTTTTCTTTGATAGGGTAGAAAATGTTTTCAAAAGGCTTCTTTCACAGGAACATCAAAAGGCGGCATTGTGTGGTAAAGGGTTAAAAAGCAATCTTCAGGGTCATTAAAGCCTAGCTGTGATTGTTCAGTGAAAGGCTAAAGGAAAGTGGAATTATTCCAAATGTTTAACCCTTTACCACACAATCCCGACTTTTAACGACCCTGAGAAAGAAGCCTTTTGAAAACATCATGGGAAAAGGAGAAAATGCTGGTAATCAGCATTTTCTCCTTTTCCCACAATATTTTCTGCCCTTCCAAAAACAAATTGAAACTTTTCAGTTGCATTTATTTGCCATCAGCAAATGCTTTCAATTTGGACTAATCTAAAATTCTGTCATTTGGTAAAGAGTTAAACTGGGCTTAGCCCTTTATCAAACAATTCCATGATTTAAAGACCCTGATGAATAAGGCATTTAAATACATTGTGGGACAAGGATAAGGCATTCAAAAACATTGTGGGAAAAGGAGAAAGTGCAGGTTAACTCTACCCAAATTTTAGACTGATTCAAATTGAAAGAATATGCAGATGACATTTTAAATGCGGCACAATGGATGGGGCTGCAATCAGATAGGGTAGAAAACATTGTGGGAAAAGGAGAAAATGCCGGTATCCATTGTCTCCTTTTCCCACAATGTTTTCAAAGGCCAGCTTTGTCAGGGTCGTTAAAATTTGGGACTGTGTGGTAAAGGGTTAAAAGTAATTTCTCCTTAACCCTAAACACTTGTTTTGGACATAAATCACATTGTATATCATTATACATAATTTCTCATCTACAATTGCTTTCAATACAGATGACGCTAAACTTTTGTTGTAGGGTAAAGGGTTAATTGTAGAAGAAAACAAGAAAATTGTCATTGCATTCAACTGAATAAGACTAAGAAAGTGCACTCTACCTTGGCTTCCCTTGCTCTTGATTTCGATGCCCATCTTGCCACATGCAATTCTATCAACTTCAACAATGAATTAACCTGTATAAAAACGCACATGGGCATTAATCTTTTTTTAATAAGAATGATCTTTGGAAAGAAGATAGTGTAAAAGGTACTGGAATATGAATATTGAAACTCTGTTGTGGTTCATTTGTACAAGTTATAATGAAATAGCCTTCAAATAGGTCCACAGAGGTCTGCAAAATAAATATGTCTACATTTTTTTTTATCAATCTCGAGTTATGATTAATTCATTCAAAACTTATTCAGAGAAAAAGGTCAAAAGCCAGCTAATGTAACTACACACACAAAAAAAAACTTGAGCTATCCAAGATTATCTGCATGTAAAGTCAAACCAGTATTCAGAGACTATCCAAAGGAAGTAAGGACAGGTGGTCTCTTACAGCATGTCTCTCTTAACCATTTACCAAGCAATCCTGATTTTTGAACACCAGTATGACACAGCCTTTTGAAAACATTGTCAGAAAAGGAGAAAATGCTAAAACCCAGCATTTTCTCCTTTTTGCAGTGACAGCCGATTCTTATTATTTAAATGACATGTACTTTGTCATCTGCACATCGCTTTGAATTTGGACAAGTCTAAAATTTTGTCGTTTGGCAAAGAGTTACATGTAACCTTTTATCAAACAATCCAGAATTTAAAATAAGACTTCAATACTCTAAGACAGGTGCAACTGTTAAAATCTCAACAAAAAAAAAATGTGCAAATCAGACATATTAGCACCTTTATATTTTTTTTAAATAAACAATGTTGATATGACAATATCTAAAACAACAAGCAGAGTATGTCAAAATATTGTCATCAAGTAGTAAATGTCAGAAACAATCTTGATTTGCTCTTGCGTACATTGATTGAAATAAAAGAAAAAAAGCTAGGAACGAAAACTAACTGGACGAATCAACCAATTTGTACAAGAAAAGGTTTTGATTTGAGAGATGGAAAAGGCAGAATATCGCTGTTCCGAAAAAAAGAAAGAACAAAGACCGCTCGACTTATCGAAGCAATAACAGCTCATCTTTACGGTTTTAATTTTAACACAGAGAATCGAAAAATTGAATCGCTTCTGTTCCGAGTACTTAGAAATACAGTGCAGTAGTCACGAGTCGAGTAAGCTTTTACAGCTTCGTAATTAAATTCGCCTTCTTGATGTAAAAAGAGCATTTCGATGAAAGATCCTGATTTTTCGTTTGGTAAATATATAGCAAGCTAATTAATTGTCAAAAACCCATCAAGAGTTGTGCTGAAGTGCACCACCGATCGCAGTTTTTTTTTGTTTTGTCATAACTGAAAGTAGACTGAAGTACTTGATTGGTATCTGGTCACTTCGTACCCGGGTCCTTTCATACCTATGTCATTACAACCCGTTTTGGTAATTTCATACTGACTTGTTTGTTAATTTTGTAACATATAAATACCTCCTTGTACCCATGTGTTTTTCGAGCCAGTATGGTCATTTCGAACTTAGACTCTAAGTGTGCCCCTTGAAGGGACCCAAACCTTTTCATATTTTGATCCAGACTTCAAAATAAGTTTAATCAGAACTTAGCATGACAATAGATCGCACATCTGAAGATAAGAAAGAGAAATAAAAGTTTTATCAATGGTATTTCTTTGGCATGAACCAAAATTTTGCGTGACACACTAATGGATATGTAATACTTTTATTTGCAAGGGTAAAGAAACTGGATGCTTACATTCAGTAAAAGGGTGCAAGTTCTGTGTTTACATAACAGGGCTGCCTTTTTACAATCCAGAACTCTATCTATTTTCATGACATTTTGGTATTTTATCTGTGTTTTAGTAAAGATAAACCATTAGGTTGTAGATCATGGACTTTATTATTAGGGAACAACAAAAAGTTTTGAACCATATAGTTGTTTGAAGAGATGCTGGTATGGTAAGATTTCTTCCAGAAGCATGAAAAGAAAGGCTGCTTCTGGGCTAGAAGAGAAAGAAGTACAAAACTAACATAAGAGTAATCTTTGAAACGAATTAAGATCTACATGTGTTATTTATCACATGCCATTCCCACATTCCTGTTTTCTAGTTTACTCTTTATCACACAATCATGAGTCTTATCAAAGAAAGCTTTGAAAACATAGAGGGAACATTTTCTCCTTTCCTTACCATGTTTTCTACCAGATGGAAAATAAATTTCATCAATTGAGCCATATTTAAATTGTACGCAAATGCTTTGGATCTGGACTCGTCTAAAATTTGTCATTTGGTAAAGAGTTAAAGGCCTAGGCCCAGATTCTAAAAGCACTTTAAGTGCTATGATCATCGTAAACCAACCTTATGTCTCTTGTTAGCATTTTGTTGTCTCACTCAAAACATTGCAACTGAAGGGCCAGTCATAAACCTGATTTTAAACTAAGACCTACTTTAATGTAAGAGCTACTTAAATTAAGAGCTACTTTAACGTAATCATAGGCCATTTTTCATTTATACATAAAAAGCATAGTGTTATGTTTCAATATGACATTATTTTTACATGTGAACAGCCGCACAGAAGAAGCAATATAGCTCAGCAAATTTTAGGGACAGTATGAATTCCTTGGATTACATGGATGACATGGAATTAATTAGAAAATACCACCTTGACCGAGGATCAATTGTTACCCTCTGATTTTTATTTCTCTTTCAGGGTTGTTAAAAGTCATGATTCTTTGGTAAAGGATTAAAACAGTATGAAATTGGTCGATTGATTGATTGTATGGTGTTTAACACTGTTTTCAACATTATTTCAGTTATATCACGGCGGCCTGTGCACCTATCCATGCTTTCCTGAAGTTTCTTTTACCAGTACTCCGCATGACATTCTTTCCAAGCCACTGGCTGCTTTCTCACATAATCATCGTTGAAACAATGGTCAGCAGTGAGAGGGGAATGAATCCTGTTGTGATGACTATCATCAATCCTCGCAAAGAAATTGGCCAAGCCGGGGATTGAACCAGCAACCTCCTGTTCTCAAGTCCTGTATGCTACCTACTGAGCTATAGGGGCTTGGCAGTATGAAATTGGTTTATTGTAACTCTTTACCAGATGCCAAAATTTCAGGCTTGTTAAAAGTCAAGGCAGTTGTAGACAACAATGTTGCTAAAACAATAAATTTTATCTATTCTTATTTAAAAGGGCTGTGAGAAAAGGAATATATGCTGATAACCAGATTTCAAAATTTTTCTTTCTTTGGGCCTTTGAAACACAGGATTATTTTGTAAATGGTTCAAGGGACCAAAATGAAAAAGTCAAAATAATTTCAAAATGATCAAAATGGTATGAAATGACCAAGATACGAAGGGAGTAGAAACAACTTGATGACTCTCAATTTTCAAAAATTATCCAGATCTAGATCTACAATTTTCATGACTGAAAAATAATCAAATATTTGACAGTTTACCCAGTGCAAGGAAAACTTCACCTGAAGCAAAAAGTTTAGAGTTCAGGAATACTAAGGTATATAGATATACATGTGTTGTACCACAAACACTGAGACACAAATGTACCAGTACTTTAAACTATTGACTGGTCCACAGTGCTGGGGTATAAAGCATATGATGGGTTGCTTTATTTGAGATTGTTAACCCTTAAAGCACCTTTCACGACTATAGTTGAGTTTGCAGCCAGTGTAGATCAAGATCAGGCTGCACAAAATGTGCAGCCTGATCTTCGATCTACACTGTCCGCTTTGCTGAACCACTGTAGACAAAAGCAACCATGAAATTGCAATTATTTGGGTCATATTTCTTGGATGAAAATGTCCGACGGATTTAATCGGCCCTTTAAGGGTTAATTAGCTTAGCTGCTTTTGAAGAAAAGGTCTAGGTAATGTCACAGTCCTTTTGTTGTCTGCCTCGTCGTCTGGGTATTCATTACCTGTGTCATTATTGTCTGCGTTGTCGTGCAAAAACTTTCACACTTTATGATATCTCTGTCATTACTGAAGATATTGACTTTAAACTCAGACAAGTTGTTAACTATCTAAAAAGGAAACCATACAACAAGGATACGTAACCGTCAAAATATTTTTAATACAATTTTTACCATTTTTTGACTTAGAATACATTGTGTCAAAACTTTGACATTTGATATTTCTGTCATTACTGAAGATATTTACTTCACACTTGGACTAGCTGTTAACTATCAAAACCGGAACCCATACATCAAGGGGAGGTAACCATCAAATGTTTTGACAAAGTCATGCTCCCTTTTGATTCTGAATTATCACTGACAGTGTATTTCTAAAAGCACCCGCAGCCGAGCAGTTGTACCTACATGTACATGCATGCAGTGCTCTTCTTAATCTAAAGCACAATTGCATTATTTATTCTCTCACTCTTAGTTGCCTAGACTGACTAAATGAAACATTTCATATTATAATTCAAATAAACAAAACTATTGTAGAATTAAGGTCAATACCTGCATGTACAGATGATTCAACAAATGCCTGTTCTACCTGTTTATTCATACCTGAATGCACAGTCTTTATGGTATACCAGTAGAGGCACATTATGTTGTCAGAAACAAAAATGAAGATCAAAGAACTAAGACTATCATGTAGATCTATACTTGATTTCTTTATCTCTGTCCTTTTGTATACTTTTCCTTAATTTACATGTACATAAGTAAATAAGCAGATTTTTCCCTGACTTATGTTTCTCTGAATCTGGGCACCAGTGTTTTCTTAGTGTTCCCTGACATAAAAACTGTTGGCACATTATTTGACTGCATCTGCCTGCACCAATTAAACAGGGTGCAAGACAATTGCCCACACAGACATTTGCCCACCTGGACATTTGCCCACCAGGACAAAAGCCAGGACATTATGGGGAAAAGAATAAATTGCTCATAAAGAGCATTTTCTCCATCTCTCACAATGTTTTCTTTCATATCATTAAATTTTCTTCCATTTTTGCTGCATTTAAAATTGTCGTCTGCAAAATTTCTTTGAATTAGGGCCGATGCAAATTTTGATTGACTGTTTTAGCCCTCTACCAGATGAAGCCTTGTTTTTACAATGTGGGGAAGAAGACCCATGTATTTATGTGTCTGCAGTTGAACACTTATGAAAGCATTGTGGGAGAAGGACAAATTGCTCACAACGAACATTTTTCCATTTCCCACAGAGTTTTAACAGTTATATTGTTTGGACAGGCTTCTCTTATTACTAAGATTAATAGAATTTAATTCATAATTAAACCACTTAAATAATAATTACTTGGTTTGGGCAAGCTTCTCTTGTTATACATTTAAGATTAAAGGAATTTAATTTATACATCCAGCTGCAATGGAAATCGTTTATTTGTGGGAAAAATGTTGAAAAATTATTTGACTTAAAACCACATGACTTGGATTAAAATACGTGAAAACAAAAGGGAAAAAGGAGGGTATAGACAAAATTGTTACAATTGTGGGTGGGCTTTTGTCCAGGTGGCAAATGTCCTTGTGGGCAAATGTCCTGGTAGGCAGTTGTCGGTAACCCAATTAAACATGATGGTATTTGTCACTTATATGATATAAAAATATATGTTGTGAGAAAAGGAGAAACTGCTGGTTACCAGCATCTTCTCCTTTTCCCACATTGTTTTCAAAATACTCCTTCCTCTGGGTGTATAAAACTCAGGATTATTGATACATGTATTGGGTAAGTAAGTTTCTTTTGTTACAGACAGTCAGAACTTCAGACCCAATTTATAGAGATTTCAGTGTTCTTACTTAACTCTTTGCCAAATGACAAAATTTTAGACTAGTCCAAATTGAAAGCATTTGCATGCAACAAATGCAACTTAAAAATTGAAATTTGTTGTGGGACAGGTAGAAAACATTGTAGGAAAAGGAGAAAATACTGGTTACCAGCATTTTCTCCTTTTCCCATTATGTTTCAAAAGGCTTCCTTTTTAGGTTCCTTAAAAGTTGGGATTGTGTGGTAACTCTTTAGCAAACTACAAAATTGTAGACTGGTCCAAATTAAAAGCATTTGCAGACAATATTATAATTAAATGTGGTAGAAATAATGGGATTTGTTTATGAAAGGGTACAAAACATTTTAAGAAAAAGGGAAAGTACTGGTTACCAGCATTTTCTTCTTTTCCCACAATGTTTTCAAAAGCTGTCTACTTCAGGGTCATTAAAACTTGGGATTGTGTGGTAAAGGGTTGAGGGGAAAGGGGGGGGGGTTATAACCATTCAGTAAAATACACATAGATATGTGTTGTTAGTTTAGTTCATTTGAAATATTTTAACTCTTTACCACACAATCCTAACTTTTTAACGACCCTGAGAAAAAAGCTTTTGAAAACATTGTGAGAAAGGGAAAAAATGCTGGTAACCAGCATTTTCTCCTTTTTCCACAATGTTTTCAACCCTATGAAAGGCAAATTTCATATTTCGGGTAACATTTGTCATCTGCTTCCGATTTGAACATGTCCAAATTTTGTCGTTTGGTAAAGAGTTAACTCTTTACCACACAATGCTGTGTTTTAATGACCCTGAGGAAGAAGCCTTTTGAAAACATTGTGGGAAAAGGAGAAAATGCTGGTAACCACATTTATTTTGTCATTTGCAAATACTTTCAATTTGGACCAGTCTAAAATTTTGTCATTTGGTAAAGAGTTAAAAGATCATGAACTTTGATTTGATTTTTATCATTCAGGTTGAATCCACAGAATACATGATACATACCCAACATGTTCAGTGCTTTGGGAAAAGCTTTAGACTACATTTTAAATTCGGACAAAGCTGATGAGACTGAGGACAGTGCAGGTATTACTTTTACATTAACTCTTTACCACACAATCCCGACTTACCGACCCTGAAAAAGGAGCCTTTTGAAAACATTGTGGGAAAAGGAGAAAATGCTGGTAACCAGCATTTTCTCCTTTTCCCACAATGTTTTCTACCCTTCCCAAAACAAATTTCAATTCTTAAGTCACATTCATTCTGTCGTCTGCAAATGCTTTTAATTTGGACAAGTCTAATATTTTGTCATTTGGTAAAGAGTTAACTCTTTACCACGCAGTCCCGACTTTAATGACTCAGAGAAAGAGAGCTTTTGAAAATATTGTGGGAAGAGGAGAAAATGCTGGTCACTCCTTTTCTCACAATGTTTCCTACCCTTCCCAAAACAAATTTCGGTTTATGAGTTACATTTATTTTGTCGTCTGCCAATCCTTTCAATTTGGACTGGTCTAAAATTTAGCTGTTTGATAAAGAGTTATTCAACCCCTTGTCGAACAATCCCATGTTCAAGAAAGATTACATTCCTGAAGAATGAGACTCTTCAAAACATTGTGGAAATATGAGAAAATGCTGGTACCTAACATTTTCTCCCTTTTCCACAATGTTTTCTACCCTCTCAAAGAAAAATCACACAATTTGAGACATATAAACCCTTTACCATATGGCAAAATTATAGACCTGTTCAAGCTCAAACATTTGCAGATGATAAATAACATGTGACTGAAATGATGGGATTTGTCTGTGATAAGGTAGAAAACCTGGGAAAAGATAAAAATGCTGTTTAGCAGCATTTTCTCTTGTTCCAGCAATGTTTTCAAGTAGCTCTTTCTCAGAGTTGTAAAAACTTGGGGTCATGTGGTAAAAGAGTTAGTGTGCCATCTGTAATTTAGTAAATGCTTTCAATTTGGACTTGTTTAAGATTTTGTTGTCTCTTACAAATTTAAGTGGTTGAAAATGACAAAAATTTATCCATGTTGAAATAATTTGCAAATGCCAAGTTCAAAGTGGCTCAAATGACAAGACTTGTCTATCATACAGTAGAAATCACTGTTTGAAAAGCAGAAAATTGTCTATCATACAGTAGAAATCATTGTTGGAAAAGCAGAAAATGCTGGTCATCAGTATTTTCTCCATTTGCAACATTTTTCTCAAAAATCCAAGATTGTTTGGGAAAGGGATTGCTACTGTATTCCAGCCATACACTTTTTTGCTAAATGTTTCTTGAGTTTTCAAGTTAACTCTTTACCAAACAAAAAAATTTTAGGCTTGTCCAAATTGAAAGCATTTGCAGACCAAAAAGTAAATGCGACTCAAAATTTGAACTTTGTTTTTGGAAGGGTAGGAAACGTTGTGGGAAATGGAGAAAATGCTGATTACCAGCATTTTCTTCATTTTCCACAATGTTTTCAAAACTTCTTCTTCAGGATCGTTAAAACTTGTGTGGCAGTAGGTTATTACCAACTTTTTACCTTCCATAATAGTTTGAGTATAGGGTCTTTGATTGTATACATGTATGTCTTTCCTTCCTTGAAATCTGTACCTAATACCTAGAAACCAAACTCATAAGGACAATAGTATTGATATGCATGTTGCTCAAAGGTTCTCATGTAATATTCATTAACCTTATTATCTGCCACAGAGGCCATTTTGATGCTTGCAGCAAACCACTTTTGGGGATAAAAAGCTTAGCAAAAGGAAAATTGCTTGTATTGAGCAATTGTGTTTACTTTTATTCATGTAGTTATTAATCTTAAACCATTACCAAACAATCCTGAGTTTTAACAATCCCGAAGAGGAAGACCTATGAAAACATAGTGAGAAAGGGAGAAAATGATGGTAGCCAGCATTTTCTCCTTCTCCAACAATGTTTTCTACCCTAAAATGTTGTCTGCTTCAAATTTGTATCAGTAGGTGATGGGTCAAATCAAAGCACAATCAAGAGTACATGACTGAAGTTCCATAGGTTGAGACCCTTATAATTCACCTATCAGCTTGAGTCCAGGCGATAATACAGGGTAATCTTTTAATCACTCCTTATTTCCGTCTCCTTTCATGGTCTCTACAGATCTGTGGCAAAACTGATGATCATTTCCGTAATTATTACATCATTACCGACAAAGTAAAGTCTGGATATATATAAGGAAAGAATAACTGGACGAAATCCAAGCTATTTACCTGTAAGTACAGGTGGTTCTTGTAATAGAAAGAAATGTACAGCTGTTTCTATTGTAGATACAGTTGAACAAAAAACAGAAGAACCCATGAAATACAAGCGAGAACTTGAAGGAAAAGTCAGTCATATATTCAGCAGCCATGGTCTTATCGATAGTGAAATTTATTTCTCCTTTGAGAATGTTGTGGGTGGGGCAAAACCAAAAGTGGGTGACTGTGTCAGTGTTGTTGCACGTAGAGAAAATGTGGAAGGTGGATGGCATGCAGTGCAGGTGATGATCAGT
Organism: Tridacna gigas; assembly: GCA_945859785.2. Classification (NCBI taxonomy): domain Eukaryota; kingdom Metazoa; phylum Mollusca; class Bivalvia; order Cardiida; family Cardiidae; genus Tridacna; species Tridacna gigas. Next base: position 48,133,217 of record OX244036.2, read on the forward strand.
GAAAATTGGGATGAATATGGAACAGGATTGGAGGGAAATGAAAATGGAATTAATGAAATAACACAAGAAGAAGAGACTGTTGGACATGTGACACATTATTATGGAACAACAGGATATATCAATAACAATATATTCTATAATCTCAATGATTGTAATAGTGACACTTTCATCCCATACAAAGGAGACTGGGTCAAAGTTCGAGTTACAAATAGTCCAGACAGTGCAACCACTCAAAAGGCTGTTGCCCTTGAACCTCTTAGGGTCAATGAGACAGAGGGTGTCATTACAGGAGAAATGGGAGACCATGGTTACATAGATGAAGAGGTGTTTTATATGTGTGAGGCAGTGGGGGATGGCTATATACCAAGAAAGTGGGACCCTGTGCATTATGTAGCAGTGGAAAGTTTTCAAGGAAGATGTTCCTGGAGGGCTGTAAAGATTGAACCATCAAAACAAGCCCAGGCAACACGGTATGATTTTTGAATAATGAATCTTCTTTAGACCACACTTTGCTTATAGCTCCATTGTTGTGAAAACCTGTCATTCAATTAGAACTTTTTCCAGTAATACTAAATGGTATATTGTCATGTTTTCATGCTCAATAATATTTATATATACATGTATACAATTCAACAACATGTACTGTTAATGATTATGTAAAAAGGTAAAGTTCCTTAGGCCTTTCATGTCATATACATGTATTGTAACTCTTTACCAAACGACAATATTCTAGAGTCTTCCAAATTGAAAGTATTTACAGACAACAAATTAAGGATTGCTCGAATGATGAAATTTGTCTGTGAAAGGGTAGAAAACAGTGTGGGGAATAGGAGAAAATGCTGGTTACCAGCATTTTCTCCTTTTCCCACAATGTTTTCAAAAGCTTTCTTTCTCAGGGTTGTTAAAACTTTGGATTGTATGGTAAATGGTTAAAGTTTTAGGTGGTTCATTTCAATATGATCATGCACCTTGATTCAAATAATGAAGTTATTTTTATCTTTGATTTTTTTTTGTAATTATGCATAATGTAGTGCAAAAGACATTCACTAACATGCATATAACTACATCACTTTCACACTGCTTTAACCCTTAGAGTAGAGAAACACCCAGTTAAAACTTTCAGTCTAGAAATTAAACTCGAATATGACTAATATCAAGATTGCTTTTGTCTAGACTGTCTCAGCAAAGCAGAGTGTGTGGATCAAAAATCAGACTGCATACTTTGTGAAGTCTGATCTCAATCTACACTATCTGCTAAAGTAACCTAAGCCTGTACCAGCTGACAAAAAATGTTTGGTTTTTTTTTCAGTTTGAAATTAATACAAGGTCCACTTCAGAAGTCATTTACTGAAGAGCTTCTGTCTAACAAGGAAGGCATCAGTATCACAGAGGAGACAGATTTTGGACTGGTTACCAAAGGAACAGAGAAGTCTTTGACTTTGTGGATAAAAAACATTGGCAGCCAACCAAAAACATTTTGTAGATGTCATCTGGCTGCTTCTAGCACACAGCTCCAAATTAAAGATGTAAAGCTGCTGAAGGTATGACTTTTTTAGATGTATAGTCGCTTCCGGTATTATCGTGGGTTCTTCAATATCGTGGTATTTACAATTTCCAAAAGTGAGACTGAAATGTGCCTCCTTGAGGATGTCCTCACGTGAGCATTTGTAAGTCAGATACAGTCAACACACTTTGCAAACTTACTTCGGCAAATTTTCCGAAAATGGTAGGTAAAATCGAGTTTTCATCCGAATAGTAAGAAAACTTGGCTCTTTGCAAAACCACTCTGTCCCCTAGATGAAGTTGATGATCTTATCAGCGTAACAAAATCAACATCATTATAACACTTCTGTAAAATTTGTTTTTCTGTCACTGAAGTTTATCAAACGGCAAAGTAAATTTCAGACGACCTTTAAATGATGACGTCACCGCTTTCCAAATATGGGAGTGAAAATAAGAGGCCCGGACAAAATTTTTGACTCGCTAATTATAAAAATCTTCTTCTCAAAGCACCACTTTTTTTTTTATTGAGTTCCCGGATCTATAGAAATGAAAGAACACTCTAGAAATTATATATTCACTTTTTTATCCACGAAAGAGGTCCAAAATGGGGTAATTGATGCTATGTTAATCAAAGATCTGTAGACGTCGTTTTTCCCTCCATTTTCGCAGGTGCGCAAAGTAAAACCTCGCTTACAAAATGACAGGGAGAATTTATTTATATATGTTGCTTAAAATTCTTCATAAAATCATCTCAACACTTTGAAAATAACTTGATTTTCATTTGCCAAAGTTTTGAACATAAATAGGGCGAGCATGTAAATATTCCAGGGCCTCATGTCAGTGCCACGATAATACCGGAAGTAAGCCTTTTTAAAAGTTGGTCAATGCTGTCCCCTGCTTTGCTTTGATTTAAAATCGTTAACTGACAAAAGGAAAATCAGTTATCATAGAAATATACATGAGGTATCATTGCATGATTTTTGCAACAGAAAAATAGCAGGCAAGACATTAATTTTTCTTCACACTGTGGAATGTTTTAGTACCACGATAATGGGGAATTCAATCCTAATTAGATTTTGAATGCATACCACACAACAAAGTTTTAGGCCTGTCCAAATTAAAGGCAGTTGCAGACAACCAATAAAATTTGGCTTAAATGGTAAGATTTTTCTTTGAAAAAGGAAGAAAACAATTTTGAAAAAGGAGAAAATGCTGGATACCAGCAGTTTCTCCTTATCCTTCAATGTTTCCAAAAGCTTATTTGTACTGGGTTATTAGAACTCTGGATGTTGTGGTAAATGGGAAATGCAAAGATAGCAAATTTGGCAAATTTCTGTGATGTATCAAAGGTATGTCCTTAGATACAGAACAATCTAGATTACATGGATTTATTTCAAAGTCTATGTATTGCTGGCATCACTTTTAAAGCCAAAATCTCCCTTTTGCCCTCGCAAAAAAGCAGTTCATACAATTCACTGTGGTATATAAGGTTAACTAGAATTTCATGAGGTACTTATCATCATACAGATATTTGATTAAAGGTCCAGTTATTCAGGGATCCAATACACATGCTGAAGCAGACAGTGTAGTTTCTAGATCAAAATGCACATTCTTTGCTGTCTGATCTCTTTTTCCCAGAACACAAAGTCAACTAAAATCTATCAATAAGTAATAATTATGAGCACTTTTCATGGTTCCACTTTGAACTATTAACACACTGGAGAGCTCATTAGGTGCTTTTTCATGATATTCTGTTAAAAGTTCAAGACCTGACACAAAGCTACTGAATTTATATTTACAGGATCAACATTCCATCGCCCATGTCAACTGTAAAGATGACAAAATAAATGGCAATATTATTTTGTATCCCAATATGATGATATACGTAACAGTGGAAATCTTGGCAAAGTAAGTATATTCACACGCAATACACATATATATTTTTAACCCTTAGGCTGTAAAGAGTGACTCACAGACCTTTTGCAGACAGTGTAGATCAAGATGAGACTGCACAGAACATGCAGTCTGATCTTTGATCTACACTGTCCGATAAGGAGATTTTATTCCCAGAAAAATATCTTTGAAACAGCAATATTCAGATTTTCACTATGGACTTACATGCAACCTTGCAACCTTGAAGATACAAGAATGATTATAGTTTAATAAAATAAAGATGAAATGGGTTAAAAACTGGCCAGTATAAACGTACATGTATCTTTAATTCAAAGACTAACATTTTATTATTTATACAGAGGCACAAATAAGGGGTGGTATTTTTAGGGTTTCAAAAAAGTAATGATCCTGTTTTTTTATTCACTAAAACCTATGCTGTGAGTACTCATTACAATTGTCTCATCTAGACAACATAGGATTTAATGGATAAATAATTATTTTAGAATTATTTGATCAATGGTACCTCTTCCCCTATTTATCTGGACCTCTGTCTTTTACATTTCAGCACAGAAGGTAACGAGAAACAGTTAATGGTGTTCACATTTGATGGCTTCAAAATTGGGAGATATCTGACTGCAACAGTGAGAGACCTACATGTAGATACATCCCAGTACAAGAACACCCATGTCAGCAATCAGCGTCAAGGTTACAATAGGTACAGAAAAACTCAAGAAACAGTCTCTAATACTTGGATGGTGCCTGGACAAAGACCAAACAGGTTTGTTGTATATAGATTCTTGTTTGAAAGTTCCTATATACCAGTGAAATTTCAACAAGGATCTGAACAGGTTCATGACTCTTGGGATGTTAACTCTTTACCAAACGACAAAATTTTACACATGTTCAAATTGAAAGCATTTGCAGACGACAAATTAAATGTTGCTAAAATGGTGATTTCTGTCTTAGTTAGGGTAGAAAACATTGTGGGAAAAGGAGAAAATGCTGGTTACCAGCATTTTCTCCTTTTCCCACAATGTTTTCAAAAGGCTTCTTTCTCAAGGTCGTTAAAAGTCAGGATTGTGTGGTAAAGGGTTAAGGGAAGTATGCAGAGAGAACATGGAAAATATTCATCGTGCATTCATTGAAGTTTGAGTTGAAGCTACAAAACTAGCAACTGAATACCTGTATTCAAGAACACCACAGACAAACAGTTAGCTAATGACTGGTAATTTGATCTACATCTACCTAAATGCTGATTTTATGCTGTCATTTGGCTGACAGCTCCTCCAATCAAAGTACACATACTTTTATCTTTCCCATTACTGTCTAAATATAATTTTTTATGCCCTAAGATTTGACTGCTTTGGAAAGCATTGTGGGAACAGGAGCAATTGCTTGTTACAAGCACAATTTTGCTCTTTTTCTCATTATTCTTTGCATACTCTTAACCCTTTCCCAAACAAGCCCTGGTTTTTATGTGTCTGCAGCACAGGTCTTCTGAAAACACGGTGGGAAAAGGAGAAATTGCTCGTAACGAGCAATTTCTCCTTTTCCCACAGTGTTTTCTACCCTTATTGAGAACTTTCTACCATTTCATCAAATTTTCCCACAGTGTTTTCTACCCTTATTGAGAACTTTCTACCATTTTCATCAAATTTAATATTGTTGTCTGCAAACTTTTTCAATTTGGACCAGTCCAAATTTTGTCATTTGGGAAAGGGTTAAAATAACCTAGGATGTTTGTTATAGTTTGTAAAAACTTTTGGCAGGCCACACATACAGTTACAGTTAAATGCTATGTGCATCATCTATTTATTGCCATACTTTTAGGAGTAAGAGGACCACTCAGTATCCAAACAGACTCCCTAAATATGAGGTACCAGACAACATAAGAGAAGCAACACTTTACCCTGATAGTCTGACAGAGGAAATCCCTGTTCTTAGTCAAGTAAAGCTATTGTTTTCAAATTTTGTTATTTGTTATTCCCTGAACTTACATACTATACAGATCTTTACCAAATTATCTCATGTTTTTACAATTTTGAGAAAAGGGGGCTTTGAAAACACTGTGTGAAAAGGAGAAATTGTTGGTAAGTATTATGTTTCCTACATCTTGTCTTATACCCTGGATGTTTTTTACCCTTTAAAAGAAGATTATTAATTGTACATTAAATATCTATATGCAGCTTGATTTTGCTTGAAACATATTTCATACCTTTTTACTCTTTATAGGATGAGAAAAATGTAAGACTTGACCAAATTGAAAGCAGTGGCAGACAACAAATTGAATGTAGCTGAAAGATGAGATTCGTCTTGAAGTGGTATACAACATTTGGGTAAAAGGAGAAATGCCAATATTTTCTTCTTTTCCCACAATGTTATCAAAATCTGTCTTCCTCATGGTAGTAAAACTTGGGATTGTTTGGCCAAGAATTAGGATTTTGAGAAGATTGTGTGCCAAATGACTTTCTGAAAACGTCAGCTGACTTGGCTCATCATACTGTTACACAATTAAAAAATCACCCAATTACTTGGCAAATGCTTTTAAGTGTAACTAACATGGACTGCTTCTGAAAACTGTCATGGAAAAGGAGCAATTTCTTTTAACGAGAAATTGATTCCTGTCCACCAATATATACTGTAATGGAATGGATCATAAGGATTTGTCCTCTTTGAAATTTGTTCACCTCTTCTTGCTTGTTTTTTCCTTACAGGATCTGACCTTTGAAAATTACAGTGAAAAGTTCAAGCACCTGCTGTATTTAGAGGAGATTCAGATGGACATAGATATCAGAGAATTTGATATTTCCCGGGTAAGGAGTCTAGTTGCATAAAAGGATGTTAACCTCTTACCAGATGACAAAATTTTAGCCTTGTCATAATTGAAAGTATTTGCAGATGACAATTTCAATGTGGCTCAAATGGTGCAAATTTTCTTTGATAGGGTAGAAAAATTGTGGGAAAAGGAGAAAATGCTGGTCACCAGCATTTTCTCCTTTTCTCACAATGTTTTCAAAAGGCTTCTTTTCTAGGGTCATCAAAAGGTGCCATTGTGTGGCAACGGGTTAATTCTTTTAAGTCTTTCTATCTTATTAACCCTTGTAGTACTAAACTGAGATTTAATTGCTTATGCAGAAGTGTAGACCAAGATCAGACTGCACAGAATTAGCAACCTGATACTGAATTTATACTGCCCACTTCTTTGCTAGATATCCACACAAAACGAACTATCAAAGTGCAAAATGTGCATCTTTTGTACTGACTAAGAATTTCTCTTTTATTTATTTAACACTCCAGGGGTTAGGTTAGGTTGGCTTTTATGTACTTTAGAAAAATATTTTTATCAAGTAAGAGATCGCTCATGTAGAGGATTTATTAATTTGTTACATGTATCTCTTTTTTTCTTCAATATTCAATTTTATAGAAAAAATATTGACCAACAGTTTCTTATTTGCCCTTCTTTTTAGCTCACCTGAGCACAAAGTGCTCATGGTGAGCTATTGTGATTGTGCTGTGTCCGTTGTCCGTCGTGCGGTATGCGTCGTCCGTTGTCCGTCATCAACTTTTTACCTTGTGTACGCTCTAGAGGCCACATTTTCAGTCCAATCCTCATGAAACTTGGTCAGAATGTTTGTCTTGATAAAATCTCGGACGAATTTGAAATTGGGTCATGTGGGGTCAAAAACTAGGTCACTAGGTCAAATCTTAGAAAAACCTTGTGTACGCTCTAGAGGCCACATTTTCAGTCTGATCCTCATGAAATCTGATCAGAATGTTTGTCTTGATAAAATCTCGGATGAGTTCGAAATTGGGTCATGTGGGGTCAAAAACTAGGTCACTAGGTCAAATCTTAGAAAAACCTTGTGTATGCACTAGAGGCCACATTTTCAGTCCGATCCTCATGAAATGTGGTCAGAATGTTTGTCTTGATAAAATCTCGGACAAGCTCGAAATTGGGTCATGTGGGGTCAAAAACTAGGTCACTAGGTCAAATCTACGAAAAACCTTGTGTACGCTCTAGAGGCCACATTTTCGGTCAGACACTTGTGAAATTCAGCCAGAATGTTTGTCTTAATAAAATCTCGGACGAGTTCGAAATTGGGTCATGTGGGGTCAAAAACTAGGTCACTAGGTCAAATCTTAGAAAAACCTTGTGTACGCTCTAGAGGCCACATTTTCAGTCCGATCCTCATGAAATTTGGTCAGAATGTTTGTCTCGATAAAATCTCGGACGAGTTCGAAATTGGGTCATGTGGGGTCAAAAACTAGGTCACTAGGTCAAATCTACGAAAAACCTTGTGCACGCTCTAGTGGCCACATTTTCTGTCAGACACTTGTGAAATTTGGTCAGAATGTTTGTCTTGATAAAATCTCGGACGATTTTGAAATTGGGTCATGTGGGGTCAAAAACTAGGTCACTAGGTCAAATCTTAGAAAAATCTTGTGTACGCTCTAGAGGCCACATTTTCAGTCCGATCCTCATGAAACTTGGTCAGAATGTTTGTCTTGATAAAATCTCAGACAAGTTTGAAATTGGGTCATGTGGGGTCAAAAACTAGGTCACTAGGTCAAATCTTAGTAAAATCTTGTGTACGCTCTAGAGGCCACATTTTTAGTCAGATACTTATGAAACTTGGTCAGAATGTTTGTCTTAATAAAATGTCAGACGAGTTCAAAATTGGGTCATGTGGGGTAAAAAACTAGGTCACTAGGTCAAATCTTAGAAAAACCTTGTGTACGCTCTAGATGCCATATTTTCAGTCAGATACTTGTGAAATTTGGTCAGAATGTTTGTCTTGATAAAATCTCAGACAAGTTTGAAATTAGGTTGTGTGGGGTCAAAAACTAGGTCACTAGGTCAAATCTTAGAAAAACCTTTTGTACACTATAGAGGCCACATTTTCAGTCCAATACTCTTGAAAAATGGTCAGAATGTTTGTCTTGATTATATCTTGAAATAGTACGAAAATGTGCCATGTTGGGTCAAAAACTAGGTCACTAGGTCAAATCTAAGAAAAACGTTGTGTATGCTCTAGAGGCCATATTTTCTGTCCAGTACTCTTGAAAGTTGGTCAGAATGTTTGCCTTGATAATATCTCTGACTGGTTTGAAAATGGGTCATGTCGGGTGAAAAACTAGGTCACTAGGTCAAATCTTAGAAAAACCTTGTGTAAGCTCCAGAAGCCACATTTTCTGTCTGATACTCTTGAAAGTTGGTCAGAATGTTTGTCTTGATGATATCTCTGTAGAATTTGAAAATGGGCCATGTCGGGTCAAAAACTAGGTCACCTGGTCAAATCTTAGGAAAACCATGTGTACACTGTTGTGGCCACATTTTTTGTTCAATACTCTTTTAAAGTTGCTCAGAATGTTTGCCTTGGTAATATCTTGGATGGGTTTGAAAATGGGTCATGTTGAGTCAAAATCTAGGTCACTAGGTCAGATCTTAGAAAAACCTTGTGTACGCTGTAGAGGCCACATTTTCAGTCCAATACTCTTGAAATGTGGTAAGAATGTTTGTCCTGATGATATCTTGGACCAGTTTGAAAATGTGTCATGTTGGCTGAAAAACTTGGTCACTAGGTCAAATCTTAGAAAAACCTAGTGTACAAATGACTCTCAGAAAGAAGCCTTTTGAAAACACTGTTTGAAAATGAGAAAATGCTGGTATCCAGCATTTTTTCCCTTTTTCACAATGTTTTCTACCCCTTTGAGAGACCAATCCCACAGCGTGATCCACATATTATTGGTTTTATGCAGAAGGTTCAGACTGATGAGTTTAAAATTTTATTGTTTGGTAATACATATATCTCACAAGACATTGGAAATTGGTTGTGCTTGGTCAAAAGGCTCAGGTGAGCGACTCCAGGCCCATCATGGCCCTCTTGTTATTTTTGTGAGGCAAATTTCTGTGAATAAATCCTTGACATAATACATGGACAGCTGCAGACAACAGTTTTGTCTTACATAATCTTTGAAAACACTAGCAAAAGTAGACATTGCTTGTACTTTATGATTTCTCCTTTTGTCATTATGTTTTTACATATATTAACCCTTTACCACACAGTGCCACCTTTTAACAACCCTGGGAAAGAGGCCTTTTGAAAACATTGTAGGAAAAGGAGAAAATAATGGTAACCAGCATTTTCTCCTTTTCCAACAATGTTTGCTACCCAATGACATACAAATTTTATGTTTTAAGTAACATTTAATTTGTTATATGCAAATGCTTTCAATTTTGGCCAGGCTGAAATTTTGTAGTTTGGTAAAGGGTTAAGCCTTTGCTAAACAATCTAGAGTTTTGCATTATGAGATAACTAGCATTTTCTTATCTTTTTTTCTACCCTTTCAAAGACAAATCCTATTATTTGAGCCACTTTTAATTTGTCATCTGCGTATGTTTTCAATTTGGCCAGTCTAAAATTTGTAGTGTGGTAAAGATAATTTATCCTGATAAATACTTATTTTTTATTTCAAGTGATCTGCTGCTAATTTCACAAGCAGTCTTTATGGAAAATTTAGAATCTCAATTAAAAAAGAAATATCTTGTCACTTTTGCTGTCAAATGTCTGCTTGCTGTTGTAGGGTTGTTCTTTTATACTTTGATTGAGAAAATTAACAAAAAAATATCTTGTTTTTTCCTATCGAAGTTTTCTCTTGGGTGATGAAATATGGGATATTTGTTCTATTTTATGTTGTAGGTTTGTCTTAGGCGTGTTGGAGAATATTTGGGCCTTCCAGTGCCAGGGCTCGCTGAAGGAAGACCATCCGTTTTGATTGGGGACAAGGTTATTCTCAAGGACCCAGGGGACCCAGATGGCCTGGCCTATGAAGGATACGTACATGAAGTACAGTTTCTAATTCTTTAGACTTTATTTGATGATACAGTGTTTTTATATCCCTGACGTAGAATTTTGTTCGAAAATAGGAAAAAGGAGACAATGCTGCGACCAGCATTTTCTCCATTTTCCACTATGTTTTTTCTACCCTTTCAGGACTAAATCTTACCAGTTTAGCCACCTTCAAATGCTTGCAAGATATACAAGTCTAACTGTGTATTGTTGTGCTCAGGGTAATTTTAGCTCACGTGAGCACAAAGTGCTCATGATGAGCTATTGTGATCGTGCTGTGTCCAGTGTTTGTCGTCCGTCGTCAACTTTTTACCTTGTGTACACTCTAGAAGCCCCATTTTCAGTCCGATACTCATTAAACTTGGTCAGAATGTTTGCCTCAGTGATATCTTGGACGAATTCGAAAATGGGTTATCTCTGGTCAAAAGCTAGGTCACTATGTCAAATCTTAGAAAAATCTTGTGTACACTCTAGAGGCCACATTTTCTGACCAATACTTCTGAAAGTTGGTCAGAATGTTTGTCTTGATGATATCTCGGATGAGTATAAAAATGGGTCATGCTGGGTCTAAAACTAGGTCACCAGGTCAAATCTTTGAAAAACCTTGTGTATGCTCTAGAGGCCACATTTTCAGTCCAATACTCTTGAAAGTTGGTCAGAATGTTTGCCTTGATGATAGCTTGGACGAGTTTGAAAATGGTCCATGTGGGGTCAAAAACTAGGTCACCAGGTCAAATCTTAGAAAAACCTTTTGTACGCTCTAGAGGCCACATTTTCAGTCCAATATTCTTGAAAAATGGTCAGAATGTTTGTCTTGATTATATCTCGAATTAGTACCAAAATGTGCCATGTTGGGTCAAAAACTAGGTCACCAGGTCAAATCTAAGAAAAACGGTGTGTATGCTCTAGAGGCCTTATTTTCTGTCCGGTACTCTTGAAAGTTGGTCAGAATGTTTGCCTTGATGATATCTCTGACTAGTTTGAAAATGGGTCATGTCGGGTGAAAAACTAGGTCACTAGGTCAAATCTGAGAAAAACCTTGTATAAGCTCCAGAAGCCACATTTTCTGTCTAATACTCTTGAAAGTTGGTCAGAATGTTTGTCTCGATGATATCCAGAAGAGTTTGAAAGTGAGTCATGTCGGGTCAAAAACTAGGTCACTAGGTCAAATCTTAGAAAAACCTTGTGTAAGCTCCAGAAGCCACATTTTCTGTCTAATACTCTTGAAAGTTGGTCAGAATGTTTGTCTTGATGATATCTCAGAAGAGTTTGAAAATGGGTCATGTCGGTCAAAAACTAGGTCACTAGGTCAAATCTTAGAAAAACCATGTGTACTCTGTTGTGGCCACATTTTTTGTCCACTACTCTTTAAAAGTTGGTCAGAATGTTTGTTTTGATGATATCTTGGACCAGTTTGAAAATGTGTCATGTTGGCTGAAAAACTAGGTCACTAGGCCAAATCTTAGAAAAACCAAGTGTACGAATGACTCTCAGAAAGAAGCCTTTTGAAAACACTGTTCGAAAAGGAGAAAATGCTGGTAACCAGCATTTGTTCCCTTTTTCTCACAAGACGTTGGAAAAGCCTGTGCTTGGTCAATAGGCTCAGGTGAGCGACTCCAGGGCCATCATTGCCCTCTTGTTTGACCTACCCAACACTCGTGCAAAGGACACCATGGAGAAACATATACAGTCAAGGAGAATGTCTTGTCTTGAATAACAAGAAACATTTTTACAAGCAAGTGCTCCATTTCCCACAACCTTTTCAAAAGCTGTTAATAGCAAGGACATAAAAAGTAGTATTTATATGACAAAAGATATAAAGAGCTGTGATTGGTGCCTTATAGATCATGAATAATATTTGATAACAAGCCTGTGGTTGTGAAATTGAGTATCTTTGTATATTTTCATGAAGTGCTCTTTGTTACAAGGCCTAATCTGCACTTTTAATAACTATTGAATTTCATCTTTCTGGATTTCACCAGTGTGGATGGGTGCCCTCAAGTGTCTTGCTAAAAGACAAACACATCAAAAGTCCAGTTATTTTGTTCAGAAATTTAAAAAATAGTTAAGAATTTCAGGAATCATTGTATCGTTATTTTAAGAACTGGGGTTGACCTAACAATGTCCCACAATCCAAAGGGCATCAAAACTTTCTTAGGGACAACTTATATTCAGCATTTTAGTAATATATCTCAAGTTTTGATGTATAAAAGTATCAGGACACCTGCCCTAAAAGTAAGTGTTGAGCACTGAAGGTTTTTTTTTTTTAAATGTTTCATGTCAACATATATATTTTGAATTTGATCAGATTTTACGGGATGAAGTCTTGCTGAAGTTTAATCCTGAATTTCATGCACAATACACTGGGAAAGATTATGATGTGATCTTCTCTTTTAATAGGTAAATCTATTTCATTAATTCTATTCCCTTGCATGTGAAATTGTCTTCTTATAAAGACATAAATTTATATAATTGAATTTGAAGATCAAAGAAAATTAGGCCAACCATTAACCCTTTACCACACAGTCACGAGTTTTAACGACCCTGAAGAAAAAAACCTTCTGAAAACATTGTGGAAAAAGGAGAAAATGCTGGTTAACCAGCATTTTCTCCTTTTCCCACATTGTTTTCTACCCTTGTCATAACAAATTTAAATTTTTGAGTCACATTTATTTTGTCGTCTGCAAACGCTTTGAATTTGGACCAGTGTAAAATTTTGTCGTTTGGTAAAGGTTTAAATACATCATGATCGGTAACTTGGTGAATCATATATGTCAACTTTTGAAGCAGTTTATTTTCATATCAGTTTCAGAGGCTAGAGTAAGTGTGTGTTATCTGGATCATATGAAAGGAGTATGTGTGCCATAAAAGTACATTACAACTTAAAGTATCGGTAGACAAGTTGAAAAATGAAGCTATATTACTTGCCAGAACTCTTTTTGTATGTTAGAGTTGCTCCTATAAAGTTCAAATAGGCAAACAATCAGATTTTGAGATGTTTGGTTTTGATGTAGAATGACAAACAGAAAACAGAGTTTGTAATACTGATATATTAAATTGTTGCCCTATTTCAGGGGACCTTTACGCAAATGCCATAAAGCTGTGGAGCTAGCTAAACAATTAGGAGAAAACGGTAAGCTTTCAATCATCCTGTACAATATATATGATAGAATCACTTTGATGAGGAGATTTAGAACTTCCAGTCACAAGAATAGAATTTTGATTATTTCCTAAGTTTTCAACATTGTACAATAAGAATTTTATTAAGTCTTTACCCAACAAAAAAATTTTAGACTTGTCCAAATTGAAAGCATTTGCAGACGACATATTAAATGTAACTTAAAATGTTGGATTTCTCTTAAAAAGGGTAGAAAACATTGTTGGAAAAGGAGAAAATGTTGGTTACCAGCATTTTCCCTGTTTCTGATAACCTTTTCAAAGGGTGGCTTCTTGAGGTTCCTGTAAACATTGGATTTTTTGTTGAAGGGTTAACCCTTAGAGTGCCTATTATAACTTGAGTTGCTTTTCTTGACTGTGCATCAATGATCAGACTGCAGAGAATGTATGCCAGTGTTCATTCGGCCTTATATTTGCCTCTATTTTTGAATGTTTTACTGATGAAGATAATCCTGACATGATAATATTTCAGTCATGTTCTTTGAATGAAAATATCCACTTTTATTTTTATTTGGAGCTGTAAAGTTTAGGACACTTCTTTATTTTATTTGCAGTTTTATTTCCAAAGTATTTCTCACCAAAGCCACTGAAAAACGCTCATTCCAAAATAGCGCACAGGTCTTCTGAAATTTGTTTTTTTAACAAAAAACTGAACAGTCGTCAGAAATCAGCTGTAGTCCGTATCCTTCAAGGCCAGGGTAGACCACTCCCCTACATTTTGTTTGGACCACCAGGTAAGATACAATTTGGTTTCCTTGACAAGTTACACACTATTCTGTTTGTCATGTTTCCACACAAGTTCTGTTTGTGAAGCTTGATCAACCTAATGGTTGGAAACTTTGGAATATTTTATTTGAACAACCCTGTGTTTTTACAACCAAAAGGCAGAAGAGTTTTAAAAGCATTGTAGGAAATGGAGAAAATGCTGGTAACCAGCATTTCTCCTTTTTTTACAGTTTTCTACTTGTTCAAAGACAAACCTAATCATTTGAGCCTCATTTAACTTGTTCTTTACTTCATTTTTTTATTTGGATATGTCTTTAATTTTGTCTTTTTGTATCAAGTTGAATATGAATAAATGCTTTGTTTCTTACAAATTAGAACAGTGTAATTTTTGTAAAATGAATTCCAGTGTATCAAATCATGTTATGACTTCTTTACTAATATGAAAACTTTTTTTTTGAGAGAGATGTTACTCATTCAGTAGTTTCCATAACATTTCAAATACAATATCAAGCATCTACAATTTTCATGGAATGGTGCACATCTTTTAATTCTTCACAGAATGACAAAATTTTAGACTGGTCTGCATTGAAAATATTTGCAGAAGACAAATTAAACATGGCTCAAAAACTTAACTTTCCTTTGGAAGGGTAGAAAACCTTGTGGGAAAAGGGAGAAAATGCTGGTTACGAGCATTTTCTCCTTTTCCCACAATGTTTTCGAAAACCTTCTTCAGTCAGGTTGTTAAAACACAGGGTTGTGTGGTGAAGGGTTAAGTGAATAGAAAGGTTATGTTTTACAGGTACAGGGAAGACTGTGACTGTCGTAGAAGCAATTCTTCAAGTCTTGAAGAAGATACCATATAGTAGAATTATTGCCTGCACACCATCTAACAGTGCAGCAGACCTTCTGGTTGGTAATAACAGCTTAACTCTTTAATAAACGACAAAAGTTAGAACTTGATCAATTTAAAAGCATTTGCAGACGACAAATTCATTGTATTGCAATTGATGATTTCTCTCCTTTATAGGGAAGAACACATTGTATGAAAAGGAGAAATGCTGGTTACCAGCATTTTCTCCTTTTCCCACAATGTTTTCAAAAGCGTTCTTTTCAGGGTCGTTAAAGTCGGGATTGTGTGGTGAAGAGTAAATAGATTAACAAACAATTAAGTTCAGCATTTGACGGATAATATTTATTTTCTGTCTAGGACCTCTGTGGCATTATTGTTAACACTTTACCAGATGACTTTAAAACTTGTCCAGATTGAAAGCATTTGCAGTTCACAAGTTAATTGTGTCTCATATGAAGAAATTTGTCTTTTAATAGATAGAAAAGAATGTGGGAAAAGGGGAAAATGCTGGTTAAGCAGCACTTGTCACAAACAAACCCTCTGCCACACAACAAAATTTTAGACCAATCCAAATTCAAAGCATTTACAGACCACAAAATAATTATTGTGATTCAAAAAGTGATATTTGTTCGGGGAAGGGTAGAAAACATTGTGGGAAAAGGAGAAAATGCTGGTTACCAGCATTTTCTCCTTTTCCCACAATGTTTTCAAAAGGCTTTTTATTCAGGGTTGTTAAAACTTGTGACTATGTGGTAAAGGGTTAACAGAATTATTGAACTCTAATGGTACATTAAATTTTGAAAGTGAAATGGATAATACTCAGCGTGTGTGGGTACTCTTTTTTTTTTTTTTTTTTCATTCAGACAATGAGATTACATGAGAGTGGTCAGGTAACAAAGACAGACATGGTGAGACTGAATGCACTACAGAGAGATGGAGAGGTAGGGTATTTGTGTTATTTTTTTACCACACAATTCTGTGTTTTAAGGGCCATTTGGGAAAAGGAGAAAATGTTGGTGACCTTTTCCCACAATGTTTTCTACAATTTGAAAGACAAATTTTATTTAAAATACTGTCTGCAAATGCTTCCATTTGGGTCCGTGTAAGATTTTGTTGTCAAGGAAGGAGTTAAACATGTTACCTTCTGCAGACAACTATTTAAAAATATCATGCAGTCTTCATAAAAATTAGAAGTTTTCATTTAAAAAAAAAAGGGGGGGGGCAGAATTAGATCTGATTGTTTGCTCAACAAGTACATGGGAATACTGAAAATTAAAACGAATAAAAACATGTCTCATGTCTAAAACATATGAGCCATGCTCTTGCAAAATGGGGCTTAATGCATCTCTGTGATGCATTATACCGTGCAAGTCATCAGGCAATTATGGATCCATAAAATCCATTTTGTCTGACAACCGACTGAATCATTAGGTACACTGGTCCTTTGACATGCAACAAATTGACCAATAGCAAAAAGTTTTGGCCCAGGTCAGCCTGCGCGGACTGCACAGGCTGACCTGGGTCAATACTTTTTTTGCTTATGCATGAAGCCCCTTTTTCACAGAGCATGGCTCACATGGATTCACAATATTGTTAGTGAAGTGGAAATCTAATGGATTTGTAAGAAATGGATAAAATGCTGGGTCTGTATACTCAAAACATTCTCTGGTCCTGATCATGAGAATTTCTTTATGTTGTTAATGATTTCACTGCTTGTGTTCTCAAGATAGCGTTTTTTGAGGGGTTGTTCGACATTTGTTGGATAAATATGACCATAACCCCCAAGACATTTTTGGGCATCCCGGAATCTATTTTACTTTATTCTTAGAATCAGAGAAGACCTTGACCCCAGAGATATTTTTGTCATGCTGTGTGAGGGTCACGTTTATCTTGATTGCTTTATAACAGCTGTACAGAGCATCCTCAAGTGCATTTTACCATATTGTAATACTGGAGATTATCTTGAGATATTTTTGTGGTGCTCTGTGACAGTCAAGTTTATCTTGATTGCTATATTACATCTTGTTACAAGGCATCCCTGAGTGCAGTTTACCATATTGTTAAGTTGGAGATGATCTTGACCCCAGAGATATTTTTGTGCAGCTCTGTGAAGGTCAGGTTTATCTTGATTGCTATATTACATCTGTTACAGAACATCCCTGGGTGTATTTTACCATATTGTAAAATTGGAGACGATCTTGACATTGCTTGTAGAATGAGAATCCTCATTTCCACATGTGTCAGTGTAGGGACTTTATATTCACTTGGAATTAGGATGGGACACTTTACTCATGTCTTCATAGATGAGGTATGGCCATCTTTCATAGATTTTTGCCAATTTAAATTTGCAGACTTTTTGTACTAACAATATTCATTATTTTGGGGTGATGTCCACCAACCATTTTACATAGAATTTCAATCCTTATTAATTTTCAAGACTAGTTGTTTGATGAGCTGTGATGCTTTGAACAGTTTGTTAGCCTATCAAAGGTGTATCTTTTGATTTTAGTCTCATTTGATATGTAGACTACGAATGCTTTCGATTTGGACAAGTAAATTTTTTTATATGGTAGAAAGTTAAGAAGAAATTTACAAATGCAGTTTTTAAAACTATCATTTTACCCTTAGTTTGGAACTATTTATTTTACAACAGCAGTGAAATTAGGTCTGCAAGTTACATCAGTCAGTCTTAATGAATGCTTCCTGGAGATCTTACTAATTCTGGAACCATGATGTAGGTTTTTCCAAGGTTTACCCAGCTCACTGCAGGTTTCAGACCCAGAATCACTGAATTTAGAGGCTAATACTCAACCCCTAGGCTACTGTCTCTGGACATTTCAGCTATGGTCTATCTGTCTAACCCATTCCCACTCAATCTTGAGTTGTAACAACCCCAAGGAAACTGACTTTTGAAAGCATTGTGGGAAAAGGAGAAAATGCTGGTAATCAGCATTTTCTCCTTTTCCCACAATGTTTTCTACCCTTTCAAAGACAGATTTCATTATTTGTGCTACATTTAATTTGTTGTCTGCAAATGCTTTCAGTTTGCACCAGTCTAAATTTTTTTCGTTTGGTATTTAAAGAGTTAATTGAAACTGAGCTAATGTCATTTTCATTTTAGGCTGGTCAAGCTACTGAACCAGAAACAATGATATCTGCCTGTCTAGTATCAGGAACTGATGGACAGGTAATGTTTACAACCATTCAGCTTTAACAAGATATTTTCTGCAGACATTTTTCTTGTCTAACAGCAGAACACTTTGTATCTCTTGTACGTGTTAGTAGTATGTATTAAAACTTAATGTACCATGGTTTTGAAGATTAGAAGGTAAGCTAATTGTGATCTTTATCAGTCAGGAAAAATTTCGACTTGTCCATATCAATCATAGATTGAATGTTAGACTTCTGAAGTATTTCATAAATATTCTCATATCTCTTGATGTCGAACCGTCAACACTCAACTCTTTACCACACAATCCCGACTTTTAACGACCCTGAGAAAGAAGCCTTTTGAAAACATTGTGGGAAAAGGGAGAAAATGCTGGTAACCAGCATTTTCTCCTTTTCCCACAATGTTTTCTACCTTTTTCAAAACAAATTTCAAATTTTGAGTCACATTTAATTTGTCATCTGCAACTGCTTTCAGTTTAGACCAGTCTAAAATTTTGTCATTTGGTAAAGAGTTAAGGACCCCAGTGGAAATAAGGGATTCTTTCCTTTCTTTGTAATATCCTTGGTGCTGATGTGCCTGATATAGTTCAATGTATATCTGTCGTATTTAACTTTTTATTTGAATATGTTGTGTGCTATTGTTAAAAACCATATTATATACATTCAGTGCTAAAATGAAATAATAATTTAAAAAAATATCAAAAGCATTTGCACACATTATTGTGGCTCCAATGATGGCATTTGTCTTTGAAAGGGTAGAAAACATTGTGGAATCAGTAAAAAATACTGTAGCATTACATGTACTTGTCCTTTTTTATCCAGTTGATACTAGCAGGAGACCCACAGCAACTTGGTCCAGTACTGATGTCCAAACATAGTAAACAGTATGGACTAGAGATATCATTACTGGAGAGGCTTATCAGATCACCTTTGTATACCAGAAATGAAAGTCAGTTTGCAGACCATGGCTCATATGATCCTTATTTGGTAATAGTTTAGATTTTTTTTTTTACTAGACTTTCATCTTTTAGCACCAATTGCCAAAAGTGCTTCTTATGTGTCAATGGTAAATTAAAACAAGAAGCATGTGCATGCAAAGAAAAACCTCCCCCTTGCCCCTCAATCTTATGGCTCAAAATTTTGACAGCATATTTAGTTTGCGAGTTACCTTTAATGGAAAGTGAGCTTAAAATTACTTTAAGCCTTTTATAAATAAATGTATTGGGAAAAGTGTTGAAAGATATTTCTTTCAAAGACAATGATTCTTGAGCTTTAGGGGCCTCCGGTCCACCAGGCATGGCATTGCTAGGGACCCATAAGGTGACCTTGCATGCTTTGGCCCCTAGTAAAGATTTTCAAAAACTATCAGTTCATTGAGCCCTTTTTAGCTCACCTGAGCACAAAGTGCTCAAGGTGAGCTTTTGTGATCGCCCAATGTTCGTCGTCCGTCGTCCACAATTTCTTTAAACATCTTCTCCACCTAAACCACTGGGCCAATCTTGATGAAACTTGGCAGGGATGTTCCTCAGGTGAAGCTCTACCAAAGTTGTTCAAGAGATTGAATTCCACCCATAACTCTGGTTGCCATAGCAACCAAAAGGAAAAAAATAGCAAAATCTTTAAAAATCTTCTTCTCTGAAACTAGAAGGCGTAGAGCTTTGATATTTGGTATGTAGCATCTTCTAGTGAACTTCTACCAAGATTGTTCATATGATGTCCCTGGGGTCAAAACTGGCCCCGCCCCGGGGGTCACAAGTTTCGAACATAGGAACAAAGAAGGAAAACTTTAAAATTCTTCTTCTCAGAAACTGGAAGGCGTGGAGCTTTGATATTTGGCATGTAGCATCTCCTAGTGGACCTCTACCAAGTTTGTTCATATGACGCCCCTAGGGTCAAAACTGGCCCCGCCCCGGGGGTCACAAGTTTCAAACATAGGAACAAAGAATGAAAACTTTAAAATTCTTCTTCTCTGAAACTGGAAGGCGTGGAGCTTTGATATTTGGCATGTAGCATCTCCTAGTGGACCTCTACCAATTTTGTTCATATGACGCCCCTGGAGTCAAAACTGGCCCGCCCCGGGGGTCACAAGTTTCAAACATAGGAACAAAGAATGAAAACTTTAAAATTCTTCTTCTCTGAAATTGGAAGGCGTAGAGCTTTGACATGTAGTATGTAGCATCTCCTAGTGGACTTCTACCAAGTTTGTTCATATGATGTCCCTGGGGTCAAAACTGGCCCCGCCCCGGGGGTCACAAGTTCAAACATAGGAACAAGGAATGAAAACTTTAAAATTCTTCTTCTCTGAAACAGGAAGGCGTAGAGCTTTGATATTTGGCATGTAGCATCTCCTAGTGGACTTCTACCAAGCTTGTTCATATGACGCCCCTGGGGTCAAAACTGGCCCCGCCCAGGGGGTCACAAGTTTCAAACATAGGAACAAAGAATGAAAACTTTAAAATTCTTCTTCTTTGAAACTGGAAGGCGTGGAGCTCTGATATTTGGCATGTAGCATCTCCTAGTGGACCTCTGCCAAGTTTGTTCATATGATGTCCCTGGGGTCAAAACTGGCCCCGCCCCGGGGGTCACAAATTTCGAACATAGGAACAAAGAAGGAAAACTTTAAAATTCTTCTTCTCTGAAACTGGAAGGTGTGGAGCTCTGATATTTGGCATGTAGCATCTCCTAGTGGACCTCTACCAAGTTTGTTCATATGATGTCCCTGGGGTCAAAATTGGCCCCGCCCCGGGGGTCACAAATTTCGAACATAGGAACAAAGAAGGAAAACTTTAAAGTTTTTCTTCTCTGAAACTGGAAGGTGTGGAGCTTTGATATTTGGCATGTAGCATCTCCTAGTGGACCTCTACCAAGTTTGTTCATCAATTGACCTGACAATTGGTCAGAAATTAGATTATGCACGTTGAGTGAATTTTGCCTATTGACTCAGGTGAGCGACCCAGGGCCATCATGGCCCTCTTGCTGATGTTTTTGCAGACAGTAAAGATTAAGGTTAAACTGCACAGGTCATGGATAGTTATGCTGATATGTATTGAGATTTTCTGGCTGCATTTATGTTGAAATGTACTTTAGAAGTGTACAAAGAGTTTTTTTACCAGCTTAAATAATCCTTTATCTTACATACCTGGGGTTAATGCTTAGACAAATCCTAACATGTAAAATGTCAGATCTGTGTTTTCTTTGACAGGTTACTAAACTGGTGGACAACTACAGATGCCATCCTAGTATTTTATCTTTACCGTCCAGATTATTTTATCACAATGAATTAGTGGTTAAAGCTGACAAATGTCTCACGCATACTTGTATAAATTGGAAGAAGTTGCCAACATTATCTGTGCCTGTGATTTTTCATGGAATAAGGGTAAGACCCTGTAACTGTAAGACTAGGATTGATGCCATCCTAGTATTTTATCTTTACCGTCCAGATTATTTTATCACAATGAATTAGTGGTTAAAGCTGACAAATGTCTCACGCATACTTGTATAAATTGGAAGAAGTTGCCAACATTATCTGTGCCTGTGATTTTTCATGGAATAAGGGTAAGACCCTGTAACTGTAAGACTAGGATTGATGCCATCCTAGTATTTTATCTTTACCATCCAGATTATTTCATCACAATGAATTAGTAGTTAAAGCTGACAGATGTCTCACTCATACTTGTATAAATTGGAAGACGTTGCCAACATTATCTGTGCCTGTGATTTTTCATGGAATAAGGGTAAGACCTTATAACTATAAGACTAGGATTGATGTCTTATTTGCGAATGTTATTCCAGCCCCACAAAATCCTGCATGATCATAAAATAGGAGAAAACGTTATTTGAACAAATTCAGCAGGGCGCAGATTCAGCACATTTTGGATGTTCTTGACTGTTTATACACTTTCTTATTTACTAAATATTCTAAATTTCCCAGAAATATCCTTGAAATCAGATATGCATCCCGAGAAAGATAAACATGAAAATGTCAGTTTGTTTCAGATATTTTTTAAAAGATTTCAATATATTTGCATTCATCTTCTCCAGAATCTGACAGTTGTCTGATGCATAAAATAACAACTCTAGACTGATTTACTAAATGCTACCTACCACATTAACTCTACCAAACGACAAAATTTTGGACTCGACCAAATTGAAAGTATTTGCAGACGACAAAATAAATGTAGTTCGAGTGATGATTTCTGTCTATAGTAGTGTAGAAAACATTGTGGGAAAAGGAGAAAATGCTGGTTACCAGCATTTTCTCCTTTTCCCACAATGTTTTCAAAAGACTTCTTCTTCAGGGTTGTTAAAACTCAAGGTAAGGTGGTAAAGAGTAAAATGACATCATTTGGGAAAACCTATTATGCTCTAGAGCATTATTGCCAGTTAGCGTTTGAATTATGTTGTTGGAAGTATAGAGTATGAAAAGTCTATCAAATATTTAGAATTAGAATAGCATATGAGAATACAAAATCACTTTGTTATTGGAAAGGTTAGAAATGTTTTGTACATGTCCCGCAATTTATCGAAGAAATTATTAAGCATGTTTACTCCACTTTACTCCGATTTACATAATATCTCTCCACTGTTTAAACCCTTCATCACACAGTCCTAAGTTTTAATAACTCTGAAGAAGAAAGCTTTTGAAAAACATTGTGGGAAAAGGAGAAAATGCTGGTAACCAGCATTTTCTCCTTTTCCCTCATTGTTTTCAAACCTTGCAAAGAAAAGTCTCAACATTGGAGCCACATGGTATTTGTTGTCTACAAATTCTTCCAAAATGGATGAGAATAACAATGTTTAGGTCTGGTAAAGGGGGTTAACATGCCTCTTCAATCCGTTCTACTCCATTTGTAGGGAGAAGACATGAGAGAAGGAAGTAGCCCTTCATGGTTTAACCCAATGGAAGCTGTCCAACTTGTTACATATCTACAGGGTATTTTGAACAGTGAGGAACTCAATATATCACCAAATGATATAGGGGTTATCACACCATACAGAAAACAGGTTAGATTTGTGTGAATAATAACTTTTGTCACAGTTCTACCTGGAGAGGATATTTTGTGCGTTCCAGCGGACTGCTTTTATAAGTATTATAGCAAAGCAAGAACTCTTTATTTTTCTGTTTCTGTGGTATTTTGAAATCTGAAATAAATTTGTAATATGAGTGAGTTAAATTTAAGAGTGAGATCTGATAGCGACCCTTAACCTGCTAAATAACTGAAATGAAACTTTCAAGTCAATAGTAAAAATCCAAATATTGTTATTTTATTTATTTATTTGTTTGTTTGGGTGGATATCTCCTTATTGGACAGTGCAGATCTAAGATCAGACAGTAGGTTCTGTGCAATCTGATCTTGATCTACACTGTCCACAAAAGGTCCTTGAGTCACACTTAGCAACCTAAGTGTTAAAATAGTTTCATCTGGAAAAGTAAGTTGTTGTTTTAGTACTTTCATGTCAACTTCTTCAGAGAAACTCATTTCCCTCCATTTGTAATGTAGTAAGATTTTCACTTTGCCAAGAATTGCTAAAATACATAATTTACGTTTTTCCACATGGTCAAAGGTTCAACAACCCTGTGGAAATAGACTTTTGAAAAACACTTTGGGGGAAAAAGGACCCAATGCTGGAAACCAGCACAATGTTTTCTGTCATTTCAAAGACAAAGCCAATAACTCAGACCATTTTTATCATTGTAGTGTTAACTCTTTACCACACAATCTCCAGTTTTAATGACCCTGATAAAGAAGGCTCTTGAAAACATTGTGGGAAAAGAAGAAAATGCTGTTAACTAGCATTTTCTCCCTTTCCCACGTTTTCCATCCCCCTGTATGAGAATTTCTAATTTTGACTCGCACAACTTTTGTCGTCTGCAAAAGCTTTCAATTTTGGTAATTCTAAAATTTTGTCTTTTTGTAAAGAGTTAAATAATTAAAATGGATATTCTCAGTTATAACTAGAGATGCAGATATTGCAGTTTGACAGCTTTTTTTTGTGTGTGTGAGAATTTCTGACAAAGAAGTGGACAGTGTGGATCCAAGATCAGACTGGTCATTCTGTGCAGTCTGATATTGATCTGTACTGTCGACATAAGCCTTTACCCGAGTTTTAACAACCATGAAGAAGAGGGCATTTGAAAAAATTATGGGAAAAGGAGAAAATGCTGGTTAGGAGCATTTTCTCCTTTTCCCACAATGTTTTATACCCTTTCGAAGACAGAAATCATCATTTGAACTACAATTATTTTATCATCTGCAAATGCCTTCAATCTGGACTGGTCTAAAATTTTGTCGTTTGGTAAAGAGGTAAGCAAGTGGAATCTGGGTCCAGTGCCGCAAGGGTTAATTTCCTGTCTGCAAACGCTTTCAATTTGGAAGAGTCTGAAAATTCAGTGTCTTGTTACAATTTAATTCTTTTAGTGCCAAATATAGAAATATGATCTGCATCAAGGGCTGGAAATACAGTCCACTGTAAGTCAAATAGAATTTTCTTGTGGTGACATAATTTAATGAGCAAATGGTTCTGTGCAGTCTGATCTTGATCTATGCAGTCTGCGAAAGCTGTTTTTGCCTATGGTGCCGATAAGGTTTACTGTTTAACTAAAGCACTGAAGGCTCCTCTTTACAAAGATAACTCTTTTACCTGTTACCACACAACAAAATTTTAGAATTTTCCCAACCCAAAACATTAATTTAGTAGATGACAAATTGAATGTGACTCAGATTGTGGAGGTTGTCTTAGATAGTGTAGAAAACATTTTGCGGGGAAAAGGAGAAAATGCTGGTTACCAACATTTTCTCCTTTTCCCACAATGTTTTCAAAAGTTGTTTTTCTCAAGGGCTTAAAAGTCGGGATTGCTTTATAAAGGGTTAAAGGATATCAAATTCTGTTCTAGGTTGAACACATCAGACTGTTCATGGAAAAGTTGGCTATGGGGAACATTAAAGTTGGATCAGTGGAGGAGTTCCAAGGTCAAGAGCGTCAAGTCATCATCATTTCAACAGTAAGTTATCTACCTTAAACATAACTTGTTTAACTCCTTACAAAGCAGTAAAAATTTAGACTAGTCCAAATTGAAAGCGTTTTCAGACGACAAAAAAAATTGGGGCACAAATGACAGTATCTGTCTTTGAGATCATTGTAAACGTGGTGGGAAAAGAAGAAAATGCTGGTTACTAGCATTTTCTTCTTATCCCACAATGTGTTCAAAAGCCTTCTTCTTTAGGGTTGTTAAAACTCGGGATTGTGTGATAAAGAGTTAACTCTTTACCAAGCAACAAAATTCTAAACATGTCCAAATTGAAAGCATTTGCAGATGCCAAATTGAAAGTTGCCCAAATGACGATTTTTCTCTTTGCAAAGGTATGAACATCATGGGCAAAGCAGAAAATGCTGATTACCAGCATTTTCTCCTTTTTCCACAGTTTTTTCAAAGGCCTTCTTTAGGGCCATTAAAACTCGGGATTGTTGGGTAAAGGGGTTAAGTTATTGTCAATAAGTTGTTTTGGTTTTTATCCCATTTAATTTGTGTCACTGTTGAAAGATTTGAGTTTGTACCATGTTTTTTAGTGCCACATCTTTCATGGTTTATCCTTATGGAATGAACTCTCACTTACATGAACCGAGTTTGAGAAAGATCAGACTAAACTGTTTGACCTTTTGAGGGATACTCTGGTAAAAAGAGAAAACAACTTGAAATTCTTGCCAGTGATTTCTTTTCACAAACTGAAAAAACATGTATATAATCAGTTCATTTGCTTTATCTAGGACAGTTTTAAAATATTTTTTGTTCACTTATATGTTTAGTAGAACTTTTGAGAAATTCATTTTCAGTCCAGAAATTTTAAATTGTATGATATTGTTTGGGCTGTTTCTAACTACAGCTGATTATAATTAAGCACAAGATTGAGTAATTATATCGAGGAAAGGAAGACCAAAAGAGGAAAGGTTTGATAAAGACTTGACTTTTCATCATGTTCACCTTTTTATTACAGGTGCGATCCAATGAAGATGTAATTGGTTTTGATGTGAGACACTGTTTAGGTTTTCTTAGTAATCCAAAGAGATTTAATGTATCTATCACTCGTGCACAAGCACTGCTCATAGTTGTTGGTAATCCATACATTCTGATTCAGGTGAGTTTCATTTTTTCGTTTTCTTTTAAATTTGATTATAATGCATTGAAAACAATTAGCTTTTGTCTGTCTTGGTCTTTTTCTGTCATATTTTAGAGACAAACTTTTAGAAAAAATGTTGAAAGACAAATGCTAAAAAAACAAGAAAAATTGACATTGTTTTTAATATCAAAGTGAGCCATGCTGTGTGAAAAGGGGGCTTAATGCATCTGCAAAAAGTATATACTGAGTTCAGCCCGCGCAGGCTGACCTTGGCCCAAGTTTTTCGCTATTGGTCAATTTTCTGTATGTCGAAGGACCAGTCTACCTTATGATTCAGTCACTTGTTTGACATAATGAATTATATGGATCCCTAATTATGTGATGTCTTGCTTTGTATGATGCATTATGGAGGTGCATTAAGCCCCCCTTTTGCCAGAGCATGGCTCAAGTGTTTTCAACATCATGCAAATAAGAAAATTCCTGACCTTTACAAATTTGTCTATTGTGTTTGCAGATGACAAATTGGATGACATTGTGACTAAATGGGATTTGTCTTTGAAAGCATACAAAACATTGTGAGAAAAAGAGGAAATGCTGGTTACCATAATGTCTTCAAAAGATTTTGCTCAAAGACCTCTAATCATGAGATAAATTGGTAAAGGGATAAACAGACCTGAGGGTTTCCACTTTCATGTGTTTGGCGAAGATATTGTGTTCAAAAAAACCTACCTCATTTTCATTAAAACATTGGATTGTTTGGTAAGGGCTTAAAGTGGCCTGTATAGTAATGGTTCAGTTAAAGTTACTCTAAAAATATATCCCTTTCTTTTCCTTTTTCAGGATCCCCATTGGAAAGCCCTTGTAGAATACTGTATTGAGATAGGAGCATACACTGGATGTGACCCTCCACCCACAGAGATCAACATTTAAATCTCAATGATGTTTTCTGCTTCTTTTCTGTTTCCTCATTACCACAGCTGATAATGTGTTTGCCAAATTACATACTTTAGGAAATCAAAAGCATATTGTGCTAAAAATAGAGAACTCTAGGACATTAAAAAAAACTGGTGTGTGTGTGGGGGGGGGGCGAGGGGGGGAGGTGTACGTGAACTAACTGAACTTCTTTTATAAAGCAGAAATAGAGAAATAAAATATTAAAGATAAAAGGAAACCTCATTTCCCAAATTCAAACACTATAGATGCAAAAAAAAAATATTTTGCTTAATCCATTACCTGACAGATTATTTTTAAACTTACTGTCAACCCATTTTAGCCTGAATAATAAAATTTTCCATCAATTTTCTTCATTAATAAGAATGTTTTTAAAGCCAACTGTTGCAAAATCATTTTTTAGATAAAGCTTTTTCCCCCATATAATTTTCTTAAGATTATGGATTTCATAATTCAACTTCTTATTTCTCCAATGATTCTTTTGCCTGTGCAGACTACATAGTATGGAAACATCACAGGAAAAGAGATTTCGCTTATTACAGTCAGGTGCTTCTTTTCCCAGTATGGCATGCATATTGTCCAAAATCTTTATTGCCCTTTGGCTAAGAGGATTTTATCTTGATTGGTTTTTAGGTTTTTACAAGGTTTTTGTTGTTCAGGAAAAAGTCTGTATGGGAATCGATTTTAAAAAGAATATCGTTCAGTAATGAAATATAATTAAAAGAAACTGCTTATGCAGGAAGTTTGCTTTTTTTTTTTTGTAAATCACCTGTTTCATTTTTATGGTGAGACTTTCTAACATAATGTTTTAAAAGACTCTTTTTCTTAGTCTTTTACCACGCAATCCCAAGTTTTAACAGCCCTGGCAATGAAGGCTCTGGAAACATTGTGAATAAAGGGAGAAAATACTGGGAACTAGCATTTTCTCCTTTTCCCACAATGTTTTCTACTCTTTGAAAGACCAAGTTCATGAATTGTATAACATTTTATTCATCGTCCGCAAATGCTCTCAGTTCATGCATGTCTAAAATTCTGATGAGTGGTAAAGAGTAAATCTGTTTAGCAGAGGGTTTTGCTTTTGAATAGGGTGTTTCAGTAACTTATATTTGAGACAGATTTACGTTTTCCATCAACAAAAGAAAGCAAAGCTTTTTACTTTTTTACTTTAGTTTTTAACCTACATTTGAAAAACATGTTTTTTTTTTTCATTAATCTTCTTTGCCAAACAATCCCAATCTTTACAACCCTGAGATAGAAAGCTTTTAAAAAAATTGTGATAAAAGGATAAAATGCTGTAAACCAGCATTTTCTCAGGTTTTCTACCCTATTAGAGAATGCTTCAGTCATTTGTACTAAATTCAGATTTTCGCCTGCAACTGTTTTGAATTCGGAAAAGCCTTAAAGATGTTGTTTGGGCAAGGGACACGCATACTATTGGATCAGTAAATAAAACCCCTTGTACCAATTTTAAGACCATTTGGACCAGAAATTCTCTCAAAAAAATCAGACAGTTTAGATCACTTACCAGTCTGCAGGTTCTTTGCAGTCTGATCTTGATCTGCATTGTCTGTAGAAACACATTATGTTGTACATAAGGCATTAAGAGTTAGATAGAGGGGAGTTAACCCTTTACCAAATAATCTTGTGTTTTAATGACTCTGAGGAAAAAGGCTTTTGAAAACATTGTGTGAAAGGAAAAACAATGGCAGTATCGCTCAAATACCATTATTTAACACACATTTAATATGTTGTCTTGTAAAATGGACCAATCTAAAATGATGTGTGCTAGAGACTTCAGAGAAAACCTTTATATTCATTTTATGGCAAAAATGAACATTTTTATTTTTTATTACACAAAATGATGTAATAAAGTTGTTGAATTACAGTCGCTTGAAGTTTGGTTTTTCAAAGCCACCAATTTTCCTCATAAACAGTGGAGCCTTGCCGCAATTTA
This sequence comes from Tridacna gigas, assembly GCA_945859785.2. Taxonomy (NCBI): domain Eukaryota; kingdom Metazoa; phylum Mollusca; class Bivalvia; order Cardiida; family Cardiidae; genus Tridacna; species Tridacna gigas. The sequence continues at coordinate 48,162,410 of OX244036.2, forward strand.
CCTTTAACCTGCTTAGCATAACTTCATTTGGTCAAGCTTATCCCAGGATTTGAATCCAAACTCCTGATATGAAATGCTGACTTTCCACACCCACAAAGTTGTCTCCCAGGTTTTGGAAAACAGTTTTTTAATAAGATCAATGCCTGTACCATAGGGCTGGAAAGCAAGATTTTCCATTTCTCCAAATGCTTGTCCTTTGTGTTATATGTAAAGTTTTTGGTAGATCAAGAATCAGCCTTTACAGTAAAAGGTTTCACCACTATTCTTTAACCCTTTACCGAACCCTCTAACCCTTTCCCAAGCAAGCCCAGGTTTTCACATGTCTGCAGTACAAGCCTTTTGAAAACACTGTGGGAAAAGGAGAAATTGCTCGTAACGAGCAATTTCTCCTTTTCCCACAGTGTTTTCTACCCTTTTTGAGACCTTTCTGCCATTTTCATCAGTTAAAATTGTCGTCTGCAAAACTCTTTCAATTTGGACCAGTCCAAAATTTGTCGTTTGGGAAAGGGTTAACAAACAACAAAATTTTAGACCTATTCAAATTGAAATCGGTTGCAGATGACCAATGAAATTTGCCTCAAAAATTGAACTTCGTTTTTGGAAAGGTAGAAAACATTGTTGGAAAAGGGTAGTTAAAACACAGGATTGTTTGGTAAAGGGTTAAGCTAATGGAGTTATGTATTAGACACAATATGTTTTTAGGTATCCTTTAAAAACACTGTGACCGGTGAAGAGATTGCTGAAAGCCAGTAGTTTCTTTTCTCACACTGTTTCACGTGTCAATACTTCATTAAGTTTTTTTTCTTTAAAAGTTAGATTTTCTCTGTTGGCCCAAAAATAAAGTGACATTTTCTGTGCACAAGCTGATGCAAATTGCGTTGCAGACATTGGAAATTAAGATCAGACTTGACAGAATGTGCAGTCTGCAGATCATGAATGGAATTGCAACATTGAGGTCTATATTCACAAAACAATACAAGTTTTTTTCTATTCTAAATTCTAAAAGCCCAGTCCAAGAGCTAAGTCTGTCATAATATTTGGCTAAAACTCTAGGGTCCATATTCACCAACCTTTCTTAAGAACATTCTTAGTCTTATTCTACAAGATATTTTAAATTTGAAAGTAACAAAACTTCTGATTGGCTGAACCAAATGGTTTAGCCAATCAGAAGTTGTGTTACTTTCAAATTTAGAAAACTTGGAGAATCAGACCAAGAACGTTTTTAAGGATGGTTGGTGAATACAGACCCAGGCTGGGGTCATAAGGTTAGATTCAAGCTCATCTAAACTCTTTTGAGGATTGTTGATGTACATAGCGACAGATTCTATCCACTCGGCTGAAAATTGTTTTCCAGGAACACATCCATGGAAAGGTGCACTGGCTCTCATAATATGACTGAAATGATGTTGAAAATGACATATTAATATAACAAACTAGTCCATGAAAATGATTGACTTAAACAGACTGTCTTGGCCAGTCATATTGCCTAGTCCTGCAATTTAGAGTTTGAACAATTTTTAGAATTGTTAGTGAATAGGCCTACTGTCCCTAGATGTTTTTCTCAGACAGCATATATCCGTCTCTCTTATTAGGTACTCAAACAGTTTGTGATGAAATTAAAAGTAAAGGATCAAACACCAATCGGAATTCCCGTAGGGCGTATTTTAGTATGACCGTCAGAATTTCACACTTGTCTCCCAAGGGCATCTATGAACAGTTTTCCTATAAAACTGCTATGATTATAGATTAGGACAACCAGGTATCGATCCCTGGGACAACATAGTTCTTTTTGCTAATATTACGTCATAGTTGTTCAAACAATTATGTAAAAAAAGAGAGAGAGAGAAGAAAAAAAAAAAGATGAAAAATCAATGGTTCAGAAAACACCTTCAATTTCAGACTGTAAAAAAAAAAAAATCGCGTTTTTCATTCATCATTTCGGCCGATTATTTCGGTTTTTTTTTTACCCTACCATAAAGCACTTCCGGTATGTTTCACCATGACAACATAAACAAGATGGCTGCCAAATAGTAAATTATTGATTAAAGACTGATTAAAATTGTTTAATACAGTCAGAAAAGCTTTGGAAAATGTCTCACAGGTATTTAAATACGAAAGCTTTAGTATGACAAAATGATAAACATATCTAATAATACATTTTTTTTGAATCATACGTCTATTTTGCTGTTGGAAAAATTTTCTATGTTTTGACCGAAATGGCGAAAAACAAACACCAATCGAAATAAGCCTAATAAATGACGTTGCTGCTGTTTGCATCTTACATTTCCCCCGAAAAAAAAAAAGGAATTTTGACGCGGGTATGGATTGTATTGTGAAGTGTATTCCAGAAATGATTTTGCAAATTTTGTGACTCAAATTGGTGTTTTTTGTCCCATTGAAACAACTGAACCTTTGAAATTGAATTTGCAGTTCCCTGAAATACTGAGTAAAATGCTATGTGGTAAAGGAAATTATTTGAAAGAATTTATGACATTGTTCTACCAACAATTTAACATATATTATGTGTAATATATGTTTGGATCTTATTTTCTTACATCGCCGTGTATAACCACGCTCAAAGTATATATCCTCCTTAAAAATTCATCCCTCACTCTTTACAACAAAGCTTGTATTGCAACAAGCATATTTTTTTTTCTACTTGAAAACATGGCTATTATAAATAGTTGTTGAGAATAATCTAGATAAATATGTAGAAAATGTTTGCATTTAAACAATAAAATCATAACATTAGTTTACTATTAATTTTGAAAATTTATCAAGAAGAGTAAATGCCACCTATTTTGACTTCACTTCAGCACCTACAACAAACAATGGGCAGAGGCAGAATCTGCTTTGATGGACCTGCTGCAGCAGGAAATGCCTGCAGAACCCGCAAAGCCAGAAAGGGTAGGTTACTTTGGGTGTAAACGTTATTTTGTTGAATACAGTAGTGTTCTCAATTGATTTCAAACCTCAGTAAGTCTGTGAATTAAATTAATCTAAAGTTCATTAATATTGTAATGTTAAAATTTTTTAAAAATAAGTCTAAGGACCTTAATTTCTATGCTACCTGTCAGGCTTTCATTGAAAAATTAAAATTTCCTGGCTACTCATTTTAAGCCAAGTATAGAAATGTGTTTAAATCAATAAATCTGCAATATCTATGGCCTCAAAGAATGAAAAGAACTTTCAGATTTACTATTGGATATGAATCTCGGTCGGGAGAAAATTACGTCTGGTCAAAATTGTAAACAATGAGGGTATAGTGTTTTTATTTTCACTAGAGCCATCTGCATACCCCTCATCTAAAAAGAGAAAGCTACTTGTTGTTTCAACATGGGAAATGGCACACTTGTCTATTTGTAGGATCATGTCATTTGCCGTTCTTTCAGCAAAAATGCTAAATGTTAATTTACACATACAAAATTTACATTTCTACTGTCTTTGAAATCATTCCACTGCACTGTCAATATAAAACCTTGACATCCTCAAATAAAATTGCTGTTTGGTTCTTGTAACATTGATTGTTGTGACAGTACACCTGTGTACAGTATCTCAACTCCACTTTCCAGCCACATAAATATGTAAGGTGAGGATTCAACCCAGTCATGTGACAAGCATGATGCGATATCCTCGATTGAACAGGTGGATAGCCACCAAGTCCGAAATTGCATTTTCTATCCGTCATAATCTATGCAATCTTGCAACCACCAGGTGTAATATTTGTCATGAAGCCACAAGAATGACTATAGTTTGATAAAATATTGACGAAATGGCTTATATTTGGCTTAAAATGAGTATTGTAGCAATTTAAACTAAGTAGTGATCATCTTAAGATAGCAATGTTTATCTTTTGGTTACAGGTGTTGCTTAACCCTTTGCCAAACAGTCCCCAATTTTAACGACCCAAACAAAGAAGGCTTTTGAAAACAATAGGAGAAATTGTAGTAACCAGCTTGTATTTTCTAACAAAGTTTTCTACCCTATCAAAAACAAAGTCCATTACTGGAGCCACATTTAAATTGTCATCTGCAAATGCTTTGAATTTGGACCAGTCCAAAATTTTGTCATTTTGTAAAGAGTTGATTTGTGTTTTGTTTAAATTTTTCCCACTTCATATTTTTATTTTTTATCTATAACTAGGACCGTTTGGCAGCATTCCAGCTATTGGCAACCATGTACATAAAGTACATCCAGATTTTCAGGAAACTAGAAATGTCCTACGATCAGATTGTCCATCCACAAAAAAGAAGAGTTCTGCGCCATGTGCTTGATGGTACTATGGGAAGAATCTTGGAGTTAAAACATGAAATGGTCAACCTTGAGTTTTCTGAATACCATTACTTTGATGATGTTCTGTCTGATCTTAAGTTAACTCCAGTAAGTGATGTTAAATATATCATTTAATTTTTTGCTGATGTATTGAAAGTCTGAAAGCTCACACTAGCTGTATTACTTGGCTTGAAATCAAGCATTCATATTTTCAGTGCAGAATACAAATGCTCAGCTTACAAAGAAGTGTAACCTGAGAGAATTAACTTTGAATCAAGTTTGTTCATCCATATTCATCCATGATAAATTTGTTATATAAAATTCTCCCTCCAAAACATATCTGTGTTTTATCCCCAATTGTAGAATGATGTTGAGATTCCTATACCCAAGTATTTCATTCAAGAAAGACTTGAAGCCTTGAAAGAGAGAGAAAAACTTTTAGGACAGATTCTAACAAAGATTGGACCTCAGGATAAAGACTTGGTAAGTTATCTTTTTAGCATTGCTTGAGTACTATCTCCTACTGGAATTTTTTATGACTAAGGATGAAAGCTTTTGAAAACATTCTGGAAAAGGAAGAATATGCTGGTAAACAGCATTTTCATCTTTCCCCACAATGCTGCTTTCTATATGCTATACTCTTTCAAAAAGAAACCCTGTCACATGAGCCACATTTAAATATCTTCAGTATGGACTAGTCTTAAATTTTGTCATCTGGTACAGAGATAAATCACACTTTATTACAGTTTGTACTTTTAGCTCAGTTGTACAAAGAACTGATTATCCCTGTCAATGTATGACTTTACAGAAAGAGGAGGCCAAGATGTCATTTGAAGAGGCCATAAGACTTATTCAGGTTCATGAGAGAGCTAGGCAAGGAAGACTTAGAGCTAAGTTTATGAAGGAAATCCGTGACCAAGAGGCTAAAGAGAAGAGACTGGCACAGACTAAAGTACCCACACTCGATCATGATGTAGCAGCCACAAGAATACAGAAAGCAAGTATAACCCTTTCCCAAGGAACAAAACTTTGGACAGGTCCAAATTGAAAGAATTTGCAAACAACAAATCAAATGTGACGGAAATGGTGTGATTTGACCTTAAAAGGGTAGAAAACATTGTGGGAAAAGGAGAAAATGCTGCTTACCAGCATTTTATCCTTTTCCCACAATGTTATTTAAAGGCCTTTTTCCTCAAGGTTGTTAAAATTTGGGATTGTGTGCTAAACAATTAAACGATCTCAGAGCACACAAAAATCTTATACCCAATAAGATAAGTCATGTTTTCATGGTACAGGTTGAATAGTGATAGAATTTTGGCAACAGTTTGTGACAGATATAAAAATTTTATGCAGCAGTCTATATCTGTGGAAGGAACTTCATCCAAAGTTAAACTTTGTAATTAGAACTGAAGACACATGACTCATTTTTATCCTGCCAAATTTATATTTAATGCTATCACAAAAACAGATTTTTTTTAGAAATGACTGGCATTTACATGTACTGAGACCATGAAAACTTTGACAAAGGAATTTGTATGGTTAATACAAGCATCTGATGAACACAAGTTGTGAAAAACATAAGTTTGACTGCACAGCAAAATCATGAAATGTCAGGTTGGGACAAACTGAATTCATGATTTCATAACTCTACGAGAAGACTGGTCCATACTGACAACCTTCATAGGCAACAAATCAGATATAGCTCAAATGATGAGGTTTGTCTTTGACAGGGTAGAAAACATTGTGGTAAAGGGAGAAATTGCTGGTTACCAGCATTTACTCATTTTTCCACAAAAATTTTGAAAGCCTTTTTCCTAGGGTCATTCAAATTTGGGATTGTGTAATACAGGGTTATTTAAAAAGATTATTGAAAAATCTCTTGAACCTGTCATATATGTTACAGTGTTAAAGGTCACTAGACACAAAGTGAATGAATAGTTTGTGCTTGAAAAAAGTGCAACAGAAATTCTTGTTGTTCCCTTGAGCTATCAGAACTGCTGCAAAAGAATTGAGATGTTTTTTCAGGTGTGGAAAGGTTTTTTCCAGAGAAGAAAGACAAGGAAGGAAAGAGAAGAAGAAATGATCTTCATTGGAATGGTAAGCTTTTCAGTCACCAATTAACCTTTTTTGTGAGGACATGTATAATTTATGAAGAGATTTTGGCAGCACAATCCTCATGTTAAGACCTTCAGGAAGATGCATGTTATTTTCATGTAAAGCATAGTACACATTTTTCAAAGGCTTCATATGCCTGTGACATCCAGTATTTTAACCCTTAGGGATCTAAATATGTAATTAATGAAGAACAAAGTGCAATTTTAAGGAAGATTTGGCCAGAATATCTGTCAAAGTATCAGACAATGTAGATCACAGATAAGGCTGCTCAACAGGTGAGAAATGGTCCACAATAGGAAGGAAAGGAACATCTACAGAATTTTTTACACATATATCTGACAAAAATTCCCCAATTCATAATGCTTTGATAAGAAAGCACAATTTGACATGGATTTATTCAGAGAGGAGAAGTTGATGCACATTTCTTGTTATACAGGCACCTCCTCCACAACCACCAAGCATGAAAAACACCCCACAAGCACTGGCCCAGAAAACAGAGCAGCAGAGGCGCATTGTGCAAGTGAGACACGAGAATGAATACCAGCAGGCACTTGTCACAATTAAAGACAAAATAAGAGAAACTGAGGGCCCTGACATAAAAGAAACAATGATGGACCAGATCCGACAATGGTTTATTGAATGCAGGTTAGTTTAGTATTTTCAAAACTGCTAAAAATGCAAGTATGACCTTTTACTGCCATGCAGTTGTCAGCTTTGGAAACCATTGCTGGAAAAGGAGAAATTTATTGTTCTGAAAAAGTGCTCCTTTTTCCAGTAGATTTTTAAATCCCTGAAATAATTCTCCTTTCACTTTTTTCCAGTTGGAAATGCCTAAAAATAGGCATGTGTTTGGTTTATATATTGCTATTCGAATTATTTGATTAGAGAAATGAGAGGACAAAAAGATGAAGTTAACTACACTGCATCAACAGTGATCAGTTAAATACCCCTCCTCTTGTTTTTTGTTTTTATGATATGTAAGTGTATAGAATTATCAGAACAGAACAGAACAGAAGTTTATTACAAGACAAGTACACAGTTGTACATAGTCACAAAAAGTATCATTTATAAACATAAAATAAAACGAGATCTAGAGAGTATGACAGACGGTAAAAGGACCTGCATTATACAATATATGTGTGTAGCACTTTCAGCAAAGTCAAAAGATATGTTTAATATAATTTAAGTTTTACTTGACAGTGCTACACACATATTTGTCTACTGAACAGTACGTATAAAAAAAAAAAATGAAACAAAGCAAACAGACATAAAAAGAAAGAACTTTGGACATTTAGGCTTAGGGTGTTTTTTGGAATATCAATGGAATCTTTGATGAATCTCAGCAACAATAATAATGACATGTTACAATTTTGGAGCAAGTATGTCGGGGAGAATGACTTATGCGTGTAGTGCTTTCAACAAAGCTATACAATATATCTCATATAATTCAACTTTTAGATGAGAGCATTACACATATGAGTTTTCAACAGAACAAAGCGAAAAAACAACATAAGAATTAGACATGTAGGTTTAGGGTGTTTTTACGAATATCTAGGGCATTTTTTATAAATCTCGACAAGTTGAAAAGTTGTTTGCCATCATCGCTATTCATTAGTTGATTAAGTTTAAAAACTGAAGGCCTTACATAGTATTTTTTACTTAAATATTTTTTTCTTAATCTATCATAAGAGGGACAGATACAAATGAAATGAAACACGTCTTCAATATCATTTGTGTTACAGCACTGACAAATGCGTTCATTTCTTGGGATCTTATTTCTACCATAGCGGCCTGTTTGAATTCTTAAGGAATGTGAAGATAGTCTCATTCTCGTTAAGAAAAATCTGGAATTATTTGGTAAAATGTCTAAATATGGTTCATATCCGAAATAGCTTTTGAAATGCTTATACTCTTCTAATGCTGCACTAGATTCTATTGATCTATACCAATCCTGTATAAAACAGTCAATAATCCATTGTTTAAATATATGCGGAAACTTTTCTAAATATATGGGGTTCAGATTATAAAAAACATGACTGAAACCATAATTGTCTAATAAATTTTTGACCCTATACACCCAATTCTTAAAGCCTAGATTGCAATCTTCTAAACTTAATTTATAAACAGTACTTAAAATAATATTATTAGTAGAAACCACTTTACACCAATAATTAATTATCCTGTAGTAGCGCATCACATAGAGAGGGTACCGTGCTAATTCACCATATACGCCTGAGGAACAAGTACTGGTTCGAACCTTGAGGATCCTTTTACAAAACTGCAAATGAACAAGCTCAATACCCTTTGCTTTAGAAACCCCCCACAGCTCGCACGCGTAACTTAAGATTGACCCAACAAAGGAATCAAATAATTGACAGAGAGTTTTCGGTTTAAGCGGATATTTGTTACAATTTTTTAAAAGAACGTTAACAGCTTTTAATCCTTTACCAACTAGATATTCATTGTTACACGAAAATGAACCGTTATATGATAGGACTGTACCTAAATAATTAAACTGGTCCACGATATCTAAAACATTGCCGTCGTAGTACCACTTTTCGGTATCACGTATATGACCCCTTTTTCTTATGACCATGACTTTTGTTTTGGTAGAATTGACTTCAAGTCCCCACAAATTACAATAATCAAGTAAGGAATCGAGAGAATTTTGAGGATCACGTGGACTTTCGCCAAATAATACCATGTCATCAGCAAATAGAAGCAACATTATATAAATATCGTTAACAGACAACCCAGAGTTAGCCCTATTACATAGGGATAACTCTAGGTCCTCTAGAAACAAAGACACGAGGACAGGTGACATTATCTCCCCTTGTCTAAGACCTAATGAATATTCAAATAATTCGGACATGTTTCCACAGTGTTTTACGCGGGATTTTACATTCTCGTACATGCTCTTAATAACACGTAAAATTTTGCCTTGAAAACCTTGTTTGAAAAGTTTATATAAAAGCGAGTTCCTGTTTATACTACCAAAACATTTTTTTAAGTCAACAAAGGCGACATACAGTCTCTTGTTATGGTTAATAAAATGTTCAATCAAGGAGTACAAAACAAAAATAGCATCAACAGTGGAACTACCTTTTTTAAAACCAAATTGGGCATCCGAGATTTTCCCATTAACTGCGCAGTAAGACATTATTCTTTGATTCAAGATAACTGTAAAGAGTTTCGAAAAACAGCTGAGTAAAGTAACTCCTTGGTAATTGCCGCAATCTTTTTTGTCTCCCTTTTTGAAAATCGGGATAACAATACCTTCGGACCATGATTCTGGGAAAACCCCTGATTCTAGAATACTGTTAAATAAGTCGCATAGGTGTGAACCCAGTATGTCTACAGTTTCAATCAAATACTCATTTAAAATGTTATCAGCACCATGAGACTTGCCAGTTTTCAAATTTTTTACCGCAGAAATGACCTCGTTAACAGTTATGGGATAATCTAAATCGTCATTGGAATCTAAGGGATTATCAAAATCGTAATTATGACAAAAAGTTTCAGCATCGGAATTTTCAGCTGAGTTGATCTCCCTTTCTAAAGTTGAAAAATATTTATGGAATTCATCCAGAGAAATAGAACTCGCAGAATTTGGACTACTCTTTTTGAAATATTTCCAGAATTCACGAGGTTTCTTGAGTTTCAACCCTTCTATTTCAGCTAATTTCCTTTTTTTTAAATAACCATTTCTTTTTGCGAACAATTTTCTTGTATGTATTTTTATTTTCGTAAAAAATGGCCCTGTGTTCGTCAGAGTGAGATTGATTAAAAGAACGAAGCAAATCAAGATATTTGACTCTAGCACTCTGGCACTCTGCATCGAACCAATCGTTCTTCTTCGGGGTTTTAGAATATTTATTTGGTTGAAAACGCTTTAAAAACAGTGGGTTCGCAATCTCACGGACAAAAGAAGTAAATTCATTTATCGCATACCATAATATTTACTATGAGGAAGAAAAAGAAAGGATGTAGAATGTAGAAACTCAGCTCCAAGTCTGGTTGATTTTCTTGGTTATAATTACAAAACAATTTCAATCTAATTTATTCATGTTTTATTAACCTACACAATGTTTCATATTCAATTGTTCATAGAGATGCTACAGGAAAATTCCCAGAGTACCCCGACGAGGATGATGGTGGCTCTGCAGCCATCTTCAAACAAAAAGATCCTGCTGAAGTAGAGGCAGAACTTGCTGGAAAGGTAAACCTATAAATACATTATAGCTCTTTTTGTCATTACAGATACAGAAGCACAGGTAGTAAAACACTTTTGAAATATTGCATTTGGTAATTAAATTTAAAAAAGCATGCCTTAATTAACTCCTGACCAATTTACAAACTTTAAGACTTGTCAATTCAAAACATTTGCAGACGACAATTAAAATGTTGCTCAAATGACTGGATTTTTCTATGAAAGGTTAAAAAATATTGTGGGAAAAGAAGAAAATGCTGGTTCCCAACATTTTCTTCTTTTCCCTCAATGTTTTCAAAAAGGCTTTTCTTCCAGGGTCATTGAAACTTGGGATTGTGTGGTAAAGGGTTAAGAACAGGGGATGGGGGATTTTGTCATTGGATTAATTATTCTAAGACAGCAATCAAGTTTGTTTTTTCTGTAGACACATTTGAATTGAAGTAAGCCAAAGGGAATGACTAATTGGTTGAAATATCACAGCAAAATAAGGCTACCGGTAATTGAAGTATTAGAAATAAGACTGCAAGAAATGGCTTGGTTTGCCTTTCTTTTCTCAGTGAGCTGTTGATTCAGAGTAATCAAAATGGCTAAATGTGTTTGTTAAAATACATTTTTGCATGCAAAGGTTTATTATGGAAGGTGAAAACATTAGAGTAAGGCGTTTAGATGCTCTACCTACCCATTTAACTCTTTACAAAACAATAAATATATAGACTTGTCAAAACTGAAAGCATTTGTAGACGACAATTTAACCCTTTACCAGACAACAAAATTTTAGCCTTGTCCAAATCGAATGCATTTGCAGACAACAATTTCAATCTGGCTTAAATGGTGGAATTTTTCTTTGATAGGGTAGAAAACATTGTGGGAAAAGGAGAAAATGCTGGAAATCAGCATTTTCTCCTTTTCCCACAATGTTTTCAAAATGTCTCTTTCCCAGAGTCATTAAAAGGTATCATTGTGCAGTAAAGGGTTAAATGCAGCTCAAATGATGAAATTTGTCTTTAAAAGGGTAGAAAACATTGTGGGAAAAGGAGAAAATGCTGGTTACCAGCATTTGCTCCTTTCTACAATATTTCAAAATCTCACCTTCTGAGGGTCATTTAAACTTAAGATTGTATGGTAAAAGGATAATCTTGTATTGAAATTGGTTAATTTATGTAAAGGTACATGTATTCATTTATAATTTAGTAGAGAAAAGCGCAAAATTATGAGTTTTAAAAGAACATCTTTTTTCCCCACTGAACATGAACTTTTTTCTTCATTAAGTAGAAGAAAACAAGTAGATGAAGAATTTTTACATGTATATAATTTCTATTTCAATGGCCAAAAAATGACAGAACTATCAGTATGACTCGGATTCTGAATCTGTGTCAAGTTTAACATCATTTAGTGACTGGGATAGTGATGATTATGATGATTCTGAGGTATCATAGATATATCTATATATAGTGTCAACATTTGTATGAGTTGCCAGAACATGTCACAGTAATGGTGCTTTCACATTGTCAGTGTTACATACACTTTAAATACTTTTTTGAAATCTATTACCCTACAAATACAATTGAGTCATGCTCTGGAAAAACGGGGCGTAATGCATCTCTGTGATGCATGATACCAAGCAAGTTATCACATAATGATGGATCCATAAAACCTATCTTGTATAACAACCAACTGATTCATGAGGTACACTGGTCCCTTGATATGTGGAAAATTGGGCAGTAGCGAAAAGTTTCAGCCTGGGTCAGCCTGCTCAGACTGGGCAGGCTGACCTGGGTTGATACTTTTCGGGGATGCATTAAGCCCCCTTTTCACAGAGAATGGCTCAATTTTTTAAGACTAAATAATAGACAGGCCTGGAAGAAATTGTAGGAAAAGGGGCCAATGCTTGGTTTGTACAATATGTCCTTTTCTCACAGATGAAAAATGACATTTCTTTTCTCTATGTTTTTTATTGGTGTCATTTATAGATCTACATGTATTCGTTTTTTGGTTGTTCTAAATTATGCCTGTATGATAAAGTGTTAAGTCTGTCTGATATAATAATAGATTTCACATTTCCTATGTGGCAAGTCACTTTGCTTTCTGAACCTAAAAATTTTTGTCATATTAATTACTGCATGTTTCTCATAAGTCTTGCTTGCACTGCATGATCATTTTTTCATTATAAAATTCAAAAGAATTAGACAGATCTGATAGCAATGTTTAGAATGAAAAGTTTCTGCTTTAATTCTCACCTTTTTGTCCTGAATCACAAGGTGTTCAGAGTGAAACATCCTTTATGTAACATATTTCATTTGTGTTTTGTTTGTGTTGTAATTTTCATTCTATGTGTAAACGCAGACCTAAATTATTTGAAAACTCAACCATTTGTAACTACATGTGATCATCAAAGATGTTGCCTGAGCTGTAACTGTATTGTATCAATTGTTCAGAATCTTGTTTAGATGCAGTTGGATAAGTTGTTGTAATTTTTACTTACATTTGCGCAATTTTAAAGTGAAAAAAAGTCACAGCCTTGTGCCCCAGATTTTTTTAAAAAGCATTCATGCATTGTGTAGATATCTACTGGGTTGGTTGGTTATTTCCGTTTATTTATCGTCGCTACCGGTTGCCCATCTGAGCGACGCCCCCAGAAGACGGTTAGTTGTTACAGGGGATAGTGCAAGGATACAGGTCGAAACTACTGAGAGCTTCGCCTGGTTCTTTAACGTGCTCGGCATATAGCACTGTCACACGGGACCTCGGTTTAATGTCTCATCCGAAAGACTATTAGTAATTTTTAGTTGGCCAGCCGGGGATAAGAACCAACAATCTGTAGGACACTGTGTTCACGAGTCCTACGCTCTACCTACTGAGCTATATCGGCCGGTCATATCTACTGGGCAGGTTTACCGACTTTTTTCAACTCTAACGTCTAGTTTTTAACCTTTAGACAATAATTGTTGACAAGAAAATCTATTCTGTAAAACTTACTTGTCATAATCAGGCACTTCTTATGCAGTCTTTTTTTATATTGAAGTCTTCTAAAGTAAGAAAAAAGGAAATGGTAACCCACTGAATATTCTAAAGTATGCTTTAACCCTTATAGCCCCTTTCACAACTATAGTTGCCTTTAGACCGCATTGCTTAGTCTTTATGGACAAAAGGAACTATGACATTGCAATTCTTTCAATCTTATTTTTCAACTGAAAATGTCTTTTGGGTATATTCGGTGCTCTAAGAGTTAATTTAGAATTCTTTAAGCAATAGCTTGTACGCATTTTAGGCATATTTCACTTATGTATGTATACTAGGATGGTATGTACATGTATCATATAGGATTATCTATTCTACTAATTATTTCCTGTAATCAATTTGCACTGATGACTTGAAAACATCTGTGTTAGTTATGGATGATGAACATGAATCACTTATGTTTATTGAATTGCATAGATTACAAGTTAAATACTGGAATACATGTGAAAACAATGTGACAAGGGAAGAAACCAATTGTTATGAGCAGTTTCTCCTTTGCCACTTCGCAAAAACTATCATTTTATCATCTGAAATGATAAAACATACTCATTTAGTGAAACCAATCATTTAACTTTGATTTTAGGAGGATGGGAAGAAGGGAAAAAAAGACAAGAAAAAGAAGAAAAAAGACAAGAAGGATAAAAAGGACAAGAAAGGAAAGAAAGGCAAAAAGGGAAAAGGGAAAGGTGGAGATGATGAGGTATAAAAGTGAATCTTTTTTGTCTTACTTAATGGGCCCCTAAATAAATGAGTCATGTTTTGTGAAAAGGGGGCTTAATGCATTTGCAAACAGTATCGACTCATGTCACCTTGCACATTCCGTGCAGGCTGACATGGGTCAATATATTTTGCTATTCATGAATTTTCTGCATGTCCAAGCACCATTCTACCTGTAGCTCCAGTCAATTGTTAACCCTTTCCCAAATGACAAATTTTGGACTGGTCCAAATTGAAAGAGTTTGCAGACGACAATTTTAAATTTGATGAAAATGGTAGAAAGTTCTCAAAAAGGGTAGAAAACACTGTTGGAAAAGGAGAAATTGCTCGTTACGAGCAATTTCTCCTTTTCCAACAGTGTTTTCAAAAGACTTGTACTGCAGACACGTGAAAACCAGGGCTTGTTTGGGAAAGGGTTAAATGGATTTTTATGGATTCCTAATTATGTGATGACTTGCCTGGTATAATACATCATGGAGATATGTTAAACCCCCTTTGCCAGAGCATGGCTCATGTCTTTTGTTCCAAGTCTCAACTACATGTAGATACTTACTGGTAACTCATTACCAGATAATCCCAAGTTTTTACTACCTTAAGGATAACAGCTTTTGAAAACATTTTGGGAAAAGAAGAAAATGCTGGTAACCAGAATTATTCCTTTTCCCACAATGTTTTCTACTCTATCAAAGAAAAATTCCATCATTTGAGCTACATTCAATATTTTGTCACCCAATACTGTATGTAAAGTAGGTCTAGTCCAAATTTTGTCATTTGGTAAAAAGTTAAACACCTGGGTATTTTTTTGAACTATGGTAAAATTTGAAATAAAGAAATACTTCAATAAACTTTCAAATATTCAAGTTCCCATTATCTGTATATATTTTCTTTTAATCATAACCCCCACCCCTTCTTATCTGTGTATTTGAAGCACAACTTTTGCACTCTCCAAATTAAAATCCCTATTTTAATACAGAAACAGTCAAGAAAACATTGTGTCAGGATAAAGTATTCAAGTAACATTTAATATTCTCAAGGTTTTCTGCAGGGATTACTTAAAGAATAAATAACAAAGGTTTTAAGAAATTTTAGGTACACTGATATTTGGTCCAAAACATGTTTATCAAATCATCCTAACCCATAAAGTGCCTTCACAACTATAGTTCCTTTGTGGCCAGTATAGATCAAGATCAGGCTGCACAATACATGCAGCCTGATCTTTGATCTACACTGTCCACTTCGATGAAACACTAGACAAAAGCAGCCATGACACTGCAATTATTTAGTTCATATTTCTAGGATGAAAATGTGTGATAGGTTTATTTGGTGCTCTGTGGGTTAAAATAATGGGAAAAGAAAAAGACTGATAAAATTCATTTTTTTACACACAAATAAAAAAGGAATTTTCGGTAAGTGGAAAGTTGTAAACTTATTGTATACATACATGTACATGAGCATATTTATACAGATGATTTTGAAATCTTAGTACATTGTATTGTCTTGTCATGACATTGTGTACCATTGTTAATATCTGCCAACCCTAATCCTCCCTTCCAAAAAGTAGAAAATATAAAATTTTACGCAGTAATTACTAATCTTCTACAAATTTCTTTCTGCAACAGACCACTTTGAAAACTTGTGGCAAAAAGAAAAGAAAATCTCTAGCACTTGTACTGACATTTTTTTTTTTCTTTTGCCACAATGTTACAATTTGTCTCAATATATTACCGGTATACCTGAATTCATGTTGATTTTTCAGATTTAACAAAGACACATTTTAAGCCTTTTGTAGCAATTTTTTCCTGTAAGATATGGTACGGACATAAAACAAATATCTGTCATTAATACTTCTTTAATCAAAACAATGTCTGCATGGTTATAATAACCCTGACAGAAGAAGCATTTTGAAAACATGGTAAGAACAGGAGAAAATGCTTGTAACCAGCATTTTCTCCTTATCCTACAATGTTTTCTATCAAAGTTAAATCACTCAAGCCACATTTCAGTTGTCGTCTGCCAATGCCTCTAGTATGGACAAGTCATTTGTCTTTACCACACAGTCCAGACTTTTAACAACCCTGAGAAAGAAGGCTTTTGAAAGCATTGTGGGAAAAGGAGAAAATGCTGTAAACCATTATTTTGTCCTTTTCCTACAATGTTTTCCACCCAACTGAACAGAAATTTCAGTTAGGTTGTCATCTGCAAATGCTGTCAATTTGGACAATCCTAAGATTTTATTGTTTGGTAAAGAATTGATACAGATTGTCTTTACAGATGTCATCGCTGTGCTTCTATGGTTTTATTGCATTTGATTTTGGTACTATGTATATAAAGGTAAAATGATAAAACATGTTTGTGATAAAGTTTCTTGAAATGCTACAAACTGTTTCATTTGTCATGGCAATACAAAAATTTCAAGACACTTGTAAAAAACTGGATTTTGTAAGCCTCCTTATAAATATGGATGGCCAACAGGAACTGAGGTTTTCTTAAATGAATAATGAGTTTAATATAATGAGATTCATTATATTCTAGGAAGAAGAGGAAGGCTGGAAAATGGCACCTTCCAATTTTGTACCAGCAGTGAATGATGGAACTGAAACTTACAAAGGTAATGTTTAGTTTTCTGTGTAATGAGGGACTGCAGTTTCTTGTCTGAAGTGATGTTCTCCACATTTCCTTTCATAATTTTGTTTAATTCTGTACTAGATGCCAAAACTTTACACTAATCTAAGCATTTACAAAAGAAAAACTGAGTATAGGACTGCACAGGCAGACATGTGTTGATGCATTTTGCAGATGCATTAAGCCCCCTTTTCATAGAGCATGGCTCATTTACAGTGGCAATAATTAATGAACAGAATAAAATCTTTATTGTCACGTCAATGGCAATTTTATGTAGAGCAAGTAGTATGTCATTAATAAATTAAGGTTATATTCTCACTACAGACAATTCAAGTTTCTTAATGAGTCTTTTGTGTGAATTGTTTTCTTTTTTTAATCAGTGCAGAGAAACATGCATGATTTATACAAGTCTGTGACTTTCTTTCTAGGTGTATGGCAGACTAGAAATGAGTCAGAAAACTTTGGTCAGAAACATGACTCTGAACTGATTAAAGAGGAGAAGAGAAAAGAGGTGGAGGAAGAGATCAGAGTACAAGTAGATGAACTAATGAGAGCTGAACTGAAAAATCTGAAAGCTGTAAGTGAATGGAAAAATGAGGGTTTTAAGGATATTCTACTTTTATTATAGCAAACATAATTACATACAAGTGATGCTCAGGGAGAGGGGCCTTAACTATCTTCAGGATGCATTATACCAAGCATGTTATTGCATGATATGGGTCCACTTGGTCTAAAATGAATCATGAGGCTGAATCATGAGGTAGACTTGTCCTTTTTCCAAGCAGACAAATTATATACATTAAAAAGTTTCACCTGAGGTCAGCCTGTGCAGACTGTGCAGGCTGACATGGTTTGATACTTTTTGCAGATGCCTTAACCCTTTCCCAAACGACAATTTTTAGACTGGTCCAAATTGAAAGAGTTTGCAGACGACAATTTTAAATTTGATGAAAATGGCAGAAAGTTCTCAAAAAGGGTAGAAAACACTGTGGAAAAATGAGAAATTTCTCGTTATGAGCAATTTCTCCTTTTCCCACAGTGTTTTCAAAAGACTTGTACTGCAGACACGTGAAAACCAGGGCTTGTTTGGGAAAGGGTTAAACTACCTTTCCACAGACCATGACTCATATATGAAAATGCTAAGTGACATTATGTCATCCCCTTTTTACTACAAAAATGCCTGAAGTTTGAAAACCAAGCCAAAGTCAAAATGCTTAAGTGCTTCCAGATTTGAGAAAAAAAATTAAAACTATTGAATGAAAGAAATAGCCTTAGCAATGGGTAAATTTTACTCTGCTGCAATTACTATACAAAAAAGACTTTTTACACCCCTGCAGCAAACAGCTATTGAAAACATTGCTGTAAAAGGGGCTATATATAGTTGTTAAAAGCAATAGCTCCTTTTCTGACTTGCCTAGCGATAGCAGTTATGGTCTTTTTTTCTTCAAACATATAATGTTTTTTTTTTTTGCAAAAAGCAGTTGTCAATAATAATATAAATTTCAATATAATGCTTTTTTTTGGAAAAAGCAGTTTTCAATTTTATTTTTACTTATATCTAGAAAGAAAGACATGCATAGTATTTATAGCCCTTTACCACAAAACTCAACTTTAGACTTGTCCAGATTGAAAACATTTGCAGACAACAAAATAAATGTGACTCAAAAATTTATATTTGTGTTGGAAATGGCAGAAAACATTGTGGGAAAAGGAGAGACTGCTGGTTACCAGCATTTTCTCCTTTTTCCACAATGTTTTCAAAAGGCATCTTCTTTAGGGTTGTTAGAACTTGGGATTGTTTTGTAAAGGGTTAAGCCATACAAAATTTTCTGTGATCAAGCTCTTTGGCATAGACCAATGTGTTCATAATTTTGTGATGAAGAACTTAAATATAGAATAATTTTTGAAAAAAATAGAATGGTGTATGGCTTGAATTCAAGCAGACTCTGGTCATATGTTAAATGGTTTGTTTTCTCTTTTGATGTTAATAGACAGTTGTAAGTATTTGATATGTAAAAACAAAGTGTATCTGTTTTAGTATTTCCTTTGTATCATTGTCAGCTTATAGAGCTCACAAGATTGGAAAATCTTGAGGAGGTTTCATGATACTTTAGCTTTGTCTTTGTATTGTTTGAAAAAGAAAAACAAAATAGAGATAAGAAATCAGGGTCTGTATTCAACAACCATTATTAAGAATATTCTTTGTCTAATCCTCAAGAATTTTTATAAATTTGAGAGTGACACAACTTTTGATTGGCTAAAGCAAATGGTTTAGCCAATCAGAAGTTGTGTTACTTTCAAATTTAGATAATTCTTCAGCATAAGGCTGAGAATATTCTTAAGAATGGTTGGTAAATATGAATCCAGGAGAAGTAATCTTTGATGAAAAGTCTTTGAAAGGGTAGAAAACATTATAGGAAATTGAAAGGGTAGAAAACATTATAGGAAAAGGAGAAAATGCTGGTTACCAGCATTTTCTAATTTTCTCACAACGTTTTCAAAAGCCTCCTTCATTATGGAAGTTAAACTCATGATTGTTTGGCAAAGGGTTACTATCAAATTGTATGAATGATTGAACCATTGATCAATTTATTGTTGTAATTCTGTTCGCATGTTTGTGTAACTTAATCACATACCAGTCAAATCATCATATGTCATCAAAAACAAAGTAAAATCTAGCTAATTGTATATAATGAAAAAGGCCATACATAATTCTATCATACATGTAATGATTTTTTTTTTCATAAAGAACTGACTGCAATTTCTTGTAGGTTAACACAACTTAAATTCTAGACCTCATAGAGCATATAATTTTATTTTTTTTTCATTTGTTGCCCTTGATTTTAAAATTTCCACTGCTGAATGTACTGTGCTCTAATGAGGTCTGGATACATATTAACTCTTTACCAGAAATAAAATTTTAAACTGGTCCAAAATGAAAGCATTTGCAGTTGACATATTATGTGTGGCAAAGAGGATGTGGCTTTTATCAGAAAATGAATAAAACATTGTGGGAAAAGGAGAAAATACTGGTTACCAGCATTTTCTCCTTTTCCATAATGTCTTCAAATGCTGTCTTGTTCACCACTAGATTGTGTTGTAAAGGGTTAACGACACAAGAATTTTTCTTATTCTTCATTTCAAGACTATACATCTGATAAGCTAAGATGGCTGGTCTAGGAATTAAGATCTAAAAATCAATTTAGAATGGCTAGTGATTGAAGCCCCTTCCTTGCTATGTCTATACAGCATGACAATATTCTTGAATGAATTTACATGTAACTTTAGCATTTTCTCCTTTTCCAACAATGTTTTTAAAAGCCTTTTCAGTAAGCAGTGTTAAAACTTGGGACTGTTTGGTTAAGTGTTAACTCTTTACCAAATGACAAACTTTTGGACTCGACCAGATTGGAAGCATTTGCAGACAACAAAATGAATGTAGTTCAGGTGATGATTTCTGTCTTTGATAGGAAAGAAAACATTGTAGGAAAAGGAGAAAATGCTGGTTACCAGCATTTTCTGCTTTTCCTACAATGTTTTCAAAAGCCTTTTTCTTTAGGGTCATTAAAACTTGGGATTGTGTGGTAAAGGGTTAAACATATACATAACTTCAATTCAAGAAGCAGAGAAATGAGAGTTATGATCACTTTGTTTCAATGCTGAACCTGTTTCTTAAACTATTTTAGGCTGTTGACAGAGACAAGGGTGGGAAAAAGAAGAAAAAATCTGGAAAGAAAAAGAAGAAGAAGAAGAAGTCTGGTAAGAAAGGAAAGAAGAAGAAGAAGGAAAAGGATTTGACCCCAGATAGGTATGTTTATAAACAGTTATAACTACTGTTTGTACTCAGAATTCCAAGACAAGGCATGTAATTGCCCTACAAGGACTGTCTTATCCAATCAAGTATCTAATCTTGGAATTTGGTTTCTGGAACAGACCAAGATCTATAGTCTCTTTAACCCTTTACCCCACAATGACGCCTTTTGACGCCCCTGGGAAAGAAGCCTTTTGAAAACATTGTGGGAAAAGGAGAAAATGCTGGTAACCAGAATTTTCTCATTTTCCCACAATGTTTTCTACCCTATCAAAGAAAAATTACACCATTTTAGCCAAATTGAAATTGTCGTCTGCAAATGCTTTCAATTTGGAGAAGGCTAAAATTTTGTCGTCTGGTAAAGGGTTAAAATGAAAAGGCAAAAAAATTTTTTTCTCAAAATTAGACTGACAATACTGCATGTTGCTTCTCATCCAGTAAGGATTTGATATGAAGTTCTATAGGACATTAACTTCATTATTCCTAATGTATGCAACTACATACTAATCCAACTTTTTGTTTTAAAAAAAAAAAGTGTTGCCAACTTTTTGCAGCTGACACTCCTACACTTAGCACTGTTACTACGAAAATTCTCTGAAAATCCAAGAAAACAGTTATGCTTTCAAGATTCCTGAAGTGTTGATAGCAGCTAGATATTTAAAGCCAAAGACAATAGAATAGGTACTATGCCATCAATCATTGTGCTGCACTGTTACTACAACAGCATCCAAAATTAGTCCTAAAAACCTGAGAATAGTAATGGGCATATACATGTACGTATAATTACTAAACAGGTTTTGTTGATATGTTGATTCTATTCTATAATACCATAATATATTAAATATGTTTTTCTTCATGCACAGAACCATTGAATCCCTGTATGAGGAGCTGGTCATGCAGGGGATCATTGTGAGGCCACCTCAGATCAGACTGGCTGACTTTGAAGGAGAATATAGCTATCTGGGCACCACGCTAAGACAGGCTAACATAGAACCCATGCCTTCACTAAGTGATGTCCGAAGACTTGTGACAGAGTTTGGTATCCTACCTCTAGGTATGTTTAGATGTAAAATATCCTATCTTTTGGCATTTGTGAAATTTCTTTGTATGTAGGGCAACGAGGTAATTTTGAAGTGGTAGGAATCAACAAGATTACTCAGAACATAAAGTTTGATCTAGATGGGCACTATTCCGTATTTTGTGACATATTTTGATTATGGTATTTTGATTAAGGTACAATACTTGTATATGCATGAAAACATTGTGGCAGAAGGAGAAACTAATCATAAAGAGCCGCAAACTTTTCAAATCTGAACTTGCTGAACCTTATCTATTAACCCTTTCCCAAACAACAAATTTTGGACTGGTCCAAATTGAAAGAGTTTGCAGACGACAAATTTAAATTTGATGAAAATGGCAGATAGTTCTCAAATAGGGTAGAAAACACTGTGGGAAAAGGAGAAATTGCCCGTTACGAGCAATTTCTCCTTTTCCCACAGTGTTTTCAAAAGACCTGTACTGCAGACACGTGAAAACCAGGGCTTGTTTGGGAAAGAGTTAAAAGTTTCAAGACTTGTTATTATGATATATTACTTTTTGGGTTTCTAGGATCTCCAGCCGTCCATGAACAAGCTCCTCTTACCAAATCTATTCTACTTGCTGGTCCTAGAGGTTGTGGTAAGAAGATGTTGGTCCATGCAATATGTAATGAAACAGGAGCTAATCTGTTTGATCTTTCACCTGCTAACCTTGCTGGCAAATATCCTGGAAAAGATGGTCTAAAAATGCTTATGCATTTACTTTTTAAAGTAAGTGAAGTCTTATCTCACATTTTGAACCAATTCTTGAAGAGATAAAGTAAAAAGTGAATATGATAACCTGAGCTATAATTGCTCAAGGTGAGCTATTGTAGTCAATGTCTGTCAGTTTACTTCAGTGTGCTGTGAGTCAATCATCCTGTAAAAGACTGTTTTTCCAAACTACAAGACTAATTGCAACTAAACTTGCATCAAGCTGTTTTGAAGATGTTTACGATTTGATACTGTGTCTGGTTTCCACGGCAACATAAAAGGGAAAATTTGGCAAATCTATAAAAGTCTTCTAGTATGAAAGAATTAGGGTCCAGGACTACCAAATTTAGCACGTAGATTAATCTAGGAGACCTTTCTACCAAGATGGTTCAAATCATGGCCCTGGAGGTTAAAATTTGCCCCAGTTGTCAGTTTTACTTGGGCTTAAGTAGTGAAAACTTGGAAAATCTTCTTATTCCAAACAATTTTGGCACCACATCTTGGGTGAGAAATTATAGATGTGCTTATATCTTTTTGTTCAAAAACAGACTATGATATCATGCAAGTGATTCAGGGCCATTCTGGCCCTCTTGTTATGGTAGCAAATAATTTTTTGATACTTTAAAAGTCTACATCTTGATGAATATTGGTTCAGTTTAATCAGTGTTATACTGATAAGTGTTTGAGAGAAATATTGTTTTAGATGATAATAGAAACATTTTGTTGAGCTTAAACATAATACCTCCTAAAGAGGGAAATAATTGTAGCTTGTAAAATAGGAAAGTCAATATAAAATTAAGTTGAAATACATTAAAACGACCAAAGCATTGTAATGTAAGCAGAAATTGCTTGTTATTAGTAATTTCTGCTTTTGCCATAATATTTTCAAAAGAGTTATGATCAAGTCAACTTTAGAGATAGTAGTATTCTGTGACTTTCATATCTAAAGGTTTACACCTAAGTAAATAAATGTTTTTTTCAGGTTGGCAGGGCTCTTCAGCCAAGTGTATTCTATGTAGGAGATTGTGAAAAAATGTTTAAAAAGAAAATTCCTAAAACAGATCCAGTAAGTATTTTTCTCTTACGTTCAAACTAGGAATACATCCAATTTACCCACTGGCCACTACAACATACATACACACCATGCTCTGGCAAAAGGGGTTTAATGCATGTCTGTGATGCATTATATCAAGCAAGTCATCACATAATTATGGATCCCTATAACCCATTTTGTCTAACAACCAACTGAATTCATAGGTAGAACAGTTTGAAAATAGCAGTTTCGATCCATGTCAGCCTGCATGGACTGGCCAGGCTGACATGAGTCGATACTTTTTGCACATGCACTAAACCATCTTTTCACAGAGCATGACTCATACATTTTGGGGTGTTCCACCTTAACTCTTTACTTGGCAACAAAATTTTAGGGTCGTTCATATTTCTTTGTAGCAGTTTAGGAGATAATAATAATATTCATATTCACTCTCTACATTGGTTAAAATTCATACGAAAAAGACAAAGGAAAACATATCTGTGAAAGGTAATTTGGAAACATTGAGAGGGAAATACACATCTGAAAAAAAGATTATACGAAATGAACCGCTTCACATGCAGAGTAAGTTCTTCATGTACATGTAACAGTTATTGCACTTGGTTTACTATCGGCTGTTCATGTTTATCATTGCTATTGTATATGACGAGATACATGTACTTGTATAAGGCAATAAAATCTATCTATCTGTCATTAAAAAAAAATTAAGACAATAAATTAAATGTGGCTAAAATGATGGGATTTATCTTTTGATCGGCAGAAAACACTATGGACAAAGGAGAAAATGCTGATCACCAGCTATTTTTCTCTTTCCTTCATTGTTTTCAGAAGGCTCTTGTCTCAGGGATGTAAAAACAATTGGTAAAGGACTGTTTGATAAAGCATTACAATGTTTTATAACCTTTCACAGCAAAAGGTCATAAGCGAGCCAGATTTGAATTGTCATCTAAAAATGCTTTAAATTTAGATAACTCCAGAATTTCTGTTGTTTGCTAAAGAGTTGAGCATACAATTATACAAGCCTCTTGTTTTTTTCTCCAAAACAGACAGATCCAAAAAGACTGAAAAAAGAATTACCTAAAGCTTTGAAAACAATTAAATCAGATGATCGCCTGTTGTTAGTGGGCACCTCCCGATGTCCATTTGATGGTGAAATGAAACCAATGACCAGCACCTACCAGAGAATCATTCTGATTCCTCGGCCTGACTATGCATCAAGACATTGTAAGTTACCAAATATTTGTCATTTTTTCAGGCATATGATCAAAGAGACATTTGTGTTTTTAAGCTACAATATAATTGTAAAGAGGAAATATTGAAAAATAACCTGTTTCTTTTTTGATAAATTTTCTGTTCAATGAGAAGATTGAGAATGGTTGACTGATTATGGTATTTAGTATCCATTACATTCCTATCAAGTCTCAATTATCCCATTTCTCTCTTGCTTGTTAGACCAAAATCCCTCTTCCATGCACTGGCTGGCCTGGGTCGAAACTTCTTTCTATAGGTCAATTCTCTGCTTATCAAAGGACCAATCTACCTCTTGATTCAGTTGCTTTTGAGACAAAATGGATTTTATTGATCCCTAATTATGTGATGACATTCTTAGTATAATGCATCGTGGACATGCATTAAACCCCTGTTGTCAGAGTGTGGGTGATTTATTTCAGTATTATGGAGACGACTGATCCTGAAAAGCAATGGAGCACTTACAAACACTCTAGATGTCAGCTCCCTGGCTAAAGTAACTGATGGCTACACACCAGGTCACATGTACACAGCCATTACACAGGTCCTTACAGACAGACGTATACAACAGTTGTCAAAGCGCCCTCTACAGGCTGTTGAATTCATAGCACCATTAGCAAGGATTGATCCCATATACAAAGAAGAAGAGGAAGCATTTAAGGTAAGATCATCCATTTAGTTGTTTCCTCTATGATTTTTCATGAGTTCTATTCAAAATTAATTAATAAAGTCTCATGATTTATACAAACAAAGGTTTTGATGGAACTATATACTGTACAAGCTATTTTTATTTTGTTTAAATACTTTAGTATACTGCTTTCAAAAGTATTAAAGTAATATTGTTGTGACATGTCCCTAATGTTTTAATGTTCTGTGGCTCTACTAATGTAAGACTGGGGCTCTAAAGTACCTTGCCAAAGGTCTGTCCTGAATAGCTATTTCCACAAGAGGATTCCAACCCAGGGTCTCTATGTCACAAAACCCAGAACCAATACAAAGAGCCATTGGAGAAAACCAGCTATATTTAGACATACATGTACCCAGCATCTGATGGGCCAAAGGAAAAATCTTTGAGATAAAGGAAATGTACTTGTTTGAATGATATGGAAAATATTGTTGGAATATTAGCTATTTCTTCCTACAAGTTGAACTCACTTGAAATCAATGTACAAAGTGTTAATTCATTTCAGGGTTGGTATGCCAAAACTCCACTTGGTAAGAAAAGGGCCAAAGCAGCTCAAGGAGACGATGAAGATGGGGGAGGTGGAAAGGGAGGAAAAGGGAAAAAAGGAAAGAAGGGAAAGAAAAAAGGAAAGAAAAAGAAGAAATAAACTGCAAGATCAAGTTGAAAATGTTCTTTATTTTATTGAGACAATTGTTTTACTTTACTGGAAAAGTGATTAATGTATATTTCTATTAGCAGACTGAAATCGAAGAGTGCAAAGAAATACATACATGTGACAGTGTTCACAGTTTTAAACTTGTGTAAATTTAGCAGAATATTTGTTATTGGACACCTTTGGGGAAGTCATAATTTTCACTTCATTTCGGTATGAAATTTTAAAATATGACAAGTTTTGAAATATTTGATTTTTGTTAAACAATATAATACAGGTGTGTCAAACAGAGATTAGATGAATAGAACAATACATATTCATGTCTCATTTTGAAAAAAAAGTAATACAGAACTATTCAATGATGATAAAAAAGATTGACTGTGATAAAGAACAATATGGTGGATTGTTGTATGGTTTTTTTTTCTGTAAAATAAACATGGACAAAAATACCTCTGTTTTATTCATTATATTTACTGGTTACATTTTAACTGAAAATTTCTTTTTTTTTTTTGAGAAAGAAAATTGGGTCTTGTTCAGTATGAATGAGCTTGAAGTCTGATCTTGTATCCATGCCACCTCAGAGGACGGATTTCATTGTAATGAATTTTGCACAAAACAAGCTCTCATCTGGTCTTCACCTGCTTTTAATGCAGAACAATATTCAGAGAGCTTAAAAAGAGAAAAATTAACCCTTGATTTGGCCAATAAATGAAGAGACATTTTGAGATAGAAGGCCTGAAAAATGATTTTTTTAGGGCTTATTTGCTCGGAGTATTTTATTGAGATCAGGCTGCATTTTTCATGCAGTCCAATCTTGATCTACACAATCTACTAAAAACTAACACTTCAGTTGTACACACACATCTGCGAAAAGTATCAACCCAGGTCAACCTGCACAGTCTGCACAGGTTGACCTGGGCAAAAACTTTTTGCTGTTGGTCAATTTTCTGTATGTCAAAGGACCATTCTACCTTACTATACAGTTGGTTGTTTGACAAAATGGATTTTATGGATCCCTATTCAGGTTATGACTTGGTGGGTATATTACATTACGGAGATGCATCAAGTTCCCTTTTGCTAGAGCATGGCTCATATAGTTATATTTTGGTTTATGATCCCACAGAAATGTATGTGTATAAATTCATTTTCTAGGTCATAATGGTTTAACCCTTTACCAAATGACAAAATTTTAGACTGGTCCAAAATGAAAGCATTTGCAGACAACAAATTAAATGTGACTCAAACAATTAGATTTGTGTCCGAAAGAGTAGAAAACATTGTGGGAAAAGGAGAAAATGCTGGTTACCAGGATTTTCTCCTTTTCCCACAATGTTTTCAAAAGCCTTCTCTCTACAGGGTCGTTAAAAGTCGGGCCTGTGCGGTAAAGGTTTAAACCATTACTGCATGGATGGAACTCTTATTGTCCATGCAGTAGACAGCGTTGGAAAACGTTTTGTTTGAAATGGTCCAAAGTTTTAATGACCTTAACAAAGAAAGCTTTTGAAAACATTGTGGGAAACTGATTGATTGATTGAATGATGTTTTATGCCGCTTTCAACATTATTTTAGTCATGTCATGGTGACAGCTCACATATTCATGCATTTCCAGGGTTTCACCAGTACTAGGCTGGGGCTGTGAGGTGTCTTGCCCAAGGACACTCCCACGAAAAACCCAGTGGATCTAGTGAGCTCAAATCCAGGGCCTCCAGGTCACGAATCCTGCACGTCACAACTGAGCCATGCGGGACCCCTATTGTGAGAAATGGAGAAAATGCTGGTAACCAGTTTTTTCTTCCTTTCCCAGAAAGTTTTCTACACTTCCAAAGTCAAATAGCATAATCCCAGCAACATTTAATTTGTCGTCTGCAAATGCTTTCAACTTGGACAACTCTAAATTTTTGTTGTTTGGTAAAGAATTAACATAAAATGAGCATTATATGTAACTGCCTTTAACCCAATACAGCACAGTCCAGGGTTTTAAAGACCCTTGGAAGTTAGAGTTTTGAAAACATTGTGGGAAAAGGAGAAAACGGTGGTAACCAGCATTTTCTTCTTTTCCCACAGTGTTTTTTTTTACTTTTCACAACAAAATCCATCATTTGATCCACATGTGTCGTCTGCAAATGCTTTGAAATTTGACTGGTCTAGAATTTTGTCATTTGGTAAGGAGTTATTATATGCAAGACTCTAAATTGCTTCTCAAACTGTTTTTTATTCATTAAGAGAGAAGTATATACCTTCCAATTTCATATTTCTCTTTGATTTAGACTGGTTTTCTGAGGTTCTTAGATAAGCCTGTGTGGTAATGGGTTAACCACTGAGTTTATACATCAAAATTCCTTTTTTGCCAATTTTTTTTGTTCTTTCTTTATGGTATTATCAGTTTGGAACAGTGTTATACAGAAACTTCAATACAGAAACATATGTTAGGCCATATTGGTACTAAATTAGTGTGTATAGGTGTTTTCAAGCGTGTTTCAACCAATTTGTGGCACCCAAGGCACTGACTACTTTTCCACAAACTGCTACCCTATACAGTTACATAAATCAAATCTTAATTACTATCACTGCAACTGAAAGTGGAAGTTAAAAAAAATATTTATTCTGAAACTGGGTTGCATCAGTTTTGTTGTCCATGATGACAGTTTATACATAAAAAATAGTAGTTGATTTTTTCATTGCTTGTATACAACAAGATTAACCCTATAGCTAACAATCCCAAGTTTTAGCAACCTTCCATTGTTGGAAAAGGAGAAAATGCTGGTTACCAGTATTTTCTCTTTTTCCCAGAATGTTTTCTACCATTTGAGAGGGAAATCCCACAAATTGAACCACATTTAATTTGTGGTCTGCAAATGCTTTGGATTTGGATGAATCCAAAATTTTATCATTTAGTAAAGAGTTAAATTTTGTATTAACTCTTTAAAAAATGACAAAATTGTAGACTTGTCTAAATTTGAAGCATGTGCAGACCACAAATTGCATGTGGCTCAACTGATGATATTTTCCTTTGAAACTCAGTAAAAAAACATTGTGGAAAAAGGAGAAAATGCTGGTTGCCAGCATTTTCTCCTTTTCACACAATGTTTACAGAAGCCTTTCTCCTCAGGATTGTTAAAACTTGGGATTGTGTGGTAAAGGGTTAAACATACCATGAACTCAGCTATGTCTAGATAAGAGAGATTAATACAAAGTACAGTATCAACAATGAGTACTATATAGTTATCTTACCTGTGACACAACACTGTCAACACTTTTCCCTGTGATTGGTGGTAAACCTTGTACTGTTACCCTTCACCAGACGACAAAATTTTAGATTTGTCTAAATTGAAAACATTTGCATCCAAAACAATTTTAATGTGGCTCAAATGAGTTCAGTTATCTTTAAAATGATAGAAAACATTGTGGGAAAAGGAGAAAATGCTGGTGACTAACATTTTCTCCTTTTCCCACAATGTTTTTGAAGCTTGTTGTGTAAATGTGATAATAACTTGGGATTGTTTGGTAAAAGGTTAACCTCTGTAGTGATAAAGAAATGAAATGTATATTATTAGTCAACCCTTGAGATGCAGATAATGCAATTCCAAATCTGTTTTTTGTCCAAGATCAGACTCTGTGTTTTGTGCAGTCTGATCTTGATCAACACTATTTTCCCAAGCAATTAAATCTGGGCCCAGTACTACAAGGATCAGTCACATTTCTTTTCACCTAAACCCTTTAGCAAACAAATCTGTCTTTTTTCAACCCCTGAGAAGAAGGTTTTTTAAAAATATTGTGGGGAGAAAAGAAACTTCTAATGACAAGTATTCCCGCAAGTGTTTCAAAGATACTTCCCATAATTTGAACTACATGAACTTTGTCATCTGCAAATACATTCAATATCAGCAAGTCTAAAATTGTTCCATCTGATGATAAGTTATTTCATGACCTGAAGAAAAAATCTGAGGTAGATCTAGACAATTTTGAAAAAATAACTGAAATTATGAACAGTCAACCTGAATTAAGATTAAACCCTTTCCAACACAATCCTGAGCTTTAACAAACATTGTAGGGAAGGCTTTTGAAAACATTATGGGAAAAGGAGAAAATGATTGTGACCTTTTCCCGAAATGTTTTTTAACCTTTCAAAGACAAATTCCTTAGTTTGAGCTACATTTTAGAAGCAGTCTGCAAATGCTTTCCAATTTGACCAGTTTTAATTTTGTTATTTGGTAAAGAGTCAATATCTTATTATACGGGAAAACATTTTTTACAAAAGGTGTAATTGCTTGTTACAGAAATTTCTCCTTTTGCCAAAATATTATAGAATGTGGTCTGGTGCAAGACAAAACAAGTTGTCTTCAGGTATTAAACCATTGACTCTTTACCAAACAACGAAATTTTGGACTAGTCCATATTGAAAACATTTGCAGACGACAAAGTAAATGTGACTCAACATTTACTCAACATGCTGGTTACCATCATTTTCTCCTTTACCTGCAATGTTTTCAAGAGCTGTCTTTCTCAGGGTTGTTAAAATTCGGAATTGTGTGGTAAAAGCTTAAAGCACAAATAGGGCTTTCTAGGTCTTGCTGAGGATCACTTTGTTATACAATTCTTACCTTTTGTCAAACAGTGCAATGTTTTAATGACCCATCCAAAGAAAAGTTGTGAAACATTGTGGGAAAAGGAAAATGTTGATAAACAGCATTGTGTCCAATTTCCATACTATTTTCTATTCTTTCAATGACAACTCCCACCATTTGAGTCACATTTAGGTTGTTGTTCTCAAATTCTCTCAAAATGGACAAGTCTAAAGTTTTGTAGTCTACATTGTAAGGAGTTTAAGCTGTCTTGGATAAATATCCTGAACAACACCGGTCACTCTGAATCAAATATCAGATTGCACTGCATTGTCTAATCTTGTTCTTTGTTGACCATAAATACACCAGAAGTTCCGTGCTAGCTATATTTGTATTGGACATAATTATGCTTCTCTTAGATTTCCCTTAACCCTTTCCCAAACAAGCCCTGGTTTTCACGTGTCTGCAGTACAAGTCTTTTGAAAACACTGTGGGAAAAGGAGAAATTGCTCATAACGAGCAATTTCTCCTTTTCCCACAGTGTTTTCTACCCTTTTTGAGAACTCTGCCATTTTCATCAAATTTAAAATTGTCGTCTGCAAACTCTTTCAATTTGGACTAGTCCAAAATTTGTCTTTTGGGAAAGGGTTAACTCTTTTCCATATGACAAAAATTTTGACTGGTCCAAACTGAGAGCATTTGCAGACGACAAAATAAACATGACTGAAAAGTTGAAATTTGTTTTGGGAAGGGTAGAAAACATAGGGGGAAAAGGAGAAAATGCTGGTTACCAGCATTTTCTCCTTTCCCCACAGTGTTTTCAAAAGGCTTCTTTCATATTGTCGTTAAAAGTTGGGATTGTGTGGTAAAGGGTTAATTTTTTTTTGTATTTCAGTTTAGAAATAATTTGAAAACTATACAGCTGAATATCTACCTGTAAAGTAATTGTATCCAGTTTACCTGAGCAAATGAATACAAGAAAATTAATACTCTCAGGGTAGTAACTCATCAATAAAGAAAATTTTCCCACTGTTACCAATTTTTTTCTTAGAGATACTTTGAAGAAGCTCATTTTCAACACACGGTTTATAAATTTCATCATAAACAAATACTTAACCCGTTACCACACAACAAAATTTTAGACTGGTCCAAACTGAAAGCATTTGCAGATGACAAAATGAATGTTACCAAAAAATGGAAGTTTGTTTTGGGAAGGGCAGAAAACATTGTGGGAAAAGGAGAAAATGCTGGTTACCAGTTCAAAAAGCTTCTTTCTCGGGGTCGTTAAAAGTCGGGATTGTGTGGTAAAGGGTTACCTCTTTACCAGTAAAATTTTAGACTTGTCTAAATTGAAAGCATATGCAGACGACAAATTAAAAATGACTCAAAACTAGAACTTGCCTTTGGAAGGGAAGAAAACATTGTAGGAAAAGAAGAAAATGCTGGTCACCAGCATTTTCTTCTTTTCCCACAATGTTTTCAAAAAGCCTCTTCCTCAGAGTTGTGAAAACCTGGGATTGTGTTGTAAAGGGTTAAACAAAATAATTTCATCAAACCGTTTTACTTGAGAGGCATTATCAAGAGCTAAGGATCAAAACAATAGCTTGTATTATTTAATCTTGATTGGGTTAAATGAGGCCCTGATTAGGTGGATGTAGTCAAAGTTAAAGTTTTCATTTTCTTTGAGGACTCCTACACACATACATGTACCCATTTCTGCCACCCCCCTCCTGAAAAAAAAATTGGAAAATATATTTCAACAGGATAGCTATATACTGGCACTTCTTATCTCGCTCATGAAGATGTATGTTGAACAGTCTAAAAACTTTTCGGAAAACTGTTTAAGTTATCCATTATGAGCAAAATTTCCAGCAGACATCCTTGACAAATTCTTTCAAAACGGAGCTAAGCTAGATGAAATAAAGTTTAACCCTAAGACTGCTAAGCGTGACTTACTACACTTTTGCGCACAGTGAAGATCTTGCAGTCTAACCTTGGATCTACAATATCAAAAACATGAGACTTTTCAGCCAAAAAAGCAGCAGAACTGCGAAATTTGGCTCTTTATCATTGACTGTAAATTTCCCATGTTTTAGCGACCCTTAGGGAGAAGCCTATAAAAAACATTGTTGGGAAAGGAGAAAAAGTTGGTTATCAGCATTTTCTCCTTTTCCCACAATGCTCTATACTCTTTCAAGGCCTGCATGCATTCTTTGAGCTAATTTGTCATCAGCAAATTTCATGCTTTCAATTTTTTTAAATCTGAAATGTTGTTGTTTGATAAAGATAAAATCGACAGGGCCTCTTCACAAACCTCAGTTTCATTGTGTTGTACAATATGGGTTACTTTGAATGGATTAAATAATCGCTACAAATAAACAACAAAAAATGATATTTTTATCTATTTTTTCATTTGTTTTACACAAATTTAAATTACCTGAAATGACATAATACTTTGGATTTAGTATTTAAAAACTTGATATCTCTCTTAATATTTAAACATCAGCTTAATTAAGAGAAGAAGTGAACTTGTGTCATAGAGTTGGATGATAGGAATACCTGAACTTTAATTTCTTTAGAAAAAAGAATGGAGAAAAAGAAGTGTTGTTCATGGTTATATTTGTTTTCCCTTTTTAGTGTGAGTAAATTTTGATATTGATCATAACTTGATTTTTGTTTGAATTTTCTATGGATGTTGGAAAAAAAAAAGACTGTTCTTTAAATTTCAGTTTTGATTTTTTTTTTCTTTTGTTGCAACAATCTTGCTTAGAAGTAAATACATATAGAGGGAGAAATGAATTTTTAGTTGGTTTTAAAGAAAATTTTACCACTAATTATACAGAAGGTAAAGTGAAAAGTGATGAAATCTTTATAATGAAAAACTCTGCAATTTTAACCCTTTACCAAACAGTCTCTGACTTTCATGACCCTGAAAAAATTGTGGGAATAGAAAATACTGGTAACTAGCATTTTCTCCTTTTCCCACAATGTTTTATACCTCTCCTAAAGCAAATTTCATTATTTGAGTCACATTAATTTTGTCATCTGCAGGTGCTTTCAAATTGGACAAGTATAACATTTTCGCGTTTGGTAAAGCTTGGATTATATAGAAATATTTCCTGAATACACCTTACCACAAAATCCCAAGTTTTTACAACCCCTAAGGGAATTTTGCTTTTGAAGATAATTGGGTAAAGGAGAAAATGCTGGTCACCAGGATTTCCTCCTTTTCCCACAATGTTTTCTACCCTGCCTGCAGGTCAGAACTTCTGCTTAATCTGTTTATTTGTTCCAATTTTAGAATTATCACATCCAGATGCTTTCAGTTTCGAAATGTCAAAAATTTGCTGTTTAGGAAATGGATTAAATTTGTTAAATGTTCAAATTTTCAATGATACTAGTCACTAATTCATATAGATCTACATTATTAACTTTGATGCATTTGAAGAAAGTTTTTATAAAGATTGGACTGCATGTAACATCCAATCACATCAGACATTTTGAATGATATTTGGGACTGAAACAGCATCCCAACATTACAATATTTGGGTCCTTTCAAAAAACGAAAATGTCCTTTATTGTCAATTCCCACTTTCAGTTACCAAGACAATGCATTCGCCACAACTTCAGTTTGGTGTTTTTGCATTACTGCATGTGTTTGTGCGTGCATCATTCTGTCCATCTGGATTTGTCTAGACTTGTGTTGACCTTTACCTCTTCATTTGTGGTCAATTTCAGAATAATGTTACACAATTGTTGTCCTTGATACATAGAAGTTTCACATTGTTCAGATGGGTTGAATGTCAAAATCACAATTACTGGTCATTAGATAAAATAGTCTAAGTTTGTGCATGTACATGGATTTCAAAAAAATTTACCATAAATGTTTTCCTTGAAGGATCATGTTAATCATGTGTCTAGGTGAGTTGAAAGTCAAGGTCATACTTGAAGGTAAATTGGCAAAACTGTCATAATTTGAGCTTGTATGAGCAATTACTCCTATATTTATGAACGGATTTCAATTTGAATGTCATATTCTGCTTCAAAAGTAAAGATTGACATACTCGAAGGTCACTACAGCTAACAGCAGGCTCGACAAACTGTTGCTGGGCAACCACCAAGTTAACTCTTTACCAAATGACAAAAGTTTAGACTTGCCCAAATTGAAAACTTTGGCAGATGACAAAATAATTGTGACTCAGAAATAGAAATTCACTATTGAAAGGGTAGAAAACATTTTGGGCAAAAGAAAAAATGCTGGCTTCTTTCTCAGAGTCATTAAAACTTGGGATTGTGTGGTAAAGGGTCAACTTAACACTTAAAGCACCGTTTACAATAAAAGTTGCCTTTGTGGCCAGTGATGATCAAGATCAGGCAGCACAAAATGTGCAACCTGATCTTTGATCTACACTATCTGCTTTGCTGAGACATTCTATGTAAAAGCAACCTTGAAACTGAACTTATTCATATTTTATTTCTAGACTGTAAATGTCTACTCAGCACACTAAGGATTAACAGGAAACACTAAATAAATTGGGATACAGCAAGTTCAGAAACATTACCAGTCTTGCAGACTTCTTTTAACCCTTTACCACACAATCCCAAGTTTTAGCAACCCTGAAGAAGAAGGCTTTTAAAAACATTGTGGAAAAAGAGAAAATGCTGGTAACAGCATTTTCTCCTTTTCCTACAATGTTTTCTACCATATCAAAGACAGCAATCGTCTTAAGAACTACATTTATTTTGTCATCTGCAAATGCTTTCAATTTGGTTGAGCCCAGAACTTTGTCATGTAATAAAGAGTTAATCTTGCAGTGGACCAGTTTTGAAGACATTGCTGCCAGAAGAGGTGTAACTTCTATGGTTGATTGATTGATTGATTGGTGTTTAATGCCAATTTCAACATTATTCCAGTCATATAACGGCAACAGTTCACATATTCATGTATTTCCTGAGGTTAACCATTACCAGGCTAGGGCTCTGAAGTGTCTTGCCCTAGGACACTCCCATGAAAAGCCCAGTGGATCAAGTGAGGCTCGAACCTGGGGCCTCCAGGTCACAAGTCGTACACTTTACCTTTGAGCCACGCAGGACCCCATAACTTGTATGAAGCAAC
The DNA here is from genome assembly GCA_945859785.2 of Tridacna gigas. NCBI lineage: Eukaryota > Metazoa > Mollusca > Bivalvia > Cardiida > Cardiidae > Tridacna > Tridacna gigas. The sequence goes on from OX244036.2 coordinate 48,198,279, forward strand.
TCCTTCCTTTCCAAAGGTTTTCCACATTTATTCTGATGAATATCAAACCTTTATTCATATTGATTATCCATTTTCCACAATAATGTTCCTAAAGCCTTGTGTTACAAACTTGCCTCTGCAGGATCCTGAGTACAGAAAACATTATGGTGAATGGGGGAAAAAAAACCTGCATCATTTTATTGCAGCTGAGCGTGGCCCTTATCAATGTAGAGTTGACTGTGATACAGTACGACAACCCGCTAGGTACCTCCTACAGTGGGGACAATACAAAAGGGGACAGGAAGTGCTGTGATGTGGGTGGGGACAGTTGCTCCACAGGAAATGATACCTGTGATGTTTATTTTCTGTTTTGTATCGGAGAGTAAGTATGTAGATTTGATGATACTTCATTAACCCTTTAACTCACAACAAAAGTTCAGACTTGTCCAAATTGAAAGCATCTGCAGATGACAAATGTGAGACAAAAACCTAAATTTGTATTGGGAAGGGTAGAAAACATTGTGGGAAAAGGAGAAAATGCTGGTTACCAGCATTTTCTCCTTTTCCCACAATGTTTTCAAAAGGCTTTTTGTTCAGGGTCGTTAAAACCTGCGATTATGTGGTAAAGGGTTAAAATGATAATATTATTCGTACTAATTGGGGCAAGTAAGCATAGTGCTGAAATATTAACTCTCATGACGTTTAAAAGTTTTATGTCCCCAAGAGCGCCAAATACATGAAATGTATCTAATAACATGTGAGCTATGTTGTGGCAAAAGGAGGCTTAATGCATCGCCATGATGCGAGATACCAAGCAAGTCAACACACGATTATAGATCCATAAAAATCTGTTTAATCTCGTGTGACTGAATACCGAGGTAAATTGGTCCTTGGACATATAGAAAATTGACCAATAGTGAAAAGTTTTGGCCCAGGTCAGTCTGCACGGAATACTTTTTGCAGATACGTTAACCCTTTACCACACTATCCCGACTTTTAACGACCCTGAAGAAGAAGCCTTTTGAAAACATTGTGGGAAAAGGAGAAAATGCTGTTAACCAGCATTTTCTCCTTTTCCCACAATGTCTTCTACTCTATCAAGGACAAATTTCATCATTTGAGCCAACTTTAATTTGTCGTCTGCAAATGCTTTCAATTTGGACCAGTCTAAAATTTTGTCGTTTGGTAAAGAGTTTAGCCCCCTTTTCACAGGGCAAGGTTCATGTATATGCAACCATAAGTATGGTAACCAGATATTACAACTTCAAGGCTGATTAAGTAATTATATCTCATTAAGCTGTTCTGACAGTATAGATCCTAGACTCAGAATCGTAACCTGTTCCCAAACGGCAAATTTTGGACTGGTCCAAATTCAAAGAGTGTGCAGACGACAATTTTAAATTTGATGAAAATGGCAGAAAGGTCTCAAAATGGGTAAAAAACACTGTGGGAAAAGGAGAAATTGCTCGTTACGAGCAATTTCTCTTTTTCCCCACAGTGTTTTCAAAAGACTTGTACTGCAGACACGTGAAAACCAGGGCTTGTTTGGGAAAGGCTTAACACTTAAGCTGCTAAGCGCGACTCAATGACCTTTTGTGGACAGTGTACATCAAGATCAGACTGCACATAATGTGCAGTCTGATCTTGGATCTACAGTGTCCAATATGGAGATTTTTTTTTTTCCAAAAAAATAAGTTTGAAGGAACATTTTTCTGGTTTTTCTATCAGCTTGGAAGATTTATTTAACTTATTTAGCAGGATACTGTCTACAAGACATCAAAATGTTAGTCCCCTCTAAATTGAAAGTATATGCAGAAGACATATTAGACCTTGTACAAATGGTAGATTTGTCTTTTAACCCTTTACCACACAATCCAGAGTTTTAACAACCTTTAGGAAGAATTGTTTTTGAAAACATTTTTGGAAAAGGAGTAAATAATGCTAACGTGCATTTCCCCTTTTCCTAAATTTTTTTTCTATCCTGTAAAAGACAGTTTTCACTGATGGTAGTTGAACCATATTTCCAAATGCTTTGGATTTGGACAAGTCCATTAAGCTCAAGATTGTGTGGTAAAGGATTTAAATTTATACAGAATGAGTAGTGCCATCTCATCTTTTGTGATGATCTTAGAGGCTCCAACAGAGAAAACAGAATATAAACTTCTTAGTCTGTTCCTTTATTTTTAGAAATGCAGAACAGATCTTAACCCTTAGGCTGCTAAGCCTGACTTGCTGACCTTTTGCGGACAGTGTAGATCAAGATCAGACTGCACAGAATGTGCAGTCTGATCTTGGATCTACTCTTCCCGATAAGGAGATGTCTTTTTCCCCAAAATACCTTTGAAATAGCAAAAATTTATTAGGTTTTTACTATCAGCTTGAAAGTTTCATTTTACATATTTAGCAGGATAAGGGTTAACAAAAAAGACATTCATCATTTTCGTTCACTTCTTTATTTTATTATCTTTCAGAGAAAGTGATAATCCAAACAGCCCAGGCTGCAATGGCTGTTCTTTGGATATGAGTCAAAACGTATCAGAAAATGTTTACAGCATCAGAACAGGTCAGAACTCTGGTTTGAAACGATATGGAAATCTCTCGCAATGGACTGTGGTAGGTATCAACTAACTTAGATATGACACTGCATTTGAACATATGAACAAGCTTTTACAGCACTTTTGAAAAATCAAACTGTTACAGCTAACAATCCTGAGTTTCATCACCTTGAGGAAAAAGATTTTTGAGAGCACTGTGGAAAATGGAGAAAGAGTAGGTTACCAGCATTTTCCCTTTTTCTTTTGGTGTCTTAAATACCCTTTCAAAGTCAAATCCCATCATTTAAATCTTTACCACACAACAAAATTTTAGACATGTCGAAATTGAAAGTGTTTGCTGATGACAAATATTGAAATTTGTTTTGGAAAGGGTAGAAAACATTGTGGGAAAAGGAGAAAATGCTGGTTACCAGCATTTTCTCCTTTTCCCACAAGGTTTTCAAAAGGCTTCTTTCTCAGGGTCGTGAAATCCCGGGATTGTTTGGTAAAGGGTTAAGCCCCATTGAATTTGTTGTCTGGAAATGCTTTTAATTTGGACTTGTCTAAAATTTTGTCATATTAGAGATTATTCTTGATGAACAGATAAGACATGTGCCTGTTCTTCTACTACTTGGGTCCATGCTCAACTGAGTTTGTGCTCAAACATTATACATGTAGTCTCATTTATGCTTAAGACTGTTTGAAAATTTGAAATTAAGACTTTGATTTAATAGGCAGAAACAAAGAAAAGTTATAGAGTTCATAAGAGACTCCATGAAATGAATCAAATTACTTTTATAAAACTTTGAATTTTATGCTCAGCTGAGTTGAGCATGAAAAACGCTTTATAAGCATTGACTGTGATCTTTTGCCAATGAAAAAGCGGCTGACAATCATTTGTAGTGACTTGTGTGAAACATTTGAACAGCTATTAACTCTTTACCAAACAACAAAATTTTAGACTGGTCCAAATTGAAAGCAGTTGCAAACGACAGTTTAGATGTAGCTCAAATGATGATTTCTGGCTTAGAAAGGATAGAAAACATTGTGGGAAAAAGAGAAAATGCTGGTTACCAGCATTTTGTCCTTTTCTGACAATGTTTTCGAGGTCATTAAAACTCGGAATTGTGTGGTAATGGGTTAAACAAGAAGTCTCTTGTTTCACAAAAGAGGCCTTTGTCTGACTATGGTTCAAGACAAATTTAAGTTCTACACAGTTTCCTACATTTGTCTCCTCTTTTAGAATCAGACCAAAATTCTTGTACAAGTCCTTGACATTGATGAATTGAGCTCTGGAAACCATGACCCAACACTACTACCTGATCTAATCGATAAGTTCAGTCAACCTTTGACCTTTCAACCGTCACCTGATTACTGGAATTCAGAAAAGCATGTAATTCATCTTCAACATTACGTAAGGTATGTGTTCAGTGTCAGATACTAGTATACTTTCTTGTATTACGGTACTATAATGGTACCATGTCAAAAAGAAATAATTGAGCCATGCTCTGTGAAAAGGGGGCTAATTGTATCTGCAAAAAGTATTGACACATGTGAGCCTGCGCAGTCTGCGCAGGCTGACATGGGCCAAAACTTTTTGCTATCTTTGAATTTTCTGCATGTCCAACAACTGTTCTATATCATGATTCAATCGGTTGCTAGACAAAATCGATTTTATGGATCTCTAATTGTGTGATGACTTATGCTTGGTAGAATGCATCATAGAGATGCATTAAGCCTCCTTTTTGCCAGAGTATGGCTCAATTGTATTAAATGTAATTCATGAATCTCTATATCATTGCCTTACTAAAATTGCCTTTTACAGTACCATACACAATTGAGTTGCCAATACAGAGTATATATTCAAGACCAAATCGATCAAAATCAAAACACCTGGTTCCTAAGACACACTAGTTCAGTCTTTGCAGTTCTTCTCCTCTTCCAGAAAAGTGTCCCTTTTCATCTATACACAGAGTCATATGAAGCAAAATGTGATGTGGGGATGATCACGATAATTTCAGTGTTGAAGCTATCATTACAAAGAAAGACACAGTACTGTGCTTTTGCCTTCTGTCAGCTGCACACATGTATGGTTAACCCTTTACCACACAATCCCCACTTTTAATGATCCTGAGAAAGAAGCCTTTTGAAAACACAATGTTTTCTACCCTTTAAGAAACAAATTTTATGTTTTGAGCCACATTTGAAATGTCGTCTGCAAATGCTTTCAATTTGGACTAGTCTACCTTTTTGTCAAGTGGTAGAGAGTTAAAACTCACTGTAACTTAGCTTATAATTACTTTTATTTTAGACATGCTCTGTCAAAAGGGATTGTAATAGTTCTGTGTGATGCATTCTACCAAGAAAGAAATCACATAATTAGGGATCCACAAAAATCCACCTTGTCCAACAACAGGCTTAATCGTAAGGTAGACTCGTCCTTTGACAAGCAGAAAATTGACCGATAGTAAAACAGTTTGGCCCAGGTCAGCCTGCATGGACTGCATAGGCTAACCTGGATCGATACTTTTTTTGCAGATGCATCAAGCCCCTTTTCACAAAGCATGACCCATTTACTTTGAAAAAAATTACTCCCCCACCACCACAGTTCTGTTTCTACTGGATACATAAGGAGATTATTTTTAAGAACTTAAAGTTAACCCTTTCCAAAAACAAGCCCTGGTTTTCACATGTCTGCAGTACAAGTCTTTTGAAAACACTGTGGGAAAAGGAGAAATTGCTCGTAACGAGCAATTTCTCCTTTTCCCACAGTGTTTTCTACTCTTTTTGAGACCTTTCTGTCATTTTCATCAAATTTAAAATTGTCGTCTGCAAACTCTTTCAATTTGGACCAGTCCAAAATTTGTCATTTGGGAAAGGGTTAATATAATGTTTATATAAAATTTTGCAGAAAACAGCATTAAATACCATCAAACCTTTCTATTCAACAGTCTAGATCTACAACTTCGGGTATGGTGTGCCGATAACTGGGTTGGTGATTCATGTAACATTTCCTGTGTACATGACAACTACCATACATGCTCTGCACCAGACGGAATTTTAGAACCATTTCTAGAATGTTCAGACAGTGGTAAGCATTTTTCCTTTACCAAACAATCTTGTGTACTAAAAACCCAAGGAAAGAAGTCATTTTCTCCTTCATCCACAATGTTTTCTACCTTTGAAAAGACAATTCCATTATTTGAGCAACATTTTACTTGTAATCTGCCAGCGTTTTTTATTTGGACAAGTTTAAGCTTGTCATTGGCAAGGTTTAACCCTTTACCACACAATCCCGAATTTTAACAACTGCAAGAAAGAAGCCTTTTGAAAACATTGTGGGAAAATGAGAAAATGCTGGTAACCAGCACTTTCTCCTTTTCCCACAATGTTTTTTTTACTAAATCGAAGGCAAACAGAATCATTTGAGCAACAATCAGTTTTTCATCTGCAGATGCTTTCAATTTGGACCAGTCTAAAATTTTGTCGTTTAGTAATGAGTTAAGCAAATTTTTTAAATTTTTTAAGCATGCCAATGGCAACTCCACAGGAGGTATTAAACAACCACTCTGAGTTCTAGTTCTTAATCACATCCAAGACTTATAGCCATCTTTTTCACTGAGATGTCCTGCCTCAGCCAAATACAATGGCCTCAGAATTTAGAATTAGAATAAAATCATAATCTAAAATGGTAAAAAAGACTTTACTTGAAGTTATAGGTTAATGACTCCTGCAGAATAAATTTATAAATAAAGTACAGGAATGAATCTTGAATATGGGATCAATATTTTGTTGAAGGGCATATGGCATGATCATTCTTTAAAGTGACAAAAACCATCTTCAACAAAAATCCATGTCTATGTTCGCACTTCTTTGTTGTGTGTTATGGGCATTACAACCTGGCACCATAAAATTTTATGTTACAGATATGCTGGTATTAGAAATGCTGGTACCCATTTACAAGGTTGGATCCCCAGCTGTACTTCAGAAGAAACTGTTTGGTTTTCTGTCAGACTTTGTGTGTCCTAAAACAACAACTAATGTAACACTTGTTCTAGATGCTGTTAGAAGTATGGGGTAAGTTCTTTTGTCATTGCTCTACATAATGTCATTAATTCTTACACCCCTATAAATGTTTAGGTCAAGGTCATCGTTTCTAAAATGGAGGGAAAAAGTAGAATTGGCAATACCAACTTTAACTCTTTACCCAATGAAAATTTAGACTGATGCAAATTAAAAACTTTTGCAGATGACAAAATTTATGTGGCACAATTGATGGAATTTTTGAAAGGGTAGAAAACATAATGAAAAAAGGAGAAAGTATTGATTAGATCTAGCAGCATTTTTATCTTTTCCTGCAATGTTTTTAATAGCCTTTTTCCTCAGATTCCTTACAAAAGGGGCTTGTTTGATAAAGGGTTATCTTTGTTTTAACACAGTGTAAGAAAATTCAGATTATGATACATCTTGATATACAGATGATGCATACACCTTTTTTATTATGGCTGAGGGTAAGATCAAGGTGACTGTAAATTGTAAAAATAAATCTAACACCTGCAATAAGCTATGAATATGAAACTTTACACAGTGACAGGTCTCTTTACTCAGAGTATGACCATCATTTTAAGGTAAACTTTGTTGTTACTCAATATAGAAAAACAAAAAAAGGTTAAAGCTCATAGCTGGAAGGCCATACAAAGCTCTAGCTCTCTTTACACTGTGGAGCAGTATAGGACTGTCAGGGTTGCAATTGATCAGAAAAATGGTCTTTGAATTCAAGTGGTCTTTAGGTGCTACACAAACCCTTTACCAAACAAGCTTGTGTTTTAAAAGCCATAGGTAAAATGGCTCAACCCTTTTCCACATGACAAAATTTAAGAATAGTCCAAATTGAAAGCAGTTGCAGATAATAAATATGAATAAAAAAATAAAATTTGATTTTCAAAGGATAGAAAACATCGTGGGAAAAGGAGAAAATGCTGGTTACCAGCATTTTCTCTTTTTTCCCCACAATGTTTTCAAAAGCTTTCTTTCTCAGGGTCATTAAAGGTTGGGATTGTGTGGTAAAGAGTGAAATTAGATAAACATTTGTGGGGGGGGGGAGAAACTGCTGGTGATTGTCTCCTTTTCCACAATGCTTTCCATCTTTTAAACTCTTTACCATACAAGGAAGTTTAGGACCAGTCCATTATGAAAACATTTACAGACAACAAGTTAGAAATGGCTAATATGATAGGATTTGTCTCTGAGATGGCAGCATTTTCTCCTTTTCCCGACAATGTTTTCAAATCCTTCTTTTTCAAAGTCGTTCAAACATGAGATTGTTTGGCAAAGGGTTGAAGACAAATATTATGTCCCATTTCATTCGTCATCTCTCAAATGCTGTCAATTTGGACAAGATTAACCCTTTCCCAAACAACAAAATTTTGGACTAGACCAAATTGAAAGCATTGGCAGATGACAAATTAAATGTAGCTCAAATAATGATCTCTGTTTTTGGTAGGGTAGGAAATATTTTGGGAAAAGGAGAAAATGCTGGTTACCAACATTTTCTCCTTTTCCCACAATGTTTTCAAATGACCTCAACCTCAGGGTTGTTAAAACTCAGGATTGTGTGATAAAGAGTTAATATTTTGTGTTCTTGGAAAGAGAAAAGTATTCCACTCTTTTGATTGCAGACAATCCCAAACAAATGTCTTGTTTCACTGCTACTGTGACTCACACATGGTATCCAGACTGAAGTTTGAAGAGACAGTATATGTTCTTGGTGTGATCAAGTCGAGACTCGACTCCCCAAATGAGGTGTTTGGTGTGCCTGTCAAAGCTCCCTTACCTAGATATATTGCCAGTGATGCGGTAGGTAGATCTCCATGTATAGCATTTCACTTTGATTTGTATTGAATCTTTTAACCCTTTACCACACAATCTTTAACAACCCTGAGAAAGAAGCCTTTTGAAAAAATTGTGGGAAAAGGAGAAAATGCAGGCAACCAGTATTTTCTCCTTTTCCCACAATGTATTCTACCCTTCTCAAAACAAATTTCAGTTTTTCAGTCACATTTATTTTGTTGTCTGAAAATGCTTTCAATTTGGACTAGTCTAAAATTTTGCTGTTTGGTAAAGGGTTAACCCTTAGATCATTGAAATTTTGAAAAAGCCTAAGAGCAATGAGTTTTTGAAAAGGTCTAAGAGCAATTAATTCTTTAAAAGGCCTAAGAGCATTGAAGTTTTGAAAAGGCCTAAGAGCATTGAAGTTTTGAAAAGGCCTAAGAGCATTAAATTTTTGAACAGGCCTAAGAGCATTAAATTTTTGAAAAGGTGAAAGAGCTTTGATTTTTTGAAAAGGCCTAAGAGCATTAAATTTTTGAAAAAGCCAAAGAGCATTGAATTTTTGAAAAAGCCTAAGAGCATTGATTTTTTGAAAAGGCCTAAGAGCATTGATTTTTTGAAAAGGGCCTTTTCCATTTGGTCAAACATTCTGAAACATTGTCATCTCGAGGTTGTTTTGACCAGAACATGTAATAGAGTAGGGGACAGTGTGGATCATATTACACTGCACAGTCTGTGCAGTCTGATGACTGTGCATTCTGATCTTGTTCTACATTGTCTGCAAAACCAACTTAAGTCAGTGCCGGAGCTTTACAGATTAAGTTTTAATAGATAAACCCAATATTGTTTCTTTGCCCCTGTATTCAAATTCTTTACCAGATGACAATATTTCACACTCTACCAAACTGAAAGCTTCTGCAGGCAACAAATTTTATGAGGCTAAAATAATAGGAATTGTCTTAGTAAGAGAAGACAAGATGGTAAAAGGAGAAAATGCTGATTATCTTTTCCTGAGGGCTTTTTCCTCAAGGTTGTTCAAGCAAGGACTTGTTTGGTAAAGGCAGAATTTAAAACACCGTCATGTGATTTAACCCTTTCCCAAACAAGCCCTGGTTTTCACGTGTCTGCAGTACAAGTCTTTTGAAAACACTGTGGGAAAAGGAGAAATTGCTCGTAACGAGCAATTTCTCCTTTTCCCACAGTGTTTTCTACCCTTTTTGAGACCTTTCTGCCATTTTCATCAAATTTAAAATTGTCGTCCTCAAACTCTTTCAATTTGGACTAGTCCAAAATTTGTCGTTTGGGAAAGGGTTGAAAGCCATTATGTTCAAATGAAACTTTTCTTATGTAGGACATTTTGGCCTGAACGTTTTGGCCTGGACGGTTTGGCTTCGGATGTTTTGGCCCCCAAAACAGGCAGAGTAGGACGTTTTGGCCCGAATCATATCATTGATAAATGTTACAGTTAATAAGTGGAATAGGGTAACAAAATATTAATGTTGTATCACATAATCATATATACATACAGGTAAACAAATAAACAAATTGTGACTTTTAACTATAGACTATGCTCCTTTTCACAGAGCATGGCTCATATTATATACTCATTATTAGCAATTTTCAATAGTGGTCTGCTGCAAGACGAAAAAGAGTTGCATGATTGCATTTGATAACATGTAAAACCATTGTTCTATTCCAGAGTAAAGCCCAAATTTTAGTTCAGATTCGAACTATCTACTATGAGAATGCAGCATCTAGGGGCCATTGTGGTGTTAAGGGAATTAGTAATTATTTCTGTAATCCCAGACTGGTATTTACCTTTAAATCAAAGTAAGAGTATTTTCTTTTTTTATTAAATCAATCACTGCTTGCAGGTGCCAATGCTCACCTGGGGATGCTTGATTTTCAGTGAAAATTCTAAGTAAAAAAATTGGCATACTTCTGTCAAAAATACTTTGATGGTTACCTGCCATTGTTGTATAGGTTCCCCTTTTGATAATTAACAACTTGTCAAGTGTGAAGCAAATATCCTTAGTTATAAAAGAGATATAAAAGGTCAAATTTTTCGCACAACAACACAGATTACTCCAGGGCTACGATAATACCTCGACATTTTCTTTGAAAACAGCAGAGATAAAAATGCTCTTTACAAGCATTTTCTCATTTTTCCACAATGTTTTTAAAACCTTCCTCTGGGTACTTAAAATTTGGAGCTGTATGTGAAATAAATCATAGAGCTCAGATATTGCAGTGAACACCTGGTATATGAAGTGACTGAATTAACCCTTTCCCAAACAAGCCCTGGTTTTCACGTGTCTGCAGTACAAGTCTTTGAAAACGCTGTGGGAAAAGGAGAAATTGCTCGTAACGAGCAAGTTCTCCTTTTCCAACAGTATTTTCTACCATTTTTGAGAACTTTCTGCCATTTTCATCAAATTTAAAATTGTCGTCTGCAAACTCTTTCAATTTGGACCAGTCCAAAATTTGTCGTTTGGGAAAGGTTTAAAAGGGATGTCAAATCAATCCTGATCTAATTCAGGTGTGATGTGGGTTCAAACCAAGTTCTAATCACAAACCAAGAATTTTTATATCTTTTTTCCTCACCTTACCTTTATTGAAGATGTTATTATATGGAACCAAATTTTCCTGATATTTTGTTACAAAATTAAACTCAAATGCTTTTTTTAAGTTTGTTAAAGGGGGAAGGGCCTACCAAGCTACTGTAATTCAATAAACAGTCCATGAAATTCCAAACTGTAAGGGTTGGCTGTTTGAACTCTAGTAGAAGAGGAACTTCACCCATGAATAAGAGCCAACTGTACATAGGAAGGTTTTATCTATTTTTGACTTTTTCATTGTTAAATTCAATTGGTTTCCTTCACACAATCCAGACTTTTAACGATCCTGACAAAGAAGGCTTTTTTAAAAACATTGTGGGAAAAAGAGAAAATGCTGGTAACCAGGGTTTTCCCTTTTTCCAACAGTGTTTTCTGTCTTTCAGAAAAAAATCCATCCATTGAGCCACCTATAATTTGTTGTCTGCAAATCCTTTCAATTTGGATCAGTCTAGGATTTTTTTGTTTTGTAAAGGGTTAAAGTAAAAGTCTAATGATACTCTTTCATTAATTTTGTATGGTGGCAAAAATCTTTCAGCCCAGGTGTAAAGGGGTATGCCACTACAAATTCTGCAGACAGATTTGTGGATTGCAATGGTGGACTGGTCAATATAGGAAATGACCATATCAACTCCAGTTTGGTGAAAAATTCTACACAATTATTTGTACTTCATAATTACCCTGTAAGTTCTGGGTCTGTATTCACCAACCATTCTTAAGAATATTCTTTGTCTTTTTCTCAAAAATTTTCTAATTGTGAAAGTAACACAACTTCTGATTGATCAACCCTTTACCGCACAATGACGCCTTTTAACGCCCCTGGGAAAGAAGCCTTTTGAAAACATTGTGGGAAAAGGAGAAAATGCTGGTAACCAGCACTTTCTCCTTTTCCCACAATGTTTTCTACCCTATCAAAGAAAAATTGCACCATTTTAGCCAAATTGAAATTGTCGTTTGCAAATGCTTTCAATTTGGACAAGGCTAAAATTTTGTCGTCTGGTAAAGGTTAAACCAAATGGCTAAGCCAGTCAGGAGTTGTGTTGCTTTCACATTTAGAAAATTCTAGAGAGAAAGATTAATCTTTAACATTCTGAAGATTAGTTGGTGACTACAAACCCCGGTGTTGTACTTTGTTACTATCATGTAGTGCCAAATCATATGAAATCTTAACTCCTTACCAAACGACAAAAAATTAGACTTGTCCAAATTAAAAGTATTTGCAGACAACAAATGAAAAGTCGCTCAAATGATAAGGTTTATCTTTGACGGGTTAGAAAACATTGTTGGAAAAGGAGAAAAGGTGGTTACCAGCACTTCCCCTTTTCACACAATGTTTTAAAAAGCCTTTTTGATCAGAGTCCTTAAAAATCAGGATTATGTGGTAAAGGGTTAACATATGTCTTTATTAACCCTTGAGGCAATGAACCTGGATTTAAAAGCTGATGTGGATAGAGTAGATCAAAATAAGACTGCACAGACTGCGCAGCCTGATCTTGGACTTGCACTATCCGCATCTTTGCCGGCTATTCATACTTCATTTTAAACAGTGCCCCAATTGTCTTGATTTGCAACAGTCTCATTTATTTTGCTTCTCTTAACTCTTTACCACACAATCCCGACTTTTAACGACCCTAAGAAAGGAGCCTTTTGAAAACTTTGTGGGAAAAGGAGAAAATGCTGGTAACCAGCATTTTCTCCTTTTCCCAGAATGTTTTCTACCTTCCCAAAACAAATTTAAACTTTTTAGTCACATTGAAATTGTCATCTGCAAATGCTTTCAATTTGGACAAGGCTAAAATTTTGTCGTCTGGTAAAGGGTTAACTATTTACCACACAATCCAGAGTTTTAACGACCCTGAAGAAGAAGGCTTTTGAAAACATTTTGGAAAAAGGAGAAAATGCTGGTAACCAGCATTTTCTTCTTTTTCCACAATGTTTTCAACAATCTCAAAGACAGATACTGTCATTTGTGCCCCATTTTATTTGTCGTCTGCAAATGCTTTCAATTTGGACTGGACTAAAGTTTTGTAGTGTGGTAGAGTTAAAAGACAGTCAACACATTTCTAACTGATGGCGTTTTTGTCTGGCAGCAGATTGCTACTGCATGTGAAAGAAGAAATGGCTCATACTGAACAACTTAACCCTTTTACCAAACAACAAAATTTCAGACCAGTCCAAATTGAAAGCATTTGCAGACAACATATTAAATGTGGTTCAAATGATGAAATTTGTGTTTGAAAGGGTAGCAAACATTGTGGAAAAAGGAGAAAATGCTGGTTTCCAGCATTTTTACCTTTTCCCACAAGATTTTCAAAAGCCCTCTGTCTTCAGGGTGTTTAAAAGTTGGGATAGTGGGGTCAAGGGTTAACAATTTGCTTCAAACATAGTCATGTTCTAAACCACAAATAATGTCCAGTATCCATATTTTACAGGCTTAATTATTTTCAAAGTCATCTGCTGAAAATTTGTTTCAGAGGATCAATATTGCATTACGTTAATTGTGCTAAGTAGACTAAGAGATAAATAGTATTCATTGTGGATTTCTCTGAACTAATCTATCTGAGCTATGCTCTAGCAAAGAGGGCTTAACCCTTTCAGTGCCATAGGCGAAAACAGGGACTTTTGCAGAGGGCATAGATCAAGATCAGACTGCACAGAACGTGCAGCCTGATCTTTGATATATGCCCTCCGCTTGTTTTGTCAAGCCTATATGATAAAAATCTTCAGGAGACTCAGTGGATTGTATTTACAGCCATCAAAAGAGGCCAAATTAGTTTATTTGGCGCCGAAGGAGTTAATGCATCTCTGTGATGCATGATACCAAGCAAGTCATCACATGATCATGGATCCAGAAAATCTATTTTGTCTAACACCAGACTGAATGAGGCAGACTGTTCTTTGACAGACAGGAAATTGACAAATAGCGAAAAGTTTCGGCCCAGGTCAGCCTGCGCGGACTGCACAGGCTGACCTGGTTCGATACTGTTTGCAGATGCATTAAGCCCCCTTTTCACAGAGCATGGCTCATTTTCTTTTATACCCCGCAGGAAATAATTCAAATCATAGTGACAGACCTGATTAACAATACTAAACATCTGGCAAACATGGGACTCCTCATGAATTTAACTACTGTTGGGGCCAACTTCCTGGTTGCATTTCCACATGTTTACAGTGGAACTGTGAATAACATAAGGTATGCCACAGTATAATCTATGCCAGATGACAATTTTTAGAAATGGCCAAATTGGAAGCATTGCAGACAAAAAATTAAATGTGGCACAAATTATCCGAATTTGTCTTATGAAGAGTTACCAGCATTTCTTCTTTTTCCACAATGTTTTATAAAGGTCTTTTTTATCATAACATTGTCGCTACAACACAGAATTATTTGGTAAAAGGTTAACTGGTAAACTCAGTTTTTTATCTTGCACCACTTTTGAAAAAATTTTGTGACAGAAGAAGTCAATCATTTCAAGCAATGTTTCTCCTTTTGCCACAACGCTTTAACATTTACCATTTATTAAACTTAAGTTCATTTAATTTTTCCTGCTTTACAAAGACATTGCCTGTTCAACCCTTTACCAAACTATTGTGTAATAACTAGCATTTTCTCCTTTTCCAAAAATGTTTTCAACCCTTCCAAACATGAATTTCTATTTTAGAGACACAATTGTTTTGTCGTCTGCAACAGCTTTCAGTTTAGGCAAGTCTACAGTTTTGTCGTTTGGTAAAGAGTTAAGATGAAAACTTAGAGTCTTTGGTCCCATTGTTAGGGCAATGGATGAGACGTTTCAGGGCTCTAGTGGTCTTAACCCTTTACCACACATCCACACACTTTTATCGACCCTGAGAAAGACAGCTTTTGAAAACATTGTTGGAAAAGGAGAAAATGCTGGTAACCAGCATTTTCTCCTTTTCCCACAATGTTTTCTATTCTACCCAAAGCAAATTTCAATTTATGAGCCACATTTGATTTGTCGTCTGCAAATGCTTTCAACTTGGACCAGTCTGAAGTTTTGTCGTTTGGTAAAGAGTTAATGGAGTCTTTACTTTGTATATACAAATCTTGTACAATCTGACCTATGAAATGAGCAATGAGATTTCTTTTATTTTTCAGATATAAGACTGTCTTAGACTAGGTCATGCAGAAAGCATTTGCATACAAAATATGAAATGTAGCTTCAGTTCTTCAATTTGTTTTTGAAAGGGTGTAAAATCATGTGGAAAAAGGAGACACCGCTGATTATGAGCATTTTCTCCTTTTTCTTCAATCAATGTTTTCAAAAGCCTTCTTCCACAGTTAACCCTTAATCAAACAATCCCGACTTTTAATGAACCTGAGAAAGAAACCTTCTGAAAACATTGTGAGAAAAGGAAAAACGCTGGTAACCAGCATTTACTCCTTTTCCCACAATGTTCTCTACCTTTCCGAAAAAAAATTTCAACTTTTCAGTCACATTTATTTTGTTGTCTGCAAATGGTTTCAATTTGGACGAGTTTTAAATTTGTTGTTTGGTAAAGAATTAAGGTAATAAAAGCACAGGGTTATTAGGTAGGATTTATAATGCACATTTCCATTGCAGCCTATCTGTTGAAGTGATGGCCTGGTGTAGCAATTGTTACTATGGTGATAAATGCCAATACTTTAGGTCTCACTGTGATCGCAGCAAAACAGTTGTGCCACCTAACTGCCACAGTATGGATTCAAGTTTTCCTCATTTTCTATAAATTACTTTATGGCAAAAAAAAAAAAGAGTGAATATTAGACAGTTTGCAATACTGCTCTACCAAACTAACCAAACTAATATTCTTTGGCTAGGCTTTAAAACCATTTACCAGACCATCCCAAGTGTTAGCAAACCTAACAAAGAAGAATTTTGAAAACATTGTGGAAAAAGGGGAAATGTTTGTTTCCACAAAATCTTCTTCTCTACCATAAACAAATTTCCATTTTTGAGTCACAATCATTTTGTTGTCTGAAAATGCTTTCAATTTCGACAAATTAAAAAATTTTGTTGTTTGCTAAAGAATTAACTCTAGATCTGTACCAGACAGCAAATTCTGAATTCTTTTCAATATTGATAGCATTAGCAAACGACAAATATTGCTCAAATGACTAAAATTGTCTTTGACAGGATAGAAAACATGGCTCATCATACATACTTTCAGAAGATAGATAAAAATCATTGAGTTGGGACTCATTCCTCCTCTCTCAACCTTTTACCAGACAACAAAATTTTAGTCTTATCCAAATTGAAAGCATTTGCAGAAGACAATTTCAATGTGGCTCAATTGGGCAATTTTTCTTTAATGGGGCAGAAAACATTGTGGGAAAAGGGGAAAATGCTGGTTACCAGCATTTTCTCCTTTTCCCATAATGTTTTCAAAAGGCATCTTTCCCAGGGTTGTTAAAAGGCGGCATTGCGCTGAAAAGGGTTAATTCATTGAGTTGGGACTCATTTCACTCATAGTTATCTCTTTAGCAGAGGTCAAAATTTTAGACTGGTCCAAACTGTAAGCATTTGCAGACAACAGCTTAACCCTTTCCCAAACGACAAATTTTGGACTGGTCCAAATTGAAAGAGTTTGCAGACGACAATTTTAAATTTGATGAAAATGGCAGAAAGGTCTCAAAAAGGGGAGAAAACACTGTGGGAAAAGGAGAAATTGCTCGTTACAAGCAATTTCTCCTTTTCCCCCAGTGTTTTCAATAGACTTGTACTGCAGACACGTGAAAACCAGGGCTTGTTTGGGAAAGGGTTAAATGTGGCTTGAATGATGGAATTTGTCGCTGAAAGAGTAGAAGACATTGTGGGAAAAAGGAGAAAATGCTGGTTACCAGCATTTTCTCCTTTTCCCTTAATGTTTTCAAAAGACTTTTTCATTAGGGTTGTTAAAATCTGTGATTGTTTGGTAAAGGGTTAAGTTTTTACCAGAGGTCAAAATTTTAGACTGGTCCAAAATGAAAGCATTTGCAGATGACAAATTAAATGTGGCTCAAATGATGAGATTTGTCTCTGAAATGGAAAAGTATTGAAGGAAAAGGAAAAAGTTCTGTTTATCAGCATTTTCTCCTTTTTCCCACAATGTTTTTTATAAGCTGTCTTTCTCAGGGTCATTAGAGCTTGTGATTGTGCAGTAAAGGGTTAAAATATTGTTTGGACTTTGTTTATGTGGAAAGGGAACCAGTGGTTTTGAAAGACTTATGCAGTTTTTTTGTATAAAACTCAAGGCACACATTATGTAAATGTGCTGGCTGCTGAGATATTACTGGAATGTGTCTTTGAATAATAGCATTAACCCTTCACAGAGCAATCCCGTGTTATAATGACCTGAAGGAGGAAGGCTTTTGAAAACATTGTGGGAAAAAGAGGAACTGCTGGTAACCAGCATTTTCTCCTTTTCCCCCACAGTTTTCTACCATTTGAAAGACAAACTTCATGTACTGAATAACATTTTTACTTGTCTTCTGTCATATTGCTATCAACTTGGACAAGGCCAACATTTTGCTATCTGGTGAAGAGTTCAAAACTTAACATACTTATTGTTTCAGGTGCTGGTGACTGCATGAATGGAGTTTGTGTAAATAATGAGTGTGTGTGTGACGGTTGGACAGGGCCTCATTGTAATATTGATCTTAACGAATGTGATCTTGGTTTCTGTCAACATGCTCAATCCTGCAATAACACTCCGGGTAACTATTCCTGCACTTGTGATACCGGTTATACTGGGAAAAACTGTGATAAGGACATAGATGAGTGCCAATTACATCCATGTGGAGGAAACTCTGTCTGTTTAAATACATACGGAAGCTATGTGTGTATCTGCAGTAATGGAACACAAGGGGAGAACTGCTATCCTGAGGTCTGTACCAGTAGTCCTTGCACAAATAATGGCACTTGCAATGATAACATGGATGGTACCTTTAACTGTACTTGTCCAGAGGGATGGTCAGGTGACTTATGTGACATCAACATAAATGAGTGTGAAAATACAAGTGTGTGTCAGAATGGTGGTACATGTCAGGACACCAATGGTAGTTATTACTGTGTTTGTCCCCCAAATTTTACAGGTCCTCTCTGTGAACTTGATGTAGATGAGTGTACAGAAAGCATATGTATCAACAACGGTACATGTGTCAATGTATTTGGAGGTTTTGATTGTTTGTGTCCACCTCAATGGACTGGGCCTACATGTTCCGATGATGTGGATGAATGTTTGAATGGCACTAACCTTTGTGAGAATGGACAGTGTAGGAATAGCAATGGAAGCTTTGATTGCATCTGTGACAGAGGTTGGAATGGGGCAAACTGTTCCATGGACATTGATGAATGTCACTTTGAAAGAGATTCCCCATGCTTCAATGGTGGAACATGCAGTAATACTTTAGGTAGGTTTTTGCTTGATAATAACTGTTTACAAAACAATCTTGGGTTTGACCACACTGTGGGAGTTTTTTGAAAATCTTCAAACTATGAGTAGATATATACCTGACCCACTGACCTCATATTGAATGAAAATTCTCCACACCTTATCATGAATAACTGCTCCAGGTGTGAAGAATCAAGTTCAGTTCACTGTGCACTGATTGTCTATCCAAGGTTTGAAAAACTGAAGGTCATTGTGACCTTGATCTTTGATCACAAATTCAACAGGGATTTTCTATACTTCATAGTCAATATTTGTACTTAGTTTGAAGGTCAATCCAGGGTTTAATCTATGTCTGCACAAGGTTTAGCATGTTAACTACAAGTCACTAAACTTGACCTGCTGACCTCACAATAAATAAGTTGCAATTACTAGTTGTAACTTTGCTGAACTAGAAGATTGTGAAGGCAACATGTTGAGCCCTCCATGGGGGAGTTAGTAAATAATCTGTTAAGCTGCATCTGGGAAAAAAGTAACCAGTCACTCAATGCACACCCATCTTATTTCAGATCTGTTTGTTTTCAAATTTGCATTATTTCCTATTTATGAACAAGTAGGACATTAATGTATGACCTTCAAGTATGACCTTGACCTTAAACTATTGAAGTGAATATTTCAGAGAGACACTTACTGCTCATTAAATAGAAAAGTGGACCATCACATGTGCCCTTACCTTGGACCTACATGAACAATTTTTTGGAATGGCACATCCACTCATAAAGGAGAACAGTTGTGAAAATCTATTCTGAAATCCATCCATATTATAGAAGTTATGGCTCAGACAAGATCTATTCATGATAATTTGTGACCTTGACCTTGGACCTATATGATCAAATATGGCACCTCTACTCTTAAAGGAGAATAATTGTTCCAAACTATTTTTAGATCCAGCTAAAATGTAGAATCTATGGCTCTGACATGCTCTGTTGATGACAATTTTATGACTTGACCTTTCAGTGTAACTTTAACCTTGGACCTACCTGAACAAACAATTTAACCCTTTCCCAAACAAGCCCTGGTTTTCACGTGTCTGCAGTACAAGTCTTTTGAAAACACTGTGGGAAAAGGAGAAATTGCTCGTTACGAGCAATTTCTCCTTTTCCCACAATGTTTTCTACCCTATCTGAGAACTTTCTGTCATTTTCATCAAATTGAAAATTGTCGTCTGCAAACTCTTTCAATTTGGACCAGTCCAAAATTTGTCGTTTGGTAAAGGGTTAAATGCCACATCTACTGGTAAAGGAGAACACTTGTGTAAATTATTTTTAAACCCATTGATAAATGTAGAAGTTGTAGCTCGGACATGCTCTATGTATGACAATTTTATCATTTGACCTTTAAGTTTGACCTTGCACCTACCTGAACAAATTATACACATTGCACCTTTACTGGTAAAGGAGAACAATTGTGCCAAACTATCTTTAAATGCATCCATAATATAGAAGTTATGGCTTTGAGACGCTCCATTTGTGACAATTTTATGGTTTGACCTTCAAGTGTAACCTGGACCTTGGCCATTCCTGAACAAATGTTTCAAATGGCACTTCTACTCATGAAAGAAAACAATTGCTCCATATTATTTTTAAATCCATCCATAACTAAAGAAGTTCTGGTCCAAACAGATCTGGACAGATGCATGAACTAGCACATGCACACACGTACACCGGAACAACATTGTGACAACTATGTCTCACTCACCCCAAGCAGGTTTGATAAAAATCCGTTCTCCTTCATAACAAATATCTGCTACAGGTTTTTAAAGAAGCAAGGTCAGTAAAGTATCAACTCAACTGTCTGTCCAAGGTTGAGTATTCATATGACATGCTAGTATACACTTTGACCTTGAACTTTGACCACAAATCAATAGGAATTTTCAAAATTTGGTGATTAATATCTGTACATGTACCAAGTTTGAAGAACCTGCATGTAGATGAAACAAGTGTTTACTTATTGTCAAGACTAGGTTTGGTATACCAACTAGCAGATCAAGAGACCAATGGACATGGTTTTCTTTGTTCCTTCATTGAAGAGGATGTAACTCTTCACTTGGCAGCAAAATATCCGACTTGTCCTTGTGGAAAGCAATCACTGACAACATATCAAATGGCTGAAATGATGAACTTGGAGCTAGAATAGGCAGAAAACATGGTTGCAAAAAGGAGGAAATGCTGGTTACCATTTTCTCCTTTCCTTCTTTGTTCTCAGAAGAAAGTCTAGTAAAGAATTAATCATTATTTATGTATTACAGGTAGTTATATGTGCAGCTGTCCACAAGCCTGGACTGGTCAACATTGTAGGACTGATATAGATGAATGTGATGAGGACCTCGGAGCATGTAGTATGAACGGAAACTGTACAAATACGATAGGTGGTTACAAGTAAGTTAACCCTTTACCGTACAATGCCGCCTTTTAACGACCCTGAGAAAGAAGCCTTTTGAAAACATTGTGAGAAAAGGAGAAAATGCTGGTTACCAGCATTTTCTCCTTTTCCCACAATGTTTTCTACCCTATCAAAAGAAAATTGAACCATTTGAGCGACTGTGAAATTGTCGTCTGCAAATGCTTTCAGTTTGGACAAGGCCAAAACTTGTCTGGTAAAGGGTTAATTCCTTTACTACAGGAATATCTCTGACCTGTCTGCAACATGGGGCCTTTGAGAACGTTCTCGTCAATCAAGAAATTGATTTAAATGAGTGATTTCTGCATTTGTTTCTGTCTGCTTTTTAGTATGAATCCTTTAGTCTGTAAAAGTCGTAATAGATGTCTAGTCTTATTCTTACACAACTAATTCCAGCAGATAAACTTAACCTTTTACAACATAATCCCGAGTTTTAACTACCCTGAGAAAAAAGGCCTTTTGAAAACATTGTGAGAAAATGAGAAAATGCTGGTAATCAGCATTTTCTCCTTTTCCCACAGTGTTTTCTACCCTACAAAGGACAACTTTCATGTTTGTCAACATTTGACAAACATTTAATTTGTCGTCTGCAAAATGCTTTCAATTAGGACATGGCTAAAATTTTGTCGTTTGGTAAAGACTTAACGTCTTGCAGCAGACCACTTTTGACAGCATTAAATCTTTTGCTGCCAACTAAACAGAGCTGACTTTCTCGAGGTCTGTAAGTATCCTTTTCCTTTCACATGAACCTGTTTTTGGTTGAAGGTTAGCATCAGTTTGCAGGCAGTGTAGATCAAAGATCTGACTGCATGTTTTGTGCTGACCGCGAAATCTATCCAAGGCAATATTTGCAGTGAAAGGTTTAAACCTGTACCAGACAACATCTTTTTTTTTCTTCTTCCAAAACAAAGGGCATCTGCATGACAAATTCCAAATTGGTACAAAGTAGCCAAAGATCTCTGTGAGGTTAGAAAACATTGTGGAAAAAGGAGAAAATGCTACTTACCTGCATTTTCTCCTTTTTCCTCAAATGTTTTCAGAAGGATTCTTCCTCAGGGTTGTTAAAAATCGGGATTGTTTGATAATGGGTTAAGAAATATTTTTTGGAAGAGAAACTACAGGTTATCAGCATTTTTCTGGTCATCAGCATGTTCTCCCGACACTGTACAATATTTTCAAAAGTTCCCTTCCTCAGGCTTTTAAAAACAAGGTACTGTTTGGAAGGGGCTTAAAACTACAATTCCTAATAAGGGTATAACTTTTGCCTTTTTCAGCTGCACTTGTGTGACAGGATGGTTTGGCAAGAAATGTGATAGTGATGTAAATGAAAGCTTATCCAACAATCCATGTAAAAATAACGGACAATGTGTAAACAATAAGGGTGGGTACTCCTGCAGCTGCCCCTCCAACTGGACAGGTTATAACTGTGAAACAGATATTGATGAATGCACGATAAATCCATGCAACAATGGTGGTTCCTGTCAGAATACTCCAGGATCGTTTACTTGTCTTTGTCCGACTGCTTACACAGGCTCTGTGTGTGACACAGATGTCGATGAATGTCAGACTAAACTAAATCTTTGTGCAAATAATGGTAGCTGTGTTAATACTGTGGGTGGATATTCATGTGCGTGTCCTATCCAGTGGTCTGGTCCATACTGTACAAATGATACTGACGAGTGTTCAGTAATTATGCCTTGTATGCATGGTGGACAATGTGTTAACACAGTTGGTGGATACTCGTGTATGTGCCCATCTTCCTGGAATGGTCAAAATTGTACTGACAATGTAAATGAATGTACTTTGTATGGTGGAATTTGTGAAAATGGTGGTACATGTTCAGACATTGAGGGTAGTTATAGATGTTCTTGTGCGCCTGGATACACAGGAACAAATTGCAGCTCAGATATTGACGAGTGTGAGAATTTGAACACCTGCAAAAACCATGGACAATGCATTAATAGTTTTGGAACTTTTCGTTGTAACTGTCCCAGTTCCTGGACAGGTCCAACATGTGACCTAGATATTGATGAATGTCAAGATACCCTGATTTGCAGTAACCATGGAAACTGTGCCAACTTGCCAGGATCATTTAGCTGTAAGTGTAACCCAGGGTGGACTGGTCCAAACTGTTCAGCTGATGTAAATGAATGTGGTCAAAACCCATGTTTACGGGGAACCTGTACCAACACACCTGGAAGCTATACATGTATTTGTGATCCTGGGTGGAAGGGAGATAACTGTGACACCAACATAGATGAGTGTCAAGGTATTGACTGTTCTAAACATGGAACCTGTACAGATCTAGTGAATGGTTTTCACTGTAAATGTGACTATGGATTTACAGGGAACCAATGTGAGACAGATAATGATGAATGTTCTGGGAACCCGTGTCTACACAATGGTGTGTGCACAGACTATGCAGGGTACTATCAATGTGCATGCCCGGTGGGATGGAATGGCACAAACTGTGAGAATGATATAGATGAATGTATTAACAATCCATGTCAGACAACTGAACGCTGTATCAATACACAAGGAAGTTTCCTGTGCAAACCTGTCCATTTTGATCAGCCAACAACACCACCATCAACAACAACAGCTAAAACTACAAAGACAACAACACAACCTACTCACGCTCAAATTCAGACCACACAAACAGTAGTTCTAGGTATGAAATTTGATCTGTTAACCCTTTACCAAACAGTTGTGTGTCCTTTTTCTCTAGAGCTCAAAGAAAGAATGTGGTTGAATCATCGTTAAAAAAAAAAAACTGCGAAAATGCTAGTAACAAGCACTTATACATACTATATATTTTATGAAGATCCACAACATAGTTTCTCTACTGGAGTACTGGATATAAACTAACTGTAAATAGGTATTAAACCACATTTTAATCCCATTTTATTTTGGGGGGGGGGGGGCGAGAGGGAGTTGACATTTATATCTTTTAAGGAAAAATCATGACTGTTCACATTTACATCTATTTGCAATGGGGAAAAACCAAAAATGAAAAGACTGAAAAAAAAAAGGCAGAACTTGAATCATTGACCCTCAAAACGACTGAGCTACAGAGCCAAATGATATTTTACCATGTTAAAAATGTATTTTTCCCTGGTTATGCAATGTCGGCTATGATGTTACAAATGGAAACGGAAATTTTACAGTGAAAATAAAAAAAAAAAAAATTGGCAATTTCCCATGTTTACTACAAGTATTTCTATCCATGTTTTAATTTTAAAGCCATCTTTGCTCCCTAATGAAAATTAGCAGTCTTTATTGAGATTTTCTCAAAAACTTGCATAACAAAATCTGCTTTTTAGTTCCCTTAACCACATGACAAAATTTCAGACGACAAATGCTGCTCAAATTGTGGAAGTTCTCTTTGATGTAGTAGAACAGATTGTGGAAACAGGAGAAAATGGTGGTTACCAACATTTTCTCCTATTTCCACAATGTTTTCAAAAAGCTTCTTTCTTAAGGTTTTTTTAAAGTAAGGATTGGGTGGTAAAGGGTTAAACCAATTGACCTTTCTGCAAATGCGAGTTTGGCACGCCACCTTAGTAAGGCGGTATTTCGGTCGTTATGCCCGACAAACAAACCAGAAAATGGCATCAAATACATAGAGAAAGAAAAATTACTTCAGTTTTATTCTAGCCTATGTTTCGCTATAATTAAAGTATCCAAAGCTTTTTTCCCCCCAACGTTTTTTTCAGTTCGGACTGAAACGGCAAAGTAACAAGAAAAAATGCTTTGAATAATGTCATATTTATGAGAGATTGAAAAATGAAAATAGTGCAAATATGTTCGTATTTCCATGTTTGGTCACAGTATTTAAACTAAAAATACATTGGGAGTAGATTGCTGTCGGCATTACCCATAACTTATAATAGGGGCACAGGTTTTTGAAGACATTTCGTCAGTATATAACATGTTTGTTTGACAGTAAACAATATGAGAGAAGGATTTGCAATTTAACCCTTTACCACACAAACCCATGCTTTAACGACCTTGAAAGGATAACTTTTGAAAACTTTCTCTTTTTCCTTAGATGTTTTCTACCCTTTCAAAGACAAATCTCATCATTAGACAATGTTTAACTTGTCGACAGCAAATACTTTCAAAACAGATTAATCTAATCTTTTGTTGTCTGATAAAGATGTACCGTATATGCTCGACTATAAGACGCCTTCGCTTATAAGACGCTCCCCCAACTTCATGATTCAAAATCGGGGATTTCATTGATGACCTCCTATAAGACGCAGGTAGACTTCACACTGATCATAAGAATGCTAAAATTTTGAGTATTCAGCTGGAAATACGCCTCGCAGACATTACGGTCTATGGGAGTTGCATCATTCCCAAAATACATCTCTTGTATCTTAGCCGATCGTATCTTGATTCAAGTCTAATTTCTTTTTAAAAAAAAAAAACTTGAAAAGAATGTAATGCATAGTCCAAAACACTCACATTTTTTGTATAAATAATCCTATCAGGGAAATTAGGCCTTCGATGGTTTACTCAAAATTGTTATTTATCAATGGGTGTATAAATTTTACCTCGACAGTGAAGAGTTACATTACAGGATCAAAGTACTCTGGTATCTTACACCCAGCACAATGTGATTTAACTCTTTACCAAACGACAAAATTTTAGACTTGTCCAAATTGATAGGATTTGAAGGAGAAAAAGGTAACTGTGACTCAAAAATTGAAATTTGTTTTACTAGCGTTTTCACGTTTTTCCACAATGTCTTCAAAATTCTTTTTCTTTCGATTTGTTAATAATCGAGATTTTTGGTAAAGAGTTAAATATCTACATGGCCAGGATAATTTTTGGTCGTTAAATCATAGCTATCAAAATGGAGACCTTGATGCTTGCTGATTTAATCTGAATAATTGTATAATCAGCTATCCTGGTCGTAAAGCTAATTGTTAATCTCTGGTGTTATATCGGCACTAATTTATCGATGGGATGCTTGGTCAGTTCAAGCTGTGAAAGTTTGACATCTAGCTGTTAATCTCATTAAAAACAGGTGTTGTCTGTGTGGTAAAACACAGACTGCGATCACAACCCTTTACTTCCTTACCTCGATGATAACCTGATAAACACTACCGAATTTCTATTTAGATAGAAATAGATGGGATTTTTTGCCTCTGTTAGGTTACTTGTGTTATTACATCATTTTAATTCATCTCAATGATCAAAATTACCAATCATCAAAAAAGTATCAGTTCATCTTTAAATTTAAGAATTGCCAAAAGGGTCAATTAATACACACGGTACTTTGATATGTATCACAGTCAACTCGAGGGCCGTATTATACACTGAGTGCAACAACAACGAAACGAATACCTCAAAAGTCTGGAATGGATTTAAAGCTAAAAAACACAAAAAAGTTTGTTCCAAACTTTTATTTCTTCACATTGAAGGCAATTACAGCTATTTCTGAGACACTTAAAACTTTACATCAGCGTGACTAAATCGGGAGGTGGTAGTATCTCTTCGTGTTGGTCGGCAGGTAAGTAGGTTCCCCAGATGGAATTTTACAAAGTCCTTTGATTATGCGCTTATAAGACGCTCCCCCTACTTCAAGCTCAAAATTCTAGGGAAAAAAATGCGTCTTATAGTCGAGTATATACGGTAATTAACACCTCTAACACCTATCTGAGTGAAAATCAAGAAGTTTATTGTAAGTAATCAATTAGGTGGTTTGTCGTATTTTAATAATGTATGGTGTAAAAAACTTTTAAGTTGGGGGTATATTTGGTTACTTGGGTGATTGCAAGGATTATAAGCTACTGATTTGCAATCGACGTGCATTTATCAGTCATGCGACAATCGTTGGGAAAACAAATAATCGTTCGAAACAGGCAAAAGTGACATTAACAGTCACATGCAATCGTCTTTATGAAGCAAGAATAAAATATGAATGTTCTCCTAAGTATTACAAGAAGAATCATATTATGACGTTCGTAATGTCAACTTATTTTTGAAACCGGGTGATGATAAAATATCTGTCTTCCAGCGGCTTCCTGTCGCTCATTTTGTATGTAATGATTACGACTGTTTAAGAGGAATGGTTTGGAATTTGAAAGATGTACGTGCAGTTAGATTTCAATATTGGTAGTTTAACAAAACAGTTTGGCATAACCATTCTTTCTTTCCTGAAAGACTGGGAAAAAACCTGCTTTTCTATCATATGGAAGAGTGGCTGGTTTTCGGAATACTGATTAAATCTACTGGCGACATTTTACGTAGATCTAGGTTTTTGGAATGGATAAATTTAGTTTTCCTTTCAAGGTATATAATTTAATAATTGCCTTAGTACATGATTCTTATGTGTAACGTTAATCCATTTTGAAATAATTATTATATAATCCAGTCTTAGAACTATGGTTTAAACAAAAAGAAAACAATAACATTGTCAATAGTAAAGACTATAACTTTGTCTGACCTGTCTGTTTACATGTCGCGCTATATTGGGTTTTGATTGGCTAATAGGACCTGTCAATCAAAATCAGCAGAAAGGTCAACTGAAACCATGTACAACTGATGCAGAGAAATATTTAACCATTTAACAGACACTTAATGAAAACGTGTGGATCACAATGTAGCAAAAGAAGAAATTACACACCTGAAAATTGTCATAATCAATAAGTATTAATTTATTGTAGGTGATTCAGAGAAGCAGGTAAGTCTTTACATATTTTAAGGAAAAAAAAAGAGATGAGAGAGTATAGAATAGGGAGAAAACATTTTTTCAGCTGTCAGGTGAAAGGGGCACATTTAGATTTCTTTTTGTGGATCAAGATTTTTCTTTTAAGATGCGGTTAAATACCACTAAATTTACATTTCTTTGAAACCATATGGTTACCGTTAGTAAATAGGTGCAAATCAGACTTTTAAACCTTTACCACACAATCCCGACTTTTAATTACCTTGACAAAGAGGGCATTTGAAATCATTGTGGAAAAGGAGAAAAATGCTGATAACCAGCATTTCCTCCTTTTCCCACAATGTTTTCTACCCTTTTTCAGAAAAAAATCACATAGAGCCATGTTTAATTTATCGTCTGCAACTGCTTGGAATTAGGACTTTTCTAAAATTTTGCTGTGTGGTAACAAGTTAAGTAACAGGATGGTCTTTTTGCAATGAGGAAATCTATTTTCATTAGACTGTTTACAGTCTCTCAGTGGTAAAAAAGTTTGGTATGATCATGAAAATCTAAATAGTCCTCTTTCAGACTTGCGATATTGCAATTTCAAAGCCGATTGGGCAAAAATGCCTCCTTACATGAGCCATGCTCTGTGAAAAAAGGGGCTTAATGCATTTCCGAAAAGTATCAACCATGTCAGCCTGCACAGTCTGCTATCTTTAAATTTTCTGTATGTCAAGTGATAATTCTACCTCATTATTCAGTCAGTTGTTTGACAAAACGGACTTTATGGATCCATGATTAGGTGATGTCTTGCATGGTATAATGCATTACGGAGGTGCATTAACCCTTTACCACACAATCCCGACTTTTAACGACCCTGAGGAAAAAGTCTTTTGAAAACACTGTGGGAAAAGGAGAAATTGCTCGTAACGAGCAATTTCTCCTTTTCCCCACAGAGTTTTCTACCCATTCTGCCATTTTCATCAAATTTAAAATTGTCGTCTGCAAACTCTTTCAATTTGGACCAGTCCAAAATTTGTCGTTTGGGAAAGGGTTAAACCCATAATAAAATTTTGAACCATGCTCTGTGAAAAGGGGACTTAATGCATCTGCAATAAGTATCAACCCTTGTCAGCCTGCACACTCCATGCAGGCTGACGTGGGTCGAAACTTTTTGCTATTCGTAAATTTCCTTCCTGGCAAAGGACCATTCTACTCCCAGTGTCAGTCTATCATTACACAAAATGGATTTTATGGATCCATAACGCATAATTATATGTCTTGCTTGGTACAATGCATCACAGAGATGTGTTAAGCCCTATTTTCACAGAGCATGGCTCAATTTTTTTTTTTTTCAGAAATCTAGTTTACCAGTGGTGCCAATAGCCGGTGGTGCAGGAGGTGGTGTTGTTCTTCTGGTAGTCATCATAATTGTGGTTGTGGTCCTTAAACGGTAAATATTTTTGAGACAGAATGTAATCTACAGTCAACAAAAGTATTTTGCTTAATTATGGACAATTAATTCACTGAAATATCTCAAGGATAGAAGAGACACAAAAAACATCGTCCCAGAATTGGAAAGGTTCATTGTGTAACATACAAAAATTGCTCAAGTTGTCTGATTGTCACATCATTTTCTCTATCAGACCAACTCAGCTGTGGCCAGGAGAGTTTGTGCAAGGACAACAGGCATTTCAAAGAATAATGATCTACACATTTTTGTTCAAGGGAACGTTTCAAGTTACATTTAGAAGGACTACCAGGACCATGTGTAAAAAAGGACCAATGGCTTCCTAATATGAAACTGTTGGTCCTAGGTTTAGCCAATCAGAAGTCATGTTACTTTCAAATACAGAAAATTCTGGAGAACCAGACTAAGAATGGTTAGTGAATACAGACCCAGCTGAATTTCCCTACCTTGCCTGATTAACTTTCTCACCCAAGACACTATCTGCTCATTACGCAACAAGCATCAAGTTATAACACATCAGCTACCCGTGTTAAGACTCTTTGCAGGATTACTGAATAATATTTGTAAATTTACATACATTCATAAATGATTATTTTTCTCCATCTGACTTTTTTACCAGATGACGTAATTTTGAACTTGTCTATATTAAAAGCATTTGTAGATGGCAGATTAAAATTGGCGTAACCCTTTACCACACAACAAAATTTTGGACTGGTCCATATTGAGGGAATTTACAAACACCAACTGAAATGTTTTTCAAGATCGAGATACTACTTGTCCTTGAATAGGTAGAAAACATTGTGGGAAAAGGAGAAAATGCTGGTTAACAAAGGAAACTGAAGCCCATCCTCCCAAATTCATATTTTCCTGTATTTTGAGCAAATAACTCAAGGCTATGGTTGGTGGTCTAACCACAGCCAGACTTCTTTGTGTATCGAATATGGTATTACCACTTTTTTTATTTTTCTTTCTTTGCTTTTCTACAAGCAAAAATGGTCTCAAAATGCATTTGAAGAGCATCTAGAGACATCTTAAAAAAATTCTTAGGAGAGGTACCCCTTTTGGGATGGGGGGACACCCCACTCTCGTGCTCTTCCCCCCACTGGTGTAGTTGGCACTAGGGGAATGGTGGAGGCAGTCTATTGCCATACAGCTTTTCAAAAGCCAACAGCAGCCCTGAACATGTATTGTCCACTGGACTGTTACCTCTAGACACATTTATATTCTATGTTTCAGAAGAAGGAACAAGATACAAGAGAAACAGCATTTTGAAAATGTCGAGATAGTTGATATAGAAGATATGGATGGGAGAGCAGCAATTACAATAAGAAATCCGATATACAACACATTATATCCAGAACAGACTTTTGCATAACTTCCAGTGTACCATTACAAATTCAATCTCACTTTTATTTCTAGTACCTATTACATCAATCCGTTCATATGTTACATCCTTTAAACAAATTTGCCTCAGACAGCTTCAACCCTTTCCCAAACAACAAATTTTAGACCCTTCCGAATTGAGAGCATCTGCACAAATGAACTTAAGTTCTTTGACAGGGCAGAAAACATTGTGGGAAAAGGAGAAAAAGCTAGTTACCACCATTTTCTCCTTTTTCCACAATGTGTTCAAAAGGCCTCTTCCTCATGGTCATGAAAACATGGGATTGTGTGGTGAAGGGTTAACCATTTTACAGACGACATAATTTTTGACTCATCTGCTGAAAGGCATCATATACCAACCTGAATTTAAGTCTACATTTTAAGACTGGATATCTGATAGGCCGAGTCATTCTTTCTCAGCCAATCTGATGGCTAGTTGTCAAATTTAAATTGGTCTCCAAATACAGCACCTGATTGAAAATCATGATAAATATTATCTCCCTTTAACTCTTTACCAAATGGCAAGAATTTAGGCTTGACTAAATTGAAAGCAGTTGCAGACGACTAATTACATGTGGCTCGAAAGGATGACTTCTGTCTTTGATAGGGTAGAAAAAAGTGAGAAAACAGAAAATGCTGGTTACCAGCATTTTCTCCTTTTCTCACAATATTTTCAAAAGCTTCATTGTCAGAGATTGTGTGGTAAAGGGTTAATGGTTTGTTCCCATTTTTTTTTTTTGATTTCATACTTTGATACTTGGGCCAATCTAATATTTGTTCAGTCTTAACAAAAAAGTGAAGTTCTAAGTGTCAGTGAAATGAAAACTTGACAGTATTTTCTATGCAAATATGTACTATTCATAATAATATTATGTACTGATATTTTATTTTGTACATACATGTATAAAAATATATAAAAGAAAACATCTGTTTTGCACTGTTTTCAATTCTTTAATTCTCCATTAGACTAAACAGTAAAACAAAGCACAGTTAAAAAAGATAATACATATTATGACCAATATTCCTGTAAAAATTTGTACCCCTTTCACCAGGTTTGGTAATTTTTTTCGTCAACATTCTGATCATAAATTTGATTAGTGTTGAAAAATTGGAGCACCAAGAAAAAACTCCGTACAAAATTAACCCTTTCCCAAACAAGCCCTGGTTTTCACGTGTCTGCAGTACAAGTCTTTTGAAAACACTGTGGGAAAAGGAGAAATTGCTCGTTACGAGCAATTTCTACTTTTCCCACAGTGTTTTCTACCTTTTTTGATAACTTTCTGCCACTTTCATCAAATTTTGAATTGTCTCTGCAAACTCTTTCAACTTGGACCAGTCCAAAATTTGTTGTTTGGGAAAGGGTTAAAGAAGAACATGAAATACATAAAACACTCTTTTTTCAACATTTGGCCAAGAGCCTTAATCACTAAAGAAAAGTATAAACCCCTTTCCACACAATCCCAAGTTTTAGAAGAAGGTTTTAGAAAACATTGTGGGAATGCGAAAAGATGCTGGTTACCGCATTCTCTCCCTTTCTGACAATGTTTTCTGACCTTTCCCAGACAAATCTCTGAGCTACTCTTCATTCCTCGTCTGTGAATGCTTTCAATTTGGACTATGGTGAAATTTTGTCATTAGGGAAAGTGTTCAGGATTTTTTCTTGATAAAGGCTAGTAAGAGAAGAGTGTTTACATTCATGTTTTACATGGAAAACTATACAGCAACAGCTCACCTATTCCTGCAGGACAAACAAGCTTAGCAAGTCTTGAAGCCATTTCAAATCAGGCCTTGACCACTATGATTAATGTCAGAGTAACTTAGCATGCTATATAATGACACCTAGGGGGCGTAGAAGTAGTTGCTGTTTTATCTTTTGAACTCTTTTACAAACAACAAAAATTTATGTGTGTCCTAATTGACAGCATTTACAGACAATAAATTAAATGTGGTTGGAACTGAGATTTGGCTGTGAAAGAACAGAAAACTTTGTGGTAAAAGGAGAAAATACTGGTCATCAGCATACCCTATTTTTCCCACATTTTCAAACGTCCTTTTGCCCTGGGTTTTATATGGGGTTGTTTGGTAAAGGATTAAGTTGTAGCTATACTTTCTCCGACTTTTTTTAACCCTCAGTTTGCTCATTTATTTTGAAGCCGGCAAGAAGAGGCAAAAATCTACCATTACATCACTGCAAAAATTCCTCTTGTGATTGAAATATAAGAATTTAAGGGCTCTTCACTACTTTAGTTGCCCTTGCAGCAATAGTAGACCAAAACCTGATCTACACTGTCCACTTTTCTGGGACAATCTGGACAAAGGTAACCATGAAATTGGTCTTATTAGGATCTTATTTCTAGAAAACGAAAATAACAGTTGGGCTTACAAGTATCCTGCACTGTATGGGTTAAAAATTTGCCATGTACGCCATTTCTGGACCATTCCACACAAAAAAAAAGACAGAAAATTTAGTTTTACAAAGCTTGTTTGAATTGTGTTTTATGCCATTTTCAACAGTCTTTCAGTCATATCACTACAGCAGCTCTTCAGTTTCGTCAGTACTGGTCTGGAGCTCTCCTGTGCTTGACCCAAGGTATTTAGTAATTTTAAACCTTAGTGACAAGAAAGTCAACAATGTGGCAAATTAGAAAATTTGTTATTTTGAGCTGTATCTCAATTTGCCAAACTGTTTTCAGGAGGCAAGTTTAAGATGCTTCAACCCATGTCTTTATGAAGTAAAAGATTTTCAATTCCAGTGCTGTGTCTTTGTTACGTTTTTTTCGTCTGCTCCAATGCCACTGCATACATATAAAGTCTTGCATCGATTTGTATTCCTTTCTCCGAGTATTCTGAAAGACAACAAGTATATTAACCCTTAGGCTGCAAAGCACAACTGACCTTTTGTGGATAGTCAATCATAGTCATTGTTTTGACTAAATACATTTTCATGAATTTATACATTTTCAACAATAGTTTTATACTCAAACCAGCCTTGTTTTGCTCTAGGAATGACAACTGATTTACTGATTGCATGGTGTTTAACGCCGTTTTCAACATTATTTCAGTTATATCATGGCGGCCAGTGCACCTATCCATGCTTTCCTGGAGTTTCATTTACCGGTACTACGCACAATATTCTTTCCAAGCCACTGGCTGCTTTCCCACATAACCATCATCGAAACAATGGTCAGCGTTGAGAGAGGAATGAATCCTGTCGCAATGACTATCATCAATCCTTGGAAAGAAATTGGCAAAGCCGGGGATCAAACCAGCGACCTCCTGTTCTCTAGTCCTGTGCGCTACCGACTGAGCTATGGAGGCTTGGCAGGAATGACAAGAAAATTTCTTTAAGAAAATGATTCCCTCAGACCTTTACATTAGATTTCAACATACAATTCTTAACTTTTATTGAACTTATGTGATAAAAAATCTTGCTGAAGCAAACAATCTAAGAATAAAGTTTGTAAATACTCTAGCTAACAAGCTTTTCCTCCGAATGGGGCAAAGAGAATTTTTTAATAAAAAGATCCCAGCCACCTTTAACAGAACCCCAACAACCTTTCATCATCTTTCAACACACAATTCTAAAATGGCATTGAATTTATGAGAAAAAAAAAAATCTCCTGAAACTCGTAATACAATAATGAACTTGTTTAAAAGACTCCAACCAACATCCTTTTCCGTTAACAAAGAAAAAGAAAGTATCTCAAGGGGAAAATAACCCACCCACCTTTTCTCACTTGTCAACATAAAATGATTATTACAATGACATTGAACTCTGGTGGGAAAAAATATTATTATAAATATTATTAATACAACAATAAAGTTTTATAAAATACTCCAACCAACAGTCTTTTCCTCTGAGAAGATGTCATTTAAAGAAGAACCCCACCCACCTGTTATCACCTTACAAATTTTTACTTTTTATATCACATTGAATTTATTGAAAAAAATCTTGCTGTAGATGTTGAATACACTAGTAACCAAACAGATGTGTATTTCCTGGAACAATTCAAAATTATGCATACACTTAACTGTAATATTTAACTCTTTACCAAACAAACCCTGACTTTTAACGACCTGGAGACAGACAGCTATTGAAAACTTGTCAAAATTTTTTGTCACTTGGAGAGTTAACTCTTTACCACAAAACAAAATTTTAGACCAGTCCAAATTAAAAGCATTTGCAGACAACAAATAAAATTGGGGTACAAACGGCATATCTGTCCGAGATTGTTGAAAACATTGTGGGAAAAGAAGAAAATGCTGGTAACCAGCATTTTCTTCTTTTCCCACAATGTTTTCAAAAGCCTTCTTCAGGGTCATTAAAACTCGGGATTGTGTGGTAAAGAGCTAATTAATTAAAATTCAAGCAACTGCTACACTAAAATAATACATCTTACCTTTACCATTTTCAGCAACAAAAACTTGAGTTAAAAAATACAAAATATTAACATATGACAAATGCAACAGTTTTTTATCAAAACTTGAAATTGGAAAAGGTTTAGAAAAGTTTTATGTACGAAGAAGTAGAGAATTGAAAATGACGAGAGGGAAGGGGGAAAAGTTTAGTAAAACACACCATTTAGTTTCTGTAGAAAGTCTTCTTTTGGTATGGTCAACACTTCTATAAACTCTGAAACAATACAAAAGTATCCGATTATGAGTGACTTGTAACCCATATGTTGCTAAACTCTTTACCAAACAATATTTTAGACTGGTCCATATTCAAAGCATTTGCAGACATCTAATCAAATGTGGCTCCAATTGTGGGATTTGTATTTGAATGGATAGAAAACACTGTGGATAATGGAGAAAATGCTGGTTACCATCATTTTCTCCTTTTCCAACAATGTTTTCAGGAGCCCTTTTCCTTGGAGTTATTAAAACTCAGGATTGTATGCATCAGGGTTAAATCTTTAACAAACTGAAAGCTTTTGCAGAGAACAGATTAAATATGACTCAAATGATGAGACTTGTGTAGGAAAGGGTAGAAAACATTGTGGCACAAAAGAGAAAATGCTGGTTACCAGCATACAAACATTTCTTCAAGAAATATTTATTGATTTTTAGCATTTTCATTGATCTAAAACAAAACAGATGTATATCAAAAATTTCTACAAATGCTTTGAAACTCTAGAGTTATTACAAGTTATCTAAAATGCAAGGATTAACTGAATGGTGTTTATTGCTACATTCATCTTTATTTCAGTTGATGTTATTTCACACTGACAGCTCACATATTCATGTATGTGCTGGGTTCATAAGTACAATGCACAGGCTAGGGCTCTGAATATCCTGCCATAGGACACACCCAGGAAAAAACTCCATGCTTTGAGTGAGGATCAAACCCAGGGCTGCCAGGTCACAAATCCAACTCTTACCACTGAACCATGCAGTACCCCACAATCGCAATGGCACTTCAAACATATAAAGTTTCAACAAACATATTACACTAACTTAAATTATACTTCCAGTTTAATCCTGGAGAAACCTTAAATAAAACTCCATAACAACAAAGTTTTGTATGCATAAAAGTAAATCAAATACTCACCCCCTTCATCTGAAAGGTAAGAAAACAGGGCATATTAAAACGTTTGATGCATATATACCATAATAATTGACACCAAATGTGTAAACTGCAGTTTTGCCAGATAAAAAATATTTCAGAAAGTACAAAAATGATAGCTATTTTTGGTAAGTATCCGTTGTGAGAAATTTTCCCACACTTTTTACATGTATACCACAGACTATGAGTAAACAACACATTCTGGGCAACAGTTCTAAACTTGCGTTTAACCCTTTACCACACAATCCCGACTTTTAATGACCCTGAGAAAGTAGCCTTTTGAAAACATTTGCAGGAAAAGGAGAAAATGCTGGTTACCAGCACTGTCTCTTTTTCCCATATTGTTTTTTACCCTTCTCAAAACAATTTTCAATTTTTTAGTAACATTTATTTTGTCATCTGCAAATGCTTACAATTTGGACCAGTCTAAAATTTTGTCGTTTGGTAAAGAGTTAAACATGCTTGTCCATATTTCGGAATCTTTTCCAAGTCATCTATGGCAAGACTGGAATAAAATGGAAGCTATTCTAGGAAATTCTTTTTCAATGTCTTTTCAAAATATACTTGTAGAGATAAAAAAAAAAAAAAAAAAAGCGACAAGAAAACCATATAACAGTTATGGTCATGAGATAAATCACAAGTCAAAAATGCTGAATAAATTTGCTCTTAGACTTTGATCAAACAGCCATGTTTTAACTCTTACCACACAATCCCAAGTTTTAATGACCCTAATGAAGAAGCTTTTGATAACATTGTGGGAAAAGGAGAAAATGCTGGTAACCAGCATTTTCTCCTTTCCCCACAAAGTTTTCTATACTTTCAAAGAGAAATGTCAGTTTTTGAGACACATTTGTCTACTGCAAATGCTTTAAATTTGGACCTGTCTAAAATTTCATCTACTGGTAAAAGGTTAATTCTTTACCTGATGACAAATTTAAGTCCTGTCCAACTGAATGTCCGATTCTGAGCAAAACTGAATTAGTTATCAGCAAAATTTATGCTTTAATTTGGAGAAAATGGAAATAATGACATATGGTAAAGGTTATAAGGGTTAAAGTAAACTTTTCTTAGACTATCACGACCTTTCATGGAAAAAAAACAAACGCATATCAAACGAGACTACAACTAAAATAAGAAAAAAACTCTGAAATATCAAACCTGGTTGAGGTTTCGGATTTTGATTTTCAGGTGAATCACCATCAATCTGCAAAATCAGAAATCAGGGCCATGTGAACAAGCTATTCTGTTCTAGCCAAACAATTAGGCAGTCTTCCAGTTCAAAATTAGAACTGAATTCAGAATAATCCCTGAATATAGCCTCAGAAGTTATCAATGATTATGTTTTACAATTTAAATATCAGTATACAGTCAAACCTGTTTACAGAGACCACCTTAAATAAGTAAGAAAAGCGGTTACTTATAGTGGTTGGTCTTTTAATACAAATAAGATAATTTGAAAGAAGGAAAA
Organism: Tridacna gigas; assembly: GCA_945859785.2. Taxonomy (NCBI): domain Eukaryota; kingdom Metazoa; phylum Mollusca; class Bivalvia; order Cardiida; family Cardiidae; genus Tridacna; species Tridacna gigas. The sequence continues at coordinate 48,235,613 of OX244036.2, forward strand.
CAGTAGCTGTGTCATACATACAGGGTTTGAAACTAGGAGGTTGCAGGTTCGAATCTCCAGCTCAGCCATTTTTTTTCTGAGATTTGATAAAAGTCATTGTGACAGGATTTATTCCTCTCTCACCACCTATCATTGCTTACACAATGGTTATTACGGAAAGCAGTCAGTGGCATTGGAAGAATACAGGGCGAAATACTGGTAAAAGAAACCTCAGGAAAGCATGAATAGGTGCACTTGCGGCTGCAAACACAATTGAAATGATGATGAATGGCATAAAACAATATACAAACAAATTAATCTAAGGAGGGATGTGGATTCAGAATGGTCTGCACTATCAATGCCAACTAACTATTAGCAAAAGTAAAAACAAACATTACTGTAACTTCAAGGCTTTCCTATGCAACATTTCCTTTCTGTATACATGTATAAACGACTGGATAGCTTAACTGGAAAAACATGTTCTGTGCTGTCTGATCTTTGATGTGTGCTGTCTACTGAATTAACTCAAGTTATACTTGATATACTCCCAAAGTTACAAAAAGTACCAAAAGATACTGACTCTTTACCACTCAATCCCCAGTTTTAACAAACTTGAGGTAATAGCCTTCAGGAAACCTTGTGGGAAAAGCAGAAAATGCTGGTAACCAGCATTTTCTCTTTTTCCCCACAAGTTTTTTTTACACTTTCATAGGTAATAACCATCATTTTAATTGTATTTAATGTGTCATCTGCAAATGTTTTGAATTAAAATTTTATCATATGGTAAAGAGTTAAAAGAGCATACCTCAACTGTAACAATTTGGCCAGTTGTATTTGCCGTCCCTGGATCTAAACTTGTCACTGAAATGCACAAATTGCACTTGTGTAAATCCCTAAAAACATTTTAACCCTTTGCCAGATGACACAATTTTAGACTTGTCCAAACTCAAAGCAAATGCTGATGACAAAATAAGCTTGTCTATAAAATTGAAGTTTGTTTCTTGAAGGGAGAAAAAAAAATCTTGGAAATGGAGAAAATGCTGGTTACCAGCATTTCTCCTTTTCCCAAAATGTTTTCGAAAGCCTTCTTGTGCAGGTTTGTTTAAACTCAGGACTCACTCCTACAGGACAATGTTTAAGATCTATCCACATGGAACATATTTACTGGGGACAAATTAAATGTGACTCAATGTATGGGATTTATCTAAATAGGGTAGAAAAGATGGGAGAAAAGGAGAAAATGCTTTTTGCTATTTTTTTTTTTCCCCATTTTATTTTCAAAAGCTTTTTTCCTCCAGGTCCTGAAATTACCAGACTGTTTGGAAAAGGGTTGACCCTTAAAGGGCCTGTCATGACTACAGTTGCCTTTGCTGCCAGTGAAGATCAAGATCAGACTGCACAAAATGTGTCCGCTGTCCGCTTTGCTCTAACACTACAGACAAATGGCATCCAAGAAACTGCACATATCTGGGTCTTATTCTAGAAAGGAAGTATCCTTTGGATTTATTCAGCCCTTTAAGGGCTTTCCCTTATACAGACAAAATACGTATTTCTAGGTCTAACTTGTACCATCCCCTACCAAAAGCCCAACTTTTGCTGTTGCTTGATTTTCTGTGACAATTCTAAGCCGAAAAAAGGGACATAACTATGTCAAAGATATTTTGATGGTTACCTGCCCTTATTTTATAGGTTCCTCTTTCCTCTTTTGATAATTAACAACTTGTCCAAGTTTGAAGCAAATATCTTCAGTAATAACAGAGATATCATAAAATGTCAACGTTTTCACACTATGATACAGACGACAACAATGCCAGGGCTACAATACCTTGATGTTTCTTCCAAAACAGCCGAGCTAAAAACCAACATTTCAGGCCTTATAGTCTTAGGCTGAGATATAGAGGATATTTGTTTTTTTCGGTGAAAGATCGAAATTTATTTCATCTCGTGAACATCTTCTGTAATATTTTCACGAGTGGCATATATTCTATTTATTTCATGCTTCTAACGCCTTTTTTTGTCAAGACTTCCATAAAAATCAGTACAAACTCCCCGTGGTCTGTATTCTCACTGGTCGTACCCGTGTAATACTGAAAAATATTTTCACCGCTATTTCTCGATATCCTACTGGAAAGCATGAAATAATCTTCAATCTTTTATCAAACAATCTCAAGTTTCAACAACCATGAGAAAGAGTACTTTGGAAAATACTCTGGGAAAAAGACAATATGCTGGTTATCAGCATTTTCTCCTTTTCCCACAATTTTTCTATCCTTTCAAAGACATATTTCATTGTTTGAACCACATTTATTGTATCGTCTGCAAATGCTCTCAAAATGGAGATGTCTCAAACTTTGTCATTTGGTGAAGTGTTTAAGCCTTTACCACACAATCCAGCATTTTACAAATGCTTTTCAAAAAAATTGTGTGTAAAGGAGAAAATGCTGGTAAGCAGCATTTTCTCCCTTTTCCATGATGTTTTCCACCTTTCCATAATCAAATTTAAATTTTTGAGTTATATTTACACTGTCTTCAGCAAATGCTTTTATTTGGACATGTCTCAAGTTTTGATGTTTGGGAAAGGTTTAATTTTCTGTAAATGACTCTATGTGAGACATGTGACTGCATTGAGCCACATTTGTCATCTGCAAATACTTTCAATATGGAGAAGTCCAATATCTTATACCATAAAGAGTTCAACAAAAATGAAACCAACTCACCTGGAGAGGTATGTTTTGCTACACCTGTATATCCAGTCTCTTCTTTAAGTTCTCTCAAAGCACAAGTGACAACATTTTCATTCTCATCTATCAACCCTGGGTGATAAAAAAAGCTTCCACTGACAGACAAAATCAATCATGTTTGACCATTTTCCATGCAGTTCTTCTGAGAAAAATGATCTTTGAAAATATTGTGAGAAATTGAGAAAATGTTAGTAACCATCATTTTTTTTTCTGTTTCCCACAATATTTTTTCAACCCTTGCAAAGAAATAGCTGCTTTTCACAAGTGACCACTCCATTTCCCACAATACTTTCAAAATCTATAGAAAAAAAAACTTTTCTTTCCTTCAAATGTTTATTCCTTTTTCAATTTATAACAAACTATCTCAGATCTAAATCAATCTGAAAGATGTAAATTAACTGCACTCTGGCAAAAGGGGGCTTAATGCAATTCCGTGATCCATGATACCAAGCCATCCCATGAGTATGGATTATCCAGGCTGACCTTGGTTATTTTTTTTTTGGCAGGTGCATTAAGCCCCCTTTTTGCAGAGCATGGCTAATATGTTTTTTAATCCTTTACTCTCTTTCATTGGAAAACATTTCAGACTTGAAAATGTCTCGAACTGAACAAGATGTGAAGGAGGGTAAACATGTTCTAAACTAGGTTACGAATGACTGTTTGGAGCAATGTTTTGACTCCATCTTGGCATGTTGTCTAAATAGACTGTATAAGACAGTTTTTTGATGTTCTATGGATAATCTACCAAGATTATAGTTTGTTACTCTTGTGTATTTAGTTTTAGATCAATTAAGGCCAGATAACCTAAGGAAAATTTTATATAGCACCAGAACTGTGCATATTCCCTCATAAGACATTGTCTACTGAGAAACAAACCCCATTCATCCACATCATACCTCTTGACCACAGCATTTTCTCCTTTTCCCTCAATGCCTTCAAACATCTTTTTCACTTGGGTCATTAAAACATCGGATTGTTTGCTAAAGGATTAAAAACAGTAATTGACAACAAATGAACTATGTAGACTATATTCATAAAATTGTTTCCCTACCTGCTGGAAATTCTATGGTGTACCCTTTCGTTGGGGGTCTATACTGTTTGACCAAAATATAACAGTCATAATGGAGGGATCTCTTCAGGATTGGTATAATTATCACAGCTGTAAATATACAAGTCAACAGAGAATTAAGTTAAATCTTTACCAAACAATGAAATTTTAGTCTGGTCCAAACTGAAAGCATTTGCAGATGATAAAGGTTACTCAAAACTTAAAAATTTGTCTTTCATAGGGTAGAAAACATCCCAGGAAAAGGAAAAAATGCTGGTTACCAGCATTTTCTTCTTTTCCCACAATCTTTTCAAAAGCCTTCTATCTCAGGGTTGTTAAGTCGGCATTGTGCGGTATAGGAAGAAAAACAAGACACATTATATGTTCAGTGTAAGCTATTAGGAATATAAACAAAAGACAGAGCAACCTGGCAACTTTTGACCCAGTTTTAAAATTCATTTTTTTGCCAGGGACTAACACTTGGGCAGGTTGTACAATCACAGATCATCATCATCACAATAATGGTCATACTTTTAAATGGTATGATTTAGATTTAAATTCATTTACCCCCCTTTGTTTACTTTTAGACGCTATTAGGCCTTTTACAAACGATATTTTATGCTTATCCAGATTGAAGGCACTTGAAGCTGACAAATTAAAAACAACTAAAAACAACTAAAAAACTGAAATTTGTCTTTGGAAAGGTAAGAAAATAATAACAGATTACAAACCATCTGCAGGAGCATTTGGTTTCTTTGTCATTCTTTGAAGGGCCTCCCATGTTCTAGAAAAAAATACAAGTGTAATGAGCAGATATGCAAAAGCGCTCACTGGTCTGTCAGTAAGGGGTAATCAACATTTCAAGAAACATTGTCCAACACATTGGTTGTTTGATAATTGATGTTTAATGGTGTTTTCATCATTACTTTAGTTTTGTCCTGTTGGCCTGTGCACTTATCCATGCTTTCCTCCAGTTTCTTTTTACCAGTACTTTGCCCAACAAAGTAGAATGAAAACTGACAGACAGATGACTACATAATGCTCCATCTTTGTACAGTCCTAGTATAAATAAAAAATTTAAATTCTTCACAGAAATTAACATAACAACCTTTCTTATCCTAGCATTAGTTGTACATATAATTATCTTTAAAGGCAAACTAGTGGCCAAAAGTAACCACAAGGGTCTTTGGCCCTAAAGTGCTAACCTGAGTAAAGTCATCTACAGTTGATAAAGAGATCCTGGTTTTAATGATGTAAAACACATGAGTGAAAGTGACCTACTTTTTTATCCGACATGGCCCAATTTTGAACTTGTCCAAGTTAAAATCAAGACAAACATTCTGACCAAGTTTCATGAGTATCAGGCATTAAACGTGGTCTCTAAAGTGCTAAAAAGGTTTTTCTAAGAACTTGCCCAGTGGCCTACTGTTTGTCCTAATTTTGAACTTGCCCCAAGATATCATCAAGACAAACTTTTTAACCATGTTCCATGAGTGTCAGGCCGAAAATGTGGCCTCCAGAGTGTACACATGGTTTTTCTAAGATTTAGTCCAGTGGCCTACTTTTGACCTAACATGACCTAATTTCAGTCCTGTTCAAGATTTTATCCAAACAAACATTCTGATTAAGTTTCTGATTAACGTGGCCTCTTGAGTGATAGTATTCTAAATCCATTATTTCTCTTCCAAACCTATGTTGTGGGTACTGGTTAGAATCGTCTCGATGAGACGATTCTAATGAGTACCCATAACATAGGGTTTAGTGGAGAATAATTAATATTTTCAGTTTTGAAATCAAAATCACTCCCTCTATCTGGAGCTCTGAACATACTTTTAAACAGGTGGGACTTACATGTATCTGGTTATTCCCTTTCAAATTTATTTGGTAATCAGTCTCGGGTAAATATGTCTCAAAAACTTTGAAAGGGTGCCCTATTTCTATAAGTTTATAGGACAATTGTTCCTCTGTCTGAATAATCCCGATGACTGAATAAACTTAATTTATTTTTACAGCAGTCCTCAGAGCCTACTTTTAAGTCAAATGGAAAAATAAAACTGAAGACTGACATACATGTATGTGTAACCAGAGCTCCAGACAGAGGGAGTGATATTGATTTCAAAATTGAAAATATTAGACGCTCTCCACTAAACCCTGTTATGGGTACTCATTACAATTGTCTCATCGAGATGATTCTAATGAGTACCCAGAACAAAGGGTTTGGAATAGAAATAATGGATTTAGAGTACTATCACTCCCTCTTATCTGGAGGTCTGTGTAACTGAAGGTTACAGTGATTTACCTTTCTTTTCCAGCTGGATCTCTAAAGGTAACTTTGGTCAGCCCTAACCACTGTCCGCTTACCAATTCCTTTTAATGAGATAAGGAAATAATGCATGCTACATTAACCTGTTACCAAACAATCCCGTGTTTGAAAATATCAAGGAAAAAGGAGAAAATGCAGCACTCCCTCCTTTTCCCATATTTTCTTCCTATTAAAGGCAAATCCCACCATTTTGGCCACGCTGAATATATTATCTGCTGTGTGTAATTCCATATTTTATCACTTGGTAACAATTTAAAGAGATAATGAAATATTGCATACTACTTTAACCAATTATCAAACAATCCCATGTTTTAGCCTATCGACCCTCAGAAAAAAAATGCTTTTGAAAACACTGATGGGAAAGAAAAAAAGCGCTGGTAACCTACCTACACTATCTACGACAAATCCTATCAGTTCGGGTATACCGACTTTGTTGTCTGCACTGGCTTTCTATTTGGACAAGTGCAACATTTTATTGTCTGGTAGAGAGTTATACAAATATGACTTCTCCTACCTCTGAAGTTGACTAGTAATGACTACTATTATAGTCTATTAACACTGTCACAAAAGGAACAACTGCTTGTTAACTGGTAAATAGTTTTGTGCTGATAACTGTCCCCGAATGAAATTTTAGTTTTTGACAGGTTGTATCCAGGTACGGAAACAATAAAAAAAATCTTAACTGCTCACATTTTCACAAAAAGCGAACAAAAGGAGAGTTGCACATATTCAATAATCCTTTGTTTCAATCACAAATATTTTCAATTTAAATGCTAATCATACTAAAAAAAAAAAAAAAAAACAGTTTAATTTACCTTTTACTTCAGATGTTTACCTTCCCCAAAATAGAAACAAAATGCTGCCACGAACTGCAACTTCTGGTTTTTTTTTTTTTTTTTTTTTTTTGTTTTTCTTTTAGATTTACATGTTATAAACAACTTCTAAAAGTGCTTTAGGTAAAAAAACATTTCATACTTTGTCCTTGGCCATGTGTGTCACTTCGGACGTTACACACTAACCGCCCAAATATAAAAAGACGCGTTGTAACCGTCTCATTTTTGAGGCTAAGAAATAGACTTAATTAACAAAGTGTTAGGGTGCTTGTGTAGGTATAACTGAGGCCTTTGCCTTACTTGTGTGGTTTGTCTGATTCGTCCTTAGTTTCATTTCAATGGTCGTAAGGAAACACCTGAACAACCTACCTCCTCACGTACATGCACGCTGCCCTTTACATTGGTCGTCATTTTGTATTTTTCAATCTTTATGAACAAGGAAAGTCTGTAACTTTTACAAAATTTAAAAAAATTATCTAATTGCTTTATTTTTGTGTAAAAGTTTGGCATGACATTAACGTAAAAGCATTTTTCCACTTAAATGAAAATTATCTACTTTTATGACATACACGAAAACTAGTTACAAACAAACGATTTCCGGTTTACTATATAAAGGGAGAAGACTCATTCCCGCTGAAAGAATAAAAAGTGATCTGGAAATTTTGAATAACGGGTTATTTCGGTGATAGTATAATTGAAGATTTCCATGAACTTATATAGACATATAATACAAAAAAAAAGAACCGATGCCCTGAATCGTCAAGGTCGAAAAGGAGTTGCGACGTTCCAGTCAAGGTCAAAGGGAAACAACTCTGATAATCATACAAAAGAAGTTATCAGGGGTTATCTCCCATTTCTTATTAAGGACAAACGGCATCGACGCAATTTTCTGTTGCAATCAATAGGCAAAATTTGAAAATAGAAAAAAATTTGTTAATTCCAAAAAGCGTTAATTAATTAAGTTAAAACAAAATTCCCAGAAGGCTTTAGTTCCAAACTTTGTATCACAATGTTTGAACATTTTTTGTTTAATAATTTTAAATAAAAAAAAATAATAAATCAATACACAAAATTGTTTATGGTAAAGCTGTATGCATCGTATGCATTGGCACTATAATTCATGGGTGGGTTTTATTGTGAAGAAAACATGTATGTTCAAGGAAAAAAAGGCAAAAACCCTGTAAGACAAGGTCAACGAAAAAGGCCGGTATGTTCCAACAAAACCACGAGGTCAAAAAAACTTTCTTGAACAACATAAAAAGCAATATGTAACATTTCCTTACGTATGATAAATGATTATTTCGAATCTGTTTTCCTATTCATGTTATTGGGAGACGATCGAAATGGTAACTAGATGATCTAAAGACATTTGATGTCGCTGCCAGATTTGTCAGTGCGGAGCTGAGACTATTAGGATTTTAATTATCTCATCTAACTTCAAAAATGATTTATCACCAAATCAAGTAAGGCAATAGCTGGCAAATCATCAGTAAAGAAAGACAAAAGTAAGAAAAACTTTTTTCAATGGTATTTACTTAATGAGCAACCAAGCCTCTTAAAGTATAATTAGATTTCACACGCAAAGACTTCTGGGAATGTGGCATGACCAATGGCACTTGTCAATTATGAGGAATTATATTCAAATGAGGACAATGACATCATGCCTGATGTAATAAAACTAAATAGAGTTAGATATGGCAAAATCACCATTCTATTATCTAAACGCCTAAATTTGCTCTTTTTTAATGAATGTTACTGTACATTTCCTGTATGGTTGCAATAAAAATATATGGGGATTTAATGCACCTAGGTGATGCACTATAGCATGCAAGTCATCATGTAATTGTGCCCAGGGTCCGTATTCACCAACCATTCTTAAGAACGTTCTTTGTCTTGTTCTCCAGAAGTTTCTACATTTGAAAGTAACACAACTCCTGATTGGCTAAACCAAATGGTTTAGCCAATCAGGAGTTGTGCTACTTTCAAATGTAGAAAATCTTCCGGAATAAGACTAAGAATATTCTTAAGAATGGTTGGTGAATACAGAACCAGATCCATAAAATCCATTTCATTTTACTAATCATAATGCTGTAAGACAACAGTCTTTACTCCTAATTTCAAGCAAGTGTGAACACTGACTAATACTAAGTCCCTCTCAGTTCCAGGACTGATCCTGTACTTTGCCCCTGGGAAAGTCATGAAAGGAACCTGTCTCAAGAGGGTTTCTACCAACAAACTTTGAATCTGTAATAAATGTACACCATCACTGAACAAGGCACTAATAAAGGATGAAATTCTAAAGGCAGGTGACAAAACAGTTTGTACTATAAATAGTGAACATATTACCATCTGCTCTTTCTTGGGCTCCATAAGCACCCAATCAGCTGTTTGACCATCTGATCTGAAAAAGACAAACATTGTGCGTTTATCACACAATATGTCCACAGGAAAGGTTGAAATTATTTCTGATTTGCCAATGACACTACTGTTTTCACAAACAAAACTTTGCCACAGTATACCTCACCGCACAAAAGTCTGTTCTGGTCTACAAAGAAACCTTCAAAATATTGTGGTTGGGGTCAAACCCATGACCATCCACTCCGAAGCAGATGCTCTAATCCCTTTGCTACCATAAACAGTTTTTGGAGTGGGGTTGTTGGCTTGAAAAGCCAGTACAAACATATTATCTTACTGCACAAAATTCACTTTGGTCAAATATATTGGTTGAGTAATCTTTCTTTTACTCTTTACTAAATAACAAAAACTGAAGTCATCTGAGTTGAAAGCATTTTGCAGTAGACAAATTAAAATGTGGCTTGAATTATACTATTTGACTTTGAACGGGTAGAAAACTTTGTGGAAAAGAAGAAAATGCTGGTTACCAGCATTTTCTCCCTTTACCACAATGTTTTCAAAAGCCCTCTTTCTCAGGGTTGTTAAAACTTGGGATTGTGTGGTGTAAGGTTAAAAGGATATGCGATATGGTTTTACTTACATATCAGGAAATTCAGTTTGGCTGCCAACATCATTTTTATGTAATTTTAGCTTAGGTGATACAGAGCCAGGGGTGATTAGCAGCCGCTGTGCCAAACTTTTACATGCATTCCCTATAAACAGATAACACGTAAAATAAGAATTTCTGAATAAATATGCAAAAATTAGGTATAATGTCATTTTTATCAAAACTCTGTCTGACTTTACCCTTGATTTTAATGACTACAGTAGACACTTTATGAAAGCATTGTGGAAATAGTAGCAACTGCTGGTAACAAGCAATGTTCTGCACCATTTTCAACAGCAATGTTCTGCACCTTTTTCCACAATGTTTTCTATGCCAGCATAATATCATTGTCATCCTGTCTAGAAATTCCACTTTTTCTGAAAATCCTTTCAAATTATAACAGTCCAAAACAGCCGTAGGTGGGATTAGGTTAACTGTTTACCACACAACTCCGACTTTTAATGACCCTGAGAAAGAAACCTTTTGAAAACATTGTTGGAAAAAGAGAAAATGCTGGTAACCAGCATTTTCTCCTTTTCCAACAATGTTTTCTACCCTTCCCAAAACAAATTTCAATTTTTTCAGTCACATTTATCATGTCATCTGCAAATGCTTTCAATTTGGGACTAAAATTTTGTCGTTTGGTAAAGAGTTAAAGTGCTAGTTCTATGAAAGTACAGCAATTAATTGTGAATATGATCTTTTTATCCAAAATTTTACAAGTCAATACTGACTAGTTACAATGCACAATTCTATAACATACCATTCCTGTGGCTGGCAGGAAATTCCTTATTCATGAGGTCTGCACACCTCTGCCAATACTCAGCTACACTTTCTTGGGTTGATCGTGGAGTACAATGTGCATATTCTAAGAGAAACTTCCTTTCTGATGTTTTCCAAACACAATAATCCTTTGTATGGGTCTGTAAAATACAACCAGAGGATGGGAGAAATGTTAATTTGTTAAGCAAGTAGGTGTTGATTATATCGTTTTCACTTCCAAAATATTTTTTTCGCTCAAAACTCATAATTCGAAAATTAAAGTTGGCATAGAAAGAGTTATGTCTGAGTTAAGGTATTTTCACAGAAAATACAGATCAGACAAGATGCTAGATGGCGTCGATGTTTGTATGACTGAAAAACACCGATCACCGAAAAGCAAAATGTAGATCTACCATGAACTTGTATGTCTCGTTAATTAACTAAAGTGAACCTATATTGAAGGACCACCTGCCAAGAGACCATTTTTCTGACTTCCACTGGGTGGTCTTTGAATACAGGTTTGATGGTATGTGTGTGTGTGTGATAAACAAGAAAAACATCACATGGGAACATAGAATATAACATTTATTGCCATCCGGTTTCGCTTTAAGCTCATCAGGGCAACAATAACAATAAATTTATTGTTATTGTTGCCCTGATGAGCTTAAAGCGAAACCGGATGGCAATACATGTACATGTTATATTCAATGTTCCCATGTGATGTTTTTCTGGTTTATTATGTAATATCCTTGAACCAGCACTAGTTTAACTTTTCATATATATGTGTGTGTGTGTGTGTGTGTGAGAGCCATACACTGTGAAAAGGGGGCTTAATGCATCTGCGAAAAGTATCGACCCAGGTCAGCCTGCACAGTCTGTGCAGGCTGAGCTGGGCTGAAACTTTTCGCAATTGCTCAACTTTCTGTATGTCCAAGGACCAGTCTGCCTCACGATCAATTAAGTTGGTAGTTTAAAATGGAGGCTATTATGGATTCATAATAATGTGATGGCTTGATTGGTATCATAGATCACGGAGATGCATTAAGCCCCTTTTACCTGAGCATGGCTCATATTTTCTATGGATGACAATACTAGTGGATACATTGAATGATTGGAGGAATGAGATGTAATCCAAACCAGAATGATATTACATAAAACATTAAAGATAATTATGCAGATTGCTATATGAAACTACTTTTCAAATATTTATAAAAACAATAACACACCAGTGTTGTGGGCCATTCTGAAATTTGCAAGGGTGTTTTTCCTGTTGCTGTAACACCTGACCTGGTGCGTTTTATACCCGATGGTCGTTTTGTTGGTGTTGTGTTGCTGGGGATATAACGAGTAACATATGTGTGGTCAGGTCCAAATTTTGAGGGAATCCTTCCAATTGGTGGTTGTTTCTTTCCAGCATAAGAATGATCTGCTCTCTGGAAAGATTGAAATACGGGTCTACCAATAAAATTTCAATACAGGATTGGAAGAAAAATATATCAAAATAAAACTAAAATCACAATTCCATTTAACGGTTGAGTAATAATCATGTTTTAAACAATGGTTATAATTTTGTAACCCAGAATCGGAGCTCCAGGTGGTAGCATTCTAACATTTTATTTGTATATGAAATGTCGTTGGGCCAATGTTACATCCGAAAATAGGGGTACATTTAAACTGATTTAAGCCCAGTTTTTACATAATCTATACCCAGTCAACACTTTTTAGATTCGGAAATGTATATTTTGTGCAAGATTGTTCTCATTTTTTCCACTAACAAAACTTGATCACGTATAGGAAAAAACCTTTACCGAAGATTGAACGCCGGAGGCCGCCATTACTGGGCTTTGCGATTCCGGGACATTTCGGCCCATAACAATTTCGGCCCATTACAATTTCGACCCATAACAATTTCGGCCCATTACAATTTCGGCCCATAGTCTGTATACCAATTTCAAACGGCACTTGAATATTTCCTTGCATGTTTGTCTGACAGCTTGCATTCTCCTACGTGTCTGGCCATCACTCTGTGTGTTGATTGATTGCTTTTATATGACATTGTTTAGCCGGCCATACACATTCGAAGGTTTGCAAAACAAAACAGCTGCGTTGTGTATTGGGCAAAGGAAGATTAGTGCCATCGTTTGAAATAACACAAAGGTATTTCCAGACTTGTGAACTTGCCAATCATAACTAATTTTAAACTCAGTTTTAGTTGTAGAACGTATGTTTTCTAAGGATATTTCATTATGCAGAGCTTTCATTAAGGACTAATTCTAGAAATTTCGAAATTCCAGATCTCACTTTAAAATTCTTTTTTATGAAAATTCGGGAAGTTATAGATACTTCGGCAATACCACAAATCTATTTTTTCCCTCAATTTTACCAGCGATCAGATGAAAGTGATAATTTAGGCTTCAGCATGAAAAGCATTATGCAATCCTTCAAAAAACCATGTGTTGTTTAGAATTATTACAGGTAGACAATATGAGTTGGTACCCACAACATCTATACAGTTAACTGAGGTCAGGAGAAAAATTAAGTGCTATTAAGCAATTAAACTCTTCTCTGATCTTGATGCTTAGTGAAATAAATTGAAAAACAGTTGCCTTACAATTTCTTTTAAAAACGTGAATCCTTGGTAAAAAATCCATTATCGCCAATAAGAAACGTACAAAACAAGACTTATTGTGCCAATTATTATTTTATTTAAAAATAATTACTGAAGTTGCATCCATTCAATTATTCCCCCGTCTTTTACACAAGTTTTAGAGCACTCACGCCGACAAGTAAACACCTCTCCCCCATCCCCTCCCCTTTTCCAATCTACGAAAATAGACTTTATTTCATAAGAATTTTTTTTACCTTTTTCGTAGTAATTGATATTCCAGCTCTCACATCATGAATTATGCAGAGTTTATACAAGTCAGCAGCTGAAAGTTGTTATCAAGTTAAAAGTCAGTTTGAAGGGGTTATGATCGGACGATATCAATTTGATACTAGGTTTATCATGAGTTTATATATATATATATATATATTTTTTTTTTTTTTTTTTTTTCCGGGTAATTTTTTAAAAAGCATTCAGAACGGTGCGTTTTCACATACACAATAAGAAATGAAAATCATAATTACATTGTGATGTAAGTATTTCAAGACCCCAGAAAAAAGTGATTTCTGAGAACAAATTTAGCACAAAATTGTTACAGTATACAAGTCAGGAATTTGGAAGTTTTATTGATATAAGTTGTCTCTGGTCATCAGTAAAGACAATTAAGGCAGTGTTATTACTAATTACATCGCTCCGTACTTCTAATTAGTATATCATGATTATAAAATACCCGTTTCACATGTACTTGGTTGTCAAGGAGACTGGTTTGACAACGACCACGATAATAAAACGCGACGAAGCGTGAAAATAAAATTGATGGATATCTCAGACGATATATGGCCATACGGATACTGGATGGTTTAAACCCTTAACCCAAATTGGAAGACCCCCTCCCCAAAAAGGAATTCATGATAATGTATGATCAAATTCGTATGCAACAAAAGGTAAAGAGATCAATACATCATGCATTTAACCTGACCCTTTCAGTGCCGACGGAGACCTAAGTATCCGTCATGGAGAGCGTAGATGAAGATCAGATTGTACTTTAAAAATCAAAAATAATCTTTGATTTATAAGGTCCACTATCTGATGCTAAACTTAGATAATTCGAACTTCGACTGAAATCTATGAGAGTGTAAAATTAGTTCTCAACTCTTCAACTGTCGATGGCGACTTCGTATCCTTTGTTGAAAGCGTAGGTTTAGACCGAATTACACATGATATTTACAGTCTGATCTTCGATACAAACAAAGATTTAACACTCTACCAGGCCTAAAACAAATATCCAAAATGTTGATTGATGCAAAACAAACAATATTCAAAAGTGCAATTTTATGCACCAAACAGTTAGTAAAACGATTCGTCAGGTCGTGCAATATTTATGATACCCCAACCATGGGCAGAAATTGCAATGGGCCGAAATTGTATGGGCCGAAATTGTTATGGGCCGAAATTGTAATGGGCCGAAATTGTTATGGGCCGAAATGTCCAGTCACCGGCTTTGCCTAACCCCCGATTACACTCGTCACAACTCGGTCGATTCCGTGGTTATGGGTTTGTTCGTCCCAAAACAACTTCATCCTTGACTTGTTCGTCCCTAGATCTGTTCGCCCCGAACTTGTTTGGTCAACATGATTGCAAGCTACTTTATTGACCAAAATGAATGCTAGTATCATAAAAAGATCAAAATTAGGTAACTTCTTACATCTAAAAAGTATTTCATAGAACTTTGTGTCATCATAATTAGGGCTTGTTTGTTTTTGAAATTTTTCTACACCGTTAGATTTATCTCACCTTTGCCATTGAAAATCGCCATACGGTCTCGCATTATTTATTACGGTGGACCAGCCCTCAATACTTTGATTGTACCCATCATAAAAATTCAAAATTATCTGTCCTAAACACATTATAAGCCTGTCAAAAGTGACAGACAATATGTTTCCGCCATTAATATCTTTGAGTGGCAGGTACAATTACATTATAAACATCTCTTTATACTATCTTAAGCTTAGTTGGGACGAACAAGCCCCCACAAATGAGCTCGGATGAACAAGCCGACGGAAATCCACGCTAAAAATTGAATGTACCAATTGTTTTCTGTCACACACACACACACACACACACATCGACTATTCAAAAGTGTGCTCTGCGCAGCGTTGAGGTTATAGAACTTTTTACTTCTATATTGAGTTTAACGCCGTTATCACATCTTAGGTCATATCATGGCGGTCATTGCACAGGTCTACGCATACATGTGTTTCCTGGCTTTCTCCCACAAGTGCTGACACAACTTTCTTTCCAAGCCATTGACTACTTTTCTCACATGCGTCAGAGGTGATAGGCGAAAAAATCGCTGGAAAGAAAGTTTGCCTCAACCGGGTATTGAACCCGCAACCACCGGATCACGAGTCAGATACGCTAACCATTGAGCTGGTGGCTGATTGATTGAATGATTGAATGGTGTTTTAGGCCGCTTTCAACATTATTCAGTCATACGATGGCGACAGCTCACATATTCATGTATTTCCTGGGTTTTACCAGTACTAGGCCAGGGCTCTGAGGTGTCTTGCCCAAAAACACTCACACGAAAGCCCCAGTGGATCCAGTGAGGCTTCATTTATACGCCTTTTTGTGCCCAAAGTCTTTGATGGTCTTCTTGTTCCTGACTAAATTCAAATCGTTTCTAAAGGCTTTTATTACTGACTTGTTTCGCCTGTCATGCTATACGGGAGTGAAAATTACATGCCATCTCGTGGCAAAATCGAAATTCATTCTTCAAAATGCAATGGCTTAGGTCCAATATTATGCACGTGGCACGTTAGTTGTATGCAGTACTTCAGTCTAGAATTTAAAACAAACGTGGCCGGTTAGAAGTGTGTGTCCAAAATTACGTTGCACACAATAATTTTATATAGATCTAATACTTTCTAAAGTTTAAAACAAAGTGGCCAGTTATAAGATTTTGCGTGTATAGATCCGCTGTGTTATAACTCTATAGATGTTTAAAAAAGTGAAATTGAACACAGATTTATTTATCTCCAATTACTTACAAATGTTCATAAGATTCTTCAGAACTTTCCCCTTTTTCTAAATACTAAAATAAATTGTTACTGCTGCGGGCTAAGTTTTTGATATTATTAGAGTATGAATAGCAGTTGCGATAAAATTATAATATTTTTGTATTTTAGCATAATAAATCAACCTCTTTGTCTTTGTGGTTGTTAAGATAAGTGCAGCTAGGCGTACAGATTTTTTATTGGCCTTTGCAGCTAGTTTAGAGTCAATGTCCATGTTTTGGCGCCGGCGATGGGGCCTTTAATTAAGATTGTTCTTGCATTAAGTTGTTAGCATAGGACCCATGTTAAACCCTTGGTTCAGATGGTTGTTATTGTTTGCCATCATATTGTATTGTTGCATCATTGCGTACAGTTGCAGCTGGTTGTACAGTCAACCTTTTGATAGTACCCTGACAAAAGTTGAATAATTTCAAAAGGAAAAACACAAGGTAATCTTATTGAAATTTGTAAGAAAAAATGAATGATTTCTTTATAATTGTTCATAATGAGAAAGTGGTTTAACGTCTCCGGCTCAGAGGAATAGAAAACAAAAGTTTACTGGTCATGTGCAGCAACCGTCAACGGCTAAAATCAGTGATATGGCAGCTATTTTGCTTTTCTGTGCAAAAATTCCTGGTTTTATGTCCTAGATCACAGTAATTGTGAGTAGAAAACTATCTTAGCTTTCAAATGATATGCATCTTATCAATGCGTGTTTGTCAAATAGAATTCTTTTGCGAGCCTGTTTTAAAAAAAAACAAAAAAAACTTGTTTTTAAAACACGTGTAACTGATTTTGGGTGTGCAGTGACTGCAACTTTCGATTTGCGAGACTGTACGTTGGTCCATAGCGTGTATAGTCCTGACAGATTTCGTCCTGTATCTTTCAAGTTATTTCCCTATATTGAAATAACTTAGTCTTCTGGCTACATGAGCAACCGGTGGCGACTATGAATAAACGCAAAAAAAAAACTATAGCTGCATTCATTTCTTTTTTTCTTGGCAAACTTTGATTATGTAGATCTGTCATAAAGGTCCATTTCTCACTTTAAATATCTAGTGAGCAATAGGCCTTCAAGCAGTGAAGTCTAAACATCAAGTTTCAAATATACAGTATCATCTCAGTATAATATTTTGTCATAATTTCATCTACATGTATATATACCTTGTAGCCTATGCAGTAAGTTCACTAGGTGTAGATCTAGTCATTCAAAGTATATAGATCTTGTCCATTATATTGATATTGATGCAGACTTTTCGTTAAACGACGATTACATAATCACTGTTTAATTTGTTGAGATAGTCACGAGTGAAAGTATTTTAGTACTAAAGTTATATCGTAAAAGAATAATTGTTGCTCCCTCCGATGTCACATGACCTAAATTAGCAAATTACGTTTATCGACATACGGGCACTTGCAAGTGCACGCTATTTCGTCTAGGGAGGTCGCCATATTTTACAGAACAGTGCTGATCTTGTGCGCCATGTAATTTTGAAAATCTTTAGTATAACACGAATGTCATCATATTTAATTACTCTGTTACCATAACTTTTCTAATTTCAGGTGTTTAGGATAAGTTAGAATGGAACAACCAGCAGCTGTAACTTTGCGCCGACCTTTTGATCCTGCGGCACACGAGTTGGATCCTAATTTCCGACTCACTAAATTTGCTGACCTAAAGGGATGAGGGTGTAAAGTCCCTCAGGAAGTACTGCTCAAACTTCTTGAGGGGCTCAAACCGGACAGCAATGCCCAGGTTCAGGAACAGGCGCATTTCCAGTTTGTGCCACCTATTCCTCGGATGGGTAAGCATTTCTTTTTTTTCAAATTCTTCGATCTTTGTCCCTTTGTCGGATCTGACAATGCTTTCAGTGAAATCCGAGGTAAAGCACACAATTTCGCCGCATATGTTCACCTATTCGTTTAAAATTACATCTTTAATTAATAAGTCATTAATACTGTATCTAATGTCAATTGTGATTTTTAAGGTTGCTATTTAACGAGACATTTGGGAATCAACGAATTTTGAATTGTCCTTTCAATTGCGTGGCATTCAAGATGGCGGCCTATGTGATAGTTTTATCACGTGACTATCATATGATTGCTAAAATTTAGGTCTGTTGCGCCCCCCCCCCCCCTTCAGCCAAAGGTGACAGTTGTGTGATTAAAATCTTTGAAATGTGTGTTTGTATAATTAAAAAGGTATGCAGCTACAAGCAACGAACTATCTGGGTTCAGTCAATGTACAGAACAAAACTACCACAAAACATGTAAAGATCATATATGGTCGATGTACCTATTTTCGTGGGGTACCAGTTTTCGAACCCGAAATGATATCCAAGTTTTCTCATGAACTAAAAAGTGAATGATGTCACTGTTTTGTGTGAACCGCTCATTTGAATGTAAACAGCAGTGTCACTGCAGCTAATTTATAAAATGCAACAAAAACAAGAAAGTACGCATGTTACTAAAGGAAAGACCGATTTTAGTGTCAAATTTCTTATTACTTTTTTCAACCCTATACATGCCGAATTTAAATTCTCTGTCTGATACTTTATTTTAATCCTGAAAAATTCCCGACATGTGACATAGTCAGTCTCGATGCCAAAAAGTCATGTGACCATACTGGAATAATGTGACAAGAGTCCGGTCTATAATTAGATCAGAGAATTTCGTTACCTATTTTGTTCGGTCGCTTATGAATGAACAATTTTTCCAGAACATTCGCTGCTACAGAGAGAAAATGTTTCCAGCCCTTTTATTAAGATACTCAATATTTTTCAGATGTTTTACGATAAAATAGTGTTTAAAATAATTCCTAGTCTGTCCTCATAGGTGCTTATAAATTGATAGAAGGGACCAGAATGCCTTAATTTATGTTATTTTATTATTCTGATGCTGCAGTCACGAGAGGGCAAATGGCCGCCATGACACTAATCCATCCTTTTCATCGCGCTTCAAAAACTAGGATAATTGACTCAGAGCTGCTCATTTCCATTGTTCCAAACAGTCCCTCCTTGTGATAGTTAAGGTTTTTAATGAGTTTTGGTGTACATAGTGAACTTTAGTGTTTTATTTATGAGCTGTCCTATAAATA
Organism: Tridacna gigas; assembly: GCA_945859785.2. Lineage (NCBI taxonomy): Eukaryota > Metazoa > Mollusca > Bivalvia > Cardiida > Cardiidae > Tridacna > Tridacna gigas. Next base: position 48,255,058 of record OX244036.2, read on the forward strand.
TTGAAAGCCACGAAATGAGGTCATGTTTTCCCATGCGCCAATTCAGCTCCCGGCAAAATATTGAAGGGTGAAATATGATCTTGCCGTTGAATATGCATGATTCAGGCAGAATTTATGTTTTTATATGCATTTACATTTGATTTTTTTGTTAATAAAACGTTTTTTATGATCAGTTCTCCATTTAGATATATGCTTAAGCTAAAATTGTCAATTTAGTCCCACGAAAATAGGTAAGACCACCATAACTTGGCATTTTATCAATAACCAATTTTTGTTTACAGCCCTCCCACAGGCATGAGCACAATTACCCTTAAATGACTTCTTTAAATCTTAAAACTTTAACGCTTTACCAAACGACAAAATTTTAGACTGGCCCAAATTGAAAGGATTTGCAGATGACAAAACAAATGTGGCTAACAAAATGAAATTTGTTTTTGAAAGGGTAGAAAACATTGTGGGAAAAGGAGAAAATGCTGGTTACCAGCATTTTCTCCTTTTCCCACAATATTTTCAAAAAGCTTATTGCCCAGGGTTGTTAAAAGTCGGGATTGTGTGGTAAAGGGTTAAGAATGGTCTGGTCGCAGAGATCAGACAGACATACATGCACACAATTCACCAACAAATTACATTGAGAAGGCACAAAAGCACATGCCAATCTTTTGAAATATGCATGCAATCAGTAGAAACAAACTTACTTTAACCTGATAAATAGTTCCTCAGTCAAAAAATCTTCAAGTCAAGGTGTAGTAAATGATTTTTCCACTTTGTGAGCCTTAGTCGGGTCGTCCAATTTGATAACAGAATGATATCTGCCGACAAATTATGGAGTGGGAAAAACTGTATTGAAATCAAATTTAAAGATAAAGAACGGTTCACACAAAATTTGAGTGAAACACAGCGAACAGTTGTCATAAATATAGGTCTTGTCAAGTTTGTAGTCAGGTTCTCTGTATTTTGCATCATATTTAATGCAGCTTCTGGTATATAAAAGTGCACATTACCAGTTTGTTCTGTTTGTTGAAAAAATGTCATGTCGGCATAAACTGTAGCATTTTTAGCGTCTGCTTCAAGCAGCACTGCCGATCACGCCACATCAAGCAGTAATTCGGACGATAATGTACAATCTGTAATTAAATGAAGTCAAGCTTTCCATTGGAAATGGCTTAAAGACTTTACTTAGAGTTTAAAGAAGGTGAAATGTACTGAAGAGGAAGAAACTGAAACTCGTTTCAAGCGGTTGTACAAACTTTGGCTTGTCAACTGTGGAATGTTATGAAAGCATTTGAGCCACATAGAAGCAAACAACCATAAATATCGTATTTTCCTTTTATTTAAAAAACATGGTTCATACAAACTCATTTTGACCCCCCCAGATCTGAAGAAATGACCCTCAACTTCGGAGACAAGGGGTCACAATGACCCCTAGTTATGAGGGAAAACCCTGAAGCATTTTCTCGATTTCCCACAATGGTTTTTTACCCTATGTAAGACAAATTCCATCATTGAGCCACATTTGAATTGTTGCAGTAAATGATTGCGTACAGTAGCGGCCTTTTTCCTTCAGGTATTGGTATGGATGCCTCTATCACACCCCTGCGTCACGGTGGATTGTCATTGGCTCAGACTACAGATTTCTTCTATCCTCTTGTGGATGATCCTTACATGATGGTATCGAGAAAACCTAAACTGCTAGTTCTTTCTTGTCTACAACCCCTTTGCCCATGCCAGGGCCTTTTGAAGTCTCTTCATTCTGCATGAACCATTAGGGTGCCAAATATGCACAGACCTCCAGAGAAAAGAGAGTGATAGTATTCTAAATCCATTATTTCTCTTCCAAACCCTATGTTGTCTCAATGAGACGAATCAAATGAGTACCCATAACATAGGGTTTAGTGGACGGTGATTAATATTTTTGATTTTGAAATTAAAATCACTCGCTCTATCTGGAGTGCTGTATACGAAGAAACGGGACCCAAATGAAACCATTTCAATGTCACATTTCTTTCTATGGACTGATGATAGTCCATGCAACAGGATTATTTCCTCTCTCACCTCTGATCAGTTCATTTTGACGATGGTTATTTGGGAAAGCAGCCAGTGGCTTTAGAATAATAATGTGTAAAGTACTGGTAACAGAAAATCCCAAGAAAGGATGCATAGGTGCACTGGCCACAGCGACAACTGAAATAATGTTGAAAAGTCCATTAAACACCTAACAATCAATCAGTCATTCAATGTTACTTTTGTCCAGACAACTGCAGTTGTTGTAAAGCTTTTGGAAAAATATGGCAAATGGAAACACTGTAAGGAATATGGAAACTCTGCTCAAATTTTTACAATTTGTTCTTAACTGTATATCAATATTGCTTTTACTTTTTTTTTTTCAGTATTTTTATTGTCAGCATACTGCATATGCCTCCTTTTTATTCTGGTTTGATGTTTAGACATTTGTAAAATACTTGAACATGTTAAGTGCATTTCTGAAGTAATGTAAACATCAATTCTGTAATTTTGAATTGGAAACTAAAGTTTGTTTATAATATTTAAGGGAAAAATTACCTGTGCCAACGTTTTGAGTGATCTGTATGCCATGGGTGTGACAGACTGTGACAACATGCTGATGTTGCTGGCCGTCAGCAATAAGATGTCAGAAAAGGAGAGAGATGTTGTTATTCCAATGATCATGAGAGGGTTCAAGGTAAAAACTTTTTGTGCTCATAAACCACAGGTTATTTTTATACGTTTGCAGAGTTTAATCTAGGGCTTGAGTTTTGTAAAATTATGCTCCTAATGAGCAATTGGCCCAAATGAAAAAAATGTGTGGGCCTCACACATATTTTACATTTTTGGCGCAAAGCCAATATTCCTGAATGCAATATTTGTACATTTAATGACCCTGGGAAAGAAGGCTTTTGAAAACACTGGGGGAAAAGGAGAAAATGCTGGTAACCAGCATTTTCTCCTTTTCCCTCAATGTTTTCTACCCTATCACAGACAGAAATCATCACTTGAGCAACATCTGTTGTCATCTGCAAATGCTTTCAATTTGGTAAAGTCCAAGATTTTGTCGTTTGGTTAAGAGTTAATAGAATCATTTGTATTCAAGAATCCTCACTGTGGCAAATCTAGTTTATACCCATAACATGAATGGGCCTTTTCTTCTATTCATGAGTTAAGATATTCTGTTTTAAATGGCCCACTTTGAATTTCAAGTTGGCCTTCCTTTTGGTTTTTTTTTGAAAGGAGGGGGGGAGAATTGGCCCATTGCCTTTCAGTCCTAGGTTCAACTCTCCTTTTACATACCACAAACTGGTACAAGAGGCAGAGCCCTTTGCCAGATGGCAAAATTGTCGACTTGTCCAAAATGAAAGCATTCATGGTTGACAAACTACATATGGTTAATGGTGATTTAAACATTGTTAGAAAAGGAGTGTTTGTTTGCTTCAAGAGTTTTAGCTCCAATTTCCTCAATCAACAAGACTAGTGTTTTATTCCAAAAGTTGGAAAAGTTTCCTATTTTAAAGAAAATGTTGGCTCAGTAATAGGTTAAACAACATATGAAGTGAAATATTGTTACAGAGAACCACAGTGATAATTTAAAATTTATTTTTTTGTTTCAGGATTTAGCAGAGGAAGCAGGTTCATCAGTGACTGGTGGTCAAACAGTGCTGAATCCTTGGTTGACCATTGGTGGTGTAGCATCTACTGTTTGTCAGCCTAATGAATTCATTATGTAAGTTTAAATGTTGGGGACGTGTAGTTTAATATTGTTCTCAACAATAGTGGAGCCATTATGTGGAAACATTTATCTTTCCAGTCTTTACAATTGGTTAACTCTATCAGATGACAACAAATTACACTCTTTATATACTGAAAGCACATGCAGACAGCCTATTAAGTGTGGGTCAAATGTTGAAGTTTGTCTTCTATATGAGTAGGAAAAAATAAAGTATTTGAATATCATGGAATCCTCCCCGCCCCCCGCCTCCCCCCCAAAAAAAGTCATTTCACCTTTCTTCATGTCTTTGTTTGTTTTTAATAGATTCCACCTCATAGTTGATTCACAAAGCTTTTGCAGATACATCTAAACTCTTAGAAAGTTAATAACTAGCATAAATACTTTTGTGGACTGTGTGAACTGAGATCCGACTTCACAAGATATGTAGCCTGATCCTGAGTATTCACAGGCAAATGTTTTTGTTAGATACCCCAAGAAGCCAAACGCCACGTCTATTTTGGCTGATTCAAACTGTTTAGTATGGTAGATATAACCTTTTACCACACAATCCCGACTTTTAACAACCCTGAAAGGAAAGGCTTTTGAAAACATTGTGGGAAAAGGAGAAAATGCTGGTAACCAGCATTTTCACCTTTTCCCACAATGTTTTCTACCCTATCAAAGACAAATTCCATGATTTGAGCCACATTTAAATTGTCGTCTGCAAATGCTTTGAATTTAGACAAGTCTACATTTTTGTCGTGTGGTAAAGAGTTAATCCAACATCAGATATTTTGTTAACCAGGCCAAAAAATGCAATTGTGTGTTATTAGCTCCACTGGCCGAAGGCCAGCGAGCTATTGTCATGGGGTTGTGTCCGTCGTGCGTGCGTCCGTTCGTCCGTGCGTGCGTCCGTAAACTTTTTCTTTAAAAAACTTCTCCTCAGAAACTATTGACTGGATTTTTACCAAATTTCACAGGAATGTTCCTTTGGTGGTCCTCTTTCAAATTCCTTCAAATAATTGTGTTCCATGAAGAATTCTGGTTGCCATGGCAACCAAAGTAAAAACCTTTAAAAATCTTCTCCTCCCAAACCGCTATTTGGATAGCATTATTATTTTGCAGGAATGTTCCTTAGATACAGGTTTACAGAATTCCTTTTAAAAAAAAAATGATCTGTCAAAAAACATGGCTTTTATGGGAGACTCATTTTCCTTTTATGGTATAAAGTAAAATCTTTGAAAAATTTCTTCTCTAAAACTATTCATTGGATTTCATTGTTGTTTTGCAGGTAAGTTCCTATGGTGGTTGTCTGCCAAATTGTTTCTATGGTGGTTGTATACCAAATTCCTTTTAAAAAAATGATACACCTAAAAACACATTTTTTTATAGACAAGGCTTATATTTCAAAAAAATGTTCTTCTGCAAAACTATTTATTGTGTTAGTTTTATCGACTAACAAAGAAAAAGGAAGAAAATTGGATTGACTTGACCTAGTCAGGGCTGTCCTATTTAAGCCCACACATTTTCCTTGGTATTAAGATCACAATTTACTCCAATGATATGCTATAATAAAATATCACTGGCCATAAATAAGATAAAAGCTTGAGCACCTTTCACAACTTGAGCTTTTCAATTTTGCCTTATTACTAAGCCTGAGTAATCATGCCAAGATAAAAAAGAAAAAGTATTTTAATAACAAAACCCCCATGTTGTAGGTACTTTATAGTCCTTTTGATATAGAACAAGAGAACCTCTGCACTTTTAATTTTTATTAGTTCTGGTAAAGGTTTGTTGACCTACTAATGAGTAAATGCAGAGTGGACAGAAGGGGTGTAAATCCTGGTGATCTGGTACAGAGTGGGACAGGGCTTTACATTTGTGATAAGCCATTAATGTTATCCAGTCAAACTGATCCCGCAACTTCAGTACACCAGAATTAATCTGTGCCCTGGAGCAGGATATTTGATTTATGTAAATGCATTTGTAGACCATTTTGTGTTGTTTGCCACAGAAGACATTCTAACTGTGACTGTGAAAAGTTGATTATTAGGGATTAGGTGTTCATTGTATGCCAGCATATTTCATTCTATCTGGTGTATTGATGTAAGTTGATCTATATTGCTGTAACATTCATTCATTTGCCCTCCTAGCTGTTCTTTTAGATTACCCCTTTACCACACAATCACAACTTTTAACGACCCTGAGAAAGACATATTTTCGATATTTTGATGTTTCCCCACCCAAAATGGTTTGTGAAAGGACCTGTTGCAGACAACATATCTTCAAATTAGTAAGACATATATAAAAAAGGTTAGAAATTATTGTGGGAAACTAAGAAAATGCTGGTTACCATTTTTATCTTCTTTTCTCACAAGTTTTTTCCATACTTTTTTTCTTCAGTGAGCTAAAATGCAGGATTGAATGGTAATTGTTAAAAACTTCTTTTCGCCATTATAGAAATATCAGGCCTGTGGAGCGATACAGGCGCTCAAGCGCCTCTAGTTCCAAAATGGATGTAGAATAAATAATTTTTATCTAACATGTAGGATTCTTGTAAACTAGGTCCAGCAATGTAGTTGTGGGTTGTGTCACATTTGATGTAAAATAAATAGATTTAACTCTTTACTAAATGACAAGATTTTACACCATTCCAAATTGGAAGCATTTGCAGACACCAAAATAAGTGCAGATCAAAAAGTGAAATGTGTTTTGGCAAGAGTAGAGAACATTGTGGGAAAAGGAGAAAATGCTGGTTACCAGCATTTTCTCCTTTTTCCACAGTGTTTTCAAAAGCTTTCTTTGTCAGGGTCGTTAAAAGTCAGGATTGTGTGGTAAAGGGTTAAACTTATACAGTATGTCAAGATTTTTTTCTACACTAGGCTAGACAATGCTGTTGTGGATTGTTTCACATTGGATGAATAATTAATGGGTTTAACTCTTTACCACACAATTCCGAGTTTTGACGACCCTGAGAAAGAAGACTTTTGAAAACATTGTGGGAAAAGGAGAAAATGCTGGTAACCAGCATTTTCTCCTTTTCCCACAATGTCTTCTATCCTTCCAAACAAAAAGTTCAATTTTTGAGTCACATTTATTTTGTCGTCTGTAAATGCTTTGATTCTGGACAAGTCTAAAATTTTGTTGTTTGGTAAAGAGTTAAACTAACATGTCAGATTTTCTATCCCAGGCCAGACAATGCAGTTGTAGGTGATGTTCTGGTGCTGACAAAACCACTTGGGACTCAAGTGGCTGTAAACGCATACCAGTGGCTAGATCAGCCAGAGAGATGGAACAGAATCAAACTGGTCGTCACAGAAGATGATGTCAGAAAAGCCTACCAAAGGGCCATGTTTAGTATGGCAAGATTAAATAGGACAGGTGCTTTTCTACTACTTGTATTTTTAGCTCCTCTGTTTTCAAAGAAAACGTTAAGGTATTGACATAGCCCTGATGTTGTTGTCATCAGGGTGCAAAGACTTTGACATTTAATAATATCTCTGTTAATACTGAAGATAATTATTTAAAACTTGGACAAGTTGTCAAGTATCAAAACCCATAAAACAAGGGCTGGTAACCATCAGGGTATTTTTGACACTGTTATGCCCCTTTTTTGGCTTTCACTTTTCACAGAAAGTCAAGCAACTGCAGCCAAGTGTTGGCACCTGTATGCAGTGCTCTTGTTTAACTTGGTCCAGTCTCTGTAGTCTGCTGCAGACACATGAAGGTTGAATTAATCAAGAGAGAAAATTTCGAAGGAGGGATAGAGATTTTCTACTTTAGATGATATAGAAAACATTCGGAATAGGAGCAACTGATTGTGTAAACAGAGCAAGAATCATTGACAGATCATAAATAAAAAGGTTATACTGCTTGTCATAAAAAGGTTATCAAAATCATTATCTCCTTAACAAACTTGAAGCATAAATTTTTAATACATGAATACATTTGTGCCATGCTCTGGCAGAAGGGGGTTTAATGCATCTCAGTGGTGCATCCAAACATACAAATGATCACATTATTCTTGATCCATAAAATTCATTTTGTCTAACAACCGACTGAAATGAGGTAAACTGGTCCTCTGAACAGCAAAAAATTGACCAATAGCAAACACTTTGACCCATGTCGGCCAGCATGGACTGCGCAGGCTGACATGGGTTTGTACTTTTTGCAGACACATTAAATCCTCTTTTCACAGAGCATTGCTCATTTACAAACTTGTGGCAGAAGGAGAAAGTGGCTATTACATGCAATTACAGCTTAACCCTTTACCACACAATCCCAAGTGTTAATGACCCTGAGAGAGGTAGCTTTTGAAAACATTTTGGGAAAGGGAGAAAATGCTAGTAACCAGCATTTCTCCTTTTCTTACAATGTTTCCTACCCTTTCCAAAGCAAATTTCAATTTTTGAATCACATTTTGCCTTCTGCAAATGCTTTCTATCTGGACCAGTCTAGGATTTTGTCCTTTTGTAAAGAGCTAAGCCATGTTTTTTTCAAAAAGTGTTATGCTGCAGGACTGAAAGAGTTGTCTGCAGAAGGTATTTGATCAAATGAATGAATTGTTTTTCTTTTCCTTGTATAAGCGTCGAGACTGATGCACAAGTTCAATGCCCATGGGGCTACAGATGTTACTGGATTTGGATTGCTAGGCCATGCAAAGAACCTTGCTGGCATTCAGAAGAACGAAGTTTCCTTTGTCATTCACAATCTCCCGGTCATAGCCAAGATGGCTGCTATAAGCAAGGCCTGTGGAAACATGTTTGGGCTTCTCCAAGGACAGTCGGCTGAAACTTCAGGTAAATTTAAAGAAAGTGGCTGTACCAGAGTAGTTTTGTATAGGAACCGAGCTATATTATCTAGATTTTGAAAATACAAATATTCAGGGCATAAGCAAAGCTTGCATGAGCAGCAAAGCTGAAAAATTTTGAAGGTTATTACAGTCTATATTATTCTCTATTGTTGTCTTGTATTGCGACTAGATAGTAATAAGAGTTTACAGGTATGTTGAAGTTAACTTTCTCTATCCAATGCCTGTTATAATGTAAAGCTTGAGTAACATACTCTCCAGATCCAGTTTTAATGTGCAAATCGTAAGTGTGAATAGTTTCAATATACATTAACCCACTACATAACAATCCTGTGTTTCCACAAGCCTGAGGAGTGCTTATAAAAAAACATCGCAGGAAAAGAAGAAAATGCTGGTAACCAGCATTTTTAGCTCCACTGGCCAAAGGCCAGCGGGCTTATGTCATGGCCCGGTGTCCGTCGTGCGTCCGTCTGTCCGTGCGTGCGTGCGTCCGTCCGTCCGTCCATGCGTTAACTTTTATTTCAAACATCTTCTTCTCTGAAACTACCCATCCAATTTTCATGAAACTTCACAGAAATGATCCTGCCATGGTCCTCTTCAGAATTTCTTGAAAGAATTGGATTCCTTCAAAAACTCTGGTTGCCATGGCAACAAAACTGAAAAATACTGGAAATCTTTAAAAATCTTCTTGTCTGAAACCATAAGGCATAGGGCTACCAAATTTGGCATGTAGCTTTACGTAGTAGACCTCTATCATGTTTCTTGAAATTATAGCCCTGGGGTCAAAATTGGCTCTGCCCAGGGGTCACAAGTTTTACATAGGCTTATATAGAGAAAACTTTAAAAATCTTCTTGTCTGAAACCATAAGGCATAGGGCCACCAAATTTGGCATGTAGCTTTATGTAGTAAACCTCTATCATGTTTCTTGAAATTATAGCCCTGGGGTAAAAATTGGCTCTGCCCCAGGGGTCACAAGTTTTACATAGGCTTATATAGAGAAAACTTTAAAAATCTTCTTGTCTGAAACCATAAGACATAGGGCCACCAAAATTGGCATGTAGCTTTATGTAGTAAACCTCTGTCATGTTTCTTGAAGTTATAGCCCTGGGGTCAAAATTGGCTGTGCCCCAGGGGTCACAAGTTTTACATAGGCTTATATAGAGAAAACTTTAAAAATCTTCCTGTACCTAGCCATAAGGCCAAGAGCTACCAAATTTTGCATTTAGCTTGATCTAGTTGGGGTCTACTAAAAGTGCCCAAATTATAGTCCTGGGGTCAATTTGGCCTCATGCTGGGGGGGGGGGGGTTCACAAGATTTACATAGGCTTACATAGGGAAAATTTTTAAATCTTGGTGTACATAGCCATAAGGCTTAGGCTACCAAATTTTGCATAATTATAGCATTATCTAGTGGACAACTACAAAGAGGGCCCAAGTTACAGCCCTAGGATCAAGTTTGGCCCTGCACCAGGGGTCACAAGTTTTACATGGGTTTATGGAGTGAAAAGTTCAGAAACCGTCTTGTTACTAGCCACAAGGCCAAGAACTCCCAAATTTGGCATGTTAATTCTTCTAATACACATATTCCCCATTTAGTCCGACTGTAGCCCTGGGGTCAAAGTTTTATAAGGGCTTATATAGTGAAGACTTCTCTTCATGGTTTATATTAATAAGCCAGTGGAGCGATACAGGGCCATCATGGCCCTCTTGTTGTCTTTTCCCACAATGTTTTGTACCCTTTATGAGACCAACTGTATCATTTGAGCTTCATTTAATTTGTTGCCTGCAACTGCTTTGAATTTGAACAAGGCTAAAATTTTGTTGGCTGGTAATGAGTTACATAGCAAGAGGATTCATCACAGGCATATTTAAGCAAAGGATGATGCTGTTTTTTTCTTTCTAGGTGGTCTCCTTATTGCCCTCCCACGTGAACAAGCAGCTGCTTACTGTAAAGACATAGAGAAACAAGAGGGGTACCAGTCTTGGATTATTGGCATTGTAGAAAAAGGGAACAGATCTGCTCGAATTATTGACAAACCTCGGGTGATTGAAGTTCCAGCTAAAGACCGTGATGGGGAACTTTGGTAGACTAAAGTACATTTTTGTAGACTGAAAGACATTTGTTAATCATAGAAACACTTAAATCATTTCGCCAGAATGTCTCAACCTACATAATGTGTTTGTCGAGTTGTGTCCATCTAGTAACCATTACAACTTTTCATTGCCTGCAATTTCTTATGGTTACAGGTCTTGTCAAGTTTTGCCAGAAGCATGTTAGAAGTTTAATATACCATACAAAACTATAAATGATCAGTTGGAAGGGATTGCTTCAATTACTTGATATATAATTATCACTTTGCAAGACGTAAATAAATATTTCGCCAGTCTCTGTTAAGGCATAATTTAGACATATCAAAATCTATGACAAATGACACAAAGCAGAAGCACTTTATTAAAAGGAAATCTTTAGTTTCCTAAAGACTTCTTTTAGGGAAAGGGTTTAACTCTTTACCACAAGGCAAAATTTTAGGCTAGCCCAATTTGACTTGTGCAGATGACAAATTAAATGCAGCTCAAATAATGGAATATTTCTTTGAAAGGGTAGAAAACATTTTGGGAAAAGGAGAAAAATGCTGATTACCAGCATCTTTTCCTTTTCCAGCAATGTTTTCAAAAGCTTCTTCCCATTTTCATTAAAAGTGTGGTAAAGGGTTAATACGATACTGTTAATGATAAATTTGTTGGGTAGATAGTACCTGTTTGGTAATGGTTACTTTTAGAGAGCTGTTATGAAAATGACAACCAGAACTGATTCACTAGGATGAGTAGGTCCATCATATCATTATCACCATCATCATCATCATCATTTATTACACCAGATGTACTGTGCTTGATTGTCCTAATGCTGCCGTTCGTTTACATTCTCACATAATCATGACAGGGTTGAACTCTTTATTTCCTGCAGATGACTTTTTCGTCTGGAATTAGGCAAATTTATATACATTGCGGCTAAAAGGGGAAAATGCTCTTAATGAGCAATTTTTTTTTTGATTGAGCAATCTCTTTGGGCACAATGTTTATAAATATCCAGGTAATGTACTTTTATATCTGCTGCGAGTTTGTTTCAGGAGGTAGTGGGTAAAGCTTAACAAAAATTGCTGTAAGATGTTAGTTCCTTTATTTCATCCATTCATAATTGAGTAGCTTGGCTGCTTATAAATATTCTGTCTGCATAGTAATTCAAAGAAACTTGTCTGTTTTCACTTTGCTTACATCTCATCTCATTGACTGAGATTAGCTAGATGCTGACTTCTTGACATTGAGATCATTATTCACCAAAACCCTCTACAGATACATACAAGGGAAAATTTTGAGCAGGTTTTCCTTTGCTATGTAACTAGAGCTTGGTTTTTCAGTTTCTTGCTTTCATTTTGCCTTGCTTTTTGTGAGGCCTGATTGGTAAAGGAGTAAATTCCACTGATAAAGGCTGATTATTGTTACCCAGTAAGCCAAACTGCAGGAAAGAATCTGTACCCATTAACCATTGTTTGTGGCAAGTGAGAGGGGGCAGGTTTCTTTGGTTGTGTATGCCTTTTGGGGAAAGATTAATAAATCCTGAGAATTAGTACTTATCTTCATTTTCTTTTCAGCTCACCTGAGCACAAAGTGCTCAAGGTGAGCTTTTGTGATTATGCTGTGTCCGTCATGCAGTCGTAAAATTTACCTTGTGTGCACTCTAGAGGCCACATTTTCAGCCAGATCCTCATGAAACTTGGTCAAAATGTTTTTGTGGATAAAACCTTGGACAAGTTCAAATTTGGGTCACATGAGGTCAAAAAGTAGGTCACAAGGCAAGATCATAGAAAAACCATGTGTGCACTCTACAGGCTACATTTTCAGCCTAATACTCATGAAACTTGGTCAGAATGTTTGTCTGGATGAAATCTTGGACAAGTTTGAAATTGGGTCATGTGGGGGTCAAAAAGTAGGTCACAGGGTCAAATCTTAGAAAAACCTTCTGTGCACTCTAGAGGCCACATTTTTAGCCCGATATGCATGACACTTGGTCAGAATGTTTTTCTGGATAAAATCTCGGGACAGGTTCGAAATTGGGTTGTGTTGGGTCAAATAGTAGGCCACAGGGCCAAATATTAGAAAAAGCTTGTGTGCACTCTAGAGGCCACATTTCCAGCCTGATACTTGTAAAACTTGGTCAGAATGTTTGTCTGGATAAAATCTCGGACTAGTCTGAAATTGGGTGACATCGGGTCAAAAAGTAGGTCACTGGGCCAAATCATAGAATAACTGTGTGTATACTCTAGAGGCCACATTTTCAGCCCGATATGCATGAAACTTGGTTAGAATGTTTGTTTTGATAAAATCTTGGACACACAGAAAATGGGGTTATGTTGAGTCAAAAAGTAGGTACTGGGCCAAATCATAGAATAACCTTGTGTGCACTCTAGAGGCCACATTTTCAGCTTGATACTCATGAAACTTGGTCAGAATGTTTGTTTGGATAAAATCTCGGGCAAATTTGAAATTGGGTCATGTCGGCTCAAAAAGTAGGTCACTGGGCCAAATCTTAGAAAAACCTTGTGTGCACTCTAAAGGCTACATTTTCAGCCTAATACTCATTAAACTTGGTCAGAATGTTTGGATGAAATCTCAGAAAAGAATGATACCAAGTTACGTCAGGTCAAAAAGTTGGTCACTGGGCCAAATCTTTGAAAAACCTTGTGTGACTCTAGAGGCCACATTTTGAGCCAGATTAGAAATTCAAAAATAGGCTAAAGCCGTCAAAAAGTAGATCACTTACACTCGTGTGTTTTACATCATCATGACCAAGATCTTTTCAGCCTTATCAATCCTAGATGACCTTACTCAGGTGGGCGCTCAAGGGCCAATGACCCTCTTGTTTTTTTTCTTGGTTTTTTAGCTCCACTGGCCGAAGGCCAGCGGGCTTATGTCATGGCCCGGTGTCCGTCGTGCGTCCGTCCGGTCGTCCGTCCGTCCGTCCGTCAGTCCGTGCGTTAACTTTTATTTCAAACATCTTCTTCTCTGAAACTACCCATCCGATTTTCACGAAACTTCACAGAAATGATCCTGACATGGTCCTCTTCAGAATTTCTTGAAAGAATTTGATTCCTTCAAAAACTCTGGTTGCCATGGCAACAAAACTGAAAAATATTGGAAATCTTTAAAAATCTTCTTGTCTGAAACCATAAGGCATAGGGCTACCAAATTTGGCATGTAGCTTTATGTAGTAGACCTCTATCAAGTTTCTTCAAATTATAGCCCTGGGGTCAAAATTGGCTCTGCCCCAGGGGTCACAAGTTTTACATAGGCTTATATAGAGAAAACTTTAAAAATCTTCTTGTCTGAAACCATAAGGCATAGGGCTACCAAATTTGGCATGTAGCTTTATGTAGTAGACCTCTATCAAGTTTCTTCAAATTATAGCCCTGGGGTCAAAATTGGCTGTGCCCCAGGGGTCACAAGTTTTACATAGGCTTATATAGAGAAAACTTTAAAAATCTTCTTGTCTGAAACCATAAGGCATAGGGCTACCAAATTTGGCATGTAGCTTTATGTAGTAGACCTCTATCATGTTTCTTGAAATTATAGCCCTGGGGTCAAAATTGGCTCTTCCCCAGGGGTCACAAGTTTTATACATAGGCTTATATAGAGAAAACTTTAAATATCTTCTTGTCTGAAACCATAAGGCCTAGAGCTACCAAATTTGGCATTTAGCTTGATCTAGTTGGAGTCTACCAAAAGTGTCCAAAGTATAGTCCTGGGGTCAATTTGGCCTCATACTTGGAGGGGGGGTTCACAAGATTTACATAGGCTTACATAGGGAAAACTTTTAAATCTTGGTGTACACAGCCATAAGGCTTAGGCTACCAAATTTTGCATATAATTATAGCATTATTTAGTGGACAGTTACAAAGAGGGCCCAAGTTACAGCTCTAGGATCAAGTTTGGCCCTGCACCAGGGATCACAAGTTTTACATGGGTTTATGGAGTGAAAAGTTCAGAAACCATCTTGTTACCAGCCATAAGGCCAAGAACTCCCACATTTGGCATGTTATTCTTCTAATACAATATTCCCCATTTAGTCAGACTGTAGCCATGAGGTCAAAGTTTTATAAGGGCTTATATAGTGAAGACTTTTCTTCGTGGTTTATATTTATAAGCCAGTGGAGCGATACAGGGCCATCATGGCCCTCTTGTTTTTTTTTTGTACAGACCAAAGATTTAAAACTTAGAGCACAAAAGTACACTTTATATTCAAAGCCTTTACCAGATGACAAAAGTTTTAGATTCCTCTAGATGTAAACCATTTGCAGATGACAATTAAGCTGTTTATCAAGTGTTTGGATTTGTCTTAGATAGGTTAGGACACCTTGTGGGTAAAGGAGATTAGGAAACATTGTGGGTAAAGGAGAAAATGCTGGTTACCAGCATTTTCTCCTTTTCCCACAATGTTTTCAAAAGCCTTCTCTAAGCAGGTTTGTGATTGTTTGGTAAATAGTTAATCCCAAGAGTGTAAGAATTGAATGAAAGTTTGGCCAGTCTTGAGCAAGGATCAAACCGAGGTTCCTAGGCAGTCTGATCTTTAGTCTGATCTTAACACTTCCAGTGGAACAAGTTTCATTCAAAAGTACATTCCAAAAGTTTACCTTTTATCCTGCTGGGTAGGAATCATAAATAGAACCAAAAACAGTTCTTTACTCTTAACCAGATGAGAAAATTCAAACTCATCCATATTGAAAGCATTGGCAGACATTAAATCTGGCTCAAATTATTAGACTGGGTTTTGAAACGGAAGAAAACATCAGTCACCAGCATTTTCTCCCTTTCCCTGAATGTTTTTAATAGCCATCTCCTCGGAGTTGTGAAAATACATTATGGTTTGGTTAACCCTTTACCACACAATCCCAGGTTTTAACGACCCTACAGAAAAAGCCTTTTGAAAACATTGTGGGAAAAGGAGAAAATGCTGGTAACCAACATTTTTGAAATCAAATTTCAATTTTTGAGTCGCAGTTATTTTGTTGACTGCAAATGCTTTGAATTTGGATAAGTCTAACATTTTGTCATTTGGTAAAGAGTTAAGGCTTACATGGGTACAATAAAGCTTTAAAAATTGGTTGCATGTGACGTGAACTTCTATATATTAAGATCAGAACACACAGACTTGCAGGCTGATCTGTATCTTACCATTTTGCAAATGACCTCAAATGTTGCAAACAAACATATATACATGTAAGTCAAGTCCATTTAATTATATTTCTTTAATAAATACCACAGCTCCTGCCAACACCAATTCCCATTAACTGAAGACTGAAGCATGCAAATTTAAATACATATGACTTGTGTTCTACTACATACAAATACCTACAGTATGTATTTCAACTCTTTAAGAAGCTTTATTTCAGGCATAGATCAAGATAAGATTGCACGGGGTCCTTATTCTCCAGCCATCCTTAAAAACATTTTTAGCATTATTCTCTAAGCTTAATTTTCTAAATTTGAGAGTAACACAGCTTCTGATTGGCTAAACTAACTGATTTAGCCAATTAGAAGTTGTGTTACTTTTAAATTTAGAAAATTCTTGAGAACAAGACTAAAATTGTTTTTGAGAGTGATTGGTGAATACCGACCAAGGTTTTGCATTCTGACCTTAGATTCACACTATCTGTCAGTATAATTCTCAGATGAATGTGTCATCGTCATCGATAGTGAAACCACAGGAATGCTTCACCAATAGAATTCAAAGGTGTGTATGTGTATTTTACATACACCATTTTTACAGTTGGTGACGAGTCCCTGTGATTGAAATATTAGCCTTTACGAAAAACAAGTGCGCCATTGGCCCTTACGCACTCACCAAAGTAAGGTAATCTAGAATTGATAGGCTGAAAAGATCCTGGTCGTGGTGATGTAAAATGCATAAGTGTAAGTGATCTACTTTTAGACCGATTTGACCCATTTATGAATTTTGAATCCGAGTCAAAATGTGGCCTCAGGAGTGCACACAAGGTTTTTCTAAGATTTGGCCCAGTGACCTACTTTTTGAATTGATGTGACCCAATTTTGAACTTGTCAGAGAATTTATTAAGACAAACGTTCTGACCAAGTTTCATGAGTATCAGGCTGAAAATGTGGCCACTAAAGGGCACATAGGGTTTTTATAAGATTTGGCCATGTGACCTACTTTTTGACCCGACATGACCCAATTTCGAACTTGTCATAGATATTATCAAGACAAACATTCTGACCAAGTTTCAGGAGTTTTTGACTGAAAATGTAGCCTCTAGAATGTACACACAGAAATTGTTGATGCCTGGAGGACAGAAAACGGACACAGCACGATCGCAAAGGCTCACCTTGAGCACTTTGTGCTCACGTGAGCTAAAAAAAAAAGGTTATTTGGCTGCTAAGGAGTAATCTGTATGTACATCCCATAATGGTCAATCCCTGTTTGTCTTTCCCTTCACCAAACTATCCACTGTGTTAATAATCATGAGGAAAAAACACTTTTGGAAACAATGTGGAAAATGAAATTGCTGGTGGCCAGTATTTTTTTCTATGGCAACAATTTTCTCTAGTCTTTTAAAGACAAGGTTCATCATTTTAGCTCTGATTTTACACAAGTCTAAAATTTTGATATCTGGTTAAAAGTTAGCTATAAGTTATTAAATGATGGCCTACATCCTATTTCAGCTTAGCTCTTTACCAAATGACAAAATTTTAGACTTATCCAAATTGAAAGCATTTGGAGACAACACAAGAAATGCGACTCAAAAATTAAAATTATTTGGTGAAGGGTTAAAAGCCCATTTTCCTTTCTGACAAATATTTCTCCTTTAAACATGGTTACGTGATACAGCATGTACAACTACGGTTAATAAATGCTGGTTAATCATATATGTTAAAATATTATGCCTAAGTAAAACTTGACGAGCTAAAAATTGTCATTTCATTGTAATCTATGATAATGGTTTATAACTACAACAAGTGCTCAACTTTTTGATGTACATGTATTTCCTCGGTTTCAGCAGAACTAGGCAGAGACATTTGCAATACCTTGGCCATTGAAACTACAAAAAAAAAACAAAACCAGTGGTGCTGGTGAGGATAGATTTCAAAGATTTTGTTTGAAATGTACATACACTGACATACTGGTTGATCTATGAAGGACCTCCTCTCATGGCCACAATGCTGAAGCCATCTTTCATCAAAATGCATATTTTTAAAACTTGTATCAAACATATCATAAATAATGAACCCTTAACTCTTTACCAAACAAAATATTAGACTGATCCAAATTGAAAGAATTTACTGACGACAAATAAACTGTGGCTCAAAAATTAAAATTTGATTTGGGAAGGGTAGAAAACAATGTGGAAAAAGGGGAAAATGCTGATTACCAGCATTTTCTCCTTTTCCCACAGTGTTTTCAAAAGGCTTCTTTCTCAGGGTTGTTAAAACTCGGGATTGTGTGGTAAAGGGTTAAATTGCTGAAATAATTAATTGGACCTTTTCACTTTAGGAAAAACAGCCCAAATATTGCTACTTCAATGTTGAGTCTGCAAGAAAATATGTGAAAAAATAGTCAACACTGTTGATCCAAGATTAGATTGCAGGCTCTGTGCAGATCTTGATCTACACAGTCCACAAAAGCAACTTATGTTGGTTCCAGTGCTTTCACAGTTAAATCTTATATTTTACAATTCACTGTAACACTTCACACTGGAAACAATATCCTAATACATGCACTAAGAATGCTAACAAGCTTTAGACTGCCATTTCAAGGCTGTCCTCTGAAAGTATAGATCAAACTTCAAATCCTTTGCTCTCTGAACGTGATTGCCACTGTCAAATACAACATTAGTTGTTATAATTATTCTCCTACAGGTTAACTCTTAACCAAACAAAACAATTTTAGTCTGGTCAAAATTGAAAGAATTTGCAGACAACACAAATATTTTCAAAATTTTGATTCAGGTTGCTAAAACTACAGGGGTATACAAAGTCTGTGCATAACTAAACTCAGATTGTGTCAGGGGAATAGCTAAACCAAAGTGTCGGGGCATAACAAAATTCAAAGTATCAGGGAATAAATGAAATTAAAAGTGTGGGGGCATAACTAAAATCAAAGAACTGAAAGTTCAAAAAGCCAGGCTTTTAATGTCTACCATGCAACAAAAACTGAGAGTTCAGGCAAACGATGACTGGGAGCCCAGTAAAACTCACTTATATGTATGATCCACGGCAGAGAAGTCGGCATGATACATTGAAATAATCTTCACAGAAATCAAAGATTTAATTTCACATTTCCATCTGAGCATGAATGTTTCCATCTTGCTGATCATATATGAAAACACTGTGGCAAAAGAAAAATTTGCCCATGATAGGCAATTTCTTTTTCATGCATTCACTCTTTCTCGAACAACAAATTTTGGACTAGACCAAGTTGAAAGCATTTGCATGCGACAAAAAAAAAAAGTAGCTCCAACGATGATTTCTGTCTTTGATAGGGTAGAAAACATTGTGGGAAAAGGAGAAAATACTGGTTACCAGCATTTTCTCCTTTTACCAAAATGTTTTCAAAGGCTTTCTTCTTCAGGAACTGTGTTATAAAGAGTTCAATCTCGGTAACAAGCACATCTTTTCACAAATTATTGATTCTAAAGTCTCCCTCACAATTGATGTTTATGTAGGTATTCTGCACTATGAAAAATACTGATGTACATGTATTATTTAACGAAATTAAACCAAGACATTTGCAGATTAAACTAGAGCTATCACTAAAAGTGATCATACCCCCCACCAGCTCCTTGTCACAAAACAGCTCTTTGTCACAGAATGCAGAATGGTTTCGTAAAAAAATAAGAGTTGAAAAAAAAAGTGGGAAAAGAGTTATGGTACTTGTAAACTGCGCTTCTCATTAATGTGGTCTATCTGTATATGAAGTTTGATGTCACTAGCTTAAATGATTCAGAAGTTATGCCCCGGACAAATATCCAAAGTTAAAACTTACAAAGGGCAATAACTCGAAAAATAAATGGAATAGAGTTATGGTTCTTGTACACTGCACTTCGCCCTATAGTGATCTATCTGTGTGTGAAGTTTGAAGTCATAAGCTTCTATACTTTGGAAGTTATGCCCTGGACAAAAATCCAAAGTTAAAATTTACCAAGGGCAATAACTCGAAAAATAAATGAAATAGAGTTACTGTTCTTGTACACTGCACTTCTCCTTAACCCTTTCCCAAACAAGCCCTGGTTTTCACGTGTCTGCAGTACAAGTCTTTTGAAAACACTGTGGGAAAAGGAGAAATTGCTCGTAACGAGCAATTTCTCCTTTTCCCACAGTGTTTTCTACCCTTTTCGATAACTTTCTGCCATTTTCATCAAATTTAAAATTGTCGTCTGCAAACTCTTTCAATTCGGACCATTCCAAAATCTGTCGTTTGGGAAAGGGTTAATGTGAGCTAACTTTGTGTGAAGTTTGAAGTTCCTAGCTTCTATACTTTGGAAGTTATGCCCTGGACAAAAATCCATAGTTAAAATTCACAAAGGGCAACAAGCTTAAGGGGAGATAATTCGGCAACCAATGGAAGCAAGGTCGTGAAAATTGCACATGCACAACTTCATATGTACCCAAACATTATGTGTAAATTTCAGTGCAGTACTTGAAAAACTGTAGGAAAAAAGCTCCGGACAAAATTGTGTCTACAGACGGATGGACAGACAGGCAGACGGACAGCCATGGCGATTCCAGTATACCCCCCCTCCACTTCATTGTGGGGGGTATAATGACCTTACTTCTGCACATTACATACTACCCCTGGCCTCCGTTCCAGCCCCATCAGTTTTTCCTTTAATACATTCAGATGTTACTTTGTCATTTTTGACAAAGTAGTATACGAATATTTAAAAGGAAAAAATGGTCGGACCAGAACCCAGGCTATGCCACCCCATACATTGCTGTGGAACTTACGAATATGACTTATGAAAAGTAATTTGTCTCAGTTTGATTCTGCCACGCAATATTAGAATTTGATAAGTAACATCTATCTCTACGTCTATAAAATTTTACAATTACTGAAGTCAATGAAGGGTTTTATAGTATGAAATACCAATAATTTACATAATAAAAGCTTTTAATACATTCTGTTTACAGTATAATAGTGTTGTTTGTTTAGTGTTTAACTCTTTACCAAACAACAAAATTTTGAACTCCACCAAACTGAAAGCATTTGCAGATGACAAATATTTCTTAAATGGTGATTTCCGTATCTGATAGTGTAGAAAGCATTGTGGGAAAAGGAGAAAATGCTGGTTACCAGCATTTTCTCCTTTTCTCACAATGTTTTCAAAAGCTTTCTTTCTCTGAGTCTTTAAAAGTCAGCGGATTGTGTGGTAATGGGTTTACAATATGTCGAACTTTGGCTGCTTTTTCTCATGATCATCGTAAACAAAAATGATTAGAGATGAGAGAGACATGATTCCTATGCAATAACTACCATGATGTCCAAGCAAGAATTTGATCTTATGCCCTGGATTACTAACCCTGTGTGTAACCGACTGAGCTTCCAGGCTATACTGCCTCTCAGCTCAGATTGATTACTGTAGCTATAGCAAGCTTAAGCCTTTAACTCCTTACCAAACGACAAAATTTGAGACTGGTCAAAATTGAAAGCACTTGCAGATGACAAACGTGACTTAAAAACTGAAATTTCTCTTTGGACGTGTAGAAAACATTGTGGGAAAGGAGAAAATGCTTGTAGCCAGCATTTTCTCCTTTTCAAAAGCCTTTTTCCTTAAGGTCGTTAAAACTCAGGACTGTGTGGTATAGAGTTAAGGCTTACTAGAATACAAACTCACGATCACAATATACCGGCACATTTTAACAAAACCACAAATACATGTACAGACACTAAATATTAACCTATCACATGTAAAACTGTTTACCAGATAACAAAATTTTTGACTTGCCCATGTTAAAAAAATTGAAGACAACAAATTAAAGTTGGCTCAAATATACATAGTAAAATTAGTGTTGCAGCCACTGTGTTTTTTACCGGGTTTGATTTTCTGACGTGAATGAGATAAAATTGGGTCGAAATTAGAATTCAGCTGCTGCATACACCAACAGACTCGTCTTTTGCCCATAAAATGAACTGAACTGAAGTATCCCTTGACCTCATGGTAAGTGGGAATCTTTTGCCTAGATGTTGCTTTCAAATTTAAGAAAAACGAGAAGCATTTAAGTTTGGTTAAAATAGGGAATTTAATGTCGAAACAAAACTTACGACAGGTTGAAAGTGACCTGCAGAGAATGGACACACAAAATCAGGCAATATTGCGTACTTCCGCCCGGGGCATGCAAAACAGCTTGCAGTCTTTGTCTCACACCTCTCACGAGAGGTTGAAACAGCTCGATCAGTAGCTGCTGCCATGAGGTTAAGGGATACCTCAGTTCATTCCATTTCAGAGACAACAGACTTGTTTGTTCTTGTATACAGCAGCAAGATTCTAATTTCCAACCCATTTCATATCATTCACGCCAGAAAATTAAACATGTTAAAAACACAGGGGGTGCAACACTAATTTTACTATGTATAATAGATATGTCTTTGAAATGACAGAAAACAATGTAGGAAGATGAGAAAATATTGGTTACCTGAACCACTTCCAATTTACCTTGTATTACAATGTTTTCACATTTACTGAAACTTGATTACTGTTGATTATTCCTATCTTAACCTGTAACTCTTTACCAAACAACAAAATAGTTCTGTCCAAACTGAAAGCATTTGCAGACAACTAAATAAATGCGACTCAAAAATGGAGATTTTTCTTCTGGGAAGGGTAGAAAAAATTGTTGGAAAAGGAGAAAATGTTGTTTACCAGCATTTTCTCCTTTTCCTGCAGGGTCCTTAAAAGTCAGATTGTGTAGTAAAGAGTTAAAGCAGCATAAAGCTTGACTCAAGAAAATGTTTTCGGGGGGAGAAAGTTGATATTTTGTAAAGAAAAACCATAAGGGCATGACTGAAAAAAAAAAAAAAACTAAACTGAGAAAAAAATAATGGTGCTAAAATAATTTGCCTCTGCTGGCATTCTAACCCATGACATTCAAAACCCTAAGTCACTGACTCCAACAACTTAGCTATTCAAGCAATCATAAATCATCAGTTTAGATCTTATAAAAAGAAGAAAAACTCCATACCCAAAACAGGGCATTTCCTCATGTTTTCTACATGTATTTCTGGCTATCTTTTAGTTTTAATGCCATCTTTGCATGTGAATAAACTGTGTTCAAATTTTCTCAAAAACTTGTGAAACAACATCTGAATGGATGCCAGTTAAGAGTCCCTTTCATCACTGTAGTTGCACCTTGCAACAAGCATATGTCAAGATCAGAATGCACAGAAATCTGCAGCCTGATGTTTGATCTACACTATCTGCTTTCACGAGTCATTCTGGACAAAAACAACCTTTGCCATAATTTGAGCCTTATCCTGAGACTGAAGACATTTCTCAGATAACTCGGCACGCTAAGAGTTAAAGGGGGCTATTCAGATTTTTACAATCTCATTAAACATCAAAAATGATTCATCACTAAATAAAGTAAGGCAATAGCTGGCAAACAATCAGTAAAGAAGACAGACAAATTCAAGAAAAATATTTTTCAGTGGACTAAATAGCCTCTTGAGGTATTTCTAGATTTAGCGTAAGAATTTTGCACAGGTTTGTGAGAACGTCACATGATGAATAAAATGACATGTGTCGATTACGTGGGATTATATTCAAATCAGTGCCATGAAATCATAAACAATCTCATAAAAACAGAAATAAAAATAGAGTTACTGATTGAAAAGCGACCAATGTTATTGCTTACTTCATTTAACCTGATCCTGACCTTTATGCTGAATATATAAGTTGGCAAATAAACAGAAGACTTAAGCCAGTTCTCTGTATATACACTGGTAAGCCATTTAATTCACACATACCGTATGTAATATTTCCGTGACCGTAATTCAGGACATATGCCGAAGACAGTCCTGTGCTATGCCGAAGGTAAAATTAGAATTTTATGTAAATGATGTTGACCTGGGTCAGGTTAAATGATGTAAGCTATACACCTTTATATGGCATGTAACCACCGTCCAGTTTCTTTATGTTTGGAGAGAAGAGTATATTTTGTAGTACCTATCAGTGTTTAATTTGAAGAAAAAAAAAATTTAGTTTTCCCTTTAAAAGGCTGTTTTCAAAGCTTTTTCACAAATCTGCACCACAAGGTCATTGCTAATCGCCGTATGTTATCACTGCTGTATACAAAGAACATAATACTATCAGAGGTACACACAAGTAGGGAATCAAAGAAATCTAAAAATACAATTGTTTTCACCAAAACCTATGTTGTGGGTACTTATTAGAATTGTCTCATTGAGACAATTCTAATGAGTGCCCACAACATAGGTTTCTCTCTGCATTCCAAAACAGGTATTAGTGAAGAACTAGAAAAATGTTAAACTCTGCACTCTGAAAGTCTCCCCTTTTCTGTACCCCTGATTATATTCGAATGTCTTGTATTAGTGCCATTACTTCCGGTTTTAAACATTGTTTTTGTTGGGATGACCCTTCTTGAGCTGTAATCTCAGCCATGATTTCCTTGTCCCATTCAAAATTAATCAGAGCAGCTGGAGTAAGGCCAAGCTCTGCAAGCATTTTCTCATTGTCAGTTAACCTGTAACCCATTTGTGTTTTTAAAACAAATGGCATCCAGTCACTCTGTAGTTGTTCTCGAATGAATTCTATCAATGCTGGGAGTTTTTCTGTAGCTTTAAATGTACCTTGAATTAAGGCACCTTCTGGAAAGCGTACTCTGACCAGGGTATATCTGTACTTGAAAATTTCTCGCCTCTCCTCCCTCTCCCTCATAGCTTTTGTTCTCAACATGCCAAGCTGTTCAACTGCTTCCTGTTTTCTTTGTTGTTCCTTTTTCAACTCTGATGGGGAAATAGAATAGAATTCCTCTGGAATGTTGAAATTTGCTGCATTATTAGATGGATGGTAAACTTTCAGGTTTCTATCAAGTTGTGGTTTTATAGGCTCTGCTACATTCAAAACATCTTTAATATTCTTTAATCTCTCAGTATCAGATGCCATTTTATCTTCCATCACATAGAAATGCTCCTCTCTATCTTCAAAAGGTAAAGATTTCACAACAAAGCCAGCTGCCTGCAGGAACTCCTCTGTACCATCCAGGCCTGCCACTCTTTCTTGAAAAGCTTTATTTCCTATCCTAATTTTCATGTACTTCTCTTCACCGGGATGATTGATAATATTGTCCAAATATTTACATAAAGTTTCAATACAGATTTTAACTCTCTCTTGATCTTTATTCAGAGTATGTATCATCAGTGCAGAAGTCATTTCAGGCTCATCTGCAAGCTGTCCAAGAAGAAATTCATGAATGTGAGCTTCCATCTCTTGTTTCGGCAACACTTCAGGTCCAATCTCTGGACAGTGGAACAAAATTTTTGTCATCTGAGCCCCATCTTTCTCCACCTCTTTTGGGGCTGTGTATTTCTGAGATAAATTAATGGCATCCTGTTCCTTCTTTTTTTCCTGTTCCATCTCGCGCCTCATTCTGGCCTTTGCTGCCATAGTTGGATCTGGTGCTGAAACCATAAAAAAAAAACACTAATAATTCTACCATAATCAAACATTTTAGAGTAGCTTTTTAACTCTTTACCAAACAACAAAATTTTAGCCTTGTCCAAATTGAAAACATTTGCAGACGACAATTTCAATGTGGCTCAAATGGTGCAATTTTTCTTTGATATGGTAGAAAACATTGTGGGAAAAGGAGAAAATACTGGTTACCAGCATTTTCTTCTTTTCTCACAATGTTTTCAAAAGGCGGCATTGTGCAAAAAAGGGTTAATTCATGGGGGTCCTGCCTGGCTCAGTGGTACAGTGTAGGTCTAGTAATCTGAAGGACCCCAGTTTGAGCCTCACTGGAATCACTGAGTTTTTCACAGGAGTTTACCTGAGCTGGACATTTTAGAATCCTAGCCTATACTGGTTAAAACAAGGATATACATGGGTAATATGCTTTCATTGTGATATGTTTGAAATAAAGTTGAAAGCAGCATAATATACCATTCAATCAATCATTTAATTCATGCTGCATATCCATACTGCATTTTACAAAACTATTTTTAAATATATTTTCAGAAATTAACAAGCTAAATCAATGATCTTTACATTACCTCTTTTTGCCTGATTCTCAACCCTAGACAATGCAGCAGCCGCCGCTTTATTAGCTTCACTGGAAGTCTGTCTACGCAATTCTGCATTGTGGGAAGTTGTTGAAGACGACGAAGAGGCTCCTGCTGTAGGCTGTGACCTTGTATTGTCTGTCAGTTTGTGACCTTCACCTGCTTTCTGTAAGAAACAGTTACCAGTTAACCCTTTCCCATCCAATCCTCTATTTTCACAAGGCTTTTGAAAGTATTGTGGGAAAAGGAGAAAATGATGGAACCAGCAGTTTTCCTTTTCCCATAATGTCGTTGTCTGTGAATGTCAATATTCTTCGTAGATTTGACCTGTCTGCTATGATGCATCACTATCCTGTACAGGGTAAATATTAATACGGGTACGTAAACTGCCACTAAAAGTGTGCAGGTGGAAAATGGCAATAAATAATACCAATGTGGAAAAATCAAGCCAATTTTTCGCTGCAAATTCCTTAGAAAAAATAATTATTTAAAATACTGATTGTTCACTGCAAATCTCTGTAGAGTTTCTGAATATAGACATGGGGAATCCCGGGAATTGTGCAACAGACTGACAACAAAAATAACATCCCCACCTTGCTGGGCTTATACCGGGGCTTTTCCCAAGCTTATATGAGCTATGTTTATAAATGGCTGGTGCCTAAGTTTTATGCTAGCTAACCATGGCTGGATGAATCGTACACGGTTTTAGTTAGTAAACACATATTTTTTTTTTTTTTAAATTCCTTGCATTGACTGTCGCCTTGAAAAGTATTCCGGTTCTGTGCCCAGAATGCCTGTATTAGGTTTGTATTTAAAAAATGTCACTTAGGGGAAGATAATGCCCATAATGTTTTCTACCCTATCAAAGACAAATACAGTGTACCATAACTGAAACACTAACAGCATAAAATTTATATTTTCTCTGCAAATGCTTTGTTTAGGACAAGTCTACATGACTACTTTGTGTCTGGTAAAGAGTTAACTATTTACCAGACAACAGAAATTCTGACTTATTCAAATTAAAAGCATTTGTAGACCACACACCTAAGATGTCCTAATTTACAGGATTTGTCTATGGACAATTTTTTCTTTTTCCTGCACGGTTTTAACAAACATTTTTCTTCGTGGTCCTATAAACATGGGAAAACATGTAGTGCTAATCAAATAGTTGGCCATGTTCAGTCAGAATATCTGCCAAAGAAAGCATGACATTTGTTATGGGAGATCACTCCTTCCTTACAGCATAGCTTCTTCCCATATAAAACCAATATCTGACAACTGCGTTAGGGAAAATTCGCTTTAGCTCAGGGGTTAGCATATTGGTCTTTTAAACCTCAATAAATGAGGAACTTTGCCGCACAGGTTCGAATCCAACCTAGAGTTTACCACCTAGAGATGATGTTGCATCATGCATGAGACCACCTTTGAAAACTTCTTATCAGGCATTAATCCTTAACCCTTTACCAGAACAAAATTTAAACCGGAGCAGTTTATATTTGAGCCATGCATTTGTTGCGAACTTTCATGTTCGTAAGATAGTGTAGGTTGGTTGGGGATCAGACTGGACCTACAATGTTCCTAGATCAGACTGGACCTTCTACAATGTCCCCATTAAGAATTTATGTCCATTGTCCATTAAGAATTTAACTCTTTACCAAACAACAAAATTTGGACTCAACCAAACAGAAAGCATTTGCAAAGAACAATTCAAATATAGCTCAAATGATGATTTCTTCTTTAATGGGTAGAAAACATTGTAGAAAAAGGAGAAAATGCTGGTTACCAGCATTTTCTCCCTTTTCCACAATTTTTTCAAAAGCCTTCTCTTTCTGGGTTGTTAAAATTTGTGATTGCATGGTAAAGAGCTAAATCTAGAATTAACATTCACAAGGGTTGAATAATGAAAAGGATTCCTTTCTTTTAATGCAAGTCAATCTGATGAGATTTGGCTGCTTGCTTAACAAATTCCTATACAAGTCATGTTCAATCAAACAATCTCCGTATGGTTACCAGCATTTTCTTCTTTTCCTATGTTTTCAACAGCTTTAATTTTCGGGTCTCTACAAGACAGGACTGTTTTGCAAAGGGTTAAAACACTTGATTTACAATGTGCAATATCATCAGTTCCTTTGTTTTCTATCTGTGAGGTGGGTTGGAAAGCTCTTTTCAAGAACTGATGATTATCATTGTGACAGGAATTCATTCCTCATATTCACCACTGAACATTGTTCTGTCAGACTTTGTGTGGGAAAGCAGCCAGTGGATGTGAGTGTCACATAAAGTACCAGTATGAGAAGTTCCTGGAATGCATAGATAGGTGTATTGGCCTCTGCGACATGAATGTAATAATGTTGAAATGGTGTTAAACACCAAACAAGGGGAAAAATCAATCTGTGGGGTACATGGTAATTATAGTAAACAATGAGTGAGGGACAAATCACTTGCCTTAAACTTTATATCCAGTTTTCTCTTCTGGAAAAATCTCTTTATAGCAGACATGGTTAGACACTCAGTCTGTCTTTGCTTTCTCCTTGTAGTCTTTAGTATTTAGCTTGGAGTACTTTACAACCAGTTCTATAATTAAATGTCAGCAAATACAGTACACAGCCATCCAACTCTTTACAAGATGGCAGGAAAAATAAAATTCAGCTCAGATGATGGGTTTTGACTTAAAAAGGAGGAAACAATTTGGAAAAAGTCTAAAAAACGGGAAAGTGCGGCTACAAATCAGCATTTTCTGCTTATCCACAATGTTTTTAAAGTCCTCTTTCTCACGGTCTAACAAACGTGGAATTGTACAGTAAATAAATAATGTGTAATCCTTTGTTAATCTTGCAGAATTCCATTATCTGGTGTGAACAATGTATTAAATATGTCCTAATGTCATTTTGACTTTCTTGTGATTCTAGTTTTGATTAAAATAATTGTAATCATCGACCAACCTGTAGGGAAATCAAAGTATTGTGATAATGTGAAGAACTGCACATGTTCCGTAAGTAAGTAACAATAATAGAATATTCATCTATCACAATTTATCAGCTTTCTTTTCAATCAATTTGCAAAATGTAAATGAAACTGAATTACCAACACTTGGACCAACTGTACAACAATAGATTGTCATCTTCACAATAATTTCTATACAGTTGCATTCAGGTTCAGCGACAATCAAAAACATGGCCTAAATCTAAGCACAGGTTTTGTGCACACATTTAAACTCTCAGTATATTCACAAATTGACTACAAAACTAGAATTTGAACACACCTAATGCTTCCATGTTCAATAGTCCTTTATTTCAAATACAATCTTTTTACATTTTCAATTTAAACTCTAACATAAGAAAACTAGAGGCGCTTGAGCGCCTGTATCGCTCCACAGGCCCGATATTTCTATAATGGCGAAAAGAAGTTTTTAACAATTACCATTCAATCCTGCATTTTAGCTCACTGAAGAAAAAAGGTATGGAAAAAACTTGTGAGAAAAGAAGAAACAAGAGGGCCATGATGGCCCTGTATCGCTCCACTGGCTTATAAATATAAACCATAAATACTAAACATTTCAATTCTGAGCCAAATGGTTTCAAAATGAAGACTTACAAAGTTTTCTTTGTAAAAGCCCATGTTAAAGCTGAGACCCGCAGGGAAAAGCCATTTTTGATCCCAGAGCGATAATCACTTGAACCCTGGTAGAGGTCCACAAGATAAAGCCACATGCCAAAATAATACAGGTCTATGCTGTATGGTTATAAATACGGTGATTTTCAAGTTTCATCCATATGAAGCCTCTGTAAAACATAAGACCCCTAATGCAAGGCTAATTTCAAAAAAAAAATCAAAAGTGTTCCAGATTTGCCCTTGGGTTTGCGGTTAGGAGCAAAAGGATTTTTTGAATTTTCACCCTATAAGCACATGTTTATGACCAAATTTGGGAGTTCTTGCCTTATGGCTAGTAACAAGACGGTTTCTGAAGTTTTCACTCCATAAACCCATGTAAAACTTGTGACCCCTGGTGCAGGGCCAAACTTGATCCTAGGGTTGTAACTTGGGCCCTCTTTGTAGTTGTCCACTAGACAGAGCTATAATTATGCAAAATTTGGTAGCCCTAAGCCTTATGGCTATGTACACCAAGATTTAAAAGTTTTCCCTATATAAGCCCATGTTAATCTTGTGCACCTTCGCCCCCCCACCCCCCAGCATGAGGCCAAATTGACCCCAGGACTGTAATTTGGGCACTTTTGGTAGACCCCCACCAGATCAAGCTAAATGCAAAATTTGGTAGCTTTAGGCCTTATGGCTAGGTACTGGAAGATTTCTTAAGTTGTCTCACTATGTACGCCCATGTAAAACTTGTTACCCCTGCAGCGGGGCCAATTTTGACCCCAGGGCTAAAATTTTGGCCTGCTTGGTAGAGGCCCACTAGATATAGTTACATGCAAAATTTGGTAGCTCTAGGCCTTATGGCTTGGTACAGGAAGATTTTTAAAGTTTTCTCTATATAAGCCTATGTAAAACTTGTGACCCCTGGGGCAGAGCCAATTTTGACCCCAGGGCTATAATTTGAAGAAACTTGATAGAGGTCTACTACATAAAGCTACATGCCAAATTTGGTAGCCCTACGCCTTATGGTTTCAGACAAGAAGATTTTTAAAGATTTCCAATATTTTTCAGTTTTGTTGCCATGGCAACCAGAGTTTTTGAAGGAATCCAATTCTTTCAAGAAATTCTGAAGAGGACCATGGCAGGATCATTTCTGTGAAGTTTCATGAAAATTGGATGGGTAGTTTCAGAGAAGAAGATGTTTGAAATAAAAGTTAACGCACGGACGGACGGACGGACGGACAGACGCACGGACGGACGCACGACGGACACCGGGCCATGACATAAGCCCGCTGGCCTTCGGCCAGTGGAGCTAAAAAATGGTAACCAGCATTTTCTTAGTTTCCCACAATAATTTCTATCCTTTTTTATATATGTCTTACCAATTTGAAGATATGTTGTCTGCAACAGGTCCCTTCACAAACCATTTTGGGTGGGGAAACATCAAAATATAGAAAATATGTCTTTCTCAGGGTCGTTAAAAGTTGTGATTGTGTGGTAAAGGGGTAATCTAAAAGAACAGCTAGGAGGGCAAATGAATGAATGTTATAGCAATATAGATCAACTTACATCAATACACCAGATAGAATGAAATATGCTGGCATACAATGAACACCTAATCCCTAATAATCAACTTTTCACAGTCACAGTTAGAATGTCTTCTGTGGCAAACAACACAAAATGGTCTACAAATGCATTTACATAAATCAAATATCCTGCTCCAGGGCACAGATTAATTCTGGTGTACTGAAGTTGCGGGATCAGTTTGACTGGATAACATTAATGCCTTATCACAAATGTAAAGCCCTGTCCCACTTTGTACCAGGTCACCAGGATTTACACCCCTTCTGTCCACTCTGCATTTACTCATTAGTAGGTCAACAAACCTTTACCAGAACTAATAAAAGTGCAGAGGTTCTCTTGTTCTATATCAAAAGGACTATAAAGTACCTACAACATGGGGGTTTTGTTATTAAAATACTTTTTCTTTTTTATCTTGGCATGTTACTCAGGCTTAGTAATAAGGCAAAATTGAAAAGCTCAAGTTGTGAAAGGTGCTCAAGCTTTTATCTTATTTATGGCCAGTGATATTTTATTACTAGTACTAACTAATAGCATATCATTGGAGTAAATTGTGATCTTAATACCAAGGAAAATGTGTGGGCTTAAATAGGACAGCCCTGACTAGGTCAAGTCAATCCAATTTTCTTCCTTTTTCTTTGTTAGTCGATAAAACTAACACAATAAATAGTTTTGCAGAAGAACATTTTTTTGAAATATAAGCCTTGTCTATAAAAAAATGTGTTTTTAGGTGTATCATTTTTTTAAAAGGAATTTGGTATACAACCACCATAGAAACAATTTGGCAGACAACCACCATAGGAACTTACCTGCAAAACAACAATGAAATCCAATGAATAGTTTTAGAGAAGAAATTTTTCAAAGATTTTACTTTATACCATAAAAGGAAAATGAGTCTCCCATAAAAGCCATGTTTTTTGACAGATCATTTTTTTTTAAAGGAATTCTGTAAACCTGTATCTAAGGAACATTCCTGCAAAATAATAATGCTATCCAAATAGCGGTTTGGGAGGAGAAGATTTTTAAAGGTTTTTTACTTTGGTTGCCATGGCAACCAGAATTCTTCATGGAACACAATTATTTGAAGGAATTTGAAAGAGGACCACCAAAGGAACATTCCTGTGAAATTTGGTAAAAATCCAGTCAATAGTTTCTGAGGAGAAGTTTTTTAAAGAAAAAGTTTACGGACGCACAGACGCACGCACGGACGAACAGACGGATGGACGCACAACGGACACAATGCCATGACAATAGCTCGCTGGCCTTCGGCCAGTGGAGCTAAAAATGTTAAATTTGTTTTATGTTTCCCAAAATGGGCGCAAAATAGCCAAACACTACACCATTTCTTTAGTTTTTTTTTTTGAGATTTACAAGTTATAAACCACTTCTAAAAACACTTTAGTTAATGAAACATTTACTAATTTGTCCATGGTCATGAGTGTCACAAAAAATTATTTGCATTTCCCTGCAATACAATTTGAAGCCAGGAAACAGAAAGTCGGTGGCTTTTTGCAAGGAAAATTTACAACGGATTTGAGACATTTGGGCGCAAAATAAACATCTGAATATGAAAAAGCATAGTAAACATTTGATTATTAAGACTAATTTAACAAACAGAGTTCACAAGTAAATACATTCAGTAAATAAACAATTATTCGAAAATATCTCTTCACAGTCACCATGACAGGGCCATGACAATCCCTTGACATTTTCTTCTGAAACAGCCAAGCTAGAAAGGTTCCATTTCCAGTAAGACAGGTAACTATTGTATCCTTATAAATTTCAAAATAAGACTAAGAGGTCTGGAGAAAATTTACCCCCTCTTCGGTGACTAGCTCCAATGTTATTTTTGTGATTGTGTCTCTGCTGCACCCATTACTGCCATTTTAATGCCCATTCTGGATTGGAAAATGAAAATACTCGCATCTTTTCAAATGGCCATATATGTTAATCTTTTCTTTGTCAGCTACCAATATGAGCATTGATCGATAGACTAATGATAAATCTTTACAAAAACACCAAAATATTTTTACAAAGTTAGTGTTACCTCTTTGAAATTCCATATTTTTTTAACTGTAAATATCCATTGACCTACTTCCAAGGAAATTGAAATTAGGCTTGACATTTACTGTGCAGGTTTCGGAATTAAGGGCCTTCCCTGGATTATATTTTATCTTTCACCAACACTTTCACCAATTTGAAAAAATTGGAGCCAAATTTGGCTCCAAGAAGATAAATTAGGAGCCAAATTTTCTCATTCCCCCCCCCCCCCAAAATTATGTATTTAACGGCAGTTTAGAATGAGTATTACTATGGCAGATAGTCCTGGGAGGGAAAGGACTTTAATCAAGGAACGTAGACAAGTTTGAAATAATAATCATTTAATAGTACAATCCATATTTTTTTATTTTAATTGTATCTTAAAAACACTTTTGCAGCAAAGCACGTGTTAGTCAGTGCACTTGTAATTGCCTTTTCACTTTTACAATGAGCTGTCATGCTAGCTTTCTGCATTTCATTCCCCTACTTGAGCAGTGACAGGGCAAGCACCTGATCTGAATTTAGAGAAGAAAAAATATAAATATATGCCCTATCATATCTGCAGCTGCTATTCTGTAAAACAAAATGTATGTTTGATTAATTGTTATTTGTTTACAATTTTATCTGCTTCTATTTCATCAGCTTGGGCATTGAAATGGAAACCAAAATAAAGTGGATGTATTTCATTTACAAGGTCAGGAGTTACACTTATCACTTAAATTGCCAATCACAGAATGTAATTTTTCCAAATAAAAGTGGTAACGCGTGCACAGTTAACTGAATTTATAATGAGTGTTTAATTATAAAATGATCAGATCTATTTATGTCAAATAAAAGGTAAGTAACAAAAAGATCAATGATAACCTTGCACTGTACTTGGTGTCAATGTGAAGTTAAATCATTTATCTATTGATTCATGTCCATATCTTTATAGTTGACAAGCAGATGTAAGACACATTAAGCCAGGATTCGTATATTATGATCCTTGATTAAGCCAACTGAAAGATGACCAATAAATCTCTAGTAAGGCAACATCTTGAATATGTAAGTCCAGTATGGTCGCTATATTTAAAGAAACACAAAATTGCTATTGAGAACGTGCAAAAACAGGTAACCAAACTTGTCCCAAACATTAGAAATAGTACATGTACAGATAGACTCATATATTTAGGACTACCATCACTGGAATATCACAGAGAGAGAGCTGACATGATCCAAGTGTTTAAAATTTTACATCATTATGAAAAATCTAACTACAAGATGTTTACATTATTGGACAACAACAGAACAAGAGGCAACAACTTCAAACTCTTCAAACATAGGTCAAGAACAGAACAGAGGAGAAATTCTTTCAGTAACCGTGTTATCAACAAATGGAATGCGCTCGATAATCATGTAGTAACAGCACCCAGTGTTAACTCTTTTAAAAGTAGATTAAACAACCAGTGGAAAAACCACCCCCTTAAATTTAGTCCAAGCTGCTATAGCACTCCAAAAAACAGTTGTGTGTACCAACAACCAGAAGGACCTTTAGAAGGGGTCCGACGAATCACCGAAATACCGAAATGCCACCGAAACACCGAAATACCCCAGATTTTTTTTTATTTTTGATTTCAAACAACTGAAGCTGTGGTGTTTGACACAAATTGTAATCATACTGATGAAAGAGGGTTAGTTTAAAACCTAATGACAAAATAACATGCTATTGAAGCCCGACGTGAAGAATGTGCACCGGAATATCCCACCGGCACTGTAAAATGTTCACCGAAATACCCACCCAGCGTAGTAAAATTTGTCGATTCAGGGATTCTAACGCAATCTAACTACAGTAGCTGTGCTTGTGCACAAGGTTGATGTGTCTGATTTTTATCCATAACTATGCTGGCAAAAAATAGTTTTCACTTTTATGTTGGATAAAGATGAAATTAAAAATCAACAAATCGGAAAACCGCCAGCCATTTTAAATCTGTGGTTAACACGTTACCAGGCGTAAATTGATAAGACAATTATAATTCCACCGATCAGATTATTAATAATAACCATGCCATTTTCAAAAAAAAAAAATGACAAACTTACACAAAATAAGATCATATCAGCCGAACGCCTTCAATTACGATTGCATCACTCTAACAGAACAGAACAGAACCAAACTATTTGTGCGTTTCGATGGATCAGAGACCTACATTCTGATTTGGGTCTACTTCGTCCGCAAATGATTTTGTAAGTGTGTTTATCATTCAAAGAAATAATAAATTCATGTGATCATGTGATACTGATAATTTTTCGGGTCTAGATTGGCGTCATCAAGATCGGGTATTTCGGTGTGTAACAGACCAGACACGCGAGTGTTTCGGTGATTGTTCTCCACGTAAATTAATGATGAATATATTAACAACATCATTCTTCTCATTAATGACTGATACTTTCATTGAGCGCATTTTCAGTTAAAGAAAAAAGAAAGAAAGAAAAATACTGCGAACTAATATCAGTTATCTGAACTTAATATTGAAAAAAAATAGGGGTATTTCGGTGTTTCGGTGGCATTTCGGTATTTCGGTGATTCGTCGGACCGTTTAGAAGCCAGTGGCTTACCTGCGGTCCAGGAAACGTAAGTAAACGTTAGTAATAAGATTTTGAGATTTCCAGAAGCTCTAAACAAATGGCTGATACGAATGCGTGCGGAGACACAATCACAAAAATAATATCGGAACAATCCTTCAGACTGAAGGTGGAGAGATGGTCTGCTTATGAATCCACACGATCGCCATTTAAAAAATTAAAAATGGAGGAAAAATACTGTAACAACTCATACATACCAGGTATACGAGGGCTGCAAATGCTCTTGCTATAGTAGCTCCAGGTTATGAGAATCAATGCAATATTAATGGTGAGACAAATTGCAAGGAAAATAAGAACGTGAAAATCAATCTCTGATTTCTCAATCGACGACCAAATTTCCTCGAAATACGTTTTGCTTTCCCTGTAAAACATCAAAATAATTTCGAGTACATGAACGGTATAGTACCAAAAAGCAACGTATGAGTTGTCGTCATCTGCCAACTCTGAAATAGGCATTTAATTCTGGAAATTATGGGGAATTGTTGTTTTGGAAATTTTGTCGGTGTATCATGATTTCCACACAACGCGTAAATCTTGGTTTGTGAAGCTTTTATAATCGAATGTTTTACGCGGCATTGAGCATTATTTCATATCACGTCGACAGCTCATATATTCATGTATGTCTTGCTTTTCACCAGTACTAGGCTAAGGCTCTGAAGTGTCTTACCCAAGGACACTTCCACGAATAGCTCAAATGCGTCAAGCAAGGTTCGAACCTAGGGCCTCCGGGTTACGAGTCCTACACTTTACCACCGATCCAAGCAGGACTCCTTTCCTTCCGATGTGTAAGGTTTGCGTAACAGGAAATTTTTACGGTATATAGATCTAGGTTTATCAACTAGATTAAGATTAGTTGTCACATGCGTGCAACTAAACCTAAATTATTTAACATCAATATTATTATTCCTAATCTAAGAGCGATTCTGTCACTATAATTCAGTAAGTTCATTGGAAGCTTAGAACTTTGCAGTTGTACTGAGCAGAACAAGCTGTTTTGAACACCGGCGTACTTGGGGCGGTTGGGTGCGAAAAGGAGAGGCACATACATGTAGATTATAATTCTATCAAAATTTCGACCAACCAAAGTATTTAAACTCTTTTTGGCGCCAAATGAAATGTCAACCCGAACTCTTTCTATGGCTAAAAATAAATCCCACCGAAACTCAGGGCGATTTTCGCCTGATACATTACTACATATGCGAACAGTATAGATCTAGATCCAAGATCAGACTGCATGTTTTTTGCAGATTGATCTTGATCTAACTTGCCCACAAAATCCCCTGTCTTTTGCTATGGTGCTGAAAGAGGTAAAATGGTGGCAACTGATGTTTGAAATTGACAAAATCAAACCACTCCCTGACCCTTGTAGGCTAGCTGAATCTGGATTCAATTGCCTATGCAGCTAGGCACGGTAGATCAAGGTCAGTCTTCACGATGCAGTCTGATTTTGGATCCACACTGTTCGATTCTCCTCCAGATATTCTGACAAAAGCGGCAGGGTTTAAATGGCAGTTAGTAGATCTATGTACTGACTGAGGTTGTCCATTTATTTAACTCTTTACCACACAATCCCGACTTTTAACGACCCTGAGAAACAAAGCTTTTGAAAACATTGTGGAAAAAGGAGAAAATGCTGGTAACCATCATTTTCTCCTTTTCCCACAATGTTTTCTATCCAACCAAAAACAAATTTCAATTTTTGAGTCAAATTTATTTTGTCATCTACTAATGCTTTCAGTTTAAACTAGTCTAAAATTTTGTCGTTTGGTAAAGAGTTAACACTATTTGGGTCAAACAGCAATAACATCTGCCGAAGCCTGAACCATAAGTCGGATGCTATACTTTTATGATTTCGTTTTTAAATCTCTATTACACGGCAAAATTTTGGATTTGTCCAAATGCTTCATCTGCTGGCGACATGGTACATGTAAATGTGTTTCAAATGATGGGATTTTTCTTTGTTACATGTGGGCTAGAAAACACCGAGAGAAAAGTAAAAAATGCTGCCTGTTAGCTGCATTTTCTCATTTCCCAGAATGTTTTCAAAAGCCTTTCTACTCAGAGTCGCTAAAAGTCTGGATTGATTGGTAAATGCATATAGAAGTACAGCGCCTAATCAATTTGATCTGTTATTACTTGAGTGAGCAGTCTAAAAACAAAATGAAAGGGAAGAGACACAACTACAGTCGTCTCCCGCACATTGACACGTTTGTCTTTCAGTCTTTGACATTTTAACTCTTTACCAAACGATACAGTTTTACACTGGTCCAAACTGAAAGCATTAAAAATTGTTGTAGACGACAGACTGAATGTGTCTCATCTGACGGAATATATTGTGGAAGGTTACCAGCATTTTCTCCTTGTCCCACGACGTTTTCAAAAGCCTCTCTCCATAGGGTCGTCAAAAGACAGGGTCGTTTGTTAAAGGATTATTTTACACCCACACCAATGACCATATTTATCCACCTCTTTTCGGTGTGGAGCCATTTCTAGACAGCAGATAGACCAATCAAAATTTTTATCACATAAAACCTCCTCCGGCAGTGTAATAAACCTATGACTTATTTTTGATAATACACTAGTGTATTATCGTTTTTTGGGTCCCGGTTCTGATCAGTTTTTAGTCATGAGCGCGTTAGGCCGAAGAAACCAGCCAAAGCACGTGCTGGAATTTGTACGACTACGCCGTTTCCCGGAAAAATCATCTGAAGTCATTGTTGTTAAGACGTATACGCGTGGATTGTATAAAAACCAAGAAATGCAGCGAAAGTCTTTAAAATCAAGAAAGTTGCAGAAATATTTGAACTTACCCTCTCTAGAAACTGTTAAATTCTACTTTCGATGTAAATGTCAAAGAACTATCTAGTTGTGTATGTACACATTTGAAACCAAACTACAACTTTAAACATGGATCCGTGAATGGTGCGTATAGGGTATAGGCGAAAGGTGATGATGCAGGATATTTTTTGCCTATCATTGGTTTTATGTGATAAATAGAATCTCACATTCGTGCTTATGTATTATCATTTTTATCAAAATCGTTGACTTAAATGTATTTGACGCTCGCCAAGGCTCGCGTCACACATTTTTATTCAACTCGCTTGGTAAAAATGATAATACATAAACACTCATGCAAGATTCTCTTTGTATTGGATTAGTCATTGTTGTGATGATTTTGTCATAGTTCACGAGACATTTTGTTTAAGACGATAGAAACAAAAATGTGTTATTATTGCAGCATCTCAAAGTGTCGCTATCTCATCGGCTGAGACTAGACTAGCTCTAGTCTGGATTACCCGCCCCTACCACTACGTTATCGTACTCACGTAGTACGGTGGGGTACCAGACTAGACTGGCTCTGTCTTTAGACGCTAAGTGTGTAAAGCTGGTCATCTGAGGTCAGGCTATACTCAACCCTACTGACAATACAAGACTATCTTTTCTCTTTACCAGACGACAATATTTTAGACTAGCCGAAATTGAGTTCACACTGCAGATGATGACTGAATTCAGTGCAGGTCAGCTAATGTGTTCTACCGTTGAAAGGGTAGGAAACATGGTTGAAACAGGGAAAAGATGCTAGTTATCAGAATTTACTGCGTTTCCTAGCATAAAAAAATCCATTTGGCGCTTAACCGAGTCAAGATATTCCGAGTCAAAATTGCAGCAGACGACTTTGAAAAATATAAACAAACAACATGAATTAAAATTGACTGATGGATTTATTATTATTGATGAATTTTTATTATTGATGAATTTATCTGAACAAGTTATGGGGGGAAATAAAGAAAGAAAACCTTGTTTATCAAAAGGAATTTCTCTTCTTGTCACAGAGGTTCCAAAAGCCCTCTGCGGCAAAGTCGTAAAAAGGAAGTCGTCTGCAGAAGCTTAATATTTCAGTGAAGATCCTATTCACCGGTTGACCTTAAGAAACAGACGAGACGGGTTCAAACGGCGGTCACGGCTGGTCACTTTGAAACGTTAACCTTTTATCCTTTACACTGGCTGTGTGGATTCTTCCATTTCCAAGGAAATAAGTGAAAACATCGTCTAAAAGCTGATAAATGTAGCACTGATGCTGTCTGAGTTGATATACCAAAGAGTCAGATGCTTGGTTGAAAAAAGTTCCATTGAAACACTGTCTGAAATTGGCTAATTGTGCGTGGCGTCATTTTTTCATTCTCATGCTGTTTTGTTTTGAATGAGAAAAAAATGTTTGTACAAGGGTTTTACTCTTGACATGAAAAGTTATTGAGGAATTTGAAAAAAGTAAGTTGAAAACACGTTTTATAAATCTTGAGAAACTTTGGTTAATGCAGCATCTCTCTCTCTCTCTCTTCTTCTTCTTCCTCCATCATCTCTCCCCAGCCTGTTTCCCCTCCACTGCCTAAAAATTCGAAAATATAGACACAAGATCGGACTGAAAACTGTGTTTTGTTTGTGTGATCTTGGATCTATTCTGCCCTACAATTCATGATATATTCGGATCACACAAAATAGGACTGGACTATTTTTATACTTTGAGCCCACAAAAAGTACATCTTTTTCATTTATTTTGCACTCAGAAAGTCCAATATGATTTGTTACTGTTCGATTATTCATTAATTTCAGAACTAGTGCAATGATTTCTTGCCTCCATTCATCCGTCCTCAGTACTTGAACGATCTTTCAGAGAATGACCAAGGAGGCATATAACGCGTTTACAGCGAGATGGTAAGTTTTCTTTGTGCGCGTCCTGTACATGGAGTGATTATTGTTAGTAGACCTTTGTCACCTACGCTGACTACGGACCGCGGACACCTGACCGCGGACTTTTAAGAGGGGTTGTCTCAAAGTAGTAAAATTGAAAGAGAAAAGTGAAATAACGTTTCTCAAACATTGTTATTTTCGTGAAACAAATAATGCATTTTCTTCCGCATTGTCTGAGCTTATTCCGATTTCACGTAAAATTTTTGGACCTTTCTTGTCATGAATTCCTGATTGGATCTGAGAATATCCGCCAGAGACCACAAACTGAATATCAATAAGTCGTAACATGAGTACCGTACATGAAGTATCGTATCTCAATTTGCACGAAACTATCGGTCATAAATCTCTTCTTTTGTTAAAGGGGAACTATATTGAAATAAACGTTTGGTGATTATATCTGGCACACCAACACTCTCAAACTTATTCCCCTCCCCCCCCCCCCCCCCCCCCCCCCCGACGTGTGTTCGAATCCTGCCTGGTCAGTTCCAGTGTCAGGATAATGGACTGGGCAAATCATGTTTAAAAAGTCCAGGAAAACACACGGATAGGTAAATTGTGGCTGTACATAACTGAGAAGTTGTTGAAAAGTGCGTACAACTCTAATAACAACAATACCAAAAATCGCTTCCCTATGTTTTACAGATAGTTCATGGTTTGTATGACTTGTTAGATTTTAATCCTGAATAGAAGATTTGGACTTTACCAATGTTCGTTGTTCATTCCACAGAATATGCGCCTAACAAGAATAAGACCTCTGCTTTCCATAATGCCAGTGCTGTAGGCCTATTAAGCACAACTAAGCATGTATGATTTCTGCTTTCCATAATGCCAGTGCTGTAGGCCTATTAAGCACAACTAAGCATGTATGATTTTTTTTTTCAATTGTTTAATTTTTTCATCTGCTTTCACAACCCCTACCATATACTATGTAAGACTTAGTGTTGACGACAGGAACAACAACGTGTAAAAGACGTATTTTCCTTGTTTTTTAGAGGATCGTCGATAATTCTATTATCAAATAGGGGAGACAACTTAGACATTCATTCAGTTAATCAACATTCTTGACGGTCGTGATATTCAAAACAACAGACATGCATATAAACTGTCAGTTCTTAATGTCAGGGTTCTTTTATTTCTAGTGCGGTTGTGACAACATCCTAGCTTGTGTTTCCTTTCCAGTATACTTAACGTTAATGTTTCCTCAGTTAAAGGAACATTTACTCCATGTTTCAACTTTTATATTGCTTTTTTCATAAGTTGGCTCTCTAGAAATCAGTGGCTAGATCTATTGGGGAAATTACACAAAAATCCCCTCAGCAGTCGGAGCCAGTTGATGGGATGTCGCAACGAATAAACCTGTCTGCGACATAACCACAGAAACAGTACTGTTCAGATCATCAGAGCTGCCATGTTATGTATTTAAAGATAGTGACAGACACTAACAGAAATAACTATTTTTGAAAGCAGATTTCGCACAACAGCTCGCCTTTTTTGCAAAGATTGGCCTTTGGGAAGTCTTTGACTTCCCTGCTGACTGCATTAACTTGCGGATGAAATGTAATCGTAATTGATATCGTATACTAACAGCTTTCACAGCAGCCAGACTGAAAAAAAACAACAAGAAATGAGACTGCGGAAATGCCGAACAGCACTTAAACAGCATACAGTGTGACAGTGGAACAAACATTAGCTAGTCTAAGGTCATACAGGCAACTGGCGCAGTTTGGAGACACTCTAGGCAACTTCTAGACAAAACAGTCAAGATTTGTGGAAGTCTGGTCCTGTCGACGTAAAGAAATTGGGTTGAACCATTTAAATAGCAAGTTAAACTTACTGACTTATTATACGTTATAATTTTCCTTTAAATTCAGCTCATTATTGCATTATTTCGTTTGAGACATCCCCTTTGGAAAAGTCCGCGGTCAGGTGTCCGCAGTCCGTGGTCAGCGTAGGTGACAATGGTCTAAGTAGAATGAATGGATCAGTAGACATCGATTATGATTTGCCACCAGATGAAAATTAAAAGTGGTAGTCTAAGGCCCATTTTCTGTTTGAACAAGAGGTGGTCCATTGGCCCTAAAGCGCTCACCTGAGTAAAATCATCTAGGATTGGTTTTTGACAGACTTGACCTATTTTTGAACTTGTCAGAGATATCATCAAGACAAACATTCTGTCGATATTTCACGAGTATCCGACGGGAGATATGGCCTCTAGACTTCACATAAAACTTTCTTAAGATTTATCCCAGTGACCTACTTTTTGATCCAGCATGACTCAATCAGGCAAACATTCTGACCAAGTTTCAGGAGTATCGGGGTGGAAATGTGACCTCTAGAGAGCACACAAGATTTTTCTAAGATTTGTCCAAGTGACCTACTTTTTGACCCAATGTGACCCAATTTCAAAGTTGTCCGAGATATCATCAAGAAAAACATTCTGACTAAGTTTCATGAGCATCGGAGTGAAAATGTGGCCTCTTTAGTTCAAACACGACGCACGACGGACACAGCACGATCACAAAAGCTCACCTTGAGCACTTCGTCCTCAAGTGGGCTAAAAAAGAAACGGAGGAATGAGCGAGCCAAGTAGGAAGTAAACAAATGGTCAGTATCAAACATGGAGTTAACAGCAGCATCGAACCGAGCAGGTAAATGTG
This sequence comes from Tridacna gigas, assembly GCA_945859785.2. NCBI lineage: Eukaryota > Metazoa > Mollusca > Bivalvia > Cardiida > Cardiidae > Tridacna > Tridacna gigas. Next base: position 48,298,135 of record OX244036.2, read on the forward strand.
CGCGAGATGCAGTATATGTATGCAAATTATCTCATTACCATATTTGGGGTCTTGCCTCGGCATATACATAAAGCGGGTCTAGAGCTAATTAATAAATGCTTATCTGGCGAGTCAAACTGGTCTGTGAAACTAACCATTGTACAAGATTAACTGTCTGATTCAATGTGACCGGTACATTAATGCTTGAACAATGGCATCAGGTCCAAGACCAGACGTCATGAACTTTCAGGTTGGTCTCGATCTACACCCATCACGAAGGAAAGTAAAACTGGATAATGAAGTATAATGGTCCGTTGACATGCAGAACTTTTACCGACAGCAGAAGGTTTAGACTCATGTCAGCCTGCGCAGGATGACATAGGTAGATAATGTTTGCAGTGTTTGCAGAAGCATGGAACCATCTTTCTGCAGTGCATGACTCGGACTGTCGGTGGATTACATCTGCCTATTTTTCAGGATCAGCTGGGCAAGTGTAAGCGTGCTGGTTGTTGTCGTCTGTGTATATATTAACCCATCTCCCATTGACCCAAAACCTTACACGTAAGTACTCTTTTTGCTTTGTTTTTATATTCGGATATGTCCGACGGTCGGTCCTCTCGTCGGCCTACCCCAATTCCGTCCTTTTCTGTCTCAGCGCCTCTGTTTCCTAGTCTTTGTCGCCGACTCACTCTCTCTCTCTCTCTCTCTCTCTTTCTCTCTCTCTTTCTCTCTCTTTCTTTCTCTGTCTCTCTCCTGTCTGTCTGTGTATATGTCTCTGTGTGTGTCTGCCTGGCTGTCTGTCTGTTTGTCGCTCGCATACACGAATATGCACGAAAGTTTACAACAAGCGTAGTTCATCCATTTTATTCAAAGACGTTGGGTCACCGTGATAATATGCCTTCGGTTTACGCCGACAGAGATGACAAAACTCTAATTCCTTTTTCAAATAATCTCACGATCGACAAGAGGAACCAAAGTAACTTCTCTCTTGACCTGCGACAGGATTCATTCCGCTATCTGAACTGAAAATTCTTTTCACGCTGTTTATGTGGGGAAAATAGTTAGTGGGATGAAAAGAGCGTAGTATTAACCCTTTCCCAAACAAGCCCTGGTTTTCACGTGTCTGCAGTACAAGTCTTTTGAAGACACTGTGGGAAAAGGAGAAATTGCTCGTAACGAGCAATTTCTCCTTTTCCCACAGCGTTTTCTACTCTTTTTGAAAACTTTCTGCCATTTTCATCAAATTTAAAATTGTCGTCTGCAAACTCTTTCAATTTGGACCAGTCTAAAATTTATCCTTTGGGAAAGGGTTAAGTATAGGACCCCATGGATCCATAGGTGCCCCGACAGCCTTTATATGACCCTAACGAGCCTTACTTCAACTCCACCTACGACTTACTATGTCACGAAAAACAATGAGCTATGCTCTGGCAAAAGGGGGCTTATTGCATATCCGTTATGCATAATGCCATGCAAGTCATCACACAATTATGGATCCATAAAATCCATTTTGTCTAACAAACGACTGAATCATGTGGTAGACTGGGCCTTTGACATATAGAAAATTGACCGATGGCAAAAAGTTTCGGCTCAGGTCAGCCTGCGCAGACTGGGTCGATACTTTTCGCAGATGCATTAAGCCCCCTTTTCACAGAGCATGGCTCAAATCTGTTAACGGACATTTCCCTCTTATCGTTATTTAGCTTCCCAAGTCCAATACCCAAACTAGAGGGACCGCTGAAAGTGAACAAAATTTTACGAAAAGCAGAGAGATGGTTCGAGGGAAACGTGACGGGCCCAGAATCTTTTGCCATAGATGCCAATGGTAGGGTGAAGAGAGAGAGAGAGAGACAGAGACAGAGAGAGAGACAGAGAGAGAGATGGGGAGAGAGACAGAGAGAGAGAGAGAGAGACACACACACACACACACACACACACAGACAGAGAGAGAGAGAGAGGGAGAGAGCTCTTTCAAACCGTAGATATACTGTCTTTTTTTTTAAGTATTCGTTTGAAAAGGAGAATATGATTGTCAGTCAAACGGCCTGCCGTCGGCCCACCAAAGGTTTGATTCATGTCGATCTTTATTTATCCCTTCGGCTGCCAAGCGCAACTCAAGGACCTTTTGCGAACAGTGTAGATCAAGATCAGACTGCACAGAACGTGCAGTCTGATCATGGACCTACACGGTCCGATAAGGAGCTATCTTTCCACCAAATATACCTTTGAAATAGAAAAAATTTGTGTTTTTATCATCGGCTTGGAAGTTTTCTCTCCCTTATTTAGCAGGATAAGATCAAGAATATTTCCAGGGTCGTCTGCTACAAAGTTGTTTTCAGAGGTAGGCCAAAAGACTTAACCCTTGTATTTCATCATTTGAGACATTGCAGGAATCGCGCTTTCAGCCCTTTAACTCATTACCAGACAATCCCGAGTTTAAAAAAACCTAAGGAAAGAAGCCTCTTGAAAACATTGTTCGAAAAGAAGAAAATGCTGGTAACCAGCATTTTCTCCTTTTTCGAACAATGTTTTCTACCTAATCAAAGTCAGTTTCATCATTCCATCATCTAAGTCACTTTTGATTTGTCGTCTGAAGATGCTTTCAGTTTCGACAGGTCTACATTTCTGCCGTTAGGTATAGAGTTAACAGATAATCCCGTGTTTAAAAGACCCTCAGAAAAAGAGGCTTCGAAAACATCGTGAGAAAAAGAGGAAATGTTGGTAATCAGCATTTTCTCGTTTTCCCACAGTTTTTTAACCCTGTGTAAGACAAATTCCATCATTTGAGCAACATTTAATTTGTCGTCTGCAAAGGCTTTCAGTTTGCACAAGTCTAATATTTTGTCGTCTGGATATATTACAGGGACTCTCTACACTGGTTCAGCGAATGGCGAAATTTTTGCCGTTAGAAACAAGACGCTAACCTTAGTTGTCAGAACAGGGATCGAGTCTGCGTCGTGTGGGACCTATGATTTCGAGCCATTATGTGGACGACCAAAAGGCATGAAATTCGGATCGGATGGCAAGCTTTATGTGGTAGATTCGTACAAGGGATTGTTGAGGGTAGACGTGCACGCTAAAACAATCGAAGTTCTTGTGTCGAATGAGGAAGGTGAATATTTGTAAAATTATTGGTTATTTATTTAATTAGCAATACTGTTCCCAACGTATACGCCTCGTCTCGAAGCCTGAATGAATTATTAAGAGGCCATTACCCCGAAAGCATCTTTTCTCAGTTATTTTGTACCATAATGCAAGGTGGGGCAACACTGCTACCTTAAGGTGTTTTGCTTGTATTAGGGTAACAAACTGAATGACATCGGTGAATATATCTATTTTTAATGTAGAGCTGGTATCGCTCTTTTATCACATGAATATAAAAAGACAAATTATTTCAAGACATAAGAACAAAATCGGGAATTTTGATACCTTATCCGTTTGGCGTTTTACACCACCGTTACACAGTATGCGCCCTGGTTCAGAGGTTCCAACAGAGGATGATCGGTACACTGATGTTTAAGGGTACAATGCAAATTTACACCAAAATGCCCTTTCCCCCCCCCCCTCCCCCCTCCCCCCCCCCCAAAAAAAAATGCCAGAACGTTATCGTTAGCTGCGAAGGCCGCAATCCTCTGTGTTCCCTAAAAAATGGATTTCATCATTATAAAATGACTTGCTTGGTATAATGGATCATGGATGATGGGCATTGAGCCCCCTTGTGTCAGAGCATGGCGCTTGTATATATGCATATAACATGTGTCGATTAGCTTAAGACGGTGGGCTAACTCCACATGGGCGTTTTGCCCCCTTTACCATGCTTTAAGCCATTGAAAATGGTCGAGTTTCTATATTTTGAGCTGAAAGAGTTTAATTAAAAAATGATTTAGTGGCTGTTTTGACAGCCACCAAACGCTGAAGTTGTAGAAACAACCAAATAAACATACCTGTTGTCATGGTAAAAATAGTCATTGGTAACATGAATTATTTGCTGTACCATTTTAGGGGCTGACGGTATTCCCTTCAAATTCTTAAACAGTCTGGACATATCAAGTGATGGACTTGTATATTTCACTGACTCCTCTAGTAAATGGGAAAGGAGAAATTTCAGATATGAGGTACTCTTTTATTAATGAACCATGCTCTTTGAAAAAGGGGTTTAATACCTCTGCGAAAAGTATCAACCCAGGTCAGCCTGCGCAGTCCGCGCAGGCTGACCTGGGCCGAAACTTTTCGCTGTTGGTCAATTTTCTGTATGTCCAAGGACCAATCTCCCTCACGATTAAGTCGATTGTTTAAAAAAGTGGCTGGTATTGATCTGTAATTATGTGATGGCTGTCTTGCTTGGTAAAATGCATTACGGAGATGCATGGAGCCCCTTTTTGCCAGAGCATGGCTCATTTATTACTCCTGAAGCAAATATGCAGCAGACGACTTTTAAAACATCCTTATAATATATGGATATCCATCCTGAGTTAAATTTCCATACATTGATACATGTCTAAACGACGTTCAAACGGGAATATTGCTTGTTTCTACTTTTAACTACAATTTAAGATTACCAACGACTCTAAAATAAACGAGTACTGCAGAAACCGCCGACTGCTAGCGACTTGTGACGATTTCTAACGATTAGGTCAACTCTTGCGAGTAATTAACCCTTATCCTGCTAAATAAATGAAACGAAAATTTCCAATCTATAGTAAAAATCCTAATATTACTATTTCAAAGTTGATTTAACCGGAAAGAAAATACCATATCGCACGTTCTGTGCAGTCTGATCTTGATCTACACTGTCCTCAAAAGATCATTGAGTCGCGCTTATCAGCCTACGGGTTGCATTTATGATGTTTACTCAAACGTTGACGTACCAGTAGATGACTGAGAATGACGTAAACGACGTGAATTCAAGTCGAACTTGATCGTAAACGCAGATGACGAAAGTAACCATTTACGACTGATGAAGACGACAGGAAATAAAGAAATTGATGAAATTAATAACAAAGAGCACCTAAATGACGTGTCCAACGGCGATGACTTTCGGATAGCGCAAATGACCTTTTTGCCCAAGATGAGGTCTCTGACATTTATAAAGACTTATTTGAAGTGAATAATGACGTAGCGCTCCTTTTGATACCCTCAAGTGATTGTTTAAGGTATTCTTATTAAGTCGTTCTGAAAGACAATGAGTTTCCATGGATTTTTCTAAAGAAGCGGGACAAAGACAATGCGGGACTGAGATTAATAGATCTACTTCATTTCCAATTAATTGCTACAGGTTCTAGAGACACACAAAGCTGGCCGTTTGCTGCGATATGACGTCAAATCACGTGGCTGTACCACGTTACTAGATGATTTGTATCTAGCCAATGGTTTAGCCATATCACGTGACCAGACATTCCTCATTGTATCAGAGATGAGTGTTGCGAGGATACGAAGGTAAGCGATAAAGCGTACAAAGTGGTAACTCGACTTTTCTAAAAATGCGACTTGCTCGAATGAATTGAAGGATTCGGAACAAAAACTGAAATAGATCGATTTTATCCATTTAACCGTTGAACCTCGATTCAGTTGCTTTTTCGGACACTATGGAACAAGATCGGACTGTACAAAAAGTTACGGTATGATCTTGGTTGATTGATTGGTGTTTAACGCCGTTTTCAACTTTATTTCAGTTACATAGCGGCGGCCAGTACACCTATCCATGCTTTGCTGGAGTTTGTGTGACAAGTACTTCGCACAAAACTCTTCCCAAGCCACTGGCTGCTTTCCCACGTAACCATCATCGAAACGATGATCAGCCGTGAGAGAGTAATGAATCCGGTCGCAATGACTATAATCAATCCTCGGAGAGAAATTGGTCGAGCTGGGAATTCAAACCAGCGACCCCCTGTTCTCAAGTCCTGTACTCTACTGACTGTGCTACTGGGGCTCGGCAGTACGATCTTGGATCTAAGTTGTCCGACTTTCTGTCAGACGTTCTGACAGAACAGCCTTGAAATTGCAAGACATGCATGTTTTGTACTGATCTGGAATGTCTGTGTCATATATTTGGTCTTACAAGGGCTCCCCTTTTCAACACAATGTTTTTAAAGGCCTTATTTTCTCAGAGTTGTCCAAACGCAGGATGGTCTGGTAAATGGATAACTATCATTTTTTCTTTGCAGATATTATTTAAAAGGGCCAAAAGCTGAAACAAGTGACATATTTTTAGATAACCTGCCCGGCTATCCTGACAACATAAAAGTGAATAACCGAGGCAATTTTTACGTCGGTTTGGCCTCCGTTAGATTCCAGGGTGCTAGTCCAATTGGCTCATTTCTCGACCATGTGGGTCCTTATCCAGCCTTAAAGCGATTTATCGCAAGTGTAAGTACTAGTATATTCCAAGCATGGTGGGGTTACCCGACTTGTCGCGCGGTCGTTAGTGCGCACTGGTAAATGCGTTTACTCTTGGCTGGACAACGAAATTCGAGACTTGTCCAAGTTGAAAGTACTTGCAGACGAAAAACTGCTAATTACGGTGACTGGTAAAGGACATGGTGTAAATAGAATGCAGAATGTGTTGAATTCTAATAATCCGACATTTGACGTAGACTGAAATTGTAATTTTTGTGCAGCACTGATCCTAGAATGCCAGAAAGCCTAAAAAGCTTTTTTGTATTGACAAAAAATGTTCTACGATCAATTTCTTTTTTCAGTTTTTCAAGGTTTGATTTCTTTTGAGAAGAATATTTTTTGTATTATTTATAGAAAACCTAGATTTTGAATAATGCAGATGGCTAAAAGGAAATGTCATCTTCTGGTACACTCTTCTATTTTCCACTGTGCTAGCGTTTGTATAAATACAAACGCTAGAACAGTGGAAAATAGAAGAGTAAATTTACACTTAAACAACATAATCCCTTTTAGCCAGGTTTTGCCCGCGAATTATGCGGTGTTCTACCGGAAGTACAAGCCTTGATGCATTCAAGACCATTTAGAGAATCTACAGCCACGGATGAAAAGTAGATCTGTCATTTTAAGTGTGAATTCAATAAAATTTAAGCAGAGAGATAATGTTTTCTAAACCCCAGCAACTTAACAATAGCTCATGTTGTATTTCTGTATTTGAGGCAAGGGGAAAAATAGTTAAGCTGTACCTCTTTACCAACGACAAATTTCTTAGCTCGTCCAATTTGAAAGCGTTTGCGGACGACTAATCAGCTGTGGCTCAAACGATATAATTTGTCATTGAGAGGATAGGAAACATTGCTGAAAAGGAGGAAATTCTGGTTAACAGTATTCTCACCGTTTCCCAACGTTGTTTTCAAAATGGATTCTTTCTAGAGGCCATTAAAACACCGGATTGTGTGCTAGAGAGTTAATTAATTTCTGTACTTTGATTCCCTTTTTCTCTCCAGGTTACTCCCCTCTCAGCATATAACATCTTCATGCCGAAGCATGCACTAGTAATAGAGGTTGATAGAACTGGTACAATAGTTAACAGCCTCCATGACCCCGGGGCCATACAGATTGGTGCAGTTAGTGAATTATTCCAGGTCAACAAGACGTTTTATATAGGACATTACCAATCGCCATACCTTGGCGTATTGGACATTGCAAATGTCAACGACATCTAGTATAACTAGTGTTTGCTCTTATTAATGGGATGGCTGACAAAATCAGAATCGGAACACGGATCCCAATCTGCCCGATATACAGTATTTCGGCAAAGTTAAGCCTTTACCAAATGCATGCATACTACATTTTCCCACCTTCCCCCACAAGGGCCTCTCTCTCGTGCGCTTTCTCTCCCTCTCTCTCTCTCTCTCTCTGTTTCTGTCTATCTCTCTCTCTCTCTGTCTCTCTCTTGCAAGGTCTATATTGCACGACTTGCCATCTGATGGCTAGTACCTTATAGAATCCCATATGGCTAGTCTTGGGAATAAGATTTAAAGCAACATTTTACATGGTTTGTGAATAGCCTTCGGCACGGGGTGAAATATGCATAAATCGTATTATGTGAAAAGGAGGCTTAATGCAAATGCAAAAACCATCGTCCATGTCAGCCTACGCAGTCCACACAGGCTGACCTGGACCGAAACTTTCTGGTTTTGGTCAATTTTTGGCATGGCTAAGGACCATTCTACCTCATGATTCAGTAATTTGTTAGAGAAAATGGATATAATGGATCCATAATTATATGACGACCTGCATGGTATAATGTATCATGGAGATGCATTAACCCTTTCCCAAACGACAAATTTTGGACTGGTCCAAATTGAAAGAGTTTGCAGACGACAATTTTAAATTTGATGAAAATGGCAGGAAGTTCTCAAAAAAGGTAGAAAACACTGTGGGAAAAGGAGAAATTGCTCGTTACGAGCAATTTCTCCTTTTCCCACAGTGTTTTCTAAAGACTTGTGTACTGCAGACACGTGAAAACTAGGGCTTGTTTAGGAAAGGGTTAATCCCCCTTTTGCAAGAGCATGGCTTACATAAATCGTGTCATGTGATTTCGAATTATCTTAAAAGGGGGCTATATAGATTTTTTATAACCTCATCAAAGTTTACAAACGATTCATCACTGAATTAAGTATGACGATAGTTGGCAAACCAGCAGTGAAAAAAGAAAACAGCTGTAAGAAAAATATTTTTCAGTGGCATTTCTTTGATAGGCTTCGTAACCTCATAAGGTAGCCCTATTTTCAAAATTTGAGCGGAACTTCACAAAGGTTTGTGGGAAGTCACGTGATCAGTAACAAGCATCGATTGTATTCAAATGAGTACGATACGATGACGTCATATTTGATCTCATAAAAATAGAAGGAAGTACCGATTGCAAAGCAACTAACTCGTTATTTGTACGCCAAATTTGCGATTTTTTAAACTGAATGTAACCTTCCAGTTTCTTTACTTTTGAAGAGAAAAGTAATTTTGAAGTAAATTGTATTATCTGTGTTTAAAAATATTTTAAATAGCAGAAAAAAAAAAAAAAAAACTGAAAAGGCCCTTTTAAAGGGGTATCACCCCGCTTACTTCAAGGGCCTACTTTAGACGTATTTGTAAATTATTGCCAGGTCGATGTTAGGTCATCTTACTTTCGCTGAAAGAATTAGCTAAACACGATCTCCTTGTACTCATTTACAAAAACCAAGACGGTACATGTGTGTAGTGACTTAGATAATCGATTGATTGAATAGAGCTGTGCGCCGGTTTCAACATGATTTCAGTCATATCACGGCGACAACTCAGATATTCATGGTTGTCCTTGTTTTCACCAGTTCAAGGCTAGGGCTAGGGCTATGAAGTGTTTTGACCAAGAACGCTCCAACGGAAAGCCGAGTGCTTCAAGTAAGGATCTAACCTGGGTCATTCAGGTTACGAGTCCTACACGTTACCACTGATCCGCGCAGGACCCCAGCGATTTAGATAATAACCCTTTACCAAACATCCTTGTGTTTTCAAACGCTGCACGACATTTCGTAGATAGGGTGTTTCGTCGAAATCCATGTATATTTTAAAATACTGATTGCTAAATTCCTAGATTTATTTCATAAAAATCTCTGTCTGGAAGGAAGATATGTGCCACAGTTCGCCTGGGCTAGGGTAAAGGTCAGGGCTTGGGATGGTTTTCAACGAACTTGGTTTTCGATAAAATGTCGCTGATCCGTTTTCAAAACCCTGGAGATGAAGTTTTTGTTTGTATGTTGTTTAAAGCCGTTTTCAGCATTTTTCAGTTATGTTGCTGAAGCCAGTGCACCTTTCCATGGTTTCCTAGAGTTTCTTTCGCCAGTACTTCGCACAACATTCTTCCTAAGCCACTGGCTGCCTTCCCATATAACCTTGTCGAAACAATGATCAGAGTCCGTATTCACCAAGCATTCTTAGGAATATTCTTGTTCTCCAAAATTTTCCAAATTTGAAAGTAACACACCTTCTGATTGGCTAAACCATTTGGTTTAGCCAATCAGAAGTTGTGTTACTTTCAAACTTGGAAAATCTTGAAGAATAAGTCTAAGAACGTTCTTAAGAATGGTTGGTGAATACGGACCCTGGTATAACTTCAAGTCCTGTACGCTACCGACCAATGCCGGCCTTTATCGACCCTGAGAAAGAAGGATTTTGAAAATATTGTGGGAAAAGGAGAAAATACTGGTAACCAGCATTTTCTCCCGCAATGTTTTCTACCCTAACATAGAATGTAAGGTCTTTGTTTTAACAATATCGAATTTGCCATCTCCAGATGTTTTGAAATTAAAAGAGTCTAAAATTTGTCGTCTGGTAAAGAGTTTAGACATGGTAGCCATGATTTTCTCCTATTCGGACAATGCTTTGCTTCCTTTCCTGAGACAATTTCAGTGATTTGATCTATATTATTATTTGAACCTTCATCTGCAAATACTTTGAATTTGGGCAAGTCTAAAACTTTGTCACCTGTTGACCCTTCACTGCACAATCTCGAGATTTAAGGACCCTGGGAAAAAAAAAATAAAAAAACATTGCTGGAAAAGGAGAAAACGCTGGTGACCAGGGTTTCCTCCTTTTCCTACAATGTTTTCTCCATTTCCAAAAGCAAATTCGAACACTTGAGCCTCATTTTATTTGTCGTCTGTAGTTGCTTTCAATTTTGATCAGTCTAAAGATTTGTCGAGTGGAAGATTTGAAGAGTTAACAATAATAGACTGACTTCTTGGAAAGGAGAAAACAAGCGGATTTGTTAACCCTTAAGCTGCTAAGCGCGACTCATTGACCTTTTGCAGACAGTGTAGATCAAGATCAGACTGCACGGAACGTGCAGTCTGATCTTGGATTTACACTGTCCGATAAGGAGATATTGTTCCTCAAAAAATAAGTTTGAAATAACATTATTTGGGTTTATACTATCGTATCAGATACTATCGTTTTGAAAGTTTTAGTTAACTTATTTAGCAGGATGGGGTTAATGACAAGTAGGTACTTTCAATAACTTTCACATGTCACCCTCCATAACTCCAGCTAAAGAAAAAAGAAAAAAAAAAGTTACTCGGCAAATGATCATAGACAAGCATCAAGTGGCGGACGATGTAGATCCAAGATCAGACTTAGCGTTTTGTGTAGTCTGATCTTAATCTACGCTGTCCGCAAAAGCTATATATGTGGCTATTGACTGCGAAATAATTAACCCTTTACCAAACGAACTCGTCTTATAACGACACTGAGACAATGGACATTTTGAAGACATGACAGGAAAGATTTTCTCCTTTTTCCACATTGTTTTCTACCCTTTTCGAAGATGACTTCCACCATTCGAGCCATATTTAATTTGTCGTCTGCTAATGCTTTGGATTTGAGCGAGTCTGAACTTGAGAGGTAAACAAATTTGAAGCAGATAACAAATTTTCAAACTTAAAAAAAATCCTTCGAAAGAGCAGATAACCAACATGGGTACCCAACGGTTTAAACGGCAAGACTGGAAATTGTTCAGTTATCACAAATCTTATAACTTTCGTCTGCACCTACTCGGAAGAATGATTGAATAGTGATTTAGGCCGCTTTCAACGTTACTTCGGTCATATCACGACGACAGCTTGTATACATGTATTTATGCGAGTCCTACACTGTACCACCAAGCCACGCAGGACCCTTATTCGAAAGAAGAAAGGAGCGTGCTATAACTGGAAAGACACTTATGTATGAGCCATGCTCTGGCAAAAGGGGGCTTAACTCATTACCACACGAGAAAATTTTGGACTGGTCCAAATTGAAAGCATTTGCAGACGACAAAATAAAGGTGACTGAAAAATAGAAATTTGTTCTGGAAAGGGTAGAAAACACTGTGGGAAAAGGAGAAAATGCTGGTTACCAGCATTTTCTCCTTTTCCCACAGTGTTTTCAAAAGGCTTCTTTCTCAGGGGCGTCAAAAGTAGGGATTGTGTGGTAATGGGTTAATGCATCTCCGTGATCCATTAGATCATGTACAGCGTCACATAATCATGGACCCATTGTGCCAATTTGCCCTAACAAATGACTGAGGGTAGACTGGTCCTTGGACATGCAAAAATTTGACCAAGAGTAAAAAGTTTCGGCCCAGGTCAGCCTACGCAGGCTGACCTGAATCGATACTTTTTGCAGATGCAGTAAGCCGCCTTTTCACAGAGCATGACTCGTATAACAATCCTTTAACTCCACCACACAACAACAATTTAAATTGTTCATTTTGAACACACTTGCAGTCGTACAATTAGATGTGGCAAACTGATGGAATGTGTCTTAAAAAGGGAAGAAAACATTGCGGGGAAAGGAGTAAATGCTGGTAACCAGCATTTTCTCCTTTTCCCACGAAGTTTTCGGAGGCTGCCATCGTCAGGGTTGTTAAACTCAGGATTGTGTGGGAAAAGGTTTCATACATAAATAAATGTGGAAATTAGACTTTAAATTGTTCAGCTGTCATTATGTTTTGATTATCTTCTGCACATATTCGCAAGAAGAAAGAGCGTTGCACGTAATTGGGTTACATAAGAGTAGCTGTAACAAGAACGCCGCTTAAAATAATAATTTAATGAACATTTTTTCAAAGCACCACTTGTGACACTGTTAACTTTTTACCAGAAGACAAACTTTTAGACATGTTCATATCGAAAGCATATGCAGACAACAAGGTAAATATGGTTCAAAAGGTGGAATTTGTCTTTAAATGGTTAGAAAACATTGTGGAAAAGGATGAAATGCTGGTTACCAGCATTTTCTACTTTTCCCACAATGTTTTCGAACGCCTTCGCTCGAGAGGTTTCTAAAATCCAGATTGTGTGGTAAATGTTTAAATTAACCCAATTTCAAACTACACTCAAGTTCAGTCAAAATTAGATTGTTTGATTCTTACGTCGTCTGAAAATTCATTGGCCACTAAAAATTAGAAAGGCTTGATCTGATAGGCTTGACAAAACAGGTGAACGATATAGGTCCAAGATCAGACTGCACGTTCTGTGCAGTGCAGTCTGATCTTGATCTATGCCGGCCACTAAAGCCCGTGCTTTCGAATATGTCGCTTACAATTTTGAGTGTTTTATGACATGACAAAATTGTAGACTTGTCCAAAATGAGAGCATTTTCAGACAATTTAAATGTGTCTCAAATGATGGAATTTGTCTTTGATAGGGTAGGAAACATTGTTACCAGCATTTTCTTCTTTTCCCACAATGTTTTCAAGGGGCATCTTTCTCATGGTCCTTAAAAGTCGGTATTGTGTGGTAAAGGGTTAAGTAAATTTCCAACGGACAGTACAAACCAAAATATTGCGATTTTCAAAGTTCTTTTTGATGGGAAAAATCTCACCATTTCAAACAGTGTAGATTCAAGATCAGACTACATGTTCTGTGCAATCTGATCTTGAACTACAAGGACCACAAAAACGTGTTTAGTCGCGCCTAGAAACATAAGGGCTAGGCCTAATTGAACGAAACCGGATACGGGCACTTTTCTCTGAAGAGATGTAAAGAGAACGCCGATCAAAGTTGGAAAAAAGAACATCCAGTCTACAATTTAAATCTAGCTCTAGAAAGGCTGCTGTTCATTCCTGTGCAAAAAATGGAGTTTCGGGTAGTTCTTGCACTGTCAATTATCGTAATGGCTGCTGGGGGTCAGTATGTTTTCTTTTTGTCTTTCAAATCAGTGTCACTCTTACTAAACCTGCTTTTACTCTTTCTGTGCCCGATACATGTAAAAATTCGATTTTTTGGAGGGCCAAAACTGAACTTTCAACAACTATTGAAGTTGATTTTGGTCAAAGTTTAGTGTCAGGTAGCGGTCGGTGTAGATCCATGATCAGACAGCACGTTCTGTGCAATCTTGATCTACTCCGTCCGCAAAAACTATTCTAATTTTGTCGACACTAACAGTAAAAGACTTAATTCAATGCTATCTCTTGTTCCAGAATAAGCCATCTGATTATCTAAAAACTCTTCGTCTCGTCTAACCATGGGATAGTCATGATGTTTAGGATTGTTGGTGTACAGCACACCATCTTATGTTAGCAATCCTTTCCCACACTCATATTTTTAATTCGTTTTTTTTTTATACATTCGAAGGAAAAACAGTTAAGTCTAGAAAAGATTTATTCCCCTTTTTCTTCCCGCTGCTTTTTGCTTAGGGCTGTTGGATAGTAGACCCGTTTATAATTTATATTATGGCGGTCGCTGGAGATCCGGTCATGGTACTTTTTGTGTCGGATAATTATTCATTGGCCACATAATCCTTTTTTGAAATATTATCACCACTCAAACTTTCGAAAACCGACGACTGTCCTGTTATTTATTGTGTTTAGTTAATCCTTTTGGCTATTTATCGGTTGAGCTTTCTTTTGTTTACCTGTACGTAACAGCGTTTTCATGATTTTCAACGAGATTTTCGCATAAAATTTGTCAACCTTCTTTTCTGCCTACGTGATTGAAAAGTGTCTTATGTACAATTGATAAGCAATTTTCCTGTTAACTCTTTCAACACACAACATATAAAGTTGACCTCTTCCGACGGCTTGAAATACCACCCATTAAAACTGAGAATTTTTTTAGCTCACAGGCTTGACAAAACAAGCGGACGGCATAGACAAAAGATCAGACTGCACCTTCTTTACCTTCTGTGCGGTCTGATCTTGGTCTATGCCATCCGCAAAAGACTATGTTTTCGCCTGTGACTCTGAAATGGTTATAGTGCAGATGGTATTTCCCATGCGTAGAAATATGTGCTTGGAAACATCATGGAAACATCAAAGCCGGTCAGCCCACGATAGGGCCTACTACTACTGGCTAAACTAAACAAAAGTCTTTAAATTTCAATTTTCAGTGTAAGGTAAGCTTTAAAGGCCAAAGATTTGACACAAAACGGATTTTTAAAAGACAGTTTACTACTGCTTAGTCAGCTTTAACTAGTAGCGCAAGAAGTAGGACACGAGACTTGTAAACGTCAAATCTCGGGTTAGTCACGGGTGTGAGTTAGCGGCCCACGACCGACCAACTGAAAAATTACTAAGAGATCTGATAAGACGTCTAGGTACCGTGTCACAGTGTTAGACACAGAGCACATCAAAGAACGATGCTTTACTAAAGATTGGTTTCGTTCTGTGTCTTGAACTGTCACCCGCAACATAACTTATATTCTTCTAGGGGCGTCGCCAGATATGAGCAACCGGTGGAGACGATAAACAAAAGCAGAATTGATTCAGAAATCCACTTTTCTACAATGATATACTTTAGATAGTACATGTGTAAAAATATATATTATTTCTTCATCCTTAACATAGATCTACTAGTCGCTGTCGTGAACAGATTAAAATGCTTATTTTCGCGACTTCCGGGTACGAAATTTAGAGGGTATAAAAGCATGAAAACTATTGGAGTTAACCCCCTTTGAAATATAAAAACAAGAGCGGGTAATATTTGAAATTTATGTTTTCAAAGACAATTCGTGAAAAATTCTTTATAAACACACACTTTTTTTTTTTTTATATGCTACGACTTTAAAGCCAATGTCAGTAGGTATAAAGTCCTGTTAGATCTAGTATCATTAGCATCACACTCAGTGTGGGAAATCACAAGGTTCGTGTTTCGATCCACTTCCCAAAAAATTCAAATGTGAGGCAAATTTATCGGTTGACGCACACATCACAGTTGGTTTACGTGCGGATCTGATGATGCTATACCTCATCATAAAATCTTAAGCCACAATTATAGTCATAACCTAGCAGGGCATGACTAATCTTTGACATGATAAGTCGACTAGGTTATTTTTCATTTTGGTGGCCTCGAGCGAGTTTGGAGTTGTTCGTTGTAAATCTATATAAACGCATGCATCATAACAGTACTTTGCTTTATGGACAGATGAAGTGAATACTCTTTTACCATCTAAAAACATTGTCAAAATAAGTGCCTCTTATCCATGTTGTTCAATTCTCCTGTTCTTTATTTTGCATTTCATACAGTCCAGATTCACACGGCCTAAAATATTCAAAACCAAATTTATCGATTAACCCTTAACCTGCTAAATAAGTTAAATGAAACTTTCAAGCCAGTTATAAACACCTGAATGTTGCTATGTTAGTTTTTTTTTGTTTTTTTTTATGAAAAAACATCCCCATATTGGACAGTGTAGATCCCATATCAGATTCGACATTCTGTGCAGTTTCATCTTGATCTTCACTGTCCACAAAAGTTCTTACTTAGCAGCTTAAGGATTAGTGGCTTAATATGGCTACTCAGGCTAATATCTGTCAAAAGCCTTCTTCTTCAGTGTTGTTAAAAGTCAGGGTTGTGTAGTAAAGAGTTAAAGCAATTCCACTGACTGCTCATTAACTCTTTACCACACAACAAAATCTTATACTTGTCCAAATTAAAAGCATTTGCAGACGACAAATCAAAAGTGACTCAAATGATGAAACTTGCCTTTAATTGAGTAGAAAACATTGTAGGAAAAGGAGAAAATGCTGGTTACCCGCATTTTCTCCTTTTCCCCACAATGCTTTCAAAAGCTTTCTTTCTCAGGGTCGTTTAAACTTGGGATTGTGTGGTAAAGAGTTGATAAACTGATGGTTTCAGAGGCTTTCTGGACTGAATGGACACCTCTGTGCCCTTGCACAGCAAAACCTTGTAACTGCCATCCAACGAGGAAAAGAGATGACTGTGAAACTGGAAAAATGTATGTTACAGGTTTGCGATAATTCTTGTAAGAAACTATCATCAACAGACAATTATTTTCACCTTTAAGTCTTTACCACACAATCCCGAGTTTTAATGACCCTGGTAAATTGGACTTTTGAAAACATTGTGGGAAAAGGAGGAAATGCTGGCAACCTTTTCTCACAATGTTTTCTAACTTTTCAAACTCAAATCAAGCTATTTAACCCTTTACCACACAATCCCGACCTTTAACGACCCTGAGGTAAGAGCCTTTTGAAAACATTGTGGGAAAAGGAGAAAATGCTGGTAACCAGCATTTTCTCCTTTTCTCACAATGCTTTCTTCCCTATCAAAAAGAAAAATCATCATTTTAACATTTAATTTGTCGTCTGTTAATGCTCTCAGTTTGGATCAGTCTAAAATTTTGTCATTTGATAAAGAGTTAAACCACATTTAGTTTGTTGTCTGCAAATGCTTTCAATTTGGAATAGTCTAAAATAATGTAGTGTAGTAAAGAGTTAAGCAACCACTTTTGAAAACATTTGACAGAAAAGAAAATTGCTCATAAGAGGGAATTTCTCCTTTTGCCTTATTAATTTCACATATACTCATTAGGGAAACCTTGGTTTATGTCAACTTGTTACCACACAACCCAGACTTTTAAAGATCCTGAGAATAAAAGCTTTTAAAAAACATTGTGGAAAAAGGAGAAAATGCTGGTTACCAGCATTTTCTCCTTTTCCCACAATGTTTTTGACCCTATGAAAGGCAAATTTCATATTTTGCCTAACATGTATTTTGTCGTCTGCTAATGGTATCAATTTGGACATGTTGAAAATTTTGTCGTTTGGTAAAGAGTTAAATGAGTTATAGCTTTAACCCTTTACCAAACAATGCTGAGTTTTTGATTACCCCGAGAAAGAATTCTTTTGAAAACATTGTGGGATAAGAAAATGCTGGTAACCACATAAATTAAACTAAAATTAATGCTTCTTGAGTAAATGTGAAAAAATTATGTTTTAATCCTTTACCACTCATTAAAGAGTTTTAAAAATCCTAAAGAAAAAAACTTTTGAAAACATTGTGGGAAAGGAGTAAATGCTTATACCAAATTTAATATACTAAAATTAATGCTACTTGAACAGTTTTTGAAAAATTAAATTTCAAAGAATAAATGGATAGAAATATTTCATTTGATTTTTTATTATTATATTTTGGCTAATTATCAAATACTAAAATTTATTAATTAATTGTTCTTTTGTGTTTTTGTAAATTTTTGCCAAATAGAGGTTAGTCCTTTCTTACATGTATTTTGTTTTAAAAGCGAGAGATTATGAACTCTTTACCAAAGGATGAAATTTTAGACTAGTCCAAATTGAAAAAGACGACAGTATCTCTGTCTTTGAGATTGATGAAAACATTGTGGGAAAAGAAGAAAATGCTGGTTACCAGCATTTAATTCTTTTCCCAATATGTTTTCAGAAGCCTTCTTCTTCAGGGTCATTAAAGCTCAGGATGGTGTAGTAAAGAGTTAAACTATATATGATTGATTGAATGTGTGGTGTACAATATTGTTTTCAACATCTTTTCAGTTACAATTTCTGAGGCCAGTGCACCTGTCATGCTTTCCTGGAGTTTCTGTTACCAGTCCTTCACACAATATTCTTCCCAAGTCACTGGGTGCTTTCTCAGATAACCATCGTCGAAACAATGATCAGTGATGAGAGAAGAATGAATCCTGTCACAATAACGTACAGAGAAATTGGCTGAGCTGAAGATTCAAGCCAACAATCCCTGTTCTAAAGTCCTGAACATCATATACTGCTTTACCAGGGCTAAACTTTAAACTATAAATTTTAATTCAAAGAAAGCCAAACTCAATATGTACTGAAAATGGAGTCATTATTTACTATTTATCAGAAGACAGAATTTGAGACAGGGCCAGATTGGAGGCATTTCTAGATAGCAACTTCGAAAGGGTAGAAAACATTGTTCAGAAAGAAGAAAAATGCTGGTTACCAACATTTTCTCCTTTTCCTAAAATGTTTTTAAAAACCTTCCTCTTCAGGGCTGTTAAGACACAAGATTGTGTGGTAAAGCGTTAATTATCATTACAGTCTTTGTGGCTTTTTAACCCTTTCCCTGCTATTTAACTAAAATGAAACTTTCGAGTTGACAGTAAAAACCCAAATAATGCTATTTGGAAGTTATTTTGGTGATGAAAAATATCTCCTTATCTGAAAGTGTAGATCCAAGATCAGACTGCATGTTCTGTGCAGTCTGATCTTGGATCTACACTGTCGGCAAAAGGTCAGTGAGTCATGCTTAGCAGCTAAAGGGTAAACAACATTTTATGATTAATTCTTTTCTTGTAGGATAGAGATTCGATTTTGCAATCGCACCATGGATGATAACCCATGTGAGTATGAGGATGGGACTGGTCCAATTCGATTGAACAAAAAATGCACAAATGATAATAAAGCTTGCCCAGGTAGCTTCAGTATATCTCTATAACTTTACTTGTTCTGTTTCTATTTGTTTTTATGATCAATGCCCTAAGGAAAAAGGCATTGAAAATATTGTGCGAAAAGGAAAAAATGCTGATAACCAGTAATTAGCCCTTAAAGCGCCAAAATAACCCAATGAAAATTTTCAGGCTAGAATAAAACCCAGACAATTGCAATTTCATGGTTACTTTTGTCTGCAGTGTTTCAGGGAAGCAAACAGTGTAGATAAAAGATCAGACTGCACATATTGTGCAGTCTGATCTTGATCTACATTGGCTGCAAAGGCAACTGTAGTAGTGAAAGGTGCTTTAAGGGTTGGTATTTATATGGTTTCAGAAGCCAATCTTATCAATCTAGGTGCACATAATTTGTTGCCTATTACTGCAAAATGTAGGAAAAAGGCTTTGAAAATATGTGTATTGTGCAAAAAGGAAAAAATACTGATAACCAGTAGTTAGTATTTATACTGTTTCAGAAGCCAATCTAATCAATCTAGGTTCACATAACTTTGTTAGTTGTTACTGCTTTCAAGTTAACAAATCTAAAATTTTGTCGTCTGCAGTATTTTGTTGCCTGCCTTTTCTCCTTTTCCGACAATGTTTACCATGCTTTCAGACTCAAATCTCCTAATCTGAGATCCATTTAATTTGATGTTTGCAAATGCTTATAATTTGGAGTATTTTTGAATGTACATGTAGTTGTGTGATAAAGTGTTAACCTTTCATCAAATAATCCTGTTTCGATGACTTGAGGAAAGAGGGCTTTGAAAACATTAGGGGTAAAAGGGAAAATTCTGGTCAGCAGTATCTTTTCTACCCTATAATAGCCAAATCCAATCATTTAAGTTTGTCATTTAGGCCACATTTAAATTGTTGTCTATCAATGCTATCACTGTGGATAAGTCACAAATTTTGTGGGCTGGTAAAACAGTTAGATAATTCTTCAAAGATGCATCCCATATGGAATTTAACCCTTAACTGGAAAACCACATTTTGGATTTACCCAAATCCAAAGCATTTGCGAACAACAAAATCATTGTGGCTAAGTTGGAGAGAATTGTCTGTTTACAAATAGAAAACATTGTGGGAAAAGAAGAAAATGCTGGTAACCAGTATCTTCTCACCTGATGGTCCTTTAAACTCAGTGATAGTTGGGTTAAGCATTAACTACCTTCCTTTTGAAATAAATTTGCAGCAGCTGGCTTTGAAAGCCATCCTTTTAACCCTTTCCCAAACAAGCCCTGGTTTTCACATGTCTGCAGTACAAGTCTTTTGAAAACACTGTGGGAAAAGGAGAAATTCCTCGTAACGAGCAATTTCTCCTTTTCCCACAGCGTTTTCTACCCTTTTTGAGACCTTTCTGCCATTTTCATCAAATTTAAAATTGTCGTCTGCAAACTCTTTCAATTTGGACCAGTCCAAAATTTGTTGTTTGGGAAAGGGTTAAACCTTTCCCAAACAACAAATTTTAGATTCTTCCAAATTGAAAGCATCTCCAGATGACAGATCTGAAAGTGGTAAAGATGAACTGATGTTCTTTGGAAGGGTAGAAAACATTGTGGGAAAAGTAGAAAATGCTGATTACTGGCATTTTCTACTTTTCCCACAATGTTTTCAAACAGCCTCTACCTCAGGGTCATAAAAACTGAGGATTGTGTTGTAAAGGGTAAAAGGAGGGAAAAGCAATATTAAAGATGTAAAAACATCATAACAAAGGAATTCGCTTGCAGTTAGCAGTATTTTGTTTTGCAACAATGCTTGAAAACTGGAATGGTGCAAAACAGAACAAAGAATTAAGTTTGCAAGGGGTATCATGTTAACTGTATACCAATCAACAACAATTTAGACTGGTCCAAATTCAAAGCATTTGCAGATGACAAATAGAAAGTATCTCAAACAATGATTTTTGTCTTTAATTGGTTAGCAAACATTGCGGGAAAAGGGGGAAATGCTGGTTACCAGTATTTTCTCCATTTCCCACAGTGTTTTCAAAAGGCCTTTTTCTCAGGGTCGTTAAAACTCGAGATTGTGTGGTAAACAGTTAAAATTGACTGCCTTTAAGTACTTTCACCATTGGGGAAAATTTGAATGATCCTGTGTTTTTAGGATCCTGAGGATGCCGTGGCCTTTGATTCTTTTGGGGAGAAAGGAGAAAGTGCTTGCTAAGAGCATTTGGTAACCATCACTTTCTCCTTTTCTCAATTTTTTCTTCCCTTAACCCTTTCCCAAACGATGAATTTTAGACTGGTCCAAATTGAAAGAGTTTGCAGACGACAATTTTAAATTTGATGAAAATGGCAGAAGGTTATCAAAAAGGGTAGAAAACACTGTGGGAATAGGAGAAATTGCTCGTTACGAGCAATTTCTCCTTTTCCCACAGTGTTTTCAAAAGACTTGTACTGGAGACACGTGAAAACCAGGGCTTGTTTGGGAAAGGGTTAACAAGACAAATCCAATCATTTGAGTCAAACGTGATTTGTCATCCGCAAATGCTTTCAATATGGATTAGTCTAATATTTTGTCGTCTGGTAAAAAGTACATTTTTCTTTCAGGATGGTCGGAATGGAAGACTTTCCCTAAATATGAATGTAAATGTGAAGATGAACGTAAACACACAGTTCTTAAAGTACGTGAATGTAACAATCCTGCACCTGTTTTTGACGATGTCAGATGTTTTGGTAAGTAGAAAAAAATTAAGGGGCCAAAAATAACCCTTAACTCTTTACCACACAATCCCGAGTTTTAATGTCCCTGAAGAAGAAGGCTTTTAAAAACATTATGGGAAAAGAAGAAAATGATGGTAACCAGCATTTTCTTCTTTTCCTACAATGTTTTCAACAATCTCAAAGACAGGAACTGTTGTATTTTATTTGTCATCTGCAAACGCTTTCAATTTGGACTGGTCTTAAATTCAGGGGGTCCTGTGTGGCTCAGTGGTATAGTGTGGGACTCGTAGCCTGGAGGTCCCGGGTTCGAGCCCCACCTGATCCGCTGGGTTTTTTCATGGGTGTGTCCTTCGGGAAGACACTTCAGAGCCCTAGCCTAGTACAGGTTAAACCCAGGAAATACATGAATATGTGAGCTGTCTCCGTGATATGACTGAAGTAATGTGGAAAGCAGCATAAAACACCATTCAATCAATCAATCAAAATTCAGTTGTGTGGTAAAGAGTTAACTCTTTACCAAACAACAAAATTTTGGACTTGTCTAAAGCCAAATTATCTGCAGAAGACAATTCAAGTGTTTCTCAAAAGGTGGATAATGTCCATGAAAGGGTAGAATATATTGTGGGAAAAGATAAAAATGCTGTTTATCAGTGTCTTCAAAATTTTCAAATTGTTTTCAAATGCATTTTTCCTCAAAGTTGTGAAAACACAGTATTGTTTGGTAAAGGGTTAAATTACCATAGAAATTTCCTGGCATAGACCCAAATATTGTTATCTCAGGCTTACAAGTAGTCCTACTTTTTCCTATTTTTTTTGCCCTTTTCCTGCTTTTTTCCAAAGTACTCCTACTATTTCCTTTAACCCTTAAAGCACCGAATAAACCTATCTCAGAGTTTCATTCTAGAAATATGACCCAAATAATTGCAATTTCATGGTTACAAAGCTGACAGTGTAGATCAAGGATCAAGGACGATGATTTTGAAACAAAGATCTGTTGTATATACATTTCCAGTGAAGTACATATGTTCTTACTTCATACAAAATGATATTTCAAATGATAAACAGTGTCTTGAGATGATCCCTGATTTCTTGAAACCCAAAATACACATCTGGCCTACCTCCGCATCCACCGCATACGACAACATTGTATAAATATGCGGCTGGTTTTGCACATCAATTTAGATTGCTTTGAAAAATGTCTGTACACCTTCAAGATCATCATTATGGATTAAAATAATTTTATTAGTATCATTTTAGCACTGATTCAGAGATCTTTGACCACAATGTCACTCATGTGAAAAGTTTAGCCTTTAATCTGATTTTAAACAGCTTCGGTATGAATAGTCTGAGATTAAACACCTCTGCTGCAAGCTGTCTCAGTCAGCGATCAATTGGTGCATAAAACTGGAGAAAATAGGTTTTTTTTATTAAATCTTCAATGCAAACAGAGAGTGAGAAGTCTGAGACTCCCGAACCATTTGGCGGCTCCAAACATAAATCTAAAATGGACTGTGACAAGAAATATGCCAAAAACATGTTTTTTAACAAAGCATGGTTGAAAGAATTCCCTCAGTTGAATGCGGATGATCATGCATAACAATGTTTTTTGTAAGGTTTGTTGAGAATAACCCCATATTTTAGACATATCATTTCATGTGGGCCATTTAAAATCGTTTTGTTTTGGACAAGCAAGCCACACTGGCAGACAATTAAGTCTAATTTACTACTCTGCGGACAAGTAGAAATTTCTAAGATGTCCACAGCACACCCTTGTATTACGGGTCTAAATCAAATGATCATAGAAATAATTCAAAGTATTAAGGATAAATTATGTTTTGGCATGCATTTAAGATTGGCTGACATCAGGGGGTTTATTGTTTCTTCAAACACATCTTGTTCTTAAGTGTTCTGCATCGTTAAAGTGAGTTTTTTTATGAAATACATGTATATTGATAAGTTTATAAATAAATTAAATGAATTCCTGCCTTATATCACAAGATTCCTACTTTTTATCATAAGCTTCCAATTTTTTTCCTGAAATGACTCCCTACTTTATCATGAAATGCTGCTTAAGCCTGCAATATTAAAGTTTTTCTATCTGGAAAAATCTCACAGTATCACATTGTTCAGCTCCAAGATCAGAGTGCATGTTCTGTCTAGTCTGATCTTGTTCTACACTGCAAGTAACAAAGGTGGCCTCTGCAATTTCCTCCTTTTGCAACAATGTTTTCAAAGCCGTCTTTGTCAGGGTTGTTTAACTCTACCACACAATCCCGACTTTTAATGACCCTAAGAAAGAAAGCCTTTGAAAAAATTATGGGACAAGGAGAAAATGCTGGTAACCAGCATTTTCTCCTGTACCCATAATGTTTTCTACCTTTCCAAAGGCAAATTTCAATTTTTGAGTCACATTGAATTTGTCGTCTGCACAATCTTTCAAATTGGTTGGGTCTAAAATTTTGTTGTGTGGTAAAGAGTTAACGACCGCGTTTTTTTTGAAAAGGGTTAACCCCTAAAGCGCCTTTCACAACTATAGTTGCATTTGCGGCCAGTGTAGATCAAGATCAGGCTGCACAAAATGTGCAGCCTGATCTTTGATCTACACTGTCCACTTTGATGAATCACTGGAGACAAAAGCAACTATGAAATTGTAATTGTTTGGGTCGTATTTCTAGGATTAAAATGTCTAGCAGGTTTATCCGGCACTCTAAGCTAGGGTAAACTAATAATGTTTGAACAGATGACACTGAGAATAATCTTTCTTAAAAGATGTACTATCAACATGAAATGAGGTTTGATAGTTCATTATCATATTGTGAAAACATTGTAGCAAGAAATGATATCATTCCAATGTAAAAGTTTAACAAGTAATTAGTGGAGGACTTTTATTCCTTCTTGCTGCCATGATTTTGCATTTATCAGTATATAATATAGGCCATGCTCGTGAAAATGGGGCTTAACTCATTACCACACAATCCCGACTTTTAACGACCCTGAGAAAGAAAGCCTTTGAAGACTTTGTGGGAAAAGGAGAAAATGCTGGCAACCGGCAGTTTCTCCTTTTCCCACAATGTTTTCTACCCTTCTCAAAACAAGTTTTAATTTTTGAGTTGCATTTATTTCGTCGTCTGCAAGTGCTTTCAATTTGGGCCAGTCTGAAATTTTGCCGTTTGGTAAAGAGATTATGCATCTGCGAAAAGTATCAAACCAAGTCAGCCTGCACAGTCCATGCTTTTTGCTGTCTCTCAATTTTCTGTATGTCCAGGGACCAGTCTACCTCATAAATTAAGTTGGTTTTAAAAAAAGTGGCTATAATGGATCCATAATTATGTGATGGCTTGATTTGTATAATGCATCATTGAGATGCAGTAAGTCCCCCATTCATAGGGCATGCCTCATATGTATTTGCAGTTTATGCATGTTGATTATTCCTGTTTTACAAACCACACACAAAACTTTCTCATTTAAATATCTTTATTTTTTCCACCACTTTAAACTTTACTAAACAATCCCTTATTTTAAAAACATTGAGGGAGAGGGATTTTGAAAACATTGTGAGAAAAGGAGAAAATGCTCCTTACTGTATAGTGCAGAAAACAAATACATGAGCCATGCTGTGTGAAAAGGAGGGGGACTTAACCCTTTCCCAAACAAGCCCTGGTTTTCACGTGTCTGCAGTACAAGTCTTTTGAAAACACTGTGGGAAAAGGAGAAATTGCTCGTAACGAGCAATTTCTCCTTTTCCCACAGTGTTTTCTACCCTTTTGGAGAACTTTCTGTCATTTTCATCAAATTTAAAATTGTCGTCTGCAAACTCTTTGAATTTGGACCTGTCTAAAATTTGTCTCTTGGTAAAGGGTTAATGCATCTCTATGTCATCCAGTTATTATTATATATCCCTAAAACCCGTTTTGTATAACAAGCTACAGAATCATGAGGTACACTGTTCCTTGGACAAGCAAGAAATTGACCAAAAGCAAAAGGTTTCGGCCCAGGTCAGCCAGCGCGGGCTGTGCAGGCAGGCCTGGGGCGATAATTTTTGCAAATGTATTAAGCCCCTTTTTCACAGAGGATGGCTTGCATGTATCATTTACTTCTTTGTTTATTTTCAAGAAAAAAAGAATGCAGGAGGCGAGGGTACTCTTACGGGGATAATACAGGAAGAACCGATGATAGATAAAGAACACTGCCCATGTATAGGTATGTAAAACAAGAAATATCCTTAATAAAGATAGACAGCATAAGAGGAAATGGAAAATGAATATTCGAACAAACTGTACTGCTGTGACAGCTACTTGGACATTTACTGCGCAGGGTCCGATGAATAAGCATGTGCACATTTTTTACCAATCGCAAGTTACCGCCTGTTCATTCAATTTCATTATACCTAAAATAGGTCAAAAGCCAGCGCATTCAGATACACCAAAAAATAAAGTTAGTTACAAGTAAAGCGATCTGACCAGTCAGCCAACAGTATTTTGAAATAACATATCAAAGAGTAGACCATGATTCTGATGAATTAGACAATCAGGGCTCAGTGTGTGGCCTGTCTATATGGCATACACAATGCTTTATTTTTCCACGTTCACTAAGTCAGATAGAAAACCCCCGTGTGATATAGACACTCACTAATGTTTGTGTCTATATTGCATAGAGAACTCCTTTCATCGTCTATCCTATCCTACAACTCTCAAGGTTTTATATCTATATAATTGTACAATAGTTGTACATATCACGCATGTGGTCTAAGTTAGATAGAAAATCTCGGGCCATAATATTTTTATGAGAAGTAAATTCTGGCTACAGCAACAGCACTTGTTTTCTATTCTAGACTTGGCTGCTATTAAAAGGGCCGACTGGTATTTTAGTTATGACACACCTTTGTCATGATGTTTGCTTGAGCTTATCGAAGAAACCAGACAGATAGGAAATCATTTGTATGGTGTTAAAGGCCATTTTCAACATTATTTCAGTGATATTAATGCAGCCTGTGCACTTATCCATTCTCCAAGAGTTTCTTGTACCAGTACTTCACACAGTATTCTTCCAAAGTCACTGGCTGCTTTCTCTCATAAACATTGTTGAAACATTGTTGAAATAATGTAAAGTAGCGTAGCCAGAGAGGAATGAATTCTGTCAACTGCTCATATCAGAACAACTCCTTCCACCACATGGTTTGGAACTTTTGCCACTGAAGGTTTATGCCACATAAAACCAATTACAGCAGAAATAAATTAAATCAATTACAGTACAAATACAAATTTTTATGCACTAGAAGTTGATGCTTTTGGAAAAAGTTGAAGGAAAAGGAGCAGTTGCTTATAACAAACGGGTATTTTCCTTTCCTCAAAATGTTTGTCCCTTATGTAAATTTTGATACACGCACTATCACTTTTCACAACATGGCCAATTCAGAACTACATGCAGACTCGTCTGTATCAAGTCACATGATCTTAAACATGGCAGCTGCCACGTAAATAGATTAGCAATATCAACAACAACATGAAGTTGTATTTAATCTGTTGGTGAAAATTTCCAACCGAGATGACAGACCACATTAAAAACTGAATATACCAGTTTAAACTGTTTGTCAACAGAAATGTACCGGTATTTAGCAAGATTTTGATAGAAAATTGTGACTCGTGTTTTCTTTTTTTAAGTAGAGTCTTACAGGGTAAAGCAGTATAATATGGGCAAAGAAATGTACTGTGCATATCACCCATTGTAGTACAGCCAAGAAATTTGATTAACCCTTTCCCAAACAAGCCCTGGTTTTCACGTGTCTGCAGTACAAGTCTTTTGAAAACACTGTGGGAAAAGGAGAAATTGCTCGTAACGAGCAATTTCTCCTTTTCCCACAGTGTTTTCTATCCTTTTTGATAACTTTCTGCCATTGTCATCAAATTTGAAATTGTCGTCTGCAAACTCTTTCAATTTGGACCAGTCCAAAATTTGTCGTCTGGGAAAGGGTTAAGGGATCACCCAAGGTTTGCCCAATGACCTACTGTTTGATAGGTCTAAAAATAGCTAAGTGGAAATTAGTTAACCCTTTATCAAACAATCGCATATTTTCATGACCTTAGAGAAGAAAGTTTTCGAAAACTTTGCCGGAATAGGAGAAAATGCTGTTAACCAGCATTTTCTCCTTTTTCAACAACGTATTCTACCCTAAGACAAATCCTGCCATTCAAACCATGTTTAATTTGTCGTCTACAACTGTTTTCAATTTAGAAAAGTCTAAAAACTTGTCGATCGGTAAGGAGTTAAGCCTTTATTATGAGATCTTGGACAGGTGTAAAGCAAAAGCATTTGCAGACAGCATTTTAAACACTTAAGCCTCAAATAGTGCAACTGTCTTTAATTCTTTACGAAACAACAAAATTTTAAACAGACCCAATTTGAAAGCATTCGCAGATGACAAACTAAATGTTGCACAAATTAGGAAATATTTTAGTGAAAGGGTAGAAAACATTGTGGGAAAAGGAGAAAATGCTGGTTACCAGCATTTTCTCCTTTTTCCACAATGTTTTCAGAAGTCCTTTTCTTTGTGGTCATTAAAACTCCAGAGTGTCTGATAAAGGATTAAAAGGGCAGAAAACATTGTGGGAAAAGCAGAAAAGGCTGGTTACCGGTATTTTCAACTTTTCCCACAATGTTTTCAAAAGCCTTATTCCTACAGGTCAATAAAACTCTCGATTACGTGGTAATCCTGAGTTTTAACAACCTCGATGAAGAAGGCTCTGGAAAACATTATGTGAAAAGGAGAAAATGCTGGTAACCAGCATTTTCTCCTTTTCCCACAATGTTTTCTACCCTTCAAAATACAATGTTCAGTTTTTGAGCCATGTTTGTCGTCTGCACATGTTTTAAATTTGGACCAGTCTAAAATTTTGTCCTTTGGTAAAGACAGGCTTGCAAGCGTGCCCTACTTTTCCTGCTTTTCCCTACTTTTTTTCTGCCTCCCTGCTTTGCCCTACATTTTTCTGAAAATGCCCTACTATCCCTACTTTTTTATCGGAAAATATTTATGAAAAGGGGAAAAAAGTGAAAAAAGATGGGTGAAAGTTTTTGTATTACGGTGGAATTCTGTATTTTCAGGGTTCAACTAGGTAATTTTTCAAATCATGTACATAAATCTTGTATCTACAGCATATTGCAAGTGTACTGATCTCCAGGTGATGTATCAGTAAAGTTTATTTCCTATCTGTATTTCCTTCAAGGCTATTCCTGGTCATTATTGCTCTTGTCAAACATCTGGGAACAGATTCCGTTGGGAATCAGATGGGTTTAATGACCGAGTATACTTGGAATATTTATAGGAGCATTTCACGCTACCTACTTGAAAAACATCATATGATTGGACCAAAAAATATTGGTAATCCAATAGATAATTATTGAATGGAGAAATTTCATCCTGCATCAAAACATGACTGCTGAATTAAATTGAAGATTGTCACTGTTAAAATCTCCTAGTGTTAATTGAGAAATTGAGAAGGACATGCAAAACAAATGGGAGTGGGAAGGGCGAAATGAAAGAGATTTAGGCTGCAAAGGATATGCATCTGCTTAACCCTTTACTGCACAATGACGCCTTTTGACACCCCTGGAAAAGAAGCCTTTAGAAAACAGTGTGGGAAAAGGAGAAAATGCTGGTCACCAGCATTTTCTCCTTTTCCTGCATTGTTTTCTGCCCAATCAAAGAAAAGTTGCACCACTTAAGCCACATTGAAATTGTCGTCTGCAAATGCTTTCAATTTGGACAAGGCTAAAATTCTGTCGTCTGGTAAAGGGTTAATAATGCCCCATGTAACTGGAGTTGCATTTTTGAAGTATGCACAAAAAAGACTAACTACAGATCATATGGAAAGAAGGCCTTTAGGCCTGTATGTCTGTACATGTAGAAGACTTTTAATATATAAATGAACGGGAGTAAGTTCAAAGAGTTGAACCATGCCCTTGAAAGTATCAATCTTTCTGTTAGCCTGCCTAGGTATGGCACTAGATTATTGACAAAAACTTAAGCTGTACGTACGTATGTTAACTTAAAAACAAAAATTGAGAGGGAAAATACATGAAACTTTTTTGAAATGAGGTTGTCAGGAAAGGGGTTTTAACATGAATAAAAAAGCAATGTTTGTGAAGCTTCTGGGGGCCACTGGCCCCCTGAAACCCAGCAAGGGTGTTGCCCTGGGCCCCCAGCAAAAAAAAAAAAATCGGTATTTCCAGTTTTTTGAACTTTCATCCATGGCAAAGTGTTTCTTATTCTGGTCTGTAGTTGTATCACAGAATGTCTACTAAAGGCACAATGGGGGGAAGACGTCCAAAAAAACCTCGTGTCGCTGTTTTGGGTTGACGTTATCATCAAAGGAAATGTTAACCGATCCCAGGCAGTAACAGACAAACCCTGTGAAGCATGGGCTGGAACACTGCGGGAATGGGAAAAATGCATGTTACCGGCATTCTTTACCTTTTGCCATAGTGTTTCCACAAGCCCATTGATGTAGGATTGTTAATTAAGACGAGGGAGAGTTAGGGAAAGGGTTTATTATGGGTAGCCATCTGATATATCACATACTTGTTAGTTTAATCGACTATACAGTGGATATTTTAGTTTAATTTCAATGGCGGAGGGTGTGGGTCGAGATCGGCATTGTTCATGCCGTTACCTCTAATAGTTTAGAGAGCGTGTACTGTGATCAATTTCATCATGAAACAAATTTTGGCACAGACGTATTTGACTGAATGAATGAGTGAATGAATGAATAAATGAGCGAGCGAGCGAGTGAGCAGATGGATGGATGGATGAACTAACGCGCAAACGAAGAATGAACGAACAACTGTATATTGCCCTGTTGTCGTCTGTGGCTGCTCATTCCATGATTGCTTTCCACCAGGGATCGTATTTAACATGTAATTTAAAAACATTCCTTTTTTTGAAAACAATGTTGGAAAGGTTGAAATAATGTTTACCAGCATATTCTCCTTTTCTCACAATGTTTGAAAAGCTTTCTTTTCTCTTGGTCGTTAAGATTTGTGATTGTTAGGTAAAGGATTAAATGGAAATTGTAACAGTAATTAGTTGAGCACACTGTATACAGGAAGGCATTTTAGCGTGTCATGTACATGATAATGTAGGGAAACGGTATGGACCTTAGCCTTAACCCTTAGCCTCCGCTACGTGATGGTGATCTTGAATTTACTTTGCGAAAAGCATAATGAGAGATCTGTTTGCACATTGGGGTAGCGTGGTCCTGAAATACACTGTTACAAATCCTAATTATGGTTTAAGTAATACTAATTAAGATTTATGACATAAACTTAACGCGAATTCCTCTTCTGCTGGTCAAAAATATAAGTATGGCGGGACATGGGTCAAAAATCAATAACATTAAATGAAGATGGTCAATAAAACACAAAACATTAATGGTGAAAAATCTCTTTAAAAAACACACAAGATCAAACAAATAATTTGAATAAAATATACGGGGACGTTTAGGGGACATTTTAACTAATTCAGCATGGAAATTGCTGACATTTTAACCAAAAGTAGGGCGTTTTGACACTGGGATGTTTAAGCAAGATACTAATTTACTAATCTGTTTGTAAATCCCGGTGCACAGCATGATAACAGCATCCTGTAACATGACTAATCTTCACAGATTTTAATCAATGAAATCTTTCGACAAAGCCAAAAACATTGCATGTGAAAATAGCTTTCAACAGTGGCGATATTGAACTTTTTGTCCTACAAACAGTGTGCATGCGCGGAAAGTGGAATTCTGGGATAGTATTTCCTTGGCAATGAACAGCATTATAAAAGGGTCTATAGAGAGCAAGTATATTTACATGAAGTAGTCAAATATGTAACTAGAGAGTAAACTCTACTTTGTCATTGATGAAAAATATGGTAAGATCTCCGTAAATGTGCCCTACTATCCCTACATTTTCTTCGTAATAATCCCTACTTTTCACTACATTTTTCAAAAAGTTTATCCCTACTTTTTCCCTACTTTTTTGCAGAAGGGCACTTGAAAGCATGTAAAGAGTTAAAAACACTATGTGTAAGAGTTATTGAGTAAAGCTTATAAGTATGTATACCCAACTTTTCAGCAACCACTGTGATCACAACAAAGCCAACTACCGTAACTACAACCGAGGGACCAGTGAGTATATTTATTTTTGGGATCCAAGTAGGAAGGGATAACTCTTCTATCACATTTCCTCCCTTTTTTTCAATGAAATATAGCCATAACGAATTAACTTACCTTACATGCCTTTGATCAAATTTTTTGACTGCACTGGAGCATTATGTGATGTCTCCATGTGGCAATCAAGATATTTTAGTGACTTATATGACTGAGTGGAGCAATTTAGTATTCCATTTGGGTTATATATACTGTTAATTACTTTTGTATCAATGATTGCTTTTTGGTTCTTCAGTTTGTTCACTCTCTAATTATATTTTGTCCATCACCCAATGTAAAAAGGTTTAAAATTTTAGATTTTTTAACCTTTTACCACTCAATTCCTGGTTTGAATGACCCGGAAGAAGAAGTGTTAAGGGAGATCACTCCTTCCTTATAGCTTAGCTTCTTCCCGTATAAAATCAATACCTGACGACTGCATTAAGGAGAACTCTCTTTTAGCTCAGTGGTTAGTGTATTGGTCTTTTAAACCTTAATTAATGAGGATATTTGCAGCATGGGTTCGAATCCCAGCGGGAGCGGTTTCTATTTGAGCTATGCATTTGTTGTGAACTTTCATGTTTGTAAGATGGGGGCTCATCCTTGATTGGTCTTTGAGTCATTTGTCTAATTAATAGACTTCCTGCCTAATAAGGCTTTCCGTCATCAAATGATGACTTCTCTTAAGAGGGGGTGTGTTACGGGAGATCACTCCTTCCTTACAGCTAAGCTTCTTCCCGTATAAAATCAATACCTGACAAATGTATTAAGGAGAACTCTTTTCAGCTCAGTGGTTAGTGTATTGGTCTTTTAAGCCTTGATAAACGAGGATCTTTGCCACAAAGGTTCAAATCCCAGCAGAAGCGGTTTGTATTTGAGCTATGCATTTGTTGCGAACTTTCATGATGGTAAGAGAAGGCCTTTGAAAAAATTGTGGAAGAAAGAGAAAATGCTGGTAACCAGCATTTTCTCTTTCTCCCACAATGTTTTATAAATCAACATTTGACCTACAGTAAATTTGTCGTCTGCAGTTGCTTTCAATTTGGATCAGTCTTAAATTTTGTTGTTTGATAAAGAGTTGACAAAAAAGTAGCCGAAAGCACACATCATTACAGCATTATAACATTTATTTTGACAATCCTTGTCCAAATATCACATCCTATAAAATGCATATTACCTTTTATTTCTTTGACTTTTTTGCATCGAACATGTAAACATTAAATCTTGAAAGTTAAAGTATGTATTAAATCTTAGCAGGATAATTAAAACATCAAAATATAAATGAATATGTGAATACTTGACCAGAAGTCTCAGTGAACCCATTGGTCATCCTAAATTGTCACAGCCATGTTTCCGTCTACAAATTAGCACAGAATGTGTAGTCTGATCTTTAATCTATACTCTCCACTACTCCATCTAGATTATGAATGTACTGTTTCTTTGTCTTGCAGTACATGGAACTGTGTATAGAGCCTTTAAAGTAATCTTGTTTATTCATTTGGTAGTGAAAGAATTAACTCTTTACCAAACGACAATAATTTAGACTGGTCAAAATGGAAAGCATTTGCAGGCAACAAATTAAAGGTGGTTCAAATGACAAAAATTTGTCCTCGACAGAGTTCTAATATGGGATTTATGTTTTCATGTGGAACAATTCTTGAATTTCTGGTATATTCTAGGAAAAAATGTCTCTTTTGATGGAACTTTTAATTGCTGTCCTAAACATTTTTATCATTAATGTGTACATGTACTAACAACCAAAGGCTAAACAAGAGGGCCATTGGCCCTCAGGCCCTCACCTGAGTAAAGTCATCTAAATTTGATAAAGCTGAAGAGAACCTGGTTTTAATAATGTAAAACACATGAGTGTAAGTGACCTACTTTTGGACCTGACATGGCCAAATTTCAAATTTGTCAAAGATATCATCAAGACAAGCATTCTGACAGAGTTTCATTTGAATCAGGCTGAAAATGTGGCCTCTACTGTGCACACAAGGTTTATCTAAGATTTAGCCGAGTGACCTACTTTTTGACCAAATGTAACTCAATTTCAAACTTATCCAAGGTATCACTAAGACAAACATTCTGACTAAGCTTCAATAGTATCAGGCTGAAAAAGTGACCTCTATGGCGCACATAGGGTTTTTCTAAGATTTGGCCGAGTGACCTACTTTTTGACCCGATGTAACCCAATTTCAAACTTGTCCAAGATATCATCAGGACAAACATTCTGACCAAGTTTCATGAGTATCAGGCTGAAATTGTGGCCTCTAGAGTGTACACAAGTTTTTTTTTTAGATTTGGCTCATTGATCTTCGTTTTGACCCGACATAACCCAATTTCAACCATATTCAAGATATTATCAAGACAAACATTCTGACCAAGTTTCATAAGTAACCAGCTGAAGATGTGGCCTCTAGAGTGCATACAAGCCTTTTCTAAGATTTGGCCTAGTGACCTACTTTTTGACCCAACATGACCCAATTTCAAACATGTCCCAGATATCATTAAGACAAACATTCTGACTAAGTTTTAAGAGCATCAGGCTGAAAATGTGGCCTCTACAGTGCATACAAGCCTTTTGTAAAATTTGGCCCAGTGACCTACTTTTTGACCTGACATGACCCAATTTCAAACTTGTTAGAGGTATTATCAAGACAAATAATCCGACCTAGTTTCATGAGTACCAAGCTGAAAATGTGGCCTCTACAGTGCACACAAGCTTTTTCTAAGATTTGGCGAAGTGACCCACTATTTGAACCAACATGACCCAATTTCAAACTTGTCCAAATATTATTAAGACAACATTCTGACCAAGTTTCAAGAGCATCAGGCTGAAAATGTGGCCTCCACAGTGTAGACAAGGTTTTTCCAAGATGTAGCCCAGTGACCTACTTTTTGACCCAACATGACTCAGTTTTGAACTTGTCCAAGATTTTATCAAGATAAACAACCTGACCAAGTTTCATGACTATCTGTCTGAAAATGTGCCCTCTAGAGTGCACACAAGGTCAATGTTGACGACCTATGCATTGTTGCCAGGCACAAGACACAGATATTTAGCAGGAGAAAAGAAATATCCACATCTATCATATGATACATAATTTCCAGCACTTTAGAAAAAAATCTGCGCTTTCATCTGTAAAACACATACCATGAGATGCATACAGATGAATGATCCATTTGTCATTTCTTTGATCTTTGAAAGCAAACCAGAAATTCCCTTGTAATTTCTAGGTCCTTGAAGATAAGATTATATATCCCCTTCTCTCTTCCAGGATTGCGATATATACGACTATGGAACTACGAGGGACCCAGAGGTAAGACTCCAATTGAGTGTGTACACACATTAGTCTTTGCTTATAAAATTAATGATTGATGATAGTCATTGGGACAGGATTCATTCCTCTCTCACCGCTGACAATTGTTTCGGAGATGGTTATGTGGGAAAGCAGCCAGTGGCTTGGAAAGAATATTGTGCGGAGTAATGGTAAAGGAAACTCCAGGAAAGCATGGATAGGTGCACTGGCTACCGCAGTGTAAGTGAAATAATATTAAAAACTGTGATAACCCTTTATCACACGATCCCAAGCTTTAATGACCCTGAGAAAGAGGCCATTCGAAAATACTGTGGGAAAAGGAGAAAATGCTGGTAACCAGCATTTTCTCCTTTTCCCTCAATGTTTTCTATCCTTTCCAAAACAAATTTCAACTTTTGAGTCACATTTATTTTGTTGTCTGCAAATGCTTTCAATTTGGACTATCTAGAAATTTGTCATTTGGTAGAGTTAAACACCAAACAACCATATATAGAACTTTTGTTCATGCTCAGCTGAGTTACTGCTCAAACCCTTCACACAATCACACAAATGATGGATTGATTGAATGGTGTTTCTTGCTTCCAACATTATTTCAGTCATATCACAGCAACTGTTCACATATTCATGTCTGTCCTCGGTTTCACCAGCACTTGTCTAGGGCTCTGAAGTGTCTTACCCACAGACATGCCAACAAAAAAGCCATTGCTGTCAGTGAGGCTCAAGTCTAGAGCCTCCAGGTTACACTAGCCACTAAGCCATTCATGACCCCTACCTTTTAGAAGGCTTTCA
The DNA here is from genome assembly GCA_945859785.2 of Tridacna gigas. NCBI lineage: Eukaryota > Metazoa > Mollusca > Bivalvia > Cardiida > Cardiidae > Tridacna > Tridacna gigas. Next base: position 48,334,207 of record OX244036.2, read on the forward strand.
AAAGAATTTGTATGAAAAGGAGAAAATTGTGGTCACCAGCCATGATTTTTTAAGTTGGTGGAAAAAAAGCCCATCAGATGAGTCACATTTAACTATTTACCACACAATGCAGACTTTTAACGACCCTGAGAAAGAAACCTTTTGAAACCATTCTGGGAAAAGGAGAAAATGCTGGTAACCAGCATTTTTCTGCTTTTGCCACAATGTTTTCTACTCTTCCCAAAACAAATTTCAATTTTTGAGTCACATTTGTCATCTGCAAAGCTTTTAATTTGGATTGGCCTAAAATTTTGTTGTTTGGTAAAGAGTTAATTTGATGTCTATAAATGCTTTCAAAATGGAACAGTGTAAAATCTTGTGTGGTAAAGAGTAAATACTTGCAACTCAGATAAAATTAACAAACATTTAAGTCTACAGGTAAGACCCAAAAACTTGCAAATTTATGGTTGCTTTTCATGGAAGATCAGACTGGCACATTTTGTGCAGTCTGATCTTGATCTACACTAACCACAAACACTGGCCATCTGCAATGGCCATATTCACAACAATAGTTGTAAAAGGTACTCCAAAGGTTAAATTTCATTTACTTTAATGGTTCAGATAGTAAGAAAATGTGATACAGTGATTCAACAGGATTAAAAGAGATACATTTTAATAGAGAGAGAGACCTTGGTTAAAATAAAAGATGCTTAGAGGCAACATGTCAAGCCTGCCATGGAGAACTAGTAAAGAACCTTGTAAACTGTGCCTGACCATTGTTATGATGATGGTTATGTGGGAAAGCAGCCAGTGGCTTGGAAAGAATATTTTGCTGAGTACTGGTAAAAAAGACTCCAGGAAAGCATGGTTAGGTGCAATGGCCACCGTGATATAACTGAAATAATGTTGAAAATGGCATTGAAAATGGCACCATACAATCAATCAATTGTAAGCTGTGCTTGGAAAAATTATCACTCAATGCATATTTAGAACATTATTTCAAATCCTTTTGCTTTCAAATTCACATGAGGATGGAGTATTCCCTATTTATGAACAAGTAGAAGCTTTAATTATAACCTTTAGGTATGACCTTGACCTTGAAGTAACTGAAGTGAATAAATCAGACATGGTACTTCTTGTTTAATAGAAAAGTTGCAAAATTTATCATTTGACCTTGAGTGACCTTGACCTTGGACCTACTTGAAAAAATGTTTCAAATGGCACATCTACTCATAAAGAAGAACGCTTAAGTCTTGTGCCAAAGCATTTTGAAAACCATCAGTAATAGAAGTTACAGCTCGGAGAAATTCTATCGATGACAATTTTACCCTAGGGCCTTAAGTGTGGCCTTGACCTTGGACCTACCTGAAGAAATGACACAAATGGCACTTGTACTCATGCAGGAGAACAATTATGCCAAATTATTAGAAATCCATCGACACAGAAGTTATGGTGTGGACAAGTTCTATTTAACCATCTACCACACAACAAAATTTTAGACCTATCCATACTGAGTGCATTTGAAGACAATAAGGTGAATATGGCTCAACAGATGGAACTGTCTCTGAAAGGATAGAAAACATTTTGGCTAAAGGAGAAAATGCTGGTCGCCAGCATTTCCTCACATTTTTTTTTTTAAAAGCTGTCTAATTCAGGGTTATTAAAACTCAGGATCATGTGATAAAGGATTAAGAAAATTTCATCTGTTGACCTTCAAGTGTGACTCTGATACCATACAAATGGCAATTTGAGGAAGAAAAGTTATGCCAAATCATTTTGAAATCCATTCATAAATGTCAGAGTTATGGCTTGGACAAATCCAGACAGAAAGACAAACACAAATGCTAAGCTGAAGTTGTGGCTGCTATGTCTCCCTCTCTGCAAGTGGGCTTGACTAGAAAACTGATGATCCAACACAAATGTTGGCATTAAGGTGATTTTTCCAAGGAAAACACATGAAGTAGAATGTGCAAATGTCTACTTTTGTTAATTTTTATTGTGTTAGAGAAAGGAAAAGTCTTTGGTTTGACGTAAGTCCAAGGTTTAATTTTGTATATGAGCACCAAATTTCAAATTCTAAACAATTAAGTGGCAAAGTTACTTAGCGTATATAATGTCAATTATAATGTTCACCCTGTAAAATTGTACTTTTATCCTACTGCAAATCAAACAGTTATCCTCTGCATATATGACCAGCATGATGAACCTATGGCATAAAAAATCTTTAACTCTTTACCACACAATCCCCAGTTTTAACAACCTTAAGGAAGAAGGCTCTTGATAGCCAGCATTTTTTCCTTTTCTCACAATGTTTTCTACACTTCCAAAGAGAAATTTCAGTTTTTGAGTTGTCTGCAGGTGCTTTCAATTCGGACCAGTCTAAAATTTTGTAATTTGTTAAAACTAGCAGTCTCAGGCTATATTTCTCTACAACAAGTAATGGCAGACATTCAAATAAATTCTAATTTACATGTACTTATACATGAGCCATGCTCTGTGAAAAGGAAGCTTAACTCTTTACCACACAATCCCAACTTTTAATGACCCTGGGGAAGAAGCCTTTTGAAAACATTGTGGGAAAAGGAGAAAATGCTGGTAACCAGCATTTTCTCCTTTTCCCACAATGTTTTCTACCCTATCAAAGACAATTTACATCATTTGATTCACATTTCAAGTGTCATCTGCAAATGTTTTCAATTTGAACCAGTGTACATTTTTGATGTTTGGTAAAGAGTTAATTCATCTGCGAAAAGTATCGACCCAGGTCAGCCTGCACAGTCTGCACTGACTTGGGCTGAAACTTTTCGGTATTAGTCAATTTTCTGTATGTTCAAGGATCAATCTACCTCATGAATCAGTCGGTTGTTAAAAAAAGTGGCTATGAAGGATCCATAATTATGAGATGGCCTCAATGCAGCACGGAGATGATTAAGCCCACTTTTGTCAGTGCATGGCTTGCATATATTTTGAAGTAGAGAATGAAAAATAAAGCCTATTAATAATGAATTATCTTTTTTCCACACAACATTTTAAACTTGTCCTTATCAATCCATAGCTACACAATCTCGAGTTTTATGAAGGAGGCTTTTGAAAACATTGTGGGAAAAGGAGGAAATGCTGGTAACCAACATTTTCTTCTTCTCCCACAATGTTTTCTATCCCATGAAAGACAAAGATTTTCATTTGAGCTATGCTTAATTTGTCTTCTGCAAATGCTTTCAGTCTGCTAATGCTTTCAGTCTGATTCAGTCTAAAATTGAGTCAATTGGTAATAATCGAGTTAAAAGCATTTGCAAAGAGTGATTGAAATGTGCCTTTAATGGTTGGATTTGTCTTGTATTTGAAATGGTGGAAAACATTGTAGATTTCCTGCATTTTCTCCTTTTCATAAAAATGTTTTTTAAAAGCATTCTTAAAGCCTACCTCCCTCTACGATGTAAAGAGATCAGATTTGTTTTTTATTAACCTTTAAAATTGCTTTCCACAACTGGGTTGCTTTTGTAGCATGTGTAGACCAAGATCAGACTGCATTAAATGTGAAGTCTATTCTTTGATCTGTGCCATCTGCTTTGCCTGGACATTCTGAACCCTGAAATTCTGGACCATAGCAACCTTAAAATTGCTCATATTTGAGTCTTATTGCCACAATAGAAAAGGTCATTTGGGTTTATTGGGGGCTCTTCGGGGTATAAACATCATTGTCTTTTTTAAAACATTTCAGTGCGATTACATTTACCAGTCTGAGGATTAATACAAATGAAAACCATGATCAGAAGTAAACAGTAACACCGGAAAAAGACTAACTTCCAAGTAGTTTCTGAGTTACTTTCCTTTTCGTTTTGTACAAGAGTTAACCCTTTACCAAACAATCCCAAGTTCTTGACAACTCTTTTGATGGCGGCTTCTGAAGACATTGTAAGAAAAGGAGCAAGTTCTAGTAAACAACATTTTCTCCTTTTCCCACAAAGTTTTCTAACCTATCACAGAAAATTTCTGTCATTTGAACTATCTTTCATTTGTCAGCAAATGTTTTCAGATTTGGACGAATTTTTCATTGTCTGGTAAAGAGTTACAGAAAGGGAAACTTTTAATGTATTTGTATATATTCTCTACAAGAAATAAAGGTTCAGTGCATGAACTAACTTCGCTTTTTAGCTCGCTTGAGCACAAAGTGCTCATGCTGAGCTATTGTGCTGCTCATGCTGTGTCTTGTCTCCGTCGTGCATCGTCAACTTTTTACCTTGTGTACACTCTAGAGGCCACATTTTCAGTCAGATCCTCATGAAACTTGGTCAGAATGTTTGTCTTGATAAAATCTCGGAAGAGTTTGAAATTGGATCATGTTGGGTCAAAAACTAGGCCACTAGGTCAAATCTTAGAAAAACCTTGGGTACGCTCTAGAGGCCACATTTTCAGTCAGATACATACTTGAGAAATTTGGTCAGAAAGTTTGTCTTGATAAAATCTCGGACGAGTTTGAAATTGGGTCATGTGGGGTCAAAAACTAGGTCACTAGGTCAAATCTTCGAAAAACCTTGTGTATGCTCTAGAGGCCACATTTTCAGTCCGATCCTCACTAGGTCAAATCTCAGAAAAACCTTGTGTACGCTCTAGAGGCCACATTTTCAGTCAGATACATACTTGAGAAATTTGGTCAGAAAGTTTGTCTTGATAAAATCTCGGACGAGTTTGAAATTGGGTCATGTGGGGTCAAAAACTAGGCCACTAGGTCAAATCTTAGAAAAACCTTGTGTACGCTCTAGAGGCCACATTTTCAGTCAGATACATACTTGAGAAATTTGGTCAGAAAGTTTGTCTTGATAAAATCTCGGACGAGTTTGAAATTGGGTCATGTTGGGTCAAAACTAGGTCACTAGGTCAAAACTTCAAAAAACCTTGTGTATGCTCTAGAGGCCACATTTTCAGTCAGATACTTGTAAAATTTGGTCAGAATGTTTGTCTTGATAAAATCTGGGACAAGTTCGAAATTGGGTCTTGTGGAGTCAAAAACTAGGTCACCAAGTCAAATCTTAGAAAAACCTTGTGTACGCTCTAGAGGCCACATTTTCAGTCAGATACTTGTGAAATTTGGTCAGAATGCTTCTCTTGATAAAATCTCCAACAATTTTGAAATTGGGTCATGTGGGGTCAAAAACTAGGTCACTAGGTCAAATCTTCAAAAAACCTTGTGTACGCTCTAGAGGCCACATTTTCAGTCAGATACTTGTGAAATTTGGTCAGAATGTTTCTCTTCAAAAAATTTCGGACGTGTTTGAAATTGGATCATGTCGGGTGAAAAACTCGGTCACTAGGTCAAATCTTAGAAAAACCTTGTGTACACTCTAGAGGCAACATTTTCAGTCAGATACTTGGGAAATTTGGTCAGAATGTTTGTCTTGATAAAATCTTGGACAAGTTCGAAATTGGGTCATGTTGGATCAAAAACTAGGTCACTAGGTCAAAACTAGTGGGGTCCAAAACTAGGTCAAATCTTAGAAAAAACCTTTGGTACACTCTAGAGGCCACATTTTCAGTCAGATACTTGTAAAATTTAGTCAGAATGTTTGTCTTGATAAAATCCCCGATGAGTTGGAAATTGGGTCATGTGGGGTCAAAAACTAGGTCACTAGGTCAAATCTTAGAAAAACCTTGTGTATGCTCTAGAGGCCACATTTTCAGTCAGATACTTGTGAAATTCGGTCAGAATGTTTGTCTTGATAAAATCTCGGACAAGTTCAAAATTGGGTCATGTTGGATCAAAAACTAGGTCACTAGGTCAAATCTTAGAAAAACATTGTGTGCGATCTAGAGGCCACATTTTCAGTAAGATACTTATGAAACTTGGTCAAAATGTTTGTCTTGATAAAATCTCAGATGAGTTTGAAATTGGGTCATGTGGGGTCAAAAACTAGGTCACTAGGTCAAATCTTAGAAAAACCTTGTGTACGCTCTAGAGGCCACATTTTCAGTCCGATCCTCATGAAACTTGGTCAGAATGTTTGTCTTGATAAAATCTCGGACTAGTTCGAAATTAAGTCATGTGGGATAAAATCTGGCTAATGACTCAGGTGAGCGATCCAGAGCCATCATAGCCCTCATTGATTCTTTTAGTCCTCTTCTACCAGTTTGTTTTTTGTTTTGTTTGTTTTTTCAACAGGAGGTAAATAGACCTGTGGTAGGTCAAACACAACCCCCAACTGTCTCTGGTAAAAATGTATAGGGTCATAACCCTAGTGATAGTCTTTCAATTGAATATTGCACATGCCATAGCTCCTACAATAGGAAAGTTTCCATCAGAGTTTAAGCCTTACCTAAACAAGCCCTGGTTTTCATGTGTCTGGAGTACAAGTCTTTTGAAAACAGTGGGAAAAGGAGAAATTGCTCGTAATGAGCAATTTCTCCTTTTCCCACAGTGTTTTCTACCCTTTTTGAGACCTTTCTGCCATTTTTATCAAATTTAAAATTGTCGTCTGCAAACTCTTTCAATTTGGACCAGTCCAAAATTTGTTGTTTGGGAAAGGGTTAACTCTTTCGGCGCCAAATAAAGAAACTCGGCTTCTTTTGAAGGCTGTAAATGGAATCCACCGAGTCTCCGGAAGATTTTTATCATATAGGCTTGACCAAACAAGCGGAAGGTATAGATCAAAGATCAGACTGCACGTTTTGTGCAGTCTGATCTTGATCTATGCCATCCGCAAAAGTCCTTGTTTTCGCCTATGGTGCTGAAAGGGTTAAATCTTTACCAAACAACAAAATTTTAGGCTCGTCCCAATTGAGAGCATTTGCAGATGAGAAAATAAATGTGACTCAAAAAGTAAACTTTGTTTTGGGAAGGGTAGAAAACATTGTGGGAAAAGGAGAAAATGCTGGTTACCAGTATTTTCTCCTTTTCCCACAATATTTTCAGAAGTTTTCTTTCTCAGGGTTGTTAAAAGTCGAGATTGTGTGGTAAAGGGTTTTTCCAAGCCGGATGAAAACTGTAGGAGGGGACAAGAAAGAAGGCCTGAGGAGGGGGGCCTTTGAAAACATGTTCCCAGAGTGTTTTCTAATCATGGAAGAAATCTCATGCTTAACTCTTTACCAAACGACAAAAGTTTGGACTGGACCAAATGGAAAGTATTTACAGACAACAAATTAAATGTTGCTTAAATGGCAATTTCTGTCTTTAATAGGGTTGAAAACATTGTGGGAAAAGGAGAAAATGCTGGTTACCAGCATTTTCTACTTTTCCCACAATGTTTTCAAATGGTGCAATTTTCTCTTAATATGGTAGAAAACATTGTGGGAAAAGGAGAAAATGCTGGTTATCAGCATTTTCTCCTTTTCGCACGATGTTTTCAAAAGGCTTCTTTTTCAGAGTCGTCAAAAGGCGGCATTGTGTGGTAAAGGGTTAAATTCAGAATATTGTCAGTAAGTTAATGCTAAAATTCAGAATATTGTCAGTAAGTTAACTCTTTACCAAACAGCAAAAATTTAGACTGGTCCAAATTGAAAGCATTTGCAGACGACAAAATACACATGAATCAAAAATTGAAATTTGCTTTTGGCAAGGGTAGAAAACAATGTGGGAAATGGAGAAAATGCTGGTTACCAGCATTTTTTCCTTTTCCCACAGTGTCTTCAAAAGCTTTCTTTCTCAAGGTCGTTAAAAGTCAGGATTGTGAGGTATAGAGTTACAGCTAAAATTAAGGATAGAAAGTGTATCAAGAACGTCAGTAATACAACATGGTCCTGGCATAAAACAACAAACACATACTCATAGAATAGGAAATATCTTTATGAAAATTTATAAAAGAAACATTTTTATTTACAAACAATGTACAAACGATGTACAAAAAAACAAACACCCCAGCAGGGCAACAGAAAAGAGGAGCAGTAAGGAGTTAGCTCTTTACCAGACATCATTTTAGACTTCTCCAAAGTGAAAGCATTGGTAGTAAACAAATTCTCTGTTTTTGAAAAGATTGGATGTCTTCAAAAGGGTAGAAAACTTTGTGGTGAAGGGAAAAAATGCTGCATTACCCAGCATTTTCTCTGTTTCACACACCTTCTTCCATTTGTAAGGACTGATTTTCTCTATCTCAAACCATATTGTGAGTTGTTAAAACTGGTGATCCTACAGATAAGTTTGATTTGACACATTTCTTCATTCTGCAAGCATTTCAGTCAACAGCTGTGAAAACTATCCTTATAAAATATTGATTACTGTAAAATAAACAAATCCAGGTACATGTGAAAAACGTTTTCACACAAGGAGAAAATACTGCAATTGTATTTTTTTTGGCTTTAATGTTTTCTGGTAGTCCGCAGCAACACAAAAAGTTGTCTATGAGAGATAATAGCTCTTTTCAAAGGTCACAAAAAAATGGAAATGTATATACCCTTACAACGGCTTTCACAGCTATAGTTGCCTTTTGAGGCCGGTGTAGGTCAAGATCAGATGGCACAATACATGCAGTCTGATCTTTGATCTATACCATCATCTTTGCTCAAACATTCTGGACAAGAGTAACCTTGACATTGTAATTATTTGGGTCCTCTTCCCAGACATAAAATGTCTATTGGGTTTGGTATTAATTAAATTGTGCAACAAATGACAAGAATCTGACTGCATTTTTCATGCACTCCCAAAGAATAACAGGAAATTTCTTTAACCCTTTACCTCATAATTCGAGTTTTAATGACCCTGAAAAGAAACATTTCTGAAAACATTGTTGGAAAAGGAGAAAATGCTGGTAACCAGCATTTTCTCCTTTTCCCACAGTGTTTATTACCCATCCTAAGACAACTTACAATATTTGAGTCACAATTATTTTGTCATCTGCAAATGCTTCAAATTTAGAATTGTCTAAAATTTTATTGTTTGGCAAAGAGTTAAATATCTTTTGCTTATCTCTTTACGAAACAAGCCCGAGTATTAACAACCCCAGGGAAGAAAGCTTCTAAAATATTGTGGGAAAAGGAGAAAATGCTGGTCACCAGCATTTTCTCCTTTTTCCCACATTGTTTTCTACCATTTCAAAGACATATTCCATCATTTCAGCCACATTTTATTCGTCAAATGCAATTGCTCTGAATTTGGAAAAGTTTAACCTTTTCTTGTATGGCAAAGAGGTAGCAATTTCAAGAGAGGTTGACCGACTGCTTGAAGGTGCCTCTCTAGAAAGACAAGATTTGAAACAATAGTATCACAATAGAAACACAAATTGCTACATAACTGTCTACGACTGATAAATGCACACATTTTTTTTAAAACAATGATTAGGTCATCAGTTTTAGTCAAAATAAAAAATAATGATAACTTTCATTGTGGGAGAAAAGAAATAAATTGATACACAAAATATTCTAAAAAACATCTGCAAGAAGATTTTTCAACTCATAGTCAGGCTTTCAAGTGCCCTTCTTCAAAAAAGTAGGGGAAAATTAGGGATAAACTTTTCGAAAAAATAGTGAGAAAGTTGGGATCATGGAGAAGAAAAAGCAGGGATAGTAAAGCTAATTTACAGAGAACTAACTGTATTTTTCATCAATGATAATGAAGAATTTACCATCTGGTTACATATTTGACTACTTCACATAAATGTACTTACTCTCTGTACATCAGGCACCATCTGTGTTCAGATAGAATTCATAGCACTCACTGCAACATAGCAACCTAGATTTAGTATAAACATTTCAATCAATTTCTGTATCTTCTAGTCAAGACAAATTATTAACTTCAAGCAATTGACATTTGAATGGACACATGAAGTAATAAATAGGTATAGCCCTATACAGCAGAACATCAATTTCGTTCAAGTTGTATTTTAAAATGACTGGCAAAATATCTCTTTAGCTTTGTTATGTTAGGGTAACCATGAGTATGACATGGCAGGCATATTGAAAGCAATGTTAAGATGCATTCAAATAGATAGAACTACTGTAAAACCGAAAATGTTTCTGTCATGGAAATCTTTGCGATTTTCGCATATTGATAAAAGCCACAAATATATTCGCCAGCCTACATTTAAGCTATATTAACATATATTTTACCTAGAAACCAGTCATGTGTAACTTTGACAATGTTGAATAAAACTTACCTTATATAGACAGGCATGGCAAGGGTTAGCTCCATATCACTATGAATTCCACTTGAAACCACATTTGCCTTCAGTACACACATTCTGAAATACTACAGACTAGAATTTGAAACACTTTTCACGTTTTTTTTTTACCCTTTTCATATATATATTTTCCATTTTCCGATAAAAAGTAGGGATAGTAGGGCATTTTCAGAAGAAAGTGGGGAAAAGCAGGACCACAGGGAAAAAAGTACGGAAAAGTAGGGCCTGCTTGAAAGCCTGCATATACAGTCTACCTATATTCTATCATTGACCTTAACAAATACATGTATAACTTCTACAAGGTTCAGTTACCCCTTGTAATGCTAAATATGGAAAATAGACATTCCTAGTCTGTTCTAAAGATTCTTGCAATTTCAAGGCTGTTTTTGTCAAAGTAAAGATGTAAAGAAGTGAACAGTGCCAGTCCAACATCTGCCAGCACAGTCTATGCAATCTTGTCTTCATCTTCTTTGTCCATATTAGTAATTTGATCTGAGTTCAGGCCAACAAGTGTTAAAAGACAAGCAAAGAGCACGAAAGGGCAATGATGGCCCTGTATCACTCCACTTTCCAATCCCGTGACCGCATTTTACTTTGCCTGATCAAAAGATTTTCATGTGGAATACTTTAAGTCACAGTCATGATCTCAAACATGGTAGCACCAATGAAATTCTTTTAACCAACAACAACTGCTGTGAAATTACTTACATTTATCAATTTGTCAGTGAAAGCTGCAAAGGAAATTAAAAATTCACAAATCATCAAAAAAAAATACAGAAATACTTTTTGTAAACAAAAATGTATTTCGAATGATTTCAACTGAAAATTTTGACTCTCATTCTTTTAACCCTTTACCACACAATCCCGACTTTTAACAACCCTAGGTAAGCGGCCTTTTGAAAACATTGTAGGAAAAGGAGAAAATGCTGGTAACCTGCATTTTCTCCTTTTTCCACAATGTTTTCTTACCTATCATAAAAATGTCCCGCCATCTAAATCACATTTGATTTGTCGTCTGCAAATGCTTTCATTTTGGACGAGTCGAAAATTTTGTCGTTTGGTAAAGGGTTAAGCCAAGCCTCTTGTAGACAGGTATATTTCATACTGAACTTTATCTTGAATATCTATCTGGATAAGAGTTTGATGGTGAAACGTTTCTGTTTTGTAGCTGATCTACATTACTTGTATGCAGTTGGCTTATCTGGGGCAGTTGTTGATGGAGGTTTGATGTTTGGGAATAATATGGAAGGTTGAAATTCACATTTAGATGTGCTTGTGAATAGTTGGGCACTGGATAGTTGTACATGCCTGGATAGTATGGCTGGATAGTTGACTGAGTATGTCTGTATGTAGGAGAAGTGTAATTTATATTGCCTGCAGGTAGCTGCGGTGACGGATACATCAATCCATAACCAGGATACTGACAGTTGGGTGAGAAAGTTGGTTGATTTACTGTGTTCGATGGGAATGGTCTAAAATATTGGACTTGTACTGTAAGAGCTGTAACCTTGATTTTTAGTGGTTATGTGACTGGGTAACGTAGTGTCTTTGTTCACTGCAGAAGTAAAATTTCCTAAATATGTAACTTCAGATGTTTCAGTCTGTATTTTACCTGTTCATTGTAATAGTTTTGTTTCAAGATGAGAAGCAGCTGTATCTATTGGTTTGGCAGGCTTTTTATCTTTCACACCGGTGTTGGTAATTTTGCATGTCTTATTGTATATAAGACTGACTTGACCAGCTGTTGTATCATTAGATCCTACATTATCTACTAGCTGTGAGCTAACTACAGATTTTGGCAGACTTAATCCTGGATCACTTTTGCTTACATCACAATTAACTGAGATTTTATCAGGTTTCAATTCTTTTCCTGTGTTTTTATTAATACCTGAGATTATGTCAAGTCCAGATGGTGAACTGCTACTTTGATCACTGCCAGGCTTTATTTGGGACACAACTTTTTTATATGATGAAGTAATGTCTTCAGTTTTAGAGTCAGTTGAACAAGAAGAATCCTTTTTTTGCAACTTTTACCACATCTCCTGTATTACTTGCAAATGTTGTTTTCTGTGTATGAGTCAGGATCATACACATAGGCACTCTCATGTTCTTCTGTCTGGCTACTGCCAGATGTATTTCTATCATTTACTTTGTCTTGGTCATCTTTATCCTGATATAATGTGTCACCTGCTTTTTCACTTTTATCAAGATTCTCATCCTTTAAAGCCAGAGATTGTTTGGTCTCTGTTAAATCAATTTCTTTGTCATTTGAGGAATCTACATGGTAATCTTCCAGTTTGTCAATCACCACAAAAGTTTCCTCTTCACCTTCATCAGACTCAGTTTCTTCTCCACCTCTTTCTGATAGAATTTCATCATCTGTCCAGTCTAGGCACACCTCTGAGTCTGATGATAAAATTTTCTGCTCTCTTAGATATGGAGATTTATTCAGATCTGTTTTGTTCTCTGAATCATAGTCTTCCTCTTGTTTATGGGAGGTCTCAGAATCGTTTGTTTCCGTCGTATGCTGTGATGTTTTAGCAGTGTCTTTCACACCTTCACTGAAACTGACATGTGTTGCTTCAGCCATTTTTTTCTCCCTTGACCAGTTATCTATTTCATTGGTGTTTGAACCTTTATCAGTTGTGTCATTTAAGGCTTTCAATATCGCCACTTTTTTTTCATCTTCTGTATTACTCTTTTCATTACTTTCACACTCAATTTTCACAGCTATATTTTCTGCTTTAATTTTGCTTCTCAAGTCCCCAAGGATCCCTTTATCTGAACTAATATCTCTATTTTCCGATGGTGTTGACAATTCGGTATTATCGCTGTGTAAATCATTTTTCTGTGTCAGTTTTTTACTTGACTGAAATGCATTGCCATGATCTTCACCTATAGCAGAAAAAAGAAAGACTGAATGGCATTTAACGTTGTTTTCAAATGTATTTAGTCATATTGCAGCCACAACATATATTCCTGCTTCCTGGCCTATCTACCAGTACTAGGCTTGGGAAAAATTTCTTGCTCAAGGAGGCTTCAATCACAATTGGCTCTAGCAGGAATTTTTATTGTTTTCGGAGCATATACAGGCCATTTTTCATGTTTGTAGGATGTGTGTATAAGTTTTTAATGCAATGACAAAATTACACAACTTTTTACACAGTGCTACTGTGAACATTCCCGTATTGATTGGTGTCAAGATAACTATACACATGGTCCATGGATATACCGCACTGAGATTTTACAACAGACAGCTTTATACACTAGATCTGAAATATCATTTTCAATATGGCAGAAATTACATGTGACCAGAGGGTATACTGTGAAATTCGGTCACAGCTTGGGTGTCTGTCAGTAGAAATTCATGTCCATTTGCAGAAAGTTTATGGAAAGGATGCATTAAAGCTCGGTATATTTTGTAAATGGGGTCGGGAGTCAATTGAAAATGACCCTAAGGGAGGCCAACCTTACTCTGTTATGAAATCATCAATTGATGAAGATACGTGGTACACAGTGAAAGAGATAGCTGATATAGCAGGCATACATTTGTCAAGTATTTCAAGATATTTTGCAAATGGCTTTGGAAGGTTTGTGTGTGCTGGATCCCTCATTTGCTCACTGATGACCAGAAAAAAATTAGGGTTATAAGTAATAGGAAAGTATGATAAATGTGATCCACATCATTTGGAACAGTCACAGGTGATAAAATGTTGATCTTTCATTTTGAACCCAAGTCTTAGCCTGAAAAATAAGGTTTGGATTACTTCTGGCGGTGAAAGACCTACTATCTCTTGCCCAAATAAGACCTCAAATGGCATGTTATATGCAATCTTCATTGATTCAGGAGGCCCTGTTCTTCAAATACCACTTTCCAAAAGTAGTTCTATTACTGGGAAGTTTTATAGAGAAAACATTCTCACATAAGTCGTTGATTCCCATCAGAAACCTAGACTGCACACTGGCGACTGTGACATAAAATTGCTGCATGATAATCCGCCGGCATATAAATCTGCCACATTGTATGAAGTTTTGGCTTGATGTTATAGAACATCCACCATACAGTCCTGACTTATCACCTTTTGACTTTTGGCTAAAGGAAATGGTAACAGGATGCCTGTTCGAATCCGGTAGCTGTATTGGAAGTGCGGTCTACCAGTGTCTTCAACATATACCTAAAGGAACGTATTGTTTGGCAATCCAGAAGTCGGTAGATCATTGTAAAAGGTGTGTGGAGGCAGATGGGGCATTCTTTGAAGGACTTAAATAGATAAAATTTTAATACTGCAAACATAATCTGAAAAACTGCCCTACTCTACTAACATGAAAAATGGCCCAGCCCTTGTAGGTTCGAAACTTTAACCTTTAGGCTATAGATCTAATGAAATATGATACCATAGTATTTTAAGGGTTTATGGTTAACATACTTGCATGAATATAATGATGATTTACCCATTCCTGGTATAATCAAAGTTGTCTTCATTTTGTCTGTCTTCACATAGGAACTGCCTACAGCAACATTTTGATCCTTGTCTTGAGTGTAGATACACTGAAACGATAAAAGAAAAGTGCATTTCTTACATACTATTCAGAGGATTATAGAAATTTCAAACTCTCCTATAAACTTGTGATTTTATAGTAAAGTTACAATATCTATTACTTGGGAAAGCATTAGGTTATAAACCTCCCTGCTCAGACTGTGCCTACTGACATGGGTCCATACTTTTTGTAGATGCATTAAACCCACTTTCAACAAAAATGACTCAAATGTATTTTCAAACTTTTGTGAGTGAATAAAAGCAGTAGTCAGTAATTGTGAATAAAATGTATTTGAGCCATGCTCTGGCAAAAAGGGGGTTTAATGCACCTCCGTGATACATGATACCAAGCAAGTCATCACATTATTATGGATCCATAATGTCCATTTTGCCTAAAAAAAACCAACAGTTACTAAATCATGAGGTAAACTGGTCCTCCTTGCACATGTAGAAAATTGACCAATAGCAAAAAGTATCAACCCAGGTCAGCCTGTGCCGACTGTACAGGCTGACCTGGTCTGATTTCCCCCCCCCCCCCCATGTATTAAGCCCCCTTTTCACAGAGTATGGTTCATTTACTTACAAGCACAGACAAAACAAAATACATTGGAATTTCAAACATGCTTCTTAAAAAAATGTCAAGAGCACCTTTTAAATGCAGTGGGAATTATCAGTCATTAATGAACACAAACGCTTAGGCTGCTATAGGCAGTTAATCATGGTCAGACAGCACAAAATGTACACAGAATAAGATTTGAGCCATGCTCTGTGAAAGGGGGGCTTAATGTAGCGGCAAAACATATCAACCCAGGTCTGCCCAGGCTGATCTGGGCCAAAACGTTTTGTTATTGTTCATTTTTGTGCATGTCAAAAGTTCTGTCCACCTCACAATTCTGTCAGTTATTAGAAACAATGGATTTAGTGATTAAGTAATGACTTGTCAGGTATAATGCATCATGGAGATGCATTAAGCCCCCTTTTGTCAGAGAATGACTCATTTCTAATTTTGGGTCGAAACTGTTAAATACTGCAGCCAAAGCACCTATCAATGTTTCCTGTGCTCTTTTCATAAACCACATGACTTCCCATATGAACAAAACTGATGCATTGTCTAGTGGTTAAAGAGGAATAAATGTATCTAAAAGCAAAGCCCTCAAAAAATCCTGTGACAGAAATTCAACAGACCTGGGATTCTAGATCCATGTGATAGGTAGTACTTGTTTGTATGGTGTTTAATACTGCTGTTTTCAAAATTACTTCAAGTACACCACAGCGGCTAGTGCACCTATCCATGCTTTCCTGGAGTTTCTTTTAACAGTACTTCACAAAATGTTCTTTCCAAACAACTGGCTGCTTTCCCACACAACCATTTTCAAAACAATGATCAAGCATGAGTGAGGAATGAATCCTGTTGCAATGACTATCATCAATCCTTGGAAAGAAATTCACTAAGATTGGGGTTGGAACCAGGGACCCCTATATCTCAAGTACTGTATGCTACCAACTGCCCTACCTCTGCATAGAAATTGCTAGATTTTAATAAAAAGTCCATCACTGAAAAAAATTACAAAATGACCAATGTGAAGAAAAATATTCTAAATATTCTTTCTTCTATTAACCCTTATCCTGCTAAATAAAAGAAATGAAACTTTCAAGCCAATAGAAAAACCCCAAATTTTCCTAATTCATAGGTAGTTTTGGAGGAGAGATATCTTCTTATTGGACAGTGTAGATTCAAAATCAGACTGCACATTCTGTGCAGTCTGATCTTGATCTACGCTGCCTGCAAAACATCAGCAAGTCACGCTTAGCAGCCTAAGGGTTAAGAGACAAAAAAATGTATAAAAGCTTTGTAACCATTTCATCAATGAAACCAGATTCCTCCTCAAGTTCATTTTGCCATGATTCTTCCACAATGTCTATCAATGCCTGTTTCTCTCTTGCCTCCAAGTTTGAAATTAGTTCTGGACCAATTTTGTAGTCTTTTTTATCATCGTCTGATAGCCTAAATATTAAGAAAATACTTTGTGTGTTTCGCAACTTTGCAGTACATGACTTTTAATTCTTCACCAAACAACAAAATTTTAAGACTCGTCAAAACTGAAAGCAATTACAGTCGACAAATGATGTGTCGCTCAAAAGGTGGGATTTGTTACCAGCATGTTCTCCTTTTTCCACAACATTTTCAACAGGCTTCTTCCCCAGGGTCGTTAAAACTAAGAATTGAGCAGTAAAGGGTTAAACTGCCTTTTATATTGTACCTTTACCAAACAATTCCATGTTTTAACCACCCTGAAGAAGCAGACTTAGGAGAACATCAGGGGAAAAGAGAAAATAATGGTGATCAGCATCTTTTCATTTAAACACAATCTTTTCTTTTTTTCCCATGAAGCAAAAACACAATCTTTTCTTTTTTTCCCATGAAGCAATCATATTAACCCTTTACCAGACGACAAAAGTTTAGCCTAGTCTAAACTGAAAGCATTTGCAGACGACAACTTCAATGTGGCTCAAATGCTGCAATTTTCTCTTAATAGGGTAGAAAACATTGTGGGAAAAGGAGAAAATGCTGATTATCAGCATTTTCTCCTTTTCCCACAATGTTTTCAAAAGGCTTCTTTCCTAGGGTTGTTAAAAGGCGGCATTGTGTGGTAAAGGGTTAAGCCACAATCAATCTGCCATCTGCAAATACTTTCAATTTGGATGTGTCTGTAATTTTGTTGTCTGGTAAAGAGTTAACCCTTTACCAAACAACAAAATTTTATACTGGTCATTCAAAGCTTTTGCAGAAGATAAATGTGCTTAACTCTTTACCAAACGACAAAAATTTAGACTGGTCCAAATTGAAAGCATTTGTAAATGACAAAATAAATGTAATGAAAAAATTGAAAATTGTTTTGGGTAGGATAGAAAACATTGTGGGAAAAGAAGAAAATGCTGGTTACCAGCATTTTCTCCTTTTCCCACAAGGTTTTCAAAGGACTTCTTTCACAGGGTCGTTAAAAGTCGGGATTGTGTGGTAAAGAGTTAACATGAATGGATTTGTATCAAAAAGGATAGTAAACATTGTAAGAAAACAAGAAAATGCTGGTGAGCAGCATTTTCTTCTTTTCCCACAATATTTTCGAGAGCCTTTATTCTCAGGGTTGTTAAAAGTCAGGATTGTCTGGTACAGAGTTAAGCATAATTTCAACTAACTATTAAACAGCAAAATGCCAGATTTGTCCAAATTGAAAGCATTTGAAGCATTGTCTGCACATGTCATATTCTTCAAAGATTTACCTATCTACTATGACACATCACCATCCTGTACAGGATAAATATTGACATGTGGTGCATTTACTAAAAACTCTGCCACGTAAAAGTAGCAAGTGGAAAAGTGCCTTAAATCATACATCTGTGGAGAAATCAAGCCTGTTTTTTGCTCCACATTTCTTAAAAATACAATAATTTCACACTGAAGAACTACATGTAGTTTAAAAAAAAGAAATTCCACTATTTACTGCAAATCTTTGGGTAGTTTCTAAATATATACATGGGGGAAAACCTAGATTGGTGCAGATTATTTCCATGGACCACAGACTTCTACAACAAAAAAGTGTCCCCACCATGCTGGGCTTATACTGGGGCCCAGACTTATAGGGTATATGTTTATAAATGAGTGGTGCATAGGTGAAATGCTAAGTAACCATGGCTGGATGGATCATACCAGTTAGTGCTGTTTTTAATAAACATGAGCCATGCTCTGGCAAAAAGAGGCCTAATGCAACTCCATAATGCATGATACCATGCAAGTCATCACATAATTTGGAATCCATAAAATCCATTATCAGTGTAGCATCTAGGCCGCGGCACTACAGGAATTCCACACTCAATTAGCAGTTGTCTCTCCAAATAATAAAAACCATCTCGCCTGAATGGCGCAACAAAAATCCTGACCACATTTACAATACACCTTTGTAAACAACATCGGTATGAGCTATAAGGGTGATGGATGCTATATTTGTGCCCAAATTGTTGCGTAAATGAGTTTCTTATAAACATAATTATCTCCTTTGAATCTTATGCACGAACGGGGCATACCTACATGTTTAACATTGAATGGTTCTAAAATATCAACTTTATCATAGCAAATAATGGAAATTTACACAGCAAAATGATACCATAACCCAGATACAATTCTTCAAACATGGTGAAGCAAATAACACTTAATGCTTTTTTCCAAGCCAGTGAGTCGCAAAGTCAAGAGTCTGAATCTACAAAATCAGATTCTGGTGCGGAACTAATGGCATTGAAACAACCCTACAGAAAGGAATGGGTATCACAGTTTTCATGGTTGTATCTATCAGTTCATTCCATGCAATGAAAATCATGTACTGACTCAATGTTGTCGAACCTGCTGAAGCTGTTCATTGAAGAATGTACCAACTTGCGCACATCCATATTAATATATGTCACAAACAGCCAAATTATCTTAAACATGCCAGTATCAGAGTAAAATAGAATTTCGTTTGTTTAGGTGTACTGCCCGTAGAAATATTATTTGTCCCCCAAAATTATCAGAAGGGGGCCCAATTGTCCTCTTGAATCAAAATCCTAGATGCAACACTGCATTATGTGTAACAACCGACAATATCAAAAGGTGGACTGGTTCTTTGACATACAGCATATTGACCAATAGTGCAAAGTTTCAGTCCAGGTCAGCCTGCGCAGGATGACCTGGGTCAATACTTTTCACAGATGTATTAAGATCCATTTTCACAGAGCATGGCTCATATACAAATTTCATGGTTTGAGTAACATTTAACTTGTTGTCCGTAAATGCTTTCAATTTGGACAAATCTGAAAGTTTGTTGCTTGGAGAAGAAAAAGTTTTTTTCTTCCATTTAACCCTTTCCCAAACAACAAATTTTGGACTGGTCTAAATTGAAAAAGTTTGCAGAAGACAATTTTAAATCTAATGAAAATGGTAGAAAGGTCTCAAAACGGGTAGATAACACTGTGGGAAAAGGAGAAATTGCTCGTTACGAACTATTTCTCCTTTTCCCACAGTGTATCAAAAGACTTGTACTGCAGACACGTGAAAACCAGGGCTTGTTTGGGAAAGGGTTAATTAAAATAAAAAATAATTTCCTTGCTGTTAAACCTTGTTTATTTTTGTACATGACTAGTTACATGCTTTAATTAAGATTGCATTGTCATGTGTAGAAAATATATGCAGCCTAGGAGTATTTGGAAGAGGGGAAAATTGTTCCCTGAAACTTGCAGAAATACTGGACATTTCCAAAATAAGTATAAACAGAAAATATCCACTTTACTAATTAGCTCCTCTAACAGTTAAACTTACATTGTTTCTGTAACCTTTGGTAAGCTATTAGGAATCTCAGATCTGTTGAAACGAAAACCACGAAATCTTCCTCTACCACTGCAAAGACTGAAATAGTAGTATAAGGCTAGAAAAACATCGCTGAAAAAGAGAAGAAATGCTGGAAACCTTTTCCTACAATGTTTTCTACTGTTTCAAAGGCTAATCCTTCATTTGAGCCACATATAGTTCATTATTTTTAAATGCTTTTACCATGGATGAGGTCAGAATTTTGAAGTCTGGTAAAGCATTAACTTTTTACCAAACAAGAGGGCCATAATGGCCCTGAGTTCCTCACCTGAGCCTTTTTGACCAGATATAACCCATTTCCAATCTCTTCCAAGACATAAAGAAAAATGTTCTAACAAACTTTCATGAATATAGGACTGAAAATGTGGCCTCTAGAGTGTACACAAGCTTCTTCTAGGATTTGTCGCAGCGACCTCCTTTTTTTTACCCAACTTGACCCATGTTCAAACCCATTGTAGATATCATCAAGAGGAACATTCTAGCCATATTCATGAGTTTATGATTGGAAATGTGGCCTCTAGAATGTACACAAGGTTTTCCAAAGATTTGTCCCTGTGACCTACTTTTTAGCTCACCTGAGCACAAAGTGCTAAGGTGAAGTATTGCGATCAGTCGTTGTCTGGCGTCCATCTGTCCGTCTTTCCATCCGTCTGTCTGTCCACAATTCCTTTAAACATCTTCTCCTCCTAAACTGGTGGGCCAATCATGTTGAAACTTGGAGGGCATGTTTCTTCGGTGAAGCTCTACCAAAGTTGATAAAAGAATTGAATTAATCCATTAACTCTGGTTGCCATGGCAACAAAAAAGGGGAAATTTACAACATTTTTAAAAATCTTCTTGTCTGAAACCAGAAAGCCCAGAGCTTTGATATTTGGTATGTAGTATCTTCTAGTAGTCCTCTACCAAGTTTGTTCAAATGATGCCCCTGGGGTCAAAATTGGCCAGGCCCCAGGGGTCACAAATTTGGGCAAAATCATATATAGAGCAAACTTTGAAAATCTTTTCTGAAACTAGAAGGCCTAGAATTTTGATAATTGATATGGATCATCTCCTGGTGAACCTCTATCAAGTTTGTTTAAATGATGCCCCTGGGGTCAAAATCAGCCCTGCCCCAGGGGGTCACAAAGTAGGACATAAAGGTATATAGAGTGAGCTTTTGTTTTGACTCATATGTTGAAAATTATACAGAGTTTTTACATCGAACTTGTAACATCTATCAACCATCATTAGGAAATGCAGGACAACAAGTTTCACCCAGATTGACCATGCAACACCACAGTTATATACGTTTGTTTTTTTTTATTGCTGTGTCATGGAAAAAGGGGGCTTGACATATATTTTCATTGTGGACTAATATCTCTTTAACTACTGGACAAAATGTCATGAAACTTCATCTTTATATTGTTTATTACAAGCCACAGACAATAGTTATTTGTTTTTATTTCATGAAATGCCATGTCATGAAAAAAGGGAGCTCAAGGTTTAATTTCATCATGGACCAATGACCATCTGTTTGTCCGTCTTTCAGGACAGATATCTTCTAAAATTCTTGACAAAAACTAATAGAAATTCATACAGGTGTTCCTAATGGTGTCTGCCGATATTTATTGTTTTTTTTGCCTTTTTGATATCAAATACAGTCTCATAGGAAAAAGGAGCTTCATGTATACTTCTGTTAAGGATCAATATACGTGTATCTTCAACTCAAAATCCTGGACAAAAATTTGTGAAACATGTTCCTTATGATAGTCCACCAATATCAGTATTATAGCTTTTTTGATTAAATGTGGTGTCATGGAAAAAGGGGGCTTCACATATATTTTCATTATGGATTATTATCTCTTTAACTACAGGACAAAATGTTATGAAACTTCATATTTATGTTGTTTATCACAAGCCACAGACAATGGTTAGGCCAATTTGTTAGCTCACCTGAGCATGAAGTGCTAGGTGAGGTATTGTGATTCCGGATGAGTTTGAATTTGGGTCACCTGGGTCATAAACTGGGTCACTAGGTCAAATTAAAGATATACCTTGTGGACACTCTAGAGGCCACATTTTTTACTCCATTGACCTGAAAATTGGTCAGAATGTTTGTCTTGATCAAAATCTCGGACGAGTTTGAATTTGGGTCACCTGGGGTAAAAAAACTAGGTGAATAGGTCAAATTAAAGAAATACCTTGTGAACACTCTAGAGGCCACATTTCTTGCTCAATTGACCTGAAAATTTGTCAGAATATTTGTCTTGATGAAATCTCGGATGAGTTCAAATTTGGGTCACCTGGGGTCATAAACTATGTCACTAGGTCAAATTGAAGAAATAGCTTGTGGGCACTCTAGAGGCCACACTTTTTGCTCAATTGACTTGAAAATTTGTCAGAATGTTTGTCTTAATTAAATCTTGGATGAGTGTGAAATCGGGTCACCTAGGTTTATAAACTAGGTCACAAGGTCAAATCTAAGAAATACCTTGTGGATACTCTAGAGGCCACATTTCTGGCTCAATTGACCTGAAAATTGGTCTGAATGTTTGCCAAATGAAATCTTGAATGAGTTCGAATTTGGGTCATCTGGGGTTATAAACTAGGTCACTACGTCAAATTAAAGATATACCTTGTGGACACTCTAGAGGCCGCATTTTTTGCTCAATTGACCTGAAAATTGGTCAGAATGTTTGTCTTGATGAAATCTCGAATGAGCTTGAATTTGGTTCAGCTGGGGTCAAAAACTAGGTCACTAGGTCAAATTAAAGAACAAGAGGGCCATGATGGCCCTGTATCGCTCCACTGGCTTATAAATATAAACCATAAATACTAAACATTTCAATTCTGAGCCAAATGGTTTCAAAATGAAGACTTACAAAGTTTTCTCTGTAAAAGCCCATGTGAAAGTTGAGACCCACAAGGCAAAGCCATTTTTGATCCCAGAGCTATAATCACTTGAACCCTGGTAGAGGTCCACAAGATAAAGCCACATGCCAAAATAATACAAGTCTACGCTGTATGGTTATAAATAAGGTGATTTTCAAGTTTTGTCCATATGAAGCCTCTGTAAAACATAAGACCCCTGATGCAAGGCTAATTTCAAAAAAAAAAAAAAAATCAAAACAGGAAGATTTCTTAAGTTGTCACTATGTAAGCCCATGTAAAACTTGTGACCCCTGCGGCAGGGCCAATTTTGACCCCAGGGCTAAAATTTTGGCCTGCTTGGTAGAGGCCCACTAGATATAGCAACATGCAAAATTTGGTAGTTCTAGGCCTTATGGCTAGGTACAGGAAGATTTTTAAAGTTTTCTCTATATAAGCCTTTGTAAAACTTGTGACCCCTGGGGAAGAGCCAATTTTGACCCCAGGGCTATAATTTGAAGAAATTTGATAGAGGTCTACTACATAAAGCTACATGCCAAATTTGGTAGCCCTATGCCTCATGGTTTCAGACAAGAAGATTTTTAAAGATTTCCAATATTTTTCAGTTTTGTTGCCATGGCAACCAGAGTTTTTGAAGGAATCAAATTCTTTCAAGAAATTCTGAAGAGGACCATGGCAGGATCATTTCTGTGAATTTTCATGAAAATTGGATGGGTAGTTTCAGAGAAGAAGATGTTTAAAATAACAGTTAACGCAAGGACGGACGGACGCACACACGCACGCACGGACCGACGGACACACGACGGACACCAGGCCATGACATAAGCCCGCTGGCCTTCAGCCAGTGGAGCTAAAAACCTTGTGGATACTTTAGAGGCCACATTTCTTACTCAATTGACCTGAAAATTATTCAGAATGTTTGTCTTGATAAAATCTCGGATGAGTTCGAATTAAAGAAATACCTTGTGGGCACTCTAGAGGCCACACTTTTTGCTCAACTGAATTGAAAATTGGTCAGAATGTTTGTCTCAATTACATCTCGGATGACTTTGAAATTGGGTCACCTTTGGTCAAAAACTAGCTCACTAGGTCAAGAAATACCTAGTGGGCACTATAGACACCACATTTTTTGCTCCATTGACCTGAAAATTGGTCAGAATGTTTGTCTTGATGAAATCTCAGATGACTTCAAAATTGGGTCAATTGGGGTCATAAACTAGTTCACTAGGTCAAATTAAAGAAATACCTTGTGGGCACTCTAGAGGCCACGTTTTTTGCTCAATTGACTTGAAAATTGGTCAGAATGTTTTTCTTAATTTAAATCTCAGATGAGTTTGAATTTGGGTCACCTGGGGTCATAAACTAGGTCACTAGGTCAAATTAAAGAAATACCTTTTGGACACTCTGGAGGCCACATTTCTTACTCAATTGACCTGAAAATTTGTCAGATTGTTTTTCTTGAAAAAATCTCAAATGAGTTCAGATTTGGGTCACCTAGGGTCATAAACTAGGTCAAATTAAAAAAATACCTTGTTGGCACTCTAGAGGCCAGATTTTTTGCTCAATTGACTTGAAAATTCTTAATTAAATCTTGGATGATTTTGAAATTGGGTCACCTTTGCTCATAAACCTTGTGACTAGGTCAAATTAAAGTACCTCCTTGTCGGCACTCTAGAGGCCACATTTTTTACTCAATTGACCTCAAAATTGGTCAGAATGTTTGTCTTGATGAAGTCTAGGATGAGTATAAAATTAGGTCACCTGGGGACATAATCTAGGTCAGTATGTCAAATTAAAGAAATACCTTGTGGGCAGTCTAGAGGCCACAATTATTGCTCAATTGTCTTGAAAATTAGTCGGAATCTTTGTCTTAATGAAATCTCAGGTGAGGTCAATTTTGGGATACTTTGGGTTATAAACTAGGTCACTGGGTCAAATTTAAGAAACACCTTGTGGACACTCTAGAGGCCACATTTCTTATTCAATTGACCTGAAAATTGGTCAGAATGTTTGTCTTGATGAAATTTCGGATGATTTTGAATTCGGGTCACCTAGGGTCATAAACTAGGTCTCACTAGATCAACTTACAAAAATTCCTTGTGGGCGCTCTAAAGGCTACAATTCTTACTTAACTCTTTACCACACAATCCCGACTTTTAACACCCTTAGGAAAGAAGCCTTTTGAAAACATTGTGGGAAAAGGAGAAAATGCTGGTAACCAGCATTTTCTCCTTTTCCCACAATGTTTTGTACCCTAGAAACAAAAATCACATCATTTGAACCACACTGAAATTGTCGTCTGCAAATGCTTTCAATTAGGACCAGTATAAATTTTTGTCATGTGGTAAAGGGTTAATTGACCTGAAAATTGATCAGCATGTTTGTATTGATAAAATCTTGGATGAGTTCAAAATTGGGTCAAATAGGGTCATAAACTAGGTTACTAGGTCAAATTTAAAGAAATATCTTGTGGGCGCTCTAGTGGCCCACAATTCTTGCTCAACTGACCTGAAAATTGGTCAGCGTGTTTGTCTTGATGATATCTCGGATGAGGTCAAAATTGGGTCACATAGGGTCATAAACAAGGTCACTGGGTCACATTGAAGAAATACATAGTGGGCACTTTAGAGGCCACAATTCTAGCTAAATTGACCTGAAAATTAGTTTACATGTTTGACTTGATGATATATCGGATCAAGCAGAAATTGGGTCTCATAGGGTCATAAACTAGGTCACTAGGCCAAATTAAAGAAATGTATTGTGGGCTTTCTAGAGGTCACAATTTTTGCTCAACTGACCTGATAGTTGACCCAATTTCAAACTTGTCCAAGATTTTTATAAAGACAAACATACAGACCAAGTTTCATGAGTACTGGACTAAAAGTATGGCCTCTAGCGTGCACACAAGTTAATCATTGATGATGGACGACAGACACAGCATGATCACAAAAGCTCACAGCACAATCACAAAAGCTCACCTTGAGCACTTCCTGCTCAGGTGAGCTTATAACAAGTCATTATAATTGTAATTAAATTCAATTGAAACATTTCCATATTAGTTGTAATAAATAATTATGTATACTTTTCAAAAAGGATTGAACCCAGGTCTGTTTTCAACTGAAATGTATATTTCATGTTGTCAGCACATCAACAGTTACAATAAGACATACCCAGATTTGTTGGTTCCTTTTCTCCACCGTCTGATATCTGCCGAGTTACGACCATCAATCTTAAACATATTCTCTGTCAGATTCAACAGCAATTCTTCCATGTCACTGGAACACAATACATTATCCCTTGAAGCAATGAACACAGCTTATGACTGATTGCTTGTGATTGATTGCTATTGGGGACATACATTCTGCCAGTTATCTGGCGCCTTTTGGCACTTTAACACTTTACCAGATGACAAGATTTTAGTCAAGTTCAAACTGAAAGTATCTGCAGACTACAAATTCAATGTGATGCAAATTTTGCAATTAGTCTTTGAAATGGGAGAAAACACCACGGGAAATGGAGAAATGCTGGTAACCAGCATTGAGAAAATGTTGGTAACCAGCATTTTCAAAAGCCTTCTTCCTCAGGGTGGTTAAAACATGGGCTTGTCTGGCAAAGGGTTGGTTGTTTGGCAAAAGGTTAAGTATTTACTCGGCCATTGCCAAACAATGTCTTGTTTTACATCCCTGGGGAAGAAATAGCTTGAGGAAAGGGAGAAAATGTTGGTCATCAGTATTTTTCTTTTCCCATATTAACCCTTAGAGCACCGGATAACCCTTGTGGACATTTTCAATCTAGAAATAAGACCCATATAATTGCAATTATAAGGTTCCTCTTTTTCAGAATGTTTCTGCAAAGCAGACAGTGTAGAGCAAAGATCAGACTGCACATTTTGTGCAGTCTGATGTTGATCTACACAGGCCCAGAGGAAACTTAAGTTGCCTTGAAGGGTTTTCATCCTTTCAGAAACAATTCCCATCATACTAACTACATTTAACATATCATCTGCAAACGTTTTCAATATTAACAAGTCAGGGATTTTGTTGAATCCTAAAAAGCTAATATCTGCTGTACTTTTCCTCACATCTACTTTAGTATCTAGGGTTTAGAAAAAATTTACCGGCCGCCTAGTCTGACTTACTACCATGAGTACTGACAAGCCTGTATGCAATTAGCTTAAAAAAACTTGGCCATGCCTTCCATCTACGAAACAGAGAGGAAAAAAAGGATGGAAAATATCAAATCTTGTCATTGAATGGCATCTCAGAAACTTTAACTTGCAAGGTGTCCAAGTTTTAGTCTCTTCTAGAAAGAAAGCAATAGTAGGCTCAAATAATTGGACTAGTCTTTGAAAGGGTTGAAAACATCATAAAGAAAAAAGGAGAATCGCTGATTACCAGCACTTTCTTTATATCTAAAATTGTTCGCATAGGCCATCTTTTTCAGGGTCAGAAAAACACAAGAATAATTTGGCAAAAGCTAAACATGAAACAAAGCTTATGTTCTAAAATGTAACTGATCTGATACAAGTTATACTTACAGATGGATAATGCACTAAAAAACATTGCATCATACCTATATGCCATTTCGAATGACCAAGCTGGCTTATTAGATCGCTTTGGTTTGGGTTCCTTCTTGTATGGGTGGTACTGTCTGGCTTGTCTCTTCTCGTTTTTCTTAGTCTTCATTTCCTCTGGTACTGCCTGCTCTGAAATCTGTATGTATGTAACACTGTTGTTAACCCTCAACTCTTTACCAAACGAAAAAATTTTAGATGGGTCCAATTTAAAAGCATTTGCAGACACCAAATTAAAGGTTACCAAAATGACAAAATTTATCATTTATAGGGTAGAAAACATAGTGGTAAAAGGGAGATTATGCTGGTTACCAGCATTTTCTCTTTTCTCCACAATCTTTTCAAAAGCCTTCTTCCTCAGGGTCATTTAAAGTCTGGATCACGTGGTGACGGCTTAAAGCCCCAAATAAACCAAAGCATGTTTTCAGTATAGAAGTGAGACCCAAATAATCAGTTTCAAGGTTGCTCTAGTCTAAAGCGTTTCAGCAAAGCGGACAATGTAGATCTAAGATCAGGCTGCATATTTTGTGCAGCCTGATCTTGATCTACACTGGCCACAAAGGCAACTATAGTTGTGGAAGGCACTGTAAGGATTAAAATGCTGACCATAACTTTATGCATTTTTGAAGAAAGTGTAGATAAAGTTCAGACTGCATATTTATACCAGTCAAAAGAACCACTCTTAAATGAATTTCCATAAATATTGGCTGGGCATTTGCTCACTTTATTTTAGCAGTTTAAGAGACAAGAGAAAAATATCACACATAGGATACCTATCATCAAGATCAGACTATAAAAACTATGAAGTCTGATGTTAGTTTTACATTGCAAGCTATTTTGTCAACTGTACTGAAAAAAAGAATGCAAACCCTGTTGTTTTTCTTCAAGACTGAAATGAAAACATTCCTTTTAGTCCAGGTACTCAAGGCTCTTTACCAGCATTTTCTCCTTTTCCTACAATGTCTTCTACAGCCTTCTTCCTCAAGGTCATTGAAACTCGGAATTGTGTGGTACAGGGTTAACAAACCTTTACCTTTTCTAGCCGTTGCTGGATGCTACCTTCTTTGTTCAAGGTCTTTTTGTCACCTGCTGCACTGCTAAAACTTACTTTTGCCTTATTGCTCTGCTTCTCACTTTTGCCATCTGCCTTTTTGACTTTCTCCTCTTCTGATCGACTGTCAGAAAAAAGACTGGTTGAAATAAATTCCTTAAACTTTTACCAGACAATCCCAAGTTTTAATGACTCCGAGAAAGACAGCTTTTGACAATGTGGGAACCACCATTTTTTCCCTTTCCCACGATGCTTTCCGTCCATTCCAAGACAAACCCTAACATTTATCCATATTCAGTTGTTCATCTACAATTGCTTTCCATTTGGACAAGTCTAAAATTGTATTAGCTGGTAAACAGTTAACTCTTTACCATACGACAAAATTTTTGACCGGTCCAAATTGAAAGCATTTGCAGACGACAAAATAAATGTGACTCAAAAATTGAAATTTGTTTTGGGAAGGTTAGAAAACATTGTGGGAAAAGGAGAAAATGCTGGTTACAAGCATTTTCTCATTTTCCCACAATGTTTTCAAAAGGCTTCTTCTTCAGGGTCGTTAAAACCTGTGATTGTGTGGTAAAGAGTTAAAGCTAGAAATGGCATCATAATCCTTACATTTCAAATATTTTCTTTACATCTGTAAAACAAGGGTTAACCCTTAACCACACGATCCCCACTTTAAATGACCCTGAAAAAGGAAACTTTTGAAAACATTGTGGAAAAAGGAGAAAGTGCTGGTAACCAGCATTTTCTCCTTTCCCCACAACGTTTCCTTCCCTTTTGAAAACAAATTTCAATTTTTCAGTTACATTTATTTTGTTGTCTGTATATGCTTTCAATTTGGACTAGTCCAAAATTTTGTCATATGATAAAGTGTTTAGGCAGCATGGAGAAACATGAATTCCTTTCAAACCTTTACCACACAACAAAATTTTGGAAGAGACCAATTTCAAAGGATTTGCCAATGACAAATTCAACTTTGGTACATATCAGCTTAAGCTCTCTGACAGAGCAGAAAACATTTTGGGAAAAGGAGAAAATG
Organism: Tridacna gigas; assembly: GCA_945859785.2. Taxonomy (NCBI): domain Eukaryota; kingdom Metazoa; phylum Mollusca; class Bivalvia; order Cardiida; family Cardiidae; genus Tridacna; species Tridacna gigas. Next base: position 48,363,756 of record OX244036.2, read on the forward strand.
TTGGTTACCAGCATTTTCTCCATTTCCCACAATGTTTTTAAAAGCCTCTTTCCCAGGGTCATGAAAAACCAAGGTTGTTTGGTAAAGGGATAAACCTTCAGCAAGAAATCCAGTATTTTATGACCCTGAGAAAAATGCTTTCAAAAACATCATCAAAACTGGAGACTGACTGATTGATTGTATGGTGTTTAAAGCCATTTTCAACATTATTTCAGTTATACCACAGCAGCCAGTGCACCTATCCATACTATCCTTGACTTTCTTCTACCAGTACTATGAAGAATATTCTTCCTAAGCCACTTGCTGCTTTCCCACACAATCATCATCCAAACAATGATCACCAGTGAGAGAGGAATGAATCCTGTTGCAATGACTATCATCAACCCTTTGAAAGGAATTGGCCGAGCAGGGGATTCGAACAGGCAAATTCCTGTTCTCAAGTCCAGTATGCCAGCAACTATGCTACTGGGGCCAAGCTTGAAACTGGAGAAAAATGCTGGTAAACAGCATTTTCTCCTTTTTCCATCATGTTTTTGACCCTTCTACAGACAATTTTGGTAATTTGAGCTGTGTTTAATTTGTCATCTATAAGTGCTTTTAATGAAGAAGTCTCAACCCTTATCCTGCTAAATAAGTGAAATGAAACTTTCAAGCAGATAGAAAAAACCCAAACGTTACTTTTCAAAGGTATTTTTTAAGGAAAAGATATTTCCTTATCAGACACTGTAGATCCAAGATCAGACTGCACATTCTGTGCAGTCTGATCTTGATCTACACTGTCCACAAAAGCCATCGAGTCGTACTTAGCAGCCTACGGGTTTTATGTGGTTGTCTGGTAAAGCATAAGTTCATTTTTCTGCATGGCTGATGTCAGAATTCAGACCACTTTACTTGTTGACTGTAAATACTTTCATTTCGTTGCTGTCTGGTAAAGAGTTTTCCTTTTACCTTTGTTTGTACACATCTTTCATCCCTTTTTTTTCTTTACCAGGTACTACAACTTTTGATTTCATCTGAGCGGCTTCAATCTCCTTTTCCGTTTGTCTAATTTTAGCTATGATATCTCCTATCTTTTTATGCCTGGCTTTTTCTTGAAATTCTCCTCTTACATCTAGATGATTTTCAATTTTCTTTTTCACAGCTGGGCAATCTTTCAATTTCTTATCACAGACTTTTTGTTCCAACACTGCTTTAGTGCTCTTTGGTTTATTTTCTATCGGTCTGGTTTTTGATAGGTCACCTTTCAACTTTTTGTCACACACTTCCTGTTGCACCATTGTTTTTGCTTTGTTTTCTGGTTGTGTGCCCATCAGGTTTACAGTCTTAGAGTGGTCAGCTGTTAGCTTTTTGTCATTTCTACTTTTTGCCAATGTCTTAGAGTTCGCATTATTTTCAACTTGACTGAATTTAGTCTGATTTTCTTCCTGTTCTGTATCGCCTACTTGGCCTTGTAACATTAATTTACTTGTCTCTGGTTTATTTTCAGTCCGGCTGATTTTAGGAAGGCAATCTTGTTTAATATCTCTTGACATAGGTTTCATGGCTATATTCCAGCATAAATCTTCCTTTGAAGTTACTTCTGTAAAATTATCTATTTTAACAGCTTTGTCACCCTCAACACTTTGTTCTTGTTTAATGTAATCTACAACCTTTCCAGATTTAAGAGAGATAGCATCTGCACTGTGTTTCTCAGGTCTGTCTTTTCCACCCTGTGTGCTGTTTGTCAGTGTATTCTCCTTATCCAGTTCATTTACAACAAAAGATTTATCCATATTCATATTCTTGGAGAAACCTGTTTTATTCCTTGGGCTATTTATAGTAAGTGGAATATCTGATGATACTTTTGTACCAGCTCCTTCCATCTCTAGTGATTTGGAGCTGTCTTGAACTTGTGCATCATTCTGAGTCTTACAGCTAATGTTTTGTTCACGAGTCAGGTTACTGTAACTGTTGATTTTATGTCCATCAGCAACATCAATTGTGACAGTTATAATACATGGATCTGATAGGTCTAAGTTTATAGCTCTGCTGCTACTTGTAGCAAAGGTTTTCTGGTGAATTGATGCCACTGCCTTATGAAAAGGGCACTGGTCAACTCTATGATTCCCATCTTTCGTTGGAGAGCTGAAATAAACAAGACGAAACTAACACAATTTTTGGAAAAGAAGGATATTTTAAAAAGTAAAACCCATCCAAATAATTTAGTAATAATCTGGAAAATTATGACCCCTCCCACTTCCTTTCTACTATTCAATCATTCAAAGTCTTTATCATCTTTGTTTCATCATCAATAATTACACAAAATATCATGTGTTTGGTAAGCTTTCTGTCTTTTTCCCATAAATAATTTGCTACACAAGGAATCAAAATTCATGAAGTTATTGTGGTTCATTTAACCCTAGTAACACAATTCCGAGTTTTAACGACCCTCAGAAAACAAGCTTTTGAAAACATTGTTGCAAAAGGAGAAAATGCTGGTGCCCTGCATTTTCTCCTTCTCCCACAACGTTTTCTACTATTTCATAGAACAAAAGTATCATTTGAGCTGCGTTCAGATTGTTGTCTGCAAATGCTTTGAATTTGGACAAGTCTAATATTTTGTCACTTGGTAAAGAGCTAACAAAAAAACTTTTCCTTACAATGAAACAAATATGCTATCAGCTGAAACAATATCCAACAAAACTGCTTTACTTTTATAGTACAGTAATCAAATACATGTATCAAAACAAGTAATTATTTTATCAATTTGGAGTAAAAAATTCACTCAATTCGGTAAACATTTCATTCTTTGTTAGCTTCAAATTGAAAACAATAAAGCAGTTGAACATGTTACCTGTGTAAAGCTTGACTAATAAAATCAGAAAACTCCAAAGATCTATTCCAAATGCCAAGTTCAGTATCTTTGACATTTCGCATGACCAGAAGCCCATCTTCTGTCTTTTCTATTTCTCTCATTGAAGTTTTCCTTCTCTTTTTTCTCTCTAAATCTATCAACAGATCAAGATCTCCAAATCCAGGGATCTCTGATTCCCTTTTACTGGATACAGGTAGTGTATCTTCTTCATCTGTCCAGAACTTCATCCTACACAACTGATCTTGTACATTGATCAGAGTGGGCAAACTTTTAGTTCTAGGACTATCATCTAGCAAAAACAAATCCTCTCTACCATCACGTTCATAGGTAAGTTCTGATTCTTGTGAAATTCTTTCCCCATCTTTTGCAGAAGTTACATGTTCATGGCTTGTGTTCTTTTTGTCTGTGTTGTTACTTGGGTCTTGCAGGGTTTGTTTCTGGGCATTTTCCTCTTTATTACTTACATTTTGCAGACTGTCTAGTGGCATATGATTTGTGTTTGGATTATAGTCCTGTCTGCATTCTTTTCTACTGGTGTGGGTTTTGACATCTACAATAGTACTACTGACTGTTCCATCAGCAGAAATTTTGCTGTTGTCCCTTTCCTTGTCTTTTGAAGACTTTTTCATTTCTTCTTTAGAATTTTCTTTTTCATGTTCGTTTTTCTCTTTGGAGTATTTAATTACATCACTTGCATGAGAATCTCTACGAGGGCCCTTTTTATCTGTTGATGTTGTAGAAGTTGCTTTCCCTGGACTCTGTTTTAGTTTGGATGAATCAGTGTTTCTTTCTGTTGTTGATTTTTTCTTTGGAATCCTTCCCAGAGATCTAACATTTTCTTTACAGTGACTTAGATTAAGGGTTGATAGGACTGAAAAAAGAAAAACAAGAAAGTAAAATCTTTCTGTAACTGCTAAATTATGACATCAACATGAAACATAAGGACATTCGTATGTCATGATAAATTACATCAAAAATTCATTTGCATGATCAGAAAAGCATGTTTATGCCAAAAACAAAGCAATAACTCGTAACTCAAATCTTTTGAAAAAATCAGACTTCTCTCAGTTTCTAAAAGTATGAACTTTTTCTAACAATATGAACTTTTTGTAAAACTAAACAGAAGGCTTCAGAGTATCTAAAGTACTAGTTTTCAGTCAAATATAAACCATTTTGTCTTTAATTTATCACACTATAATCTTTCTTGTGACTTCATGACAAACATTAACCCTGGTATTGTGAGGTTTCTTGATAAGGACAGACAGCACATGTAATTTGGATTTTGGCTGCAATCAACTTGTTCCATTGAGGTTTTATTGCAAGAGGCTTTTCACTGGACTATGTGTGACCTTCACCTTGCATATTTATGTGGCAAGCAAGAAAATGGAGTTTACATACTCTACACAAGTATATTTGCACAACATTGTAGGTCACAAGAACTCAAAACTGAATCCCACAATAATGTCTGATTTTAAGTATGTTCAAAGTGCAGATGACCTAATTCAAAGACAACAGAATGTAAATTCAGCATATGTGCATATACATTTGGCCTTTTACATATAAAGGATCGCTGAAAGAAAGGGGAGAAGTTTACAATTTTGACCTCATGCAGTTTTGCCGTATTAAAATTCTTTTCCAATGACAAATCTAAATTTTCTTTTCATAGTTTCAGGCCAAAGATGTACCTATTCTCTTTAACTCTTTACCATACGACAAAATTTTGGACCAAACTGAAAGCATTTGCAGACAACAAATGCTTTTAAAGGATGATTTCTCTTTCAGATAGGGTAGAAAACATTGTTGGAAAAGGAGAGCATTTTCTCCTTTTCCCACAATGTTTTCAAAAGCTTTTTCTTTTAGGGTGTTAAAAGTTGGGATTGTGTGGTAAAGGGTTAAATACAAGAGGACCATGATGGTCCTAAATCGCTCACCTGAAATGCAACTCAGCTCAACACCATAATGCTACATGCCAAATATGAAAGCTCTAGCCCTTATGGTTTGGGACAAGAAGATTTTTAAAGATTTCCTTCTTTATCTCTATGTGAAATCCGAGAACCCACAACATAGGGTCAACTTTTAACACAAGGGCCATAATATGAAGTATTTTGGTAGAGGGTCACTAGATGATGCTACATGCCATATATGAAAGCTCTAGCCTTTACGGTTTGGGACAAGAAGATTTTTGAAGATTTCCTTCTTTATCTCTATGTGAAATCCGAGAACCCACAACATAGGGCCAATTTCCACACTAGGGCCATTATTTGAAGTATTTTGGTAGAGGGCCACTAGATGATACTACATGCCATATATGAGAGCTCTAGCCCTTATGGTTTGGGACAAGAAGATTTTTAAAGATTTCCTTCTTTATCTCTATGTGAAATCCGAGAACCCACAACATAGGGCCATTTCCAACAATAGGGCCATAATTTGAAGTCTTTTGGTAGAGGGCCAATAGATAATGCTACATGCCAAATATGAAAGCTCTAGCCCTTAAGGTTTGGGACAAGAAGATTTTTACAGATTTCCTTCTTTATCTTTATGTGAAATCCGAGAACCCACAACATAGGGCCATTTTCAACACTAGGGCCATAATTTGAAGTATTTTGGTAGAGGGCCACTAGATGATACTACATGCCATATATGAGAGCTCTAGCCCTTATGATTTGAGACAAGAAGATTTTTAAAGATTTCCTTCTTTATCTCTATGTGAAATCCGAGAACCCACAACATAGGACCATTTTCAACACTAGGGCCATAATTTGAAGTATTTTGGTAGAGGGTCACTAGATGATGCTACATGCCATATATGAGAGCTCTAGCCTTTACGGTTTGGGACAAGAAGATTTTTGAAGATTTCCTTCTTTATCTCTATGTGAAATCCGAGAACCCACAACATAGGGCCATTTTCAAGACTAGGGCCATAATTTGAAGTATTTTGGTAGAGGGTCACTAGATGATGCTACATGCCAAATATGACAGCTCTAGCCCTTAAGGTTTGGGACAAGAAGATTTTTAAAGATTTCCTTCTTTATCTCTATGTGAAATCCGAGAACCCACAACATAGGGCCATTTTCAACACTAGGGCCATTATTTGAAGTATTTTGGTAGAGGGCCACTAGATGATACTACATGCCATATATGAGAGCTCTAGCCCTTATGATTTGAGACAAGAAGATTTTTAAAGATTTCCTTCTTTATCTTTATGTGAAATCCGAGAACCCACAACATAGGACCATTTTCAACACTAGGGCCATAATTTGAAGTATTTTGGTAGAGGGCCACTAGATGATACTACATGCCATATATGAGAGCTCTAGCCCTTATTATTTAGGACAAGAAGATTTTTACAGATTTCCTTCTTTATCTCTATGTGAAATCCGAGACCCCACAACATAGGGCCATTTTCCACACTAGGGCCATTATTTGAAGTATTTTGGTAGAGGGCCACTAGATGATACTACATGCCATATATGAGAGCTCTAGCCCTTATGGTTTGGGACAAGAAGATTTTTACAGATTTCCTTCTGTATCTCTATGTGAAATCCGAGAACCCACAACATAGGGCCATTTTCAAACTAGGGCCATAATTTAAAGTATTTTGGTAGAGGGCCACTAGATGATACTACATGCCATATATGAGAGCTCTAGCCCTTACGGTTTGGACAAGAAGATTTTTAAAGATTTCCTTCTTTATCTCTATGTGAAATCCGAGAACTAACAACATAGGGCCAATTTCCACACTAGGGCCATTATTTGAAGTATTTTGGTAGAGGGTCACTAGATGATACTAGAGGGCCACTAGATGATGCTACATGCCAAATATGAAAGCTCTGGCCCTTACGGTTTGGGACATGAAGATTTTTTCAGATTTCCTTCTTTATCTCTATGTGAAATCCAAGAACCCAAAACATAGGGCCAATTTCCACACTAGGGCCATTATTTGAAGTATTTTGGTAGAGGGCCACTAGATGATACTACATGCCATATATGAGAGCTCTAGCCCTTATGGTTTGGGACAAGAAGATTTTTAAAGATTTCCTTCTTTATCTCTATGTGAAATCCGAGAACCCACAACACAGGGCCATTTTCAAACTAGGGCCATAATTTGAAGTGTTTTGGTAGAGGGCCACTAGACGATGCTACATGCCAAATATGAAAGCTCTAGCCCTTAAGGCTTGGGACAGGAAGATTTTTACAGATTTCCTTCTTTATCTCTATGTGAAATCCGAGAACCCACAACATAGGGCCAATTTCCACACTAGGGCCATTATTTGAAGTATTTTGGTAGAGGGCCACTAGATGATACTACATGCCATATATGACAGCTCTAGCCCTTATGGTTTGGGACAAGAAGATTTTTAAAGATTTCCTTCTTTATCTCTATGTGAAATCCGAGAACCCACAACATAGGGCCATTTTCAAACTAGGGCCATAATTTGAAGTATTTTGGTAGAGGGTCACTAGATGATGCTACATGCCAAATATGAAACCTCTAGCCCTTAAGGTTTGGGACAAGAAGATTTTTACAGATTTCCTTCTTTATCTCTATGTGAAATCCGAGAACCCACAACATAGGGCCATTTTCAAACTAGGGCCATAATTTGAAGTATTTTGGTAGAGGGCCACTAGATGATGCTACATGCCAAATATGAAAGCTCTAGCCCTTAAGGTTTGGGACAAGAAGATTTTTACAGATTTCCTTCTTTATCTCTATGTGAAATCCGAGAACCCACAACATAGGGCCAATTTCCACACTAGGGCCATTATTTGAAGTATTTTGGTAGAGGGCCACTAGATGATACTACATGCCATATATGAGAGCTCTAGCCCTTATGGTTTGGGACAAGAAGATTTCTAAAGATTTCCTTCTTTATCTCTATGTGAAATCCAAGAACTCACAACATAGGGCCATTTTCAACACTAGGGCCATAATTTGAAGTATTTTCGTAGAGGGTCACTAAATGATGCTACATGCCAAATATGAAAGCTCTAGGCCTTAAGGTTTTGGACAAGAAGATTTTTAAAGATTTCCTTCTTTATCATTATGTGAAATCGGAGAACACAAAACATAGGACCATTTTCAACACTAGGGCCATAATTTCAAGTATTTTGGTAGAGGGCCACTAGATGATACTACATGCCATATATGAGAGCTCTAGCCCTTATGGTTTGGGACAAGAAGATTTTTAAAGATTTCCTTCTTTATCTCTATGTGAAATCCAAGAACCCACAACATAGGGCCATTTTCAACACTAGGGCCGTAATTTGAAGTATTTTGGTAGAGGGCCACTAGATGATGCTACATGCCAAATATGAAAGCTCTGGCCCTTACGGTTTGGGACAAGAAGATTTTTGAAGATTTCCTTCTTTATCTCTATGTAAAATCCGAGAACCCACAACATAGGGCCAATTTCCACACTATGGCCATTATTTGAAGTATTTTGGTAGAGGGCCACTAGATGATACTACATGACATATATGAGAGCTCTAGCCTTTATGGGTTGGGACAAGAAGATTTTTACAGATTTCCTTCTGTATCTCTATGTGAAATCCGAGAACCCACAACATAGGGCCATTTTCAAGACTAGGGCCATAATTTGAAGTGTTTTGGTAGAGGGCCACTAGATGATGCTACATGCCAAATATGAAAGCTCTAGCCCTTAAGGCTTGGGACAAGAAGATTTTTACAGATTTCCTTCTTTATCTCTATGTGAAATCCGAGAACCCACAACATAGGGCCATTTTCAAACTAGGGCCATAATTTAAAGTATTTTGGTAGAGGGCCACTAGATGATGCTACATGCCAAATATGAAAGCTCTGGCCCTTACGGTTTGGGACAAGAAGATTTTTAAAGATTTCCTTCTTTATCTCTATATGAAATCCGAGAACCCCAACATAGGGCCAATTTCCACACTAGGGCCATTATTTGAAGTATTTTGGTAGAGGGCCACTAGATGATACTACATGCCATATATGAGAGCTCTAGCCCTTATGGTTTGGGACAAGAAGATTTTTACAGATTTCCTTCTTTATCTCTATGTGGAATCCAAGAACCCACAACATAGGGCCATTTTCAACACTAGGGCCATAATTTGAAGTATTTTGGTAGAGGGCCACTAGATGATGCTACATGCCAAATATGAGAGCTCTAGCCCTTATGGTTTGGGACAAGAAGATTTTTAAAGTTTTTTCTCTCGGTTGCCATGGCAACCAGAGTTCTTCATGGAATTCAAATCTTTGAAGTATTTTGAAAGTGCATCACCTAAGGATCATTTCTGTGAAGTTTCACTGAAATCTGTTGGGCGGTTTCAGAGGAGAAGATTTTTTAAGTAATTGTTCACGGACGGACGGACACACGGACGGACGGACGCCGGACAACGATCGATCACAATAGCTCACCCTGAGCACTATGTGCTCAGGTGAGCTAAAAACAAAAATAACCATATTCTGTAAATTGGTTTACAACTGGCTAAAGATGAATACCATAGCCACCTTGAAAATGCTTCTGTTGAAATAATAAATACATTTTTTTTTTAAATTCTAAAACCAATATTCCTTCCAGACGTGTCTGTAACATTCTGTAATATGGTACTTTTCCACTTTTCATCTCCCTGCAGTGGAAACTTGTGGAAACATTGAAGCAAACGGAACAATTGAACCCCAAGCTACTTTCCACCATATTCAATACAGCAATTTCCCTTTCTTTCATTCATTTCTTCACTGGATCAACTTCTCCAGTAAAAAACAGGCTTGAAAAAGCATGTATGGCAATTGATTGCCTTTTACCAAACAATCCAGCAGTTAGCAATATCATGGAGAAAGGCTTTTAACTCATTACCAAATGACAAAATTTTGGACTTTGACAAATTGAAGGCATTTGCAGACAACAAAATAAATGTGACTCAAAAACTGAAATTTGTTTTGGCAAGGGTACAAAACACTGTGGAAAAAGGAGAAAATGCTAGTTACTAGCATGTTCTCCTTTTCCCAAAATGTTTTCAAAAGGCTTCTTCCCCAGGGTCATTTAAAGTCTGGTTTCTTGAATTGGAGTTTAACGCCGTTTTAACAGCTTAGGTCATATCACAGTGGTCATGCACCTATGCATGGGTTTCCTGCCTTTCTCACACCAGTACTCCCACAACTTTCTTTTCAACTCACTGACTACTTTTTTCACATGCACCAGAGATGAGAGGTGAAAAATTGCCGGAAAGAAAGTTTGCCTCAACCGGATATCGAACTCACAACCACCAGGTCATGAGTCAGATACACTAACTACTGAGCTACCTGGGCAGGTTTTGTTTAAAGTCTGGATTGTGTGGTAAAGGGTTAAAATCATTATGAAGGAAATGCTGGTAACTACCTTTTTCACATTCCATCTGTTTCTTCTCCATGACTGATATTTTGGACACTTTCTTCTTGGTGGGGTTCTTCTTATCCTGCTGCTCCCTGTTAAGAGAACAATGCAGATTTGTCTTTCATATGCTTACATTATTAACTTGACTCTTTACCACACTATAAAATTCAAGACTGGTCCAAATCATACCCTTTTGCAGATGACAAATTACATATGACTCAAATGATGGAATATGTCATGAAAAGGGTAGTAAACACTGTGGAATAAAAGAGAAAATGCTGGGTACCAGCATTTTCTTCTTTTCCCACAATGTTTTCTGAACCTTTCTTTCTCAGGATCCTTAAAACTCTGGACTGTGTGGTAAAGGGTTAAGTTTTCCATGTTAAAATAACTGCAAGCCTGATTTAATACAGAATCTCCTGTCAATAAACTTTCTGCAGCAGACTTTTCAAAATATATAAAGAAAAGGAGAAAAATAGCATGTGACAATGCCTTACCACTGTTCTCACATCTATATATGAAGGGATATCAAAAAGTTTTCACCCTCACACAGAAAAAAGCAAATTATTCAGATTCAAACTGCTTTATTTTTCAACATAGTCCCATTCAAACTCTACACACTTGTTCCATCTTGCTTGCCATGAATTGATTCCGGATTTGTAGTACTAACCAGCCCTCCACAGCAGCAGTCAATTAACCAAACGACAGACGATAGATCGCTCCTCCCACTGATGTCACGTGACCCGCGAATCTAGAACCCTAGACAAACATTACCCAGACATGAGGGCTTAGCTAGGAGACATATGCAAGTTACCAGAAGATACTTTAACATGAAATAATTGTTCAAGATAAAATAAGCATGGGAACAATTTGAGAAAAGGTAGTTACATCTTTTGGATTTAGGTTTTTGGAAGTTTTATAGGTGAAAATTGAAACAGAGACTGTTTATTTCGAAGTCAGTTGACTTACACCTCTTACGCCACTTATGTTTGATAATGTAGGTAAAATACGTGTACATGTAACTTGTGCTTCCTAAATATTTCTTATAGTCATTGGTCTTCAAATGCAATTCATCTTTTACCTGGACAAAAATAAGCTTTTTCAAAGTTACAGAGATTTTTTCCATTACTTAGTCTGAGATATATGCTTCAATAATTTCACCAGAAATTGCAAGACTTTTACATTACCAAATGAAATATACACGTTTTTAACAGGGCAATATGATTACCAAATGTTTGAATTGAAATTAGAAGATACATTAACAAATGATAGGTTTACCAAATTGATTTTTTCAAGTTTGAGGGAAAAAGCCGAGGAGAAGAATAAAAAGAATAAAAACATGAATATATTTCTAAGCATTCGCCGGTAAATACTATGCTGTAAGAGTAATAGAAAAATAAATTGACTTACACAATGAACATGTATAATCCAAGTTTCAAACACTAATAATCGTTGAAAGGGGTTATAGACGGTCACAAAGAGTCAGACTGATATGACACGTGTGTGTAATTTTACAAGTAGGACAGTACCAGACGCTTTTGGGGTGGAATACCGATATCAAAGGAATACCGCATAAACCCTTGCTCCACGTTTTGCGTAAAAAGTGGCAACATGTACAACAAATCAAACGGAAATGGCTTGATTGGTACCTGATTGATTTTCAATAAATAAATAATAGTTTAGGGGAGATTAAAAGATTGAAAATAAAGGGAGGGGAAAGATGGTTATAAATATATAGGGTGGCATATTGTCTTTAATTTAACAGGCTTTAAGTTTGCATCCATAGATAAGTTAAAATACAGAGACCAATGGGAACAACGTTTTTAATGGTTTACTGATGGAAGAAGATGGCATTTATTTTTAATTTAAACAAATGTCAAAACTGGGGGGGGGGGGGGGGGGGGGGGTGCTGTTTAGGTTTGACTTCTATGAAGACTATATGAAAAGCATTTTTACCCGAATTTCGTCGACTCAAATTTTATTTAAGGATAATTTGCGAGGGGGGAAAAGATTCAACAAAAGAGATGTAACCAGCATTCAAAATAACAAGTCAACTCAATTTGGTAAGAAAATGAATTACCGAGTATATATTTAAATGAAAAATACGGTAAAGGAAATAAATAACTGAACATGATAAAATCCAATCAGTTGTCTAAAATATTATCTATACATTTCCTTTAGTAAAGAAACAGGAATCTGTTGCCAAGATTGAAATTCTGGAAAATTTATGACAATAAAAAAGCATGTTAACAAGAAGTATTCATTTATTTTTCTCCTTTTAAATCTGAATTTGTCTTCTGCAACAATAGTTTTACCAGGTGTAACTCTGCATCTTGAAATTGCAGTCGTAAGGATTATTAATGGATATCAAGTTTAAAGTTATTCATCAGTTTTTTCTCATAAATATACTATACATTTATATATAGTTATAACTCCTAATGATTCAGAATGTCTAGGTTTTATAATGGCAAGACGGCTTCCGCTCTGAATGGAAAAATACTGATTGCTGATTGGCTTATTGATTTTTTTGATTGACAGCTGGCGTTTGGTTAATTCATCATCACCATCCTGACCTGTTGACATCTTCTTAGCTCTATCTGCCAGGCTGGAATTCCTTCACCCAGTCTGTGATAATTGCATAAGAAGGGGAAGACTTCCTATATACAGCAGTCAATCACTCTTCAACTTGTTTGGCAGACAGATCTTCCAGGACCAGGAACTTCATCACTGCTCTGTACTCAGTTTTGTCCATTTTGACAACTCACAGGGGACAACTCACAGGGGGTTTGTTTCAACAAAGGTTGAAATCTTTACACCTGTTTTTGCAGAAGGATGCTGTGCAGTATTTTGTTTAACTCTTTACCACACAGCAAAAATTTAGACTTTTTGACCGTGTTTGCAGATGACAATTTAAATGTGGCTCAAATACAGTCGAATGTCCATTGCTCGAACATCTACTCCTCGAAGTTCTCTATATGTCGAAGTAAATTTAAAGTCCGGATTGAATTGCTCTATTTCTCTATATAAAGTACTATCCGCACGTCAAAGTCCCTATCTTGAAGTTTCTCCATACGTCGAACCTAATTTCAGGTCCGAACTTCAATGATCCGGTTAATTTACACATCTTTACTTTGAACACAGTACACAATTTTCACACATTTTAAGTGACTTTAATTATAAACATAGGTGTTATACATAATTAATAGAAATTTTGGATACAATTACGGTATGTTCTTCGCACATTTTCGATCACTGACTTTTGTCAGCTCGGGTGTTAACGTGCCAGTCATCTTGACTTGCAGATAATCATTGGTAATTAGTTCGGTCAGAAGTGTTTGGACTGAGATTTTTCGTACTATACGCTGTGATTCTGGCCGTGGCTATAGAAAGACTGGGCATTTTGTTGTCGGCCGAAAATACAAATATCCTCGAGGATACCGCTACTAAGGACTTGCCTGGTGAAAGAAACCCGGTAAAGTCCGGGAGATAGCCAGCAACTTCGGCTGATGAAATGCTTTTTTAATTTCACAATTTTCAGTATTGTTCTTACAGACAGAATTAAAAAAAAAAATAATGTTAATAAAAGAAAATAAACACTATGAATCCTTTACTCTTTAATTTTCAAAACGACGATCGGTTAACTAGAGAGGGAACAATGTAATGTACGGCCTGTGAACGAAGTATGCTTCGGTTACCTACTTCCGGTACCTGACACACTCATCTGAGGAATCTCTGCACATCGAACTTTCTATACCTTGAACTTTTTTCGGTAGTCCCCTGAACTTCGAGGTATGGATATTCCACTGTATTGGAATCTTTGTTTGAAAGGTTACCAGCATTTTCTCCTTTTCCCACAATGTTTTCAAAAGCCTATCTTCCCATGGTTGGGATTGTGTTGTAAACTTTAAATAGCAATAAAATTCCTTGACAATACAAAATGATCCTGTGCTTCAATAGCTACAGAAAGCTTTGTAGGAGACAAAGGAATATTGCAGGTGACCAGCATTTTCTCCTTTCTCCATAAATTTTTCTAACAGTTCAAAGACGAATTTCATGATTCATATTGTCTACAAATCCTTTCAATAGGGATAAGCAGCTTCTCCTTTTCCCACAATATTTTCTACTCTCTTTCAGAAAAATCCAATCATTGCAGCCTAAAATATTGTCACATGGAAAAGAATTACCATTACTGAAAAATAAAACAATTCAAATATGGATAGTATCAATTCAAACCTGGGACTGTCATCAGTTTCATTCACTTTTAGCAGCTTTGCTTTCTTCAGACTACTGTTGTCAGGTGCAGTTTCAGATATCCTTTTTTTACCTGTGTCCATTTTGCTCTTTTTCTCAATAGGAGTAGTTTCTGAGTTATTGACACACTCAACACTCTTTTTTTTTTCAGTATCTGTAATTTTACAAAACAAAGCACCTTCTGTTTTCTCCTTACAACTGGAAGGTTTGAAAACGTGTGATTCTACATTTAAACTTTTTGTTTCATGTATATGTGGAATTTCACCATCTTTCCGTCCAATTTTTTCAGATTTGTGTCGCTTTCTTTTGGACTCATCTGCATCAAAATTCACAACAGTTTTTGAACTATCCCTACCTCCATTCAGTGTAACTGATAGAGAATTGTCAGTCTTATGTCTTTTCCTTTCCTTTGGTTCTATTCTGTTTGATGCTTTTCTTTTCTCCTCATTTGAGTCTCCTTTACAACTTATGGGTTGTTCCTGCTTGGTCTCCTTTCCCAATGAATGCTTATCACACTTGTCTATTTCATTCTTTTGCTGCTCATAGAAAGAACTAAAGCTTTCTTCCAGGTTGCTTGATTCTATAAGACTAGACGATGGCGGTTTTTCTAAAAAATCATTTGCAGGGTCAATTCTAGAGTCTGATCGCACAGCTGTTTCTTTCCCTGGAGATAAACAAATGACTGATTGATTGTATGATATTTAATGCAGTTTTCAACATGATTTCGTATTATATTGTAGCAGCCAGTGAACCTACCCATGCTTTCCTTGAGTTTCTTTTTACCAGTGCTCTGCACAATATTCTTCCCAAACCACTGGCTGCTTCCCCACATAACCATCATCAAAACAATGAGCAGCGGTGAGAGAGGAATGAATCCTGTTGCAATGACTATCATCAACCCTTGGAAAGGCATTTGCCGAGCTGGGGATTCAAACCAGCAACCCCGGGGTCTCAAGTCCTATATGGTAGTGATTGCTTTACCGTGGCTTGGTGATAAACAAACAAGCAGAGAATGCATTACCCAAACTCTTTTCCGAATGATAAAATTTTTCACTTGTCCATAATGAAAGCATTTGTCGACAAATTCATTGTTGCTAAATGATGAGTTTGTCTTCAAACAGGTAGAAAACATGATGGAACAAGCATTCTGATAGTATTGCATAGCAATACACAGTCCCCTACCGGCCGTATGTATCGCTGGCATATCAGTGAAATTTTTAAAGTCCAAGGCTGTAAATGCGGCAAAAAGCAGTGGAGCGGGACGAAACTCAAACTTGATGTGTAAGTCATGGTGGTTGATGTACACACCAAAAATCAGCTCCATATGTATCAGAGTTTAGAAAAAAAGTGTGGAAAATGTTTTTTCAGTGAAATTTTTAAAGTCCAAAGCCCGTAAATGTGGCAAAAAGCAGTGGAGCGGGACGAAACTCAAACTTGATGTGTAATTCATGGTGGTTGATGTACACACCAAAAATCAGCTCTATATGTATCAGAGTTTAGAAAAAAAGTGCGGAAAATGTTTTTTCAGTGAAATTTTGTAAGTCCAAGGCCCGTAAATGCATCAAAAAGCAGTGGAGCGGGACGAAACTCGAACTTGATGTGCAAGTCATGGTGGTTGATGTACACACGAAAAATCAGCTCTATATGTAGCAGCATTTAGAAAACAAGAGGGCCATGATGGCCCTGTATCGCTCCACTGGCTTATAAATATAAACCACGAAGAAAAGTCTTCACTATATAAGCCCTTATAAAACTTTGACCTCATGGCTACAGTCTGACTAAATGGGGAATATTGTATTAGAAGAATAACATGCCAAATGTGGGAGTTCTTGGCCTTATGGCTGGTAACAAGATGGTTTCTGAACTTTTCACTCCATAAACCCATGTAAAACTTGTGATCCCTGGTGCAGGGCCAAACTTGATCCTAGAGCTGTAACTTGGGCCCTCTTTGTAACTGTCCACTAAATAATGCTATAATTATATGCAAAATTTGGTAGCCTAAGCCTTATGGCTATGTACACCAAGATTTAAAAGTTTTCCCTATGTAAGCCTATGTAAATCTTGTGAACCCCCCCCCCTCCAAGTATGAGGCCAAATTGACCCCAGGACTATACTTTGGGCACTTTTGGTAGACTCCAACTAGATCAAGCCAAATGCCAAATTTGGTAGCTCTAGGCCTTATGGTTTCAGACAAGAAGATATTTAAAGTTTTCTCTATATAAGCCTATGTATAAAACTTGTGACCCCTGGGGAAGAGCCAATTTTGACCCCAGGGCTATAATTTGAAGACACATGATAGAGGTCTACTACATAAAGCTACATGCCAAATTTGGTAGCCCTATGCCTTATGGTTTCAGACAAGAAGATTTTTAAAGTTTTCTCTATATAAGCCTATGTAAAACTTGTGACCCCTGGGGCAGAGCCAATTTTGACCCCAGGGCTATAATTTGAAGAAACTTGATAGAGGTCTACTACATAAAGCTACATGCCAAATTTGGTAGCCCTATGCCTTATGGTTTCAGACAAGAAGATTTTTAAAGATTTCCAATATTTTTCAGTTTTGTTGCCATGGCAACCAGAGTTTTTGAAGGAATCAAATTCTTTCAAGAAATTCTGAAGAGGACCATGTCAGGATCATTTCTGTGAAGTTTCGTGAAAATCGGATGGGTAGTTTCAGAGAAGAAGATGTTTGAAATAAAAGTTAACGCACGGACGGACGGACGGACGACCGACCGGACGGACGGACGGACGCACGACGGACACCGGGCCATGACATAAGCCCGCTGGCCTTCGGCCAGTGGAGCTAAAAAGTGCGGAAAAATGTTTTATCAGTGAAATTTTGTAAGTCCAAGGCCCGTAAATGCGTGAAAAAGCAGTGGAGCGGGACAAAACTTGAACTTGATCTGTAAGTAATGGTGGTTGACTTACACAGCAAAAGTCAGGTGAATATCTACCAGCATTTAGAAAAAAAAGTCTGGAAAACTGATTTATCAGTGAAATTTTGTAAGTCCAAGGCCCGTAAATCCGTGAAAAACCAGTGGACCGGAACAAAAGTCAAACTTGATCTGTAAGTCATGGTGGTTGAGTTACACAGCAAATCTGAGATCAATACCTACCAGCATTTAGGAAAAAAGTCCGGAAAACTGATTTATCAGTGAAATTTTGTAAGTCCAAGGCCTGTAAATCTGTGGAAAACCGGTGGACCGGAACGAAAGTCGAACTTGATCTGTAAGTGATGGTGGGTGACTTACACACCAAAAGTCAGCTCAATATGTACCAGCGTTTAGAAAAAAAGTCCGGAAAACTGAATTGCCGGACTGATGGACAGACGGACAGATGGACAGACGGACAGACGGAGTGCAAACCTAAAGTCCCCTTCAGCTTTGCCGGTAGGGGACTAAAAAGGAGAAAATACTGGTTACCAGCATTTTCTCCTTTTCCCAAAATGTTTTCAAAAGCCTTCTTGTTCATGTGATTCAACTGATTTTATTTGTTTATGAAAGTGTAGGAAACATTGTGGGGAAAGGATAAAATGCCGTTTACCAACTTTTTGTTCTTTTCCTACATTTTTTTCAAAAGCCCTTTTCCTTCTCATCGTTAAAACTTGGAATTGCATGGTAAAGGGTAAGTGTTGACCATTGAAGAATGCGAATGAAAACATGGTGTAAAAAGGAGAAAATGTAAGTAACAAGCATGTTCTTCTTCGTCCACACTGTTTTGTATTCTTTTCAAAAACAAAACCCATTATTTGAACCATACTTAAGTGGTTGTCTTTAATTATTTTTCAAAATGGACAAATATAAAATTTTGTCATGAGGTAAACAGTTAAGTGTTGATCCTTTGTGAGGGAGAGGACTTTTGAAAACATTAAGCACCCTTTTCCAGTAGTGTTTTCTATCCTTTCAAAGATAAATTTTTTGTTTATTTGTTAGTGTTTAAATCTTTCCCACAAGACAAAATTTTAGACTCATCCAAATTGAAAGCACCTGCAGACTACAAATTTAATATGGCTCAAATAATTTCTGTCTTCGAAATGGTATAAAACATTGTGGGAAAAGGAGAAAATGCTGGTGATCAGCATTTTCTCCTTTTCCCACAATGTTTTCAAAGCCTCTTTCCTCAAGGTCATTAAAACTTTGGATTGTTTGGCAAAGAGTTAACACTTTTTTCAACATTATCGAAGTTCTAACATGATAGTCCATGCACCAAACCAATGCTTTCCTGGAGTTTCTTTTACCAGTATTTTGCACAACATTCTTCCCAGGCGACTGGTTGCTTTCCCACATTACCATAGTCTAACCAATTGTCAAAGAGAGGAATGACCCCTGTCCTGACTATCATTAATCTTCAGAAAGAAATAGGCCAAGCTGGGTAATCAAACCAGTGATCCCCTGGTCTACAGTCCAGCACCAAACTAACTGAGCTACCTGCCTTGAGCCTTTAATCTTTACCAAACAACAAAATTTTACACTCGTTCAAATTCAAAGCTGTTGTCAAACTAAATGTGGGTCACTTGATGACATCTGAAAGGGTAGAAACCCGAAAGATTAGAAAACATGGTGGAAAAAGGAGAAAATGCTCATGACCAGCATTTTCTTCTTTTTACACAATGTTTTCAAAAGTTTACTTCCCCAGGGTCATTAAGCCTTGGGATTGTGTGGTAAAGGGTTGAAAGACAACCTCCATACTTTGAGCCACACCTACTTTGTTGTCTGCAACTGTTTTCAATATGGACAAGTATATGAGCCATGCTCTATCAAAAGGGGACTTACTGTATCTGCGGGAAAAAAATATCATCCCAGGTCAGCCTGCGCAGTCCATGCAAGCTGACCTGGGCCGAAACTTTTCGCTATTGGTCAATTTTTCTGTATGTCCAAGGACTAGTCTACCTTACGATACAGTTGGTTGTAAGACAAAGTGGATTTTATGGATCCATAATCATGCGATGACATACTGGGTATAATGCATTATAAAGATGCATTAAGCCCCTTTTTGCCAAAGCATGGCTCATATATTTTTCTCATCTGGTAAGGAGTAAAGGTATACACTTGCACTTACCTCTAACGAGTTTGGATGTTTTGGAAAGTACAATACAGTGAAGATTCTGCCTCCTTGCACTTGAACCTGGGTTTTCTGGTAAATTTCTGTCTGACATTATCAGCAGAATATCTTCACCACTTTTAACAAGGGAAACCTGAAAATCAAATAATCCGATGCACAGTTCAGTAACAGCAACATTTTTTCTGAATTTAGAACCTTACTTCTCTTCGAGGATTGATTGTATTGTAGCATTATTTCAGTCATATCATGATGACAGCTCACTAGCTTATTATTATCTTTGGTTTCACCAATACTATGCTAGAGCTCTGAAGAGTCTTACCCACGGGCATAGCCACGAAATACTGGGTGAGGACTGAACTCTAAACCTGTGTTGTAAATCTTTTACCTTCACCACTGGGCCAGGCCTTTCAGAACAATTATCTTCAGGCCATGTCATTAAAACAAGAGGGCCATGATGGCCCTGTATCGCTCCACTGGCTTATAAATATAAACCATAAAGAGAAGTCATCACTATATAAGCCCTTATAAAACTTTGACCCCAGGGCTACAGTCGGACTAAATGGGGAATATGTGTATTAGAAGAATAACATGCCAAATTTGGGAGTTCTTGGCCTTATGGCTAGTAACAAGACGGTTTCTGAACTTTTCACTCCATAAACCCATGTAAAACTTGTGACCCCTGGTGCAGGGCCAAACTTGATCCTATGGCTGTAACTTGGGCCCTCTTTGTAGTTGTCCACTAAATAATGCTATAATTATGCAAAATTTGGTAGCCCTAAGCCTTATGGCTATGTACACCAAGATTTAAAAGTTTTCCCTATGTAAGCCCATGTAAATTTTGTGAACATCCCCCCTCCCACCCCCCAGCAAGAGGCCAAATTGACCCCAGGACTGTTCTTTGGGCAATTTTGGTAGACACCAACTAGATCAAGTTAAATGCAAAATTTGGTAGCTCTAGGCCTTATGGCTAGGTACAGGAAGATTTTTAAAGTTTTCTCTATACAAGCCTTTGTAAAACTTGTGACCCCTGGGGAAGAGCCAATTTTGACCCCAGGGCTATAATTTGAAGAAACATGATAGAGGTCTACTACATAAAGCTACATGCCAAATTTGGTAGCCCTATGCCTTATGGTTTCAGACAAGAAGATTTTTAAAGATTTCCAATATTTTTCAGTTTTGTTGCCATGGCAACCAGAGTTTTTGAAGAAATCAAATTCTTTCAATAAATTCTGAAGAGGACCATGGCAGGATCATTTCTGTGAAGTTTCATGAAAATTGGATGGGTAGTTTCAGAGAAGATGTTTGAAATAAAAGTTAACGCACGGACAGATGGACAGATGCACGCACGGACGCACGACGGACACCGGGGCATGACATGAGCCCGCTGGCCTTCGGCCAGTGGAGCTAAAAAGACATTTTGCTACCTTTAAGATATTTTCATTTTTGTTGCTTGTACTATTTTGTTGTACTGTTTGAAAGAAAAAGTAATGCGCTCTACAGTAAGTAGCTGTACATATTTCATCCAATTCAGAACTTCCATTGACTTACATGCAATTTTCAGTATGCAAGAAAATTTATATCACTTTTTCTGATCATTTCATCATATGGAAAACTATACTGGTAGGGAGAAAGGTTACTGGAGCCATCTGCCAAGCCGCGTAGCTCAGTCGGTAATGTACAGGACTTGAGAACAGGAGGTCGCTGGTTCGATCCCCGGCTCTACCAATTTCTTTCCGAGGATTGATAATAGTCAGTGCGACAGGATTCATTTCTCTCTCACCGCTGACCATTGTTTCAACAATAGCTATGTGGGAAAGCAGCCAGTGGCTTGGAAAGAATATTAAGCGAAGTATTGGTAAAAGAAACTCCAGGAAAGCATGGATAGGTGCACTGGCCGCCGCAATATAACTGAAATAATGTTGAAAACAACGTTAAACACCATACAATTATTACAATCATACTGGAGCCATCTATATGAAAATGCTGTTTAACTCTTTACCAAACTACAAAATTTTGGACCAGACAATAATAAAAGCATTTGTTGATGACAAATTAAAGGTTGCTAAAATGATGATTTCTCTCTTCAAAAGGGTAGAAAACATTGTGGGAAAAGGAGAACATGCTTGCTACCAGCATTTTCTCCCTTTCCCACATTGATTTCCAAAGCAGTTTTTATGTGGGACGTTAAAACTTGTGACTGTGTGTTACAGGGTTAATCCAAAAAATGTTCATTAAACCATATGGGTTCTCTTTTTGTAAATTGAAAAGCTACATGCTAAAAATTTTATTTTTTACCTCTGTACTCTGAATAATCATAAATGATCTACATCCAGTAAACAAGAGGGCCATAATGGTCCTACAATCAACCACCTGAAATCTCAGCACCTGATATTCAGTATGTATAATTCTATGCAAAATCACTTTGGAAGGTGACTGCATTTGAAGTTTGACTGAAGTTGACCTTTAAGATAAGGGAAAGATTTTTTTTTTTATAATTTTTTTCCTGTTTTTACACATTGTCCTTATCATTCAGAAACAAATGCCATCATTTGAGCCATTTGTTTGTAGTGTGTTAAATACCATTTTCAAAATTATTTCAGGTATACCATGGCAGCTGGTATACCTATCCATGCCTTTCTGGAGTTTCTTTTACCAGTACAATGAATAATATTCTTTCTATACCACTGGTGCTTTCCCACATGACCGTTCTCTGAACAATGATCAGTAGTGAGAGAGGAATGAATCTTGTTGTAATGGCCATCATCCTAAGAAAGCTGGGGATTCAAACCAACAACCCCCTGGTATCAAGTCCTATATGCTACCAAATGCACTACCAGGCTTGGCTCATCTAAGCCATGTTTAACATATCATCTATGAATGCTTTCAAAATGGACAAGTCCAACATTTTTGTATGTCTGGTTGTAAGTTCAGAAATTGTCAACCATGTATAAAGCACAACAGACTTCATGCACAGGTGAGCTAAAATTAGCAGAAACTAATCTCTTGTATGTAACAATGGCGAAAGTAATCATAAAAGATATACATGACCAGCATTTACTCCCCTTCCCACAATATTTTCTACACTTTCTGATACAATACTCATCATATGAGCCACATTAAATTTGTTGTCTGCAATTTTTTTTTTCACTTTTGACAAATGTACACTTTGTCTTCTGGTAAAGAGTTTTGAAAATCCTGAAACTTCAACTACTTACTGACTCAGTTTTCCAAAAATAATCCTGTATTCTTGAGAATCTGTCCTTAGAGTCTAAGGGCCTCAGGGAACAGATATTGAAATACCAACTCCTTGAGAAGATTTCTCCCTTCTGCATCATGCCAGCTGCAGGTACCATCTTTAAGTAGTTTTCCATGATGGTACAATTCTTCACCTGCCACTTGAGATTTAAGCACCGTCCCCTTATCAGAAAAAAAGATTTTTTTTTTCAAAAGGATAAGCAAACTTGAACTAACTACCATGAATATATGAGCCACGCTCTGTGAAAATGGGGGCTTAATGCATCTGCGAAAAGTATTGACCCAGGTCAGCCGGTGCGAATGTCAAAGGACCAGTCTACCTCATGATTTAGACAGTTCTTCGACAAAATGGATTACATGACTCCATAATAACATTACGACTTGCCTGGTATCACCCATCACGGAGATGCATTTAGCCCTCTTTTGCCAAAGTGTGGCTCACATATAACTTCTTACACCCTCACACCAGACTACTTTTGCTTGTTCCAAGCAATTGCTCCTTTTACCTCTATGTTTTCATGACATTTCAATGAAAAAAAAAAAAATCTTTTCCTGTAACACATAAATCAAAGTAATCTCTATCAAAATTCTGAGCAACAGCCTTTTGTCAAGAAACAAAAATATATTCCTTTAAGTTTTTCTCTGTTTTGTAAGTTTGACTAGTTTTAGTTGGTCTTATTTTAACCCTTGTGGTCATGGCTTTACTTTTAAAGTACTGGTAAATAAATTTCTTCCATGTTTGTTTCTTTGATGGTAGATTGGTTAGTTTAAAGTTTACTACCATTTCCAGTGGTTTTCAACTTATCAGTCCAGTTACTGTAGTCACTGCATCTATCTGTATCAAAATGGACGCTTCCATTGATTGTAAAGTATAGAAAGCAACAGGATACTGTCTAATACAATTGACACTATCAAAAATGTAATGACCTATTTCATTTGCTTGTTTATTTGTATTGGAGTTTACCTCCATTTTAACAGCTTAGGTCATATCATAGTGGTCAGTGCACCTACGCATGTGTTTCCTGGGTTTCTCACACCAGTACTGACATAACTTTCTTTCCAAGTCACTGACTACTTTTCTCACATGCAACAGAAGTGAGAAGCGAAAAATCTCTAGAAGGAAAGTTTGCCTCAACCAGGTATCAAACTCGCAACCACCAGGTCACAAGTCATATACACTAACCACTGAGCTACCCGGCCAGGCATGAGCTATTTCGAGGTATGGACAAAACCTCCCTAGGACAAAACCCCCTAGGACAAAAACCCCATGGACAAAACCCCCCAGGACAAAACCCCCATACCCTTAACTGAAAAGTGGACAAAACCCCCATGTTTTAAAAACATGCTTATTATGTGTATAAATGAAATAAATCTTTACACTAATGATATTAATATGATATTATGAATATTCCTCTATTATTTTTGTATAATTCAACATTTTAAAGTTGAATAAAAAATAATGTTTTGTATAACTTAAATTGATTTGATAAGTATTTTTTTTCTTAAAATTGTGCTTTATGACCAAAAATGTGTTTATGTATATAATCAATAGTTTTTACTGTAAATTATACATTATTAAACATAATAAATTGTAAATGAAATCATACAATGGAAAATTCATTGATATATTAATCAAAGGTATTATTTTGTTAATTATAGCATTAAGTTATAATGATAATTGAATTAAAGTTTTATATATACAAATACATTTTTTGCAAACTACAGTGATTGCTTTCACACTTTGAAAAACAAACCCAAATCAAACATAATTAAAGGCTAAAGATGTAACTGCCTTTCATGTTTGATTTTTCTCCTTAAATCAAAGAGACTTGTTTTGAATACTTTAAAACTTTTTGCAAATTATGTGTGTTTTCTCAAATTTTGCATTATCCCCTCTTCTAATGATGTTTTCTATTCCTAAATATTCAAAGTTCACTTTTCCTATTGCAAGTACAATGAAATTTTGTTCTATTTTGTCTAAACCTGTTTAAGAAATAAAGTAAAAAGGAAAACAATACGGAAAATATGAAAAATATAATGCTGTTTATATATGATGGGGGTTTTGTCCTAGGGGGCTTTTATCCTATGGTGGTTTTGTCCTAAGGGGCTTTTGTCCATGGGGGTTTTGTCCTGGGGGGGTTTATCCTACACTCGCTATTTCAACTCTTCTTCTTCTCCTGTTTAACCACTCTACCAACCAAAATTCTTTCTTCTAATCAATTTAATCAGAAGCACTGTATATGGGGCAATCACTTGGCTGCAGTTGGTTTTTCAGTGAATATTCCATATTGAAATGGGGCATAACTATGTCAAACTATTTTGAGGATTATCTGTTCCTCTGGTATGAGTTTCCTTTAGACAGCTAACAACTAGTCTGTGTTTGAAGTAAGTACCTTTAGTAACAAGAAAGTAGTCATGATGTGTTAGAAGTTTAGCAAAACCAAGCAAAAAACCACAGGGCTTTGACAATACCCAACTGTTTTCTAGAAGAACAGCCAAAGATAACAAGTAAGATTTAGGATAAGAAAACAAATTAATATTTACAATTCTCCTGGCAGATTAATTCTAATATTTGATGTCAACTCGGCTGGACAAGCATATACACCCTTAATGCATAGTATACCACTCCACAAAACATGTCCATGGCTTTGTCTCAACCTGAAACACATCATAATCATGTAACCAACACATTTACACATTACCTTCTGCAATTGATATACCATGCTTTTTTTAATTTGCAGCAGAGCTCCTTTGAAAGCATCATAGCAAAGAAAAATTTTTCATGATCAGCACATTTTTACTTTGCCCTCCGTGTTTACACTCGTCATCATTTCACAAGGATGTTTTCAAAGTTATCTGCTGCAGATTTCTTCCAGGAGGCAATTAGCCAAAATAAGGAAAATGAAACCATATTATCATCTTAGGTAGCACATCCCAGAAGCATCATCTAAACCAATAGATTGGGCAAAGCACTACTTTAGTTGTTTTTTCTTAATTTAAATTGACAATCAGCCATCACAAAACATTCAGTCTGATCCTGATCTCAATTTCACTAGAAAGGGGAGTGTCCCCTACATTACTTTTATTTCTTAGCTATCATTTACACATTTGCTGTATCTGCATAAAATGGTATACAGTTGAATGTCATACATTCATTTCTACTTATACAATCATTTGGCCTTAGCTGAGCAAGAAGTGCTCAAGGTGAGCTATAGTAATAGCTCACCATCTGTCAATAATTTCAAAGATATCTACCGAAACTTTTTTGCTTGCCAATCATGCTGCAATTCATCTGCAGTCTTCTTATGTTAGGAAAGAAAAAGATTTTCAAAAGAATTTAGGCTACCTATGAAAAAAAGAAAAAAAAATACAAAAAAACTCCAGCCAGACATATGATGGCAATAATTTTTGCCATGATTAGTAAGGATTGGGACTCAGGAGTACTTTAACCCTTTCCCAAACGACAAATTTTGGACTGGTCCAAATTGAAAGAGTTTGCAGACGACAATTTTAAATTCGATCAAAATGGGAGAAAGTTATCAAAAAGGGTAGAAAACACTGTGGGAAAAGGAGAAATTGCTCGTTACGAGCAATTTCTCCTTTTCCCACTGTGTTTTCAAAAGACTTGTACCGCAGACACGTGAAAACCAGGGCTTGTCTGGGAAAGGGTTAAAAAGCATAAGCATATGTTGACCTTAACTTTTTTTAGAATAGCTAGGTTAAACCTTCTTTATACTTCTGTCTTAGAAGGAAAAAAATCCTGTGCAATGTCTAGAATAAGAAGGCCTTGGGTCTTACCATTTTGTACATAGATTTTTCTAGTTGTCCAGTGTTCAATCTAGCATTGCTTGTAAGGGGGCCCATGGGGTCCACAGGCATTAAGATGGGGGGGCCATGCTGGGAAACTGGAGGTCACATGCAAAAAATATTTTATTAATGATATGTTATCCTTTTTATTTAAAAAGTGTTGCCTTTTTATTTAGCAAGTGTATTCCCATTCATTTACCTGTGAACAGTTCAACAGTATGCTAATAAAACTGCAACACTGCAGAACGTATCACTGTTAATCGACGCAACTTTATTTCCGCCTTTAATCTAAGCCTAAAAAAAAAAAAAATAAATATGGCTGTCAGTGGTTGACTTTCGAAATTCTGACATCTCATCACAAAGGGATTTAACTTTCCCGTCGATCACCCAAAATACAGTTTATTTTCTCATCATTAACTAACCATCTTGATCCGATCATCTGGGCGCCATTTTGGTTGAAACTTGCATTACTGTGTTTTATTTTCACTGCTTGACCTGGGGGTAGGAACTGACCCAGCTGTGCTATCCAAGTAATACTTTCCACAGGTTTTGCCTTTTTTGCACCATTGATACTTCCAAATTAATCAGAAAATCGCTTCATTGCGATCTTGAATGACCAACAGAAGCTCAAGGAATCGTAACTTCTGGTACCCGTTGTAACTCGCGTAACTGTACGATATGAAGATAGAAAACAGTTTAATGTTAACCATAACATCCATTGGGGTTATCGATAAATACTCACTGGCTAGCTCAGTATTATGTTTATTGAGCAGAAAAAGCAGAAACAGACAAAAAGGACTGTAATTTGCAGAAAGGTTCTTTTACGATCAAGTGTGCCAGACAGACCAGGGGTTGATTTATAATTGCACCATCTGGGACTTTAGAGGGCATAGGGCACAATGGCACACTTTAGATTGAACACTGGCTATCCCCTATCAAAGTTCTTCAAATTATGTCCCTTGTCCAGATGGCTTCCACCAAGGTAACATGTTAACAAAGCCATATTCATTTTAGGGAAACCTTAAAAGCCATCTTTTCTGAAAACACAATGTCTGAAGTCTTTACGATTTCATGTGGCATTATATAATGATCAATCAATATAATGTTACAAACTATGAACCTGAGACCCAAACTGGCCCTGGACCAGGTTTCATATGCTTTTTACATAATATGGTCATATATTGTAAATTTCAAACATAATTTTTGTCTAAAACCAGTCAAAAGTAATAATATTTTGTGTGTGGCATCATCTGGCATTTTTATTTGAAAGTTTTTTAAATTGTGATCTAAAGATAAAGAAGACCTTGCCCTGTTGAGGTGGGGGGGGGGGGTTTCAGGGAGAGAAAGCAACATCAGAGCTACTCCCTTGTATTGAGGGTAGTACCTCCCGTTTGGAAGTTTTGGAAGTGTTTGCAGTCTTATTCACATTGTTCATATTAGCTCAGGTGACCAGTGTAGCACCATCATGGTTCCCTCTCCTTGTTAGTGTCTAAATATGTGTTTCCAAAACTTTTCCTCAATTTTCTATTTGGATCTTTTTCATCTCTGCTTGTTCCATCATCTCATTAAATCATCAGCTATACGTATATTACAAACAATCATATATTACAAATATATTTTTTCTTAATATATTTTTTCTTAAATTTATTCATAATATTTCTAATTTAATCCTGTCCCATTTATAAGCCGCAACAAAAATCAGCATTTCAAGACTTTCAGTCCTTTGATTTCGCAACATGCTACCATTTAATGGTGATATGCTGTATCATTCTAGCAAACTAGCACAGCAAAATGCTTATGTGCTTACAGATATAAATACAAATATGAAACTGACACTTGATACAAGATATGTGTGAATGAACGACTGTGTTTTTTTATTCATTTCATCCGAACTGTATGGATCTAGCTCATCTTGAATAAGTAGAAAATGGGAATTGAGGTTGACCCACCTGGAACTTTCATTCATTTTTTCCTAGTTCGATGGTGATTAACTTGGTAACGCTATTGTAAGAGGACATACACTTTTTTAGAAGTCGCAACACTACTAATCTCGAATACAGCTTATATCACAGCTTATATTATGCAAAAATTTTGCTGGTAAACAACCATTGAACATGCAGTCTTTCTTTTGGTCATCGTATCCTGCAAAAAGTCAAATCATTTCCGGGTGAATTCACAGCCTGTGATTGGACAGCTTTTTTTGGTCCAAGAAGTTCTACTTGTGGGTAAATCAAAGAGATGCTGGTAAGAAATCCTAACGTCCTTATAAACGTAACTCGATTTCCAAAGAAACAGATTTGTCCATCATGGCTTTTTCTCGTAAGGGATTGGATGAGGGGAAGAGACAGAGAAGAGGGTGTTTCCAGATGGGCTTTTTTCAAACCAAGGCTATAAATTTGACATGCTTATTTAGTTTGTCCGTGAAGAAAATAGAATGAAAAGAAGCATAATGTTCTAGATCTAGATCTGTGTAAAATTAAATTTGCTGTAGGCCTAACAGCAAAGTTAGCGCGAATATGTAACTTTTATAAATTATATGTATGGCAATAGGTACATAAAGGATACGAGTCACTGCTAAAAGCCTTGTTGTTAAAACCGTTTAGGCTAGATCTACTCTATAATCCTATATTTTCTCCAACATGCTGGAAAGGATTTCGAGATTTACGGAGCAGCTAAAGGAGGTTTCAAATAGCTAATCTTGTTTAATAACCTCTGCACATCCAAAAAGCGGCACGTGCCATCAATGTTTCAGTTTGACGTTAATATTAGCCCTCGGTGCGTGAAGAATGCTGAATGTGAAGATACAGATCAGAGTGCAAAAAATGCAGTTTATTCTTAGATCCAAACCATCTGCTACTTAAATTAAGTACATTTACTTATATTCTTTACTGAAGGCACATGTAGATTTCAATTATGAAACAGACTAAGTTCTGTTTTGTAGTTTTGGAAGTTCCACTCAAAAGGCAACTTATGTTAATTAAATCAGCTTTTGACTTAGCCATATTCAGGTGGATTTGCACATCTGCCATTTCAAAGGGTATGTCGGTAAACTGTTAACTAATAAGAGGTGTTTGATTGCCACTGTAATCCACTCGACCACCCGTTGTCTTCAGTATATCACAAGATAAAACAAACTACCGCCAATGATATTAACAAGTTTGTTAATTGACAGCACACTTTACTCTTTTTAAAATCATCAGGCAACCATTTTCCCTTAACTTGAAATTTAAACATTTCTCAGACTTCGACCTCCCTGTTGAATGAGACAATCTATAAATATTTCAAAATGTTTGTTATTTAGTGTAATTTATTATCAAATACGATGTTGAGACAACCTAACAAGCCTTACAAAAATATTAATCATCTTTAATTCTATTTTTTTTAGACAAATCTGAGGATTATGGGGTGTTTCATTCTCTCTCGTAGAAGTTTAAAACTTTGCTGGCACATGTATTACATTGTCCTTAGCCCCTGAAATTCACACTTTTTTGTACAAATCCTTGTGTAAATAAGTTAAGTATCCATCTATTTCTTGCCGAGAATCCATCATCGACAGAAACATATGAAAAGGAATATTTTTCCGGAATTTAATCGAAAGAAACAGTCATGACAGCACGATTTAAGTAGCCTTTCTGCTATACTGTATATGTATTTACTGCGTTTGTTTGTGAGTCCTTAACGACGGTAACCAAGGAAGTCGGTTTATCTCATCGCCACGGATCCATGTATTAACTCTCACCGGAAAGGGAACCCTTATCATTCCTTCAGTCATTTATTATTTAGATCATTGTGTTCAGTTAAACTGTTATGTTAAATTGTTATTTTACGTTTAGAATATTAACCCTTTACCACACAGTCCGGAGTTTTAATGACACTGGGGAAGAATCCCTGGTAACCAGCATTTTATCCTTTTCCCACATTGTTTTCTGCCCTTTTGGAATCAGGTTTCATCAATTCAGCAACATTTAATTTGTAATCTGTAACAGCTTTGAATTTCGTTTCGTAAAGAGTTAAATAGTTCACTACATCTTGCACTATTGGATATTGACTTATTGATTGTATGGTGTTTAACGCCATTTTCAACATTGTTCCGGTGATATCATGAAGGTCAGTGCACCTATCGATACTTTTCTGGAGTTTCTTTAACCAGCAACACCGCGACTCAGTGACCTTTTGTGGACAGTGTGTATCAAGATCAGACTGCAGATAACAACAGTCTTTTCTTGGATCTACACTGTCAGATAAGAGGATATATTTTCTCCAAAATGTAACTTCGAAATAGCAATATTCAAGTGTTTACCATTGGCTTGAAGGTTTCATTTAATTTTCTAGCAGGTTAAGGGTTAAACTGGATGATAGTCAACCAGTAGTATGCATAGCCCCGGTAGCTCAGTCGGTAGCATACAGGACATGAGAACAGGAGGTCGCTGGTTCTATCCCCGGCTCAGCCAGTTTCTTTCCGAGGATTGATGATAGTCATTGCGACAGGATTCATTCCTCTCTCAAGTTTCGACAGTGGTTATGTGGGAAAGCAGCCAGTGGCTTGGAAAGAATATTGTGCGGAGTATTGGTAAAAGATACTCCAGGAAAGCGTGAATAGGTGCACTGGCCGCCGCTGTATAACTAAAATAATGTTGAAAATAGGGTTAAACACCATACAATCAGTCAACCAATCAAATTCAGTACTTTCAGTACTTTGATTTCATCTCCTGCAAATGACTTTCTTGGTCAGCAGACTATATTTGACAGCAAAAGGGGGAAAAAATGGTCATACCAGATTATTATCCTACTTCTTTAATAGCCCTTTACCACACAATCCCGTGTTTAAACGGCCGAGGGATAAAAGGCTTAAAAAAAAAATGTAGGAAAATGAGGAAATGAAGGTAATCAGCATTATCTCTTTTCCTGACGATATTCTGTGCCGTCTAAAACCCAATCCAATAATTTAAGCCACTCTCACGTCTCATATTCAATTTCGATGAGTCTGAAATTTTGTAATCTGACAAAGAGTTATATGCAGTGGTCTCCTTTCTTGCATACACTCATTTTGCCAACAGTGACGATATATCGGTACCTTTACGTCTTTCTCTTCTGCTCTGGCCTCCCATTTCAACACGAATGGCCACCGCGTTGAAGATTTTTCTTTCATGCTAATTAATGTGGTTAATAATTACTTGGGTCGCCTATGCAAAGAAACATTTTGGATCCACAAACTAAAAGACCCCTGATGGACTAAATTCAAAGTACCTCTTTGAGGTTAAGTAAATACAGTTCTTATCATGATTTATTATTGAATATATGTATAAAACGTTAGGCACAGAGTATATTTTTTATTTCTATTATCCGTTTTGTTTTTTTTTTAATGAAATATATAGGAAATGTGGTATACATATTATCCGATTTTACGCTGAGGCTTAACATGTATTCTTTATGCTATATAGACTGGGATCCTCCTACACGTCAGTGTAGTTTGATCTTTGTTTATATGTCCGCACATGGTCTTGGAGAGTTGGTATTTTTATAGTTTTTCATTTTAATATCCAACATCCCCGCTTTTCCCACAAGGCTGTTTAACTATATGTATGTCATATGCATTCCATAGCATTTTTTTTCAAAAAGTCCGCTAATTATTGTTTAACGTTATTGTGTAACGGACGTCCATGACGTCAGACTTGTTATTACATATGTTTAAATTCTGTAAACATCCTGATGAAGGCGTAAGCCGAAACAACGATAAAGAATTTTAAGGAAATTTATAGTGTTGTTATAGATTTATTTCCATTTACGTTTACGGTAGGCAAAGGGGTTTTGTGCAGTCTGATCTTTGATTCACACCTTTAGCTCTGTGATCGAATGAACGAAGAGTGTTCTTCATTTGAAGTGAAACTTTATGATAAGACTGAACAAAACATCGAGCCCAACGAAATGAATAACTTTTGAAATGAAACAAGAAATATCTTTAAAAAAGTATACGGCGTAAAGTTGCCAGCAAATAGGCAGTGGCCCTTAGAATAAACGTGTCTACATCTTATTTAACCCTTTACCACACAATCTCGACTTTTAACGACCCTGAGAAAGAAGGCTTTTGAAAACATTGTGGGAACTTGAAGAAGAATAGCTGGTAATTTTCTCCTTTTCCCACAATGTTTTCTACTCTTCCAAAAACAAATTCCAATTTTTAATTCACATTTATTTTGTCGTCTCAAAAGATTTCATTTTGGCCAAGTCCAAAATTGTGTCGTTTGGTAAAGAGTTAAACACAGGGGCCGTTAGAAATCACAAATATCTATTTATTCATTTGTTATCAGTGCCAAAAAGTAGGTCAAAAGCCAGCACATGCAGCTACGCCGCAAAAAAAAAAAGCAATTTGTTTGGTATTTTACGGCGCTTCTTAGCCTGTTATGAACTCTGCTGATTCCCCTCTGTTTTGAAGTTTAACAGAAGCCTTTCCGATTAATTGAATCTGCAATCTTGCTGCAACTGGAAGTTCAAGATCTTTAAAATTATTGTCTGCTGTACCAATAAATAATATCGAAACGGTATATAACTGTATGCTGCCTAGATGCCAGTAGATCTATTTCATTTTTTTTTTAAATAACATGTATAAATTTATGATTTACAGGGGTTTTTTTTTTGTGTGTGTGGGGGGGGGGGGGGGGGGGAGAAAGTTTGTGGAAGGGAAGTAAACGGTACAATTATATTGATAGGACTCTCAAATAGTTATCCCTCTTGGTAATATAAAGATCGTTGAATGAAAACGGGTACCAAAAGGTAAAGTGACGCACATCCGCTTTCTTTCTTAACTTTTCTCGACATCTTTCTATCCCTCATTTCTTCCTTAAATTTTAACTTACTACTTACACATTGATCTTATATGATCGGTTATTTTTTTAACTGAAATGATCAGAAAGAATCAATGAGCACAGAGTGAGTGCTATGAAGCTGGATATTCAGGAAATGATGAATATTTTGAACGGATATATGAACGGGGAGAATGTTCTCCTGCACACTGTGCGGTCGAGATGCTCTGTCGCTCTGAATTTAAACGTTGTTCTGATCCATACGCATTTATCTGAAATCTTATTCTGATAATTCCAAGCTTATCAACCCTTGGATTAATTATTGTGCCACTAAGCAATGATATTCCCATGGCTAGGGTAAACTAAGCACTGACAGTGATACACCGTTCTCAATATTTTTCGTACTGCTGGCAATTTAAACAGTCAGCCGATGACAATGCTATTTATGCGTCAGAAGTCTGTAATCCATGGAACATTTAATAGACGATACATCATGAATCTTAATAACTCTACCAAACGAAACAACTTAAGACAGGACCAAATTGAAAGCATTTGCAGACGATAAATCAAGTTTGTCTCAACAAACCTCCTCTATGAAAGGGTGTAAAACACAGAAAAGGAGAAAATGCTGGATTACTAGCATTTTCTCCATTTCCCACAATGTTTTCAAAATCATTCTTCTTCTGGGTCCTTTAAAACTCAGGATTGTGTGGTAAGGGTTCAGATATTTCAAGGAACTTGAGTTAGTCCTCCCAGGCATCAAAAATGAACTCTGAACACAATGTTGCCCTCTCCCAAAAATTTTAGACCCATACAAATTGAAAAGGTAACAGACCAAGTGGCCCGTAGAAAACATCGTGGCTACAGGCATGTGAGCAAATTTCCCCTATTAGTATGCGTTCAAAAGCTTCTCTCTGGATACGGCGGCGAAAACCATGATTGTGTTGTTTGGTAAACCTATACATCTACATGTCTGTAGGGTTAAATGACAAAATTTCGAAGACTGAATTGTAGGTCGTATAGAGAAACTTACTCATCCACAGCAGTCATTCCAATGATATGAGCCACGCTGTGTAAAAGGGGGCCTAATGTGCCTGCAAAAAGTATCAACCCATGTCGGCCTCAGCAGCGGCTGACATGAGTCGAAACTTTTTGCTTTTTGTAAATTTTCTGCATGTCGAAGGACCTTTCTATCTCCAGATCCAGTTCGTTGTTTGTCAAAGTGGATTATATGGAACCATGATTGTGTAATAACTTGCTTGGTTTCATGTGCCATGGAGATGCATTAAGCCCCCTTTTGCCAGAGCATTGCTCGTATATCAAAATGCTACAAACCAGTCCGAAGTCGGGCTACCTAAGGGTTGTACATAATGATAGGCCTAAAGTACAAATATGGTCGTCTATCCAAAGGGCGGCACATCATTACAATTTAAGTTTTATCCTTGTGAAAAAATGGCAGTGAAGTCTGACAAATGGTTTTAGATGTTTTTGAAAAAAAGACGTATGTTTTTTTTTTACACTGGCTCGTCGTATGTAAAGGTTTAGACTGAATCTTGACTGATTGAACTCTTTCAGTCATATCACGGCAAAAGCTCACATATATTCATGTATGTCCTTAGTTTCACCAATACTAGGCTGGAACGCTGAAGTGTCTTGCCAAAGGACACTCTCACGGAAGACTCAATGTTTCCAGTGAGGCTTGAACCAGGGGCCTCCAGGTTATGAGTCCTACAGTTTACTATTAAGCCACGCAGGGCCCCTTCAAAGATTTAGAAAATCACAGGCGCTTGCGTGTATCCGTAGTTATAAAGAGTAAGTGAAACAAAATTAGCTTCATTAATGTTAAACTCATCTGAGCATAACCCGAAATATCACAATGGATCATTAGAAGTGAGACTACCACATTTGTACTATAGCACATTTGTACTACCATTAGAAGAAGAATAAAAGAATGTTGCAAGTATAATAATCATACGGGAGATTAACGTTTACATTTTTCATTTAAAATGAGTTATTCCCCTTCGGCGATTGCAAATTGCCATTGAAATCGGGGATCCTTTATTACACTTAAAGTCTTCTTATTACTGTTGAAATGAATAAGTCGGGACCACGCACAACATATTTTTCTTTCGATTATTTTTGAAATCAAATCCGAACGAGGTCCACACATGGATCAGTTGATAACTGTTCTTTCAATTTGCGGAGAAATTAGTATTGCCGCTCGGAATGGGTTTTAATTTCATTTTAGCTTCCTTATCATAGCAATCAATTTTTTCCCTATTGGAGTGTTTTTTGTTTTATTACGCATGAGGGCTATGGACTAGCAATATATTTATGTCAAGTTTGCTAAAAACTGCAACAGTAGATTCATCTTTAAATGGGTCAAGCTTTCAAATGACTGATAGAAGTTGGCACATCGGCAGACACGAAGCTGTAAGTTTATTATTTGTAAGCTCGCTGGTCTCCAAGTCACGCCGTGCCCGGTAGCACAATCGATAATGCACAAGACTTAAAGCCAGAGGATCGCTGGTTGGAATTCCAAGCTTGGCCAACTTCTTTCCAAGGATTGTTGATAGTTCGACAGAAAGTATTCCTGTGATCTTTGTTTCACCAATGGTTATTTGGGAATGCAGCCAGTGGCTTGGAAAGATTGTTGTGCTAAATACTGGTAAAGATACTCCATGGAAGCATGGACAGGCGCACTGACCGCAGCGATAGAATTGAAATAATGTTGAAAACGGTGTTAAATACCATGCAAATAAACAAACAAACTTTCATGTCATCAATCAAAAGGTTTACATTTACAAGCTGGATTAATTTCTTTAATCGTTGAGTAATTTCCATGGTGAGTTATTATATATATAGGTGCTCACGTTTAAACCTATTTCGATACATCTGATTTCTAGATAGGAATATCACTGTGGTCACGACACCAAAATTTGAGGGAAGTTTATAGGTTTCTCCATGGAAAAATACTTTACTAAGTCCAGCTTTCGAACTGGGTTTTATACAAAAACAACATTAATGATAACAGGAATCATAGTAGGCCTAATAACGACGTGACTCCGTATATGCCATATTACATACGAGCGTACATGTAAAGTTGTAATGTATTGTAACGATGAACTCTTATGAGAGAGAGAGAGAGAGAGTATTTTATCAATTGATTGATCTAATCAATCAATTAGATCAATCAATTGATAAAATACTCTCTCTATACACACACACACACACACACACACACACACACACACACATACACATATATATATATATATATGTGTGTGTGTGTGTACTTAATTGGTCGCAACAACAACAAAACTGAGGAGCCATTTCCGACACCCGTGTGACCAAATGAAGCATTTTAAGCGGGGATAAATTGTCTTAGATGGGTGTATAAAAAAAGCTTGGATCACAAGTTTACATTTTCACCTGTTTACGAGCAAGACTGTTTTAGGTAAAAAAAAAAAAAACAGTGTAAACCTTTAATGATTATACAAGCCTAGCATTACATTCGCACGTTTTTTTTTTTTAACTAAAACTGGAACGATTTCATTTTAGAACCTTTTCTTTTGTGAACATGTTGACCTTGATCGGAGAAACATGTCCTTTATTTTATTTACACAAAAGTACTTGTCAAGAGAACGAAATACAAGATGTTTCTATTACCATTAATAGTTCGTTTTCCTTAACAAACTTAACCAGAAAATAGCTTATCAGAACTTAAGAAAAAAAAAAAAAAAAAAAATATGGATAAAATAGCCAGAAGGAAAAAATGCTAGAGGTTGATTGTGATCTTGCTTATTATCTTCGATTTGGTGCATAGAACGGACTAAATGAATATACATGTATATTAGGAGAGTTAAAAAGGTCGAAACTTTGGAAGCGGACATCCCCCACCCCCCACTCTCGCTCTTCCCCTCCGTCTCTCTCTCTCTGTCTTGTTCAACACTTTCCTGTTATATCTTCGGGGTATTTCGTACTGACACCACATTATAGTTATTAATCCTGTCATTATCACGATGTAGGATATATTGTAGGAAACTGAGAGAAGCTGTTTTTCACAAACCGTTCTCCTTTTGTTAGAGTGATCTAGAAACTGGCCTTATACGAAGATTGTTTGGTTTACATGCTGGTTAATATCTTTTGTTGTCGCCACTAAGTAGAATCTAGTCCCATCTGTGTTATTACATGTACATCAACTCTATTTTCCACCAAATTCACCACAACAATTGATTCCTCAGTGATATTTATTCAGATTTAAATAGCTCCGTTATGTACCATGCAAATTGACATGATCCATTACATAATCTGCTTTGAACAAAGAAAAGCAAAAATATACTATGAAAACTAAAGATTATTTCATAAATGTGAAGTGAGTTTCCCCTATACTTGAATTAACATGCTTACCAAGGTATGTATATCAATGAAATATTCAAAAAGTTACTTTCGACAATTTGATTCCGTTGATTGGTTTTCTTTAAAAAAAAAAAAAAAAATCACGAACGATATTAATCGGTGTTGCTACAAAATTTTAAAAAAAATTGTAACGTCTCTGCTACAAGTTTAACTCTGTCTCAATTATAATGAGGAAAAGGAGAAATTAGCAAAATCTGATTCATCGGGAAGGAATGCCAACGTGACAAGTTTCCTTATAATTGCTAGTTGCACATTTCTCTATATATGACAATTTAACTTCAGTGTTAGTTCAGAATGGGCCAATACTGTTCGATCAACAATTACATCATTTAACAAACAGGTGATACAAGACTTCTGTGGTTTTTTACCTATAGCTTAATTACATATTGCTCTTTCATCCTATATAGAGTCCGGCTCAAATTACTCATTACCGAAATCCTTTTTACCAAACCAGCTTACATCATCTAAGAGATGGAATGTTCGTGAATATCAGCATTTGATTAAAAAAAAAAACGACAAGACAGTAAGTTTTCAAGGCAGTTCGATGAATATTAGTACTAAAATTGATAGCCTAACTGTGAAATTCTTGAAAAGAAGCACGTGTATTCTAGGACGTAGAGACCAATAAAACCAATGAATTATAGGCCTATGCAGTAATATGGTAAAGGGAGAAAAAATAATTTAACATTTCCAAAACTGGTCTCGTAAACGCTCTTTTCCGATCACATCTGGTGAAAACACATTGAAGGATTTTACCGGACAGGTTTTTTGTCCAGATTTTCAGACCGACTCCCGATCATATTATCTGTGGCAGTGACCCTGTGAAAAGTGATATTTCATGTGTTTTCGTGACCTTGCCTTAATGTTAAGGTGTTCCAAATCTTCACCTTTTCTTGTCCCTTACTCGAGTTCACTATGCTTTATATATATCAGGACAATATCAATAGCTTTATAGGTTTAGATAATACTTTAATATTAAATTGTATGCAGAGACAAATAAAGCGAGTGACCTATCAATCCTGAGCCGGAAGAACTAGTTCTGGCCACTGTAGACCGCCCCTGAACTGCTCTAGTTATTTACTTCCTGAATAAAACGGAAACTAGCAGAAAAGTCGTCTCTCTTGAAAAGCGAAGTTTCATTTTTACAATGAATTAACACACATAATTTTCATTTTATTCATCAAGATCGAATACCTGTGTTTGCTTACGTAATGAGTGTTATGTTTATAGATCAAGTGGCTGCCTTGGAGGTTGTTTAAGGGTACCGGTTGTTGAACCAACTTGACCAGTGTGCATGTTTGACCAAAATTTATGGCATGTGAGAAAAAAAACTGCTCTGGATGACTGTCATTGAATACTTGTGATTGAAATGAGCATTCCCAAAGAGTAAGTAGATTTCAAGCGCATGCAGGCCTAATATGTAATGCTTATTACTTTATGGATTTGCTCAAGAGTTGACCTACTGGTATGAAATTTAAAACTCATGCTGACATAGCTTATTTTGCTCTTAGCCCTATTTATAAGCCACCACGTACGTTATTTTTCTTTTTGACATTCATCGTGTTACTTTCAAGAAGAAAAATAAAATGTGAAATGGCCTATAGATAAGCTGTTAATAAATTGATTGATTAAGCAATCTTCTAGGATTAACCATAACAGATTATTGAATGCATTTCAATTAAGAAAAGATACATGCTTGCTTGGGCATTATCATTGCAAAAAGGTGATATTCAGTCAAGAAAGCAAGAATGAGAGAAAGCTGATCTGAAATTAAATATTAAGGTGCCAAAAAGATGTTAACTCTTTACCAGATGACTAAATTTTAGACTTGTTCAAATTCAAAGCTGTTGAATGCGACAAATTATATGTCGCCAATTATGATGAAATTTGTCTCTGAAAGGATAGAAACATAGCGAGAAAATGGCAGTTACCAGCATGTTCTCTTTCTTGGCTTGCCTGGACATAGTTGGGTAAGAGCTATTGCACTACCCCAGTGTAAACATTGGCATTTCAAGTCATTTGCATTGTGTTAAAGTTTTTTTTAGAGTTCACAATTTCCAAATCATATTATGGATTTGGTTCATATTTGGTATGATGATAGATGTAGGTGCATTGTTTTTATTAGCAATACCTATGCCCATGATCTTTAGGTCAAGGTCATAGACAGTTTTATGTTAAAGTTTGTTAAGACCTCATATTTTCCAAACTGAATGATGGAATTGGGCTATATATGGCTTGGTCACAGATACAGATCCAGACTTTCATTCATAACCAAACTATGCCCATACCTCAGATCCTAAGGTCAAAGTCACAGATTTTGAAATTTCATGTTGTTTTGTAGATGTTTTTTCAGACTGAATAATTACCACCCCCAGCAGTTAACTTTTACAGGTGAGCTATGCTGTCTGATGACAGCTCTTGTTCCACAATGCTTTCAAAAGGCTGCTTCATCAGGGTTGTTAAAACACCATATTGTTTGAAAATTTATATGAAAAAGAAAATTTATGTGAGAAGTGTTGACTCACTATCAGACCTATTGGCTGTTTTTTTTTAAGACATACCACCAATTAGTACAAGGGGTACAAAGAAGAAAAATTTGAAGAGTAGGAAAATACCTTTTTTAACCTTGAATCTTTACGAAAGGACAAAACTTCAGACTGATCCAAATTGAAAGTATTTGCAGACGAAGAATTAAGTGTTGCAATATTATGAAATTTGGCCTAGAAAGGGTAGAAAACATTGTGGGAAAAGAAGAAAATGATGGTTATCAGCATTTTCTCCTATTCCAAGAATGTTTTTAAAAGTCCTTTTCCTTGGGTTTGTTAAAACTTGGAATTGTTTGGTAAAGGGTTAAAGTCCCAAATAAACCTAACAGACAATAAATAAAAATGAAAAAAGTAGTAAGTTCAATATATATTAAGGTTGCTTGTGTGCAGAATGTCTCAGCAAAGCAGAAAGTGTGGATCAAAGATCAGATTCAGGGTTCCCATTCACGGACATATGTGCGTGATTCACACACTGAATTGAATAATCACGCACAAAAATATGAAGTGAAACGTGCATGCACGCACAGATTTCAGGGCTCCGGTTGTCGATCACCAGTGGTGCCAGTTGGGACAAGTTAACAAGTGTGAAAGTCACTGTTTATCACTGCTAATCACACTTGGTATCAGTCCGCTTTTCTAGTGTAAAATTAAAGGTTTTGAAGTTACATGCTATTCTTATTGACAAATCTATGTCAAGTCGTGCAGAAATACTACTCCAAAACTTAACAGGCATGAAAAAAAGATCGCTGCAAGAAACGCGAAAACCCATATGACACAACAAAAATTGGTTTGACATCGTCCGATCATAGGCATTTCAAACTGTCTATTCAGTTTTATCAATGACTTTGAACAGTAAATTTACATAAATATCTCTATAAAACAATAAGTGAAACCTAATTAGTGTCTGAAATTGACAGTGAAATGGAAAATTCTACTGGCCGTCAGGCTGTATGTTGTCCCTCTGAAACTGTTCCCGTGAGTAAGGAAATTATAACAAGCATCTTCTTTTTAGCTCCACTGGCCAAAGGCCAGCGGGCTTATGTCATGGCCCGGTGTCCGTCGTGCGTCCGTGCGTCCGTCTGTCCGTCCGTGCATTAACTTTTATTTCAAACATCTTCTTCTCTGAAACTACCCATCCAATTTTCATGAAACTTCACAGAAATGATCCTGCCATGGTCCTCTTCAGAATTTCTTGAAAGAATTTGATTCCTTCAAAAACTCTGGTTGCCATGGTAACAAAACTGAAAAATATTGGAAATCTTTAAAAATCTTCTTGTCTGAAACCATAAGGCATAGGGCTACCAAATTTGGCATGTAGCTTTATGTAGTAGACCTCTATCATGTTTCTTCAAATTATAGCCCTGGGGTCAAAATTGGCTCTACCCCAGGGGTCACAAGTTTTACATAGGCTTATATAGAGAAAACTTTAAAATCTTCCTGTACCTAGCCATAAGGCCTAGAGCTACCAAATTTTGCATTTAGCTTGATCTAGTGGGGGTCTACCAAAAGTGCCCAAATTACAGTCCTGGGGTCAATTTGGCCTCATGCTGGCAGGGGGGGGAGGGGGGGGGGGGGCAGGTTCACAAGATTTACATGGGCTTATATAGGGAAAACTTTTAAATCTTGGTGTACATAGCCATAAGGCTTAGGGCTACCAAATTTTGCATAATTATAGCATTATCTAGTGGACAACTACAAAGAGGGTCCAAGTTACAGCCCTAGGATGAAGTTTGGCCCTGCACCAGGGTCTTAAGTTTTACATGGGTTTATGGAGAGAAAACTTCAGAAACCGTTATGTTTCTAGCCATAAGGCCAAGAACTCCCAAATTTGGCATGTTATTCTTCTAATACACATAATATGTATTATTCCCCATTTAGTCCGACTGTAGCCCTGGGGTCAAAGTTTTATAAGGGCTTATATAGTGAAGACTTCTCTTTATGGTTTATATTTATAAGCCAGTGGAGCGATACAGGGCCATCATGGCCCTCTTGTTTTTAGCTCACCTTAGCACAACGTGCTAAAGGTGAGCTATTGTGATCGCCCTGTGTCCGGCGTCCGTCGTCCGTCAACAATTTCTTTAAACATCTTCTTCTCCTAAACCACTGGGTCAATCTTGATGAAACTTGGCAGGGATGTTCCTTGGGTGAAGCTCTACCAAAATTGTTCAAAGAATTAAATTCCACCCACAACTCTGGTTGCCATAGCAACAAAAAGGAAAAAAAAGCAAAATCTTTGAAAATCTTCTTCTCTGAAACTGGAAGGCGCAGAGCTTTGATATTTGGTATGTAGCATCCCCTAGTGGACCTCTACCAAGTTTGTTCATTTGATGCCCCTAGGGTCAAAACTGGCCCCGCCTCAGGGGTCACAAGTTTGAGCATAGTAACAAAGAAGGAAAACTTTA
Source organism: Tridacna gigas (assembly GCA_945859785.2). NCBI lineage: Eukaryota > Metazoa > Mollusca > Bivalvia > Cardiida > Cardiidae > Tridacna > Tridacna gigas. The sequence continues at coordinate 48,406,506 of OX244036.2, forward strand.
AAAATCTTCTTCTCTGAAACTTGAAGGCGTAGAGCTTTGATATTTGGCATGTAGCATCTCCTAGTGGACCTCTACCAAGTTTGTTCATATGATGCCCCTGGGGTCAAAACTGGCCCAGCCCCGGGGGTCACAATTTCCAACATAGGAACAAAGAAGGAAAACTTTAAAAATCTTCTTCTGTAAAACTAGAAGGCATAGAGCTTTGATATTTGGCATGAAGCATCTCCTAGTGGACCTCTACCAAGTTTGTTCATATGATGCCCTTGGGGTCAAAACTGGCCCTGCCCCGGGGGTCACAAGTTCGAACTTAGGAACAAAGAGGGGAAACTTTAAAAATCATCTTCTCTGAAACTGGAAGGCGTAGAGCTTTGATATTTGGTATGTAGCATTGCCTAGTGGACCTCTACCAAGTTTGTTCATATGATGCCCCTGGGGTCAAAACTGGCCCCACCCCGGGGGTCACAAGTTTGAGCATAGTAACAAAGAAGGAAAACTTTAAAAATCTTCTTCTCTGAAACTTGAAGCGTAGAGCTTTGATATTTGGCATGTAGCATCTCCTAGTGGACCTCTACCAAGTTTGTTCATATGATGCCCCTGGGGTCAAAACTGGCCCAGCCCCGGGGGTCACAATTTCCAACATAGGAACAAAGAAGGAAAACTTTAAAATTCTTCTTTAAAACTGGAAGGCGTAGAGCTTTGATATTTGGTATGTAGTGATTCTCTTCTAAGTTTGTTTGCCCATCTAAGCGCAACAAGTTCATTGAGTTCAAAATTGGGTCATCTTGGGTCATAAACTAGGTCACTAGGTCAAATTAAAGAAATACCTTGTTGGCACTCTCGAGGCCACATTATTTGCTCAATTGCCTTGAAAATTAGTTAGAAAGTTTGTCTTTATAAAGTCTCACATAAGATTAATTTGGGTCAACTTGGGTCATAAACTAGTTCACTGGGTCAAATTAAAGAAATACCTTGTTTGCACTCTGGAGGCCACATTTATTGCTCAAATGACCTGAAATTTGGCCAGAATGTTTGTCTTGATGAAATACCTGATGAGTTTGGATTGGGTCACCTGGAACCATAAACTAGGTCACTAGGTCAAAATAAAGAAATACCTTGTGGGCACTCTAGAGGCCACATTCTTTCCTTGAAAATTGGTCAGAATGTTTGTCTTTGTAAAATCTCACATGAGTCTGAATTTGGGTCAACTGGGGTCATAAACTAGGTCACTTGGTCAAATTAAAGAAATAGCTAGTGGGCACTCTAGAGGCCACATTTATTATTCATATGATTTGAAAATTGGTTAAAATGTTTCTTTTGATATAGTCAAAGACCAGTTCAAATTTGGGTCATATGGGGTCATAATCTAGGTCACTAGGTCAAATTAAAGAAATATCTGTAGGGCACTCGAGGCTACATTTTTTGCTCAATTGACTTGAAAATTGGTCAGAATGTTTGTCTTCATGAAATATGAGTTTGAAATTGGGTCACCTGCGGTCAAAAACTAGGTCACATGGTCAAATTAAAGAAAAACCTTAAAGGCACTCTACTAAGGTGAGCGACCCAGGGCCATCATGGCCCTCTTGTTTAAATTACCCACATTGTTTTCAAGAGCAGCTAACTACAGAGTAAGACTCATCAAAACAAATTTTCAATACAGCAGACCCTTACTGTCCTCCATAGATGCTCTATAATTGTCAATATTAGGTGCACTCCTAGATTTTCTCTTGCACTCCCAAACTTGTATTCCAGGGAGCACAAAAAAGCCATGCACTCCCAAAAAGAGATGTGAGTAGGAACACTGAGATTGCATATTTTGTTCAGTTTGATCTTGGTCTACCATAGTGGCAACGGCAACTAGTTGTGAAAGGTGCTTTAAGGGTTAATGATACATACAGAAAACATTCTTGAAAAAAGTGCAGTTGTCAACAATGTACACAATCTTTGTAACAACTAGTTGTCCCTTTTCCCTATATAATTTTTGAAGTTGTTGCCTCAATGGCCTGAAAAGTAACATTGTTTATGGTACATATAGTTGGTTATAGCTGATCCCATTACTGTAGTGATAAATTTTTTAGCAGAGTCCGGTAGCTCAGTAGTTAACATATCTGACTCGCTACCTGGGGGTTGCAGGTTTGATACCTGGTTGCAGCGAATTTTCTTTCCGGCGATTTTCACCTCTCACCTGTGATGCGTGTGAGAAAAGTCTCACCCCTGACGCTTGTGAGAAAAGTAGTCAGTGGCTTTGAAAGAAAGTTGTGTCAATATTGGTGTGATAAAGCCAGGAAACACATGCATTATGGGTGAGTTAAACTCCAATTAAAAAAGAAAATTTACACGCCTACAAATGATAGCTAAAAAAAAAAACTGCTAAGGAAAAAGAGCAATTGCTTGTTGAAAGCAACCCTTCATTGTCCCATCTGTTTTCCTTTCAGCAGAAAATGCTGAAGCCCTGCTCTTGGAAAAGGGGGCTTACTGCATCTCCGTAATGCATTATACCAAGCTAGATATCACATAATTACGGATCCATAAAATCCATTTTTTCAAACAACTGACTGAATCACATGGTAGAATTATCCCTTGACATGCAGAAAATTTGAAGACTGAAAAGTTTCAGTTCATGTCAGCCTTGCGTGGACTGCAAGGGCTGACATGGGTTGATATTTTTTGCAGATGCATTAAGCCTCCTTTACACAGAGCATGGGTCATATTATTTTTCTCCTTACAGCAAATTTATTTATTTGTATGCATACATAATGATGTTTAGTCAGTGGCAGGTTATTTCTTTACCAAACAACTTTGAGGAAGAAGCCTTTTCAAAACTTTATGGGAAAAGGAAAAAAAAATGTCAGTCACACAGGCTTTTTTGCCTTGTCAGAGAACTTAGGATCGTTTCCAAATATGTTGTCCTCAGGTGGTTTTAGTTTGGAAAAGTCTCATAGTTGTCGTTCTTGAAAGAGCTAATAAATGTGGTCTTATTTCAGGATTTGATAGGACATGAGAACTTGACAGATGCACAATGTAAGACTGCAGCCATGGCAGGCTTGAGACAAAATGGAATTCAGCAAAAAGATGCATACAAAAGTCTGCCCTATTTTCATGATGAGTTCACAAGTACCGAAGAGGTAATGTCAACAGTTTTTCAGCAGTTTTTTGATTCCATTTCTTCTCTGTCTTTTAATTCTCAACAAAATAGATAATGAAGAAAAGGTAAATTTCTACTGCTTGATAATTCTACATAACGCCACAAGTGTTGACTTGTCAGTACTGAAGGAATATACACACTGGTCTGAGATGACAATCCCCAACAATTTTTTTTTTTTCAAATGACAGTATTTGTGGCTGAATAGGTAAGAAACACTGTTGGAAAGGAGAAAATGCTCGTTACCAGCATTTTCTCCTCCTCCCTTGATGTTTTAAGAATCCTTCTTTTTCAGGGTTGTTTAAACTCAGGATTGTGTGGTAAAGGGTTATGCAAGCCTTAACCCTTTACCAAACAATCCACAGTTTTAACAGCCCTAAAGAAAGCTTATTAAAACATTTTTAGCTCTACCGACAGTAAGCCAGCAGAGCTTACGTCATGGTGTGGTTTATGTTGTCTGTCCGTCTGTCCGTCCGTCTGTGTTTATGGATGCATTTAAATATAATTTCACACAATTAACCAAACGACAGACGATAGATCGCTCCTCCCACTGATGTCACGTGACCCGCGAATCTAAAAACCTAGACAAACATTATCCAGACACGAGGGCTTAGCTAGGAGACATATGCAAGTTACCAGAAGATACTTTAGCACGAAATAATTGTTCAAGATAAAATAAGCATGGGAACAAGTTGAGAAAAGGTAGTTACATCTTTTGGATGTAGGTTTTTCGAAGTTTTATAGGTGAAAATTGAAATAGAGACTGTTTATTTCGAAGTCAGTTGACTTACACCTCTTACGCCACTTACGTTTGATAATGTAGGTACAATACGTGTACATGTAACTCGTGCTTCCTAAATATTTCTTAAAGTTATTGGTCTTCAAATGCAATTCATCTTTTACCTGGACAAAAATAAGCTTTTTCAAAGTTACAGAGATTTTTCCATTACTTAGTCAGTGATATATGGTTCAATAATTTCACCACAAATTGCAAGACTTTTACATTACCAAATGAAATATACATGTTTTTAACAGGGCAATATGATTACCAGATGTTTGAATTGAAATTAGAAGATACATTAACAAATGATACGTTTACCAAATTGATTTTTTCAAGTTTGAGGGAAAAAGCCGAGGAGAAGAATAAAAAGAATAAAAACATGAATATATTTCTAAGCATTCGCCGCTAAATACTATGCTGTAAGAGTAATAGAAAAATAAATTGACTTACACATTGAACATGTATAATCCAAATTTCAAACACTAATAATCGTTGAAAGGGGTTATAGACGGTCACAAAGAGTCAGACTGATATGACACGTGTGTGTAATTTTACAAGTAGGACAGTACCAGACGCTTTTGGGGTGGTATACCGATATCAAAGGAACACCGCATAAACCCTTGCTCCACGTTTTGCGTAAAAAGTGGCAGCATGTACAACAAATCAAACGAAAACGACTTGATTGGTACCTAATTGATTTTCGATAGATAAATAATAGTTTAAGGGAGATTAAAAGATTGAAAATAAAGGGAGGGGAAAGATGGTTATATATATAGGGTGGCATATCGTCTTTAATTTAACAGGCTTTAAGTTTGCATTCTTAGATATGTTAAAATACAGAGACCAATGGGAACAACGTTTTTAATGGTTTACTGATGGAGGAAGATAACATTTATTTTTAATTTAAACAAATGTCAAAACTGTGCCTACATTGCATTTACTTTAAAAGCAGGGGGGGGGGGGGCGCTGTTTAGGTTTGACTTCTAAGAAGACTTATATGAAAAGCATTTTTACCCGAATTTCGTCAGCTCAAATTTTATTTAAGGATAATTTGTGAGGGGGGAAAAGATTCAACAAAAGAGATGTAACCAGCATTCAAAATAACAAGTCAACTCAATTTGGTAAGAAAATGAATTACCGAGTATATATTTAAATGAAAAATAAGGTAAAGGAAATAAATAACTGGACATGATAAAATCCAATCAGTTGTCTAAAATATTATCTATACATTTCTTTTAGTAAAGAAACAGGAATCTGTTGCCATGATTGAAATTCTGGAAAATTTATGACAATAAAAAAGCATGTTAACAAGAAGTATTCATTTATTTTTCTCCTTTTAAATCTGAATTTGTCTTCTGCAACAATAGTTTTACCTGGTGAAACTCTGCATCTTGAAATTGCAGTCGTAAGGATTAATAATGGATATCAAGTTTAAAGTTATTCATCAGTTTTTTCTCGTAAATATACTATATATTTATATATAGTTATAACTCCTAATGATTCAGAATGTCTAGGTTTTATAACGGCAAGACGGCTTCCGCTCTGGATGGAAAAATACTGATTGCTGATTGGCTTATTGATTTTTTTGATTGACAGCTGGCGTTTGGTTAATTGTACTCCGTTCCAGTAGACGCACCATTTGAATCATTTATTCAGGTAGGACCCAGGTCAAGGTCACCCTTAACTCTTAACCAAACAACAATATTCTAGACCACTCCAAATTGAAAACATTTGCAGACAATGTAGCTCAAAAACTGAAATTTGTTTTGGGAAGCGTAGAAAACATTGTGGGAAAAAGAGAAAATGCTGATTACCAGCATTTTCTCCTTTTCTCACAATGTTTTCAAAAGGCTTCTTTCTCAGGGTTGTTAAAAGTTGGCCTTGTGTGGTAAAGGGTTGAAGGAGGGTCCTGCGTGGCTCAGTGGTAAAGTGTAGGACTCGCAACTTGGAGGTCCGAGTTCGAGCCTCACTGGATCGACTGGGTTTTTTGGTGCAAGTGTCCTTAGGCAAGACACTTTACTCTTTACCAAACAATCCTGAGTTTTAATGCCCCTGAGGAAGAAGCCTTTTGAAAACATTGTGGGAAAAGAAAAAAAATGCTGGTAATCAGCATTTTCTTCTTTTCTCACAATGTTTTCTACCCTATTAAAGACAAACTCCATCAGTTGAGCAACATTTTGACTGTCGTCTGGAAACGCTTTCAATTTGGACAAGTCTACAGTTTTGTCGTGTGGTAAAGTGTTAAGAGCCCTAGCCTTGTACTGGTAAAACCCAGGAAATAGGTGAAAATGTGAGCTGTCATGTGATATGGCTTAACTCTTTCCCGAACGACAAATTTTTGGATTGGACCAAATTCAAAGCATTTGCAGATGACAAATGAAATGTTGCTAAACTGATGATTTCTGGCTTTGATAGGGTAGAAAACATTATTAGAAAAGGAGAAAATGTTGGTTACCAGCATTTTCTCCTTTTCCCACAATGTTTTCAAGAGTCCTCTCTTTCAGGGTCGTTTAAAGTCGGGATTGTATGGTAAAGAGTTAAATAATGTTGAAAGCGGCGTAAAACACCATTCAATCAATCAATCAATCATCCTTAAAGGTCAAATGGTAAAAATGTCATGGAGCTTGTCCGAGCTACAACTTCTACATTTATCAATGGATTTAAAAATAATTCTAGAAAGTGATCTCCTTTACCAGTAGAAGAGTCATTTGAATCATTTGTTCAGGTAGATCCAAGGCCAAGGTCACACTGAAAGGTCATCATCAACCTTCTAGTTAAAATGATTTATCACTATTAAACTTCATCAGGCGACAAAGACTTACCTGTCTTCAATGAAAGCAATTGCAGACGACAAACTAAATTTGGCTCAAACGGTAGGATTTGTCATTAAGAGTATAGAAAACATTTTTGGAAAAGGAGAAAATATTTATAACCAGCTTTTTAGCTCAACTGAGCACGAAGTGCTGATGGTGAGCTATTGTGATCGTGCTGTGTCCGGCGTCCGGTGTGCGTCATCAACTTTTTACCTTGTGTACGCTCTAGAAGCCACATTTTCAGTCCAATCCTCATGAAACTTGGTCAGAATGTTTGTCTTGATAAAATCTCGGACAAGTTTGAAATTGGGTCATGTGCGGTCAAAAACTAGGTCACTAGGTCAAATCTTAGAAAAACCCTGTGTACGCTCTAGAGGCCACATTTTCAGTCCAATCCTCATGAAACTTGGTCAGAATGTTTGTATTGATAAAATCTCGCATGAGTTCGAAATTGGGTCATGTGTGGTCAAAAACTAGGTCACTAGGTCAAATCTTAGAAAAACCTTGTGTACGCTCTAGAGGCCACATTTTCAGTCAGATACTTGTGCAACTTGGTCAGAATGTTTGTCTTGATAAAATCTCACATGAGTTTGAAATTGGGTCATGTTGGGTCAAAAACTAGATCACTAGGTCAAATCTTCGAAAAACCTTGTGTACGCTCTAGAGGCCGCATTTTGAGTCATATACTTGTCAAATTTGGTCAGAAAGTTTGTCTTGATAAAGTCTCGGACGAGTTCGAAATTGGGTCATGTGGGGTCAAAAACTAGGTCACTAGGTCAAATCTTCTAAAAACCTTGTGTATGCTCTACAGGCCACATTTTCAGTCAGATACTCGTGAAACTTGGTCAGAATGTTTGTCTTGATAAAATCTCGGATGAGTTCGAAATTGGGTCATGTGGGGTCAAAAACTAGGTCACTAGGTCAAATCTTCGAAAAACCTTGTGTACGCTCTAGAGGCCGCATTTTGAGTCAGATACTTGTCAAATTTGGTCAGAAAGTTTGTCTTGATAAAATCTCGGACGAGTTCGAAATTGGGTCATGTGTGGTCAAAAACTAGGTCACTGGGTCAAATCTTCGAAAAACCTTGTGTACGCTCTACAGGCCACATTTTCAGTCAGATACTCGTGAAACTTGGTCAGAATGTTTGTCTTGATAAAATCTCGGATGAGTTCGAAATTGGGTCATGTGGGGTCAAAAACTATGTCACTAGGTCAAATCTTAGAAAAACCTTGTGTGTGCTCTAGAGGCCACATTTTAAGTCCGATCCTCATGAAACTTGGTCAGAATGTTTGTCTTGATAAAATCTGGGATGAGTTTGAAATTGGGTCATGTGGGGTCAAAAACTAGGTCACTAGGTCAGTTCTTCGAAAAACTTTGTGTATGCTGTAGAGGCCACATTTTCAGTCAGATACTTCTGAAATTTGGTCAGAATGTTTGTCTTGATAAAATCTGAGATGAGATTGAAATTGGGTCATGTGGAGTCAAAAACTAGGTCACTAGGTCAAATCTTAGAAAAACCTTGTGTACCTTCTAGAGGCCACGTTTTCAGTTGGATCCTCATGAAACTTGGTCAGAATGTGGGTCTTGATAAAATCTGGGACGAGTTCGAAATTGGGTCTTGTGGAGTCAAAAACTAAGTCACTAGGTCAAATCTTTAAAAAACCTTGTGTGTGCTCTAGAGGCTACATTTTCAGTCAGATACTTGTCAAATTTGGTAAGAATGTTTGTCTTGATAAAATCTTGGACGAGTTCGAAATTGGGTCATGTGGGGTCAAAAACTAGGTCACTAGGTCAAATCTTCGAAAAACTTTGTGTACGCTCTAGAGGCCACATTTTCAGTCAGATACTTGTGAAATTTGGTCAGAATGTTTGTCTTGATAAAATCTGAGACGAGTTTGAAATTGGGTCATGTGTGTCAAAAACTAGGTTACTAGGTCAAACCTTCGAAAAACCTTGTGTACGCTCTAGAGGCCACATTTTCAGTTGGATCCTCATGAAACTTGGTCAGAATGTGCGTCTTGCTAAAATCTGGGACGAGTTCGAAATTGGATCTCACACGAGTTCAAAATTGGGTCATGTGTGGTCAAAAACTAGGTCACTAGGTCAAAACATCGAAAAACCTTGTGCACGCAATAGAGGCCACATTTTCAGTCAGATACTTGTGAAATTTGGTCAGAATGTTTGGCCTATTGACTCAGGTGAGCGATCCAGGGCCATCATGGCCCTCTTGTTCTCCTTTTCCCACAATTTTTTCAAAAGCCTCTTCCCCCAGGCTTGTTAAAAGTGGGGATTGTACGGTAAAGGATTAACTCTTTACCACACAATCCCGAGTTTTAACAACACCTGAAAAAGAAGGCTTTTGAAAACATTGTGGGAAAAGAAAAAAATGCTGGTAACCAGATCTCAAAGACAGATACTGTCATTTGTGCCCCATTTTAGTTTTCATCTGCAAAGCTTTCAATTTGGACTGGTCTAAAATTTTGTTGTGTTGTAAAGAGTTAAAGAGGTATTAGTAATCTGAGGTGCAGATAGGAGGAGGGTTATTTTTCATATCAGGGAGTAGAAGCATTTTCTCCTTTTCCCACAATGTTTTCTGCCCTATCAAAGAAAAATTGCAGCATTTGAGCCACATTGAAATTGTCGTTTGCTAATGCTTTCAATTTAGACAAGGCTAAAATTTTGTCGTTTGGTAAAGGGTCAACTCTCTAACAGACAACAAAATTTCTCACGCTTCCTAGTGAACACATTAGCAGATAAATTAAGTGTTGCTTAAATTATGGAAAATGTCCTTCAGAAGTTAGAAATAACGCTGGGAAAATGTTCCAAAGTGTTTTCTTCCTCTGGGTTGTTAAAATACAAGATTGTTTGGTAAAGGGTTCAAACCAGGGTTGTGGACCCACATCTGAATTGTCTGTAATGAAAAGCCACAACATAGGTTTTATAGAAGCATTGATGTGTTTAGGATTTGAACCAAGAGAAAGAAGGTTTTTGAAAATATTGTGGGAAAAGGAGAAAATGTAGCTAACCTATAGTTTCTCCTATTCCCACAATGTTTTCTACCCTGTCTTACACATATTCCATAATCATTTGAGTGCCTTTAATTTTTTTTTTCACCTGCAATTGGTTTTTAATTTGGACCTGTCTAAAATTTGTCATTTGATAAAGAGTTAACTCTTTACCACACAACAAAATTTTAGGCTGGTCCTAATTCAAAGCATTTTCCGACAAAAAATTAAGTATTGCTCATATGGTGAGATTTGTCTTTGATAAGATAGAAAACATTGTGGGAAAAGGAGAAAATGCTGTTGTCATAAGCTTTTTATGCAGGGTTGTTAAAAGTCTGGATTGTGTGGTAAAGGGTCAAGCTGATATTCCTAACTACAATAGAAAACTGTTGTTATCCAATCTTAACCTCCACTACTGTTTTAGGTTGCATCATACATCAAGAAAAAGGCGAAAGGAAGACATGGACATTTTCTACTGAGACCATCTACAAGGAACACTAACATTCTGACGGCTTCTATATTGTAAGTCTACATGTATTTAGATTATTTTAACCCTTTACCATATGTCAAAGTTTTAGACTGTTCGTAATTGAAAGCGCCCCCAGGTAGCTCAGTGGTTAGCGTGTCTGTGGTTAGTGACCTGGTGGTTGCAAGTTCAATACCCGGTTGAGGCATACTTTCTTTCCAGTGATTTTTCGCCTCTCACCTCTGATGCATGTGAGAAAAGTAGTCAGTGGATTTGGAAAGAAAGTTGAGGCAGTACTGGTGTGAGAAAGCCAGGAAACACATGTGTCACTGACTGCCATGATATGACCTGAGCGGTTAAAATGGCGTTAAACTCCAGTGCAGTCAAATACAAACAAACCAAAATGAAATTGAAAGCATTTTGCAGATAACAAGATAAACATGGATCAAGTCTTGGAATTCTTCTTTGAAAGGGTAGAAAACATTGTGAGAAAAGGAGAAAATGCTGGTCACCCGCATATTTTTCCTCCACAATGATTTCAAAAGCCATCTTCCTTAACTTTGTTAAAACTTGGGATTGTGATGTAAAGAATTAATTGAAGAAACACTTAAATAGTACAGAGTCTTTCGTCACAATGTTCTCACAAGTGTTTGTGTACTAAGCCTTATTTATTCAGGAAGTTTTATTTACAGTTTGCCCAACTTCCTAAACCAATCAAAAGGCCTGATTTCATTCAAAACTGCTGGATTTAATTCTATACAGACTCAATATCTTGCAATGTGGGACCATGTTATCGTTAAATGGTTGACCTATATACAAACATTTCCCGCTTAACCTGAAGCTCCACCCACAATATTTTAGCCGGTCGTTGTACAGTAAAAAATACTACAATGTGTGCATTGTCATGAAAAAGGCAGGAACTATTGCAACTTTTTGGCGTCCTGAAAAGTTAATGAAAACAAAAACATGTATGAACGTGTTACCTTTAAATTCCTTTAGGATATATCAAAGGAAATCCAAACACTTTTATCTAGTATTCACAGAACACCATGATTTTGCCTTTTCGAAGATGTAGATCTAGTACAACTGGTGAAATCTTTAAAATTAAATGCAAATTATGAAGATGTAAATGGCTCAAATGAAGGGACAGACAAACTAGTCGACTATTAGACAGCAGGTATACATGTGCAGACTCAATTTTATTTTCAGTGCTTGCATAAACGGATCCAGTTTACAAGTGATCAGTAGAATAAGGGTTATTGTACCAGTCTATCAAGAAAACAGTATGATTAAACATAGAAAGTTCTGTGCTGTTTTGAAATAAATAAACTGAATAAATTTTTTAATAAATTCTTCTTAAAATTCTTCATCGTTAACTAGTTCAAAGGATGCATCCATAGCTGAATCGAGCGCTTGAGTAAATAAGAGTGTAGATCAAGTTTAGTGCCACAGGCAGTAACTATTGTCCTAGGTCAGGTTCAATGCCAAATTAAAGGTGAAGCAATACAACTCAGTATGCATTTTAGTATCTCTGTCAATCACAAGAGGCGCAGCAACCACATTCTCTCTCCGACTCATATGGCTCTTTCCTCTGAGAGGCTGCTGTCAGTGGATTAGAAAGTAGGGCAAACTGTAAGTTAGTTATGAGCAATAACTTATACTTAGTTGTCACATGTAAATCAACTTGTTTGCACCATAATTCATCAAAGTAATGTGATTTCAGTTATCAATATCCATCTAATATTTATACAGACTGGTAGTATGCTGATCATATTGTGTAATTCTGCATGCATATGCACACAAACCTTACAAAATTTTTATATTTAACTGGAATTTTCTTCTTTTCTTTTTTTCCACAATGTTTTTTACCCTTTAAAAAACTGTCCTTTCATTAGAGCCACATTTCATCAGTTTTTTTCCCCTTCACCTAAAAAATAGAGGGGGTATACTGGTGTCACCATGTCTGTTTGTTTGTCCATCTGGCTGTCCATTGGTCAATCCATCTGTCTGTAGACTTTTTCCTTTTCATGCTCTAACTCAAAAGCCGTTTTGACCTAAGACCCTGAAACTTTATACAAGTGTTGCTCATGACCCAAGGAGGTGCCCAATTGTTATTGGGTCACATGGGTCAAAGGTCAAGGTAACTGGTGATCTTTGTTTCGAAAATCATTCTGTATTTTGATTGTGATGTTTCAGTGACAAGGTGCTGGTCGAGGGAGGTGGGGTATTGACCGCTTTTGGACAGTTCTAGCTGTTGTCTGGAAATGCTTCCAATATTAAATTCTCAGAAATTTTGTTGTCTGGCTAAGCATTAACTCTTAATCAGATGTCACAATGTCAGTCCAAGCTGAAAGCAACTGCAGACAGCAATTTAACTGTTTACCATACAATCCCGACTTTTGAGGACACTGAGAAAGAATCCTTTTAAAAGCATAGTGGGAAAAGGAGAAAATGGTGGTAACCAGCATTTTCTCCTTTTCCCACAATGTTTTCTACCTTTCCCCCCAAAAAATTCAATTTTTCAGTCACATTTATTTTGTCGTCTGCAACTGCTTTCAATATGGACTAGTCTAAAATTGTGTTGTTTGGTAAAGGATTAAATGAAGCTTAAATGATGGGATTTGCCTGTTAAAGGTTAGAAAACCCTTTACTGCACAATTCAGAGTTTTAACAACCCAGAGGCAGAAGCCTTTTGAAAACATTCTTGGGAAAGGAAGAAAATGCTTGTAGCCAGCATTTTCTCCTTTTCTCATAACGTTTTCTACCCTTTCAAAGACATATTCCATTATTTGAGTCATTTGTTCTTGTTGACTGCAGATGCCTTCAATTTGGACAAGTCTTTATTTTTCTTGTGTGGTAAATTTTTGATACTAGATTTTGTTACATATGTTGTAAATACATGTACGTTGCTTTATGTTTTAGGGTCCCAGATAAAAGTGTAAGACATACACACATACAGATAGAGGAAGATGGTCCTAATTATAAATACTTCCTTGTGGTGGAGAAAAAATTCAAGAGTGTTCAGGAGCTGGTGGAGTTTTATAGGAACAATCCTGTAAAAAATTTAGAAAATGTTGATAACGTTTATTTCCTATATCCCATGAATAAACCTGGATCTGTTGATGGTTCCGGGGGAAGTAGATCGGGATTATCTCGGGCTAGTAGCCATAGCAGTCTTGGCAGCAATGCGACTTCGACACTTAGCCGCACAGAGGCACAGGTACCCCCACCACTACCCACTCGCCCAAGAACTATCAGCATAGAGAGTGGTGGAGCTTCAGAAAGTGGTTCAAACTTCTCAACCAATTCTTTGCCAAGACCTATTGACATTTCAAAACGTCCACCTGCTCCACTTCCTCAAGGTGTGGGCCAGTTAAGCAATGGTGAGGACCCTTATTGTTATTCTCGTGCACGGGATGTCAGTGAGGATGTGTCAGAAAAACTGAAGGATGCATTGAAGTCTAGTGAGAAATGTGAATGTGGGATACCTAGAAACTTAGCAGAACTACCACTTGGCTGGACTGTTCATTTAAGCAAAGATCAACAAACCTTCGGAAGGCTGTTTTATCAAAGTGAAGAGGGAGTCACTTCGTGGAATCTACCGCAAAATGTACAAATGCAGCTCACCAAAAAACATCACGAAAATTTAAAACTTATAGATAAGAACTGGTCATTATCTCCCAGAAGAACCTCTGCTCAGCGTTTGTGAGATAGTGTAGACCAAGACTGAAATCTGAACCATTTTACCAATCCACAAAATTTTAACCTTTTCCAAACTTAAAGTATTTGCAGGACACAAAGAGAACATAGCTGAATTGATGGAAATTGTTTGTTAACTCTTTAACAAATGACAACATTTTAGACCAGTCCAAATTGAAAGCTTTTGCAGACGACAAAATACATGTTATTCAAAAATTGATATTTGTCAGGGGAAGAGTAGAAAACATTGTGGGAAAAAGAGGAAATGCTGGTTACCAGCATTTTCTCCTTTTCCCACAATGTTTTCAAAAGGCTTTTTCCTCAGGGTTGTTAAAAGTCGGGTTTGTGTGGTAAAGGGTTAAAGGTCAGAAAACATTTTGGGAAGAGGAGAAAATGCTGGTTAAGAAAATGCTGGCTACCAGTATTTTCTCCTTTTTCCACAATATGTTTAGTAGCCTCTTTCCTCAGGTTAGTTAGAACACAGGGATGTTTGTTAAAGGGTTAAATGGCCTGGAAGTCCATTAAAATATGGGGGTCTTGAAGATAAGGGGCTGCTGTTGTGTTTATTTTACAGTGAAAAGAGGCAATTATCATTTAAAACACAATTTGTAGGGCAAAATAATTCATATTTAAAGAAATTTCAGGTTTAGAAATATCTAACAAAATAATCAAGGAAAATGATCTTTTATCCATTTAAAGTTTGACTCTCCTAAGTGGCAAACTTTCATGTTATAGTAGATTTGGCTAACTTGAGTGCAGTCACAGAAGACAACTATTGACAGGATATGGCTCTGGGAAAAGGCAGAAAACATTGTGTGGACAAAAGAAAATTTTGTTTGCCAGCATTTTCTCCTTGTTCTATAATGTTTTCAGTAGCCTTTTCTGTTAGAGTGATGAAATGTCTGGACTGTTTGGTAAAGGATTCAATCTGTTTACTGCACTTCATAGTTAAGATTTATCATCTCGTATCCAGGTCAGTCTGCGCAGGCTGACCTAGGTTGAAACTTTTGGCCATTAAAATTTTCTCAATTTTCTATCCATCAAAGGACCAGTCTACTTCATGATTTGGACAGTTGTTCGACAAAATGGATTTTATGGATCCATAATAACATGACGGATTGCTTGGTATAATCCATCACGGAGATGCATTAAGCCCCCTTTTGCCGCAGCCCAGCTCATATATTAATGCAAATGGCAACTTACAGAAATATTTGAAGGAAAAGAAAATTGCCTTTGAGCATAATGATTAAAATAATGCTCCAGGTTTTTACTCTTTACTGCAAAATACCATGTATGAACCACCTTGATGGAGAAAGCTTTTGAAAACTTAGCGGGAAAAGGAGGAAATGCAAGTATCCAGCATTTTCTCTGTTATCTACCCTTTCACATATAAATTCCATCTTATGCGCCTCATTCAGTTTGTCAACTACAGATGCTTCTATTTGTGCAAGACAAAAATTCTCAGACAACTGCCCACAGTAGGATGTTAAAACATTGTCCATTTGTGCAAGACATTTGCAAATAATTATTCTAGCAACATATTTAAACCATGCTCTGTGAAAAGGTGGCTTTTTACATCTGTGAAAAGTATCAACTCAGGTCACGCTGCACAGCCCTGTGCAGGCTGACCTGGGCCAAAACCTTTTGCTATTGGTCAATTTTCTGTATGTGCAAGGACCATTCTACCTCATGATTAAGTCAGTTGTTAAAAAAAAGTGGCCATTATGGATACATAATTATGTGATGGCTTGATTGGTATCATGGATCACGGAGGTGCACTAAGCCCCCTTTTACCAGAGCATGTCTCATTTTCAAAGAATCTCAGTCGTATATATTGAACATATTTATGGTGTAAGTATCTGTATCCCAAATATATGTACATCAAGGAAATGAATGCCGCACAAGTGGTGTTTTGGCCCTTTACCACTCAAATTGTTTGCTCAAGTAGTAAAAGTATTTTTTATAAAAACAGCTATTTTTTATTTCCTGTAAATGTTTCCATTAGTGGGTGTGTCATTTATTCTAGTATTTATGTAGTAAATTGGTCTAAAAACAGTCAGAAATAAGGCATAAAGCTTCACTAAGCAATCCAGTGTTTTTATGACCCTGAAGCAGAAGGCTTTTGAAAGCATTGTTGGAAAAGGACAAAATGCTGAAAAAACATCAGGTTTTGCTACATATCAAATTAACCCAAAAAGCTTGAAACAGATTTGTCATCTGGAAATGGTTTCCTGAAAAAAGTTTGAAGCAGCTGATTTTGAAAACATGCTTTTAGAAAAATGATAATCAACTTGAATTATGTTATATTACATGAATGCATGGGGAAACATTGTAGCTCGCTACAAGCAAGCTCCTTCTTTCAAGCAGTGTTTTCAAAAGCAATCTGCTAGAAGGAATTTTGATGGAAGCAAACTTTTAACCCTTTACCACCAAACAGTCCTGGGTTCTAATAACACAGAGAATGTTGCCAGGTGACTCTATCTTTTGTTTTTATGTTTTATGTGGTTTTAAATTTTCATTTTTCTGCTAGTGACTAACAGAAGGTAGTGCTTGTAATGAGCTTTTCTCTTGTAACCAGCTTTTCTTCTCCTTTAACACTTTACCACACAATCCCAACTTGTAATGACCCTGAAAAAGAAAGCTTTTGAAAAACATTGTAGGAAAAGGAGAAAATGCTGGTACCCGGCATTTTCTTCTTATCCCACAATGTTTTCTTCCCTTCTCAAAACAAATTTCTATTTTTGGGTTACGTTTATTTTGTCGTCTGCAAATGCTTTCAATTTCGACCAGTCTAAAGAGTTAATAATGTTTTCTTCCCTTTTAACCCTTTACCACACAATAGCAACTTTTAAGGACCCGAGAAATAAGCCTTTAGAAAACATTGTGGGAACAGGAGAAAATGCTGGTTACCAGCATTTTCTCCTTTTCTCTCAATGTTTTCTACCCTTCCCAAAACAAATTTCAATTTTTCAGTCGCATTTGTTTTGTCGTCTTCTGGAAATGTGTTCAATATAGACTAGTGTAGAATTTTGTCATTTGGTAAAGAGTTATTTCACATGACACATGACAATTTTTTAGACTTGTCCAAACTGAAAGCATTTACAGACAAAAATTTATTCTTCAATTGATTGGATACGTCTTTGATAAGGTAGAAAATATTGTTTGAAAAGGATAACCAGCATTTTCTCCTTTTCCAACAATATTTTTAAAAGGTCTTTTCCTAAGGGTCTTTAAAACTTGGGATTGTGTGGGGAAGGGTTATCAAACAAGCCCAAGTTTTAATGACCCAAGGAATATGACTTTCGAAAACATTGTTGGAAAATGAGAAAATGCAGGTTACCAGCATTTTCTCCTTTTCCGACAGTGTTTCTTATAAGAAAAATTGTGTTATTTGAGCCTATTATTTGAGGTTAAAATTGTTTTGCAAATGCTTATAAAGTGGACTGGTCTAAAATTTTGTCTTTGGTAAAGTGTTATTGTTAAATCTGTTGTTTGCAAGTGCTTTCAATATGGACGAGTAGAAAGTTTTCTTGTCTGTTGAGAAGTTAACCAGCACAGAAATTTGTGTAAAATGTTAGGTTATAATCAAGTGCTTCAGATATTTAATATCATAATGTGCTTCTATGATCTCTTACCACACAGTCTTCCAGTTGCAACATTTTGTTTTTGTCTTCGAATGCATTCCAGATAGAATAACATATCATGCTGAAGATGGATCTTGCCATTAACCCTTAGGCTGCTTAGTGCGATTCACTGATCTTTTGTGGAGAGTGTATATCAAGATCAGACTGCACAGAACATGCAGCCTGATCTTGGATCTACACTGTCAGATAAGGAGATATTTTTCTCCAACAGAAAAAGTTTGAAATAACGTTATTTGGATTTTTACTATCAGCTTGAAAGTTTCATTTAACCCTATACCATACAATGCCGTTTTTTGACGCCCCTGGGAAAGAAGCCTTTTGAAAACATTGTGGGAAAAGGAGAAAATGCTGGTCACAAGCATTTTCTCCTTTTCCCACAATGTTTTCTACCCTACCCAAAACAAATTTCAATTTTTCAATTACATTTATATTGTCGTCTGCAAATGCTTTCAATTTGGACCAGTTTAAAATTTTGTCGTCTGGTAAAGGGTTAACTTATTTAGCAGGATAAGGGTTAATGAATTATGTACAATTTTTTTTTATACTTAAGTTGAAAGCTTGGAGAAAGGAGAAATTGCTTGTATCAAGGAATTGCTTCTTTTTCCCAGTAGCTTTTACTAACTGTATAAAAAAACAAGAACCATTTTCCAGTTTTTCAGATGTTTCATGCGTATTTCATATAAATGAAATTTTGATAGGTCTTTGAAAAAACCTACACAGTAGTCATTCAAAGTGCCATTAATAACCCTTTACCACACAATCCTGAGTTTTAACAACCCTGGCAAAGAAATTCCTTCGAAAACATTGTGTGTAAAGGAGAAAATGCTGGTAACCAGCATTTTCTCCTTTTCCCACAATGTTTTCTACTTTATTAGGGACAAATTTCATAATTTTGGTCACCATTAATTTGTCGTCTGCAAATGCTTTCAGTTACAAGCCAGTCTAAAATTTCGGCGTCTGGTAAACGGTTAAATGAAGAAAACCTTGTCAGAGAGTGGAAAATCCTTTAACAAACAACTCTGAGTTTTAACACCCCTAAAGAAAAGAGGCTTTAGCAAACATATTGGGAAAAGGAGAAAATGCTGGTAACCAGCATTTTTAGCTCACCTGAGCACAAAGTGCTCATTTCGAGCCATTGTGAACGTGCTGTGTCTGGCGTCCGTCGTGTGTCGTCAACTTTAGCACACGTCATGCTTCGTCAACTTTTTACCTTGTGTACGCTGTAGAGGCCACATTTTCAGTCCGATCCTCATGAAACTTGGTCAGAATGTTTGTCTTGATGAAATCTCGTACGAGTTCGGAATTGGGTCATGTGGGGTCAAAAACTAGGTCACTGGGTCAAATCTTCGAAAAACCTTGTGTACGCTCTACAGGCCACATTTTCAGTCCGATCCTCATGAAACTTGGTCAGAATGTTTGTCTTGATAAAATCTGGGACGAGTTTGAAATTGGGTCATGTGGGGTCAAAAACTAGGTCACTAGGTCAAATCTTAGAAAACCTTGTGTGTGCTCTAGAGGCCACATTTTCAGTCAGATACTTGTGAAACTTGGTCAGAATGTTTGTCTTGATGAAATCTCGTACAAGTTTGAAATTGGGTCATGTGGGGTCAAAAACTAGGTCACTAGATCAAATCTTAGAAAAACCTTGTGTGCACTCTATAGGCCACATTTTCAGTCAGATGCTTGTGAAACTTTGTCAGAATGTTTGTCTTGATAAAATCTCATACAAGTTTGAAAATGGGTCATGTTGGGTCAAAAACTAGGTCACTAGATCAAATCTTAGAAATACCTTGTGGGCACTCTAGAGGCCACATTTTTCGCTCAATTGACTTGAAAATTGGTCAGAATGTTTGTCTTAATTAAATCTCAGATGGCTTTGAAATTGGGTTATCTGGGGTCATAAAGTAGGTCACTAGGTCAAATTAAAGAAATACCTTGTGGGCACTCTAGAGGCCACATTTTTCGCTCAATTGACTTGAAAATTGGTCAGAATGTTTGTCTTAATTAAATCTCGGATGAGTTTGAAATTGGGTCACCTCGGGTCATAAACTAGGTCACTAGGTTGAATCAAAGAAATACCATGTGGACATTCTAGAGGCCACATTGTTCGCTCAATTGACTTGAAAATTGGTCAGAATGTTTGTCTTGATTAAATCTCGGACGAGTTTGGGTCATAAACTAGGTCACTAGGTCAAATTAAAGAAATACCTTGTGGGCACTCTAGAGGCCACATTTATTGCTCAATTGACCATAAAAAACGGTCAGAATGTTTGTCTTGATGAAATCTTGGATAACTTCAAAATTGGGTCACCTGGGGACATAATTTAAGTCACTAGGTCAAATTAAAGAAATACCTTGTGGACAGTCTAGAGGCCACATTTATAGCTCAATTGTCTTGAAAATTGGTCAGAATCTTTGTCTAAATAAAATCTTGAATGAGTTTGAATTTGGGATACCTTGGGTCATAAACTAGGTCACAAGATCAAATTAAAGAAATACCTTGTGGGCACTTCAGAGGCCACATTTATTGCTGAATTGACTTAAAAATTGGTCAGAATGTTTTTCTTGATGAAATTTTAGATGAGTTTGAATTTTGGTCACCTTGGGTTGTAAACTAGGTCAACTAAAAGATTTTTTGTAGGTGCTCAAAAGGCTACAATTCTTACTCAATTGACCTGAAAATTGATCAGCACATTTGTCTTGATAAAATCTTGGATGAGTTCAAAATTGGGTCACATAGGGTCATAAACTAGGTCACTAGGTCAGATTTCAAGAAATATCTTGTGGGTGCTCTAGTGGCCACAGTTCTTGCTCAATTGCCCTGAAAATAGGTCTCGTACGAGTTTGAAATATGGTCTCATAGGGTCATAAACTAGGTCACTAGGTCAAATTGAAGAAATACATTTTGGACACTCCAGAGGCCACATTTTCAGCAATTGACTTGACAATTGGTCAGAATGTTTGTCTTAATAATATCTCAGATGAGTTTTAAATTGGGTCGTTATGACCCTGGAGTGAAATTTTGCCTATAGACTCAGGTGAGCAATCCAGTGCCATCATGGCCCTCTTGTCTTGTTTTCCCACTGTGTTTTCTACCCTTTCACAGAAAAATCACATCATTTGAGCCACATGTTATTTGTCATTCAGCCAGTGCTTTCAGTTTAAACAAGTTTTAACTTTAGTTGTCTGGTAAAGGGTTAACCAAGATCTCTCACAAATTATAAGATAGTGCAGATCCATCATCAGACTGCACATTAGATTTAAACTGTGTGCCAAAAACGGAAAGAAAGAAAAAAGCATTAAGTTTTGTTCAGCATTGAAAAAAGTCCAGAGATGCCATGCATACTCCGACTCTCTGTAATTTCATTTGAGCCATGCTCTGGGAAAAAGGGGTTTTAAGGACCTCTGTGATGAATTATACCAAACAAAACATCACATTATTATGGGTCCATTAAATCCATTTTGTCTAACATGCAGACATGCAGAAAAGTTACAAATAGCAAAAAGGTTTGACCCATGTCAGCCTGCATGGACTGAACAGGCTGACATGAGTAGATACCTTTAACCCTTTACCACACAATCCTGAGTTTTAACGACCCTGAGGAAGAAGCCTTTTGAAAACATGGTGGGAAAAGGAGAAAATGCTGGTAACCAGCATTTTCTCCTTTTCCCACAATGTTTTCTACTTTATCTTTGACAAATTTCGACATTGGAGCCACCTTTAATTTGTCGTCTGCAAATGCTTTCAATTTGGACCAGTCTAAAATAGTGTCGTTTGGTAAAGAGTTAAAATGCATTGAACCCCGTTTTCACTGGGCATGATTCATTTATTTTTTATAGCTATATGTATATTAATTTATTACATGTTTTCAGTCTCGACAAATCATCATGCAAACATTATATCTTTACAGCTGCTTTTGAAAACATTGTAGAAAAAGGAACAACTGCCTGTTTCAAGCAGTTGCTCCTTTTCCCATAGTGTTCACCACGTGATTCACAAGGCTGTTAACCCTTTAGCACATGACCCTGAGTTTTAACGACCAAGAAGGCTTTTGAAAACATGGGAAAAGGAGAAAATGCTGGTGACCAGTATTCTTAATTCACCTGAGCACAAAGTGCTCAAGGTGAGCTTTTGTGATCGTGATGTGTCAGGCGTGTGTCATCTGTCGTGCGGTCGTCAACATTTACCTTGTGTGCACTCTAGAGGCCACATTTGTCACCAGATCCTCATGAAACTTTGTCAGAATGTTTGTCTGGATAAAATCTCGGACAAGTTCGAAATTGGGTCATGTTGGGTCAAAAAGTAGGTCACTGAGCTAAATCTTAGAAAAACCTTGTGTGCCCTGAAGAGGCCTCACTTTCAGCCTGATACTTATGAAACTTGGTCAGAATGTTTCTCTGGATGAAATCTCAGACAGGTCTGAAATTGGGTCATTTCAGGTCAAAAAGTAGGTCACTGGGCCAAATCATAGAAAAACCTTGTGTGCACTCTAGAGGTCACATTTTCAGCCAGATCCTCATAACTTTGTCAGAATATTTGCCTGGATAAAATCTCTGACAAGTTCGAGATTGGGTCACATTAGGTCAAAAAGTAGGTCACTGGGCCAAATCTTAGAAAAACCTTGTGTGCACTCTTAAAGGCCATATATTCACCCAGATCCTCATGAAACTTGGTCAGAATGTTTTTCTGGATAAAATCTTGGACAAGTTTGAAATTGGGTCATGTTAGGTCAAAAAGTAGGTCACTGGGCTAAATCTTAGACAAACCTTGTGTGCACTCAAGAGGCCTCATTTTCAGCCTGATACTTATGAAACTTGGTCAGAATGTTTCTCTGGGTGAAATCTTGGACAGGTGTGAAATTGGGTCATATCAGGTGAAAAAGTAGGTCACTGGGCCAAATCATAGAAAAACCTTGTGTGCACTCTAGAGGCCACATTTTCAGCCAGATCCTCATAAACTTTGTCAGAATATTTGCCTGGATAAAATCTTGGACTTATTTAGATTGGGTCACGTGGGGTCAAAAAGTAGGTCACTTGGCCAAATCTTAGAAAAATTTTGTGTGCACTCTAAAGGCCATATTTTCAGCCAGATCCTCATGAAACTTGGTCAGAATGTTTCTCTCGATATAATCTTGGACAAGATTGAAATTGGGTCAGGCTGGATCAAAAAGTAGGTCACTGGGCATATTGTTAGAAAAACCTTGTGTCCACCCTAGAGTCCACATTTTCAGCCTGATACTCATGAAAAGTGGTCAGATAGTTTGTCTGAGTCTTAGTCAAGTTAGGAATTGGGTCACGTGGGATCAAAAAATAGGTCACTGGGTCAAATCTTAGAAAAACCTTTTGTGCACTCAAGAGGCCACATTTTCAGCCTGATTCTCATGAAACTTGGACAGAATGTTTGTGTGGATGAAATCTCGGACAAGTTTGAAATAGGGTCAAGTCAGGTCAAAAAGTAGGTCAGTGGGCCAAATTTTAGAAAAAACGTGTGTGCACTCTAGAGGCCACATTCTTAGCCCAGTACTCATGAAACTTGGTCAGAATGTTGGTCTTGATTACATCTCAGATAACTTCAAAATTTGGTCATGTCAGGTCAAAAATTAGGTCACTGGGCTAAATATCAGTCAAACCTTATGTGCAGTCTAAAGGCCGCATTTTCCATGAAACTTGGTCTGAATGTTTCTGTAGATGATATTTTGGACAAGTTTGATATTGAGTTACGTCAGGTCAAAAAGTAGGTCACTTGACTAAATCTTATAAAAACCCTGTCTGCACTGTAGAGGCCACATTTTCAGCCAGATTCAAAATTTTAAAAAAAGTGAAGTCGGTCAAAAAGTAGGCAACTTACGCTCATGTGTTTAACATCATCAAGATCAGGATCTTTGAGCTTTATGAATCCTAGATGACCTTACTCAGGTGAGCGCTTTAGGGCCAATGGCCCTCTTGTTTCCTTTTCCCACAATGTTTTCTACCCTGTCAAAGACAGAAATAATTGTTTGAGCTACATTTATTCTATTGTCTGTAAATGCTTTCAATTTCTTTAAGTCTGAAATTTTTCATTTGGCAAAGGGTTAACATTCTTCTTCAAATGTTGAATTTTTGTAACTTGTGTATTTGTTAGCTAAATGTCGTAAAATAGACCGTATCTTATCTCATTTCTTCCATCAAACATTTTTTGCCTACCACTTCGATAGTAAACTGTTATGTTCCTGTAGCATGCCAGTATTAATTTTGAGAATGAAATGGCCAGGTTAAAAAAGGTCAGTGGTGTTTCTTATCCCATAATCACACAACAGAATTTTACACTTGTCCACATTGAAGGCATTAATTTTTCAGACGACAAATTAGATATGGCTCATATGGTGATTGGGAAAGGGAGAAAATGCTGGTAACCAGCATTTTCTCCTTTTCTAACAATGATAGCAACCCTTTGAAAGACATTTTCCATCCTCAGCGTCAGATTTAAACTGTCATTTGCAAATACTTTGGTTTTCGAGAAGTCGAAAATATGGACCTGTGGTACAGAGTTAACCATTTACCACACAATCCAGACTTAACGACCCTGAGGAAGAGGCCTGTTGAAAACATTGTGGGAAAAGGAAAAATGCTGGTAACCAGAATTTTCTCCTTTTCCCACAATATTTTCTACCCTTCCAGAAACAAATTTCCGTCTTTGAGTCCTATTTGTTTTGTCATCTGCAAATGCTTTCAATTTGAACTAGTCTGAAATTTTGTTGTTTGGTTAAAGAGTTAAAAGTGTATCAAGTGTGTCTTGAAAGGGAAGAAGATTTTTTGGCTCCCTTGTAAATACTAAGTATGTTTCTAAATGACATGAGATTCAGATATTTGTCAAGTTGCAAATACTCCCACATGAAATGTAGTGGCAAATGATTTCTTTTTGAAGATCTATATAAGTGAAGTATATTTAACAATGGTGTTGGGTTTGTTTTCAAGGTATACCAAGTCTTTCTTGTGAGAGAAGCCTCCAAATGGCTCCTTTTTCCTGGATAGATAACCCTTTACCAGACGACAAATTTTTAGCCTTGTCCAAATTGATAGCATTTGCAGACGACAATTTCAGTGTGGCTCAAATGGTGCAATCTTTGTTTGATAGGGTAGAAAACATTATGGGAAAAGGAGAAAATGCTGATTACCAGCATTTTTTCCTTTTCCCACAATGTTTTCAAAAGGCTTCTGTCCCAGGGTTGTTAAAAGGTGGCATTGTGGGGTAAAGGGTGAAGTACATTTTCTGAATGAGGTTTTAGATCCTCCAATCCTTGTAGTACTGCTTGAATGAAACATAGATTCTCCATCGTCACTAACAATGCAGATATTGCAATTTCCATGAAAATATCTGACAATGAGGCAGACAGTGTAGATTCAAGATCAGACTGCACATTCTGTGCAGTCTGATCTAGATCTACACTATCTGCACAGGCAAATCAATCCAGTTTCTGTGCTACAAGGGTTAAAAATACAGTGAATTACCTGCAATTTTTGCTTCTTTACTAAGCCCTTTGCTACATGATAAAATCGCCAACTTGTCCAAATTGAAAGCCTTTGCAGATGGCAAGTTAAATGTGGCTCAAATGATGGATTTTGTCTCTGGTAAGGTGAAAGCATTGTGGGAAAAGGAGAAAACCAGCATTTTCTCCTTTTCCCACAATGTTTTCAAAAGGTCACTTCCTCAGGGTCGTTAAAACTCAGGATTGTGTGGTAAAGAGTTAACTCTTTACCAAATGACAATATTTTGAACTCAACTGAATTGAAAGCATTTGCAGACAACAAATCAAATGTAGCTACAATGATGACATCTGTCTTTGATAGGGTAGAAAACATCGTGGGAAAAAAAGAAAATGCTGGTTACCAACATTTTCTCCTTTTCCCACAATGTTTTCAAAAGCCTTCTTCAGGGATGTTAAAACTTTGGATTGTGCGGTAAAGGGTTAAAACATTAAAACTTGGGATTGTGTGATTAAGGGTAAAGGGTTTTACTTTGAACTATGTACTCATGCAAGTATACATTTGAGCCATGCTGTTTGAAACAGGGGCTTAATGCATCTGCGAAAAGTATGGACCCAGGTCAGCCTGAGCAGACTGCGCAGGCTAACCTTGGCCGAAACTTTGCTATTGGTCAATTTTCTGTATGTTCAAGGACCAGTGTACCTCATGATTCAGTTGGTTGCTAGAGGAAATGGATTTTATGCATCCACTATTATATGATGACTTGCTAGGTATCATGGATAACGTAGATGCATCAAGCTCCCTTTTGCTAGTGCACTGCTCATTTATGTATACATTTTGCAGATCCACAACCAGTATATTGCAAAGCATCCATAAGGATGGTGTTTAATACTGTTTATAAATATATTGTTGACCGTTTTGTTACAAGCTGTTACATGGAGATTTATATTATCAGTTTATCAAAACTAATATTGTATCTGTTTTTTATGTACTTTCAATATTAAAAGTACTAAATGTTAAATCTTGTCTGTTTACTGTGATCAAATTGTGTTCCAAAGGCAATAACTGACCTGCACCACTGACCTTTTACCACATAAGCATGACTTATAATGACCCTGATAGGGAAGGCTTTTGAAAACATTTTGGGTAAAAAGGAAAATGCTGGTTGCCCACAATGTTTATTGCCCTTTCGAAGACATTTTTCCACAATGTGAGCCATATTTTGTTGTCTTCAAATGCTTTGGATTTTGACAAGTCTAAAATTTATTGTTTGGTAAAAAGTTAATTGTTAGTAGACACCAAAAGTACCATATAATTAACATTTTAATCCTTGTAGTGTCAAATAAATGAAAAGAGCATTAATGGCAGTTCTAAAGAAAAAGTTATTGCAACTTTATCACAAAATCTGGCAAAGAAGCGTGTGGTGTAGATCCAAGGTCAGACTGTGTGTTCTTTGCACTCTGGTCCCAACTCTCCTCTTGTCCAATTTTATCCAGGTCCAGCACTGTAAAGGCTTACCCCTCATCAAACAATAAATTTTACACTAGTCCAAATTGAAGGAATTTGCAGACAACAAATTCAAGGTGGTTGAAATCAAGAAATTTGTCCTTGCTAGGCAGAAAATATTGTGGGAAAAGGAGAAAATGCCGATCACCAACTGGTTCCTACAATGTTTTCAGAAGGCTTCTTTCACAGGATTGTTAAAACTCAAGATTGCTAGGTATTATAAAGAGTTTATCCAGTGTTACAAACACAAGAACCTTAGAAGCCAAGCCAGAGTAGTGCATTCAGTAGTGCATAGGACTTAAGACCAGTGGGTCACTGGATTGTATCCCCAGCTTGACCAATTTCTTTCCCAGGATTGATAATAATTATTGCAACAGAATTCATTCCTCTCTTACCACTGATCATTGTTTTGATGATGGTTATGTAGAAAAGCGATCAGTGGCTCCGGAAGATTATTGTGCTAAGTATTGGTAGAATAAACTCCAGGAAAGCATGGATGGGTACACTGGCAGTTGCAATGTAACTGAAAAAATGTTGAAGAATCGAACACCATACAATCAATTAAGAATTTTAGATACAAGAGCTCAGCAGAATGGGGCAGCATACACCCTATTAAAGGGAGTTATCAAGAGTCAGTGAGAAGAGGAGAAATTGTGACTAATTTTGACCCAAGGGCTGTACTTTGAAGAATTTTGGTAGAGGTCCATTAGATGAAGCTACATGTCAAACTTGGTAGCCATAGGCCTTATGGTTTCAGACATGAAGGTTTTTCATGACTTCCAGTATTTTTCTCCTTTCCCCACAATGTTTTCTACCCTATCAGAGAGCTTAATTTCATTTGTACCAATTTTAAATTTGTCATCTGCAGATGTTTCAAATTTGAGAGAGTCTAAAATTTGTTGTTTGGGAAAGGGTTAATAAACCATGAGGGGGTTTAATTCAATATGAACAATGCCTATGTTTGAACAAATTCAGAAGAGATCCAGTAGATGAAGCTTTATGCCAATTTGGTAGCCCTAGGCCTTACAGCTAAGAACAAGATTTTTAAAGATTTTTTAGTATTGAAGTCCTTGTAAAACTTGTGACCCCTGGGCCAGGGCCAATTTTGACCCAAGGGCTATAATTTGTAGAATCTTAGTAGAGGTCAATTAGGTGAAGCTTCATATACTAAATTTAGTAGCCCTAAGCCTTACGGTTTAGAACCAGAATATTTTCAAAGTTTTCCCTGTATAAGCCCATGTAAAACTTGTGATCGCCGTAGTGGGGCCAATTTTGGCCCCAGGGCTATAATTTGAAGAATCTCAGTAGAGGTCTATTAGATGGAGCTACATGCCAATTTTAGTAGCCCTAGACCATATGATATACAACCAGAAGATTTTCAATGTTTTTTCTGTATAAGCCCATGTAAATTTTGTGACCCCCAGGGCGGGGCTAATTTTGGCCCCACGGCTATAAATTGAAGAATCTACATAGAAGTCTATCAGATGAAATTACATACTAAGTTTGGTAGCCCTAGGCCATGTGGTTTAGAAGGAGATTCTTAAAGCTATAAATATAGGAATCTACATAAAAGTCCATCAGATGAAATTATGTGCTAATTTTGGTAGCCCTAGGCCATATGGTATAGAAGGAGAAGATTTTTAAATTTCTAACCCATATAAGCCAATGTAAAATTTGTGACCCCCAGGGCGGGGCCAATTTTGGCCCAAAGGCTATAATTTGAAGAAACTAAGTAGAGATCCATTAGATGAAGCTACATGCCAAATTTGGTAGCCCTAGGCCATATGGTTTAGGACAAGAAGATATTTAAAGTTTTCACTGTGAAAACCTATGTAAATCTTGCAAGCCCTACCACCCCCCCCCCCGGGCGGGGCTAATATTGAGCCCAGGGCTATAATTTGAAGAGTTTGTGTAGAGGTCTATTAGATGAAGGTTGATTGATTGAATGGTGTTTAACGCCATTTTCAACACTATTTCAGTTATATCGCGGCGGCCAGTGCACCTATTTTATGCTTTCCTGGAGTTTCTTTTACCAGTACTCCGCACAATATTCTTTCCAAGCCACTGGCTGCTTTCCCACATAACCATCGTCGAAACAATGGTCAGCGGTGAGAGAGGAATGAATCCTGTCACAATGACTATCATCAATCCTCGGAAAGAAATTGGCCAAGCCGGGGATCGAACCAGCGACCTCCTGTTCTCAAGTCCTGTACACTACCGACTGAGCTACGGCGGCTTGACTATTATTAGATGAAGGTACATGCCAGTTTTGGTAACCCTAGGCCTTACAGTTTCAGACACGAAGATTTTTAAAGATTTTTTCAAAATTTTTCAGTTTTTATAGGAATCAAATTCTTTGCAGAGTTTCTGACGAGGGCCATGCAAGGATAATTTCTGTGAAGTTTTGTTAAAATCCGATGGGCAGTTTCGGAGAAGATGTTTGAAATAAAATTTAACGCATGCATGCATGCACGGACGGACGCATGACCCTAAAGCTATAATATGAAGGATTTTTGTTGAAGTCCATTAGATGAAGCTACATGCTAAATTTGGTAGCTCTGGGCCATATGCTTTAGAACAAGAAGATATTTAAAATTTTCACTACATAAACCTATGTAAAACTTGTGACCCCTGGGGCTGGGCCAATTTTGACCATGGGGCTATAATTTGAAGAGTTTTTGTAGAGGTCCATTCAATGAAGGTACATGCCAAATTTGGTAACCCTAGGCCTTATAGTTTTGGACAAGATTTTTAAAGATTTCCAATATTTTTTGGTTTTGTTGCCATGGCAACCACAGTTTTGATAGGAATCAAATTCTTTGAAGAGTTTCTAAAGAGGGCCATGCCATAATCATTTCTGTGAAGTTTCATTAAAATCCGATTGATAGTTCCAGAGAAAAAGATGTTTGAAATAAAAGTTAATTCACGCACACACAGACAACAGACACAAGGCCATAACATAAGCCCGCTGGGCTTTGGCCATTGGAGCTAAAAAGGAGAAAATGCTGGTAACCAGCATTTTCTTATTTTTCCACGTTTTCCACCCTATCCAAGACAGGTATCATCATCTGAGCCATATTTAATTTGTCACCTGAATATGTCTTTGATTTACTGAAGTACAAAATTTTGCCGTTTGGTAAGACAAGACTAAGGGTTCAAGAGGTACGGGGCAGACACAATTAATGGGCATGTAAATTGACCTCTGCTGCTACCATGAAACTGGATCCTGGGCTCTGAAATCCACCTTTTGCGAGTTGTCTAACTATGGTTCAACCAGGTGTGTAACATTGTCAAATTAAATCAAATCAGAGCTTCAAAACAAATGGAGCATACACAATTAATGCTTTACCAAACAACAAGATTTTGGGCCAGTCTAAATTGAAAGCATTTGCAGAAGACAAAATAAGTGTCACTCAAAAACTGAATTTTGTGTTTGTAAGGTCATTAAACATTGTGGGGTAAGGAGAAAATGCTGGTCACCGGCATTTTCTCCTTTACCCACAATGTTTTCAAAAGGCTTCTTTCCCAGGGTCGTTACAAGTTGGGATTGTGTGGTAAAGGGTTATCCCTTAGACACACAATCCGGAGTTTTAAGTTTTCTCCTTCTCCAACAATGTTTTCTACCCTTTCAAATAAAAAAATCACCATTTTGAGCTACATTTGTTGTCTGCAACTGCTTTAAAGTTTGTCCAGTCCAAAGAGTTGTTCGGTAAAGAGTTAAAGAGCATGTAGAGCATGTAACCTTTGACCCTCCTGCTGTGACCTTGACCTTGGAACGTGGGATCTGAAAACTTTGCTCTGCATGTCAATCATCCAGGTGCATACATGTGTGAAATGTTTTCAAAACTGGACCAGGGTTCAAGAGGTAAGGAGAGGACATTATTAAAGAGCATGTGATCTTTGAACCATGGCTCTGCTTATCATGTTAGGCCATACATTGCTTCCGTATGATCATCAGATGGGTCTTTCAGAAAATTTGGGTATTCAAACATAGATTCCTTACAACATTACAACCTGTGAGTTACCTTTTTTTCCCCATCTTGCAACAGATCAATTCTGAAAACAATGTGACAAAAAAAGAGACCACTCATCTGTTGCTAACTAACTATAGGTAGAAGTGAGTAAGAACTGGCAAAATAATATTAGGTAAGGTACTCTTGACATGTAAGCCTACTCTTCCTGATGGGGTATATAAACAGACAGCAGACAATGGGGCTTACAAGATTTATTTAATGAATAGCTTTTACACCACTTCCATAACTAGAGTACATAAGTTTGTAACCCTAAAAGCCTTGTGGACAACTTCAGCTGCTATTTGCAGACAGGGTAGAACAAGATAAGACTACACATTTCATGCAGCCTGATCTAAGATCCACAGTGTCTGATGGTTTACCAGATATTCTAGTAAATCAAGCCTTGAATAGTCATGTATTCTGAGTCCTTTTTCACAACTAAAACTGTCTATTATCTCTGTACAAAATGTTTTTGTTTTCACGGACAGAGAGGGGTAATAAAAACATTGTAGGAAAAGGAGAAAATGTTGGTAACCAGCATTTTCTCCTTTTCCCATAATTTTTTCCACCCTGACTAGACAAATCCCACCGTTTAAGCCATATTCAATTGTAGTCCAATAATAATTTCAATTTGGACATTTAAAAGTGCTAAAAAAACTTTAGTTGCTTTATGAACTGCAAAGGTCAAATAGAAACTGCACAAAAGGCACCATCCCATCTCAGATCTGCTCTGTCCACTATGAAAAAGTATGCTTGATAAAAGCCCATGCAAAATGAAATCACTGAGTCATTTCTCTAGAGTGAAGATGTCCATTTCATTTATTTAGCGTTCTAAGGGTTAACTCCCTTCCAAACATCAAAATTTTAAGCTTGTCAAAACTGAAAGCATTCACATTACACAAGTAATGGTGTTTTTGTCTTTGAAAGTACAGAAAACAATTTGGGGAAAAGCGAAATACTGGTTTCCAGCATTATCTCCTTTTTCCAAATGCTTTCAACGGCCCAGATCCTCAGGGTTGTCAAAAGTCCAGATTGTTTGGTAAAGGTAAACATATTATTCCATTCTTACCCAATCAAACTGAAAAAAAAAAAAGCTTGAAATTTTTCTGCTCAAGCACATGAAATGAAATTCTTGCAGACAAAATCTACTTCCTAATTTCACACATACATTCACATATATCCTTTCTATCTGAAACTGTTTGGACAATTAACATTTTCCCACGTCCCTTTAAAAGAAAAAAAAAAATAATCCTGTGTTTTAACATGTTTTTTTTCTTTTTTTTTCAAAGCATTTGGGGAAAAGAAGAAATTGCTTGTTGCAACAATGTCTTCTTTAAACTGTTTGCTATGTTTTCTATCCTACCAGAGACTTTAGTCCATGATTTGTACCAATTTCAAATGTGTTGTCCAAGATGCATTCAGCTTGAAGAGACTAAAATCTGTTACAGGGAAAAGGTTAAAGATTCTGTTCTATGATCCGAATACAATTTTAGTAATCACCTAAAGAATATTAAAGGTGTGCTTGTGAAAGGCAGAGGCTTGCCTAGTAGTTACATTTTCTGCCTGCTTTTGGAATTACTTGCAGGCTTGTCCAATACAAGTTTCTTGTTTAACTCTTTACCATACAATCCCAACTTTTAATGACCTTGAAAGAAAAAGATTTTTTAAGCATAGTAGTTGTTTTAAAAAAAGAGGATTGTTTATTGGTGAGTCAAATCTGTTTCGTACCTCCTTTACTTGATCCAGTATGCTGTTACATATAAGCAACACTTTGGGGATAGTGTAGACTAGTTAGAAATCTGTATATGTATTTATGTGTGGTTGTAAAAAATGAATACATATTCTAACAATTTTCTTAGATCAGTATATGTTAAAAAGTTCATAAATTGGCTGTCAACTCCCTACTCCCTAGGTCATGGACATTCAAATTTTCTATCACATCAGATCAGTTAAAATCAAAGCCGAAAACATGCATATGTACAATGGCATATGACAAATTCCAAAAAGACAAAGCATTCAATGTTTCTCAGTGTTTGAAACTCATTGCCTTCTAGTATTTTGTGACAGACCACTTTTGAAAACATTGTGACAAAAGAAGAAACTGCTTTTAACAGCCAGTTTCCCTTTTAGCTACAGTGCTTTCCCATAAATTAAACTTCAATTCATGTTGACTTTTTATTTTAGAAATATGTCCTCAAACTTTGCTGCTAATAAGCGTCAGTGGATGAAGTGGAAAGTCCTTCTAACTCTTTACCACAGAACAAAATTTTAGACATTTCACTTCGTAAGACAACAAATTCTGTGTGGCTCAAATATTGAAATTTGTCTTTTTTACAAGCAGAAAACAAACTGAGAAAACGAGAAAATGCATTTTGTCCTTTTACCAGAAATTTTTCAAAAGCCTTCTTCTTCAGGGTCATTAAAATAGAGAAATGTGTAGTAAAGGGTTAACTATCATCGATTAGCGCAAAGCAATCCACAGATACTATTTCATGTAAACCTCCTTATATATATTTATACATACATACTTACATGTAAAACAAAGAATTAAAATGCATTTCAGAAAATCATACATTTTCTTCAAACAGGAAAAATATAAAATAATATAAAATACACATGGGCAGATAAAAAAGGCTTTCTGAATATTATAATAGCATTATTTAAGGTTCAATTTAAAAGGGTGTTTCAATGTACTAACCCAAAGAGTACCTACTGCCAGCACAACAGTTGTCTATGCAATGTTAACATCAGAAGATAGATAATGTACAGCTCTATCTTGATTTGCAATATGTCACATTTTCCACTTGATCTACACCGTCTCTTATTTGTGAAATACATTAGCCAACAAAGCCTTTAAACTGCAGCACTACCCTGTTGTTACCCTAGTGAAATGGTCCATTTCTATTACTTAACTCTTTACCACATGACAAAATTTTAGACTGGTCCAAATTGAAAGCATTTGCAGACGACAGATGTGAATAAAAAATTGAAATTTTATTTGGGAAAGGTAAAAAACATTGTGGGAAAAGGAGAAAATGCTGGTTACCAGCATTTTCTCCTTTTCCAACAATGTTTTCATGCCTCTTTCCCAGGGTCGTTAAAACTCATGATTGTGTGGTAAACGGTTAAAGGGGCTTATCAGATTTTAAGTCTTACCAATGTGACAAAATTTCAGATTTATCAAAATTCAAGGCATATGCCAAGGACAAGGTTTCTCAAATGACCAGATTTGTTTTCGATAGGGTAAAAAACATTATGCAAATAGGAGAAAATTCTGGTTACCAGCATTTTCTCCTTTTCCCATGATGTTTTCGAAAGACTCCCTCATCAGGGTCATTAAAAGTCAGGATGTGTAGTAAAGGGTTAATAATCCTACAAAGCTTGAAAATGTTTTATCACTGGAGTAAGGCACTAGTGTGCAAACCATCAGTAAATAGGAAAGATAGCTGTAGGGAGAAAAAGTACTTTCAAATGAAATTAGCCTCTTGAGTTATTTCTAGATCTCACATCAGAAGTTTGCAAAGGCTAAGGAATGTCACAATAACAGATCAATGTCATGTGGCAAAACTTGGGATTATATTTGAATAATAACAATGATCTCATATCTAGTCTTATTGAAATAGAGTTGCCAACCAAAAAATCAACCATCTCTTTGAGTTAAATGCCAAATGAAACCTTTATCACAAGTAACCACCCTTTTTCCTTACTCTTGCAAAGAAAAATATTAGAACCATGCTCAGGGTTTTTAAGCAGAAATTTTGTTTCAGGGAAAAAATCTAGATAGGCCCCTTTAACCATTTACCAGGCCCCTTTAACCCTTTACCAGACAGTCTCGAGTTTGGACAACCCTGAGGAAGGCTTTTGAAAACACTGTGGGAAAAGGAAAAAGTGCTGGCATCCAGCATTTTCTCCTTTTCCCACAATGTCTTCTACTCTTTCTGATACAGATCCCATCTCTTTTGCCACCTTTATTTTGTCGTCTGCAAATGCTTTCAATTTGAACCAGTCTAGAATGTTGCTGTGTAGTAAAGAGTTAACTCTGTACCATACAACAATTTTACTACACATTGAAGTCAAAAGTATTTGCGAACAACAAATTAATTGTTGCTCAAATATTGAGATTTGTCACGGGTTGAGTGGAAAACATCATGGAAAGTGGAGAAATGTTGGTAAGCAGCACTTTCTATTGTTCCCACACTGTTTACTGCCCTTTTAAAGACAAGCCGCATCATTTGAGTCTTGTTTAACAACCCTGAAGAAGACTCTTAATAACATTGTGTGAATAGGAGAAAATGCTGGTAACCAGCATTTTTTCCTTTTCCAACTTTTCATACCCTTTTAAAGATAAATCCCATTACTTATGTTTAAATTGTTGTCTGCAAACAGTTTAGTTTACTATGGATAGGGTATGAAAAATTGGAAAAGGAGAAAATGCTGGTAATGAGCATTTTCCCCTTTTTCATACCCTTTCAAAGATAAATCCCAATACTTATGTTTAAATTGTTGTCTGCAAACAGTTTAGTTTACTCTTGAGATTTTGTATTCTGGTAAGAGATAGTTCTTCAAGTGTATAGAAACGAAGGAAACGAGTAAATATTGCAATTTCAAGGCTGCTTTTTGGCTAGAGTACTTTGACATAGTGACACCGTTCATTCTGTGCAGTGTATTTGATTAACTATGTATGCAAAACAGTTTTAGATATACTTGGGTTTAAAATGAATATCCCTATCCATGTATTTCATGTATTTAATAAGTAAACCTTTTAAACAATGTGCTAGCAGGCTATTGGTTCAAGCATTTTTTATTTAGTCAGTTTACACGATACTTCAGCTTGCACCCATGCAACCATGGATACCTGGAAGTTCTTCACCAGTGCTATAGAGTACACTCCCACAAAGCCACTGGCTGCTTTCCCAAATAAAGAGTCTAACCATGTCCAGAGAAGAGAAACAAATCGTGTTGCAATTACTTTTTCTATGTGTTTTTCAATGAGTTTTTTTCCTAGCCTGGGTTTGAACTCACAACCTGTGGGTCAAAAAATCATACTTTTTTCCACAGAGCTACCAAGGCTGAGAGGTTTGTTTTTATTTCTGTTTTTAATTAAATGGTTGAAAATAATACTTGTCGTAAACAGAAATAATCAACAATACAATGTAATATTACACCAGTTACAAAAGTATATAAGTATGAAAAAAAATCAGGCATCAGTGTATGAGCAAAGACTCCCTCCTTATTTTGAAAAACACAGTTCAGATTTTTTGCTTGATAGACTCCTGAAAATTATGAAGTGACCTTTACTGAATTTAAAATAATAATAATAAAAATAAAAAATGCTGTGTGCAAACTAAAACTGGCTAGCATACCCACTTTTCAAAAAACAAAAAATAATATTTGGTAAACATGTTTTCTTTTTTTATCATTGCAGTAACATGACAGTGGACAGGAAAGGGACTGGAGTGTTTTACCTTTACCCTTTACCAAATGATAAAACTTCAGACTTGTCCAATTCGAAAGCATTTGCAGATGACAAAATGAATGTGACTTAAAATTTGAAACTTGTTTTGGGAAGGGTAGAAAACATTATGGGAAAAGGAGAAAATGCTGGTTACCAGCATTTTCTCCTTTTCCCACAATGTTTTCAAAAGACTCCTTTCTCAGGGTCGTTAAAAGTTGGGATTGTGTGGTAAAGGGTTAACCCTGTACCCAATGACAAAATTTTAGACTTGTCCAAATTAAAAGCTTTTGAAGAGAAGAAAATAAATGTGGCTCAATAATAGGAATTTGACTTTGAAAGGGTAGAAAACTGTGTGGGGAAAAGGAGAAAATACTGGTTACCAGCATTTTCTCCTTTTCCCTCAATATTTTCAAAAGGACTTTTCCTTAGGGTCGTTAAAACTCAGGATTTTTTGGTAAAGGGTTTATTAGCTTGTACAATTCAGGAATATTTTTTTCTACTTCTATACCTGTCATTGAATCAATTAGAGATTAACAACATGAAGAAGTCAATAATATTGGATGCTATCAGTAGAGGACGTTAGCATAAAAAGTGTTAAATGCCCGAAATAACCTTGGTAAAGAATCTTAACATGGACAATATGTAGAAATACTTCAGAACTTAGACATAATTGATGCATCAAAAGTTCTCTTCATGTGATAAGTCCAAGTTCTATCAGTTCCCCATCAATAGGGATAGTTCATGATCAATACTTTTAGAACCATGAGAGGGCTCACAAGAAAATAATGCATATATGGATGAAAATTTCATCACATCTTGTTTATCTTGTTCTTGGTAGTTTAACAAAACTTGCCAACTACCAAAACACAAAAAGAGTACATAAATCTTATCTATCATTATAAAAGCCAACAGCCTTTTCGTTTATTTTTCTTTACTTGAAGAGCAGCTCTTGTAGCTGTTTCAAAGACTTCCCTAACACCTTCCTTGGTTTTGGCTGAACATTCTAAGTAGCTGAAAGCATTGATCTTCTCTGCCATGGCCCTTCCGTCGTCTGGTCTGACTGGTTCCTGTTTCATTTTCATCAGCTCTCTCTTTGTGTTCTCATCATTCCTTGTATCCTTTTTATTCCCTACAAGAATTATTGGTACATTTGGACAGAAATGCTTGACTTCTGGAGTCCATTTTTCTGGGATGTTCTCCAAGCTGTCTGGA
Source organism: Tridacna gigas (assembly GCA_945859785.2). Lineage (NCBI taxonomy): Eukaryota > Metazoa > Mollusca > Bivalvia > Cardiida > Cardiidae > Tridacna > Tridacna gigas. Next base: position 48,443,703 of record OX244036.2, read on the forward strand.
CTATCAATGGAGAAGCACATCAGTATAACATCTGTGTCTGGGTAGGACAATGGTCGCAGTCTGTCATAATCTTCTTGTCCAGCTGTGTCCCACAAGGCAAGCTCAACCTGAAATACAGATTGTAATGACATCTTCAGACCTATTGGCAAATGACTCTGCAGAGACAGTAGCCAGCAGCTTTTTTCCAATTACGACTGTGCTTCTTTCTGCAAATGCTTTGAATTTGGAAAAGTCCAAAACTTGCTGTCTGGTTTATCTTTTACAACATTGTTAGACTTTAGACCTGACAAAATTGAAAACGTGTACAGACGACAAAACAAACATAGCTCAAATGATGATTTCTGTCTTTGCTAGGGTACAAAACGTGGGAAAAGAAGAAAATGCTTGCATCCTTTGCCCATAATGTTTTCCAAAACCTCCTTTCTTCGGGGATGTTAATGTAAGGTACAGGGTCATGAGTAAACTAATAACCAAACAAGGAAGTGTTTTTACAATCCTGGGAAGGCTTCTGAGAACCTCCTGAGAACCGCCTATAACCAGCATTTTTCCTATATCAAGGTCAATTTCAATCTTTTAACCCTACCAAACAACAAAATTTTGGACATGTCCACATTGAAAGAATTAGCAGACAACAAATTAAGTGATACTGTAAACATGAAATTTGCCTTTCAAGGGGTAGAAAACATTGTGAGAAAAGGACAAACTGCTGGTTACCAGCATTTCTCTTTTTCCCACCATGTTTTCAAAAGCTCTTTCTGCCCGAGCAGTCAGAATTCAGGATTAGGTGGTAAATGGTTAACCCTTTACCACACAATCCTGAGTTTTAACAGCTCTGAAAGAGTAGGCTTTTGAAAACATTGTGGGAAAAGTAGAATATGCTGGAAACCAGCATTTTCTCCCTTTCCCATGTTTTCTACTCTTTCTGGTAGAGATACCATTTTTTGTGTACAATTTTGAATTAAGACCAGTCTAAAATTTTGTTGTTTGGTGAAAAGTTACAAAATTATGGTGTCATCTGAGTGAAATCAAAACTACTGGTATTGAGTATCCCAAAACTTCATTGTTGATAGTTGCTTGGTAAATGATTCTCATGAGCTTTAAAGATACACCTATATTCGTTTTCAGCCAGTTTTTAACCCATTTCATCTTTATTATATCAGACTACAATCATTCTTCTATCTTCATACCAAATGTTGCTGCTGACAATAGAAAATGCATTTCATTTTCTGGAGGCCATCAAAGAAATGGCTGTTGTGACATTTCCGGTTTTAAATCAATATCCTATATATGTATTCATCCCTTACACCATATTTATTGGTATTTATCTCTGTTTACACAGCTGACAGAAGTCTGAACCATCCTACAGTCTATCAAATTTTAAGTGTTTTTTTCCCTCCCTGGCTGTAAAGATGCATCTTTAAACAATATGTATACTAACAGTGTTTCATGCTGTGCATGTTGTTATTCTTGAGTTCTTTTTACATGCATTGCTCTGCCTATACTTTGCAAAAACCTTTGAGATTTCAGAAATTCCTTACCTTCTTCACCCTGAAAATGCTATTTATAGCCAACTTTTTTTTAGGCAAGCTTAGATCAAGATCAGGCTTAACAAAACCTCCAGTCTGATCTTTGGATCTATACTGTCTGCTGCAAAGAGATATTTTTGTCAAAAGCCGCCTGAAATGGTAGTTTTTATCATTTTGCAAGACTTACAATTTCAGTTATATTTATTTGGCCTTAACTCTTTACCAAATGACAAAATGTTAGACTGGTCCAGCCTCAAGCAGTTGCAGACGACAATTTTAATGTGGTTCACATGGAGAAAAGAGGCCTTGTCTCAGTAAGAGTAGAAAACGTTATTGGAAAAGGAGAAAATACTGGTAATCAGCATTTTCTCCTTTTCCCACAATGTTTTCATTTTACTCTTCTTTAAGGTCACTATAACTCGGGATTGTGTGGTATAGGGTTACATGTTCACTTTTGACCAATGACAAAAATTTTAGACTTGTCCAAGCATTGATACACAACAAACTAAATGTGGTTCAAATGGCAATATATATCTCTGAATTAGTAGAACACATTGAGGGAATGGGAGAAATTCCTGGTTACCAACACTTTCTCTATTTCCCACAACATTTTCAAAAGACTTTTTCCATAAGGTTGTTAAAACTATATTTTGTATGGTAGAGGGTTAAAACTGCAGTGTATAGTGCAATGATAAGTCTTCTCTTCTCAAGGCATCCATTTTTTTCAATCAGAGGGCAGAATTTTAGTCTTGCCTGGCCAATATTGAACGAGTCTGTAGATGTCAAATTTGGCACAAATAACAGGACTTGAATTTCAAAAGGTGGAAAACATTGTAGAAAAATAAATTCATCACCAGCCTTTCTTCTGTTTCCTCAAAATGTTCTAAATATTCTTTTTCTTCAAGTTCTTCAGTTCTTTACCAAACAACAAAATCTTAGAATATTCTAAACTGAAAACATCTGCTGATGAATGTGCCTCAAATGATGACTTTTATCAATGCAAAGGTAGAAAAAAAATGTCAGAAAAGAAAAAATGCTGGTCAAAAGGGTCTCCTCCTTTTCCAACAATGTTTTCAAGAGCTTTATTCATAAGGACTGTTAACCCTCCAGTGGTTTATCTATGCTTTCCTTGAGTTTTTTCACCAGTACTTTGCATTATATTCTTCCCAACCCACTGGCTGCTCTCCCACATAACAATCATTGAAACAATGATTAGCAGTGAGCAAGGAATAAATCCTGTTGCAATTACTATTATCAATCCTCAAAACATAAGAAACAAATTGGCCAAGCGATTTGAACCAGTACCCCCTCCCCTTTGGTTTCAGATCTTGTAGGCTACTGACTGTGCTATTGGGCTCTGAACAACAATAGGTCAGTTGTGTTCTGTGAAGAGGTGGTTTGATAAAACTGCAAGAAGTATCAATCCATGGGTAAAAAAATTTAACTCCTGGTTATTTTTTCCACGACTAAGAACTGTTCCACCTCATGATTCAGTCTGGCAATACACAAAATTTTAATGCATCCACTTGCTTGATAGAATTATTACAAGGATGCAATAAACAGACTTTTTCTAGAGTGCTCCTCATGTATATGTAAACCCTTCAAGTTGCTTTTGACCTGTCCTCACAACCCTTTACCAGATGACAAAATTTTAGCCTTTTCCAAATTGAAAGCATTTGCAGACAAATATTGCAATGTGGTTCAAATGGTGCAATTTTTAATTCATTGGATAGAAAACATTGTGGGAAAAGGAGAAAATGCTGGTTACCCGCATCTTCTCCTTTTCCCACCATGTTTTCAAGTCTTATTCCTATGACGCGTTAAAACTTGTCATTGTGTAGTAAAGAGTTAAACATTTTCTTCCTTACTGCTTTCCAAAATAACCATCATCGAAACAATGATCAGCGGTGAGAGGAATGAATCCTGTCGCAATGACTATCATCAATCCTCGGAAAGAAATTGGCCGAGCCGGGGGATGGAACCAGCGACCTCCTGTTCTGAAGTCCTGTACGCTACCGACTGAGCTTCGGGGGCTCAGCGAAGTTTGCAGGAAATTTGTTCTATTGATATTTCCTAAGTGCACATACCCTGCATGGTTCATTGGTTTTTTTCAAACAACTCTTGTTTTTATTGATCCCAAGAAAGATGGCTTTTCAAAATGTGGACAAGAAATTGCTGATAGCCAACACCAGTACCAGCATTTTCTCCTTTTGCAACAAATTTTTCTAATGAACAAATCCTAGCATTTAAGACACATCTAATTTTTGTTTTTCTAATTTGAGTAAGCCCAGAGTTTTGTTGTCTGTGAGAGAATTAAACTCAGTATTTGTAATCATGAAAGCCAGGACTTAGCCAAGCTTGCAGTGCCCTATGGAAGTCAAGTTCTGGTGAAAGCTTGGTTGCCATAGTGATGATAGCTTGAAATCAATCTGAAACACCAATTATCCAAAATTTTTCCTTAACTCTTTAACCACACAATCCCAAGTATTAACGACCCTGAGAAAGACAGCCTTTTGAAAACATTGTGGAAAAGGATAAAATGCTGGTAAAAGCATTTGTTTTTTTCCTACAATATTTTCTACCCTATCAAAGACATAAATTGTCAATTTAGCCACATTTGTCATCTGCAAATGCTTCAATTTGCTCAAGTCCTAAATTTTGTCATTTGGTAGAGAGTTAAGCATTGGGAGTAGTTAATTATTTCAAAGCCATGAGCAATTTGAATTATTTACTCTTTACAAGATGGCAAAATTTTACCTTTGTTGAAACTGAAAGAATCTTCAGATAATAAATAGAATGCAGTGCAAATGATAGCATAGCAGTTGTCTTGGAAAGGTTTGAGAAAACATTATGGGAAAAGGAGTTTCCAACATTTTCTCTTTTCCTCACAATGTTTTCGAAATTCTCTTTCCTCAGGGTCTTAAGAAGTTAGAATTGCTTGGTAAAAGGTTGAGTCTTTAAGCCATCACTAACAAATTCTAACTGTGATGTCATTTTCTACAAACAAGAGGGCCATTGGCCCTAAAGCGCTCACCCGAGTAAGGTCATCTAGGACTGATAAGGCTGAAAAGATCCTGGTTGTGATGATGTATAAAATGCATGAGTGTAAGTGATCTACTTTTTGACTAATTTAGCCTCTTGTTATATTTTGAATCTGGCTCAAAACGTGGCCTCTCGATTCACACAAGGTTTTTCTAAGATTTGGACCTGTGACCTACTTTTTGACACGACATGACTCAATACCATTCTTTTCTGAGATTTCATCCAGACAAACATTCTGACCAAGTTTCATGAGTACATGTATAAGGCTGAAAATGTGGCCAACAGAGTGCACACAAGGTTTTTTTAGGATTTGGTCCAGTAACCTACTTTTTGACCTGACTTGATCCAATTAGCAGCTTGTCCAAGATTACATCAAGACAAACATTCGGACTAAATTTCATGAATATCAGACTGAAAATGTGGCCTCTAGAGTGCAGACATGGTTTTCCTAAGATTTTGCCCTGTGACCTACATTTTAAACCCGATGTGACACAATTGCAAATTTGTCTAAGATTTCATCAAGACAAACACTCTGACCAAGTTTCATGAGTATCAGAGAGAAAATGTGGCTTCAAGAGTGCACAAAAAGTTTTTTCTCAGATTTTGGTCAGTGACCTACTTTTGACCCGACATGACCCAATTTTGACTTGCGCGAGATTTTATTAAGATAAACATTCTGACCAAGTTTCAGGAATATCTGGTTGAAAATGTAGCCTCTAGACTGGACACAACATAAATGTTGATGACCAACACGAGTTATTTTTTACGCATGTATGTAATTAGTAAAAAAGTAAAATCATAAAAAATTGTATCGTATCTTTTTACCCAAATCCGTAAACTTTTACAGCAGTGAATAAACAAGAGGGCCTTGATGGCCCTGTATCGCTCCACTGGTTTATAAATATAAACCATAAAAACTAAACATTTCAATTCTGAGCCAAATGGTTTCAAAATGAAGACTTACAAAGTTTTCTCTGTAAAAGCCCATGTGAAAGTTGAGACCCGCAAGGCAAAGCCATTTTTGATCCCAGAGCTATAATCACTTAACCCTGGTAGAGGTCCACAAGATAAAGCCACATGCCAAAATAATACAAGTCTATGCTGTATGGTTATAAATAAGGTGATTTTCACGTTTTGTCCATATGAAGCCTCTGTAAAACGTAAGACCCCTGATGCAAGGCTCATTTAAAAAAGAAAATAGCAAAACAGGAAGATTTCTTGTCACTATGTAAGCCCATGTAAAACTTGTGACCCCTGCGGCAGGCCCGATTTCGACCCCAGGGCTAAAATTTTGGCCTGCTTGGTAGAGGCCCACTAGATATAGCAACATGCGAAATTTGGTAGCTCTAGGCCTTATGGCTAGGTACAGGAAGATTTTTAAAGTTTTCTCTATATAAGCCTATGTAAAACTTGTGACCCCTGGGGCAGAGCCAATTTTGACCCCAGGGCTATAATTTGAAGAAACTTGATAGAGGTCTACTACATAGAGCTACATGCCAAATTTGGTAGCCCTATGCCTTATGGTTTCAGACGAAGATTTTTAAAGATTTCCAATATTTTTCAGTTTTGTTGCCATGGCAACCAGAGTTTTTGAAGGAATCAAATTCTTTCAAGAAATTCTGAAGAGGACCATGGCAGGATCATTTCTGTGAAGTTTCATGAAAATTGGATGGGTAGTTTCAGAGAAGAAGATGTTTGAAATAAATGTTAACGCACGGACGGACAGATGCACAGACGGACGCACACACGACGGACACCGTGCCATGACATAAGCCAGCTGGCCTTCGGCCCGTGGAGCTAAAAAACCTGTAATACACAGTAAGCCAAGCTTTATCCCATCTAGCAATGCTTTCACCAATTTTAACAAATGTAATACTAAAGCCAAGTCTAAGAAAATAGTTTTTTGCATGGTGCTAGGTTTGGAATGGTTTTTCAAGGAAGTATTTCAAGCAGCTTTTCATCAGAGCAAGTAAATAAGTCTTGAACTAGATTTTAGTGTACAAATCTTTTAATGAAAAAAAAAACCCTTCTATGCGATAAATCAGCAATATACAGTTGTATAGGGTGGAAAATGGACAAATTTTCCGAAGGATGTTATCAGCAAACACTTGGATTGAGTTTCTTTTCTTCTTGCCCATACTGCTTTTATCAATAGTAAATACCAGCTTAGCTAAAATACAACAATCATAATACGATAACTATCTTATAGAAATGTACAAAGTTACTCTTAGCTATGTTTGACATACATGTTCAGCAAAAAAGAACTGATATTAAAATTATGTACACATTCACCAATTACATCACAGGTTAATTTTAAACATACAGTTCACCAGAATGACTTGCTTCAACGATGACAAAGGAAAACATCTTTTTAAGACTGTCACTGAAAACACTATGAGAACAAGAGCAATTATACAGGAAGGCTCTTTTCACATATCCGTTTCCAAAACTCTTTATTTCTGGGTTATCAAGTTGTATTGGTGTTGTAATGGATTAAAAACAAACTTCCTGTTCTGTAACATCTGAATGCACCATTAATTTTTACTTAACCCTTTACCATACAACAAAATTTTAGCCTTTTCAAAATTGAAAGCATTTGCAGGTGACAATTTCAATGTGGCTCAAATGTTGCAATTTTCTCTTGATAGACTAGAAACTTTTGTGGGAAAAGAAGAAAACACTGCTTACCAGTATTTTCTTTTCCACAATGTTTTCAGAAGGCCTCTTTCCTAGGGTCGTTAAAAGATGGAATTGTGCGGTAAAAGGATAAAATAAATTTAGAGTTGTTCAACTTAACTCATTAACACCTACAGTCAGCCCTATTATTGTTAATTTTGTGGGTACTGTAGACGAAGATTAGACTGCAAAAAACATGCACTCCAACATTTGATCTACAATACAGTGATATTCTATAAGATATTCTGGGAAAAACAGACTTTTAACCGCATGTCTCTGGGTTTTGTAATTGACTGAAAACATCAGCCTCAATACTTAAACACTCTGATGGATGAATAAGCGTGATGTGTTATAACAGTGATATAAATCAGAAACTTGTGGATCTATACTTCATGCTTTATTGTTCAGTTGCACCTTTCAGAACACACTTAAGTTTACTTTCATTTACTTATTATCATTTTCAAACTTGACTTTTGACTTAAGGTAGTTATTTGTTTTCTATTTACATGTAATGCACTGCTTTATACTCTACTTTGAAGTAGCTGACCAGATTATGGTATCTTCACTTCTTCCACATACAAAACAGGGCCAAATTCATTTCAAAGTTTCCAGTTAACACACTAATATCTAGAATAGTTTACATTTCTTCGATTTCTTTTTCTTGACCTGTAAAGCTGCTTTAGTGGCTTGTTCAAATACCTCCCTTACACCATCCTTTGTTTTGGCTGAACATTCCAGGTAACAGAAAGCTCCAATTTTGTCAGCCATCACACGGCCTTCCTCTGCCTTAACTGGTTCTTGTTTCATCTTTGCTAGCTCTTTTTTTGTGTTATCATCATTTCTTAAATCTTTTTTATTCCCTACAAGAATTATTGGTACATTTGGACAGAAATGCTTGACTTCTGGAGTCCATTTTTCTGGGATGTTCTCCAAGCTGTCTGGACTATCAATGGAGAAGCACATCAGTATAACATCTGTGTCTGGATAGGACAATGGTCGCAGTCTGTCATAATCTTCTTGTCCTGCTGTGTCCCACAAGGCAAGCTCAACCTGTAAATTAGGAAGTGCAGAATAGATTGCGCTTTAAGCATGCCTTTAACAAAATGCAGCACAAAATGTGTTAAAAAACCTTCACAGGTTGTTATTTCCTTTGTCAAATAATTTGTCATTTGGATTTGAGACAGATAAAAAAAAAAAAGAAAAAAAAACATTAAGCCATTATCAAACAGAATTGAACAATCTTGCATCTAACATGGAAAGCTTTCAAAAACACTGGAAAAGAACAAGTGATAATCAGTTATAGGTTATGACAGTTTTTATTGGCAATCTTTTCAATGTTGTTCAAAACAACTGATTTCCTTTCCTTCCCAAATGCCTCCTTAAAGCCGTTAGAAAGCTGCAAGTCAGAAATTCTCCCTGTATGATAGCAAATTACATTATATTTCAAACATATAAATATAGGTTAAAAGTATTTCAAAATATATCTATTTGGTACCTTGAATCAATCAACTAAAGTAAATTCCTTTCTTTAGAAATAACTTATCTGACATAAAGAAATTGAGTAATATTACAATAGTCAGAGTGAAATAGAGAAACAAAGAACTGCACTTTACAAACTATCTCTGGGCACAATTGATAGATACCATGCAATATCAAACAATTAGTATCCTTACAGGCACTATAACATGAATTGTGAAGAGGTCATGCTTTATATTTAGCCTACCAATTTTCTTTAACTAATTTATTAAGATTTTAATTTATCTGAATTTTGAGGTGAGCTGAGACAAGATAAATTTTGTTGAATCTCTGTTCCAACAACATACCAGATTACTTCCGATAATTTATTTTGGTAGGTCAGTAATTGTATCCCTTTTCATTTATGACATTCAGTTCTATCTTCTCATTTCTTACACATCTCCACTTGATTTTTAAAATTTATTTCCAATTTCCTGGCATTTGAAAGCTAAAAGCAGCATTTACCTATCATTCTTAATTAATGCTATAATTCTATATTCCAAAATAAGCAGATCCGACTTGCTGAAATGATCCTTGTCTGCCAATCAGATTGATAAACTTGCAACTTTTATTCAAAATATGAAATGAATTTTATAATGTTCTATGAGTACAGCCCCAAATGTTCCCTCATGTGAGCCCATTTCCCCTTCCCAAAAACTTGTTACTTTACTAGAAATAGTCCATTCTTATAAAACAGGTGTGAAACAAATACATCTACCAATAGCAGATAATCCAAAAACAACATAAAATTGCAACATAACATGACTAAATGTATCTACATCACAAAGGAAACAGAACTTTGAAGATTTGAGTAACAACAAGTCATGCTGCATGAAAAGGATAAACAAAACAAGTCTGCTAAAATAAATCTGGATCATGCAGTAGCTGCAAAAACAAGACATTTTATACCTTTTCATGACCTATCTAAACCATAGATTTATTACATTATGCATCAAAAGATTTTGCTTAACCCTTTCCCAAACAATCTCGACTTTTAACGATCCTGAAAAACAGGGATTTTCCCACAATGTTTTCTATCCTTCCTACAATAAATTTCAATTTATGAGTCACACTTACTTTGTAATCTGTAAATGCTTTGAGTTTGTACAAGTCTAAAATTTTGTTATTTAGTAAAGCGTTGAATATGGTCAAACAAAACGGTTTTCAGATTTGCTCAGAGTCCTGGGCTTTCATGCAGTGCAAGCCCTGCATTCTTTCGCTAGAACTTGAATCTCAAAACTGAATCTCACTTGTTTTATACATTTGAGCCATGCTCTGTGACAAGGGTCCTTAATGCATTTGCGAAAGGTATCGACCCAGGTAAGCCAGCGCTTTCTGCTATTTGTCAATTTTCTGTGTGTCAAAGGACCAATCTACATCATGATTAGCTCCATTGTTAGACAAAATGGACGTTATGGATCCATGATCATGTGATGACTTGCTTGGTATCATGCAAAACAGAGATGCATTAAGCCCCCTTTTCAAAGAGCATGGTTCATTTATAAGTAAGACAATTGTCCAGATACGATTTATCATCTTGAATAAGATTGATTTTTTTTTAGACTGAATAAAATGAAAGTAACAACAGCTGCCAAAAGTAAACATAACCGGTGTTAAAATGCATTTAAATTTAAATCATATCATTTAAAAGTATGGAAATTATTGTGAAGATGACAATCTGTTATTGTACAGTCGGTCCAAGTTTTAGTCCCTGAAATTAATTTGTAAGATAGGTCAAAACTTGCCAGGTCACCCTATCTTTTGTATACTTTTTGCCTGATTTTTAAAAACCATTTTTGTGCCAGTAACTACACTTCGACTGATCACAATAATATATTGTCATCTTAATATTTTCCATACTTTTAAATGGTCTAATTTAAATCTAAATGCATTCTAACATGTGCAGTGATTTTTGGCCACTATTGAGCCTTTAAATATTATTTTGAGACTTTGCTGCATCCTTTCATTAAAGGGGTCCATTAAATTTCTGTTGTGGAATTACACAAAATCTGTCATTTTCCTTCTACAAAATAGCTATTATGAATGTGCATACATATGTATGGCCACAGCAAAATTTGCTTTTCAACAAATGACCAAGGATACTCTTTTGGTTAGTTCTAAAAGATGATCCAGATTGTTCAAAATTTTACTGTCAGCCTCACTTATTCAACATGTAAATATTCTTTTATTGACAAATTATCAACAAAAGACAAAGAGACATTCAAACACAGGCACCAAAAGGGCATGCAGAACTAAAAATATGACAACTGAAGATAACTATGCAGACCATGCTTACATTGAAATAGAACTCACCAAAAATTTAACATTGAGGCTAAATTCAACTTCTTTTATGACGAACGAAAAAACCGTGATGGCCTGCATGGCTTAGCAACTATACTGTGATTTATCAAATAAAAGTGTAATAAAAGTTGCATATACAATATTTTACACAGAAGAACAATCATTAATGTTCTTCATATTGATTTTGAAACAGTCTGTGAAAACTGACATGAAATCCACCATATTCATACTTATATTTAAGTCAATACAATTATGAAACCTTTTTGCAAATTGCCATTTATCATATTTTCAGGTAACATATGACAATGTAAAAAGGCAAAAATCACCACTTAAACATCCTCTAGTTGTACTATTCTTTGAAATGTCAATAGTTACCTGATCTATGATGCAAAATATCAAACATTACAAAGACACTGACAAGATGTCAGGTGTGATTTCATACAATGTATATACAAAACTTAGTTCTCTCCAGAAATTTGGAAATCAGAAAAGCTTGCTAATGTTTGCAACCATATGTCTTTTTTCCAAACCACTCCTGTTATGCCCTGGGATGACCAGCACATTTAAATCTATATAGTAAAATGAAGAGTAAGTTAAAAACTGGCCTTTACATAGCTTGCCCTTTACCAAAGGATCCAAAGCCTTTATGATGCTTAAACACCTATTGAAACATTCCTGGGAAAAGGAGATTGTGATAAAAGACATTTTTCCACTTTCCAACAATGTTGTCTTTCCTTTTATTGGTGGATAGATCAGGACATGATAGACATCATTTGTGCCATGTTATATTTACTCAGTGATTACTCTAGAAATTGAATAATAAGGGGAAGTTGGGTGGGAGGCGGGAATTTCCACTGCCTTTGAGAAACAGGAATTTCAAAAACTGGCAGTTTGGCTGATTATGACACCATATCATGTCATTTCAATTCCCCCCCCCGGCCAATACATTTTCTGAAAGGGGGGTGGGGGGGTTGGGGGTGGCGGCGATTAATACAGGTGAAATGCCAGAATTTTCCAAGGACAATGTTAACGCTAACACCCATGTTTTAGTCAGTGCAGACTGTGAAGTGATTGCCACTAGAGAAAGCCACTGTATTTATTGAAAGATTTCGATTAAACCACCAATTGTGATTCATTTGGACATTAAATGGCATTCACATTTAATACGGGACATGGTCTTTAATACTTTCACTTTCTTTAAGTTCTTCCAAGCAAGTAAACAACTTTGTGTTACCTGGTGTTTATAATGTCATAAGTGTATGTATCTTCAGATAGTCTGGTGTTAATATGACATTGAGTTTTAAGGTAATTAGGGTTATGTCGATACTGTGAGTTTATTTCAGCTGATATATTTCAACTTAGGGTTTGCTGTCTGGTATGCCAATTTTTTTTAGTTAAGAAAAAGCTAGCGGAGCATTAAATAGAGGGGGGAGCGTCAATACAGGACATTATGTTATCTTTACTAAAGCCCTAAAAATGTTGTTTAGTTTCATGCCATTTTAACAGCTTAGATCATGTCATAGTGGTCAGTGCACCTACCCATGTGTTTCCTGGCTTTCTCACACAGATACTGACACACTTTTCTTTCCAAGCCACTGACTACTTTTCTCGTATGCATCAGGGCCAAGAAACAAAAAATGGCCAGAAAGAAAGTTTGTCTGACCCAGGTATCAAACCCTCAACCATCAGGTCATGAGACAGATATGCTACCCACTAAGTTACCCCGCCAGGCCCCTAAAAAGATTTTTTGTTTGTCTTACAATACTTGGTAACATTTTGTTTGAAAACCTAATATTAGATTCAAAGTAGTTGTGTGGCTTTGTGACAGATTTCCTGATATATGGTTTCTGTCAAAAACTACAGCTCCAAAATGCTTTCTGGCAGTGTAGTTTTCCTTATAGCATGATCAGACGCAGCATGATTAATATTCTTTCACACTGAAAAATGCCTGTAAGTTAATGGGCACTTGGAATGATGAATTACTTATGGCCACAGACAAGCTTATCTGCAAGAGACTATCTAGGTCTAGCTTGTTCCTTGAGAAGGCGATTTTTTTCTCTGATCTTCGCCAGAAATGACATTGGTAAGAAATCAGTGATTGAAATTCTTCTAGGATGGACTGTGTGCAGTGTCAAAAAATAATGATTATAAAACCTGAATTTACCAACTGTAAGTTTTCATAATGCTTTATTCTGGATAGAAAGAAATTTTTCCCACTTTGCAGAATTGTCTGCAGTGTGACCTAAAAAAGAACATACTGGTCAATAAGCAGTTTTTCCAGAAGTGTCATTTGGTTACCTCCCTGAATGTTTTCAGCGAGACTAATCTGTGACATTTTTTACAAGTTTTCCTTTGACTATATAAATATTATCTCCCCCCACACCCACTCTGCACTTCTTTTCATTGCGTCACAAATATGTGTACTTTGTTGGACATCACAAAGTAGTATTTTCGATTTTAGTGTCCATCTATAAGATTTTGGTGTGAATCACGCTACTGCCCCCGTCTAGAATAAACACTTTTTACGGTGACAGAATGGCTCAATTTGAACAAATCTAAAAATCAGTTGTATGGCAAGGAGTTAAACCATGACAATAGCATGAAGTGCTCATTAATTTGTCTGGACATTGTTTATGGTTTAACAATGCCAAAAATATTTTTTTCTATAATATTACATGTTTCAGCAGCTTAGCCAAGCCTTTATATTTTGATCAAATTGTACTTTTTTTCATATTACATTACAAAGTGTTGGTACAATTTGGTAACTCTTTCTTGATTGTGGATATTACATTTCTACCTGATGAATTAACATAATTTACCTGTTTACCATCAACCTCTATATCTGCTACATAATTTTCAAATACAGTTGGCACATATACTTCAGGGAACTGATCTTTACTGAACACAATGAGAAGGCAGGTTTTACCACAAGCACCATCACCAACTATCACAAGCTTTTTCCGTATTGCCGCCATTTCTGTGGAATATTCTGAAAAAGTAAATCTATATGTTACACCATATAATGATTTTGAAAAAAAATTACAGTCAAGACAGTAACATTTGCTGGTACATGCACATATCTGTCCTGATAATAACACATTTCATGTCGACACACTAGCACAGTGGTCTGGCTAGGTAAAATTTGATCGACAGAACAGCCTCACAAATAAAGGCCATAAAAAACAAATATATGCTTTTAATTTGACCAGGCGCTAATTACCAGGCACCTGTGTCTTGTTCATTCATAACCCATTTATCAACCCAACCTAAAATGGTTAAAAAATGAAATGTATTAAAATCATGATTGGAAAAAACCTACCAGAACGCTGCCAACATTTGGTAAACAATTTTTGATGACAAAATTGCTATCAAAGACTATACGCAACTGAGTTATCCAACTTAATTTTTAAGACTTTGTTTCATGCTTATCAGTCCTTTATCAGGAAATAATGGCGGGTTATGATTTCATCATTTCATTGTTTCGACCCCTAAATTTACTGGTTGATAAACTCACTAGTATGAAAATACTGACAGCTCCCCTGCACTTTGCAAGTCCCAACAAAAAAAAGGGGATTGAAGCACAAAACAGAATATTTGGGGGTTTTTTGGTGAAAAATCGAAACAGTGTTCCCACTCACATCTCTTTTTGGGAGTGCATGCGCTCCCTGGAGTACAAGTTTGGGAGTGGAAGAGAAATTCTAGGGGTGCACTTAATATTGACAATTATAGAGCATCTATGGAGGACAGTAGGGTCTATTGTATTGAAAATTTGTTTTGATGAGTCTCAATCTGCAGTCAGCTGCTCTTGAAAACAATGTGGGTAATTTAAAATAAAGAAGACGCTTGTTATAATTTCCTTACTCACGGGACCAGTTTCAGAGCGACAACTTACAGCCTGATGGCCAGAAGATTTTTCCATTTCAGTCAATTTCAGACACTAATTAGCTTTCACTTATTGTTTTATAGAGATATTTATGTAAATTTACTGTTCAAAGTCATTGATAAAACTGAATAGACAGTTTGAAATGCCTATGATCGGATGATGTCAAACCAATTTTTGTTGTGTCATGGGTTTTCACGTTTCTTGCAGCGATCTTTTTTTCATGCCTGTTAAGTTTTGGAGTAGTATTTCCGCATGATTTGACATAGATCTGTCAATAAGAATAGCATGTAACTTCAAAATCTTTGATTTTTTCACTAGAAAAGCGGATTGATACCAAGTTTGATTAGCAGTGATAAACAGTGACTTTCACACTTGTTAACTTGCCCCAACTGGCACCACTGGTGATCGACAACGGGAGCCCAGAAATCTGTGTGTGCATGCATGTTTCACTTCATATTTTTGTGTGTGATTATTCAATTCAGTGCGTGAATCACACACATATGTGCATGAATGGGAACTCTGTCGAAAATTTATTTCATCTCATGAACATAAGGTAATATCTTCACTCGTGGCTGTGCCACAAGTGAAAATATTAACAATGATGTTCATGAGATGAAAAAGTCTCAATCTTTCACCAAAAAAAATCTTCTTTATCTTGGATAGCTACATGCCCAAACATTGTGTTCACTGACCATGACATGCAGACAAGTGGAATTATCAAGTCCTGTATATCTTGGTTACGTATACCTGTGACACCAACAAGTAAAAATGTTTTAACACCTGAGAAAATATATTTGGTTTCTGTGTAAGATTCCTGTGTTTCTTAGTTTCACCAGTAAAAGGATGGGTGCAGAGTAAGGGTATCTTTCACTGCCCTGTCCAAGGACACCCACATAGTTTTCTCTCAATTACTATCCAACGAAATACTATGAATTCTTGGTGTTTTAGAAGAATGTTAAGTATGGACAAATTTCCACCCTTCATTAAATCTTACCGTCTTCTCTTTCAGTAAACTGAATATGCCAATTTCTTCCTGTCACGCTATCTCTTACTTTTCCTAACAAGAGTATTAAATGAGGTAAGGCCAGAACATACTCCTTCAAATTATTAACGATTAAAAGAACAGTAAAAATATATACACTATGAGATTGCTCACTTATTTAGTTTCCAGAAATAAATGTATGAAATTTTCAACACAGGAAGCTCAGTATCATAATGATGTCATCAAGATGGCGGATCAGGAATTCGAATCCTGTAGCGAACCTATGCAGTAGCACAGCACGTTTAGACATAACAAAAACAGAAACAAACACTCGTTAGAAACACGTAACAGTAGCTAAAATTCAAAATTTGTATCTTAACTTTCCAATAGGAGTTCTCATCTGTGGATGAGCGAACTAGCCGTATTGTGCATTCGACAAAAGATATTTCCATAAAAGGTTTTAAAGATAAGAACAAATATTTACATTTTTAAAGCAATTCCATCATCAGAAGTCGTGTTAAGATTGTATTGAAACATGCATCGTATGTAGATAACTATACTTACTGTCTGGCTTTTAACAATATAGCGTTTCTGAACGCTTCAAACCTTTTTGATCATCAAATCTGGGCCACACCTCAATTACTAGGCAGAGCGGGATATGAGTAATTGATCGGTCGTTCGAGATAATGTTATGAGCGATGCATTGTGGGTAAAAAAGTCCTACTTCCGGTTTTTAATATCGAAAGTAGGATTTAACTTCAACTCGGAAAAATACGCATCTTAAAGTAAACTTACCTACCATGAATTCCAGTGCAACAACTTAGCAAAGGCATACTAAAATCCCAACTTTTATAAAATTATTCTTTCATTTTCTTAAATTTATATGGACCTTCAATGTGTTCTAAAAATAAATTTCATGATCGAGATTTCATTGGATGTCTGTTTTTCTTCTATTTATAGAAAGGACTTTAATTGACTGTTCTTAGTACTTATGTCATTTCTGTTTATATCGATAGCTCTTTGCACAAAACCACGGCACAGTTTCTCTTTCTCTAGTTTAATCTTTTTTTAAAAGTATATCTGGTGAAATTTACTAAACACAGAAGCGCTAAAAAGATAAATTATTTCTGAAGACAAATTTAGTTAAGTAAAAGATACCGAAGAAAAAAAAAAATATTAGCAAGGGGGGGGGGGGGTAGCTCCAAGATCAGACATAATGCTCAGCGCAGTATGTTTTCATCTACACTGACAACAGGGATCGTGTGGGCTATATATGCCCCCTGCTGACAGCAAAGGCAGTCTGATCTTGGTCTTCGTTATGTTCAATATCTACAATAAATTTTTCGTTCTTCAAAGATAAGACATGTCCAATAGACAAATGAATCGATCGAGTTCTGTCTTATCTGCCATTGAAAAAATATCTTGATTGGAGGAAGGCTAATCAAACTGCTCTTGAAGAGACACTGTCATATATTCTGTAGGTTGTCTGGAAAGCGCTTGACAGATTTGCATTTACATGCACTCCAGGTACGCATTCCTTACAAAATGAATATGAACCACGCTCTGTAAAAAGGGGGCTTAGTGTACCTGCGAAAAGTATCGATTCAGGTTAGCCTGCGCAGTCCGCGCAGGCTGTCCTGGGCCGAAACTTTTGCCTATTGGTCAATCTTCTACGTGGCAAAGGACCATAATACCTCATGATTCAGTCGGTTTTTTGTTAGAGTGGTTATTATAGATTCATGGCTATGTGATGGCTTGCCTTGGTGCCATGCAGCACAGAGATGCATTAAGCCCCCTTTTCACGGAGCATGGTTCATATGTTTAAGAAAAACTATTTTGGACACAGATATCAAGTAATGATGATATAATTCTAAGCCGTTTTACAGGATTGAAGGAAAGAAATATATCGTTTTAGTTATGACAAACAGCCTAAATTTTGCTATTCAGGTTTTGTTTCTGATGAACGTGTAACTAAGAAGCGGATATTGTTGATATTTGATCAGCTACACGTCCTGTGCAGTCTGATCTTGATCTACATCTTCTGCCAAAGCTTTAACCTTTAAAGCACCTTTCACAACTATATTTGCCTTTGCGGCCAGCGTAGATCAAGATCAGACTGCAAAAAACTTTGATCTACACTCTCCGCTTGGCTGAAACACTGCAGACAAAAAACCCCACAAAATTGCATTTATCTTATCCTCGACTTAAAATGTCCGTTGGGTTTATTCGACACTTCACGGGTTAAGCCAGTTCCAGCGATAGGTGAATGTTAAGAGTTAGAAAGCTGTCCACTGCCAAGAGCATTCGGCAAGCCTCAACGGAATTAGCCCTTGCGACTTGTGAAGAGTGCTGCCAGAACGGAAGAGAACAGATCGTTTGTAATAGTTTAAATCTATATTGCTGTATCTTTCACATTGTTTTCCCACGAGATCCAGGGCTGTATTTTGCACTATCTTCTGCCAGATGGCATTTTTCAAATCCATAACCTATCTGATATGGGCATTAGTATTCTGGGTACAGAACCGGACTACTTTTCAAGGCGGCAACCAGTGCAAAGAATTTCAAAATGTGCAACAGACTGACAACAGAAATAACATCCCCGCCTTCCTGGGCTTATACCTGGGCTTAATCCCAAGCTTATTGGAGCTTATGTTTATAGATGGCTGGTGCATAGGTTATATGCTAGGTAATCATGGCTGGATGAATCGTACAAAGTAGGTTTTAGAGAGTAAACGTATATTTTATTTTGAAATTCGTTGCATTGATTTCCGTCTTAAAAAATAGTCCGGTTCTCCTCCCAGAATGCCCATATCAGATAGGTGATGTATTTGAAAAATGTCAACTAGCAGAAGATAATGGATATAGAGGCAGTCACCAATTAGTCTGGCACCCCGCCGTACTACAAGAGTACGTCAGGCAATGCCCAATAATGGCGGCCCCGTTGATAATATGCAGAGGTAACGGGATATTATTTCACTTGATCAAATCAGATAATGGGTTGCATTCAAAACAGATCGGTTGCAATAAAGTAATGACAGTGAGGTTTTTTTTAATTGTCGTTCTTATTTTAGCGAGTTAAACTACAAATCAGAAATGCTTTAAGTATCTGAAATGTCAATGGACCGATATAACGTCCGAAAACAGGGCTACTTTTAAAATGATTCATTGTCAAATTTATATTTAAACCATACCCCAAGAACACGTTTTAGATTCGGCAATGTATATTTTGTACAAGATTGATCTCATTTCATTCACTGATCAAACTGGTTCACATGAAATTGGGAAAAACACGAAAGCATGTAGGGCTACGATTGGGGACGCCATCGGAGTCCGCCATTATTCTGCTTTGACTGACCCTATAACGAATTATCTTCCGCTAGGTGGCATTTTTCAAATACATCGCCTATCTGATATGGGCATTCTGCATTATCTTCCGCTAGGTGACATTTTTCAAATACATCACCTATCAAATATGGACATTCTGGGTAGAGAGCCGGACTATTTTTTAAGGCGGGAAACTGTGCAACGAATTTCAAAATAAAATATACGTCTACTCTCTAAGACCTACCCTGTACGATTCATCCAGCCATGGTTAGCTAGCATATAACCTATGCACCAGCCATTTATAAACATAAGCTCCTATAAGCTTGGGACAAAGCCCCAGTATACGCTTAGCACGGTCGGGACTCCCCGGTATAAGCCCAGCAAGGTGTAAACTGGCAGCCTGTTATTTATCGGACGGTTACGGGAGATACAACGGCTACCAGTTTAAGCAAGGTGGGGACGTTATTTTCGTTGTCAGTCTGTTGCACAATTCCCGGTTTTCCCTATGTCTATATTTAGAGACTATTGACAGAGATTTTCAGTAAACAGTTGGTATTCTAAAAAATATTTTCCCCGTTTGAAATCATTTCGTCTTCTAGGAAATTCGTAGCGAAAGACTGGCTTGATTTTTCCACAGACGTATTATTTATTGAAATTTTTTCGCCTGCACTTTTTGAGTGGCAATTTACGCACCGCGCATCGATATACATGTATGCCCATATTCTATCAAGTGATGCGTCATAACAGACAGGTCAATCTTCGAAGAATATGACATGCGCAGACAACGCCCTGTAACGTAGTGGTAGGGGCAGGTAATCCAGACTAGTCACCACTGTACTATTTATATTAACGGTGTCCGCTAAGGAAAATTTTGTTAGCCGTGATAGATCAATGGAATTTCAGTGGCCTATGGATGCTGCATTTAAGGGAGGCAGAAATGAAGTAGAAAAGAAGGCTAGTCCTGGTAGACTGTAGAAAGTGGTCCGGCTGAGTGTCAAAGCGCGAGAGGGGGAAAGCACGCGGGAGTGATCTTCCCCCTCTCGTAAAGGGGATTCGGGGAATCTCCCCCGAGAAAAAAATTGATTTAGGGGCGCTTCTATGTGTGTTTTTAGTGCACTGTTGGATGCGTTTGGGGCTAGATTTCAGTCGTGTTGGTCACAAAGTGTTGCTAGTTAAATACGAAAAAGAATAAACGTAAGGCTCGAGATGATCTTTAACTAGTTTTTTTTTTTTAAACCTATCTGCGGGTCTCATTAAGCGGTGGCATCAAGGTTGGTGTCTGCGCTAAAGCAAAAATTAAGCCAAATTGTAAAGTCTCTATCTCAGCACTGACTCCTGATGGCACTTTGAACAATCGTTGAGATACATTTTAAAGATTAAAAGGCTTTAAAGCAATTAATGGTGTAAACTTTGTCAAGATCTTGGCTGCACAATTTCCCTGTCCGATAGACCATCATAAAGAGATGACGAAACGCGAGATATTTTGCTTCTTTATAATGAAGCCACGGCCGACTCTCAAACCACGACGGCTGAACATTTCTCTACCCCCGCATTTTTGAAACAAAATATGCGTTGTAGGAACCGAAAAGTCTTGGGCTGATTTGGAGCAGGCGGCACCTTTTTTTTTTTTTAAAATCCATAGTGGAATAAAAACATTGACATGAAACTTTCGGTACAGCCTCTGGACTTAGAATGATCATACATGTAAATTCAAAACGTTATAAACATACTTTGCCGCCCGACATGTTTTTTGACTCAGAAAAAATAGAAAAATACATTGAAAGGATAAAAAACTTTCTTCTGTGGCGCTGAGAAAAACATGCCGCTATATTTTGTTGTCATACCATTGTTGTCAAACAAAATCAAAACGAAGAAGCTCTTTAATATTTCGACCAGCTCGAACAGCTCAAATGGTAGAGCGTAGGACTCGTAAACGTCAAGTCCCAGGCCACCTGAGGGTTCGAGCCCCATGGCTGGCTATTTAAAATTACTAACAGTCTTTTGGATTAGACGTTAAACTTAAGATGGGTTTCGTCCGGTTTCTTGCACTATCCTCCGTAACAAAACCTAACAGCCTTGCGGGGGGGGGGGGGGTTGTTGTCACCCGTATGGGAAAACCGGTGGCGACGATAAATAAATGGAAAGATAATTTTTAATATATTCTGGTTCAGAGTTTAACATGTTTCCTTTAACTAACGATTATGAAATAAACAAGCGGGTGTCATTACAATATATGTCTTGTTTTTCACGGTGTGTGGCTTGTTTTCACACTTTGGCCGGGTCTATAGATGGCACGGCAACAAGCGTTATTGATGCTTTCACCGACTGCCACACCATTGATGATGCGATTCAGTTAAATCACGGGTAAAGACGAAAGAACAATCGGCTGAAAAGAAAACAAAAAGTGGTAAGGCCGACAGCATGCTCGCCAAATTAAAGTGGTCCGGCGCTCGACAGACTTGTCGGACCGGCGACGACGGCCTTGTCACATTGCAAAAGTGAGAGAAATTCTATACAAAGACAGGAGATCTATATGTGATGAAATAGCCAGAGAAGTTGGTATTAGCCATGGATCAGTTTACAGAATTTTGACAACAAAGCTAAATATGAGACGTGTCGCTGCCAGATGGGTATCGCATGTACTTTCTGGTGAGCAAAAATAGGCTAGGGTAGATGTAGCTAAGTTTCTCTACAAAGGTATGAAAATGAGGGTGAAAACTCCATTTACAGAATTATAGCAATAGACGAGACCTGGATTAGAAGTTATGAACTAGAACTCAAATGATACTCATCAGAATGGCACACTCCAGCCTCTCCAAGGCCCATTAAGTTCAGACGAAAGCAGGGAAATTTGAAGATGACGATGATTTTTTGCATATGATAATCGTGGTATTTTAACAGCTGATCATTTTCCAGAGAGCCAAACTGTTAACAAAGAATATTACAGAACTTCCTTGATGAAATATCTGAAACCTGCTGTACAAAAAAAAAAAAAAACGACCAGGGCTCCTTGAAGCGACACCAATGATTCTTCATGACAACGCTGCATGCCATAAGGCCGAGGCCCGAGAGAGTGATTTCACTTTTGACGTCATACGGCTGGGACGTTCTGCCTCACCCTGTTTATTCATCGGACATGAGTCCATCGGACTTTGATCTATTTCCTAAATTAAAAGAACCAGTCATGAGAATAAGATTTAATGACTCAGATGACCTTGACAAGGAGGTAGCCTGCCAAATTAGGGTCATTTACTCTGGTTGCCTAGCAACGGGTGTCAGGGACCTTCCCCGGAGGTGGTGCAAGGTAATTCAGCAAAAGGGATGCAAAATTGAAGGAATAAAGGTAAGCATTATATGTTTAATAGTTCGGCTGAAAATTATTGACTGACCCTCGTATAGG
This sequence comes from Tridacna gigas, assembly GCA_945859785.2. Taxonomy (NCBI): domain Eukaryota; kingdom Metazoa; phylum Mollusca; class Bivalvia; order Cardiida; family Cardiidae; genus Tridacna; species Tridacna gigas. The sequence goes on from OX244036.2 coordinate 48,466,352, forward strand.
GTGCAAGAGGCTGCGCATTTCATTCAGACTTAAGCCTGATGACAAAAGCAGATACTCTGGATTAGGCCTACCTGCTCCTAGGTCTACGTTATTGGGTCAGTCAAAGCGCAATAATGGTGGTCTCAAGCGTAGCCCTATATGCTTTTCTTTTTTTCCCAATTTCATGAGATCCAGTTTGAATAATGAAAAAAAAAAAAAAAAAAATCAATCTTGTACAAAATATACATTACCGAATCTAAAACGTGGTGTTGGGGTATGGTTTAAAAATAAATATGACTATGAATCATTTTAAAAGTAGCCATATTTTCGGGCGTAATATATGTCCATTGAAATTTCGGATACTCAACGTATTTCTGATTTTTTTTTTTTTTTCGCTGAATAAGAACGATCATTCAAAAAAACCCTCACTGCCATTACTTTATTGCAACCAATTTGTTTTTACTTCCGCCTACACTGTCCGATTTGTTCAAGTGAAAGAACAGTATTACGTTACCTCTACATATCACCGACCGACGGGCAGCCATCATTGTGCTTTGCCAGACGTACTCTTGAAGTACGGCGGGGTACCAGACTAAAAAGCAGACTGCATGTCACCAGTTTTCCGTTGTCTGCGCATGTCATATTCTTCGAAGATTGCACCTATCTGTTATGACACATCACTGGAAAAATAATGGACAAATACGAATACGCGGTGCGTAAAAAGTGCAGGCGGAAAATGGCAATAAAGAACACGTCTATAGAAAATCAAGCCATTTTTTTCACTACAAATTTCTTAGAAAACAAAACGATTGAAAACGGGGGAAATATTTTTTTTAAAATACCAACTGTTTACTGCAAATCTCTGTGGACAGTTTCTAAATATAGACGTGGGGGGAAAGTAAACGTATATCTTATTTTGAAATTCGTTGCACTGATTCCCGGCTTGAAAAATGGTCCGGTTTTGTACCCAGAATGCCCATATCAGATAGTTTATGCATTCGACATATCTCGGGTGATCCGGTGATCAAATCCCTCGGCTGTATCAGGTAACTTGATTAGTCTGGATTACCTGTCCCTACCATTACGTTATCGGGTCAGGCAAAGCGCAATAATGGCGGTCTCCTAGGTGTCCTCAAGCGTACCCCTACATGCTTCCCGGTTTTCCCCAATTTCATATGATCCATTTTGATCAATAAATAAAATGAGATCAATTTTGTACAAAAACATACTTTACCGAATATAAAACGTGCTACTGTGGTATGGTTTGAACACAAATTCGACTATGAATCATTTGAAAGTAGCCCTGTTTTCGGACGTTTTATAGGTCCATTGACATTTCGGATACCTAGACCATTTCTGATAAGTAGTTTTTCTCCGAAATAAGAACGACAAGTGGAAAAACTCACTGCAATTACTTTATTGCAAGCAGTCTCTTTTGAATTCAGCCTATGATCCGGTTTGATCATGTGAAATAACAATATCCCGTCTCCTCTGCATATTACCAACGGGGGCAGCCATTACTGCGCTTTGCCTGACGTACTCTTGAAGTACGGCGGGGTACAAGACTAGTAGCTTGATATACACCTACACGGTACATTTCGTACGTCGCCGGAAGCACACCGTTTTACGGTTATCGATATTGTAAGGCTCCTATTAAAAAAGAAAACATGAGCATTATCTTCTGCTAGGTGGCATTTTTCAAATACATCACCTATCTGATATGGGCATTCTGGGAAGAGAACCGGACTATTCTTTAAGGCGGGAATCAATGCAACGAATTTCAAAATAAAATATACGTTTGGCCCCAGACCATGGATGTCGGTGAAACCCGTGTCGATTGTCAACACTCCAAACAGAACTTCTTCGACAAAACGTCTATAGAATCAGCCTGAAATGATAAAGAGCACCTAAATACAACAGCAATTTTTTAGATTTTATCAAGAAATCATGTTAAACTAGTGAAATAGTGAAATTACTGACCGATACAGGCAACTGGCATGGTCGGAAAAAAATTGACAAAATAAGCCATTTTAGCCCTTATTCCAAAATTCACAAAATGCAAATCCAGGAGGCTAGCCTGAAAATGCCAAGCTAAATTGAAACTCGAAACAATACATAATTTGGGGATAACATCAAAAATAGCACGTTACCATGTCATTTTTTCGCAATCTTTCATGGCATTACCCCGCCATTGTTTTTACGGCTAAAGCTAGCCACTAACTCCATCATCCCTCAGTTTCGCATTTGGGTCAAAACTAATGGAACAAAGAAGGAAAGGTCATGACCTCCTATTTCAAAGACAAACTGAATGCTTCTTTCAAATAATCTTACACAATTCATGGGTGTAACAACTGCTCTTCTTATCAAAATTGCATTGAAAACCTACCTTTCTCCATTATTTCTAATTTTGACATGGCCAGTTCGAAAAGAACTGTTTACATGTGCCTTTACTCTCTGAAACCTACTTTGTACGATTCATCCAGCTATGGTTAGCTAGCATATAACCTATGCAGCAGTCATTTAAAAACATAAGCTCCTATAAGCTTGGGAAAAAGCCCAGCAGGGTGGGGACGTGTTTTCTGTTGTCAGTCTGTTGCACAATTCCCGGTTTTCCCTATGTCTATATTTAGAAACTGCTGACAGAGATTTGCAGTAAACAGTTGGTATTCTAAAAAATATTTTCCCCGTTTGAAATCATTTCGTCTTCTAAGAAATTTGTACTGAAAGGCTGGCTTGATTTTTCCAATTCGATGTAGATCTGTATTCTCCAAATCTTCTCCCAATATCCCCCAACAATATCCAAAGCCGGGTCCGGGACGATCCCTTCTGTAGCTGATCCATACTAGCATCTTTGTCGCAGGTCTCATAGTGGGAAAAGGGCAATCATTTAGGCTACCCAGAAACCCGGGTTCGCTACAAGGCCGAAGGAAACTGGACACTGTGCTTGACCCGAGAGTAGAATATAAAAAACCCGATCTGGGCCATTTGCTAATTCCTTGCCATTATGCCACGCAACACGCTTAACCCTTTCCCAAACAATAAATTTTGGACTGGTCCAAATTGAAAGAGTTTGCAGACGACAATTTTAAATTTGGTGAAAATGGCAGAAAGTTATCAAAAAGGGTAGAAAACACTGTGGGAAAAGGAGAAATTGCTCGTTATGAGCAATTTCTCCTTTTCCCACAGTGTTTTCAAAAGACTTGTACTACAGACACGTGAAAACCAGGGCTTGTTTGGGAAAGGGTTAAACAATCCAACACCCTTATGCTGCACATCCCCCTTATGCCATACTTCCCCCTTATGCTTTACAACATCCTTAAACCAACCATCCCCCTTATGCTGCACAACACCCTTATGCCAACCCCCCACTTTATCCCACACAACACCCTTATGTTATTAACCACCCCTTGAGCATAACGCACAAATTAAGAAGCTAACCATATACATGCTTTTAAAGTAATTTTATAACCACTATCATGCTTATAAAATCCAATTCAGCCATAGCGTGCTTGATCTATTAACTTAACCACACATAAGCCTAAAAAAATCCACTTGACCATCTTATGCTATAATCACAGCAAAATTTAACAAACTCTTTTTTAAAATCTTTTTAAGTAATTTCAATTTTTTTAAATTAACAAAATTTTTTTTGATTTTTGGAAAAACTGACCATAACGCTATATCAATGCATTAAACAAAACAAAACAAAAACAAAAACAAAAAAAACAAAAAAAAAAAAAAAAATGAATTTTTCTGACTTAAGTAATTTAAAAATATATAAAAAATGCATGTGTTGAATAAAATTTCAGATGATTTTAGAAGAAAGTTGGAAAAGACTTTAAAAAGAAAAGAGGATTGTAGGCCTGACTATAATCAAAATATAAACAAATTAGTATATTATGGTGTTGAATATTTAACCTATGGAACTTCTGGAAGAATAAATTGTGAGGATTTAATGAGCTATATAAAACCTGCTGTATACTATGAATATAGTAAAGTTAAAAAAAAATATTATGTTTTACATTTTTTTCATGGAAGTAGGAACTTTGAGTGAACTACAAATAGATCCAGAGTGTCACCTAAGAATACACTCTACTGATAATATTTTTTTGAGTAAATATGATAGAACGATAGAGTTTTTAACTGATAACCCAATTATACAATCTCCAGAACTTGAATTTGTTTTTCCTTATTTAAATATTAAAAAAAGATTAAAATATGGCGTCTTGAATAAAATTTCAAATGATTTTAGAGAAAAGTTAAACAATACTTTAGAGAATAAAATACGTGCTTCTAACTATAGTTATGGTTCAGATAAAAAACTATTTAAATTTAATTTAGGTTATAAATATAGAGAAGATTGTTTTTTTTATATGTTTACAAAACTAAAGCCGTATATTTATTATGATCATAGCAAACACAGATTAGAAGAATCTGATTATGACACAACTGTTTTTTTTGTGTTGGCCAGATCAACGAGGACTAATTGGAGGTGCCGATGATGGTTATTATATTCGTAGAATAGGTGATCCTATTTTTACTGGTATTAGAATACCATTTAATCAAAGTGATAATTTTATTAGTGTTTATCATAATGCTTTACTTGAATTACTTGGAAATGATGATAGAGAGCCACAACCTAATTATTATTTATTCCCAATGTTAACATTTAAAAATATTCACCCTGCAGAGTATTTTTCTTTAACTTCTTTTGTAGAATATTATGGTTATCATTGGCATGGTTTACATGATTATCTCTATGGTGAAAATGATTCTTACACAATTTATCATGGTCTGGGTTATGAAATGAATGATTATGTAAATGAAGATGAATTTGAAAATGAGTCATTACCGCCACCTTCTCCTCCACCTTTTCCACCTTCTCCGACTATTAACGGAATAGAATCATTTTCATCACCAGAATGTGTAATTTGTATGGGTGAAAAACCAAATATAATGTTTTGTAATTGTGGCCATATACCTATATGTGCAAATTGTAATGATTTAAGTAGTTCTGACAAATGTCCAGTTTGTAAAACTGTCAGTAATATTAAACGAAAAATATAAATATTTACCCTAATTGTAAGGTTAAATATTTTAAATCCTATGATGCCCCCAAGCCAAGGTGTGTATCTTATCCTCCAATATAAACCTTTTATCATCACTTGAACCTAATGCTTTCTTGTTTAACTCCTCAGTATATATATCATGTTTACGACTTCTTAGTACACTCATAGTTCTGTACTGGTCTTCCCCTGTAAACAAACATCCTTTATAATTCTCTAAATTTATTTCATTGTTATCAACTGACTTTTTTATCCCCTTACATCTTTTAAGTTCCTCTCCATCTATAGTTTTAAAAGCATACATTTTTGCTCCTAAACCAACAAACTCTGTCATAATTCTACCACCCAGTTCATCTTTAAACTTCCCAACTACTGTTTTATTACAATTATTTTTTAGAAAATGATCATCAGGGTATCCACTTGCATCAAACGTTGTAGTTATATCAGGGGCAATATCCTTATACAAATCATCAGTTTCTATTTCAAGAATAAAACTATCTGTATCAGTATAACATAATCTTACCTTTTCACCATACTTTGCTTTAAAGTAATTATAACAGGTTTTATGCATATGCATTTTACTAACATCTAATATGCTCATACCTAAGTAAACAGGTTTGTTATATTTTATATTGGTTTTCTTCATATGAACAGCAGTTAAGTTTTCATCAAATATTGTAGTATGGTGGTAGTTTGGTTTTGCAACAAGTTTGTTATAACGATAACTAACTTCATTATTAACCAATTGTATATCTACTCTATTTCGTAAATTTTCCATGGTTTTACCAAAAACAGAATTCATCATCAACTTAAAAAACTCTTCTTCAAACTTATTTTTTGCATTTTTTCTTAGTTCAACATTTAAATCAATGTAAGTTTTAATATTAAGACCTTCCTTAAACTTAATTCCACGATGTATTTTTGTAATTTTTAAACCTAAATCTAAATATGTTTTTAAAACCTCATAATGTAGAACATAATTTTTCTTATCACTTAAATTAGGAATCAATTTTTCTACCTTTGCTATTTTTAGACGTTCAGGTGCTAAAGGAAAGTCATTATGTAAATCATGCAACTCTTTAGGATATTCTAAATCAACCTCTAAAAAGCAGGGAATATTTTTCCATCCTTCTAATTTCTTTTCATTCATCCATTCAAAGTTACAAGTAGGTAAAGGTTGACTCATAGCCCAAGGATAAAGACTGTTTGCATCTATATATATTAGATATTTTGATGGTTTATTTGTATCATAATCTTTACCCATATATTTATTATTAGCCATAGAATACCTTTTACTACACATGGAGATACCCCCTCTAATACCTTTTTCAACCATTAAAAGCATATCAGGGTCTGATAAAAGTTCAAGTTTTACTTCTGTTTTCTTAAACATTGCATCAAATGCTAACCCTGGAACAGTATAATACCAACAAGGATCTAATTCATAATACTTTAAACAAATATCCCTAAAGCTTTCAAACACATCAGCTAAAAGCAATACATCAATTTTATTGTAAAGCTCTAAATAATCTTTAAACGTTTTCATATTAAAAGTTTCCCAAACATTTTTTGCATGGTCATAATCTTCATCACTAATATGTTTTTTGTTTAAACTTGAATAAAATTTTTCTTTAGGTGGTAACTGAGTTTCTTCCAACCTTTCAAAAGAGTCTAAGTATTCATATGGAAAAACTCCTTTTCTTCTAACTAATGGTAAATGTTCTTTTGGAAAAAATTTTGATAAAATTTTAATCTGCTCTTCATTCAAATTACTTGAAAGACTATCCAAGCTTGAAGACATAAACTTAAAACTATCAAGAAACCTAATTTTATGGTATATATTTTTTCCAACCCAATATATTTACTAAAGCTAACATATTTTTCCTCATTATTTGGAATACAATCAATATAACCATTAGTTTTACCAAGACACTTAATAAAAAGATGTGCATCATAGCCACTTAAATTATGAAAGTAAACAGGTGTAAAGTTGGGAATTTTTGCCTTTAGATTACATTTAGTATGTGCGGCACCTCTATATTTACCTGTAAAATGACAATGATCTTTTACTTTATAATTTTTATGATCAAATTCCCCATCACAAATCCAACAATGAGTTTCTTTTTTATGTTTTGCTTCTTCCTCTTTAGTTATTTTAATTGGTACCGGGTTTTGATAATATTTTTGATGAATTTCTTTTATATCCTTTGTTAGCATATATATAAAAACTTTATCAGCATTTTCACCACTATATTTTCCTTCTATAGGGTGGCATACCTCATCATCAAAAAATTTTATAATGTAGTAAAAACTACAAGACACATGCTTTTGTCGTTGTATAGTATAACTATCTTCTTGGTTTGGTTGGCACGTTTTTATAGGTTCTAATATACTTTCAAAATCAGCATATACAGCAACAGGGAACTTAAGTTTTCTATCATGATTTATAAATTGTAATGTACTACCCTTTTCCGGCATTTCTAAAGTAATAGGTTCATGCTCGCCACAATATTTAATATGCTTTTTTAAAAGTTTTTTACTACCAAAATGATTTAAACAAAGCATACAATATTCAATACCGCCATTGTCGCTTATTTGTCCTCTCAGTAACCCATTAAAATTTTTTATTAAAGCATAGTGTGTTTTGTTTCCATCATCAATAAAAAGTAGGTTTACATGTTTACTTTTTAAATTTCTGGTAGCCCTAACACGATTAATTTTTTTTATTTTCTGTATACTCAAAAACATTAACGCTAATTTCTGGATTTTGTTTTTCAAACTTATCTATAGCATTGATTGTAACAGGATATTCTATTTTATTCATATTTAAACTATTTTCTTTTGATTCTAAATCCTTATCAATTCTATCTGCTTTTTCGTTTTTAGGATTCAATGCTCTTAAAATGCACCATGAAAAGCATTTATTATCCTCATTTTTCATATTGATAACTGCTTTTTTTGTTTGCAATCCATTCAGGTAAAGGTATATAACCAGAAGCATTTAAAGGGTCATAGACAACTGTATGCAACTTTAAATGTATTACACTATGAAATGCCCAACCACTACCTTTTCTTATAAAATTAGCTATATTTTCTAAAATTCTTTCCATCATAGTATGGTATAATTCATATACATCTGTTCCCTTTAAATTAATCTCATTTATACCAGAAGAAAAATTAGCTGGTACCGGTTTATCAACCTCTTCGAATCTATACATATTGCATTTAAGAACCATTTTTACTTTAATTCCACGTTTATTTTTTAAAATATTTATTATAGATGGACGAGACAGCTCTAAAAACTCATCAGGAGATGAAACAGGTATTCCATCTATTTTGTATTGTTTAGCCCACCCTTTAACAGCTGATTTACTCTGATTAATAACTATTTGATCTACTTTACTATATAATTTTTTTATTTTCTTTTTAAGAGCATTTAGCTCAGGTGAAATACTTGTAGGAACTTCTCTAACTCTTTCTAAACTTCTTAATAAATCCTCAACTGCAGGTGGTGGTGTGGCCGGTGTTGGTGTAGCTGGTGTTGGTAGTGTAGTTGTTGGTTGTAAAACTGGGGTCCTTATAATTCCAATATCTCTATCTAATATTGGCGTTCCAGGATTACTTAAAAGCTCAATTAATTGAGCTCGTCTAAGCCTTGAGTATCCTCTGATATTTCTAAGCTTAGCTAAAATTTTCAGGCCTTTTACTGTAAGTTTTTTAAACTTAGCATTCATGTTTTTTAATTAAAAAAAATATACTCTTAACTCAATTTTATTATGAATTTTTTTCATAATAAAATTATTGAATGTCATTCTTATATTTATTATTCCAAATTCTTCCATCCCAGTTTTCAATTGTTTGAGGGCAACGATCAATAAATTTACCTGCTTTGTAAATTGATGGGAAAGTTGTTGTTTCTCCTGTTTCAACATCCTTTAAAATAACTTGTCTTGGGTTACTTGAAATATATTTCAATCTTTCATAATCGGAGACTTTATTTTCATTTCTTCTTCTATGCTTTTTTTTAAGTTCCTCCTCAGGGTATAACCCATGCTCTTTTGCCACATCAACAAATTTCTTTTTACCCCAGTAAGAATAAAACTTTATATTGTTATCTTTCAAAATTTTTTTTAAATTGATAATCTACAACATTTTATATAATGAAAAAATTACTTAATACACTACACTCATTTTATTCCCATCACTCTGGAAATTAATTAATCTATCACTAATGATAACAGCATATGCTTCGGTATCCGCTTGAACATTTCTATGAAAATTTGCTTTAATTTGAATATCAGTAACAGAATATTTTAACCTTTCACTCTACTTTGATACATCAAACAAAAACAAAGGAAAGAGAGTTTTATAATCTGAAGGGGTAATGTTTGGATTCGATACCAACTCATCCATGTTAAAAAACTTAGTTCTAAACAAAGCAGCGTCACCATATGCTCTACTAAATTGATTAGCAGGGAAATTTAAATTATAATCAACTGCTGGATATCTGGTTGAATTTAACATTGTATAAATATTTTTAATGCTTACGTTGTCAAATATAGATGGATTTTGTGTTTGGTTACCCCTTTTGCCAGTTTGAAAGCCAACAATGATAAAACGTGGCACTTCAGGAGATGATTTAACTGATAGTCTCCAAGTAAATGTTGTTGACTGTGGAACTGCAATAGAGTCACATTGTATCATTCTATACCCAACTGGAAATTTTTCTTTCTTCTCGATAAATTTATAAAGTTCCATCTTTTCATTATCTGCTGGCAACACGTGAGGCATAAACCATGATAGTTTAAGTAAATTAACTCGACCGTCAACAACAACAGGATTACCTCCACCATCTACAGTATTGCTTTTAAAAATTGCGTCATTATCATCATTTCTTGTTAAGGTGAGAGTTTGTTTCATCCCATATAGAATTTTATTATAATCTTCACAAAAACCAAATATATGTTTCAAGGGTACCCTAAAACTAAAGGTTCCAACTGGATTTGAACTAAAAATATACTGTCTTCTTATTGAAAAACCATTATTGGTACCACTGTTTGCATCAGTTCCGGTATCCTTATACCATAATTGGTTTAACCCTTGTGATTTAGCAAAATCATCTGGATATTTTAACAAACCAAGCATTGTGGTAGCCTGACCAGGGTGTGTTATGCTTTCAATTTCTTGTCCACTAAGTTGGTATCTGATATTTTTAAACAGATGCAACAAGCCATTATTTGGTATCGTAATCTCATTAACAGCACCATAAGCTGTTCCATCATTTCTTACTAATTCACCTATAATAAGTAAATAAGACTCTGAGGGATGAGTAAAAAGATCTTGTGTTTCAATGTTAATCCTAATATCACCTCCAGAGTTGTTTAAATTGGTACCTGTGATAGGTTCATACTCAAAGTGTTCATATTCATCAATGCTATCATCTTTTAGAATAGGATCTTTAATGTTTAAAATGTTCATTTTATATATGCAATTATAATTTTTAAATCAAAATTATAATTGAGTTTAAACTTAAGTTAAAAGTCTAACCATAGTTGGGGAAATGATTTTTTTTTTTTTTTTTTTTTTTTTTTTTGATTATTAACAAACACACCTTTAAGTTTAATGGTCTTCATTTTATCTATTGGAAAAGAGTATTTTATTTTTGGATAAATCCTGTTTCCATAAACAATTGTTACTATTGGTATATTGTTATCTTCTAAATAATCATTTACCTCTTTTTCAAAACTTTTCATACTATCAACTTTTTCAGGTGATAATTTTACAACAGTCCTTTTATAATTATAATCTGTATCATTGATTTCAAGAATCTCACAATCTTCATGCATTTTAAAATATGCATTAGATATGTTAATTTTTGTTGTATTGTATTTACCATAATCTTCTCTATAAAATTTTAATTTTGACATTCTTTTTTTAGTAATATTTCAATTTACTTAACTTAAATTTATTTTTTCATAATACTTTAATTCCAGATCCACTATTTAATTTCTTAACTAAATCTTGAATAGCAATGGCACTACCATCTATTAATGTATTAATATTTTGTGTTGCAGGTTGTGTTGTAGGTTTTGGAGTATACTTTTCTAAAATCTTTTTAGATTTTGATGACAAAGCCTTTTCAAATAACTTCTTTCCTGCATCAACCGCGGCACTCTTTCCAACCTCTAATGCCTTCTCTGCTCCTTCCTTAGCAACACCCTTCCCAACATCAAGGGCAGAAGATGCAATTTGTTTAGCCGCATTGCTTGCAAAAAGTCTCGCAAAAAAGTTAGCGATGCTGTCAAAGATTCCAGCACCACCGTAAGAATAATTTCTTTTAAATCCTCTCTTTCTTGGTGTAATCATTTTTTATAATATAGACATTAAATTTTTATAACTGCTTGAATCTAATACACCTTGCCTTTTTAATTCATCACATATGCTTACCAACTCATTTCTTAAACCTGTATTGCCGGCTTCTTTACTTGCCATTAATAGGTCTAATCTTTCTAACAATACGTTAGGATCAGATGGGATAACTATAATTCCTTTCCCCCTAATCTCTCCTCAAATACGTCTAAGTATTTTATTCCACTTGACCCCTTTAGCAGCTTTAGGATATTTACTTTTTGGATCGTTATTACGATAAAGAGCGTCGGTTTGTATCATTAATTCACTATATTCATCAAGATCCCTATCTGTATAAATGTTTTCATTCGGGTTTCTTTAGCAACAATTAACTCCCATAGACCAGGGTCCGTATTCACCAACCATTCTTAGGAATATTCTTGGTCTTGTTCTCCAAAATTTTCCAAATTTGAAAGTAACACGCCTTCTGATTGGCTAAACCATTTGGTTTAGCCAATCAGAAGTTGTGTTACTTTCAAACTTGGAAAATCTTGAAGAATAAGTCTAAGAACGTTCTTAAGAATGGTTGGTGAATACGGACCCAGGTGTTCCGTTATAGAATCTACCATCAACCTCAATATCATCATCATTAAGCCAGGTTAGTTTGTTGCCAATATAAAATTTACCATCTTTGTCATATAAACCATATGTTCTATCAACATCACTTTTTTTACCAACAAATTTTGTTAAATACTCCTTTGCGATTGGTCCAATATAATGCGCGGGGTCATCTTTCCACCATTCCTTCTCCCCCATAGTTTCCATTTGTCCTTCAGAGGTATAAGCTTGTATTGTAGGGTAATTTGGTAAGGTAATAGCCTGTGGCAACTGTTCGATACCCTCTTTAATAGGTTTAAGCCCTTCTGTAATCTCCTTTGTTGCGGCTTTTTGTGTTTCTGTAATAGGCTTAAAAAACTTTGAAAGACCAGTTTGTAAATTCAATTTCACCTGTTTTCTCTGCAAGTTGACTATCCCTAATTTTTTTCTTTGTCTCAAGATATTCTTTTACAATTTGGTCTCTTTTTACGGGGTCCGTTATCTTTAAAAATGACATTTTATATTACAAACATAATTTTTTATCTCATTTTCAATGTAGTTTTCAACATAATTTTCATTGGTTATTGCTAATCTCACAAGAAAATGTACAACTAAACTTTGGGCAGTTAATGCGTTTCACTTCTTTCATTGTTCTTTTCCACCAACCTCCGAAAGGACTCACGCGCTTCTTGCCTCCCCCTTTCAATCAATGTTTCTTCATTTTCAGCTATTATCTTCTTTTTAGTTTTAGATCTTATCTCATTCTTCATAGTTTTATATTTGGTTGATTAAAATCTACTTGATAACCATCTTCAAGAGTAAGAACAGACTTTAAGGTATTGGTGTTTGCAGAGATTTTAATAAAATACTCTTAATTAACTACATTGTAATGACCTTTTTTCCTCATTTCTTGGTGAATGACATCATTGATGTCAACAAGGTCATAACTTCCTTCTGGTATTTTTATTTTAACCCATGTACCACCATTGTCTGGTGAATAAACTAAAGTGTCGTTGTTTGCATCAATGTTTGGAAAAGAGTAGTAAGTTTCAAGGTTTACCAGAGCAATCTCATATTTTTTATCCTTTTCTAATTGAAGTGGTGGGATAAACCTTGTTCTAAAACTTGTTTTGTTGTTGCTTACTATAATTTGAAATGATGTTTTGTGTTCTGTATTTTTAACAATTTTTTCTAAAAGTTCTTCCATTTTTTTATTTACTAAAAATATTATTTATATGTGTACCGACTTAGGTATATAAAAGATATCAAATCCATTTCTGTACTTACCATTTTGTTTTTTGCTGGTTAAATCAATGATAACAAAACCATGAGGTCTGTCCCAACCTGGTTTACAAAATTCACGGAACACATCCTTGGGCATATCATCTCCTATATGGTCACTATAGATATGATTGAGATTTTTAAGGTCTTGCCTAAATAAACAAATAAAATTTGCGTTCTCTCTAATTGTTTGTCGAGGTAATCTAAAATAATTTTGTGATAAATAAAAACAGTCAACATTACTATGTCTTCCTCGGATGTAATAACATTCACATTTGTTTTGCCTTTCTAAAAGTAAATCATCAAAAATCATTAAATTTTTGTTTTCTGAGTTTAACTCTCTTGGATCAGGTACATCTCCGGCACTATCAAAAAAAACACAATTTATATCAGACTTTTCTTTAACTGTTTTAACCCACTCTTCAAATAATGCTGTAGGAGAAACATTTAAATCTTGAACTTCATCTCTGATATTAAACAACCTTAGGATAAGTTCTTTTGGTAATTTCTCTTCAAAAGCTTTTTTAAGTATGCGATACTCTGGTTGAAACAAACTTTTGCCAAAAACACATAATCAAGCCGATCAGGTCTTAGCAAAAGGTTAAGTAGAAGAGTGGTTTTACCACATCCTGACTTACCAACTATTACTCCCCTAATACTCTTTGGTAAAAGAGGGTGGTTAAATCTCTTTTTTACTGATTCATTCCATGATAAGTTTACAATATCCATTTTTTTATATTAAAAATTCTAAAATTTTAATATAAAATGTATTGTGTTAAATGTAAAAAACAAACCAATACAACCGATATAGAATATGCGGTTAGTAAAAATGGTAGAAACATGAAACGTGGAAAATGTGTAGAATGTGGAACAACTAAAACTCACTTTATTAAAAAATAAGAAGGTGGTTCATTACTAAATAAAGTTATCAATAACTTACCTGTTGAAATGCATTTACCTGGTCATAATTTTACGGAACCCGGTACTAAATTTAAAAAAAGAATCAATCCTGATTTAACTCCGAAAGAATGGTCAAAGCCTGTGAATCGTGTAGATAAAGCAGCATATCATCATGATATCTGTTATCTCAAACATAATGATACTGCTACAAGAAATGCTGTTTGCGATAAAAATATGTTAAAGGAGTTAAAAGGAATCTACAATCCTTCTATTAAGGAAAGAATGGAACGGGGGTTAGTTTCCTCATTAATAGGGACCAAGGCTAAATTTGGAATGGGGAGTTAAAAAAAAAATTTCAACATGATAAATTTATCGGAAGAATTACACAAACCCGTAAAAAGAAAATTTAAGAGAAGGAGAGTTAGAGTAAACGGTATTGATAGGATATGGGCTGCAGATTTAGTAGACATGCAAGCATTTTCTAAATTTAATCGTGGTGTAAAATATCTTCTTGCTGTCATTGACATCTTTTCAAAATACGGTTATCTTATACCATTAAAAGACAAAACAGGAAAATCTGTTTCTGTTGCATTGAAGAGTATTTTTAAGGAAAGAAAACCTGATAAAATGTGGGTGGATAATGGTAAAGAGTTTTATTACAAAGAAGTTAAAGATTTGGTTGAATTATATTCCACTGAAAATGAGGAAAATCCAGTGTTGTTGAGAGATGGATTAGAACAGTGAAAGAAAAAATATGGAAGTATTTTTCTGCTCACTCAACAAACGTTTACATTAACGTGTTACCAGATCTCGTTAAAGAATATAATAACACGAGGCATTCTTCTATTAAGATGACACCAACTGAAGCAAGTAAGAAGGAGAATGAAAATAAAGTTTGGAGAACATTGTATCCTGATTATAATCAAATAAAAGAAGATATAAAACCAAAGTTTTCTGTTGGAGACAAAGTAAGGATAAGTAAAAAGAAAAAGACTTTTAAAAAAGGTTATACCACAAGATGGACTGAAGAGGTTTTTACAGTTTCAGAAGTAAAACATACATTGCCTGTAACATATAAAATTGTAGATCTTAATGGAGAAGAAATAAAAGGTACCTTTTATGAACCTGAACTACAAAAAACAAGTCAAGAGTTGTATAGGATAGAAAAGGTTATTAAAAAGGGAAAAAAGAAATCTCTTGTAAAGTAGAAAGGTTATTCAAATGAGTTTAATTCATGGGTTGATAATAATGCCATTGTAAATATTTATGTTACAGGGTCGTTTCTTCCTTTTTCCAAAGGTAATGTGTTGGGTTCTTATTTTTTGGATGTTCAAAGAAGTGACAAAGTTCTAAGTTTCTTTCAAATTCATCATTTATTTATAGCCTACTTCAGAGTCTGAATGACTGACTTCACCCAATTTGAGGAACTAGGTGAGTTCACACTACACAAGATGGCAAGTAAGCTCTCTGTCTCTCTTTCTAATCTCAGTGACTTCTGGTGATCAAACTCCTTCTCTTTTCCTTAATAATTTCTCGTCCAAAAGACAATACTTGTTTTCAAAGAAAACAGTTGAAAGACTGAAGTGGGAATGAAAAATTCAAATGGTCATGTGATTGATTGGAGGGAAATGATCGATCAAGCAGAACACAGGTAAATGCAGACTGACCAAAAAAAAGACATGGCATGTAAAAAGTGACCCTACTACATGCTTCCCTGGCCTTTAAAATGACGTCCCGTCATTGTCATGTCAAAAAATGTCACACTGTTAATATGTTAGTAAGTTAATACTAAATACAACAAATCAGCATTCCAATTCATTGCATCATCAACTCCAGAAGCTGAAAATTACTACAAATTCAAATAATCATATGAAAAATACATTCATAAACTGTCCCTCCTCCTCCTTGTTAAACATGCGTCCACGCCAATGTTGTATTGTATTAACAGCAGTCAGTGCATCTACTCCTGTGTTCCTGAAATTTTCCACTCATATATAAATGTAAATTCCTGCTTCTCTGTAATTTGACACAGCAAAAAATATCTCATAATACAGCAAGACAATGAAAATAAATGAAAATAACCTGCAAGTGAAATAAATTATTTGATTATTGCATTTAATACACTAAAAGCAACATTTCTCTCCATCTTGTCTAAAATACCGGAGGACATCAAGATGTTGAAGGCTTCAAGTTTTGAGTCATGTGGTCTTAAAACAACTTGGTTCATCTGATAAGAGTCAAACCATGCTGGCTGTTTTCTTGTTCTAGTAGAACGTCTAGGTGCCGGAACCGGTTCTAATCTTTCTCCCTCTGTCCTTCTTCTCTCGTTCCGCACCGTTTCTCTTTCTTCTATATGCTCTGACTCATTTCTCTGTATGTCACACTGTTTTCTCTGTAGTTCTTCTCCCTGACCCTGTCTTCTTATTCTTTGATCTCTGTCTTGTTCAGTTGTTTCCTCCTCTTGTCTTGTCGTGACAGCAGCCTGATTCTCTTCTATTCTCTCCTCCTCTCTATCCTGTTGTTCTATTTCCTGATTTCTCACAGAGCTATAAGTGCTTTGCTCATTACTAGAGTACTTTTCACTCCTCTCCTCCTTTATTTCACCTTCTCCTTCTTTATCTTCTTCTTCTTCAGGAGCATGGGCGTCCCCGTGTAAGTTTGTGCTCTCCACAAATCTCATCCCTGATTCTCTTCCGCACTCTTTAGAATCTGATTCTTCACTAGAATCAGTCTGATCCCTGGTTACGTAACCATAACTCTTCTCTTCTTCTTCACTCTTCTCTCTCTTCTTATTCTTGGTGGCCACCACTTTCTTCTTCTCTAGAGATAACCTCTTTCTTGGAAGCGGTCCTCTTTCTCCCAATGGAAAAAGATTATTTCTGTGCAGGGTCTTTGTCGCTGATGATGTTTCAGACTTAACCTTGTACACAGGAATCTGATCATTTGGCTGATCTGTCACAATGTAGACGTCTTTTTCGAATCTATCCTGGATTTTGTGTTTCCCTTCAAAGGCAAGAACTTTTACCAGGACTCTATCTCCCTTTGCTAGTTTGGCAGCTTTGGCTTTCTGGTCGTAAAAATTCTTTTGTCTCTCCTTTGAGCTTTCTAGATGTTTCTCGACAATTTTCCTGGTGGTTTCCATTCTATGTTTCAAGTCATCTATATACTGTTTTGTTGATTTGGTGTTATTATCCGTGACTTGTTCAAATAAGGAATCAATGGGTAATTTTGGCTTTCTCCCAAACATTATTTCAAAAGGTGAGCGTTTTGTTGAGCTCTGTGGAGTACAGTTGTATGCGTAGACCAGCGAATTGACATATCTTTTCCAATCTGTTTTCTGTTCGGTTTCCAAAGTCCCTAACATTCCTAGCAAAGTTCTATTAAATCTTTCTGGACCTGAGTTTCCCTGCGGATGATAGATCGAAGTTCTGGTTTTCTCCATATTAGTCAAATTGCAGAGTTCTTTGATGATGTTTGATTCAAAATTAGGCCCTTGATCTGAATGTATTCTATTGGGTATTCCGTAGTGGAGAATGAAATTGTTGTAAAATGTTTCGGCTGTAGTCTTTGCTGTTTGGTTCTTGGTCGGAATAGCCATGGCAAATTTGGTGAAGTGGTCAGTTATGACTAAGATGTTCGAAAATCCTCCTTTTGATGTTTCAAGGGTCAGGAAATCCATGCATACTAATTCCAAGGGATAGCTGGTGTTAATGTTGACTAAAGGAGCTCTAATGTCTGATCCGCTCTTCCGACGAATACACCTATCACAATTTTCTATCCATTTCTCAGTATCCTTAGTCATTCCAGGCCAGAAAAATCGTTCACGCAAGAGTCCAAGTGTTCTGTCACGTCCAGGATGTCCTACTTCATTATGGAGGCCTTTAAGGACCTCGTTCCTGTAACAGGGTGGAAGAACTAGTTGTTCAATGGTCTCTCCATCTTCTTTCATATTTCTATATAGGACTCCTCTTTTCATGACAAAGTGCTTGTACTGCCTCTTCATTATGAGATCGTCTTTTGATGTAACCCTGGAAGGCATTCTCTTGTCGATAATAGCAATTCGCCACTTTTCTATGATTGTATCAAGTCTTTGCTGTTTCCTTATTTCCCGTAATTCTATTTGGGCCATTGGAAGTCCTTGTTCTTCTGTAGCTTCTAAGATGTTGATATTGGAACAGATGGTCTCAATAAGAGGATCCACATCTGTGCAGCTACATATTGCTTTCACTACATCATCTTTCACTTTAACTGTCTCTTCCTCATCACTTAACTTCTCGGGTATCTGGACATTGCATCCGCATCGGTGTTATTGAGTCCAGCCCTATAGTAGATGTCAAAGTTAAATTCTCCCAGTGCAGAGGCCCATCTTTGTCCTGTTGTATCTAATTTCGCGCTGGTTAATACATAGGTCAGCGGATTGTTGTCTGTCAGGACAGTAAAATGGTTCAAAGCCAAGTAATCGGAGAATTTCTCTGTCACGGCCCATTTTAATGCCAGAAATTCTAATTTGTAGGCACTGTAATTCTTCTCTGACTTTGAGGCTCTGCTGGCATAAGCAATTACCTTCTTCAATTTTCCGTCATGTTGGTATAGAACAGCTCCAAGGCCTTGCTTTGATGCATCTGTATGCAGTTCAAAGGGCTTCGAGAAATCTGGGTATGCCAGAATTGGAGGTTTTGTCAGAATCTCTTTCAGGCTTTCGAAGATATGCTGTTCGTTTTCTGTCCAGATCCATGGCTTTTTTTGTGGTCTTCTTTTTTAACACTGTAGGAGATAGTAGGTCTGCAAGTGGTCTTGTAATTTTTGAGAAATCCTTTATGAATCTTCGGTAATAACCGCAGAATGCCAAAAACGATCGCAGCTCATCCTGGTTAGATGGTGTTGGCCAATTCTTTATTTTGTCAATTTTAGCTGGATCCGTTTCAATTCCCTTTTCACTAACAATGTGTCCTAAAAATGGTACTTGGTCCTGGATAAGAAAGCACTTTTCGGGTGATAACTTGAGGTTACATTCCTTCAGCCTGGTGAAGACAAGATCTATCCGTCTTAGATGTTCTTCAAATGTGTCGGAGAAAATGATAAGGTCATCTAAGTAAATGACACAGATGGACATATTATAATCTCCTAAACATTCCTCCATTAATCTCTGGTAGGTGGCTAGTGAGTTTGAGAGTCCAAAAGGCATCTTTACATACTCATAAAACCCTAAGTTTGCCACACTGAAGGCTGTTCTTTCTTTATGTATCTCCTCCACTTCTACCTGATGATAGCCACTCTTCATGTATATCGTGGAGAAATAGTTACTACCCTGTAAAACATCAAAGATTTCTTCTATCTTTGGCAGGGCGTACGCATCCTTAACACTTCTATTGTTAAGCATTCGGTAGTCCACACACATACGTAATTTTCCATTTCTCTTTCGGACCAAGACTATGTTTGATGACCAGGGAGACTTTGACCTTCGAATAATGCCAGTGGAGAGTAGCTGTTCTATATGTTGCCGAACTTCGTTTATCATGGCTGGAGGTATCCTTCTGGTCTTTTGTTCAAAAGGCGTTTCATCAATCAGGTCAATTCTGTGTTTAATCTTATCGCAAAAACCGATGTCTGATTCTCCTGTAGAAAATATGTCTACATGTTTCTCCAGTAATTCGTTGATTTCACTGAGCTGGTCTGCATTCAGTTTCTTGTTGGTATCGATATGGACCTGCTTCAAAATGTCATTTTTCTCTATATTTTCTATGTGATCCTCCATGTCTTCCACTTTGACTGGTTGCAGTTCACATAGTATACTCTTTGGAGAAATCACAACGCTGTTTGTTGTGACATTCGAGATGGTCACATTTACGGCTTTTGTCTTCCCATGTTCGTAATTAATTATCTCAGGAGAAATGTCTACATAGTCGGGCAAGGAAGAGTGTGATGAAACATGTAGGAGAGCTGTTGTTTTGGGATGGCCTATTTCTTTGTCGGTAACTCCTTTTATTGTTCGTGTCTCGTTTGGCCCTAGAATGATCTTTTGTGGCTCTGCAGATCTTATAAGAGCAATTTGATTTCCATTCTTCCTTAATTCCCTGTCTCTGAGAACCAAACACCTGAAGGCAAGATACCATGGTGTTTGTAATGCAGCACATTGTAAAAATTGATGTCCAAAGTTTTCTTTACATTCCTGTAAAAGCATGTCTAGGATGTTGGTTCCAAGTATAACAGGAGTATCTTTGGAATATCTTGTGTCTGCTGTTATCAGAAATAAACATGAAGTTGTTTTAGATCTAGGTATGCCATCTGAAACTGAAAGATTTGCCTCGATGTAGCCAGAATAGGGCAGTTCTTGTCCATCAGCGCATTCAACTTTTACAAGGTTGTTCAAAGGTTGTAATCTAATTTCAGGAAGTTTTTCTTTATAGAGTGATTCCGAAATTGTGCTGATGCAGCTTCCAGTATCTACCAAAGCCCTGATCTTGTTGTTCTCCAGCTCAATGTTTACTTCATTGGTTGTTCCAACTAACTTTGGGTCTTTTTGTCACGTGCCAGAGTTCGACCCTCCAACCGAGGCACATATTAATTTGGACAATCCTTCGCTATGTGTCCATATTGTTGACAATTGTAGCATTGTCTTCTTACTGCATTTGGACAATCTTTGATCATATGCCCTTTTCCATTACAGCCAAAGCAGGTAGGTGCAAAGGTAGTAGAACCTAACGGTCTCTTCTTTCTGTCTCCGCCCTGATTTTAACTATCCTGTCTGTTATTTCCTCCTTGTTTCTGCCTCCTGAACTTTTGTTGCCTATAGTGCCCTTGACTTTGTTTCATGTCTTCTTGCTGCTTTTCAATCTTTTCTATTCTATCGTTCAACTTTTGTAGCAGCTCCTTCACTTCTCCAAGTTCCGATGGCCTTTTCTCTATGTTCACTTGGGCATGGCATTGTTTCTGACTGGTCGAAGTCAAGTCGGCTTCA
Organism: Tridacna gigas; assembly: GCA_945859785.2. Classification (NCBI taxonomy): domain Eukaryota; kingdom Metazoa; phylum Mollusca; class Bivalvia; order Cardiida; family Cardiidae; genus Tridacna; species Tridacna gigas. Next base: position 48,487,481 of record OX244036.2, read on the forward strand.
ATTTTTCTAAGTTCGATCTTGAACAAATCGTAATCATGAATTACATCGTTCTTGTATGTAGCCATATGTTTGATTTCAGATGTTAATCCATGGTACAGCACTCTTTGTAAAATCTTGTCATCTTGGGGTATTGCACCAAGAGTGACTGCCTGGGAATAAATTTCCTCCAGTCTAGTTGAATATAGTGTGATTGTTTCCTTTGGCAACTGTTGACACGAGTAAAATTTACTCAGAATGCTCTCTTTTGACTGAATTGTTCCATAAATGCTTTGGAATTTCTGTAGAACAGCTTCCAATGTTACTCCAGGCCCTAGTCTCCTGAGAATGTCTGCTGCAGTGCCTTTAACAGCTCTTCTGAGGCCTAATAGTATTTGCTCTTTGGTGTAAGCTTTGTCGGCCAACACTGCATCTATTTCATAATGAAATGTTTCCCATGTAGTCTCGCCTTTGTTGTCTTCCCCGTAAAATATCGATAACTTGGGGTAAGAATGAGAGGTTGTTGGTCTTGCAGAATCATGATCTGAGACAATCTTTCCAAATCTGGTCAAAAATTCCAATAAATCTCCTGATGTTTCTATATGTGGAGACAAATTAAGATCGTGGAAAGCTTTTATCAATTTCTCATCCTGTTCTGTCAATCCTCCAGCAGCTAATCCAAGTTTACTCTCCTCTTTTTCCTCTAAATCTTTCTTGGCCATATTTGTGCTGTGTTAAACGGGTTAAGTAAAAGATTGTCACAGGTATAACAATGTAAGCTCCTTGTGTCACAATGTTGAATTGCCAGACTGTCTATCAATTTATATTATTGAATTCTTGGCACTTTAGCCAAGTATGTAACACTGAAATCTTATATCACAATGTTATATTGCCAGACTGTTTATCAATTCTTTATTATTGAATTCTTGGCTTGTGATGTGTCAAAATAAGTGATTGCCTTTATCACACTTTTTATCACAGTATCACACTAAATTTCTATATCACTAAAAGTAAAGGCTATTTTGTAACCTGTCACTGTAACAGTAAGTCAGCAAAGTAGATGAAAGTTTGATTATACAGAAATCAAATCACAATTGTCTCCCTTTGTGATCACACTTCACGATGTTTGGCTGTACTAATCACGTATAGAGTCAGCTAAGCTGATGAAAATAGGGTTAACCTTAAATAAATCACGGTTATCTCCCTTTGTGGTAACACTTCACAATGCTTGCCTTTCGTATGCTCACTGCACTATATTCACGAAAATTAACGCTGTTCGAATTCGGGTCACAAATAACGCATCACTTTCAAAACTCAAGTCGGTATACCTTTGTTTTCACATTATAAATCACAGTAGATCCTCCTTCACAATAATCCTTTTTTTAAAGGAGGGAAGGGGGGGGGGAGAATAAATCACACAAGGTACAGTTAAACACAAATCAGATCTGAATTATTTCAATAATCTATGCTAGCATCAGTTTTGAGAATGATATGAAATTAGATGTTTAATTTCATAGCACAAAATCACTAAATGATTGAATAGTATTACACAGAAGAGAACTTCTACTGCATAATTAAGAAACAAATTTAAACCTGCAAAAAAATTATTCAGATTTAGACAACAAATATATCGAGTATGCTGATGAGTCTGTATACCTGTAAAACGTTAATCAAGCAGGAAAAACAATCAATAATCTATCAGTATTTAAACTCTGTAAAGCTAAGAAAATAAGACAATCGATCAATGAAATTCCTATTAGTAATCAATGTTAATGGGTTAATGCAGTCAGGTCCAGTTCTTTTATTTGTCAAGTCGTCAAATCCAATGAAAATCTATGACACTAAAAGCAGGGATCAATCAAATTACAGCTTTCAAACTAACAAACCAATGAAAGTACAATATGCAAATATGGTAAACAGGAAGTGAAGCCGGGAACCAGGTGAAAAAAACTTGAAATCGGGGCTAGAACGATTGGTTTTCAAATAGGGTACCAGAAAAATTGAATGATGGGAAGTATAGCAGAAGTGGGGTTCACAACCAAAAAATCAGGTAAGAAAGTGGGGTCTGTTGTCAACAGGTGCTACAAATCAACCAATCAGAGAAAAGGTCAAAGGTCAAAAGAACACTATGGTGTATGGGTTTTAGCACTGGCCAAACAATGAGCAATGACTATCTTTTAACCTTTCAAACTAAGAAACAGAGGCAGATATTTCGGCACGTTTTTTTTTTTTTTAAATTGAAAAGAAAAGCAGTAAGGCAACCTGAGAGAGCAAGAAAGAAAGAGATTTGTTACCGAGAAATAGTGCTAACAAACGTGAATCTCTCTTTCAAAAAATCTGTCACTCAAAAAATGTCTTTCTCTCAAAAAGGATAATGTACAGACTAGGATCAGACAACTACTAGGAGATAACAAAGCATGTAAATGTAAACTACTAAAGGTGTGAAATGAAACTACTTTGTATGGATGGTCTGAGTCACTAAGACACAGAGCATTCACACATTAGCAACTATACAAATCAAAACTGTGGAGCCAAACTGATCAGACTAGATCAAGAATGAAAATGCATCTGCAAAATATAAACTTTGTTACCTGTACAGAAAATGTATATACTTACAGTGACTAATCCTAAATCCTATATATCAGTATATTGACGCTTATCACTAAAACTAAACTAAAACTAAAGTGGAACTAGCACAATTTCTAGAGTTAATGGTCCATGGCCATGTATCTATTCCTAATGAAATCCTTCACATGTTCTCTCTCTCCTGGTGATGGAAAATGTTTGTCCTCAGAAATAAAAAGAGGTGAGTAAAGGGTGTCCTCCAGGTATCTATACAGTTATTCACTATGTGTACTCCTGTCCAAAGTGGTAAAAGGTAAATCCACACTTCACATCAAAGTTCAAAATTCACTTCCAGAATTCAAAAAAATCCAAAAACCACGTTGGGCGCCAAATGTTACAGGGTCGTTTCTTCCTTTTTCCAAAGGTAATGTGTTGGGTTCTTATTTTTTGGATGTTCAAAGAAGTGACAAAGTTCTAAGTTTCTTTCAAATTCATCATTTATTTATAGCCTACTTCAGAGTCTGAATGACTGACTTCACCCAATTTGAGGAACTAGGTGAGTTCACACTACACAAGATGGCAAGTAAGCTCTCTGTCTCTCTCTCTAATCTCAGTGACTTCTGGTGATCAAACTCCTTCTCTTTTCCTTAATAATTTCTCGTCCAAAAGACAATACTTGTTTTCAAAGAAAACAGTTGAAAGACTGAAGTGGGAATGAAAAATTCAAATGGTCATGTGATTGATTGGAGGGAAATGATCGATCAAACAGAACACAGGTAAATGCAGACTGACCAAAAAAAGACATGGCATGTAAAAAGTGACCCTACTACATTTAAATATAAAAAAATGCAAGATATTTTAATTGATAATATATTATTACCAAACAAACCGTTTAACAATTTTGAACTTGAGAGTGCCGTAAAAAAAATAAAAATAAAAAATTTTAGGGGGGTATTTTTACGAAACACTCTACCAAAAAAGTGTAGAAAAAAGGAATGTGGTATATTAAATCTTGATGACACGAGTGGGCCTGGTACGCATTGGGTTGCTTGGTATAAAAACGGTAAAACTAAAATTTACTTTGACAGTTATGGTATACAGCCACCTATTGAAATTCAAGAGTACATGGTAAGTCCAATACATTACAATAGTGATCAATTACAACAAGCTGGGCAAGTATTTTGTGATCGTTTATGTTTGTACATTCTTAAAGAGTTGGGTTTAGGTAATAAATTTCAAAATGTTTTACATAAACTTTTTTAGTAATAAAAAAAATGCCCGTTGATAAATTTGGAAGAATGGATGATGTTAAAACAAGCGGTGATGGGTGTGTCACTCGCTTACATAAGTAATAATTTTTTACGTAAAGATGGAACAACTGCCGTTAGCGGTTCTATAAATATGAATGGTAACACATTAACGAGGGTTAGTAATCCAGTAAATCCTCAAGATATTGCTACTAAGGATTATGTTGACTCTAACACTGGGTGAAGTTGCTACTAAAAATTATGTAGATACAAGCGGTAGAGCAATAGTACAACAACAAGATGGTGGCTTTTCTGCTGTTGCAGATATAAATATGCAGGGGTATTCGTTAACGAATCTTATAGATCCCGCAGACCCACAAGACGTTGCAACTAAAAGATACGTAGATGTTGCCAATCGAGCCTTTGTTTACAGGCCTGGAGGGTATATAGCAGGTGGTGACGTTTCTATGGGTGGGCGGAGAATTTCCAACGTCGGAACGCCTTTATAAATCAGCCAAGCCGCTAATAAGTTTTACGTTGATACCATCGTTGAGACAGCTATAACGAGTGAAAAAGCTTTAACAAAAAACCAAGACGGGTCTTTTTCAGCGGCTGGCAAAATAGATATGGACGGTCACTCAGTCACCGGTTTACCAAATCCCATAGATCGTGGCGCCGCTGCCAATAAAAATTACATTGATAATGGTGGTGCTATTGTAAAAAATCCGGATGGAAGCTTTACAGCGATATCTGACGTAGATCTCCAACGTTTTTCTATAAAAAACGCTGCGGCACCTGTAGAAGAAAGAGATTTAGCAACAAAATCCTACGTGGATAAAAAAGTATCGCTTCCTTCTCTCATAGGTCCTAAACCCATTATAAGCGTGTGTGCCGAGGGTCTTTAATGGTTGTTAAAGGTAATAGGTTTTTGCCGGAAGAGGTAAAAGTCAGCATAGTCATAAACGGAGTTGAACAGGTCGACTACTCCATAATAAAAAATGCTCGAGAAAAATGCAGTTGTGTAGTTTTCCCTCAACCTTTAGAAGTAGACCAATGTGATGTTATAAACTTTATAACCAGGTCTAACCACCCCAATGCAAAAAACGCGTATTTGTCAATATTGATAGAGTTGGACTTGTAAAAAATATTTAACCTTGTAATTAGGTTAAATATTTACATTTTACGCTTAATATCACATTTTGTTTTACACATAGGACATTTTTCAAAAGTAGATAATCTATTACAATTATCACATATAGGTATATGCCCACAATTGCAAAACATTATATTAGGTTTTTCTGTAGTACAAATTACACATTCTGGTGATGGAAATGATGTTATTCCGTTAATAGGTGAAGAAGGTGGCGGTGGTAATGCCTCATCTTCATCTTCTTCATCTTCATTATTATCAAATTCATATTTTTCATAACCTGGACCTCTATCCATTGTGTAAAAATTATTATTTCTATCTCTGATATATTCTTTTAATCTATCATAATATAAGCCATGATATTCTACAAAAGAAGTAAAAGAACAATACTGTGCTGGAAGAATATTTTTAAATGTTAACATTGGGTATAAATAATAATAATTAGGTTGTGTCTCTCTTTCATTATTTTCAAGTAATTCAAGTAAAGCATTTTGATAAACACTAAGAAATTTATCACTTTGGTTAAATGGTATTCTAATATCAGTAAAAATAGGCGATCCTCTACTATGAAATTCATCTTCAAAGACTATAGGTAACTGTTGTGGCCAACACATAAAAACAGTTGTGCAATAATTAGATTCTTCTAATCTATGTTTGCTATGCTCATAATAAATACGCAGTTTTAGTTTTGTAAACATATAAAAAAAATCTTCTCTATATTTATAACCTAAATTAAATTTAAATAGTTTTTTATCTGATTCATAACTATAGTTAGAAGCACGTATTTTATTCTCTAAAGTATTGTATAACTTTTCTCTAAAATCATTTGAAATTTTATTCAAGACGCCATATTTTAATCTTTTTTTTAATATTTAAATAAGGAAAAACAAATTCAAGATCTGGAGATTGTATAATTGGGTTATCAGTTAAAAACTCTATCGTTCTATCATATTTACTCAAAAAATTATTATCAGTAGAGTGTATTCTTAGGTGACACTCTGGATCTATTTGTAGTTCACTCAAAGTTCCTACTTCCATGAAAAAATGTAAAACATAATTTTTTTTTTTAACTTTACTATATTCATAGTATACAGCAGGTTTTATATAGCTCATTAAATCCTCACAATTTATTCTTCCAGAAGTTCCATAGGTTAAATATTCAACACCATAATATACTAATTTGTTTATATTTTGATTATAGTCAGGCCTACAATCCTCTTTTCTTTTTAAAGTCTTTTCCAACTTTCTTCTAAAATCATCTGAAATTTTATTCAACACATGCATTTTTTATATATTTTTAAATTACTTAAGTCAGAAAAATTCAATTTTTTTTTTTTTTTTTTAATGCATTGATATAGCTTTATGGTCAGTTTTTCCAAAAATCAAAAAATTTTTTGTTAATTTAAAAAAATTGAAATTACTTAAAAAGTTTTTAAAAAAGAGTTTGTTAAATTTTAATGTGATTATAGCATAAGATGGTCAAGTGGATTTTTTTAGGCTTATGTGTGGTTAAGTTAATAGATCAAACACGCATATGGCTGAATTGGATTTTATAAGCATGATAGTGGTTATAAAATTACTTTAAAAGCATGTATATGGTTAGCTTCTTAATTTGTGCGTTATGCTCAAGGGGTGGTTAATAACATAAGGGTGTTGTGTGGGATAAAGTGGGGGGTTGGCATAAGGGTGTTGTGCAGCATAAGGGGGATGGTTGGTTTAAGGATGTTGTAAAGCATAAGGGGGAAGTGTGGCATAAGGGGGATGTGCAGCATAAGGGTGTTGGATTGTTTAAGCGTGTTGCGTGGCATAATGGCAAGGAATTAGCAAATGGCCCAGATCGGGTTTTTATATTCTACTCCCGAGGTTTTGAACTAACGAGTATGATGGTCTACAAAACAATTCCTTGCTCTTGAGTGAAGACCCCATGGAAGAAAATTTTTGAAAACATTGTGGGAAAAAGAGAAAATGCTGATAATTAACATGGTCATCGTTACCGTTTTTTTTTTTTTTTTTTTCCCAACACTGCATTTATTGAAAACTATCATCACTTGAGCCTTAATATTTGTCTGTTGTAAATGTTTTCAGGTTAAACAGAAAACTGAACCGGTTGTCGACTAGAAAAAGAGGATTTAATATTTCTGGAGAATTCAATTACAAAATTTCTAATAAATACAGTAAGTAATGCTGCTTATTTAAAATTTCTTCACTCACATAAGTCGGTTCCAGCCGGCCGAAAAAATACCTGGCTAGATTTTGCACCCGAGTTCATGCAGAAAGCGGCCGACAGTAATACTCATAAGCAATGTCACCACGAATAGGCCTATTTATTTTATATCCTCTACCAACAACCACGTGTTTAACTCTTTACCAAACTACAAAATTTTAGACGCGTCCAATTTGAAAGCATTTGCAGAAGACAAAATAAAGGTGATTCAAAAATGGAAGTTTGTTTTGGGAAGAGTAGAAAACATTGTGGGAAAAGGAGAAAATGCTGGTTACCAGCATTTTCTCCATTTCCCACAATGTTTTCAAAAGGCTTCTTTCTCAAGGTCGTTAAAAGTCTGGATTGTGTGATAAAGGGTTAAACGACCCCCAGCTTTTGAACGCAACGTAAGAAAATGAGAAAATGCTGGTAACCATTAGATCTATTTATTTTTCTTTTTCCCACCATGCTTTCTTTCAACTTTTTTAAAGAGAAATATCACCATTTAACCATATTTTATTTGTCGTCAAATGCTTTCAATCTGGACAAGCCCATAATTTTGTCATTTGGTAAAGTGTTGCTTAACACTTTACCACAAACATATGATCCCAAGTTTTAACGACATCAGAAAACATTGTCGGAAAGGGTGATCCGATGTCGTAATATTTTCTGTTCTTTCAGAGGGTAGATCATTCGAGCCGCATTAAAATTGTCCGCACAAGCTTTCATCGTAACAAGGGTAAAATTTTGTCTTTTGGTAACTAAGCGTTAAAGGTTACATCGACATGACTGATGCCCCATACATAGATTATTACTTAACGTATGCTCGCCCATTTTCCACAATCCAAGACTGTATTTAGTGATTTGATTGATTTCTAGTTCTAGAAGGTCCCTCCTTGCTCCAAGCATATTTGTTCGGATCCCAGGATGCAATATTTCATACTGTCAAAATATAATTTAGATTAACCGAATAGGGTTCAACTTTCAGCTTCGTAGGAATTATTTTCCCTGAAGTCAAGTTCCAGGGTCTAAATTTGAGTTTAAAAGGTTTGGCCATATATCAATTAGTTTAGCCAATTAGAAATTAGGCCTACATGTTACTTTCAAATTAGAAAATTCTTGAGAATTAGACTAATCTGAATGGGTGAGTTCATACGGATCCGGGTTCTATCCTAGGAAATATAAATGTGGATACTTTAATCTATATACAACAAGTGACAAGAACAAGTTATCATAGGCTTATCATAAATACGGCTAGGCCAACTTACACTGCCTGAGAATCAGTGCATATTCTAGAATTGTTAGGACTGCGCAAGAAGGAATCCTAACTTTGTTGCGCAGTTCTAGCGTTATACTAAACAAACTAGGCTACAATGTTCTAATCTGGCGCAGAGGGGGCGGGAGCGGGGGGGGGGGGGGGTTTATCTTATCTATTGTATTATTATTGTTTTTTTCTAATCCAATAAATGAGTAAGTAAAGTTCGGTGACTACATGGATGTCATTTTTTCTTCTGAAAATAGATAAGAGTACGAAAATTCTGAAATGTATTCTGATAAAATTGATTGAAATAAAAGATCAGTAACCCTATTTGAAAAGTGGGCCTTTCGGTACCCATTTGGTAGAGTGGGCCATTTTGGAGGAAGTGGGCCGTTTTGACGTCTACATACATGTGAAAACTGTCCTGTATTTTGTTAGCTGTCATCTTTAAAATATAATTTGCAATATTTTTTTATTCTTTATTCATAACGAATTGTGAAATGGGTTCGTTTTATTGTGTGTAGTTTTCTTCAGGCTAAAAGGCCCAGACTTTGTGCAACTTTGAGAGAACTTAAAATACTGCTAACACTGATTTTGACTTTCCGTTCGGTTATCGTTCTTGAGTATGTGGCGTCACTTTTGTCAAGCACGTGATGCGGTAGACAGTGTCAATTGAAATACAATCAGTTGAACTTGGAACAGTAACGAACTGTCAGCTTGAAAATGAGTGGATATCATCGCCCAGACCAAAACACTTTGCAGAGCCTTAAGGCCATTGCAGATCAGCTTAGGGTTCATAGTATTAATATGACAGAGGCAAGTGGATCAGGGTGAGTGATACGAAATTTATCATGCAACGTCTGAGAAATTTCTATGGTCATTAGTAGCGCACACAAGTTAAAAGTTTGCTCTGTATTGCACAGTCACAGTGGTTTGTCATCTGTAATAAAGTATGTCAGCGTTCAGAAATGAGACTGAATCTTTCGAATTAGAGTCGGTTTGAATCTATTTTTAATGTTTATTTTTCTGCGAGGCTCCGTGTTGAATGACAGTCATTTCGACACCCAGTTATTTCGACAACCGACCATTTTTGACACTTTTTGGCCATTTCGACTCTCGGTAAATTTGTTATTTTAAAAATTTTGTAATTTCGACACCCGACTCTTTCCAGAGCACGCTTGATTTTTTTTTTTTTTGCCAAAACTGAATTCAAAATTTTTACTTAGTTGTATTATCGTATAATAGTGTAAGCGAATTTTGCCAGTTATCAAATTTCGCCAACTCTGTTCCCCGTTGATATTTTCATATCTGTGACCTCATCCAATCACAAAAACAAATGCTATCATAGCGGCAAAGGTGTTTTGAGCTGTCAATACCAATCTAGTGACAGAAAAATACCAATCAATTATGGAAAAAGTTCATTGAATTCCTATTCTATGCTTGCTCCCACCATTTTTTTTTAGAACGTTTTGGGTGTCTCCTTTAAATGCAAATTTAACAAGATATTTTGAAGCTTAAAACTTGCTTGTGTTGTCTATTGTTGCTCTGACGAGTCACTGTTTGAACTTCGATAGCTGGAGTTTCGTATGGGGCACCTGAATGGAAACATGCCCATATGAATGACGAAGGGGTCCGTACGGATTTTTTCCGGAGGAAATAGATCAAATCCAATAAAATAACAACCAATAAATATGAGTAGATACCTTTGTCCCTGAGTTACAAAAGGTTCTCTTTTTCAGAATTTACAGCCTTTTAATCTCCAATACTGTTATCTTGATTTAGACCGTAGTATTTCAGTGCCCCATTAGGAATAATCACCTGGAAAATCATAAAACTGTCAATTTTGTTTTCTGAGACTTGCGTTTTGTTTTAGTTAATCTAGGATTTCTCACAGGAAGGTGAATATCAGTTAATATCTCAGGGAGGCAATGAATATTGTTGAAGTGATGCTGTGAATTTTGTATTTCATTTTACCCTCTCTGTGGCCCCTAATTTTTGGAAAATCAGAGTTGCCAGAACAAATGTTTGAAATGGCACTTCTGCTTATATAGGAGAACAATTGTGAAAAATTATTTTCAAATCGTCCCTATATGTAGAACTTGTAGCTCTGACAAATAATATGAACAAACGTTCCAAATGATATTTCTACTCATTTTATAATGGGGAACAACTGTGCCGAATTATTTTGAAATCTATCCATATGATTAATGTAGAAATTATGGTCCAGACAAATTCGGATGGATGCACGCACACATGGGTCGCACACACTATTGCATTGATGTCTTCTTACTGGGTTCAAGCCCAGCTGCAACAACATCCCCCCATTTTTTTGTGTGTTTGCTTTTTTTCCTTTTTGCATCATGAATTTATAATGGATGATACAAAAAAAGCAAAATCACTGCCAGTAGAGCAATTTAGGCCTTCTAGTTCCTCTCCCTTTCGTATCAGCCATTCAAATTTTAATGCTGGTATGAAATTTGTTAATACCAGCATCTCTTCAAGTGACTTCATTTGGTAATATTTTTGTTTACTGCTAATAATTTGGGTACAGATCGTTAGATAAATGATTTATCTTCGCAAAAACTTTGAGGAAAGGCCCCTAGCCAAATCTAGAATAAAAATAAATGTCAAAAGTGGGAACGTGTAGGTTCACAGACCACCATGATGTGACCTTATTGTTAAAATGGCGTTCAATCAAAATACAAACTAAATCGTATCCTCATGCAAGTTTGAAAACAAAGGGGTTTGAAATAAGATAGATGTACATTGAGTCATTGGTTACTTTTTTTCCATGTGCAGCTTAGGAGGTTCTTTACCAACTCCCACATGGCAGGCTCAACATATCTTGCCCCTGGTAAACATTCTAGTTGTTCAGGGTTCCCATTCACGCATATATGTGTGTGATTCACACACTGAATTGAATAATCACACACAAAAATATGAAGTGAGACGTGCATGCATGCATAGGTCTCAGGGCTCCCATTGTTGATCACCAGTGATGCCAGTTGGGACAAGTTATCAAATGTGAAAGTCACTGTTTATCACTGCGAATCAAACTTGGTATCAATCTACTTTTCTAGTATAAAATTAAAGGTTTTGAAGTTACATGCTACTCTTATTGACAAATCTATGTCAAATCATGCGGAAATACTAGTCCAGAACTTGACAGGCATGAAAAAAAGATTGTTGTAAGAAACGCGAAAACCCATGACACAACAAAAATTGGTTTGACATCGTCCGATCATAGGCATTTCAAACTGTCTATTCAGTTTTATCAATGACTTTAAACAGTAAATTTACATAAATATCTCTATAAAACAATAAGTGAAAGCTACTAGTGTCTGAAATTGACAGTGAAATGGAAAATTCTACTGGCCGTCAGGCTGTAAGTTGTCCCTCTGAAACTGGTCCTGTGGGTAAAGAAATTATAACAAGCATCTTCTTTTTCTTTAAATTACCCATATTGTTTTCAAGAGCAGCTGACTGCAGAGTTAGATTCATCAAAACAAATTTTCAATACAACAGACCCTCACTGTCCTCCATAGATACATCATGCTCTATAATTGTCAATATTAAGTGCACACCTAGAATTTTTCTTGCACTCCCAAACTTGTATTTCAGGGAGCGCATGCACTCCCAAAAAGAGATATGACCGGAACACTGTTGTTGTTTAATTATTACTTGATAACAAAGAAGATCACTAAAAATATAGTCGAAATCTCCGTAAAGATTTTGTGTGCTTATTTAAACTCTCATTTTTTTGTAAATTGACGACAAAAAATAGAATTTGAACATACCAGTTGCTTGCATATTCAATAATCCTTCATTTTAAATACAAATATTTTCAATTTAAAGGTTCAACATAAGAAAAAAGCTAGTTTAATTTGTCTGTTACTCGAGATATTTATGTTCCCCAAAATAGACACAAAATGGCTGCCAAACATGATAAATTTTGTTAGTTTTTAGCTTACCTGAGCACAAAGTGCTCATGGTGAGCTATTGTGATCGTGCTGTGTCCGTCGTGCATTGTCTGTCGTCAACTTTTTACCTTGTGTACGCTCTAGAGGCCACATTTTCAGTCCGATCTTCATGAAACTTGGTCAGAATGTTTGTCTTCATAAAATCTCGGACGAGTTGTAAATTGGGTCATGTGGGGTCAAAAACTAGGTCACTAGGTCAAATCTTAGAAAAACCTTGTGTACGTTCTAGAGGCCACATTTTCAGTCCGATCTTCATGAAACATGATCAGAATGTTTGTCTTGATGAATACTCGGACGAGTTCAAAATTGGGTCACGTGGGGTCAAAATCTAGGTCACTAGGTCAAATCTTAGAAAAACCTTGTGTACGCTCTTGAGGCCACATTTTCAGCCAGATACTTGTTAAATTTGGTCAGAATGTTTGTCTTGATAAAATCTCAGACGAGTTTGAAATTGGGTCATGTGGGGTCAAAAACTAGGTCACTAGGTCAAATCTTTGAAAAACCTTGTGTACGCTCTAGAGGCCACATTTTCAGTCAGATGCTTGTGAAATTTGGTCAGAATATTTGTCTTGATAAAATCTCGGACGAGTTCGAAATTGGGTCATGTGGGGTAAAAAACTAGGTCACTAGGTCAAATCTTAGAAAAACCTTGTGTACGCTCTAGAGGCCACATTTTCAGTCCGATCCTCATGAAACTTGGTCAGAATGTTTGTCTTGACAAAATCTCGGACGAGTTCGAAATTGGGTCATGTGGGATCAAAAACTAGGTCACTAGGTCAAATATTAGTAAAACTTTGTGTATGCTCTAGAGGCCACATTTTCAGTCAGATACTTGTGAAATTTGGTCAGAATGTTTGTCTTGATAAAATCTCAGATGAGTTCGAAATTGGGTCATGTTGGGTCAAAAACTAGGTCACTAGGTCAAATCTTTGAAAAACCTTGTGTACGCTCTAGAGGCCACATTTTCAGTCAGATACTTGTGAAATGTGGTCAGAATGTTTGTCTTGATAAAATCTCGGACAAGTTTGAAATTGGGTCGTGTGGGGTCAAAAACTAGGTCACTAGGTTAAATCTTAGAAAAACCTTTTGTACACTATAGAGGTCACATTTTCAGTCCAATACTCTTGAAAAATGGTCAGAATGTTTGTCTTGCTTATATCTTGAAATAGAACGAAAATGTGCCATGTTGGGTCAAAAACTAGGTCATCAGGTGAAATCTAAGAAACACGTTGTGTATGCTCTAGAGGCCATATTTTCTGTCCAGTACTCTTGAAATTTGGTCAGAATGTTTGTCTCAATTAAATCTCGGATGAGTTTGAAATTGGGTCACCTGGGATCATAAACTAGGTCACTAGGTTGAATCAAAGAAATACCATGTGGACATTCTAGAGGCCACATTGTTTGCTCAATTGACTTGAAAATTGGTCAGAATGTTTGTCTTAATTAAATATTGGACGAGTTGGGGTCATAAACTAGGTCACTAGGTTAAATTAAAGAAATACCTTGTGGGCACTCTAGAGGCCACATTTATTGTTCAATTGACCCTAAAATTGGTCAGAATGTTTGTCTTGATGAAATCTTGGATAACTTGAAAATTGGATCACCTAGGGACATAATCCAAGTCACTAGGTCAAATTAAAGAAATATCTTGTGGGCAGTCTAGAGGCCAAATTTGTTGCCCAATTGTCTTGAAAATTGGTCAGAATCTTTGTCTAAATAAAATCTCGGAGGAGTTTGAATTTGGGATACCTTGGGTCATAAACTAGGTCACAAGGTCAAATTAAAGAAATACATTATGGGCACTTTAGAGGCCACATTTATTGCTGAATTGACTTAAAAATTGGTCAGAATGTTTTTCTTGATGAAATTTCAGACGAGTTTGAATTTTGGTCACCTTGGGTCATAAACTAGGTCACTAGGTTATCTAAAAGAAATTTTTTGTGGCCGCTCAAGAGGCTACAATTCTTACTCAGTTGACCTGAAAATTGATCAGTACATTTTGTCTTGATAAAATCTTGGATGTGTTCAAAATTGGGGCACAAAGGGTCATAAACTAGGTCAATAGGTCAGATTTAAAGAAATATCTTGTGGGCGCTCTAGTGGCCACAATTCTTGCTCAATTGCCCTGAAAATTGGTAAGCGTGTTTGTCTTGATAATATCTCGGATGAGTTTGAAATATGGTCACATAGGGTCATAAACTAGGTCACTAGGTCAAATTGAAGAAATACATTTTGGACACTCCGGAGGCCACATTTTCAGCTGAATTGACCTGACAATTGGTCAGAATTAATAATATCTCACATGAGTTTTAAATTCAGTCATTATGACCCTGGAGTGAAATTTTGCCTATTGACTCAGGTGAGCAATCCAGGGCCATCATAGCCCTCTTGTTCATAGTGGTTTCAAAAGTCGTAATGTGTCAAGCTTTACAAATGCACTTGTTTACGTGTGCTTGGAATTAGGTACAAGGGAAAAATCATGAAAAAAACCACAAAATAACAAAAAGGCAAAATGCAGATTTATGAAACAATTTATTTTTTTATACATCTGAACGACTGAAGGAACAATACAGATATGTATACTAGTATCATAAGCTATTCTAATTCTTATGATGCACTGTGTTTCTTATCAATACGAAAGCCGAGGCTATCCCAGTTCGTTGATCTGGAAATACAGCTTATGTGGAAACATTAATAGGAAACAAAGTTTCTGGATAAATAAGGCTTGACTGAATATAACTATCAACTTTGATATGGTCATCCATTTAAGGCACACGCTTCGGTACCTTAACTCTTTACCAAACGACAAAATTTCAGGCTGGCTCAAATTGAAAGCAATTGCAGACGACATTTTATATGTAGTTGAAATCATGATTTCTGTCTTTGATAGGGTCGAAAATATTATGGGAAAAGGAGAAAATGCATTTTCTCCTTTTCCCCACAATGTCTTCAAAAGCTTTCTCTTTTAGGGGTTGTTAAAAGTTGGGATTGTGTGGTCAAGGGTTACCTTATCAGATATTGTCTCCTTGTTAAGCAATTGCATTGACAGGAAAATGGTTTGAGCATAATTAGTTAAATTGTACCACTATATAAGACAATGGCATACTTTTTAAAATAGCCTAGCCTATGTCAATCATTTCCAAACTCATTTGACACAAAAATCTAGTGCTAAGTTTCCTGTTGACAATTAGTTTTTTTTTTAACTGGGCTTTTTTAATACTGTGTAAGATCTACCACAGAAAAGGATGATTTTTATATCCTTAGGTGTATGTCAAAATTCACAGTAAAATTTTTGAAAAAACAAAGCGGATATTCCATCAAATCGATGGAAACAATCATTACAACTTAACCGATAGTTTGTTACATGATTAAAAATTATGAAAGCAACATAACAGAACACAGAAGTACATAAAGAGATCTATTTATTACTAACAGATAACACATTATGGGTCTTCTGCATTTAGCAACCTCAGCATATGAATTTCTACCAATTTAGCAATTAACATAAGTTGTCCATCTGCAATAGAATAACCAAAGAAATAAATGCAACAAAAATTATTGGGTGTTGAAATGACCAAAAAAGGGGGCAAATGAAAAAAAAAAAAGGGGGCGAAATTACAATGTGTCAAAATTGCTGGATACCTCAGTGGTAGAGAGGAGTGACCCCCGATTCCGAAGCTTGCTTCTGATGCCAGGTATTTATTTTTTTTTTATTCTCAGCTAGCCCATGCAGCAACCCTTCTTTTCATGCTTCTGGAAAAACTGATCATACCAGCCTCTCTTCAAAGATTGTTAACTCTTTATCACATAATACTGAGTTTTAACAACCCTGAAAAAGGAGGCTTTTGAGAACATTGTGGGAAAAGGAGAAAATGCTGGTAACCAGCATTTTCCCCGTTTCCCACAATGTTTTTACTCTATTGAAGACAGAAATCATCATTTGAGAGTTACATTTAATTTGTCATCTGCAAATGCTTTCAATTTGGTTGAGTCCAAAATTTTGTTGTTTGGTAAAGAGTTAAGCATCAATATTTTTGCTGCCTGGTAATATAAAGGTCCTGGATTTATAGTGCAATGATTAATTTTCGATAAAAAAATACCACCAAAATGTAACTGTTGCCTGCTTGAAATTCTAGTTTTATAGTCACGATCTGTAAGGTCACGCTACATTTTGCTTACTGATAATCATTATGTTTACATCATAAGAAATGTCTGCACCATATAGTGGCTTGCCTGGCATCCATTTTCAGTGTAAATACCATTACTCGGGCATCACACTCCCTAAGCCAACTTTGATTTCTAAAATACAACTTTTGAGTGGAAAAACGTATCACGAATGTCGATATGTCACGATAGTTACGGTGCAATACCATACAGTATCATAATATTTTTCAACAGAAGATTTATAAGAAGGGCTGACGTGAAGGTGAGTGGAGAAACAATCACAAAAATGACATCGTAGCCCACCTTTGGATTGAAGGTATTCTGAGTGGAGTATTTGAAATTTGGAGGCCTCAGGTTCAATTCCCAAGCACTAGGCTTTCTTTTGGTGTGTCCATAGGCAAGACTATTTCAGAGTCCCGGCCTAGCCCAGGTGAAAACTAGGACATTTAATGAGTATGAGAACTGTCACCTGATATGGCTGAAATAATGTTGAAATAGAAGTAAAGCACAGTTCATCATTGTTATTTATTGCTGTTGATTTATTTGTTGTAGTAAGTGCTTCAGTCTGTGTTTATAATCAACAACTAATCAAGTTTCATATTTTAACAGCCCTGAGGAATGACACTTCCGAATTAATTGAGCAAATTATAGAACAAGGGGAAAAACATGTTATCAGCATTTTCTCCTTTTTCCACAATATTTTTGCCCTTGTAAAAAAAAAACATCATCAGGGCAACATTTAAGATTTGGTCTGCAAAAGCTTTTTGTATTGGCTTGTATAAAATTTTCTGTAAAGGTAAACACTGCTATTGATCATTGCACCAACCATCTGACATTAACCCTTTACCAGATGACAAAATTTTAGCCTTGTCCAAATTGAAAGCATCTGCAGACGACAATTTCAGTGTGGCTCAAATGGTGCAATTTTTCTTTGATAGGGTAAAAAACATTGTGGGAAAAGGAGAAAATGCTGGTTACCAGCATTTTCTCCTTTTCCCACAATTTTTTCAAAAGGCTTCTTTCCCCTGGTCGTTAAAAGGCGGCATGGTGCTGTACAACAGATACTGGAATGTGCAAAGTGTAACGTTCTGAATACATAACGTGATATGGAGATAATAGGTAGAATGGTTTCGGTAGTTAATTGGTTAGGGTACTTGTCTTGAGAGACAGCAGTCCCAGGTTCAAGTTCCGTACTGGCCTGTACTTGCCCTTCAGAAATTATAACAATCATGTCCGAATCAGTTTTGAGTATCATTTGGATTATAAGAACAGGGGAAATGGTGTGGCTTCAGAAACTTAGACAGGAAACGGATATTATGATAATTCATGGCTTCAGTGCTGAGTGATACAGGTAGCTCTGTAAACCGAGGACCTATTGTCTCAAGCATTGCCTTGCCTTGTGATGCTGAACATTAATTTAAGCCATGCTCCTGCAAAAGGGGGCTTATTGCATTTCCATGCTGCACTATACCAAGCAAGTCATCGCAATCAATCCTGGGATCTATAAAATCCACTTTGTCTATTGACAGTCTAACAACCCACAGAGTCATGAGGTACACTGGTCCTTTAACATGCAAAAAATTGACCAGTAGCAAAATGTTTTGGCTCTGGTCAGCCTGTGCAGACTACCCAGGCTGACCTGGGTTGATACTTTTTGCAGATGCATTAAGCCCCTTTTTCACAGAGCATGGCTGATTTTGTTTAAAAACACTGGTCCTTTAACATGCAAAAAATTGACCAGTAGCAAAATGTTTTTGCTCTGGTCAGCCTGTGCAGACTACCCAGGCTGACCTGGGTTGATACTTTTTGCAGATGCATTAAGCCCCTTTTTCACAGAGCATGGCTGATTTTGTTTAAAAAAAAAAAAAAATCATTTTGACTGTCTGATAGGGTAGGAAACATTGTCTAGAAAGCAGAAAAATGCTTGTGACTTTAAACCAGATTTTTTTTCACTAGTTTTTAGGAAATTGTAACAAAAAGACTGCCAGCTTCCATCGACATGCAAAGATGGCTTTAAATTGAAATCTAGATAGAAGTACATGTAGACAACATGATTGATTACAATTTTTTAAGATGTCCCATTCAGTTAGTAATATTAGTTCCTTACAAAGTATCAACTATCTCATGCCCCCAAAAAATCTGGTTTAACCCTTTACCATACAATCCAGACTTTTTAACTACCCTGAGAAAGAAGCCTTTTGAAAACATTGCGGGAAAAGGAGAAAGTGCTGGTAACCAGCATTTTCTCCTTTTCCCACAATGTTTTCTACCCTTCGAAAAGCATATTTCAATTTTTAAGTCAAATTTATTTTGTCGTCTGCAAATGCTTTCAATTTGGACTAGTCTAAAATTTAGTCGTTTCGTAAAGGGTTAATGCCCCTTTAACTCTTTACCAAACAACAAAATTTAAGGCCAGTCCAAATTGAAAGCTTCAGCAGACAAAAAAATAAATGTTACTCAAAAGTTGAAATTTGTTTTGGGAAGAGTAGAAAACATGGTGGAAAAAGGAGAAAATGATGTTAACCAGCGTTTTCTCCTTTTCCCACAATGTTTTTAAAAGCCTTCTCTTTCAGGGTCGTTAAAAGTCGGGATTGTGTGGTAAAGCGTTAATTAAAACAAAATTTTGGACACAACCAAATTGAAAGCATGTGCAGACAGCAAAATGAATGAAGCTCAAATGATGATTTCTGTCTTTGATAGGATAGATAACACTGTGGGAGAAGTGGTCAAGGGTTAATATGACCAAGTTATGATATCCAGGTTAAAAAAATCAGCAAATTTTTAGAGGTGATAAATATTCAACATTAAGGCAAGGGTGGCTCAAATGATGAAACTTGCCTTTAACCCTTTATCACACAATCCTGAGTTTTAACAACCCTGAGAAGGTAGCCTTTTGAAAACATTGTGGGAAAAGAAAATGCTGGAAGCCTAGAAGCCTGGTAAATGTTTTCTATCCTATCAAAAACAAATTTCATTATTTGAGCCACATTTAAATTGTCATCTTCAAATGCTGTCAGTTTGGACAAGTCTAAATTTATGTCTTGTGGTAAAGAGTTAACCCTTATTCTGCTAAATAAATGAAACTTTCAAGCAGATAGTAAAACCCAATTTTTTTTCTATTTTAAAAGTACTTTTGGAGGAAAGATACCTCCTTATCGGACAGCATAGGTCCAAGATCAGACTACAAGTTCCATGCATTCTGATTTTGATCTACACTGTCCATAAAAGGTCAGTGAGTTGCACTACGCAGCCCAAGTGTTAATAGAGTAGAAAATAATTGTGGGAAAAGGAAAAAAAATGCTGGTCACCAGTATTTTCCTCTTTTGCATTAAAGTTTTCAAAAGGTGTTTTCCTCAGGGTTGTTAAAACTCGGCATTGTATGGAATAGGATTAAGATCAATTGTTTTTGGTTATCGGAAGATCTGTTAGTGCATAATTATGCTTTAAAATATTTTTGATTTCTTTTTATTTTCAGTCATCCAACATCATGTGCATCCATTGCAGAGATTATGTCAGTCTTATTTTTTCACACAATGAAATACAACCCAAAGAAACCAAGGGATCCTGCTAGCGACAGATTCGTTCTCTCAAAGGTTTTTTATTTGTCTTATTTCTTCAAATTTTCCCTTTTTTAGCTCGTGAGCTCATAAAAGGGCTATTAGGGATGGCCATTGACTAATAAAAAAGGTTCAGTAATGCCCTTGTTGACTAGTTGGCTAATTTCAGTCAAATTGCAACCAGAGGATTCTAATTTGGTTTTGGCAGCTTATGGTTCAGGTCTGTGACATAAGTACAGTCGAGCCGTGTTTATCCGGGCTCCATAATTTCGGAAATCTCAGGATCCAGACAAAAACATCAGGAAATGGATATTTTCTGTACAATTTTTACTTTTTATTCCGGAAATCCGCGTTCCGGAACCGGAATGAAAAAATCGGGAACGAAGGGTTAAAAATTAGTACAAACCTTATCTGATGAACCGGACGTGGCCTGACTGTGTATCACACAATTTAAACTGGCACCCGTTGTATCTCCCATAACCGTCCAATAGATACAAAGATCGATAATAGGCTACTAGTTTACACACAATTTAGATTTATTATTTTCCCCGGTACCATAGACTGGTTATCATAAATATCATAGATACAGTCTACTTCGAGCGATTTCGGACTGATGCGTCGTGAATAACACGGGTGTCAGTCTAACTAGTGTCATTTGTTGCAGACGATTTTCACACATATTGAAAACACATATGTTAATTAGTAGTGTTTTCGAAAACTGGTAAATGACGTTCTCGTGCCATGGATAATTGTCAATTTAACAGATTACCCATACACATAGTACTGAAGTGACAATTCCACGCTTTTGTTGTTTAATTATTTCTGGATCTGCTTGACTACAGTAACGATCGCTAAAAAAATAGCTGAAATGTCTGCAAAGATTTTGTGGGCATGTTTAAACTCATCTTACAAAATTAAAGGCAAAACTGAAATATGATCATACCGGCTGCTTGCATATTCAACAATCCTTTGTTTCAAAAACAAATATTTTCAATGTAAATGGTAAACCATTAAAAAAAAAACAGTTTGATTCATGCGTTACTCGAGATGTTTATGTTCCCCAAAGTACACTCAAAATGGCCGCCAAACACGATAAATTTCGTTAGGTCTTTCAGAAATATTTTACTCCTAACAGACTATAAAGAAGATTGAAATTGTGCCTGTCTTTAATATCGCATCGATTGGCAATCAATATTCTCAATTACTCTTTGCCATTTTACCACTTTGAAAGCACGATTATCAGAGGTCAACAGAAGGTCTACGCCACCAGCAAAAGACAATGAGTTGAAGTTTCAACTTCCGTGAAAGAAGACATTTGTCAGTACAAAGAAAACCATCCAAAACATACATGAAGAAGTGTAAAATTTCACGTATTGCGGGAATTCGACAACATGCCTTGTACATTTAAAATACTATACATGTCGTGTTTTCTTTTTATTTGTTTTGCCCTTTTCAGGGTGTTTTCAAGAGTCATAAATGTGCCAAGCTTTACAAGCGCACCTGTTTGCACAATAGGTATGCATGTGCATGTAATTAGGTACAAGGAAAAGTCATGTACAAAAACACACAAATAACAAAAAGGCAAAATGCAAATTTATGACCCCCTTTATTTTATAAATCTGAACGATCGTAGGAGCAATAATGACATGTACGCAAGTGCTTGTGTAAAATTTACGCTGTTGTAATTCTTACGATGCACAGTGTCCCTTATCAACATAACCAGTTTATTATCAACATGAAGGGAACTGACCTAGCTTAACTTGGATGCCATGCCAGCAATCCCAGTTCGTTGATCCGGAAATACGGCTGATCCGGAAACATTCATAGGAAACAGAAATGTCCGGATAAATGAGGCTCGACTGTAGATCAAATGCTAAAATTACATGAAGAAGTGTAAAATTTCACGTATTGCTCATCAAGACAGAAAGTAAATATAGGACACCTTACCACACAATTCTGATCTTTAAGGATCCTTTGGTAGAAGGCTTTTGAGAACATTGTAACCAGTATTTTCTCCTTTTCTCACAATGTCTTCTACCGTATATCACAGCAACATCCCATCATTTAACTTGTCATCTGCAATTGCTTTCAATTAGGACAGGTATAAAATTTTGTCATCTTGTAAAGAGTTAAAGAACTAAATTTCTGAAACAATAATCTCTAGAGCTATATTTTGGTTTATTGTATACATGTACCTGTGAATGATCTGAGTAAAATGCAGGTGTTACCTAAATCAGAAATACAACTGACCAGAAAGTTTTCCGTATCCGTCGTGTATGTGTACCCTGTGTAGAACATAATTATGTTCATGGATTATTTTTGTGTAGTAACGTTAAGGTATTTCCAAATGTTACACTTGAGAACTGCAGCATAACAATTAATGATCATATGCTTATAACGAAAAAGATTTCGTACTGTTCTTGGCAGTTACAGTGAATAAAAACTATGACTACCTTTTTCTGCAATTCACAGATAGTTTCTATTCAATTTTTTTTGTAATGATTTGAGGACAAGCATTCACCATTTTTGACCTGAGCACAAAGTGCTCAAGTTCGTGCTCAAGGTGAGCTTTTGTGATCTTGCTGTGTCCATCGTGCGTCATCCGTCATCCAGGCGTCAACAATTACCTTATGAGAACTCTAGAGACCACATTGTATTAGTCAAATTGTCAAATAGTCATGAAACTTACAATGTTTGCCTTGATAATATCTCAGACAAGTTTGAAATTGGGTCATGCTTGGTCAAAAAGTAGGTCACCAGGTCAAAATTTAGCAAAACCATGTGTGGACTCTAAAGGCCACATTTTTAGTTTAATACTCATGAAACTTGGTCAGAATGTTTGTCTTGATGAAATTTTGGAAAAGTTTTAGATTAGTTCATGCCGGGTGAAAAAGTAGGTCACCAGATCAAATTTTAGAGAAACCTTGTGTGCACTCTGGATGCTACATTTTTAGTCAAATACTTAAGAAACTTGATCAGAATACTTGTCTTGATGTCTTGGACAAGATTGAAATTGTGTCATGTCGGGTCAAAAAGTAGGTCTTTCTGCCAAATTTTAGAAAAACCTTGTGTGCACCCTAGAGGTAAGATTTTCATCCAGATACTCATGAAACTTGGTCACAATGTTTGTCTTGATGAATCTAGTACAGGTTCAACATTGGGTCATGTCAGGTCAAAAAGTAGGTCATTGAGCCAAATCTTAAAAAAAAAAAACTTGTTAGCAGTCCAGAGGGCATATTTTCAGACCAGTTCTAATGAAAATTGGTCAGAATTTTTGTCTTGATGATATATCAGACAAGTTCAAAATTGGGTCATGTCAGTCAAAAAGTAGGTCACTGGGACAAATCTTAGAAAAATGTTGTGTGCAATCTTGAGGCCACAGTTTCCAAATATCCATTAAATATCATTAGAATGTTTAGAATGTATAGGTCAAGCAGGTCAAAAAATAGGTCATGAGCACTAATGTGTTTTACTTTATTACAACCAGGATCGTCAGTACTGGTGTGAGAAAGCTAGGAAATACATGAGTGCGTCACTGACCCCCATGATGTGACCAGAGCTGTTAAAATTGTGTTAAACTCCAATACAAATCCAATTCTAACATTCTTCTTTTTCCACAATATTTTTTTTAAACTTCCAAAGACAAATGCAATAATTTGAACCATGTTAAGTTGTAGGCTGATGTCTGCAAATGCTTTCAATTTGGACAAATCTGAAATTTTGTTGTTTTGTAAGGGATAAGCACAGTTTGAAACAGGTATATGGGTCATGCTCTGGCAAAAGAGGACTTAATGCATCTCTGTGATGCACTGTACCAAGCAAGACATCACCTAATTATGGATCCATAAAATTAATTTTGTCAAACAAGTGACTGATGCATGAGGTAGAATTATCTTTTGACATGCAGAAAATTTGAAGATAGCGAAAAGTTTTGGCCAAGTCCGCGCAGGCTGACATGGGTCGATGGGTTTTAGTAAAAAAGTACTCCTCCACATTGTGCTTGCATGTATTTTTTCTCAGGCATACATTTATGCTAAATTTCACAACACAACATGCTAGGTATAAAATTGAGACCCTCCAATTTTTTTTAAGGCAGACTTTGCTATTTTTTAGAACGAAACAAAATATTAGACAGGATATTTTTCATGATTGAATTTTGATTAAAATGAAGTAAGCATGGTGCATTAATTCCCTGAAACTCACTCTGGAAGTAAATACCTTTCAACGAAATGCACTTCCACCTCCTTTTGTTTATAGCATCAGTGATGGTGATTTCTGTTTGATGAATTTTAGCATACTTAGTAAGATTCATGGTTCTTCGGAATGACAGCAATGCTTATAAAATCTCCTTTCTTTAGGTTGTTAAAACTAGGGATTGTCTGGAATATGGTTAGAGAATTTTTTTTTTATTACAAATAAATGATAACATTCTGATGGGAAAAAGTTATAAATACCACCAGATTAAAGATTATATAGACTAATATTATAGTGCATCCTGTTCTCCTCTTTCACCTACCCTCATTTCTGCATTTAAGAAGTGCTGTTCATGTAGAAACAATAAACAGTACACACTGTAAAAGGAAAGTTTTTCTATTTTTGTGTTCATTTTACATTTGTGATTTTAATAATCTGCATTAGACGGTACATTTAGTTCAGATCCTGTTTCTGGTTGAGCAGTCCTATATCCTGGTTATATGTCAGTGATTTGTGAAATTTAAGATGTGTCGACAATCTTACGCGCTGTTTACCCAGCCACCCTTAACTCATTACTTCATGCAGACAGCTTTTTCATCTTGCAGCAGAACATGCTTTTAAAACATAGTGGAAAAAGCAGAAACTCCTTACATTGATTAGTTTCTCTGCTTTTGCCTCAATGCCATTATTTATGGTTTTAACTTCTATTGTTGATTCATTAATTTTTTGTGAAGACATTCTTAAAGTTTTTTTGTCTCATGTTTGTTTCAGGAGGTAATGACTCAATTCTTTACCAAACGATAAAATTTTAGACTTGTCTTAATTGAAAGCATTTGCAGACGACAAATGTAGCTGAAATGATGGTACTTGTCCATGCCAGTGTAGAAAACCTTGCTGGAAAATGAGAAAATGCTAGTTACCAGCATTTTCTCTTTTTTCACAGGGTTTTTAAAAGGGTATTACCTCGGGGTGGTTAAAACTCGGAGATGTGTGGTAAAGAGTTAAATCCTTTTCATAAAAAATCCTTTCACACTCCCGCTGCTGAAAAAAGTTGGGAAAAACTGCAATCACTATTGGTTCCTCTCCCGCAATGTTTTATTATACTGCTAAAAAGATAAATGTTTTTTATTCAAAACTTTTGTCCTATGCTTGAATTGTTAATTTTACTTGGGTGAACAAGTTTGTATAATATACAGTCAAATAATGCTTGTTTTTGTTGTTTCATCCTTATTTGATTTACCCTATCCCAGCTGTTTAACTCTTTACCAGACAACAAAATTTTAGCCTGGCCCAAATTGAAAGCATTTGCAGATGACAAATTGAATGTTACCCAACACATAAAATTTGTCTTTCATAGGGTAGAAAACATTGTGGGAAAAGGAGAAAATGCTGGTTACCAGCATTTTCTCATTTTCCCACAGTGTTTTCAGAAGCCTTCTTTCTCAGAGGCGTTAAGAGTCAGTATTGTGCAGTAAAGGATTAACTCTTATCTAGTTCTAAATAAACAAAACCGACATTTTTGATCAAGAAATATTGTCAAAAGAATCGCAATTTCAAGGTTACTTTTGTTTAGGATGTCAATGGAAAGTGGATAGTAAATATCAAAGATCAAACAGCAAATTTTGTGCAGTCTGTTCTTAATCTACACAAGCCACAAAGGGAACTCAACTTGTGAAAGGCTGAGTTGTAGCTCAGTCAGTAGCATACAGGACTTGAGAACAGGAGGTCACTAGTTCAATCCCTGGCTTCGCCACTTTCTTTCCAAGGATTGATGGTAGTCATTGTGACAAGATCAATTCCTCTCTCACTGCTGACCATTGTTTCGATAATGGCTATGTAGAAAGCAGTGAGTGGCTTGGAAAAAATATTATGCATAGTACAGGTAAAAGAAACTCCAGCAAAGCATGGATAGGTGCACTGGCCGCCACGATATAACTGAAAAAAAAAATGTTGATAAGGACGTTAAACACCATACAGTCAATCAAAGACAGTTTCCATCATTAATTTTATAGACTTGTATCATTATGTTATTGTTCCAAAACTTTAAACCATTCTGTACCACAGGTTTTTAGTCTTCAAAAATGTAGGAAAGTTAGCTGTTGGAAAAAAAAGTATTTGTTACGGTATATTGATATTTGGTACAAATGATACTTAATACTAAGACCTCATATTTATTGACATCATCTTAGCATGTGAGAAAAAAAACTTTTTGGGGGCTAGACAAGGAGAAAGTGTTGGTTAGTAGCATTTTCTCCTTTTCCACAATGTTTTTTAACCGTTCAAAAATAAATCCCATTATTTGAAGCTCATTTAACTCTTTACCACTCAATCCCGACTTTTAACGACTCTGAAAAAGAAAGCTTTTGAAAACATTGTGGGAAAAGGAGAAAATGCTGGTAGCCAGCATTTTCTCCTTTTCCCACAATGTTTTCTACCGTTCCCAAAACAAATTTCAATTTTTGGGTTACATTTATTTTATCGTCTGCAAATGCTTTCAATTTGGATCAGTCTAAAATTTTGTCATTTGGTAAAGGGTTAATCTGTCCCCAAATGCTTTCAAGTTAGACAAGTGAAAACATTTGATGTCTGGTACATATTTAATCCTTTGCCACACAAACCCAAGTTTTAACTACCCTGACAAAAAGGGCTTTTGGGAATGTTGTGGGAAAAGGAAAAATCTGCATTTCCTGATTTTCCCATAACATTTTCTACCCTTTCAAAGACAAATTTTATCATATGAGCAACATTTATGTTGTTGCCTGTAAATGCTTTTAATTTGGACCAGTCTAAAATTTTGTTGTGTGGAAAAGCTTTAATACATGAGAAGATGACCCATTGCAGTAGACTCTTACTTCTAGCAGCAAACCATCTTTAACCCTCTACCAAACAATTCCGAGTCTTAACCCTTTACCACACAACAAAATTTTGGACTCGCCAAATTCAAAGCATTTGCATACGACAAATTAAATGTGGCTCAAATGGTGAAAATTGTCTTGGAAATGGAAGAAAACATTGTGAAAAAAGGTGAAAATGCTGGTTACCAGCATTGTTTCCTTTTTCCCACAATGTTTTCAGAAGACTTCTTTCCAAAGGTCTTGAAAACTTGGGATCATTTGGTAAAGGGCTAAGAAGACATTTTGTTGGTTACTAGCTTTTTCTCCTTTTCCAACAATGTTTAAACACTTTCTAAGACATATCCTATCATTTGAGCAACATTTAATTTGTCATCTGCCATTGCTTTTAACATGGGCAAATCTCAAATTTTGTATTCTGTATAGAATTAAATTAGAAATGGCTGGTTACCGCCATTTCTCTTTTTGACACAGTGTTTCTAAAAGGTGGTCTGCTGCAACACAAAGAAAAGCTAAAGGTAAAGAGTTATGGGTATCCTTAACCCTTTACCAAACGACAATAATTTAGGCTGGTACAAATTGAAAGCAGTGGCAGATGACAAATTAAAGGTAGCTCAAATGACGAAATTTGTCCTTGATAGACTAGAAAACAATTTGGGGAAAAGGAGAAAATGCTGGTTCAGGGTTCTAAATTAACACTAGCAAACTCGCAAAATGCGAGTGGAAAATTGATTTTGCGAGTAGATTTTACGACCACTAGCATTTTTTTGCGAGTACAAGTGAAAATTTGTTTGCCGACCGTAATGACCCAGTTGTGACTGGTTTGCGTTTTATACCATGCCGACTGGTTTACAATCCTAATCTTAGCTCTTACGGTTCCATTCAGCTATGGAATTTTTTGCAAATCATAAACCAGTCTATTTTTAGCAGATGACAACAGTGTCTAAGCGGACGATTGTTGTCTATACAGTCTGGATCAAACGTCATCGGTAATAGTAAAACATTGTTTTAACCATAAATATTGAAAGATCTTACAGTGTATTTCGTACAGTTATTAATAGCTTGGAACAGTACAAGTCTCGAGTAGGAAATAATGATGATTCGTACCAATTACAATTCGTACACAGCCTGTTTTCACATTTTTTTCTTTTTATAAATAACATCATAAGAACCTACTCAGTTAACGGTATTACAGAATATTGAATACATCATCATCCCACTGGGCACCAACAAATCTTTCTATCTTTTTGACATTTATTTTAATGAATGTTAAAAATTTAGTAAACTTTGCTAGTGAGCGTCAATTTTTGCTAGTAAAAATTTTGTCCACTAGCAAAAATTTGCTAGTGGCAAAAAAAAGTTAATTTCGAGCCCTGTGGTTACCAGCATTTTCTCCTTTTCCCACAATGTTTTCAAAAGGCTTCTTTCTCAGGGTCGTTAAAAGTCGGGATTGTGTGGTAAAGTGTTAAAAGAAGAGATAGTTACGAACTGAAACCATGGATTTAACCCTTAACCCCATACCGCATTATGCTGCCTTTTAATGACCCTGGGAAGGAAGCCTTTTCATTTTCTCCTTTTCAGTACTATGTTTTCTACCGTATCAAAGAAAAATTGCACCATTTGAGCCACATTGAAATAGTCGTCTGCAAATGCTTTCAATTTGGACGAGGCTAAAATTTTGTCATCTTGTAAAGGGTTAACCTGCTAAATATATTAAATGAAATTTTCAAGGTGATAGTATAAGCCCAAAATTTGCTATTTCAAAGGTATTATTTGGGAAAAAAGTATATCCTCATCAGACAGTTTAGATCCAAGATCAGACTACACGTTCTGTGCAGTCTGATCTTGACCTACACTGTCTGCAAAAGGTCATTAAGTCACACTTAGCAGCCTAAGGGTTAAATAGAATTTTTTGTCAGAGTACAGTACAAGGTAATGTCAGTATCACTTATGATTTGGATATGAAAGCCTAGTTGACCCTTTCCCAAACAAGCCCTGGTTTTCACGTGTCTGCAGTGCAAGTCTTTCAAAAACACTGTGGGAAAAGGAGAAATTGCTCATAACAAGCAATTTCTCCTTTTCCCACAGTGTTTTCTACCCTTTTTAGCTCACCTTAGCACAACGTGCTAAAGGTGAGCTATTGTGATCGCCCTATGTCCGGCGTCCGTCGTCCGTCGGCTGTCGTCCGTCGTCCGTCGTCCGTCAACAATTTCTTTAAACATCTTCTTCTCCTAAACCACTGGGCCAATCTTGATGAAACTTGGCAGGGATGTTCCTTGGGTGAAGCTCTACCAAAATTGTTCAAAGAATTGAATTCCACCCACAACTCTGGTTGCCATGGCAACAAAAAGGAAAAAAAAGCAAAATCTTTAAAAATCTTCTTCTCTGAAACTAGAAGGCGCAGAGCTTTGATATTTGGTATGTAGCATCTCCTAGTGGACCTCTACCAAGTTTGTTCATTTGATGCCCCTGGGGTCAAAACTGGCCCCGCCCCAGGGGTCACAAGTTTAAGCATAGTCACAAAGAAGGAAAACTTTAATAATCTTCTTCTCTAAAACTTGAAGGCATAGAGCTTTGATATTTGGCATGTAGCATCTCCTAGTGGACCTCTACCAAGTTTGTTCATATGATGCCCCTGGGGTCAAAACTGGCCCCGCCCCAGGGGTCACAATTTCCAACATAGGAACAAAGAAGGAAAACTTTAAAAATCTTCTTCTCTAAAACTAGAAGGCATCGAGCTTTGATATTTGGCATGAAGCATCTCCTAGTGGATCTCTACCAAGTTTGTTCATATCATGCCCTTGGGGTCAAAACTGGCCCCGCCCAGGGGGTCACAAGGTCGAACATAGGAACAAAGAAGGGAAACTTTAAAAATCATCTTCTCTGAAACTGGAAGGCGTAGAGCTTTGATATTTGGTATGTAGCATTGCCTAGTGGACCTCTACCAAATTTGTTCATATGATGCCCCTGGGGTCAAAACTGGCCCCACCCCGGGGGTCACAAGTTTGAGCATAGTAACAAAGAAGGAAAACTTTAAAAATCTTCTTCTCTGAAACTTGAAGGCGTAGAGCTTTGATATTTGGCGTGTAGCATCTCCTAGTGGACCTCTACCAGGTTTGTTCATATGATGCCCCTGGGGTCAAAACTGGCCCCGTCCCGGGGGTCACAATTTCCAACATAGGAACAAAGAAGGAAAACTTTAAAATTCTTCTTCTCTTAAACTAGAAGGCATAGAGCTTTGATATTTGGCATGAAGCATCTCCTAGTGGACCTCTACCAAGTTTGTTCATATCATGCCCTTGAGGTCAAAACTGGCCCTGCCCCGGGGGGTCACAAGTTCGAACATAGGAACAAAGAGGGGAAACTTTGAAAATCATCTTCTCTAAAACTGGAAGGCGTAGAGCTTTGATATTTGGTATGTAGCATTGCCTAGTGGACCTCTACCAATTTTGTTCATATGATGCCCCTGGGGTCAAAACTGGCCCTGCCCCGGGGGTCACAAGTTTGAGCATAGTAACATTGAAGGAAAACTTTAAAAATCTTCTTCTCGGAAACTTGAAGGTGTAGAGCTTTGATATTTGGCATGTAGCATCTGCTAGTGGACCTCTACCAAGTTTGTTCATATGATGTCCCTGGGGTCAAAACTGGCCCTGCCCCGGGGGTCACAATTTCCAACATAGGAACAAAGAAGGAAAACTTTAAGAATCATCTTCTCTAAAACTAGAAGGCATAGACCTTTGATATTTGGCATGAAGCATCTCCTAGTGGACCTCTACCAAATTGTTCATATGATGCCCTTGGGGTCAAAACTGGCCCTGCCCCCGGGGGTCACAAGTTGGAACATAGGAACAAAGAGGGAAAACTTTAAAAATCTTCTTCTCTGAAACTGGAAGGGGTAGAGCTTTGATATTTGGTATGTAGCATCGCCTAGTGGACCTCTACCAAGTTTGTTCATATGATGCCCCTGGGGTCAAAACTGGCCCTGCCCTTGGGGTTCCAACATAGGAAAAAAGAAGGAAAACTTTAAAAATCTTCTTCTCTGAAACACGAAGGCATGGAGCTTTGATATTTGGTATGTAGCGTCTTCTAGTGGATCTCTACCAAGTTTGTGCATATGATGCCCTTGGGGCAAAAGTTGGCCCTGCCTCGGGGGTCCCAAGTTCGAACATAGGAACAGAGAAGGAAAACTTTAAGAATCATCTTCTCTGAAACTGGAAGGCGTAGAGCTTTGATATTTGGTATGTAGCATCGCCTAGTAGACCTCTACTAAGTTTGTTCATATGATGCCATTGGGGTCAAAATTGGCCCTGCCCCGGGGGTCACAAGTTCAAACATAGGAACAAAGAAGGAAAATTTTAATTTTTTTTTTCTCTTAAATGGGAAGGCATAGAGCTTTGATATTTGGTATGTAGCATCTCCTAGTGGACTTCTGCCAAGTTTGTTCCAAGGATGCTGCTTGGGTCAAAACTGGCCCAGCCCCTGTGGTCACAAGTTCGAACATAGAAACAAAGAAGGAAAACTTTAAAATTCTTCTTTTCTGAAACCGAAAGGTGTGGAGCTTTGATATTTGGTATGTTGCATCTCAGAGTGGACCTCTACCAAGTTTGTTCATATGATGCCCCTGGGTCAAAACTGGCCCCGCCCCGGGGGTCACAAGTTCGAAGATAGGAACAAAGAAGGAAAACTTCAAATTTCTTTTTCTCTTAAACGGGAAGGTGTAGAGCTTTGATATTTGGTATGTAGCATTTCCTAGTGGACCTCTACCAAGTTTGTTCATATGATGCCCCTGGGTCAAAAATGGCCCAGCCCCGGGGGTCACAATTTCCAACATAGGAACAAAGAAGGAAAACTTTAAAATTCTTCTTTAAAACTGGAAGGCGTAGAGCTTTGATATTTGGTTATGTAGTGATTCTCTTCTAAGTTTGTTTGCCCATCTAAGCACAACAATTTCATTGAGTTCAAAATTGGGTCATCTTGGGTCATAAACTAGGTCACTAGGTCAGATTAAAGAAATACCTTGTTGGCACTCTCAAGGCCACATTATTTTCTCAATTGCCTTGAAAATTAGTTAGAAAGTTTGTCTTTATAAAGTCTCACATAAGATTAATTTGGGTCAACTTGGGTCATAAACTAGTTCACTGGGTCAAATTAAAGAAATACCTTGTTTGCATTCTGGAGGCCACATTTATTGCTCAAATGACCTGAAATTTGGCCAGAATGTTTGTCTTGATGAAATACCAGATGAGTTTGGATTTGGGTCACCTGGAACCATAAACTAGGTCACTAGGTCAAAATAAAGAAATACCTTGTGGGCACTCTAGAGGCCACATTATTTGCCTAATTGCCTTGAAAATTGGTCAGAATGTTTGTCTTTGTAAAATCTCACATGAGTCTGAATTTGGGCCAACTGGGGTCATAAACTAGGTCACTTGGTCAAATTAAAGAAATAGCTAGTGGGCACTCTAGAGGCCACATTTATTATTCATTTGATTTGAAAATTGGTTAAAATGTTTCTTTTGATATAGTGAAAGACCGGTTCAAATTTGGGTCACCTGGGGTCATAATCTAGGTCACTAGGTCAAATTAAAGAAATATCTATAGGGCACTCGAGGCCACATTTTTTGCTCGATTGACTTGAAAATTGGTCAGAATGTTTGTCTTCATGAAATATGAGTTTGAAATTGGGTCACCTGCAGTCAAAAATTAGGTCACATGGTCAAATTAAAGAAAAACCTTTAAGGCACTCTACTAAGGTGAGCGACCCAGGGCCATCATGGCCCTCTTGTTGAGAATTTTCTGCCATTCTCATCAAATTTAAAATTGTCGTCTGCAAACTCTTTCAATTCGGACCAGTTCAAAATTTGTCGTTTGGGAAAGGGTTAACTCCTTTCCAGATGACAAAACATTAGGTGTGTCCAGATTCAAAGCATTGGAGGACAAATAATGAAATGAGGCTCTAGTATTGAGATTTGCCTCTGAAAAGGTAGAAAATATTGTTGGAAAGGAGAAAATGCTGGTTTCCAGCATTTTCTTCCTTTCCCAGAATTTTTCCAAAAGCCCTTTTTAGCTCCACTGGCCGAAGGCCAGCGGGCTTATGTCATGGCCCGGTGTCCGTCGTGCGTCCGTCCGTGCATGCGTGCGTCCGTGCGTCCGTCCGTCCGTGCGTTAACTTTTATTTCAAACATCTTCTCTGAAACTACCCATCCAATTTTCATGAAACTTCACAGAAATGATCCTGCCATGGTCCTCTTCAGAATTTCTTGAAAGAATTTGATTCCTTCAAAAACTCTGGTTGCCATGGCAACAAAACTGAAAACTATTGGAAATCTTTAAAAATCTTCTTGTCTGAAACCATAAGGCATAGGGCTACCAAATTTGGCATGTAGCTTTATGTAGTAGACCTCTATCATGTATCATGAAATTATAGCCCTGGGGTCAAAATTGGCTCTGCCCCAGGGGTCACAAGTTTTACATAGGCTTATATAGAGAAAACTTTAAAAATCTTCTTGTCTGAAACCATAAGGCATAGGGCTACCAAATTTGGCATGTAGCTTTATGTAGTAAACCTCTATCATGTTTCTTGAAATTTATAGCCCTGGGGTCAAAATTGGCTCTTCCCCAGGGGTCACAAGTTTTACATAGGCTTATATAGAGAAAACTTTAAAAATCTTCCTGTACCTAGCCATAAGGCCTAGAGCTACCAAATTTTGCATTTAGCTTGATCTAGTTGGGGTCTACCAAAAGTGCCCAAATTATAGTCCTGGGGTCAATTTGGCCTCATCATGCTGGGGGGGGGGGTTTCACAAGATATATATATAGGCTTACATAGGGAAAACTTTTAAATTTTGGTGTACATAGCCATAAGGCTTAGGCTACCAAATTTTACATAATTATAGCATTATCTAGTGGACAACTACAAAGAGGGCCCAAGTTACAACCCTAGGATCAAGTTTGGCCCTGCACCAGGGGTCACAAGTTTCACATGGGTTTATGGAGTGAAAAGTTCAGAAACCATCGTGTTACTACCCATAAGGCCAAGAACTCCCAAATTTGGCATGTTATTCTTCTAATACACATATTCCCCATTTAGTCCGACTGTAGCCCTGGGGTCAAAGTTTTATAAGGGCTTATATTAGTGGTGAAACGGTTTACCGATTAACCGATTAACCGCGGTCTATTCAAAGAAAAAACCGAAACCGGTTCGAATTTTACCGTATCGGTTTTTCTGCAATATGTCAACTTCTCTTAATTGCATCAGAAAGTCCGGTTTTCCCAAAAATTCTGTCAGAAATCGATCGTTTTTCAACTTACAGTTCTAAAGATTTCCGAAAGCGAAAGTTGTTTATTTTTTTCCACAGGCGGTGTCACCGGTGTTTAGGTAAAACTATGACCACATAAAATTCACGACACAAACTCCAAATAAACGTCGAGCTTTAATGCTTTTGGATCAATGGAGTTTGTATGTTATTCATTTCTTATAACTTTGCTCACACTTATTTTTGCGTTTTCCAGTAGTTAAGCTGCAAAGTATTAGTGTTAGTGCAGTAAGCAACTGAGTAAGTTAGTGCATCGCACTGTCTACTCTGTTGAGCCATGTCCCGAAGTTCGGTATAGTAGCGCTGGTTTTTATATAAACAAGTACGCTCTTGAAGAAAAAAAATGGCAGACGAAAATCGTCAAGATAGCGAGTGTTAAAGACTAGTCAATTTTAGTTTGTTTTTATTTGTTCATGCGAAACAATTGATTTTTAGTTCATTATCTTGAAAGAATGGAAGAGTTCCAAGCACATGTACTAGTTTTCTTTATCACCTTTTGAGCATATGCTACCCTAACAGTGACTACAAGTGGTCAGATATGCTAAATGTCAGCATATACAGCATATTGCAATACGTATTGCAATACGGGTCAGCCGTATTGCAATATATTGCAATACGCTTTTTACCGTATTGTTTCACCCCTAGCTTATATAGTGAAGACTTCTCTTCATGGTTTATATTTATAAGCCAGTGGAGCGATACAGGGCCATCATGGCCCTCTTGTTCTCAGAGTCATAAAAACAGTATTGTTTGGTAAAGAGTTGACTCAAAACTATCATCTATTTTTAACTCTCTATCAAATGACAATATGATGGACTGGACCAAATTGAAAACATTTGCAGGCAACAAATTAATTGTAGCTGAAATGATGATTTCTGATTTTGATAGGGTAGAAAAAATTATGGGGAAAAAGAGGAAATGCTGGTTAGCAGCATTTTCTCCTTCTCCCGCAATGTTTTCAAAAGGCTTCTCTCTCAGGGTTATTGAAACTCGGGATTGTGTGGTAAAGGGTTAAGCCCCCATTGACTAGAACAGGGGATATTATA
Organism: Tridacna gigas; assembly: GCA_945859785.2. Classification (NCBI taxonomy): domain Eukaryota; kingdom Metazoa; phylum Mollusca; class Bivalvia; order Cardiida; family Cardiidae; genus Tridacna; species Tridacna gigas. The sequence continues at coordinate 48,522,989 of OX244036.2, forward strand.
CATAAAAAATTTTCAAAACAGAGTTAGCTGTTCTTATAAAACTAATGATATTGAAAACAATGGAGAAATTGGAGCAAATTCTTAAGCAATCATTACTTGTCCTACGATTTCTTTTTAAACCGTTGCCGCACAATGCCTAACTTTAAAGCCCCTGAGAAAGAAGGCTGTTGAAAACATTGTGGAAAAAGGAGTAACCAGCATTTTCTCCTTTTCCCACAATGTTTTCTGCCCAATGACAGACCAATTATATGTTTTGAGTAACATTTAATTTGTCGTCTGCAAGTGCTTTCAGTTTGGGCCAGGCTGAAATCTTTATACCCCCCACAACGAAGTGGAGGGGGGTATATTGGAATCGCCATGGCTGTCCGTCCATCTGTCAGTCCGTCCGTCGACACAATTTTGTCCGGAGCTTTTTTCCTACAGTTTTTCAAGTACTGCACTGAAATTGACACACAATGTTTGGGTACATATGAAATTGTGCATGTGCAATTTTCACGACCTTGCTGCTATTGGTTGCCGAATTATCTCCCCTTAAGCTTGTTGCCCTTTGTAAATTTTATCTGTGGATTTTTGTCCAGGGCATAACTTCCAAAGTATAGAAGCTAGGAACTTCAAACTTCACACAAACTTAGATCACATTAAGGAGAAGTGCAGTGTACAAGAACAGTAACTCTATTTAATTTATTTTTCGAGTTATTGCCCTTTGTAAATTTTAACTTTGGATTTTTGTCCAGTGCATAACTTCCAAAGTATAGAAGCTTATGACTTCAAATTTCACGCACAGATAAATCACTATAAGGCGAAGTGCAGTGTACAAGAACCATAACTCTATTCCATTTATTTTTCGAGTTATTGCCCTTTGTAAGTTTTAACTTCGGATATTTGTCAGGGGCATAACTTCTGAATCATTTAAGCTAGTGACATCAAACTTCATATACAGATAGACCACATTAATGAGAAGCGCAGTTTACAAGTACCATAACTCTTTTCCGACTTTTTTTTTTTTTCAACTCTTATTTTTTTACGAAACCATTCTGCATTCTGTGACAAAGAGCTGCTTTGTGACAAGGAGCTGGTGGGGGGTATGATAACTTTTAGTGATAGCTCTAGTTTCGTTTGGTAAAGAGTGAAAGGCCTTATAGCAGCCAAAAGTAAACAATGCTAGCGTTAAAATGAACTTAAACCTTTACCACACAATCCCGACTTTTAACGACTCTTGAGAAAGGGGCCTTTTGAAAACATTGTGGGACAAGGAGAAAATGCTGGTAACCAGCATTTTCTCCCTTTCCCACAATGTTTTCTACTCTTCCCAAGATGAATTTCAATTTGTGACTCACATTTATTTTGTTGTCTGCACAAGCTTTCAATTTGGACTGGTCTAAAATTTGGTCGTTTGGTAAAGAGTTAAATTAGAATCATACCGTTTGAAAATATGGAAGTTATTGTGAAGATGGTAATCTATTATTGTGTGGTTGGTCCCAGTGTTGGTTGCTGGCAGAAAAATTAATTTTAAAACTAGGTTAAAAGTTGCCAAGTCACTCTATCTTTTGTTTTCTTTTTGTTTGGTTTTAAATTCAATTTTCTGCCAGTGACTAACACGTGGATGGACCGGACAGTAACAGATTTTTATCTTCAGCATGACTTCCATACTTTTAAATGGTTTGGTTTAAATCTTAAAGAAATTTATGATTTGCATTGTGTACTTTTGGCAACTACTGTACCTTTAAGCTATCTTTCTGCAGGGGAGTAGAACTGCATAATTGAATTAACTCTTTACAAAATGACAAAATGGGACATGTTGGGTCAAAAACTAGGTCACCAGGACAAATTCTAGGAAACCATGTGTACACTCCACAGGCCACATTCAGTTTGAAAGTCATAAGAATTGCTTGTCTTGATCAGACCTTAAACAGGTCTGAAAATGGGTCATACCAGGTCAAACAGAAGGTCATTGGGATATCTCTTAACTCTTTACCAAACAACAAAATTTTAGACTGGTCCAAATTGATGGCATTTGCAGACAACAAATTAAATGCGACTAAAAATTGAAATTTGTTATTGGACGGGAAGAAAACATTGTGGGAAAAGGAGAAAATGCTGGTTACCAGCATTTTCTCCATTTCCTACAACGTTTTCAAAAGGCTTCCTTTTTAGGGTTGTTAAAAGTCGGGATTGTATAGCAGAGAGTTAAGAAAACCTTGTGTAAACTCTTGAGGCCATATTTTCAGTTCAAAACTCATGAAAGTTGGTCAGACTTTTTTTCTTAATGATATCACAAGGAGTTTAAAAATCGGCTGTGTTAGGTCAGAAAGTAGCTCACTGAGACAATCTAAAAAAAAGCCTGTGTACACTGTAGAGGCCACATTTTCAGTCCACTACTTTATGAAAGTTTGTCCAAATGTTTGTCTTAATATCTTGGAAGAGATTCGAAATGGGTCATGTTTGGTCAAAAGGCTCAGCTGAGGGACTTCAGGGCCATTATGGCCCTCTAGTCCATCTCATCTCACAGTGTTTTCAAAATGTTCCTGTGGTGATAAAATAGGATCATTTGGTAACGTGTTGAAATTGGAAAAGCATTCCAAAAGAATAACAATGGCAGTTTGGGCATTGATTTCTTTTCCACACAGGCCAACAGTGAATGCAATGTACAGTAGAAAAAGTTTTCAAAATAATATTGTTTCTTGGCAACATGGCGGAAAGCATTTTCTCATACATAATGAAGGAAAAGAAGTTTACTTTACTCCTAACTTTTGTGGACAATGTAAATTAAGCCATTCCCACACAATCCCTAATTTAACAACCTGTAGGAACAAGGCTTTTGAAAACATTGTGGGAAAGTGAAAAAAGATTTTTTTTTTTGATAGAGATATGTCCATTTTTTGACTTGGAATTTTCACTGAAAATCAAACAGCTGCCGCCAACATTGGGCACCAGTATGTGGTGCTCTTGTTTTGTTTGTGTGACTTCACACATCCCCAACATTTATTTTGTAACCTATGTGCCAACCATGTTTCTTTAAAATTTCAGGGTCATGCAGCACCAATTTTGTATGCAGCATGGGCTGAAGCTGGCTGTTTTGAGAAGGTAGATTTGCTGAATCTAAGGAAGTTAGACTCTGACTTGGAGGGCCATCCCACTCCTGTAAGTTATCTAACCCTTTACCAAACATTCCTTTGTTTAACACTTTACCACACAACAAAATTTCAGCCTGGTACAATTTGAAAGCATTAACAGACAACAAAGTAAATGCCGTAAGAAATAGGAAATTATTCTTTGAAAGGGCAGAAAACGTGGGAAAAGGAGAAAATGCTGGTTACCAGCATTTTCTCTGTTCCCCACAATTTTTTCAAAAGTCTTTATCCTTTGGGCTGTTAACCCATAAAGCGCTGGAACTGACTTAAGTTGTTTTTGCGGACAATGTAGATCAAGATCAGACTGCACAGAATGTGCAGTCTGACCTTGGATCTTCACTGTCCGCTAATTTTTTGCACATTCTGGCCAAAACAAGCTTGAAATGACAATATTTCAAATGGTATTTCCTGTTTAAAGAGGTCCATTTCATTAATTCAGCATTCTAAGAGTTAAAACTCGGGATGGTGTGGTAAAGAGTTAAAGTCTGCCCAGATAGCTCAGTGGTTAGCATATCTGACTCATGACCTGATGGTTGCAAGTTCGATATCCGTTCGAGGCAAACTTTCTTTGCGGCGACTTTTTGCCTTTCACCTCTGATGCATGTGAGAAAAGTAGTAAGTGGCTTTGGAAAGTTGTGTCCGTACTTGTGTGGGAAAGCCAGGAAACACATGGGTGCATCACTGACCGCCATAATATGACCCGAGCTGTTAAAATGGCATTAAACTCCAATACAAACCAAAGCAAAACCTTTGTTTAAACAGCCCTAAAGAAGAAGCCTTTTGAAAACATTGTGGGTAAAGGAGAAAATGCTGGTAACCAGCATTTTCTCCTTTTCCCACAATGTTTTCTAACCTTTCAGAGATCAATTTCATCACTTGAGCCCCATCTTAGGTGTAAAAGGTGCTTAACGGGTAAAGAATTAAATTTACTACTACGTAATCCAGAGTTCCAACGACCCTGAAAGAGGAGGCTGGTGGTCACAGCTTTGATACCCGGTTAAAGCAAACTTTCTTTCTGGTGATTTTTTCCGTTTCATCTCTGATGCATGTCAGAAAAGTAGTCAGTGGCTTGGAAAGAAAATTGTGTCAGTACTGGTGTTAGAAAGCCAGAAAAAAAAATCTACGTGAAATTTGGCATCTGAAAATGCTTCCTATTTGGTTCAGTCCAAAATGGTGTTGTTTGTAAAGAGTTACGTATAAAGGAGAATTGATCTGTTTTACTTATAATTCTAGTTTTTAGCTCCACTGGCCGAAGGCCAGCGGGCTTATGTCATGGCCTGGTGTCCGTCGTCCGTCCGTCCGTCCGGTCGTCCGTCCGTCAGTCCGTCCGTCCGTGCGTTAACTTTTATTTCAAACATCTTCTTCTCTGAAACTACCCATCCGATTTTCATGAAACTTCACAGAAATGATCCTGACATGGTCCTCTTCAGAATTTCTTGAAAGAATTTGATTCCTTCAAAAACTCTGGTTGCCATGGCAACAAAACTGAAAAATATTGGAAATCTTTAAAAATCTTCTTGTCTGAAACCATAAGGCATAGGGCTACCAAGTTTGGCATGTAGCTTTATGTAGTAGACCTTTATCAAGTTTCTTCAAATTATAGCCCTGGGGTCAAAATTGGCTCTGCCCCAGGGGTCACAAGTTTTACATAGGCTTATATAGAGAAAACTTTAAAAATCTTCTTGTCTGAAACCATAAGGCATAGGGCTACCAAATTTGGCATGTAGCTTTATGTAGTAGACCTCTATCAAGTTTCTTCAAATTATAGCCCTGGGGTCAAAATTGGCTCTTCCCCAGGGGTCACAAGTTTTACATAGGCTTATATAGAGAAAACTTTAAAAATCTTCTTGTCTGAAACCATAAGGCATAGGGCTACCAAATTTGGCATGTAGCTTTATGTAGTAGACCTCTATCATGTTTCTAAAAATTATAGCCCTGGGGTCAAAATTGGCTCTTCCCCAGGGGTCACAAGTTTTATACATAGGCTTATATAGAGAAAACTTTAAAAATCTTCTTGTCTGAAACCATAAGGCCTAGAGCTACCAAATTTGGCATTTAGCTTGATCTAGTTGGAGTCTACCAAAAATGTCCAAAGTATAGTCCTGGGGTCAATTTGGCCTCATACTTGGAGGGGGGGGTTCACAAGATTTACATAGGCTTACATAGGGAAAACTTTTAAATCTTGGTGTACACAGCCATAAGGCTTAGGCTACCAAATTTTGCATATAATTATAGCATTATTTAGTGGACAGTTACAAAGAGGGCCCAAGTTACAGCTCTAGGATCAAGTTTGGCCCTGCACCAGGGATCACAAGTTTTACATGGGTTTATGGAGTGAAAAGTTCAGAAACCATCTTGTTACCAGCCATAAGGCCAAGAACTCCCACATTTGGCATGTTATTCTTCTAATACAATATTCCCCATTTAGTCAGACTGTAGCCATGAGGTCAAAGTTTTATAAAGGCTTATATAGTGAAGACTTTTCTTCGTGGTTTATATTTATAAGCCAGTGGAGCGATACAGGGCCATCATGGCCCTCTTGTTAGCTCACCTGAGCACAACGTGCTCAAGTTGAGCTATTGTGATCGCCCTATGTCCGGCGTCTGGTGTCCGTCAACAATTTCTTTAAACATCTTCTTCTCTTAAACCACTGAGCCAATCTTGATGAAACTTGGCAGGGATGTTCCTTGGGTAAAGCTCTACCAGAGTTGTTCAAAGAATTGAATTCCACCCTTAAAAAAAAAATGCAAAATCTTTGAAAATATTCTTCTCTGAAACTTGGAGGCACAGAGCTTTGATATTTGGTATGTAGCATCTCCTAGTGGACCTCTACCAAATTTGGTCATATGATGCCCCTGGGGTCAAAACTGTCCCCGCCCCGGGGATCACAAGCTCGAGCATAGTAACAAAGAAGGAAAACTTTAAAAATCTTCTCTGAAACTTGAAGGCGTAGAGCTTTGACATTTGGTATGTAGCATCTAGTGGACCTCTACCAAGTTTGTTCATATGATGCCCCTGGGGTCAAAACTGGCCCCGCCCCGTGGGTCACAAGTTGGAAAATAGGAACACTCTGGAGGCCACATTTATTGCTCAAACGACCTGAAATTTGGCCAGAATGTTTGTCTTGATGAAATATCAGATGACTTTGGATGTGGGTCACCTGGAACCATAAACTAGGTCACTAGGTCAAATTAAAGAAATACCTTTAGGGCACTCTAGAGGCCACTTTATTTGCTCAATTGCCTTGAAAATTGGTCAGAATGTTTGTGTTTATAAAATCTCACATGAGTCTGAATTTGGGTCAACTGGGGTCATAAACTAGGTCAGTTGGTCAAATTAAAGAAATAGCTAGTGGGCACTCTAGAGGCCACATTTATTATTCAGTTGATTTGAAAATTGGTTAAATTTTTCTTTTGATAAAGTCCAAAACCAGTTCAAATTTGAGTCACCTGGGGTCATAATCTAGGTCACTAGGTCAAATTAAAGAAATACCTTTAGGGCACTCTAGAGGCCACATATTTTGCTCAGTTGACTTGAAAATTGGTCAGAATGTTTGTCTTAGTGAAATATGAGTTTGAAATTGGGTCACCTGGGTTCATAAACTAGGTCACTTGGTCAAATTAAAGAAATACCTTTAAGGCACTCTACTCAGGTGAGCGATCCAGGGTCATCATGGCCCTCTTGTTTTTAGCTCCACTGGCCGAAGGCCAGCGGGCTTATGTCATGGCCTGGTGTCCGTCGTGCGTCCGTCCGTCCGGTCGTCCGTCCGTCCGTGCGTTAACTTTTATTTCAAACATCTTCTTCTCTGAAACTACCCATCCAATTTTCATGAAACTTCACAGAAATGATCCTGCCATGGTCCTCTTCAGAATTTCTTGAAAGAATTTGATTCCTTCAAAAACTCTGGTTGCCATGGCAACAAAACTGAAAAATATTGGAAATCTTTAAAAATCTTCTTGTCTGAAACCATAAGGCATAGGGCTACCAAATTTGGCATGTAGCTTTATGTAGTAGACCTCTATCAAGTTTCTTCAAATTATAGCCCTGGGGTCAAAATTGGCTCTGCCCCAGGGGTCACAAGTTTTACATAGGCTTATATAGAGAAAACTTCAAAAATCTTCTTGTCTGAAACCATAAGGCATAGGGCTACCAAATTTGGCATGTAGCTTTATGTAGTAAACCTCTATCATGTGTCTTGAAATTATAGCCCTGGGGTCAAAATTGGCTCTGCCCCAGGGGTCACAAGTTTTACATAGGCTTATATAGAGAAAACTTTAAAAATCTTCCTGTACCTGTGCCATAAGGCCTAGAGCTACCAAATTTTGCATTTAACTTGATCTAGTTGGGGTCTACCAAAAGTGCCCAAATTATAGTCCTGGGGTCAATTTGGCCTCATGCTGGGGGGGGGGGGTTCACAAGATTTACATAGGCTTACATAGGGAAAACTTTTAAATCTTGGTGTACATAGCCATAAGGCTTAGGCTACCAAATTTTGCATAATTATAGCATTATCTAGTGGACAACTACAAAGAGGGCCCAAGTTACAGCCCTAGGATCAAGTTTGGCCCTGCACCAGGGGTCACAAGTTTTACATGGGTTTATTGAGTGAAAAGTTCAGAAACCGTCTTGTTACTAGCCATAAGGCCAAGAACTCCCAAATTTGGCATGTTATTCTTCTAATACACATATTCCCCATTTAGTCCGACTGTAGCCCTGGGGTCAAAGTTTTATGAGGGCTTATATAGTAAAGACTTCTCTTCATGGTTTATATTTATAAGCCAGTGGAGCGATACAGGGCCATCATGGCCCTCTTGTTGTATGTTTGTCTTTTTCTTTTTTGCATCATGAGTTCATGCTAGAAAAAAATGCAAAATCAATGACAGTAGAGCAATTCAGGCCCTCAAGGCCTCTAGTTTTTAGCTCCACTGGCCAAAGGCCAGCGGGCTAATGTCATGGCCCGGTGTCCGTCGTGCGTCCGTCCGTCCGTCTGTGCGTTAACTTTTATTTCAAACATCTTCTTCTCTGAAACTACCCATCCAGTTTTCATGAAACTTCACAGAAATGATCCTGCCATGGTCCTCTTCAGAATTTCTTGAAAGAATTTGATTCCTTCAAAATCTCTGGTTGCCATGGCAACAAAACTGAAAAATATGGGAAATCTTTAAAAATCTTCTTGTCGGAAACCATAAGGCATAGGGCTACCAAATTTGGCATGTAGCTTTATGTAGTAGACCTCTATCAAGTTTCTTCAAATTATAGCCCTGGGGTCAAAATTTGCTCTGCCCCAGGGGTCACAAGTTTTACATAGGCTTATATAGAGAAATCTTTAAAAATCTTCTTGTCGGAAACCATAAGGCATAGGGCTACCAAATTTGGCATGTAGCTTTATGTAGTAGACCTCTATCAAGTTTCTTCAAATTATAGCCCTGGGGTCAAAATTGGCTCTGCCCCAGGGGTCACAAGTTTTACATAGGCTTATATAGAGAAAACTTTAAAAATCTTCCTGTACCTAGCCATAAGGCCTAGAGCTACCAAATTTTGCATGTAGCTATATCTAGTGGGCCTCTACCAAGCGGGCCAAAATTTTAGCCCTGGGGTCAAAATTGGCCCCACCGCAGGGGTCACAAGTTTTACATGGGCTTACATAGTGACAACTTAAGAAATCTTCCTGTTTTGATTTTTTTTTAAAATTAGCCTTGCATCAGGGGTCTTATGTTTTACAGAGGCTTCATATGGACAAAACTTGAAAATCACCTTATTTTTATGGCTTTAACTTGTGGACCTCTACCAGGGTTCAAGTAATTAAATAGCTGTGGGATCAAAAATGGCTTTGCCCTGCGGGTCTCAACTTTCATATGGGCTTTTACAGAGAAAACTTTGTAAGTCTTCATTTTGAAACCATTTGGCTCAGCATTGAAATGTTTATTATTTATGGTTTATATTTATAAGCCAGTGGAGCGATACAGGGCCATCATGGCCCTCTTGTTTCTTAACGCTTTACCACACAACCACATTTTAGACTGGTCCAAATTGAAAGCACTTGCAGACGACAAATCAGATGTTTCTAAATTAGCAGAATTTGTCTTTGAAAGGGTAGAAAACATTATTGGAATAAGAGAAAATGCTGGTTACCAGCTTTTCTCTTTTTCCCACAATGTTTTCGAAAGGCCTCTTCCTGAGGGTTGTTACAACTCAGAATTGTGTGGTATAGAGTTAACCCTTTACCACACAATCCCGACTTTTAACGACCCTGAGAAAGAGGCCTTTCGAAAACATTGTGGGAAAAGGAGAAAATGCTGATAACCAGCATTTTCTCCTTTTCCCACAATATTTTCTAACCTATCAATGAGAAATTTCATCATTTGGGCCTCCTTTAATTTGTCGTCGGAAATGCTTTCAATTTGGACCAGTCTAAAATTTTGTCATTTGGTAAAGAGTTGAGTAAATTTTTGCTAACCTCCCTCATGTTTACAGAGGCTGAACTTTATTGATGTTGCCACTGGTTCATTGGGACAGGGCTTAAGCTGTGCAGCAGGCATGGCTTATATTGGAAAGAACCTTGACAAGACCGAGTAAGTGTTCCCTTTCCTTTGTATTCTGGATCATTGATGTATTTCTACAACATCCACAAGGCTGAGCAATTTCACCCTTTACCACACAATCCAGGCTTTTAACAACCCTGTGGACAAAACTTTTGGAAACATTGTGGGAAAAGGGGGAAATGCTGGTAACCAGCATTTTCTTCTTTTCCTACGATGTTTTCTAGCCCATGAAAGACAAATTTCATGTTTTGAGTCACATTTAATTTGTTGTCTGTAGATGCTTTCAATGTAAACAAATCTAAGATTTTGTTGTTTATTAACCCTTTACCGCACAATGCCGCCTATTGTACACCCCTGGAAAAGAAGCCTTTTGAAAAGATTGCAGGAAAAGGAGAAAATGCTGGTAACCAGCATTTTCTCCTTTTCCCACAATGTTTTCTACCCTATGAAAGAAAAATTGCACCATTTGAGCCACATTGAAATTGTCGTCTGCAAATGCTTTCAATTTGGACAAGGCTAAAATTTTATCGTCTGGTAAAAGGTTAAAGAGTTAACTCCTTATTAGAGGATAAAATTTTAGATTTGTCCAGCATGAAAGCATTTGCTGACAACAAATTATGTGTGGCTCAAATGATAGGGGTTGTCTTTTAAAGGACAGATAACATTGTAGGAAAATAAGAAAATGCTGGTTACCAACATCTTTCCCATCAGATGTGTTAACCCTTTACCATACAGATAGATTTTACCCTTGTTCAAATTGAAAGCATTTTCAGAAGACGAATTACTTGTGGATCAAATGATTGGATTTGTCTCTGAAAGTTTAGAAAACAATGTGGACAAAGGAGAAAATGCTGGTTACCAAAATGTTCTCCTTTTCCCACAATGTTTTCAAAAGTCTTTTTCCTCAGGCTCCTTAAAACTAGAGATATGTGGTATACAGTTAAGTCTTTACTTGACACCATACTTTTTAGACTTGCCAAGTTTGAAAGCCTTTGCAGACAAAGAATTTTTGAAGCCCCCTGAGAAAATTTTTGAATTATGGACGCTGCTATATGCATTTAAAATGAATTTCTGGATGCGCTTGAGGCCAGATTTCATTAGTTTTGGGCACAAAGTTTGGCTATGGCCATGGCTTTCAGTCAAACTACATTGGCCAAAAACTTCTCTGCTCCAGCTTTGGGAACCAAAACATCTTGTGCTGATTTGGAACAAGCAGCACTTGTGTATCCATAACATCTTCGCAAGCCAAGGTGACAGTCACTATGTGCATCTTCCCCCTTGGCTGATCGAGTCGAAATTTGTTAGCTTCGCAATACGTGTGATCATTGGTTTCAGTCAGGACCGAAAGCACCAGTCAAATGGTGCGTTACATTTGCTATCCAACATCAGCAGAACTTAAATAAAAATGGCGATCACAGGAGAAAGTTGTTAGATATGCTGGAAATTATTACCATAAAAGTTCAGACGAACAATATTTTCTGCAACATGCACTGTCACAAATCAATTAAATGAAGTTTAGGATACATCCCAGCACCAGATGGTGGACTGTCAAAGTATTTGTGTGGCTTTTGTTTCGCGAAACTTAATAAGATTTCAAAAATAGATTTTGACTTGATAAATCATCTGTCAAGTTTGCGATCTGAAAAGCAGTCAGTTGTTGGCAAATTATGGAGAAAGCATGCTGAACAAACTATCCTCGGACCAAACCTTAGTGGCCAATTGTCAAGGACCCTGTTAAAACAACAACACCAAAGTGCTTAAGAGATCATAGCCAAACACCTAGACAGGTAAAAAAGCCTTTGACGAAAGGCTGAAAGAGTTATTTCGTTTGATTGGTTTTTGATGACGTAAATCTAGGGGTGATAACAATCAAAATCCAGTAGGTGGCACATGGCCGTGTTTACAAATTTCGACTCGATCAGCCAAGGGGTAAGATCCACGTAGTGATCGTCACTTTGGATCGCGAAGATGATCCATAATGGAATAACAACATTGACACGGAACTTTCGGTACTGTCTCAGCAGTTAGAATTCTCATATGTATAAAAAGTGTTTTAAACATACTTTGCCGCACAACATATTCTTTGGTTTAGAATAATTAAAAAAATACATTGATTAAAACTCTCTTCTGTTGGGCTGAGGAAAACAAGCTGCTGGATTTTTTTTCATAGCATTGTTGGTAGAAAAAAAAATCAAAACAAAGAAGTTCTTTAATACATTCTGGATCAATGACTTTGTCATATCTTTGATAAATCACCCATTGAAAGTAATCCTTGAACAATTATGAAATATATTAAGCAGGTGTCATTATAGTAATTGCATTGTTTTTCATGGTGTGTGATTGGTTGTCTCAACACCTTGGCCAGGTCTGTAAATGACACCATCAACGAGCATTATTGATAATTTCATCAATAAATTGCTGCACTTTTGATGACCTTGACTAGCATTTTCTTCTCTTCAGTCAGTGTTTCTACAGTTAAAAAAAAATCCCATGGGTTCAGCTACATAACTCTTTACCAAATGACAATATTTTAGACTGGTCCAAATTGAAAGAAATTGCAGATGACAAATCAAATGTGACTCAAAAATTGAAATTTGTTTTGGGAAAGGTAGAAAACATTATGGGAAAAGGAGAAAATGCTGATTACCAGCATTTTCTCCTTTTCCCACAATGTTTTCGAAAGGCTTCTTTTTCAGGGTCGTTAAAAGTCGGGATTGTGTGGTAAAGAGTTAAATTGTAATCTGCAAATGATTTTTTGATTAGGACAAGCCTAAAACTTTGTCCTCTGGTAAGGAGTTACAAGTAAATAACAGAGACCATTGTATGATTTTTTTTTTTTTCCTGTACAGTTTTCGAGTATACTGCATTGTTGGTGATGGTGAAAGCGCTGAAGGCTCCATCTGGGAAGCTATGTCATTCTCAAGTCACTATAAATTAGACAACCTAGTCTGCATTTTTGATGTGAACAGACTTGGTCAAAGTGAGGAAGCCCCACTGCAACACAATACAGATGTGTATAGAAAGAGAGCTGAGGCCTTTGGGTATGTATCATTTATTTTTGATAATGAAACCTTTGCCAAACAAAAATATTTTACTCTTTCAAATTGAGAATATCTGGGTCAAATAGTTTTTGTTTAGTCTGTTTGTGTGTCTGTCTGTGTGTCTGTCTCTGTCTGGCTGGCTGGCTGGCGACAGGTCATGAGCAAGAGTCATATTCATAGGTTGAAGGTAAAGGTCACAGCAAAGTCAAATGAGGGGGGAGGGGGGCTAGTGTTTGCGTCATGCCTGTAAATTTTCAATTATGAATGAATTTTAGAATAAGTTTGCAGCATTGTCAACTCTATGAATCCGAAATTACTTTACTCAGGTGAGCATGTTAGGACCAATGGCCCTCTTGTCTACTTATGCTTTCTACTCTGTCACAGATGAATCCCATAATTTAACCCTTTACCAATCACCTGTTTTCATGTTCCTAAGGAAGAGGCCTTTTGAAAACATTGTGGGAAAAGGAGAAAATGCTGGTAACCAGCATTTTCTCCTTTTCCCACACTGTTTTCTGTCCTATCAAAAAACATTAAGTTCATTTGTACCACTTTCAAATTTGTCATCTGCAGATTCTTTCAATTTGGAAGGGGCTAGAATTTGTTGTTTGGGAAAGGGTTAAGCCACATTCCATTTGTTGTCTGCATGTGCTTTCAGTACAGACTAGTCTTAAATTTTAATGTTTGGTAAAGAGCAAACTCTTCACGAAACAAACCCAAGTTTTAATGACCCTGAAAAAGAAGGCTTTTGAATTGAAAACTTTATGGGAAAAGGAGAAAATGTTGGTAACCAGCATTTTCTCCTTTTCCCACAATGTTTTGTACTGTATCATGAACAGAAATCAGTATTTAGTAAACTTTATATTTGTTGTTTGCAAATAATTTCAATGAAGACTAGTCCATAATTCTGTCATTTGGAAAGGGGTGGAAGGGTTCATTAACTTCAGATACTTGGATTTTGTGTATTTGCAGCTGGAATACTTATGAATTGGATGGACATTCTGTGGAAGATCTTTGCAAAGCTTTCCACGATGCAGCCTCCGTTAAAGGAAAACCAACTTGCATCATAGCTAAGACTTTTAAGGGCAAGGGCTTCCCTGGTAAGATATTTAACCCTTTACCAGAAAATCCTTAGTTTCAATGACTTTAAAGAAGGAGTCTGTTGAATAAATTGTGGAAAAAAGAGAAAATGCTGGTAGCCAGCATTTTCTCTCGTTCCCACGATGTTTTCAGACCTTCATATTGATTCACATTTGATACGTTGTCTGCAAATGCTCAGTGGTTAGCATATCTGACTTGTGACTTGGTGGTTGCGAGTTTGATACCTGGTTGGGGCAAACTTTCTTTCCAGCAATTTTTCTCCTCTTACCTCTGGTTCATATGGGAAAAGTAGTCAGTGGCTTAGAAAGAAAGTTGTGTCCATACTGGTGTGAGAAAGCCAGGAAATGCATGCATAGGTGCACTGACCGCCGTGATATGACTTCCACCTGTTAAAAAGGCGTTAAACTCCAATACAAACAAACAAATTGTCTGCAAATGCTTCTAATATGGACAAATCTTAAATGTTGTCGTCTGGTATATACCTAATATTTTAGCACACATTCCGGAGTCTTTACGACTCTGACAGAGAAGGCCTTTGAAAACACTGTGGGAAAAGAAGAAAATGCTTGTAACCAGCATTTTCTTGTTTACCCACAATGTTTTCTACCCTTCCATGGACAAATTCCATCATCTGAGACTTCGTATGTCTTCTGCAGATGCACTCCTTATGGATGAGGCCAAAATTTTGTCATGTGGAAAATGGTTAAGCCTTTACCACACAACAAAATTTTGGACTTGTCCATGTAGGCACATGCAGATGACATTTTAATTGTGACACAAATGACGGGAGCAGTCTTTGAAAGGGTGGACAATGTTGTGGGTAGAGGAGGAAATATTGGGCAACTACAGGGCTAACCCTGGGTAAAAAATTCTTTTAGCCAGCTATTTAGCCAATTGGAAAAATCTTTAGCCAGTGTCATTGACTTGTAGCCAACCTTTTAGCCAAGACAGGAAATCAAATAACAGAAAACAAACATTTATTTATTGCTTTAACCCTTTACCACACAATCCCGACTTTTAACGACCCTGAGGATGAGGCCTGTTGAAAACATTGTGGGAAAAGGAGAAAATACTGGTAACCAGCATTTTCTCCTTTTCCCACAATATTTTCTACTCCCCAAAAACAAATTTTCAATTTTTGATTCACATTTATTTTGTCATCTGTAAAAGCTTTCAATTTCAACTGGTCTAAAATTTTGTCATTTGGTAAAGGGTTAATTTGTAAAAATGAGGTTCTTTTTACAGTTGCATATATATAAGCAAGCACATAATGAATTCTAGTGCAATTCTAGCAAGTAATGAATTGTAAGAACTGATGAGAATGACAGTCTATAACAACAGTGCTGCTGTCACAGCCATTTGTCTTTTACTGGTTTGCTGTCATCTTGGCACTTTTCATTGATGTGGAAAGAAACTCTGCTGGCTTCCATAACATCTCTGTGATTGAAGAATTTTCATCAGCTAAAGTCTGAGTGGCCTACCCCAGCAAATTATTTAGATCAAAATCACCCTGCAGTCATGCATTCTGATTAAGGTCAACCCTACCCACTTTCAACTACAACTGCTGTCTGTCTTTGGAGACATTACAACAGAATTTTCTTGCCTTGAATTCATTTTTCAATAATTCAAGTTAAAAGAGACAAAGTGATACATAGAAATTTGACTTGCCTTTACTTTTTTCGTGTTTCGACAAATTGTCTTTTTTCATGGTTGTGCAGCCAGCTGTGAAAGAGTCTGTTTTTTGAACCTTTATGCATAAATTACACAACTTGTATTTTGGTTTTGGATCATACTGCAGCCATTCATAAGAATTGAGACAAACTTGTTAAAATGATCTCATTTAATTGTAGGATTTTTTTTGTTTGTTTCGATGAAGGATTGGTACACTCATATTCTGGTTCCAAAGACTGCTTCGTACGAGAAGAAGCCATTTTTGTTTCTGTTTGAACCCAGCATGTAGAATGTGACAGTTTTGTAAAGAAATAATGCTTATCATGAATAATGAAAAAATAACAGTGTTCTTTAATCATATCTTACTACTCTTTGAAGAGAAAACTCTATTATCAACTTAACATACATGAAATTCTGTTTGTTAAACTGATGAATCACCGACTAAGGGCATTGTAAGGGTATTGTAAATAAATCACTGAACATGTCACACACATTCATCCAATTAGAAGAGGAATCAACATTAATCTACAGATTGATATGTTATCCAATTTAGGCCTGATGAATTCCCAACTGACTGTAGCCTGGGTTCCAGTCAGATGGTTTTTTCCTGTTTGACATTCGGATGTCACTTTGTCAAAAATGACAGCCTGGGGACATTCAAGGGGGTTTCCTGTGATTTACAATTTTTTGGATAATCTAAGTAAAGGTAACCATTCTTCGCGTGACATTACAAGGGTGTTGATAATGAGGAATTACAGAGAGGTCGAGGCTGCATCAATCTTCTTCTCAAAGGAAACAAAATTTACACCACTGTGACCTTCAGTGACACAACAACAACTTTTAAAAAGCTTTAATCTTGTTACACCCAAAAGATTTACTGCTATTGTAAAGTAGTTCCCAAACTCATTGTGATGGGATGGAATGAATAAAACATATGAAATTTGTCCTTTCCATACAAGTTTGGGAAAACGGTCCAAAACGTAGAAATAACAAAAAATTAAACCTAGTATCATAATCAGTGCACAAAAAAAAAATTGAGTTTGCATACTGCTGCAATTTACAGTGATTGAAAAGGTATTGGGAAACCGAGAAACTACTTAAAATTGTCAGGCATTTGTCACCCTTCCTACTTTGTTTTTAAAAATGTCAAAAAATAGCACTTTTGAATGGGTTAAATATTAGTGAATGTCTGTCACATGACGGTTAAATTTACACTGGCAAGTCAAGTTATATTGATGGTTGAGATTCAAGCATATACATTCATGTATCTATCCATGTGCACATTTAAAAAATGCATCAGTCTTTCTATTAAATTGGGATGTGATCACCGGCTTCATGCTGCATGGCAAAGGTAAACTTTTGGAAACCAAATAAAAAGGGGGGGGGGAAATATGCCGACTTTGCATTTGAAAAAGATATGATTTTTTTTTTGTAACTCGACTGAGCACGAAGTGCTCAAGGTGTGCATTTGTGATCCTGCTGTGTCTGTCGTCTGTTGTGTGGCATCCATGGTCCAGGCGTCAACAATTACCTTGTGTGCATTCTAGAGACCACCAGCGGAAGAGGAATGAATCCCATGGCAATGACAATCATCATTCACTGAAAAGAAATTGGCTGAGCTTTGGATTCAAATCAGCAACCCCTTTGTAGCAGAGAATAAAAGCCCTAAAAATTTATATTGATTATTATCTTTTGTCAACATTTGTCAGATCTTCTAGTAAGAATTTGCTCTGGTGTTTTCGAAGAAAACATCCAGGTATTTTCATAGCCCATTCTTTTGTGTTGTTGTTGTGCAAAAACTTTGACACTTCAAAATATGTGTCATTACTGACATTATTTACTTTGAATTTGATCTGGTCGTTAACTATTAAAAGTAGAATCCATACAACAGGGGCAGGTAACCATCATTTTACACAGTTATACTCATTTTTTGACTCAGAATTTTCACAGAAAATCTTTTAATTCTGAATGCACTTGCAGCCATGCGTCCACACCCACATTTGGTCTTCTTGTTGCATGTCTAGCTCTGTTGTTGAGAAATATTGTTTTACACTTTTGACGACAACTGGAAAATGAGTTGTACAGATGTGAATATACAACGCTTGCATAGATCTGGATTCTGATAGGGGAGAAGCTGACTCTCAAAATGAAACTCAAGGAAGAAAAAAAATGATGTAACTAAACAAAAATAGATGTAGATCAGGGGTGTGGATTTCCTATGCCCAACTTATCCAACTCGGGACTTTTTGCTAAAAGACAAGTAGATTTTCCCAGATCATTTGTCTGCAGGCAAGTGAATTTCGGAGCCAAACCAAATTAGGAAATGCCATATTTATAACAATGACGATCCTCAAACGTTCTGTCTGTTCCAAGTTTGCATAATCCATGTTAAAATAAACAGCCTCAAAGTACAAACTACATGTATTGTCTTTTGCAAATACAAAGTGGATAAGTTTCAAATGTTGTCTTCTGGTGAATGGTAAATAAATCATGATCGAAATTATTTTTGGGGGTAACATTTATTGATTATCACTTACCATCACATTTTTGTTTTTTGTTACAATGTTGGTAAAATAGATTCTAACAACAGAAAATACAGATCTATATGAAACTTTTTATTCATTTTGCAAAAAGTGGTCGTAGTAGAAATCTCATGTGGTCAAGTGAAAATTGCAAGTAACTGGTCCACTTGTCTATTAACTCTTTACCACACAATCCCGGGTTTTAATGACTCCAAAAGAGAAGGCTTTGGAAAACACTGTGGGAAAAGGAGAAAATGCTGCATTTATTCCTTTTCCCACAGTGTTTTCTACCCATCAAATACATAAATCACCATTTAGGCCATATTTAATTTGTTGTCTGCAAATGTTTTCGATTTAGTCCACTCCAAAATTTTGTCGTTTGGTAAAGAGTTAAAGAATGTTAGTGTGAAACCCTGCTCTGTCTTTGCATCTGTCCATTCTGTATGTGTCTATCTCTGCCCCATCTTTCGGTCAGTCACTTCTTTCTGTTTCACTACATTTTTAGCTCACCTGAGCACAAAGTGCTCATGGTGAGCTATTGTGATCGTGCTGTGGCCGTCGTCCATCGTGCGGTGTGCGTCGTGCGTCTTCCGTCGTCCGTCGTCAACTTTTTACCTTGTGTACGCTCTAGAGGCCACATTTTCAGTCCAATCCTCATGAAACTTGGTCAGAATGTTTGTCTTGATAAAAGCTCGGACGAGTTCGAAATTGGGTCATGTGGGGTCAAAAACTAGGCCACTAGGTCAAATCTTAGAAAATCCTTGTGTACGTACTAGAGGCCACATTTTCGGTCAGATACTTGTGAAATTTGGTCAGAATGTTTGCCTTTATAAAATCTCGGACGAGTTTAAAATTGGGTCATGTGCAGTCAAAAACTAGGTCAAATCTTAGAAAAACATTGTGTACGCTCTAGAGGCCACATTTTCACTCCGATTCTCATGAAATTTGGTGAGAATGTTTGTCTTGATAAAGTCTCAGACGAGTTCGAAATTGGGTCATGTGGGGTCAAAAACCAGGTCACTAGGTCAAATCTTAGAAAAACCTTGTGTACGCTCTAGAGGCCACATTTTCGGTCAGATACTTGTGAAATATGGTCAGAATGTTTGTCTTGATAAAATCTCGGACAAGTTTGAAATTGGGTTGTGTGGGGTCAAAAACTAGGTCACTAGGTCCAATCTTAGAAAAAGCTTTTGTACACTATAGAGGCCACATTTTCAGTCCAATACTCTTGAAAAATGGTCAGAATGTTTTTTTTGATTATATCTTGAAATAGAACGAAAATGTGCCATGTTGGGTCAAAAACTAGGTCACCAGGTCAAATCTAAGAAAAACGTTGTGTATGCTGTAGAGGCCATATTTTCTGTTCAGTACTCTTGAAAGTTGGTCAGAATATCTCTGACTAGTTTGAAAATGGGTCATGTCAGGTGAAAAACTAGGTCACTAGGTCAAATCCTAGAAAAACCTTGTGTAAGCTCCAGAAGCCACATTTTCTGTCTGATACTCTTGAAAGTTGGTCAGAATGTTTGTCTCGATGATATCTCAGTCGAATTTGAAAATGGGTCATGTTGGGTCAAAAACTAGGTCACCTGGTCAAATGTTAGAAAAACCATGTGTACACTGTTGTGGGCACATTTTTTGTTCAATACTCTTTTAAAGTTGCTCAGAATGTTTGCCTTGGTAATATCTTGGATGAGTTTGAAAATGGGTCATGTTGGGTCAAAATCAAGGTCACTAGGTCAGATCTTAGAAAAACCTTGTGTACGCTGTAGAGGCCACATTTTCAGTCCAATACTCTTGAAATTTGGTAAGAATGTTTGTCCTGATGATATCTTGGACCAGTTTGAAAATGTGTCATGTTGGCTGAAAAACTAGGTCAATAGGTCAAATCTTAGAAAAACCTAGTGTACGAATGACTCTCAGAAAGAAGCCTTTTGAAAACACTGTTTGAAAATGAGAAAATGCTGTTATCCAGCATTTTTTCCCTTTTTCACAATGTTTTCTACCCCTTTGAGAGACCAATCCCACAGCTTGATCCACATATTATCTGTTTTATGCAGAAGGTTCAGACTGATGAGTTTAAAATTTTATTGTTTGGTAATACACATATCTCACAAGACGTTGAAAATTGGTTGTGCTTGGTCAAAAGGCTCAGGTGAGCGACTCCAGGGCCATTATGGCCCTCTTGTATATCAGCAGAACTGATGCCGTTTATACAACAAAACAAAATGAATAGCTGCATGTCTGTCATTTTATAATTTCAGGTATTGAGGATGAACTTGGATGGCATGGTAAGGCCCTTGGTGGTAAAGCTGCTAAGACCCTAGAAGCTCTTAAAAAATGCATGACAAATGGAAATGGTCCATGGACAAGTCTCATACCGCAGTTAACATTAAAGGCTCCTGATGCTAATATCAAGGGCATAGCACTGTCCAAGCCTCCCAGCTACACTTTAGGAGAAAAGGTTGGTAAATATTTCCTTGCATTGTCATGCAATAAAAACTAAGGAAATCTTGATACTTATACCCCCCACCTACGAAGTAGAGGGGGGTATACTGGTTTCACCAGGACTGTCTGTCTTTCCGTCAATCTGTCTGTCTTGTTGTCATTTCTGTGCTCTATCTCAAAAGCCTTTTGACCTAGGACCCTGAAACTTTATACAAGTGTTGCTCATGACCAAAGGAGGTGCCCTATTGTTTTGGGGTTACCAGGGTCAAAGGTCACAGGTGAGTTTTGAAAATCGTTTCCGTGCTCTAATTGAATAGCTGTTTTACCTAGGATCCTGAAACTTTATACAAGTGTTGCTCATGACCCATGTTTTTGGATCACATTGGTCAAAGGTCAAGGCCACAGGTGACCTAGATTCTGTGCTCTAACTCAATAGCTGTTTTACCTAGAACCCTGAAACTTAATACAAGTGTTGCTTATGACCAAACGAGGTACCCTATTGTTTAGGGGTCACATGGGTCAAAGTTCAAGGTCACTGGTGATCCTTGTCTTGAAAATCATTTTCTATCTGTGATTGTGCTGCTTTAGTGACAAGGTGCTGTTAGGGGTATTTGTCTGCTTTGCGACAGTTCTAGTTCATACCTGCAAAACTAGTTTTAGTTAACCCTTTATCAAATTGATACAATGTTTTCAATAAGAAAAGGAAGAAGGTTTTAAAAAACATTGTGAGAAAAGAAGCAGCTGCTGGCAACCAGCATTTTCTCCTTTTCCTACAAGGTGTTCTACCAATTTAACCCTTTACAATACAATGCCGCCTCTTTAACGCCCCTGGGAAAGCAGCCTTTTGAAAACATTGTGAGAAAAGGAGAAAATGCTGGTAACCAGCATTTTCTCCTTTTCCCACAATGTTTTCTACTCTATCAAAGAAAAATTGCACCATTTGAGCCACACTGAAATTGTCGTCTGCAAATGATTTCAATGTGACCAAGGCTAAAGTTTTGTCGTCTGGTAAAGGGTTAAAGACAACTTATTATTTGAGTCACATTCATTTATAAACTGCACATACTTTCAGTATGGACAAGTCTGGGATGTTACATTTTTCGTCTTGTAAGTTTATTTGCATTATTTTGCTTGAAGAGGCATTGTCATGGGAAAACTTATTCTCTGTCAATTTTAATTCTTTACCAAATGACGAAACAGCAGAGTTGTCTAAACCGAAAGACTTTACATGCATCAGTTTAACTCTACCAAAGGACAGAATTTTGGACTCAAACAAATTTAAAGCATTTGCAGACGACAAATTAAATGATGATTTCTGTCTTTGATATGGTAGAAAAGATTGTGGGAAAAGGGGAAAATGCTTGTCACCAGCTTTTTTAGCTCACCTGAGCATGAAGTGCTCAGGGTGAGCTAAAAAAGCTGGTGCTGTGTCTGGCGTCCATCGTGCGTCAAATGTTATCCAGGTGTCAACAGTTACCTTATATGCACTCTGGAGGCTACATTTTTAGTCATATACTCATGAAACTTGGTCTAATTGTTTGTCTTGATAATATCTCGGGTAAGTACGAAATTTGGTCATGTCTGGTCAAAAAGTAGGTCATTGGGCTAAATCTAAGAAAAACCTTGTGTGCACTCTAGAGGACACATTTTCAGCCTGATACTCTTGAATCTTGGTCAGAACGTTTGTCTTGATAATATCTTGGACAAGTTTGAAATTGGGTCATGTCGGGTCAAAAAGTAGGTCACTGGGCCAAATCTTAGAAAAACATTGTGTGCACTCTAGAGGCCACATTTTCAGTATGATACTCTTGAATCTTGGTCAGAACGTTTGTCTTGATAATATCTTGGACAAGTTTGAAATTGGGTCATGTCGGGTCAAAAAGTAGGTCACTGGGCCAAATCTTAGAAAAACCTTATGTGCACTCTAGAGGCCACATTTTCAGCCTGAAACACATGAAAGTTGGATAGTCTCTTTGTCTTGATGATATCTCAGACAGATTTGAAATTGGGTCATAAAGTAGGTCACTGGACTAAATCTTACAAAAACCTTGTGTGCACTCTAGAGGCCACATTTTCAGCCTGATACTCATGAAAAGTTGGATAGAATGTTTGTCTTGATAATATGTGGGACAAGTTTGAAATTGGGTCATGTTTGGTCAAAAAGTAGGTCACTGGGCTAAATCTTAGAAAAACCTTGTGTGTACTCTAGAGGCCACATTTGTTGTTGGATACTCATGAAACTAGGTCAGATTGTCTGTCTTGATGATATCTCAGACAAGTTTGAATTTGGGTTATGTTTGGTCAAAAAAGAGGTCACTGGGCCAAATCTTAAGAAAACCTGGGTGCTCCATAGAGGCCACATTTTTTCAGCCCTATAATGATAAAGATTGGTCAGAATGTTTATCTTGTTGATATCTCAGACAAGTTTTAAAGTGGGTCATGTTGGGGAAAAAGGTAGGTCACATGGTCAAATCTTAGATAAACCTTGAGTGCACTCTAGAGGCCACATTTTCAGCCTGATTCTCATGAAACTTGGTCAGAAAGTTTGCCTTGATGATATTTTGGACAAGTTTCAATGTGGGTCTTATCTGGTTACAAGCATTTTCTCCATATCCCACTATGTATTCAAAAGCTTCCTCCATTGTTGTTACTAGGGGTTGTGTAGTAAAAGGTTAAAGAACTGGTTCTAAAAAAGTCCAGAAAAATATGAACTGAAATAGAAAGTTTCTGCATTTAATCCCCCGCCGCAGAGCTGAGTGAGGTGATAGGAGTAGTGTCTGTGAGTCTGTCTGTAATTTTTTTTGTCCCCTTCATGTCTCTCTAACCTTATTTTGAAGATATTTGACTCTTTACCAAACGACAAACTTTTAGACTGGTCCAAATTGAAAACATTTACAGATGACAAATTGAAGGTGGTGCAAATGATGAAATTTGCCATAGATAGGTTAGAAAACATTGTTGGAAAGGAAGAAAGTGCTGGTTATCAGCATTTTCTCCTTTTCCCACAATGTTTTCAAAAGGCCTCTTTCTCAAGGTCATTAAAAGTCGGGATTGTGTGGTAAAGGGTTAAACTGTATTCACCCTGATCAGAAAATGTGTAAAGCAGACATGTAAGACGCCAAGCAGAGGGTCAAAGGTTACATGCTTAAAAATAATGTGCACTCAATAACTCTTACACCCTAGGCCTAATTGTTAAAATATTGCACATTTCTGCACTTTGACGAGACACCATGCAGAGCCTAAGTTTCAGAATCTAATCTCCAAGCTCAAGGTCTCTGCAGAGTGTGAAAGGTCACATGCTCATAAAGCTTGTCTATAACTTTCGAACCCTGGCCTGATTTTTAAGGTATTTCCTATACAAATCATGTGCAGTTTGATGAGATGTGCAGGACCAAGGTTTCAAAAGCAAGTCTGTTTGTCTGTAACATTGTTTTGCCTGCATGGTTGAAAGTTTTCAGGGATTATTCATGATTTCAGGATGTTTAGGCCATCCAAAAGGCCACTTTTGCTTCATTTCATCGTTAAAATGGTTAAGTTTGTAGGATTTCAGGATTTTCGACTCCACTGGCCAAAAGCCAGTGAGCTTAATTCTTTACCACACAATTCCTAGTTTTAACGACCCAAGGAAAAAGGACTTTTGAAAACAAAGTTGGAAAAGGATAAAATGCTGGTAATCAGCATTTTCTCCTTTTCCCACAATGTTTTCTATCCTGTGAAAGACAAATTTCATTTTTTGAGTAGCATTTAATATGTCGTCTGCAATTGCTTTCAATTTGGACCAGTCTAAAATTGTGTAGTTTGGTAAAGAGTTAAGTCATGGCCCTGTGTCTGTGATGCACCTGTAAGTGCAAGCATGTGTGAACTCGTATTTCAAAACATCTCTGAAACTACCCGTCAAATTTTGATGAAACATCACAGAAATGATCCTTCTATAGTCCTCTTCAGAATTTCCTCAAATAGTTTGATTCCAGGCAAAACCGGTTGCCATAGCAACAAAACTGAAAACTATTGAAAATCTTTAAAAATCTTCTTGTCCAAAACTATAAGGCCTAGGGCTTATAAAGCAAAAACTAAAAATGTCCTTGTTCCTAGCCATAAAGCATAGGACTTCCAAATTTGGTACTGGGGTCACAAGTTTAACGTAGGCTTAAATAGTGACAATTTCTTTTGTCTATTTTTAGCTCACCTGAGCACAACGTGAGCTATTGTGATTACCCTATGTCCGGCGTCTGTCAACAATTTCTTTAAACATCTTCTTCTCCTAAACCACTGGGCCAATCTTGATGAAACTTGGCAGGGATGTTTCTTGGGTGAAGCTGTACCAAAGTTGTTCAAAGAATTGGAATTCCACCCTTAACTCTGATTGCCATGGCAACAAAAAAGAAAAAAATGCAAAATCTTCGAAAATCTTCTTCTCTGAAACTAAAAGGCACAGAGCTTTGAAATATGGTATGTAGCATCTCCTAGTGGACCTCTACCAAGTTTGTTCATATGATGCCCCTGGGGTCAAAACTGGCCCTGTCCCGGGGGTCAGAAGTTTGAACATAGCAACAGAGAAGGAAAACTTTAAAAACCTTCTTCTCTAAAACTAGAAGGCCTAGAGCTTTGATATTTGGTATGTAGCATCTCCTAGTAGACCTCCACCAAGTTTGTTCATATGATGCCGCTGGGGTCAAAACTGGCCCCGCCCCAGGGGTCACAAGTTCGAACATAGGAACAAAGAAGGAAAACTTTAAATTTCGTTTTCTCTTCAACGGGAAGGTGTAGAGCTTTGATATTTGGTATGTAGCATCTCCTAGTGAACCTCTACCAAGTTTGTTCCAAGGATGCTGCTTGGGTCAAAACTGGCCCAGCCCCGGGGGTCACAAGTTCGAACATAGGAACAAAGAAGGAAAACTTTAAAATAATTTTTTGAAACTGGAAGGCGTAGAGCTTTGATATTTGGTATGTAGTGATTCTCTTCTAAGTCTGTTTGCCCATCTAAGCACAATGAATTCATTGAGTTCAAAATTGGGTCATCTTGGGTCATAAACTAGGTCAAATTAAAGAAATACCTTGTTGGCACTCTCGAGGCCACATTATTTGCTCAATTGCCTTGAAAATTGGTCAGAAAGTTTGTCTTTATAAAATCTCACATAAGTCTGAATTTGGGTCAACTGGGGTCATAAACTAGGTCACTGGGTCAAAGTAAAGAAATACCTTGTTTGCACTCTAGAGGCCACATTTATTGCTCAAATGAGCTGAACTTTGGCCAGAATGTTTGTCTTGATGAAATATCAGATGAGTGTGGATTTGGGTCACCTGGAACCATAAACTAGGTCACTAGGTCAAATTAAATACCTTGTGGGCACTCTAAGGGGCCACATTATTTGCTCAATTGCCTTGAAAATTGGTCAGAATGTTTGTCTTTATAAAATCTCACATGAGTGTGAATTTGGGTCAACTGGGGTCATAAACTAGGTCACTTGGTCAAATTAAAGAAATACCTAGTTGGCACTCTAGAGTCCACATTTATTATTCAGTTGATTTGAAAATTGGTTTAAATGTTTCTTTTGATATAGTCCAAGACCAGTTCAAATTTAGGTCACCTGGGGTCACTAGGTCAGATTAAAGAAATACCTTTAGGGCACTCTACAGTCCACATTTTTTGCTCAGTTGACTTGAAAATTGGTCAGAATGTTTGTCTTCGTGAAATATGAGTTTGAAATTGGGTCACCTGGGGTCATAAACTAGGTCACTTGGTCAAATTAAAGAAATACCTTTAAGGCACTCTACCCAGGTGAGCGATCCAGGGCCATCATGGCCCTCTTGTTTAAATTTTGTTACAGTGGATGAAATAATAAATAAAAAATGTAAAGCCAAACATGACTGCGTTGGAAGGGTGGGTCAGTATATATATGTAAAGGCTCAGGGGAACAATGCAGGGCCATCATTGCAGTCTTGTATTAGTTAGTGTAGCAATGTGATCATTAACTTTTTGTTTTACCATTTAGGTTGCTGTCAGAAAAGCCTATGGAACAGCTTTAGTAAAGATTGGAGAAAATAATGGCAGAGTGATTGCCATGGATGGAGATACCAAGAATTCAACATTTGCTTTGGATTTCAAGGTTAGTTGAAAATTACCATGTGTTGAGATACGAACAATTTAGAGTATGCTACTGAATTTAAAGCAAGACTAGTTTTTTTTTTTGTGAAGATTTTTATGATCTTTGAGCTTAACTCTTTACCAAACGACAAAATTTTAGACCGGTCCAAATTCAAAGCATTTGCAGCCAACATTTTAAACTTTGCACAAATTATGAAATTTGTCTTTGAAAGGATGGAAAACATCGTGGGAAAAGGAGAAAATACTGGTTTCCAGCATTAAATTTTTCTCCTTTTCCTGCAATGTTTTCAAAAGTCCTTTTTTGTGGGGGTTGTTAAAACTCGGGATTGTATGGTAAAGGGTTAAGGTGGCATTTTGTAGATTGTGTAAGAAGACCTGCGTATTCATGCTCATTTAACCCTTTCCCAAACGACTAATTTTAGACCCTTCCAAATTGAAAGAGTTTGCAGACGACAATTTTAAATTTGATGAAAATGGCGGAAAGTTCTCCAGAAGGGTAGAAAACACTGTGGGAAAAGGAGAAATCCTTTTCCCACAGTGTTTTCAAAAGACTTGTACTGCAGACACATGAAAACCAGGGCTTGTTTGGGAAAGGGTTAAAAGTGACATGTTCCTCTATTAAAGATAGTGTAGGAATTCTTACTGTTGCATCACCTGCTGGGAATAATTTAGCAGCAATTACAAGAGATCTATATGTGTCCTAGAAAGAGAAGGTACAAACCAAGTGTTATTCTCAGCTGGGTAATGTAAAGGACTAGCATATCTGAAGAAGCAAGTACAACATCCTGCTCTTCCAAGCTCTTTTCAGCAATCGATGGTTTTTATTGCAACAGGATTCATTCCTCTCTCACCTCTGTCAATCATATTGCATTGTTTTTTCGTTTTTTGGAAAAGGAGCCAGAGGCATGGAAAGAGTGTAATATGAAATATTGGTAAAAGAAACTCCAAAAAGGCAAGGATAGGTGCACTTGCCTCTTTAATATTATTGAAATAATGTGGAAAAAGAATGTTAAACACTAAATACACAAATTGTTTATTACCTGTATTTGACTGTTTGATACAAACAGAAAAATACAAAAATGTCTAGAAGATTTAATTGTATATATCAGATGTATGACTATGCTTTTTAACTCTTTACCACAGGACAAAATTTTAGACCAGTCCAAATTGAAAGCATTTGCAGACAACAAAATAAATGTGGCAAAAAATATGAAATTTGTTTTGAAAAGGGCACAAAACATTGTGGGAAAAGGAGAAAATGCTGGTTACCAGCATTTTCTCCTTTTCCCACAATGTTTTCAAAAGGCTTCTTTCACAGGGCCATTAAAAGTCGGGATTGTGTAGTCAAGGGTTAAGGAAATATACAATGACCACCCTTTCATTATTCAACTCCCATTGTTCTTAAACAGAACAAGTTTCCAGACAGATACATTGAGTGCTTCATAGCTGAACAGAACCTTGTTGGAGTTGCTATAGGATGTGCCACAAGGGACAGAGCTGTTGCTTTCTGCAGCACTTTTGCAGCATTCTTCACTCGAGCATTTGATCAGATAAGGATGGGAGCTATCTCACAAACAAATGTTAATTTTGTTGGTTCACATGCTGGAATTTCCATTGGTATGTACTACATCTTCAAATGTAGGTCAGCTGATGTTTTACCTTGTATGTATTCAGCATTGAAGGAAATTATGAAATTTTTTGTTTCTGATATAACCCTTTACCGAATAATCCTTATTGGAATAACCACGAGAGAGAAGGCTTTTGAAAACATTGTAGTCGTAGGAGAAAATGCATTCAGCTTGGAGAAATTATAAGTTTTGTCATGTGGTAAAGGGTTTAAGATATATGCTGTACAAACCTTATACATGTCCTTCCAGTATTTTATGTTTTTTATGAGCATCTACTTGTAAACACTTGAGGAGATACATGCCCATTTTCTCACTTAGTTATTAGTCCCCTACCGGCAAAGCCGAAGGGGACTTTAGGTTTGCACTCCGTCTGTCTGTCTGTCCGTCAGTCCAGTAATTCAGTTTTCCAGACTTTTTTTCTAAACGCTGGTACATATTGAGCTGAGTTTTAGTGTGTAAGTCACCCACCATCGCTTACAGATCAAGTTTGACTTTCGTTCCGGTCCACTGGTTTTTCACGGATTTATGGGCCTTGGACTTACAAAATTTCACAGATAAATCAGTTTTCCGGACTTTTTTCCTAAACACTGGTAGATATTGATCTCAGATTTGCTGTGTAACTCGACCACCATGACTTACAGATCAAGTTCGACTTTTGTTTCGGTCCACTGGTTTTTCACGGATTTACGGGCCTTGGACTTACAAAATTTCACTGATAAATCAGTTTTCCGGACTTTTTTCCTAAACGCTGGTAGGTATTGATCTCAGATTTGCTGTGTAACTCAACCACCATAACTTACAGATCTAGTTCGACTTTCGTTCCGGTCCACTGGTTTTTCACGGATTTATGGGCCTTGGACTTACAAAATTTCACTGATAAATCAGTTTTCCAGACTTTTTTTTTCTAAATGCTGGTAGATATTCACCTGACTTTTGCTGTGTAAGTCAACCACCATTACCTACAGATCAAGTTCGAGTTTCGTCCCACTCCACTGCTTTTTCACGCATTTACGGGCCTTGGACTTACAAAATTTCACTGATAAAACATTTTTCTGCACTTTTTTTCTAAACGCTGCTACATATAGAGCTGATTTTTGGTGTGTTCATCAACCACCATGACTTACACATCAAGTTTGAGTTTCGCCCTGCTCCACTGTTTTTTGACGCATTTACGGGCCTTGGACTTACAAAATTTCACTGATAAAACTTTTTTCCGCACTTTTTTCCTAAACGCTGCTACATATAGAGCTGATTTTTAGTGTGTACATCAACCACCATGACTTACACATCAAGTTCGAGTTTCGTCCCGCTCCACTGCTTTTTGGCACATTTACGGGCATTGGACTTTAAAAATTTTACTGACATGCCAGCGATACATACGGCCGGTAGGGGACTGTGTATTGCTATGCAATACTATCAGAATGCTTGTTATTTTTGTTTTTCATATTAGATCTATGATAGCAAAAATTGCTTCGTCTTAAATTGTTACCAAATGGCTAAGTTTATGACTTACCTAGACTATTTTTTAGACAGCCTTTTAAAAATGGCACAAATAATGGGATAATATGTCTTTGGTAAGGTAAAAACATTGTTGAAATAGTAGAAAATGTTGGGTACTAGCATTACCATTTTGCCTACAAAATTTTCAAAAAACATTTTCTAAAGGTTGTCAAAACAAGGGATTGTTTGTTTATGGGTATACTGAATTTGGCATTATTATATATGAGCCAAGCTCTGGCAAAAGGGGGCTTAATGCATCTCCCAGATGTTGATACCAAGCAAGTCATCACAGTATTATAGATCTGTAAAATCCATTTTATACAACAGCCTACTGAATCATGAGGTAAACTGGTCCTTTGACATGCAGACGATTTACCAATAGCAAAAAGTTTCGACCCAGGTCAGCTTCTGCTGGCCGACCTGGGTCGATACTTTTTGAAGATGCATTAAGCCCCCTTTTCACAGAGCTAATGGTTAAAGATTAATTTATACAGGTGAGGATGGTCCGTCCCAGATGGCATTAGAGGATCTTGCGATGTTCCGCAGCATTCCAGGATCAACTGTTTTCTACCCAAGTGATGCAGTCTCTGCAGAAAGGGCTGTACAGTTGGCTGCTAATTTGAAAGGGGTTTGTTTTATTCGGACCAGCAGACCAGCAGTTCCCGTTATTTACCCTAATGATGAGAAGTTTGAACCAGGAAAAGCTAAGGTATAGGGGCATCTTTATGTTTAAATGGAATATTGAAACAACGGTCTGCATTTCTGTGTGGTCGGACACAGTCAAGTTGCATGTGTAAAGAGGTGCATACCAGAAAGAAAGTAAAATCTGATGCAAACCTCATTACTGATGTAATGAGACCCATTTCAATCACACATAAATGCAGACTTTTCTAATATTCCTTTTTCTATATACCTTTCCTTTATAACTGTAGACAAAAAAGACCCATCACAAATAAATTACATGAACAGTCAGATTCCTTTTTGACTGTTTAACTCTTTACCAAACAACAAAATTTTAGACTTGTCCAAATTGAAAGCATTTGCAGACGACAAAACAGATGTGATTGAAAAATTGAAATTCGTTTGGGGAAGGGTAGAAAACATTGTGGGAAACGGAGAAAATGCTGGTTACCGGCATTTTCTCCTTTTCCCACAACGTTTTCAAAAGGCTTCTTTCACAGCGTCGTTAAAAGTCGGGATTGTGTGGTAAACGGTAAAAAAAAAAAACACTCACACAAAATAAATTACATAAAAAAGAATTCAGAGCCACACATTATCAGGATTTAACAAATTGATTGTATGGAACAGGTATGTGGAAACTGTGTTATCTGCTTTATATGAGTTTTAGGTCTCGACTTTGTTTCGACCAGATCATTGAAAGGTATGAAATAAATATGAGCCAAGGGAAAAGGGGGTGTAATGGATGTTGCGATGCATTATAGCAAACAAATGACGACATAATTATGGATCCATAAAAACCATTTTGTCTCAACTGACTGAATCAGAACGGTAGAATGGTTCTTGGGCATGCAGATAAATAACTCAAAGCAAATAGTTCGACATGGGTCAGTCTGTGCAGGCTGAGCTGGGTGGATACTTTTTGCAGATGCATTAAACTCCCTTTTCATGGAGCATGGCTCATGATTATCATGTTCTTTGAATTTGAGATAAAGCAAAGGATTTTCGTGTTACTTTTTGTGTCAGCCTTCAGCTCATTCTGGCCCGACTTCAAAGTTGCAGTAGATGACTTTGAAAACATCCTTGTCAAATCGAATCACTATGGATTATCCCTTCATCAAAGCTTGTTTTAACCACTTTGAGGTAGATGGCTTCTAAAAACATTGTGGGGAAAGGAGAAAATGCTGGTAACCAGCATTTTCTCAACATATTTTCCATCTTTTCAGAGAAAATCTCATTATTTCAGCCACAAATAATTTGTCTTCTGCATTTGGTTTTGAATTTGGACAAGTCTAAAAATATTGTCATCTGGTATTGAGCTAAGGTTTACTTTACATGAATGAATTAAATATATTCAGGATAAAGGAGACATTGCGTGTTACAGTAAGTTTCACCTATTGCTTCAATTTTGAAATTGATCTGCTGCAGGACAAAAGATTTTATAAACGGGTATAGGTAAACAAAGACACTTTGATTATTTAGAAATACAAACGTGTCTTTAGGTATGGAGTGTAAGTGCTCTGACAAAAGGGGGTTAAATACATCTCCACGATTCATTATACATCACATAATTATGGATCCATAATGTTGTCTAACAGCCGACTAAATCACAGGGTAGACTAGTCCTTTGATGCGCAGAAAATTGACCAATAGCAAACTTTCAACCCAGGTCAGCCTATGCCTAGATTGATTTTTTTTTTTTTTTTTTTTTCTTTATTTCTCAGACATATTAACCCCCCTTTTCACAGAGCACTGTGCATATTTGTGTGCTAAAAATACTTTGTTTTGAAATCGTTGTGGTGAAATAAGAAATTACTTTAAACCAAAATTTTCACCTAATGCCGCAATGATGTTTTACCCTGTCTAAAACAAATCTCATCATTTGAGATATAAGGGATATGATGTCTGCAAAAGCTTTTAAAATGAACAAGTCTAAATCTTGTCATCTTGTAAAGAGTTAACCATTATTGTGCCGAATAAACAATCTAAACCTTAAAGTGAAAGGAAAAACAAAGCACTGAAAAACCTTCCATTTGAGAGTTGTGTTTGTCCAGAATGGCTTAGCATAGCAGATTGTAGGTCTTGGATGAGACATCCAGTTTTGTGCCCCAAATGCAACTGTAGTTGTGAAAGGCACTTTAACCGTTTACTAAATAATCACAAGGTTTACCAACCCTGAGGAAGATTGAATGGTGTTTTAGGCGGCTTTCAACATTATTTCTGTTATATCACAGCTACAACTTATATTATTATTCATGTATTCTCTTGGTGTCTCGAGTACAACACCAGGGTTCTTAAGTGTCTTGCCAAAGGACACAAAAAAATCGAGCCCTTCAAGCAAGGCTCAAGCCCATGGCCTCCAGGTAACAAGTCCCAAGGAAGAAAATTTCTGAAAACATTGTGTGAAAAGGAGAACATGCTGGTAACCAGTATTTTCTCCTTTTCCCCCAGTGTTTTTCCCCTTACCAGATAACTGTAGTTCATTTGTACCAATTTCAAAACAAATCTATAGATTGCATTTTTTTTTTAACTTTGAAGAGTCTATTTCTCATCTGGTAAAAAGTATAATGGCTAAATTGGAAAGATTAAGAAGGATTACTTCATTACGCTACACTGGACTGCGTTTTGTAGGTTGTTGTTGAGAGTCCCTCAGATGTTGTCACAGTGATAGGGTGTTGTGTCACTCTGAAAGAGGCTATGGATGCTGCACAGGAGCTAGCAAAAGAGAATATCAACATTCGTGTCATTGATCCATTCACATTGAAGCCATTTGACAAAGAAACTGTCTTGAAAAGTGCAAGAGCGACTGGTGGGAAAATTATTACTGTAGAAGATCACTATCCAGAGGGTATGTAGTAAATCATGGCCTTTTTTTTTTCAGCTTGACTGTTTTTGAAAAAAACGTAAACATATTGTCATAGCACTGGCATCATCTGCGTTGTCATTGTGCAAAAACTTTGACATTTTATGATATCTCTGTAAAAACTAAGGATATTAATTCAAACTCAAACTAGTTGTTAACATTCAAAATGGAACAACAGGGATAGGTAACCATCAAAATATTTTTTGCCACAGTGAATGACCATTTTTCAACTTACGATTTTCACTAAAAGTAACTGCAGCCAAGCGTTGGCACCTGTATGCAGTGTTTTTGTTATATAAATGTCACACTTAACCTAGCACAAGAAACATTTCACACCCCTGTAATAGACAGTTTTTGAAAAACATTGTGAGAAGCTTAGCAATTGCTTATTGCAAGAGAGAAAATGCTGGTAACCAATATTTTGTTCTTTTCTAACAATGTTTTCTATCCTTTTGAAAAGAAATCTCATCAACTGAACCACAGTTAGGTTGTCTGCAAATGCTTTTAGTTTGGAAATTGAAATTTTGTTGTTTGGTAAAAAGAATTTAAAGCCTTTTCAATCAGTCGTATAAAGCAGTCCATGTGTATATGCACATTCGCCCATGACATGTTGTAAAAGGTATCCCTGTGTAGAAGCCTTTTTAGCTTGCATCTGAAAACTTATGAAAAAGAAACATTTTCAGTAATTTCTTTTCTGTACAGGTGGTCTTGGAGAAGCAGTTGCTAGTAGTCTGTCAGAGGAAAAAGGCATTATCATCAAGAGATTAGCAGTGAAAGAAATTCCTAGAAGTGGACAGCCAGCTGAACTGATGGAAAAATATGGTATCAGCCGAGACTGCATCATGAAGGCTGTGAAATCCATGTTGGGCTAGGGACAAAAAATGAATTTATCAAACTCAGTGTTTTAGAGCATTTTTAGCAGAAAAATGTAGTAAAGATAACTACTCGATTTTTTTGTTGATTAAGAAAATAAAGAGCAGGAAGGAACTTGAGAATGATTTTTGTAATTGTTTATTGGTAACTACATTATTTGTATCAGAATTGTTTTTTAATGTACACTTATTTTTGGAAGTTATGAATATATTGTTGTTAAAGGTGTAATAACCTGTTACAAGACATTGAATCTTTAACTGGCAATGTCACCTTGGATAGCTTTGCGAATGGCGTAGATCAAGATCAGACTGCACAGAACGTGCAGTCTGATGGATCTTCACTGTCAGCTACCTGATGGTAAACTTTGAAAAATTTGGTCTTCGGTTTCATTGAAAAAATACTTTCAGACCTCTGAGACGAGTCGACTTTATTACGTTGGCAGTGAAAGAGTTAAATTACACTCATGTTGAAAATGTTGAATCTAATCCTTCTTTCCTCTAAATCTATTCACCTTGTTCAAGATTCTGATATAGATTATCTGGAGATAAGGATAAAACTGCAAAATTAACCTTTTTTGTCAAACTGTTCTCAGTATGTTTTTGAGTCTTAAGACCATCTGCGCTTTGCATATTCAATATTTGAGCATGAGAACCAATGGTCATGCATAGAATATAACAAGAAGTCAGCAAGCAAATAAACTTTAATTATGGACATTGCTTTATCCCTTTGTCAAACAATCATTCCTTTTTTTACCTCAAGGATGAGGGCCTTTGAAAACATTGTGGGGAAGGATAAAATGATGGTAACCACCATTTTGTCCTTTCCGCTCTTTCTTTATAACCCTCCCAAAGACAAATCCCTTGCCTTAGATACCTTACAAGTTAGCTATGGCTTAGCGGTAAATGCAAATGCTTTTAGTGATTCTGTTAAATCTACATCAAGATTGCATTAGCTGTTTGTATTTATCATTATGCTCCTCCTTCCTAGACTACTAACTCGTATTAATATCATGTTGATGTTAAAACAAATATGTAGATTATAAAAAGTTTTTTACAATCCATCTTTGATGATGCCAAAATGGTGTTGAACAGGTAATGAAAAAAGCTGAGCAGATAGTTGATTATTACATCCACAAGATTTCTCCTTTTTAAAAATTGTGTAACAAATTGTTGATTTTTTTTAGCTCCACTGGCCTAAGGCCAGCGGGCTTATGTCATGGCCCGGTGTCTGTCGTGCGTCTGTCCGTCCGTGCGTCCGTCCATCCGTGCGTTAACTTTTATTTCAAACATCTTCTTCTCTGAAACTACCCATCCAATTTTCATGAAACTTCACAGAAATGATCCTGCCATGGTCCTCTTCAGAATTTCTTGAAAGAATTTGATTCCTTCAAAAACTCTGGTTGCTATGGCAACAAAACTGAAAAATATTGGAAATCTTTAAAAATCTTCTTGTCTGAAACCATAAGGCATAGGGCTACCAAATTTGGCATGTAGCTTTATGTAGTAGACCTCTATCAAGTTTCTTCAAATTATAGCCCTGGGGTCAAAATTGGCTCTGCCCCAGGGGTCACAAGTTTTACATAGGCTTATATAGAGAAAAATTTAAAAATCTTCCTGTACCTAGCCATAAGGCCTAGAGCTACCAAATTTTGCATGTTGCCATATCTAGTGGGCCTCTACCAAGCGGGCCAAAATTTTAGCCCTGGGGTCAAAAGTGGCCCCGCCGCACGGGTCACAAGTTTTACATGGGCTTACATAGTGACAACTGAAGAAATCTTCCTGTTTTGATTTTTTTTTTTAAATTAGCCTTGCATCAGGGGTCTTATGTTTTACAGAGGCTTCATATGGACAAAACTTGAAAATCACCTTATTTATAACCATACAGCATAGACTGGTATTATTTTGGCATGTGGCTTTATCTTGTGGACCTCTTCCAGGGTTCAAGTAATTATAGCTCTGGGATCAAAAATGGTTTTGCCTTGCGGGTCTCAACTTTTACATGGGCTTTTACAGAGAAAACTGTAAATCTTCATTTTGAAACCATTTGGCTCAGAATTGAAATGTTTTAGTATTTATGGTTTATATTTATAAGCCAGTGGAGCGATACAGGGCCATCATGGCCCTCTTGTTTCAATGTTACCTCGCATGTTGAAGTGCTCTATGAAGAAGACGACGTTTATATTGTTTCTCAAGTTTGATATGGATTAATTTTAGATATGGTGTTTTTACTTTTTTTGTTACTCTTTTTCAGCTCATCTGAGCACAACATGCTTCTGTGAGTTTTTGTGACTGTTCAATGTCTGTATATATGGCTACAAATACTTTAAATGAATTTAAATTGAACCAGCTAATCAGAACACATTATATAAACAGACTCCTTTGAAAGAGGGGAGGAGAATGTTTTGCATGAACCTTTTACCACTCAATCCTGTGTTTTAATGACCCTGAGAAAGAAACCTTTTGAAAACACTGAGGGAAAAGGAGAAAATATTGGTAACCAGGCCCCCCCACTCCCCCCCACAAATTGTAGAATGAATTATAGAACTGGTCTAAAAAGTCAAATGGCACTGAAACTTGGCATTAACATCTTTTATCTTTTGTATAGTCAAACCATTGATTACTGTTTGAAAGATATAGTCTCTTGGCCTAGAAACATATGGTCCAAGACCAATATTTTGTGAGAAGCAATGCCTTTTGATAGTTCATCAGGAATTTTCAAACTAATTCTGAAATGTTCCAATTCGAAAGCGTTTGCAGACACAACGTTTAAATGTTGGTAAAATGCTGATTTCTACCTTTAGTAGGGTAGAAAACATCATGGGAAAAGAAGAAAATGCTGGTTACCAGCAGTTTATCCTTTTCCTTTTTCCACAGTGTTTTCAAACGGCTTCTTCATCAGGGTCGTTAAAAGTTGGCATTGTGTGGCAAAGGGCTAAGTAGCCAAACTCTTGGAGTCAAATTTTATATATACAGGAATCTACCACAAAACTTAGAAAAGATCTTTTCCCAAACCATATGACCTAGACCTTTGGTATGAAGAATCTTCTTCAAACGTATCACTCATATGCATATCTTGTGCTGAAATTTCAGGTAAGCCATTTCAAGGCCATCATTGTCCTCTTTTGTTCATGGTATGAATGCAGAATATCTTGTCTTATTTTTTTATCCTTTGTATTATAAGCAGAGCATTATACATATGTAATCCATTTGGTATATTTTTCTTTCCTTGTTATTTAGTTTATTGTTAGATCTTAAAATTTGTGTCTGATAATAGACAAGTTTTTGTCTACAGAGCTCAAGTTTTTCCATTTTGCTTATTTATCATCATTTATATGCATCCTGTCAAGGCAGTGAGTGTCACTGTTGTAGTTGCCAAAATAAGACTAAAATGGTTCAGCGCTATCTGTATTTAAAATATCTAAGCCTATATTCACCAACCATTCCAAACAGTATTCTAAGGCTTATTCTAGATTTAGAATGCCAACGATTTCTGATTAGCTAAACTAAATGGTTAAGCCAATCAGAAATTGGGTTACTTGAAATTCAGAAATTTTTGCGGAATTAGACTAGGAACATACTAAAGAATGAATGGTGAATACAGGTCCTGAATAATACAAATCAAGCATGGTAGCTCAGTTGTTAACCCTGTATTATTGCATAAAACATACATTTACGAGCTGTTATAAGCATGTATTAACGGGGAAAAACCAGGCGTTAACGGTAGAAAACGTCTATTAATCAGTAATTCACATGCCATTAGTGCTTGGCTTTGTACTTTCAATATCCTCGATCTCTTGTTCTTGTCATACATCCCCACTCTGACCAACAAAACTGTAGGAACTTGTACCATACTAGATCCTTTCATGGCTTATCTTTAATGATTTTAGTACACCACAAAAGAAATCTTATGCAGAATCTCGGTCTTATTTGAGCAAAAAAATCAAATTGTGATGCACTCTACATCCCACCCATTTTCTTAACATGGTCAGCAATTCCTTCTTAATATATCCCTTCGACGCCTTTCAGTTACAGAAATTTTATCCTACTTGTAATCGATTCAAACCTATGCTACTTAATCCCATGAAAGTCCACTATGTATTAAATATCAGTAGAAGCCCTCAGAATGGTTAAACACCCTCATGCTTGGCACTTGGGCATTAAATCATTTTTCGGGCCTTTGCGAATGTTAATGACCTCAAAAACGTGAACTAACCCTGTACCACATAATCCCGTATCTAACAACTGTGAGCAGAAAGGCTCTAGAAAACATTGTGGGAAAAGGAGAAAATTCTAGTAACCAGCATTTTCTCTTTTTCCCAAAATGTTTCTACTCTATCAAAGTCAGAAAGCATCATTTGAGCTACATTTAAATTTTCTTCTGCAGATGCTTTCAATTTGGTCTAGTCCAAAATTTTGTCTTATGGTAAACAGTTAATACAGGGCTTGTAATAAAGGAGTTGTGACTTTGAAACCCCAGCTCCGCCAAGCTCTGTTCAAGGATTGATGATTGTCTTCTTCAGAAGGTTCATTCCACTTTCAGGGCTGAACCTTATTTGGGCCATCTTTTTGTGAAAAAGGCATAGTGACTTTGGACGAGTGTTCAGCAAAGTACTGATACAAGAAATTCTAGGAATGCATGGATAGGTCTACTTATTGGAAAAGCAATGAAAACGGTGCCAAACACCACATAATCACAATATAAAGAACAATACAAAAACAGCAAACCTGAAAATCAATTACAGAAATTTTACTTTTGATATCATAATTTTTTTTTTCAGGCACTTTGGACAAAGAAAGTATTATTTGCATAACAATACTGTCAGTCTGTCTGAATATTACCATAGCATCAAAGGCTGTGTAGCAAATTTTTTTGTTGTTCATTTCTAAATGATAGGTACTGCACAAATTTTTGTATATCTGTTTACAACACTATCACATTATAGACACAATTTTTGAACAGTTGTCTTAAATAGGAATGGATTGTACAGTAGAATGCTTTTATCAACACTGTGTACAAAATGGTTTTGTTTTGGTATCAGTTGTTTAGAGAAACAATTATAATGAGGTTTTGATTAAATAGAACTAGGTCTGGTATCTGTTGTTTCCTTGTTTCTCAAACCAAAGTATCACTTTATATACATATAATTCAGAGCATTGGGTCAGACTCTATCGTGAGGTAGTTTATCATAGTTTTAGAATGACAAGCTGTAGTTCCGAAAATGACCGCAATATAAGAAATGTATACAAGCCAACTAAACTTCTAGAATCTTACTGCTGAAATGTAAATAAAGATGCTTTCTAAAGTAAGCACATTTTGTTATTTATGTCATTTTAAATTGTTTGACATGATGATCATGATCTGTAATATTCTCATAAAATGAACAAGAAATAGCTTTAAAAAAGATCGACAGCATAAGAGATACTGGAATATGGATATTGAAACTCTTATGTGGTTCATTATGAAGTAAAGTACATATAATGTATAGTAACCTCACAAGCAACTACCTCTTTTTCCTGTTTTTCATTTTGTTGAAAAGTAGTATTGGGTTATTGGGTAACGCTTATAGAAATATTAAATTTCCAAAAAGCACAAGAAAAGAGTCATTCTCTACTACATTATTTTGCTATGGTATGAATCAAGGCCCCGAGGTATGGATTAGCAGTAGCAAGGCTTGTAAATAGTGGTTTCATAAATGTGTGAGCAAATATGCCAGCAGGGGCCCGCCAAATGAACATCTGCGCATTTTTTACCGATCACAAATTACCATCTTTTCATTCTTTATCCGTACCAAGAAGTAGGTCAAGATACGCCAAATTTATCTATATTCTACATGCACTGACTTCTGATGCCATTCGTGAAGACTATACCAAGATCAGCCTGCACATCCTTGCATCTGATCTTGGTTAACTCTCCTTGATGATCAGTTGATGCTGAAGGTTTACAATATCAATACAACTATGCATGCACATATAAAGAAACAAATGTAAGAAACTAACCAATAACTTGCATTTTCTGATAGTGGATGCCCCTCATATAGACAGTAGATCAAGATCAGCCTCCATATCCTTGCAGCCTGATCATGGTCTACTCTTTCATGGTCAGTTGAATGTATGAGCTTTACCTTGCACATTCAAAATCTAAGCCAAGAAGCAGAAGGCATGTACATAAAGAAACAAACACAATGCCCCTTGTGAGGATAAGAGACCAAGACCAGCCTGTGCAGAATACACCTTGTCTACTCTCATGATCATTTGATGTTTAGCTTTACTAAAGAAAAATGTGTGAAGCAGAACACATAAGAAGGGCACTCTGGCACAAGTAGGTTTACTGCATCTCCACAAACAAGAGGGCCATGATGGCCCTGGGTCGCTCACCTGAGTCAATAGGCGAAATTCACTCAACGTGCATAATCCAATTTCTGACCAATTGTCAGGTCAATTGAGCTTAAAATGTGGCCTCTAGAGCGTCCACAAGGAATTTCTGTAAGTTG
Organism: Tridacna gigas; assembly: GCA_945859785.2. NCBI lineage: Eukaryota > Metazoa > Mollusca > Bivalvia > Cardiida > Cardiidae > Tridacna > Tridacna gigas. Next base: position 48,563,580 of record OX244036.2, read on the forward strand.
ACCTAGTGACCTAATTTATCACCCCACGTGACCCAATTTAGAACTCATCAAAAAATTTATCAAGACAAACATTCTGAACAGTTTTCAAGTTAACTGAGCAATAAATGTGGCCTCTAGAGTGCCCACAAAGTGTTTCTTAAATCTGACCCAGTAACCTAGTTTATGACCCCAGCTGACCCCATTTCAAACCCACACAATATTTCATCAAGACAAACATTCTGACCAACTTTCAAGTCAATTGTGCATGAAATGTGACCTCTAGAGTGCCCTAAAGGTATTTCTTTAATTAGACCTAGATTATGAGCCCAGGTGACCCAATTTTGAACTCATCCTTAGATTTCATCAAGACAAACATTTTAAGCAATTTTCAAATCAATTGAACAATAAATGTGGCCTCTTGAGTGCCCACAAGGTATTTCTTTAATTTGACCTAGTGACCTAGTTTATGACTCCACATAACCCAATCTAAAACAGTTTTAACTGATCTGAAAATTTATCAAAACAAACATACTGAACAATTTTCAAGTCATTTGAGCACAAAATGTGGCCTCTAGAGTGCCCAAAAGGTATTTCTTTAATTTGACCTAGTGACCTCGTTTATGATCCCAGTTGACCACAATTCAGACTCATGTGAGATTTGATCAAGACAAACATTCTGACCAATTTTCAAGTCAATTGAGCAAAACATGTGGTCTCTAGATAGCCTTAAAGGTATTTCTTTAATTTGACCTAGTGACCTAGATTATGACCCCAGTTAACCCAATTTAGAACTTATCTGAAAGTTTACCAAGACAAACATTCTGAATAATTCTGAAGTCATTTGAGCAATAAATGTGGCCTCTAGAGTGCCCACAAGGTATTTCTTTAATTTGACCAAAAGACCTAGTTTATGACCTCAGGTGACCTAATTTCACACTTATGCGATATTTTACCAAGACAAACATTCTGACCAATTTTCAAGTCAATTGAGCAAGAAATGTGACCTTTAGAGTGCCCTAAAGGTATTTCTTTAATTTGACCTAGTGACCTAGATTATGACCCCAGGTGACCCAATTTTGAACTCATCCTAGATTTCATCAAGAGAAACATTTTAACCAATTTTCAAATCAATTGAATGATAAATGTGGCCTCTAAAGTGCCCACAAGGTATTTCTTTAATTTGACCTAGTGACCTAATTTAAGATGCCACATGACCCAAATTCAGACTCATGTAGGGTTTATCAAGACAAACATTTGGACCAATTTTTAAATTAATTGAGAAATAAATGTGGCCTCTAGAGTGCCCGCAAGTATTTCTTTATTTTGACCAAGTGACCTAGTTTATGACCCCAGGTGACCCAATTTCAAACTCATCCGATATTTCATTGAGACAAACATTCTGACCAATTTTCAAGTCAGTCAAGCAAGATATGTGGCCTCAAGAGTGACCACAAGGTATTTCTTTAATTTGACCTAGTGACCTAGATTATGACCCAGGTGACCCAATTTTAAACTCATCCTAGATTTTTTCAAGAGATTTTATCAAGTCAAGCATTCTGAACAATTTTCAAGTCAATTGAGCAATAAATGTGGCCTCTAGAGTGCCCAAAAGATATTTCTTTAATTTGACCTAATGACCTAGTTTATGATCCAAGTTGACCCAAATATGGATTCATGTGAGATTTTATCAAGACAAACATTCTGACCAATTTTCAAGTCAATTGAGCAATAAATTTGGCCTCTAGAGTGCCCACAAGGTATTTCTTTAATTTGACCTAGTGACCTAGTTTATGATCCCAGGTGACCCAAATCCACACCCATTTGAGATTTTATGAAGACAAACATTCTGACCAAATTTCAGGTCAACTGAGCAAAAAATGTGGCCACTAGAGTGCCCACAAGGTATTTCTTTAATTTGACCTAGTGACCTAGTTTATGACCCCAGGTGACCCAAATCCAAACCCATTTGAGATTTTATGAAGACAAAAATTCTGACAAAATTTCAGGTCATTTGAGCAATAAATGTGGCCTCTAGAGTGCCTACAAGGTATTTCTTTAATTTGACCAAATGACCTAGTTTATGACCCCAGGTGATCCAATATCAAACTCATCTGATATTTCATCAAGACAAAAATTCTGACCAATTTTCAAGTCAATTGAGCAAGAAATGTAGCCTCTAGAGTGCCCTCAAGGTATTTCTTTAATTTGACCTAGTGACCTAGATTATGACCCCAGGTGACGCACTTTTGAACTCATCATAGATTTCCTCAAGAGAAACATTTTAACCAATTTTTCAAATCAATTGGACAATAAATGCGGCCTCTAGAGTGCACACAAGGTATTTCTTTAATTTGACCTAGTGACCTAATTTAAGACCCCACATGACCCAAATTTGGACTTATGTGAGATTTTATCAAGACAAACATTCTGACCAATTTTCAAGTCATTTGAGCCAAAAATGTGGCCTCTAGAGTGCCCACAAGGAATTACTTTAATTTGAACTAGTGACCTAGTTTATGATCCCAGGTGACCTAAATCCAATCTCATCCGAGATTTTATGAAGACAAACATTCTGACCAAATTTCAGGTCATTTGAGCAATAAATGTGGCCTCTAGAATGCCCGCAAGGTATTTCTTTAATTTGACCTAGTGACCTAGTTTATGGACCCCAGGTGACCCAATTTCAAACTGACTGAACGTGTTGTGCTCAGGTGGGCTAACAAACTTAGAACAGGTTCACTACATACCAAATAACAAAGCTCTGTGCCTTCAAGGTTTAGAAAAGAAAAATTTTTTAAGTTTTCCTTCTTTGTTCCTATGTTAGAACTTGTGACCCCCGGAGCAGGGCCAGTTTTGACCCAAGGAGCATTGTATGAAAAAACTTGGTAGAGGTCCTCTAGGAGATGCTACATGCCAAATATCAAAGCTCTACGCCTTCCAGTTTCAGAGAAGAAGAATTTTAAAGGTTTTCCTTCTTTGTTCCTATGTTCGAACTTGTGACCCCCGGGGCGGGGCCAGTTTTCATTCCGGGGGCATTATATGAACAAACTTGGTAGAGGTCCGCTAGGAGATGCTACATACCAAATATCAAAGCTCTACGCCTTCCAGTTTCAGAGAAGAAGAATTTTAAAGTTTTCCTTCTTTGTTCCTATGTTCGAAACTTGTGACCCCCGGGGTGGGGCCAGTTTTAACCCCAGGGACATCATATGAACAAACTTGGTAGAGGTCCACTAGGAGATGCTACATGCCAAATATCAAAGCTCCAGACCTTCCAGTTTCAGAGAAGAAGAATTTTAAAGTTTTCCTTCTTTGTTCCTATGTTCGAAACTTGTGACCCCCGGGGCGGGGCCAGTTTTGACCCCAGGGACATCATATGAACAAACTTGGTAGAGGTCCACTAGGAGATGCTACATGCCAAATATCAAAGCTCCATGCTTTCTATTTTCAGAGAAGAAGAATTTTAAAGTTTTCATTCTTTGTTCCTATGTTCCAAACTTGCGACCCCCGGGGCGGGGCCAGTTTTGACCCCAGGGGCGTCATATGAACAAACTTGGTAGAGGTCCACTAGGAGATGCTACATGCCAAATATCAAAGCTCCACGCCTTCCAGTTTCAGAGAAGAAGAATTTTAAAGTTTTCATTCATTGTTCCTATGTTCAAAACTTGTGACCCCCGGGACGGGGCCAGTTTTGACCCCAGGGACATCATATGAATAAACTTGGTAGAAGTCCACTAGGAGATGCTACATGCCAAATATCAAAGCTCCACGCCTTCCAGTTTCAGAGAAAAAGAATTTTAAGGTTTTCCTTCTTTGTTCCTATGTTTGAAACTTGTGACCCCCGGGGCGGGGCCAGTTTTCATCCCGGGGGCATCATATAAACAAACTTGGTAGAAGTCCACTAGGAGATGCTACATGCCAAATATCAAAGCTCCACGCCTTCCAGTTTCAGAGAAGAAGAATTTTGAAGTTTTCATTCTTTGTTCCTATGTTCGAAACTTGTGACCCCCGGGGTGGGGCCAGTTTTGACCCCAGGGGCGTCATATGAACAAACTTGGTAGAGGTCCACTAGGAGATGCTACATGCCAAATATCAAAGCTCCATGCCTTCCAGTTTCAGAGAAGAAGAATTTTAAAGTTTTCATTCTTTGTTCCTATGTTCAAAACTTGTGACCCCCAGGGCGGGGCCAGTTTTGACCCCAGGGACATCATATGAACAAACTTGGTAGAAGTCCACTAGGAGATGCTACATGCCAAATATCAAAGCTCTACGCCTTCCAGTTTCAGAGAAGAAGAATTTTAAAGTTTTCATTCTTTGTTCCTATGTTCGAAACTTGTGACCCCCGGGGCGGGGCCAGTTTTGACCCCAGGGGCGTCATATGAACAAATCTGGTAGAGGTCCACTAGGAGATGCTACATGCCAAATATCAAAGCTCCACGCCTTCCAGTTTCAGAGAAGAAGAATTTTAAAGTTTTCCTTCTATGTTCCTATGTTCGAAACTTGTGACCCCCGGGGCGGGGCCAGTTTTGACCCCAGGGACATCATATGAACAAACTTGGTAGAGGTCCACTAGGAGAGGCTACATGCCAAATATCAAAGCTCCACGCCTTCCAGTTTCAGAGAAGAAGAATTTTAAAGTTTTCCTTCTTTGTTCCTATGTTTGAACTTGTGACCCCGGGGCGGGGCCAGTTTTGACCCCAGGGACATCATATGAACAAACTTGGTAGAGGTCCACTGGGAGATGCCACATACCAAATATCAAAGCTCTACACCTTCTAGTTTCAGAGAATAAGATTTTTAAAGATTTTGCTATTTTTTTCCTTTTGGTTGCCATGGCAACCAGAGTTATGGGTGGAATTCAATCTCTTGAACAACTTTGGTAGAGCTTCACCTGAGGAACATCCCTGCCGAGTTTCATCAAGATTGGCCCAGTGGTTTAGGAGGAGAAGATGTTTAAAGAAATTGTGGACCACGGACGTCGCACGACGGACATTGGGTGATCACAAAAGCTCACCTTGAGCACTTTGTGCTCAGGTGAGCTAAAAAGGCTGACCTAGGTCCTTAATTTTTGAAGATTCTATAAACCCCCTTTTCATACAGCATGGCTCATATTTAGACAATATGGAGAAACAATTATCTACATATACTGATTTCTGATATCCGTTGAAAGGACAGTAAACCAAGTTCATCCTGCACATCTGTGCAGTCCGATCATAGTCTACTGTGATGGTTAATGGAATTTTTAAGTTTTACAATACATATACAAAATCTGTTGCGTAGAATGCACATGTAGATATATAAAGAAACAAACAATATTGGATCCAGAGCTCAAGATAGAGGGAGTGATTTTGATTTCAAAATTGGAAACATTAATTATTCTCCACTAAACCCTATTTTATGGGTAATCATTAGAATCGTCTCATCGAGACTATTCTAATGAGTACCCACAACATAGGGTTTGGAAGAGAAATAATGGATTTAGAATATCATCACTCCTTCATCACTCCCTCTTATCTGGAGCTCTGAGTATCCCTAATAGGGACAACAGACCAAGAGCAGCCTGCAATCTGTGCCAACTGCTCTTTGTATATTTCTTTGATGACCAGTTAAATGTTTTTTTGAAGAAATTCTGGATATCCTACATTTACTGACCTGATGGCCCCCTATGAAGATAGTAGACTAAGATCAGGTTGCACATCCATGCAGCTTGATCTTGATCTACATTTTTTGATAATCTTTTAGCTTTACTTTACTCTCTTTGTATCACCAAGTGGGTCATAAATTGTGTTGTTGTTTTTATCCAATACTTAAACCCTTCAGCACCATAGGTGAAATTGGGTTTTTGTGGATGGTATAGATCAAGATCAGACTGCACGGTCTGTTTATTCAAGTCTGTATGATAAAAAATATTTTTAAGTGTTACTGGACAGTTTTTTCTGCTGTCAAGAGAGGTCAATACAAATGAGCTATGTTCTGGCAAAAGGGGGCTTAATGCATCTCTGTGATGCATTATACTATGCAAGTCATCACATAATAATGAATCCCTAAAATCCATTTTTGACTAACAACCAACTGAATCATGAGGCAGACTGCTCCTTTAACATGCAGGAAATTGACAAATAGTACAAATTTTCTGCCCAGGTCAGCCCGCGTGGGTTGATACTTTTTGCAGATGCATTAAGCCCCCTTATCACACAGCATGGCTCAATATATATTCATGTTGAAAGACTTAATTTAGTACATGTAGGTAACAGGTTAATTAAAAACTTTATTAACATATTTTTCCTTGAAATGGCTTACCCCTTTACCGCACAATGCCGCCTTTTCATGACCCTTGGAAAGAAACATTTTGAAAACATTGTGGTAACCAGCATTTTCTCCTTTTCCCACTATGTTTTCTACCCTATTAAAGAAAAATTGCACCATTTGGGCCACACTGAGATTGTCATCTGCAAATGCTTTCAATTTGAACAAGGCTGAAATTTTGTTGCCTAGTAAAGGGTTTATATTTGCCCAAGACTGCTGAAACCTAATCTTTTTCTTGCTAGAAATGAAACTGAACGAAAACTACTATCTTACAAATAAAAAGGACCAGTTACACTCTCAGTAAGGATGTATGTACCCCACAGATTCTTTCTGTTTTGGAACTGGTCTAAGGGGAATTTTCATTGCAACCTTTCCTGTTTTCACAGCAGAGGATTTCGTTTCCACATTTGACTGAACTGAGTGTGTTACAACTGGTAAAGATCTATTAGGTGGAGAATTCCAGCCTGGTTTGTTCTGATTTGGTGGCAGCGGGGGTGGTTTGGATGGTGCCAAATAACTGCTTGAAGTTGACTCGGTTGTTGAAATAGTAACTGTTTGATGTCCCAAATCTTTGTAAGAATCCCCATGAAGCTGAAGATGAGCCCCACTAAACACAGGCTTATATCCTTGTGCAGTTTGCTGTCAAAAATATACATGAATAGTCAGAGGAAAAAATAAGGAGTCCACACTGAAATACTACTGAAACATAATATATTTCACACCTATGGATTGGGCTAAAACTAGCCATTAATTATTAGTAGTTCAAGACACCTGGGCTGGTTTTGATTGATAGATTGCATGATATTTAGCACCATTTTCAACATTATTTCAGATATATCGTGGCAGCCAGTCCACCTGTCCATGCTTTCCTGGAATCTCTTATACCAGTATTCTGCAGAATAATCTTTTCAAGCCACTGGCTGCTTTCCCACATAACCATTGCCGGAACAATGGTCAGGGGTGAAGGAGGAATGAATCCTTGGACACAGCCGGGGATCAAACCAGCAACCCCTTGTTCTCAAGTCCTATGCCCTACCGACTGAGCTACCGGGGATCGGCCGACCAGTATTCACCAACCATTCTCGATAACATTCCTAGTCTAATTCTGAAGAATTTCTAAATTTCAAAGTAACACAATTTAAAATGATTGGTGAAAAGAGGCTGTGTTATTGAGATTTTTTTACCCAAGAGTAACAGGTTAAATCGTTTTGCTTCAGGATCACTACATCCATAGAATGTCCTCAAAATTAATGCCTATGGTTCAGTCAAGAGTTTCTTCTTCTTCAAATTTTCCCTATCTAGCTTTAAGTGAAACCTGACTGACAGAGTGGGCCATCTTTGTTATCAACAAAATAAGATAGCCCTTGGCCTAAACCCTTCACCACACAATCCCGACTGCTAACAAAAAAAAAAAAAACTTTGGAAAATATTGTGAGAAAAGGAGAAAATGCTGGTAACCAGCATTTTCTCCTTTTCCTATAAGATTTTCTATTATATCAAAGACAAATCTCATCATATGAGCAATATGTAATTTGTAGTCAGAAAAGCCTGTAAACTTGGACAAGTCTTAAATCTGGTTGTGTGGTAAAGAGATAAGGTTTCAAACCTGAATTTTTTTATTTTTACATCTTCCCTATATAACTATGTAAAAAGGGAATCCCGATGGGGGGAGGGGGACTTTAACCCAATGGGTATACTGGTGATAATTGAAACCAACTACTCTGTATTGCTACATATAAATTTAATTTGCATCGTAGGCCTTGTGGTTTTAGACAAGATGATCTTTGAAGGTTTCCCTAAATTTCTGTATAGAGAACAGTAGCTCAAGAAATAAACCATCCCAACAACTGTCTGAAGTCAACATAGGGTCATTTGAACAAACCTTGCAATACTGCTGATAATTATTAATTCTAGCCAAGTTCTAATGCCATGTGACCTCTTGTCCTGGAGAGGAATTTTTAAAGCTTTCCTCAATATGGTTATGGAGACAATCTTGGTCATGTGACCTGGGTTTGAAAAAGGTTTCTTTTTTCCATCCCATATGTAGTTGCATGTAAGTTGATTTGGTCCAGTGAGTGTCTGAGAAGTGGTTCCAAAAATGTTCACGTACACATGGTAACATATCAAACATTCCAATTATTTTAAGAATGATGAATATTTACAGTTTTTAACATATTATCAATATGACAGAAGTTCTGGCAAAAATCGAGTCTACCTCTTTTATTTTTTTATTTCATCATTCACCTGAAACCTGTATTCAATAAAAGGTTGAAATTACAAGTACATTCTACATTTACTGGCAGCATATGCAGCCCAATATTAGTTGATTTCCATCTTTTTTCTGACATTTTATAAACATAAACACATTAGAGATCTTTGTATTTTTTACTCTTTACTGCATGACAGAATTTTTAGACACTTCCAAATTGAAAGCATTTTCACACAACAGCATAAATGAGCTCGATAGATGGGATTTGTCTTTGAGAGGGTAGAAAACATTGTGGAAAAATAAGATAATGCTGGTTACCAGCATTTTCTCCTATTTTCCGACAATGTTTTCCAAAGCCATCTTACTAAGCATTGTTAAAAATTGGGATTGTTTGGTAAAGGGTTAAACCTAACTGGAACTCAGTCTTTTGAAGAGAAGGAAATTATCTATTTGCAATGTTTATGACTATATGTAGTCATGTAGATCTATTCTATATTTTTGAAATATTGGTTTCTGCATTCAGATAAAGTATTCCCTTACTTTTTTCAGACATAAAACTACATGATTGTACTTAAAAGCTTAAAAACTGTTTGTATAGGATGATTTCAAACCAAGTACCCCTTCATCAATATCGTCATACTGTAATGCTACATCATCTGCTGCTGGCATCCCTCTTTGTTTCTTTTTCTTGTTTCTTGTTTTTACCAATCTAGGGTCTTTTGATAGTGTTCTGGAAAATAAGATGAAAGGGAAGAAAGATTACCAGTTTTGACTCTGTACTGGATGCTTATATTTTAAACATGCCCATTTTGAAAGCACTTGCAGATGACACATCAAATCTGACTCAAATGATGGGATTTGTCTTTTAACCCTTTCCCACACAATCCCGACTTCTAACAACTCTGAGGAAGAAAGCTTTTGAAAACACTGTTGGAAAAGGAGAAAATGCTGGTAGCCAGCATTTTCTCCTTTTCCCACAATATTCTCTGCCCTTTCAAAGAAAAATTTCACCATTTGCATCACATTTGTCATCTGTATATATAAATACTTTCAACTTGGAAAAACCTAGAATTTTGTCGCTTGGTAAAGAGTTAAAAGGTAGACTATGTCATTGGTAAAAGATAATGCGCTCCTTGCTGTTGTGGTGAGACAGTAGTATTCAAGTTTGGTTTTCATATGGTAAGCTCCTTAGATGCAAAATCTTGGGACTCTTCCCCAAGAATCCTTACCAGTCACATATGATTCAAAACATTTACATTCAGAAAGTAAATATAACAATTACCTACAAATTACAGATTCTTGAAAGATGTTATCACTAGTATCTAGTTTTGCAGCCTGAAAAACCTTTATAAATAAACAAGGCATACTCTGGCCAAAGGGGGCTGAATGCATCGCCGTGATATATGATGCCAAGCAAGCCACACATAATTATGGATCCGTAATAGCCACGTTTTTTAACAACTATCAGATTTATGAGGTAGTATGGCCCTTGGACATACAGAAAATTGACCAAGAGCAAAAAGTTTCCTTCCAGGTAAGCCTGTGCAGGCTGACCTTGGTCGATACTTTTTGCAGATGCATTAAGCCCCCTTTCCATGGAGCACTGCTCATATTGAAAGGCACAATATCAAGAATGACATATTTACCCAGATCCAGGTAATTTACAAAATGTAAGAATCATTGCCAAAAGAAGAAGGGTTATAACACATCCAGCTACAAAAGCTGCCGCTGCCAACTCCAGGTTACTCAAGATAACATTGTTTGGTAACGATAGGGCTGTCAGGTAAGGAAGTTTGTCATCATATTGCCCAGCAACAGTTTCAGAGTATCTACCCTCTGTAATACACTTCCTTTTGATTTCTTGTTTCTTGGATTCTGTAAGTTCAAAAAAGTACCAAACGTATACATCATTTTATACATTTTTCAAAAAGGTCAAATTGAACAAACATCTATGATTTTTATACAATGTTTTCTATAACATTCAAAAGAGACTTTCTGCCAAAATTTATTTATGACTGTACAAGGAATAGGTACATGTATGTCTAATGTAGTCTGTATACCTGGTAATGTGTTCACCCTTAGAGTGCCAAATAACCCAATGGAATGTCTTGGCATTGCATTAAGTGTAGATCACCTTTTGTGCAGTCTGATCTTGTTCTACATTGGCCAAATTATAAGGATCAATAGCAACTGGTGGTCATGGTTAATTAGCCCTTTACCACACGACAAAATTTTAGACTGGTCCAAACTGAAAGCATTTACATGCGACAAATTAAATTTGGCTGAAATAATGGTCACTGTCTGTGAAAGTGTAGAAAACCTTGTGGGAAAAGGAGAAAATGCTGGTTACCAGCATTTTCTCCTTTTCCGACAATGTTTTCAAAATGCTATTTCCTCAGGGTAGTTAAAACTCAGGATTGTGTGGTAAAGAGCGAAATAATGGTTATGTGATAAGTGTGAAACAAATGTTTATTTTCATGTACAGGTAATTTTTCACATGGTACTTTCAGATGAAGTCCCACAATTTAATTATTGTAAATACAGTGAACTTTTCTAGCCAGTGATTAACTCTTCAACACACGACAGAATTTTGACGCAACTGAAATTGGAAGCATTTTAGGACGACGAATTAAATGTAGCTCAAATGATGATCTCTGTCTTTGATAGGGTAAAAAACATAGTGGCAAAAGGGGAAAATGCTGGTTACCAGCATTTTCTCCTTTTGCCACAATGTTTTCAAAAGCCTTCTGATCTTCAGGGTTGTTAAAACAGGGGATTGTGTGGTAAAGGGTTAAGAAAACAGACTAAGCTCTTACTATTTTGTGGCTGTTTCTGTCAAAATATATCTTTTAAATGGAAGATTAAGACCAAGTTTTGTGCAATATGATCTAGATGTAAAATGTCTGTAGAATCAACTAATGTGGTGATTACCAGTTGGCATTTTCAGGCTTAATAAATCTCATTGACAAAACTAATTGGTAAAGAATAAGCTGTGAATCATTGACACAAAATTAAAGCATAATCAACAAATAAACCTAATGCTTAACAAGAGCTTTGCATGCTGATGCCAAGGCTTATCAGCAGTTGCTTTTTCTAATTTAAGATGGAAAAGGGGAAATAACTCTTTAAAACATTTTGAGGTTACCTGCCCTTCTGATATGGTTTCTCCTTTTAAACAACTAGTTTTAGTTAGAAGTAAGTATCTTCAATAATGAAAGAAACATCAGAAAATATAAGTTTTTTCACGAAGATGATGCAGATAACAATAGGACTTTGACAATACCTTGAAGTTTCAAAATCAGCTGAACTAAAATAAGCTACTGAAGAATGATGCATACAAAATAACAAAATGGAACTAACCTAGTGTGTCAGCAGAGCATCGCTCCCAAGGCAACTTTCTATTACACAATCTTTGAGAAAGAACTTGGTTCTCATTTTCACATCCTCCATGTTTGTAATTCCACAGCTGTTTTGGGGGACAAATTTTTCTGTGTTTTTGAGCCCCAAACCCCTCTACAAAGTAGTATGCTGAGCAGTTACAAATGTCCAAGGCACGTGTTGATGACGGGTTTTCAACAAAAACTTTACAGCCATCTGAATAAAGATGGAAGACACAGAGAATGAAAAAAAAAATGTAATCAAAATGGATATCTAAGGTACATTGTTCACGTGTTTAATAATAAGCCCATATATTGAAATTGCACATATTTTGTTAATTGCTGATTGTTGATAGAACTAGATTAACTCAACATTTGGATCAAACTAGTGACTGTGACTTGTTTATCCCCACCACATGCCTTGACAGAGAACACCAATGTTTAAACCTAACATGCCTTTAGCATATATATGGCTAGGTATAAGTGGAGACAATTCCTCAATGCTTACATGCAGACATCCAAAAACTTGTGTCTGCCACTTCTAAAAGTTGTGTTGAATACCCAGAAGCCATGTGCAAAGTTTTGATAAAGAGAATGAAATACTGAGTGAGGAGAAAAAATACCAGAATTAATGCATTAATCAAAGCACAAAATTGTTTATTCCTTTGCCACACAATCCAATGTTTTAATGACCCTGAGATATTAAAGCCTTTCGGAAAAATTGTGGAAAGGAGAAAATGCTGGTAAACAGCATTTTCTTCTTTACCCAAACTGTTTTCTATTCTTTCAAAAAAAAGTACCATCAATTACCGATAAACCACATTTACTTTCTTGTCTGCAGTTGCTTTCAATTTGGAAAAGTCTAAAATTTGGTCGTTTGGTAAACACTTAAGTTAAAGCAATTTTTTTTTAACCCTTTGGGTCAGACGTCTGAATTTGTATCTTGCACATCTCAAGTTTGTGGTCAAAAGTTTCTTAATGAAAGCAAAATTGAAAGAGGATTTTGGGTAAAAAATGTTGTGTACATGGAGTACACACGTGCAGATTCTAGTATAACCTTGAGAACATTCATTTTGCTGAGGTTTGAAAATACATGACCATAAAACTCAAAATTGCTTAGTTTTTTTAATCTTTTTCACAGGATGACAATATAGTGGACTTGTCCAAACATGTCAAAACTGAAAGCATTTGCAGAGGACAAATTAAATGGAACTCAAATGATGGGAATCATCTTTGAAAGGTTGGAAAACATTGTTGGAAATGGAGAAAATGCTGGTTACCAGCATTTTCTCCATTTCTCACAATGTTTTCAAAAGTCATCTTCCTCAAGGTCGTTGAAAAACAAGATTGTTTGGTAAAAAGGCTAAAACATATCTTCTGCCATGCAGGAGAAAAGGCACATGCAGAAGAGTCTTTTTGTAAAATATACATTTAGATGATTCTTTGCTTTTCACAGCCAGGTTCTACTTTTTTTCACAATCATATTAGAAAAAAAAACTTATAGCTCAGTGTCCTGAAAATAAAATTGTAAAACCACTTACCTGCAAATATATATCCAGGCATCTTTGTATTGTTGAACTATTCACAGACCCAAAAATTTTTGTCTATAAAAATTGTTTAAGATCATGTAGAATAACTGATTTCACCATATTGTTCATACTTTACACACTTTACCTGGTAATCACTGAAATCCTAAATAACTTAGTTGGTGTCAAATAGAAAAGGGTTCAATCATGTACTTGATGTAGCTACTTTCCCTTGAAACCACATCAAATTTATATGATGAAAAATTTACTAGTCTTCAGTTAAACTCTTTTGCTGCCAACTAAATGGATGTGACTTTTCCCTGAGGTCTAAATGTAGATTTTTCGTTGCATTTGGAACTGATTTTGGTTAAAGATTGGCACCAGGTAGCGGACAGTGTAGATCAAAGATCAAACTGCATGTTTTATGCAGTGTGATCTTGATCTATGCCGTCTGCAAAAGCTATCCAAGGCGATATTGGCAGTGAAAGAGTTAAAGTCAAATGTATTACAATTCTGATCTTTACAAGCAGAATGTCTCCAATACTTGTGATATGACTCTAGCTTAATTTACCCTGTACCACACAATCTTAAGTTTTTACTACCCTGTACAAAAACACTTTTGAAAACATTGTGGGAAAAGGAGAAAATGCTGGTAACCTGCATTTTCTCCTTTTCCCACAATATTTTCTACTTTTTCACTGCCAAATTCCATAGTTCCAGCCACATCTAAATTGTCATCTGAAAATGCTTTCAATTTGGACGACTCCAAAGGTTTGTTGTTTGGTAATGACTTAAAGGAGGAGGTTGCACTCATGCATCCTCATCATCCCATTCTCTTATGGTGAGTTGAGCTGTACATTGTACAGCTCAGGAAACTGACACTTGTTCACTTGACTGTATCCTTCTACAGTTATCTCGGTGGCTTTTCCTTCATGTATTGGTAATGATACTCCTCACCCTTAAAATGAATAACTGATTTTTTGTAAAATCTGAAACTGCTTTCTTCTCCTGCAGAACAGATATGCTTTACCTCCACAACTGGGGTGGGGATATGAAAAGAAGGAAGCAAATAGGGGGGTACTTAACCAAACCTTTACTGAAGTTTAGACTTTATCTGGAAAACTATAGCTTGAGATCAAACTCTCTGTCAACTAATGTACCATATTGGGAAGTATGGTATTCTAAATCTGAAAGATGAGAACAGAATTTAACTACACTGATAGAATTTAAAGTTTTCTTTAGTAATTAACATACAACAAATTTACTGAATTCTAGACGGTATAGAGTTTTTAAGAACAGAGAATATGAACAAGTGGGAAAATGTTAGTAGTGAGAGTTATAACAACAAATAAATGAAAGAAGTGTGATGAACAAAAATAAACCACTGGATGTATCATGTATAAATGTGAGAAGGATGAATCTATCCTTTAAAATCCGTGAAAAACCACGCTGTATAACATAAAAATTAAAAATTTCCCTAGAAACTTAGCCTATGATTTTCTGTTGAAATTCCAATTGAAAGTAATTCTTAGAGCACTAAATAAACCTATTAGACATTTTCAGTCTTGCACTGTGACCAAAATATATATCTGCAATACCAAGGTTGCATTGTTTAGAGTGTCTGGGCTAAGGGAACAGTGTAGCTCAAAGATCAGTCTACACGGTCTGATTTTGATCTACATGAGTTACATAGGCAAGTAAAGCTGTGAAGGTACTTTAAAGGTTAAACATCAATTCAATGGAACATTAAAAAAGTTGTATCAACTATCCACTATTCACTTAGTATTTACTCTTCTGCAGGCACTGAACCATTTGGAACACCTGGGTGTGCGTATCAAAGTCACATAACTTCCTCTTTTCTTTAATTCTTGGAAGCTATATAAATACAATGTAGATGTAGAACAAAGTATCAAGCATATTACTTAAATCTGCAATTATGGAGTAAATGTTCTTATTACTTAACTGACAAAAGATTGGAGTTTAAAATAAGAATAAATCAGCATTATTTGTTAAGGAAATTAATATTTGTGAAATTCACCACTTATGTCATTTTGGGCTTGGTTACATTGCCATACCATAAAATATAGGGAAAAGTAATATAGAGCTACAGCATCTTTTTCATAATTTCTACAAATATTATCAGTGAATATATGAACCATGCTCTGTGAAAAGGGGGGGTTAATGTATCTGCAAAAAGTATCGACCCAGGTCAGCCTGTGCACGCTGACCTGGGCTAAAACTTTTCGCTATTTGTCAATTTTCTGTGTGTCCAAGGACCAGTCTACCTCATGATTAAGTTTGTCATTAAAAGAGGTGGCTATAAGGGATCTACAATAATAAGATGACTTGCTTGGCACAATGCATAAGGGAGATGATTACTGTTTGCCAGAGCATGGCTCATATTCAGATTTCTGATTTTATAATAATATGCTAATGGGTCTTCAGACATTTTTATCTGCTAAGCCAAGAAGCTCAGTTGGTAACACTCAGGGCTTGAAACCACCATGTCACTGGTTTGATTTCTCAGTATGGCAAACTTCTTTCTGAAGTTCGACAAGAGTTATTACCATAGGATTCATTCCTCTCTTACTCCTGAGATATTAATGTGAGACAGCAGCCAGTGTGCTTTGGAAAAATACTGTGTGCAGTATTTATAGCAGAAATTACAGGAAAGCATGGATAGGTGCACTAGCTGCCACAATACACCAAGATAATATTGAAAACAGCATTGATACCAAACAAACAAACATTTCTAACCGGTCATGATGATAATTCAAATTGCACAAACATTTTTTCAAAGTTATCTCATGCAAATTTGCTTCAAGACATAATATTCAACTCTTTAGCACACAACAAAATTTTAGACCAGTCCAAATTGAAAGCATTTGCAGACAACAAATAAAATGGGGCACAAATGACAGTATCTGTCTTTGAGATCTTTGAAAACATTGTGGGGAATAAAATGCTGGCTACCGGTATTTTCTTCTGTTCCCACCATGTTTTCAAAAACCGCCTTCTTCAGCGCCGTTGAAAGTCAGGATTGTGTTGTAAAGAGTTAAAACTAAAACATACCTGGGCCTGACCATGAGTTTGAAGCAAATCAGGATTTCTTGGCCTTTGCCCAAACATATCCAGCACATTTGGGGAACTAAAGAATTCACCCTCATCATTGCCAGAACTGCCTTGACCAACAACTTCAAACATGTCTTTTCCTGTAAGAAGAATGAAACAAACATATACTACTCAACGCATACAAAACCTTAAAATATAATAAGAATTGTTCATGGAAGGTATGTGCCAATCTTGTCTGTCTTTTGTTATATAACATGAAAACTAAAAATCTAGTGGTTCTTGGCAAGTCTAACAACAAAGTAACCTTTAACTCTTCACCAAACAACAAAAATGGGACTCAACCAAATTGAAAAAGTTTGCAGATGACAAAAAAAATGTAGCTCAAACAATGATTTCTGTCTCTGATTGGTTGGAAAACATTGTGGGAAAATCTGAATTGCTGGTCACCAAACTAAACTATTGGCTGAATTAAAAAGACATTTCCAACCAATAGCAAACAAGAAGGCCATGATGGCCCTAAAATGTTCACCTGAGCCTTTTTGCCCCGAAAAGACCCATTTGCAATCTCTTCCATGATATTAAAACAAACATTTTAACAAACTTTCATGGGTATTGGACAGAAAATGTGGCCTCTAGAGCAACACAAGCTTTTTCTAGGATTTGTGTCGGTGACCTGCTTTTTGAGCCAACGAGACCTTTTATTAACTTCTAAAGATAAAAAGACAAACATTCTGATAAACTTTCATGAAAATTGGACTGAAAGTAAGGGCTCTAGAGTCTAGACCTAATTTTTGTCACAGAAATGGATTTTGCAGACAGAAATGTGCCTACCCTAAAACAGCAGTCTGATGCATTCACCATCCATTCAAAGTATTGTTCTGTTGCTAAATTTCAAGACTAGCTTTCGGAGTGGCCAATTCAGAAAATCTGGGTAAATCAGCTGTCTTAGAATACAGAATAAGAACTTGATTTGAACCATGCTCTGTGACAAGGGGGATTTATGCATCTGCGAAAGGTATCGATTCGGGTCAGCCTGCGCAGCCATGCAGGCTGACCTGGGCCGAAACTTTTCACTATTGGTCAATTTCCTGTATGTCCAAGGTCCAGTCTACCTCATGAGTAAGTCGGTTGTTAAAAAATGTGGCTATTATGGATCCATAATTATATGATGGCTTGACTGGTATCATGCACTATAGGGATGCATTAAGTCCCCTTTTGCCAGAGCATGGTTCATTTAGAATGGTTGTGAGTATGGCCAACATGGTTGAAAATGTTAAGTAAGGTTCCTTTATCCACTCTCTCCTGGACAAAAAAGTTTTAGACTTCCACACTTCGAAAAGATTTGTAAAAATTAAATTAAAATCTAAAGATACAATTCTTCTTTGACTTGGTAGAAAGCTTGTGGGAAAAGTAGAAACTGCTAGTTACCAGCAGTTTTTTTTGTTTTTTTTTCAACAATATTTTAAGAAGCTTTTTTCCCCTAAGGTTGTTTAAACATGGGACAGTTTTTCTTGGATACCTTTTGTGGCAGTAATTCCATTCTGTATTCTTCTTGAAACAAATACCTCAGTTACTGACAGAGAAGGAGATGACTGGGCACTTCCATCACTCTTTGAAAAAAGATCATCGCATATCTAAATTAGTGGCAAAAATAAATAAACCACAGAGAAATCTCATGATAACATAACTATATGTTTGAAATAAAATTTTCCTGAAGATTTTTATGCTGGAATTTCTACAAAGCCTGAAAATTCAATAAAATACAAGTATTATCATTATTATGTTGTATTAAAAAAGTTGCCATTTGAGGAACAGAGTCTGGTACTCAAAATACTCTATTTTACAAGAAATCATTCGACCTTTATCATACCGTCCTATTGCCAATTTGAAGCCCAATGATTTCTCCCTATTTACCTAAACTAGAGCTATCACTAAACGTGATCATACCCCCCAACAGCTCCTTGTCACAAAACAGATTAATGTCACAGGAATGCAAAATAAGTGACTGGAGAGTCAATTATACCAGAGCTATCACTGAAGGTGATGAATATCCTGCAATGGCTTCTTGCCAAAGAATTACTCTTTGTTACAGACTGAAGACTTGGAGAGAATAAAACTTACTTGATACATTTTTTTTTACCAGTTGGACAAATTGAGACTGGCTTAAATGAAAAGGTTTTGCAGACAACAAATGTCTTTTCATGCAATGTTTTTGACCAGACTCTACGTCTTACTTATACAGTACGGAAACTAACGAAAGCAACCTCCGAACCGAATCGCTCTTGGAAATTTTATTTAATTAACTAAGAACAATTTATGATATGCACATCTTTGCTGAGTGCAAAGTCTATCCATGAAGTTTGAAAGAAATTTATCCAGAATCATCAAAGGGCCATAACTCCATGAAACCTAAATAAACCATAACCAAAATAGGATATGCACATCTCTGCTTGATACTGAGTCTATTTGTGTAGTTTGAACCAAATCTGTCCAATAGTTGATGAGAAAAAGAGCGGACAAGAAATTTCATGAAAGGGCCATAACTCAGTGAAAAATCAATGAACCATAACCAACATTTCATATGCACATGTCTGCTTGATACTGAGTTTACCTGTGGAGTTTGAATAAAATTCGTCCAGTAGTTTATGAGAAATAGAGCGGACAAAAAGCTACAGACCGACC
Organism: Tridacna gigas; assembly: GCA_945859785.2. NCBI lineage: Eukaryota > Metazoa > Mollusca > Bivalvia > Cardiida > Cardiidae > Tridacna > Tridacna gigas. The sequence continues at coordinate 48,582,728 of OX244036.2, forward strand.
GACCGACCGACCGACCGACAAGCTGACTCCTATGTACCCCCCAAACAGAGTTTTGGGGGGTTTAATAAATCCAGAAACAAGAGGACTATGATAGCCCTGTATCACTCCACTGTCTAATAAATACAAATCATACATAGCAAACATTACAATACCAGGCCAAATGGTGTTGAGTAAGAAGTTTTCTCTACAGTTTTCTCTGTTTTATTTCTTCATGATGGCCCTGTATTGCTCTACTGTCTAATACATACAAACCATACAAAGCAAACATTACAATTCTAGGCCATTTTAGTAAGAAGATTTTCAAAGTTTTTTCTATAAAAGCCCATGTGAGAGTTGTAGTCCATGGACAAAGCCATTTTTGATTAAAGAGCCATGACTACTTGCATCCTGGTAGAGGGCTACAAAATAAAGCCACATACCAAATACAGGTCTAGGTCATACGGCTATAAACAAGAAAATTTTCAAAGTTTTCTCATTATAAAGCCCCTGTAAAACATGAGACACCCGAGGTGGGGCTAATTTCAATACCAAGGCTAAATTTTTAACAAATTTGGAACATTTTTAAAGTTGTTTCTATATAAGCCTTGTAAAACTTGTGAATCCCCGGGGCGGAGCCAATTTTGATACCAGGACTATAATTTGAAGAATCTTTGTAGAGGTCTATTAGATGAAATTACATGTCGAGTTTGGTAGCCCTAGGCCTTATGGAGGCCTTATGGTTAGAAACGAGAAGTTGTCGCTGTATGAGCCCATGTAAAACTTGTGAACCCTGATGTGGGGTCAAGGGCTATAATTTTAATAATCTTGGTAGAGGTCCACAGGATGAAGCTACATGCCATGTTTGGTAGGCCTTATGGTTTCAGACAAGAAGATTTTAAAGGATTTTCAATATTTTTCAGTTTTGTTGCCATGGCAACCAGAATTTTTACAAAAATCAAATTCTTCTTCAAAATTCTGAAGAAGACTATACCAGGATCATTTCTGTGAAGTTTGGTCAAAATTGGATGGGTAGTTCTAAAGAAGAAGATGCTTGAAATATGCACGCACGGGCAAACACATGGAAAGGCGCACACTGGGCCATGATATAAGCTCACTTGCCTTTTGCCAGTGGAACTAAAAAATTATGAGGAAATATTTGCAATTAATACATTTCTCTGTTTGTTTTCATAAATAAATATGCCACATCTTTATGCTGATTTTCTGGTTGTCTGATTGCAGAAACAATTTCATACTGCCATGAAAGTATGGGACATAGGTCAGGCCTATGAAAATTAATTCCTGACTCCCTACTCTGTCTAGGTAGCTATTGTATGACATGGCCTAGCACCCAAAGTCAAGGGTACCTCTGAAATGTATTACAATACTGCATCTAATCTTTGTTTTAAACAATTTGATACTTCTAGGAATATTGCAGGTTTAACTCTTTACCACACAATCCCGACTTTTAACGACCCTAAAAAGGAAGCCTTCTGAAAACATTGTGGGAAAAGGAGAACATGCTGGTAACCAGCATTTTCTCCTTTTCCCACAATATTTTCTTCCCGTCCCATAAACAATTTCAATTTTTAAGTCACATTTAATTTGTCGTCTGCAAATGCTTTCAATTTGGACTAGTCTACAGTTTTGTCGTTTGGTAAAGAGTTAAGCAATATGTATTCGAAAATCAATATGTATGAGCTTGGTTCGTAAAGGTTATTTGTGGTTCTTCCCTACTTTCCCTGCATTCATATTTAGCACAGGTGGACTGCAGATTTAGACTGCTGAATCAATGAAAATATAAACTGTTAGGTATGACTGTAGAAAATATTCAAATGTACAAGTTTGAGGGCCGTTTGGCCAAGATAAGAAGTGTTCAAACACTTAAGATTAAGAAATCAGACTAACCAGGAGTGCAGTATGAAACTGATCTGCACTAGCTGCTCCTAATAATTACATTTTGACAAGGTATAGAAAAATTACTTGAATTAATTATTTACCATTCACACAGTGAGTTACTTAATTCTGAAATCAAGGGTTTAATCTTTTAATTTTTTTAAAGCCAGATTTGGCTTAAAAAATACATAAAACTCAAAAACTATGAAAGTGTGTACGTGATACTTACAGATATCTTTGTTGAATTGTTACTGCAATAAATCGGTAGACATTACAGAAAGAGTTGAATCACTGTTTAGGAAACTTAGTTGCATATAAACAATAATATTATATGAATGTTAAATATAACTTGTTGCTTTAAGGCATGTGTTACAAGATTAGGTCCAGAACAAGCGTCATAAAGTTTTCCTCTGAAAAACAGATAGAATGTTCCTCAATAGAATGGCCCCATTAGGGTTTACAAAAGTAAATATTTTCTGAGTACTTGCACATTATAATATTTCAGTGAAAAGAGACATTTTACCACATCAAAAACCAAGCTTATATGACTTTCAATGACTCTCCTTTGCACTTGACAGATCTACTTTCATTTTTAATTGTAATGTAAGAATATCATTTTTGTACCACAAAAAACAAGCTAGCCGAAGCTAACTCTTAACCCTTTCCCAAACGACAAATTTTGGACTTGTCCAAATTGAAAGAGTTTGCAGACGACAATTTTAAATTTGATGAAAATGGCAGAAAGTTATCAAAAAGGGGAGAAAACACTGTAGGAAAAGGAGAAATTGCTCGTTACGAGCAATTTCTCCTTTTCCCACAGTGTTTTCAAAGGACTTGTACTGCAGACACGTGAAAACCAGGGCTTGTTTGGGAAAGGGTTAAATCTGTAATATGAATGACAAAATGGGTAAAAAAAGAACTTCTTTAATACCTTCTCAATGATTTTTAACTTAAATACAGTAAAACCCCTCTATTAAGACCACCCATGGTACTTTTGAAAATTGGTCTTATTAGCGGGGTGGTCTGATTTCCGGGTTTCACCCACCAAGATTTTTAATCAAACCCGGACTATGCGTAGACTTATGTAGATTTGAATTATGTTCCAAGTAATGTATACATATTTTAGTCGGGGAAGCCTATGCCCACACATTTAAATGACAACAAGAAAATTTTCATGTTTATTGAAAAGTTAATATGTTGCTTGAATTTTCATGAATAGATCCACATGGCAGTGAATGTCCATTCATAATTGCCTATTTAAACTCTTACAGGAAGATATGTACATTAATTAAGAATCTGAACGTAAAGGCTACATAATTTAAAAAAAATGTTTCTGATAGAACTTGTCATATTCCCTGTTTTCATCTGCTTCTTTTTATCTTGTGTAGTCTCAAGAACTCCTACTCCACATGCTCATTTTCATTTTTAAACAAAGAATTTCGAATATTATTGAAAAGCCTGAAGCCAGACGTTTTTTTTTTTCCCATTTTGATTCAAGTTGAATGTTCGAACAGTCCTACTAATTGTCGATCGCAAAGTTGAAGTGTTCACCAGTTCAAAAATCGCATGTTCTCTATGATATAAGTATGGCTTTTAAATGTGTAACAAAAACCAAATATTTATCCCATCCCGATCACTAGATATTAATCCAAGCATGTCAAATTACAAAAGACAGATGTACGAAACAAAGCGTAATTACCCAGATGTCGACATGTTTTCACCCGGGTCAGCAATGTGTGATAAATGCCTGATTATCGAATAAAAGCCAAATTAATTATCATCAGTTCATTGGTCATTTGATTATGTAAGGTAACACCTTGATCACTTAACATGATTGTGTTACTGTAGTCAACAGATAAACAAAAGATCGCTAATTGATTGTCTACTCCATCGGACCCAAGAATATTCGTACATGAAGCACGGCGTCCAGTTCGCGATTATGGACGCGTGAAAATTAGCTGGTCGTAAGAAAAATGTGAAAATTAGTGGTCGTTCCACGGGGTTAAAATCTATTGGTAATTACTCATTGGTACTGAAAATGGTGATCGTAATTCCGGAATAGTGGGGTGCCCGTATTTCCGGGGTCGTGGTCATTGATTATGAAGAAGGAAAAATTCCGTTCTGACAAAAATCGTTCGTAATAGCAGGTTGCTCGTATTACCGGGGTGGTCGTGAGGAGAGGTTTTACTGTACTGCCAAGAATGGAATCTAAAGAATAATACAGCTCAAGTAAGTACCTTTGCTCTGCAAGTTCAAGATTCAGACCATCCTGTAACAAACCAGGTCTACTCTGATGTATTGTGTCATCATCACAAAAGTCATGGACAGACAATTTCCTTGGGGCTTTAGTGTAGTTGCTTGTTCCATAACCTTCTACTGGTGTGTCAGCACTTTTCCTAGTTGAAGGATGACACTTTTCAACAGGATTGCATGTTTTGTTATATAATGAAGTCTTGCTTGGTTTGCGTCTCTTTGTTCTCCTCTTTCTGTATGATGATTGTTTTCTTTTCCTAGGTATCTTTGCTGTGGTTAATGGAACAACTGTCTCCGCTTCATTAGGAACAGCTTTTTCAATACTTTGATTTGCCTGTGTTATACATGTAGTATTATGCTTTGGGTATTCATTTTGGGCAGGAAGAATTTTGCGGATTGATGATTGCACAGGTCTTTGAACTACACGGTTCATTTGTGTGTCTGATAAAGCACTTCCAATCACTGTTTTTCTTTGAGGGTGAACTGTGGCAACTGGAGAAGGATTTGAACGCCCAAATAACTGTCGGCTGTTCCATCTTGTTCCCTGCAAAGGCTTTGGAGACACAAAACTAACACTTTTTTCAAAAATGTATCCTGCTCCTTTACTGCTTTTCCTGTCAGTGCAAAGATTGTACACATTACCTGTTGTTTGATTCTCATCAGAAGAGCTTTTCTTATTTGGATTTTCTTGATTTGCAAAAACTTGGTCTTTCTGGGTTTTTATTTCAGCTTCTAATCTTTTTATTTCAGATTGGTGGCTGTTGTGTAATGCATTCAACTGCTCTTGAATGTGTTTTGGAACATTGTCATTTTCCCATGCCATCTTTTTTACATTACGTAACTCTGTCAGCTTGGTATTGCTTTGCTCAAAGAATTCAGATTGCTGATTTCTCAAGGAATCAAAGTTATCCTGTAAACTTTTTTCAATCTGGTTTTGGTGTTTCATTAGACTTTCCTAAAATAAGTAAGAAGTTAAAACTCATGTAATGAAAAAAAAAAGATATTGTCACTGCAATACTTTTACCCATTATCAAAATGATATTTACAGACAAGCTGCAACACAGAGCAAGTGACACAAACAAATGCTACTGGAAGACAGGACAAATTTTGCAAGTTATACAAATATTGTTGCAATAGGTGTAGTTACTTGTAGTGACAAGCAATCAGTCACTTTCCAACAATATTGTCAAAAGCTTTCTATTGCAGCTGAATAAAAGAGGTGTTTGTAACCGGCATTTTCTCTTTTTCCCACAATGTTTTCTACCCTACCAAAGACAAGTATCATCATCTGAGTCAAATTTTATTTGTTATTCAAAACTATTTGGATGAGTCTAAAATTTTGCCATCTGGTAAAGAGTTAACCCTTAGGCTACTAAGTGTGATTAAATGCGCTTTCATTAACAGCATAGATCAAGGTCAAAATGAATCATGCAGTCTGATCTTGAAACTACCCAGCCCAATCCAGTAAGATAATTCAACTGAAAAGAACTTTGAAATAGAATATTCAGTTTTAACTAACAGTTTAACTCTACCAAACAACAAAATTTTAGACTCTTCCAAATTGAGAGAATTTGCAGATGACAAAATAAAAGTGACTCAAGAATAGAAAAATCTATTTGGAAGGGTAGAAAACTTTGTGGGAAAAGGGGAAAATGCTGGTTACCAGCATTTTCTCCTTTTCCCACAATCTTTTCAAAAGCTTTTTTTCTAAGGGTTGTCAAAAGTCGGGATTGTGTGGTAAAGGGTTAAGGGTTAAGGTATTTTCCTGGAATGGAATATTTTCAGACACAAATATTGCACCTTTAAAGCTGTTCCCCCCCCCCTCACAAGATATCTCTCAAAATATTGAATGTTGCATTTACAGTATCATAAACTATGTTCTGTGCAATCTAATTTTGATTTGAAATACCCCAAAAAGCAAACAAAATTAACCTTTATTGTGCAAAACTAAGTGCGCAAATATATTTCGCAGACAGTATTATTTTTCTTTTTAATGGTTTGTCATAAAGTTACAATTAAATTCTTATTACCATCATAGCATTTATTTTTGGTTATAGTTACCGGTATATATTTGGCAGGATAGGGGTAAAAAATACAACGTACTGGCATACATTTATTAGTCTATTGTGCAATACCACTTTTCATTTTTACTGTACCTGACACCGCTTAAGAAGAAAGTCAGACTGTTGTTTTGTTGTGTTCTTGATTTGATTTTCAATTTGCCTATGCTGCAGCTGATTTTTGCCAAGTATCTCTGCCTCATGCTCTTTGATATCTCTAGCTGTGATGAACTCTGATTTTTGAAAAGCATTTTCTATACCTGTAACATGTAAAAAAAGAATATTGTTGTTGATTAACGCTTCACCACACAATCCCAAGTTTCAACATCCTCAAGGACGAAGGCTTTTGAAAACATTGTAGGAAAAGGAGAAAATGCTGTTAACCAGCATTTTGTTCTTTTTCAACAATGTCTTTTTTCCCCCTTTCTGGTAACAATTCAATTATTTTAGTCACATAATTGTCTTTTACAAATGCTTTCAATATGGACAAATCTAAAATTATTTCCTGTGGTAAAAAGTTTAGGTCTTCTTCTGTTTGAGCTATTTTTCTCTCCTTTACAAAACAGATTTTCAGGCTGTAGAAAAAGCCCATCTGTTGTAATTTCTAGATTATTTCAATTAGAGTATTTGACAAAATACAGGACAGTGTATATGTACATAAACACAACTTCTCAATCAATTTTGAAAACAGTTTCTTCTTTTATCACAATGTTTTCACTCATATTCACGTATTGAGCCAGAATTAATGTTGCTTTATACTTTCCAATAAAGCTTCAAGCTTTCTGCAGCGAATTTGGATCAGAAGACGGTCAGGGTCCATCTTCACCAACCATTCTTAAGAACGTTCTTCGTCTCATTCTCCAAAATTTTCCAAATTTGAAAGCAACACAACTTCTGATTGGTTAAACCAAATGATTTAGCCAATCAGAAGTTGTGTTCCTTTCAAATTTCGAAAATTTTTTGGAACAGGAGTAAGAATGTTCTTAAGAATGGTTGGTGAATACAAAACTTATTAGCACCCTTTTGGTGACCTTAAGATGAATGAAAGTATCTTCCATGTATTTTTAATGGAAAATATTGTTGGAAAAGGGAAATTTACTCGTTACAAGCAATAGTTCCTCTTCTTCAATGGTTTAAAAAGTCATCAGGGACATATGAAAAGTCATCTTTGTACAGGAACAGGTTAAGAATAAGAAAATATAAGAAAAAAAAGAAATTGAAATTGAAATGTATAGCTACTGCAAGGACTAAATTTGCAATCTACAGACAGTTTCATTTTAGAATTATCAGTATCTATCTGTTTCAAAGCCTTGTTAACCCTTATCCTGCTAAATAAATGAAATGAAACTTTCAATCTGATAGTAAAAACCCAAATGTCGTTATTTCACAGGTACATTTTTGGGAAAAATATCTCCGTATCGGACAGTGTAGATCAAGATCAGACTGCACATTCTGTGCAGTCTGATCTTGATCTATGCAGTCTGCAAAAGGTCAGTGAGTCGTGCTTTGCAGCCTAAGGGTTAAAGAAACAATTCCTTGATAGTTTTTACCTTGTTTTAAATAAAGCTCTATATCTCTGTTTTGTTTCTGATGAAAGGTCTGTAATTGATTTCTGTAGAAACTTTCCATGTCTCTTCTTTGTCGACCAAAGTCATCTCTGACATGAACCATCTCATCAATCAATCTGGGTGGGAAATGTCAGTTTTATTTTATCATAGGTACACATAAATTGCATATGGTTGCCTGGGTCACTTAACCCTTATCCTGCTAAATAAGTTAAATAAAACTTTAAAGTTGATAGTAAACACCCGAAAAATGTTATTTCAAACTTATTTTTTGAGAAAAATATTTCTTTATCCGACAGTGTAGATCCAAGGTCAGACTGCATGTTCTGTGCAGTCTGATCTTGATCTACACTGTCTGCAAAAGGTCAGTAACTTAGCAGCCTAAGGGTAAAGAAAGTCTGTCATCTGTTGTTAATTAGCATTATCCATGGAAAGCAAACAGACTTGAAGTAATATAAAACTTTGATAAACTTTACCAATCTATTGCATGTTTCAATGACATTTATGTTCACATATTCATGTACATGTATTAAACTGATTCATACTTATAACTAATACTTTACAAGGATGTTTTCACAGAAATCCTCTGCAAGTATTTAGTCCAGAAAGGAAAAGGATTTATGGTTTCTACTTCATTGTCTGAGTGACTAAACTACACAGCAATTGGCATTTCGACTTGAAATAATAAGTAAAAAAAAAGACCCTCCCAGGGACCAATGTGAAAACGAAATAGTTGTGAATCAAATAAAAAAAAAAGGATTAACCTTTTTTCCACTTCATGAAGCTCTCTCTGATTGCTGTATTTTAAGTCTTGGAAATTCTTGGTTGTTTCTTCAAATCCCATTTTTTTGTTTTGGTTCAAATCTTTAACAACCGTGAGTTGCTCCTGCATTGTCTCAACCATATGCTGAATATTACAAGTTAATTATTGATTAACTCTTTACCACACGAGGAAAATGTGGACCTGACCAAATTGAAAGCATTTGCAGACAACAATTAAAATGTGACTCAAATGTGGAATTTTGCCTGTGACATGGTAGAAAATGTTGTGGGAAAAGGAGAAAATGCTGGTTACCAGCATTTTCTCCTTTTCCCACAATGTTTTCAAAAGGTTTTTTCCTCAGGGTCGTTAAAAGTTGGGATTGTGTGGTAAAGAGTTAAGCCTAAGTTTTGAATGCCATGGATGCAATAGTTCTTCAAACTTTGAAAAAGCAGTTATTTATGATGCAGGAAAATAGTGTCAACCTCCTATTATTAAGTGTAACAGTATCAAAACTTTATCATGGCATTATAATGTGTCTTTGTACAATAAGTTCATTGTTTGAAAAAGTAATTCATAAATGACACTTCTTCAAATACATTTCCTGCCTACTTGCAAATAAATTAAACATTCCATGTTACATATGTGGTTAAGTTCTACTCTGAATCTACAGTAATCTGAATATACAGACCATAAATAATGGTACTAATTGAGACAAAACATTTAGCATGAGCTTCCAAAACTTAGGTACATTTGCTTATACCATTCTCACCATTCAAAAAAACTCACACTTGGTATGCTTTGAAATCCAACAGTTAATAAATGTCTATCAAAAACTCATTATTCACAATAGGAAGAGATTCATCATGACACAAGAGTTCTAATATCCTGGAGCAGGATATTTTGTCGAAAGGGTGTTTTGTCGAAATCCACGTTTGTTTTAGGATGCTGATTGCTAAATTCCTAAATTTATTTCATGAAAACTCTGTATGGCAAGAAGATTTGAGCCACAATTTGTCTGGGTTTGGGTAAGGGTTAGGGCTAGGGATGTTTTCGACAAATGTGGTTTTCAACAAAATGTCTGGATCCCTAAAGTTCAGAATGTTCATGATTTGCTTACTACAGTTAGTATCAGTACTCAGAACTGTTTCACATCAAGCTACACATCAAGCTATGGAAACTATACCTTTACCTTGAGTTTCTCCTCCATCTGGTTCTGCTGGTCACTTACAAAACTTTTCATTTTATCCCATAAATCTGCATACTTGTCTTCATAATTATTCTGATTTTTCTGTTCTTGAAGTAATTTTATCTGTTCATCTTTCTGTAACAAGATATTGTACTTAATACCCTTTGTCAAGCACATTATTTAACTCTTTACCAAACAGCAAAATCTTAGGCTGGTCAAAATTCGAAGCATTTTCAAATGACAGATAAAATGATCCTCAAATGATGGGATTTGTATCAGATAGGGTAGAAAACATTGTGGGAAAAGGAGAAAATGCTGTCTCTCCTTTTCCCATGATGTTTTCAAAAGGCCTCTTTTTTAGGGTCATTAAAACTCTGGATTGTGTGGTAAAGAGTTAACTTTATACCATAATAATGACAAAATTGAAGACTAGTCCAAATTGAAAGCATTTTCAGAGGACAACTTAGATGTACTAAAAAGATGGAAATCGTCTTGAAACAGTTGAAAACATCGTGATAAAAGGAGAAAATGCTGGTAAATAGCATTTTCTTCTTTTCCTACTACGTTTTTCATATGCCCAGTATCCCCAGGGTCATTACAACTTGAAATTGTTTTGTAAAGGGTTAAGAAAAAGTGAAACATAGTACAAGCCTGTAACTCAAAATTTTCCTGAAACAAATTTATGGCTGACAATTCTAGAAAGAACCTTTCAAAGTTAAGATAGTCAAGTTAATAAACTTTAACCCTTTCCCAAACGACAAATTTTGGACTAGTCCAAATTGAAAGAGTTCGCAGACGACAATTTTAAGTTTGATGAAAATGGCAGAAAGGTCTCAAAACGGGTAGAAGACACTGTGGGAAAAGGAGAAATTGCTCGTTACGAGCAATTTCTCCTTTTCCCACAGTGTTTTCAAAAGACTTGTACTGCAGACACGTGAAAACCAGGGCTTGTTTGGGAAAGGGTTAAACCTTGTAAAAACATTTTGTAAGAACAGGGTTGCTGCTTTTCCACATTTCTCTTTAGTCCATATTGTTTTCAAGTCAGCCGTCATATAAAAAAAGTTGTCAGCAAGTGGTAATTTCATACAAATATTGTTATACAAAATCTGATATATGTGTTACATGAAATCACAAGAGATCTGCTTAGTTCACTTGATACTAGGATCTATCATGGCAATAAAATCTCATTGCTGAACACTTTACTTATGTGAAGAAAATAGCCATTGGCTTTGAAACAGTGGTGAGAGTGTAAAGAAACACTTTGAATGCAAAGGTAGGTGCACCAGTGCACTATAAGATAATTGTTGAATAAAGCATTAAACAGCAAAAAATTGCAAACAATAAAATTAAAAAAAAAAAAACATGTATGTTTAACATTTTACTAAAGCACAAAATTTTAGACTCATCCATATGGGAAGCCCTTATGAGGGACAAACTAAATGTAGATGCTGCTCAAGTGAAGGTTTTTATCTCTGAAAAGGTACAAAACTTGTTGGGAAAAAGGGAAAACACTGGCAGCATTTTTTTGCTTTTTTTACTGTTTTCAAAAGCTTTATTGTAAACAGTTGTAAAAGCACAGGATAATTTGGTAAAGGGTTATACTTTAAGCAAGTCTCTCTCAAGTGAATGCATCCTTCCCAGGAGGGTCTCTCTGTCCTCAATAGCCTTCAATATTTTTGAGTTGCTTTGATCAAATGATGAAGTCACTGCAAAGAGAAGACTTGTAAACATGGGAGTGTTGAAAATTCGAAACCATAAGGAAAAAAAGATGTAGACTGTAATATATACATAAGGATCGTGTCATACATTATGAAGTGCCTTAAAGAATTATTACCTTTATGCTGACTCTCTAGGGCTCTTGTACCATAGAAAATCAGGAACACTTTAACCCTTTACCACACAATCCACTGTTTTAACAACCCCAAAGAAGAAGGCTTACAAAAACATTGTGGGAAAAGGAGAAAATGCTGGTAACCAGTATTTTCCCCCTTTCCCAAAATATTTTCTACCTTTTCAAAGAACTTCAGTTAATTTGTACCAGTTTGGAATTTATTGTCTGCAGATGCTTTCAATTATGAAAAAAAAAAAAAAAAAACCTAACTGGTGTTGTTTGGGAAAGAGTCATGAATATATTGCATTTTTATTCATAAAAATCTGCAGGGTCAGTTTTAACCCTTCTCCTGCTAAAAAAAACTTCTATAAAACTTTCAAGACGATAGTAAAAACCCGAATATTTTCTTGGAGAACAATTTCTCTGATCGGACAGTGTAGATCCAAGATCAGACTGCATGTTATGTACAGTGTGATCTTGATCTACATTGTCCACAAAAGGTCAGTGGGTGGCCCTCATAAACATTAACATACCCATACAATTGATAACAATATTATTTGTTTTTATATTACATACAGTAAACAGCTTTTATAAAAGCTGCTGGACAATACATGCAATTGCTCTCCATCATTTGTTTCCATCCAGTTTAAAAGAGGTATTCTTCTCTGTTCTATCAGTTAACCCTTTACCAGACGACAAAATTTTAGCTTTGTCCAAATTGAAAGCATTTGCAGACGACAATTTCAATGTGGCTCAAATGATGCAACTTTTCTTTGATAGGGTAGAAAACATTGTGGGAAAAGGAGAAAATGCTGGTTACCAGCATTTTCTCCTTTTCCCACAATGTTTTCAAAAGGCTTCTTTCCCAGGGGCGTCAAAAGGCGGCATTGTGCGGTAAAGGGTTAAATCAATTAAAGTAGTTTTTGGTAGGATTAACATTAGGCCATGCGATACTCCTTTTAACTAGTTTCATAAAATGATCTATGCAAACAATTCAAAGTCATTGTCTGGTATAAACGCCAACACACATTGAGCACCATGAAATGGGCAGACAGACATAAGAAAGCAATCTTTTGATCATCAAAATTTTCTTTATTTGTCAGAGCTTGCTTAACTCTTTACCAAACAAAAAAATTTTAGACTTGTCTAAATTGAAAACATTCGCAGACAACAAATTCAGTTTTATTAAAATGATGTGATTTGCCTTCAGAAGGGTAGAAAATGTTGTGGAAAAAGAAGAAAATGCTGGTTACCAGCATTTTCTTCTTTTCCCACAATGTTTTCAAAAGCTTTCTTTCTAAGGGTCGTTACAACTCCAAATTGTGTGGTAAAGGGTTAAAGGTAATTAGAATTTTTATTGCATAAAGTTGATGTTTGTTGGAGACATTACTTACACATCTTTAAACCACTTTGTAGGTCTTCAAATTTACTGTTGCCTGCTTCTTTAAATGTTGATAAACTGCTTTTTACCTATAAGCAATTTTAATGTACGGAACTCATTTACATCAACTATGATATGGAAAAGTCATCATGAGAAAAAAAAAACTCTTAAAATCAGCAACAAAAGGTTTGCACATGTACTGCTAAATTACTCTCTAAAATATTAACTGTTATGATGCCAATCACAAGTTTTGCAGTGTAAGTGAACAGGATGGATCAATATGAGCCTACAGAGAATGTTTGGTCAGATTTTGGTTTAACCTTTTACCACATGACAAAAATTCAGATGTGTCCAAATTGAAAGCATTTGCAGGTGACGATTTCAATGTTGCTCAAACCATACGAGTTTTCTTTGATAGGGTAGAAAACATTGTGGGAAAGGGAGAAAATGCTGGTTACCAGCATTTTCTCCTTTTCCCACAATGTTCTGAAAAGGCTTCGTTCTCAGTCATTAAGTCTGCATTGTGTGGTAAAGGGTTAAAAAATGTCTGAAGTTATTTTGATAAATAGATCCATGCATTATAGCAAAGCCAAATGAGCTATCACAGTTTGTTTTTTACTGACAAAGAATGTTCTTTTCATCCTATTGGCATTCATGGAATTATTTTTGTCATGCTACAACCTTACCTCATCAGCACAATCCTTTACTAGTTTCACAATACTTCCAAGTAAATCCCTGTAAAGAAGAAACAAGAATGAGTTTTTTCCTAAAATCAAGTCACACATGTAAATCCTTATCAAAAGTAAGATATTCTTATACAAAGCAAGAAAACTGTATTCTTATTTGTGTCACAAATAGAGATCTATACTTGGCTCTTTAAAATACATTTATGATATCCTCCATTAAGTCCAATAAATCGCACAAAGGAAAAGAAAAATATCAATAAATGTTTTTGTTGCTAAAAATATCTTATCAGGAAAGCTGACAAAAAGGTAACCAAAATTTGAGTTCTAAATCTTTAAAGGAACAATGGATGTAGAAACCTGAAGAAAGAAAAGAGATGTTAAACCTTATCCTGCAAAATAAGTTAAATAAAACTTTAAAGCAAATAGTAAAAACCTCAATAATGTTATTTCAAACTTAGTTTTTGGAGAAAAATATCCTGTAATTGAAAGTGTAGTTACAACATCAGACTGCACATTCTCTGCAGTCTGATGTTGTATCTACACTGTCCGCACAAGGTCAGCCTAAGGGCTAAAATACAACAGACTACCATCACCTTTCATCTCTTTCTTTTGCTCTAGCTTTTTGTGATATCATTTGTTGAACACAACTTTGTCCTGGTAATGTAGGGGCCTTCACGTTATTGGCCATATTAGACAAAGGATTCCTATTTGTTTTTCCATGATTCACATTTCTGCATTTTCCCCTTCCACTAAACAGTGATGGCTTTGAAATGTACTTCTCATATACTGGTACTTGTCTGTAACTCTGTCAAATGATAAAGAAAATTAGAACACTTTATACCTTCTCAGAACAACAAAAGAAATGATCTGAGTTACAAGTTTGAAAACTTTATTCAACTGACTAAATTTAAAAATGGAATTGTATTGTTAACTTCAAAAAATGGAAACAAAAACAATGTGTGTTTATCTGTATATACAGGGTGAAATTCTGTGACCTTGATGCAATCAAGTCCTGGTCATGTGAAAATAAAGCAGATAAATAGTTCCAAGAATTAAAATCAGAATGATCTGTGATTGACTGAAACAAAAACATTAAAGCTAAAAACCCTTACATCTGACAAACGATTAACAAGACAGCCATCATGGCCCTGTATCACTCAACTGTCTAATAAACTGCTTATGCCATATACATGTACATAACTGGGATCAAACTGTTAGAAATCTGTATTGCAATAGCCTCCAAAAAAGTCGGGTCTTTTAAAAATGCAACCAAAATGACTTTAATGTATACAGGCTGCTCTAATCCAGTATCATTCCTACCAAATATCAATTAACTCTGACAACTTGTCAAAAAGGCAAGAATTATCCTTAATTGCACACCACAGAACAATCTGTAACACCCCACCTCCTTCCATGGAACCAATTTTGACCAAATGACAATAATTTAAACAATCTTGGTAGATGTCTTAGTTTTCATGTTACATACCAAAAATTTCATTCCTAGGCCAAATGGTTTGGGTTAAGAAGATTCTCAAAGTTTTCTATATAGAAACCTATATGAAAGTTGTGATGCCCTGGCCATTTTTGACCAAAGGGCTATAATTAGTTGAAACTTGGTAGAGGTCCTCTAGATGAAGCTACATACCAATTATTGCAGGTCTATGTCACATGGTTATAAATAAGAAGATATATAAAGTTTCCCCAATATAAAGCCTCTGTGAAACAAATGACGCCCCCCCCCCCTCCAAGCAGGACCAATTTTGACCCAAGGGCTAAATTTTTAACAGACTTGGAAATGATCCACTAGATGAAGCTGGTACATGCCATAATGGGTGGTTGTTGGAT
Source organism: Tridacna gigas (assembly GCA_945859785.2). NCBI lineage: Eukaryota > Metazoa > Mollusca > Bivalvia > Cardiida > Cardiidae > Tridacna > Tridacna gigas. The sequence goes on from OX244036.2 coordinate 48,598,170, forward strand.
TTCTGGTTAGGAACAAAAATATTTCTAAACTTTTCTCAAAAAAAAACAATGCTGAATAACTCACATCTGGCAAAGGTCCTGAAAAAGCATCATTTTGTGAGTAGATTTTTTGAGAATTCTCTTGCGAATTCTCTGAATAGGCCTCAAATTGAGTGCATTGAGCATTCTGTAGTTGAGAAAAATCCCCAATATTGTCTGAAGGATAAGCATCTTGTGATCTGCAAACATTATTTACGTGATATTGTATTTCTTAACTCTTTACCAAACAACAAAGTTATAGACTAGTACATATTGAAGGCATTTTGCTGTCCACAAAAAAGATGTTACTAAAAATTTATAATTAGATGGGTAGAAAACATTGTGAGAAAAAAAGAAAAATGCTGTTTACCTCCTTTTTGGGATCTTTCAAACATGGGATTGTTTTGTTGATTGATTGCTTGAATGGTGTTATACGCAGCCTTCAATTTTTTTTTCAGTAATATCATAGCAACAGCTCACATATTCATGTAGGCCCTGGGTTTCATCAGTACTAGGCTAGGGCACTGAAGTGTCTTGCCCAACGATGCTCCTGAAAAAAACCTGGTGCTTCCAGTGAGGCTCAAACCCAGGGCCTCCACATTATGAGTCCTATACTCTATCACCGAGCCACACAGGACCCCTGGGATTATTTTGTAAAGGGTTAGTTTCCTACATAAAGTTCTCTTAACTAAGTACCTAATTGTCAAGAATCAAAACATAAATTTTGCTAACGCTTTCCCAGACAACAAAATAATTATTAGACTTGTATGAAATGCCATCATTTACCTAGGACTTATCAAATGTGGAACAAATGTTGGAAATATGAATATACTAAATGGAAATTGTTATTCTGTTGAAAAAAAAAATTGCATGTATATATTATGGCAATTCTAAAGAAAAATTTGGCTGCAATATCCAACAGTTTTTAATCAAAATTCAATTTCTATGTTCTGTGCAGTCTGATCATGATCTATCTTGCCCACAAAAACACTAAACTATGCTCAGCAAATGAACAAATCATTTTCATATTGAATAAACAAAAATTATTCCATACTCCAAGAAACAGTAATCAGCAAATTATAAATATTTATATAAAGCTGAACATTATTGATATAACATTACATATAACAGTTTTTAGTTCTGTGTCCTTCTCTAGAATACAAATTAAAGCTTTGTGATTTCCACAGGTTGGGGCAAATATTTCTCTGGAAAAAAAAAATGTTTTGCAAAGACATATCTTTGACAAACCACTGATTTTTGGTCTGAAAATACTTTCAATTTGGTAGCCAAAAATCTCAAAATATCATCAGATAAAGAGTTAATTGCAGATGAGATCAACAATATCAGAGTTCTGTAGAGCTTGGATGAAGCCTTAAGCTCAACAGCTTTCTATTAACCCTTTACCAGACGACAAAATTTTAGCCTTATCCAAATTGAAAGCATTTGCAGACGACAGTTTCAGCTCTGTTCAAATGGTGCAGGTTTTCTTTGATAGGGTAGAAAACATTGTGGGAAAAGGAGAAAATGCTGGTTACCAGCATTTTCTCCTTTTCCCACAATGTTTTCAAAAGGCTTCTTTCCAAGGGTCTTTAAAAGGCAGCATTGTGCGGTAAAGGGTTAAAATGTTGGTAGTTTTAGTCTATTGACTGATAACAGTTAAGCATTAAGTACTCTAGCTGATGTATTATCATCGGATTCTGCGTTTTGAGGCTCATAAGTTTTGATGCCCTGTTTATTTTGCTCTAATAGTTGGTGTAGGTGAACTCTTTTGAAGACAAACTCTGCTCAGCTGCACTTGATACACACAAGTTTCTATCCTCTGTTAAACTATGTGGAAAATTAGAGACCTGTCAATAAGATGTTCTTCTTTGTTCTGAGTATTAGACTAGAGAAAAAGAAAATTACACTTTACACATGCTGTTCAATTGTGTTTGCTTGTCCCAGTATCAATTTTTGATGTACACTTGGTACAGTATGATGATGCATTACAAATAAAAAATCCTGGTGATTGAAAGGTGTCATTTAATAGGAGTATAACCAAACATATATGTCTCGATGGTCAGTGACAAATCTTCAAAAACTGTAAGATTTAAATCACAAACAATTGTGGCAAATATTTGAAGTGAACGATAAAATACCAACGCTGTTAGGAACTGCATTTATTTAAAAATGTTATAATAAAACTGATGATACTGAATATGAACTGCTTAAGGGCATCAAAACTAATGACTGCGGGATAGGGGGTGTAACTTTGGCCAGCTATAATCACAATTCCTTCAGATATAAGAACAAGCATTAAGAATTTTGTTAAGTCTGTTGGTACCACCATGGACTGTGTATAGAATGTGCAAGAGCAATATATTTTGATGTGTACCCTTGGTTCTTGGAAAAAAGACTGGAGTGGGTTGAAAACATCTTTTTTCTGTTAACGGCTGCACACAAACGAGATGTCACCTGTAAAGAAATTCAATCTTGCTAGATCTATGTAAATTCAAAAATTTTATATGAAGAAGCAATACTTATGAAATAAGATCGGTTTTTGAAATGTAACATGTAGATCTATCCCAGACAAAGAGGTAAATTAAACTAAAAAAAACTTATTGAATTATAACTGCGCTTTTTTTTTTCCCCCGTTCAGTAATGGATCCTACTCCTAGTAGACAATGATAATTGAGCTCTTTCATCTCTTCTTCTCCCTAAACGATACTGCTCGGATATCTAGGTCTTGAAATGGTGAATTCTTACCACAGATATATAACATATCTCATGCATTTACCTAAAAAGCCATTTTGATTTTTCTTTTTAATAGATTAAGCATAAAGTCTAAAATCTGCAACTTCTTCCGCTTTTGCAGACGACTCGGATCACGTGACTTTGTCATTCTTATAACAGAGTATATTGTACGACACCGGTAGCAATATCTCGCAAGGTTGTTTTCTGATTGGCTACACTCAATAGCTACGGTAAACAAATTTTGTTTACATGTCCAGTGGTGTGCACACTGCATGGTTACTGATAAAATCGTTAATGGTACGGTGAAACTGGTTGCTTATATCAGACAATCGCGATGACATGTTGATAAACTTGTGGATCTTTAACACAAATTGCCCAAGATGACAGCTGATATTCAGGGAACTTGGGTAAGGCCTTTTTTCTTCTATGGCCGAGTCACAAGAGAAGCACCCATAAAGCCAATAGAGAAAATTCTGGTATAATCCCGGGTGTTAAAAGATTATGACTAGTGTCATTGATTTCAGTCCATCTGATTGTTCTATTTCTTGACTTATTGTTACATACCATGCATTTAAGTTCTTTGACAGGGCTGATACAAACACTACATTGCAGATGACAAACAACCATACATTAGCCCATACTTGACAGGAGCATAGCAAGCCCAAAATAAAGTATTTTCACAAAAGTAAATACTGAAGGTATTACCCTAGGGGCAAAGGGGTAATCTATACGCCCAATCGGCAAAAGGTTAAAAACTAATCATAAGGGTCATTCAATCATGCCCTGGCAATTATGAATCATGCTTAACCTTTCTCATTGAGCTTTCCACACAGAAAGTGAACATTTTAAAATACAAGATCATTTGCCCTTGCAGCAATTTTTTTTTTATATAGAAGTTTCTCAGTTTTCATTATTTGACCTTTTCCTTTTCTTTTTGCAGTGTACGCAACCACATTTTTGTTTACAGGCAACTATGCCCCTGCATGCAAAAACGCAAGTGATGAACCATGAATTTGTTTCAGGTCCTATTGTGGGATCAGTGTATGCAAAAATATGTTATCTGTGTAATGCATGCTATAAAAAAAGAGGTTTAGTGTAACTCCATTATGTGTTAAACCAAGCAATTAAGTCATTATATAATTTTGAATCCATAAAATCCATTTTGTCTAACGACCAACTGAATCACTGATTAGAATTATCCTCAGACATGTAGGAAATTGACCAGTAGCAAAAAGCAAAGGTAGACTTGGGTCGATACTTTTTGCAAATGTATTCAACTTCCTTATCGCAGAGCATGGATCAAATGTAAATGAATGAACCAGTAGTAAAGGTTATGATTCTTTTTATTGTATGCTACTTGTAAGGTAGACAGATCTTTCTCAACCCAGGTTTCTAGCTGTTTATATTGGTCCTGATACAATAAGGCTGAATTGTTAATCATTATTTGAATCCTACTTTTCAGTTTCCCACTGGCTACTATGGTCATTTTAGAAGCAAGTCTAGAACAGATTTTATATGTGAATACAGGCAGTTGGCAAAGCCTCAACCTCCACGTAAATTTGTGGTCAGAGCAAGGGTAAGTTGAGATGCAATCAGTATTTGGCAGATTTGTATAGCAAATCTGCTTAAGTCTTTCATTATAATTGCCAACACAAGAAGCTTTTGGGGACAGAACATCCAGTCTGATCTCTGATCCATCCTGACCACTACCTTATTTTAGGTTATACTGTCTCTTCATCTTTCAGTGGAACTGTTTTGTAGTGGTTGAAAAAGCATACTTTACTTATTCGGAAGTGAAAGAGTTATTGTGATTATTCTGACCAGAACCAAAATACTCCAAATATGCATGCACACTACACATTCTTCTTTCAGAGTTTGCAAATACTACCCAACCCAATACTAACAGGTCAGACTGATGACCTGACTTTTCAGCTCACTTAACCCTTTACCAAACGATCCCAGGTTTTAACGACCCTAAGAAAGAAGCCTTTTGAAAACATTGTGGGAAAAGAAGAAAATGCTGGTAACCAGCATTTTCTCCTTTTCCCGCAATGTTTTCTATTCTTGCAAGAACAAATTTTGCGGTTTGAGCCACTTTTAATATGTCGTCTGCAAATGCTTTCAATCTGGACATGTCTAAAATTTTGTCATTTGGTAAAGAGTTAATTAAGTAACTGTTTACTGGAAATAAAATCATAGCTAGCCTGAGGGGCTGACCTTACACCTGCTTATTCCATTTTCTGGCCCCACAAATTCACTTTTCAGGACTTTGAATCCTGTGATTTTACAGAGTGGCTGCCATCATCTGCTTACTGACTCCAGTTTGGTGATATACACATACATTAAATTGTCATCTTTTTGTGGCATTTGTCGAAGACATTGCCACTATGAGTTCAATACAACATTTTGAAAATTGTGTATTGTAGTTTGTGCAAAACCAAAGGAAGTAAACCCAATTAAACTCATCTTTTCTCAGACAAATAAGTGTTTTGATTGCACTCAGATATAAAATTGAAAATGGCATATTAGAATAAATTGGATTAGGCCAGTGATTGTGGAAAAACTTCTCTTTTTTATTGAAAATAATTTGCCCACTATAGCCTTCTGTTGGTGCAATGATACACACAATCTTTGTCTCCTTACTGGTTCCATTCTTGTTTGTCCCAAAACCAGTTTTTCACATGTACTTGTTCGTCACTGGGCTTGTTCAGACGGGCTTGTTCGTCCCACATCACTGCATGCTACTCTATTGGATTCTGCATAACTATAATGTAGGTTGTCTTTCAAGTGAATATTTGGAAACTATTTCTATTGTTTGTTTTTCGTATTATTAATTCATGCAATGGCTCCCTTGACAAATGCCACACCAGTGCTTTCAACGCTTTGATTACTGAATATATAACTTTAACCTGAAATTATGAAAAGGAACAGCTATTTCTTGTGCCATGCAATTGCTCCTTATTTATTTAAATTTTCCTAACCATTAAAAAAACCCTTTTTTGTCAAATATTAAACTTTTGATCTTCTTTTTCTGTTATTTAAGAAATATTGTGGAAAGCCTGTACAATAGACTAATGCATATAAAACACCCATGTACCTTGTACTTCATACAACTTGTAATCATGATTTTATATTATCTTATACATTGTTGGTCATAAATCAAAGCATTGTCAGTATTTGAATCCATTCCTTTGGGCAGTATTGGATTTAGTCTACTGATAGATTTTCTGGTAAGATATACAAGATCTTAGATTTAATCTGAGATATTTGTTACATTGTACGTTATCAGACCTCCCATAGTTTACATGTTTATGTGATGTTTGAAAATGACGAAGTCATCAAAAGTAATCTTGGAAATTACCAGTGCATGCAGGGTTATCCCTGTATTTTCTTAGTTGGGGGTCATTTAGAAAATCTGGGAGTCCAAATTCAAAGAAATAGGGATCAGGGAAAACTCTGTACATGAATTAACTTTCATAAACAATATGACTTTTCAACTGGATTTCAAACAGTGAAACCAGTATTTTATTCATAAAAAAGCCTTTGAAAACATGGTAGAAAAAGGAGAAAATGCTGGTAAGAAGCATCTTCTTCTTTTCCCACAATGCTTTCTAACCGATTACAAATTCCATGAATATTGCTACATTTTGCTTGTAAACTCTTTGACTTTAGACCAGTCTAACATTTTGTTGTTCAGTAAAGGGTTAATTATGTACTTCTTGGGCTTCATACATACTAGGCTGGGACTCTGCAGTGCCTTGCTGAACTTCTCACAGACACTCGTGCTTGCCACTAGCATTGCCAAGGGGAGTCAAACAAGAATTGAGAAACTTTCATAAATGGTTATCAGAACCAAATATGAAAAACTTCTGATATTCAAGTACTTTAATTGGAAACATTTCTAAAAGACATATGAAACGTGACTCCAAATCTGAAACTAGCTGTCAGAAAGGTAGAAAACATTGTGGGGAAAGGAAAAAATACTGGTTACTGGCATTATCTCCTTTTCCCATAATGTTTTCAAAGGCTTTTTTCCTCAAGGTTACTGAAACTCAGGATTGTGTGGTAAAGGGTTAATATTCATTTGTCCCTGCAAAAGGCAGTTTTGCAATGGAGCAGTTGCTTTCTAGTCTGCACATGCATCTGTTTCTTTTCCTTCACTGTTTCAAGCTTTATTCAAAAGAGAAATTATACTGTCCCTTAACCCTTACTTAACAACACTATATAATATTATGATTAATTTTCAAACCTTCAAAGTTTTGTACACAGCCAAAATTGTTTTATTAAACATTCTAGATAAAGATCAGACCACAAAAGAACATGCAGTTTGATCTTCAACCTAAACTGTTTTTAAATTATGTAAAATATTTGATCAAGAAGGGTTTTGAAAGTGCATATAATTACATGTATATGTCATTTAATTCATTCACTCTAGTAATGATTGAATAGGAGGTATTTCAAATTATCTTTTTATTTCTTTAACTCTTTACCAAACGACAAAATTTTAGGCTTGTACAAATTGAAAGCATTTGCAGACGACCAAATAAATGTGATTCAAAAATTAATATTTTCTTTTGGGAAGGGTAGAAAACATTGTGGGAAAAGGAGAAAATGCTGGTCACCAGCATTTTCTCCTTTTCTCACATTGTTTTCAAAAGCTTTATTTTTCAGGATCGTTAAAACTCGGGATTGTGTGGTAAAGAGTTAAACCCTTGAAGTGTCAACTATATAGGGGTCAGTGAAGCTAAAGATCAGATAGCACAAACATGTATTCTGAACTTTGATCTCTACTATCCACTTTGCTGGGGCATTCTGGACAATAGCAACCTTGATATCGCACATACTTGGGTTTTTATTCTAGATTGGAAATGTGTGTCAGGATTATTTGCCATTTTCACACTTTCACAAACAATCCCCAGTTTTAACCTTTATCCTGCTGAATAAGTTAAGTAGAACTTTCAAGCCGATAGTAAAAACCTGAAAACTGTTGTTTCAAACTTAGCTTTTGGAGAAAAATATCTTCCTTATCGAACAGTGTATGTTCTGCATGTTCTGTGCAGTCTGATCTTGATCTACACTGTCTGCAAAAGGTCAGTGAGTCGCGCTAAGCAGCTTAAGGATTAAAAACCATGTGGAAGAAGGCCTTTGAAAACATTGCGGGAAAAGGAGCAAATGTTGGTAACAAGCATTTTCTTGTCACTCTGTTTTCTGCCATATCTAAGACATATCTCAAATTTGAGCCACCATTAATTTGTCATCTGCAAATGCTTTCCATTTGGACTAGTGTATGAGTTTCATCATGTGATAAAGAGCTTAGGCTTGAGTTGCTCATTTGAAATGGGAAATGAAGTATAAAATTACACCATTACAGCACAAAACACAATATGACATCCGTGAATGAGACAATTTTGTGAAAACCAAGTTGGATAAGAAGAACTTTGGAGTCTAAAGCAAAATAACAATAATTCGTACAAATAAATACAGTCTGTATTTCAGTTCCCGAGCTTGGGAGTTGTTTGAATTGAATTTTCATTTTTTAACTCTTTTCCATACGAAAATTTTTTCGACTAGTCCCAATTGAAAGCATTTGCAGACGACAAAATAAGTGTGATTCAAAAATTAAAATTTGATTTGGGAAGGGTAGAAGACGTTGTGGGAAAAGGGGAAAATGCTGGTTACCAGCATTTTCTCCTTTTCCCACAATGTTTTTGAAAGCTTTCTTTTGCAGGGTCGTTAAAAGTCGGAATTGTGCGGTAAAGAGTTAAGCAGGCTTGAAGTTAGTCCCTTATCAGTATTGGGTTATGATTCTTTGATGAATGCAATTTATCAAAAGCATATATCCAATATTTTTACTCGGCTATTGATTTTCATTGTTGAAGAACTTTCCTTTTTGCATACCCGTCACTTTTACCCTTTACCGAACAATCCCATATTTTAATGACTCCAAGGAAGAAGGCTGTTGAAAACATTGTTTTTTACCCTTTAAAGCTATATTATGATTTTTACCAGATTTAATTTTTCATCTGCCAGTGCTATCAGTTTGGAAGAGTCAGATTTTTTTCTGTTTGGGAAAAGGTTAAATGCAGGCTATTTTTTGACCTACCAAAAAAAAAAGGAAACTAGACAAAGGACAAACATTTGAAGAGAAGGAAACCAGCTTCTTTTTGTCAGTGTGGAGATAGGACAAGCAATTGCCAGTCACAAACAGTGGCTCCTGTAATCATGTCATTTTCCAAACTCTTCTCCAGACAGCAAAGTTTTAGACCAGTCAAAATTGAAAGCATGTGCAGACAACAGATTGACCATGGTTCAAATGATGGGAAAAATAGTATGAAAGATTGTGGGAAAAGGAGAAAATTTCTCCTTTTTCCACAATATTTTCAATAAATTTCTGCATCAGGGTCATTCAAAGTCAGTATTGTGTGGTGATGGGTTAAGCTTTTGCCTGCAGTTGTGGTATTTCCACTGTGATTTGTTAAAAGATACTATAATTACCATAAACAAGTCTCATTAGCATCTTGCCACAAGGTACATGTATACTCAATCAAAAAAGACCCACTTTTCAGTTCTAAATGTGGCTTTTAACATATTAATAATAATATTATGTTAATACAGATATCAATAATAATCAAGGTACATGTACTCCTCAGAATACCTGTTTACCCAAATTTTGCCAGTAGTAAACCATGCCCTTCCACTGAAGACCCAATTTAGTGGGTCTCATGCCCCTTTGTTGTCTGCCCTTCCACTGAAGACCCAATTTAGTGGGTCTCATGCCCCTTTGTTCAACCTCATGCAGCCTCAGCCAAGTTGGACTTTTGCAGCACTGGCCAATATCTGATGGTAATATCTGACATTTATAAGTGATTGACTGGTATTATGTCATCATAAAGTAAAATTGGGCAAAATCAAGTCATAGAAAATTGCCAAGGTTGAAAAATGACCAACAATACCAAGCTATTGGGATACTAAAGGCAGGTACTTCAGTAAATTCTGTATCGTGACTGTTTGGTTGTGCTCAAAAGACAACTGAGCGCTTGGGGGTATCATCCCAGAACTAGTATCGTCCCAGAACTGGTAGGCCATGTGTGATCGATATATCACCATGCAGCATCTTTGTAACAGGCAACTGACTGGAGTAGCAACTGGGACACAGCATGATATTAATTCACAGACTGTCCATAATCTGTAGAGATGGAATGTGCAGCTGAGTTACAGGTACCAACTGTACTCCTGTCAAATTCTCACCCAATGTTATCAAATGGCAAGACTCGACTGGTGTTGCTGTTATCTGCACATATGCAACACATGTGCAGCTGAGATTGTTCTTGTTTTCTTAGATATCTTGATTTAACCTTAGCTATGCAGATGGACCTGAGACAGTTTGGTGGTGTCTGGGAAAGTGTTATGGCAATGTGTGCATCATAGAGAGGGAAAGTTTGAAGGTGGTACAGTCTTACTATGGGGTGGGATTATGAGTGGTAACAAGCCTCACTTCATTGTGATTAAGGAAACATCCATATTACCCTCGTGCACAATAATGCCTATCCCCATACAACTGAAGCAACTTGACGGTTTTTTGCGGCTAGTAATGTCTTTCAGACCCCTACCCTAGAGCTGATGAAACCATGGACTTTCATGATGATATGAGCTGTTGCTTTGATATCAGTGAAATAATGTTGAAAGCAGCGTAAAACATCATTCAGTCAATCAGTCAAATCTTTCTGACCACATATTTCAGAAAGTCTGTCTTTAGACAATTGGAAAAAAATTAATTCTTATTAGAATGACAAAATTTTAGACCTATCCATGTTGAAAGCATTTGCAAATGAAAACTTAGTTGCGGCTTAAATGATTGGATTTGTCTGTGATAGGGTAGAAAACATGACGGAAAAGGAGAAAATGCTTGTTACAAATGCTTTTTACTGGCACTGTTTCTCCATTTCTCATGATATGTTCAAATGCTTTATTTCTCAGAGTTGTGAAACTATGGGATTGTTTGGCAAACAGCTGAATTTCCTTTATTATAGGCTAGTCTTCCGATTAGACATTACAAATTGACTGCCTATCATTCCGGCATTGGTCTATTTATTTCCTACAAAAACTTGTCTCCACATATATTCCTACATCTCACACCCAGTTTTGATGAAACTTTACAGGATTCATAAGTGTGATGAATAACCACAACAAAGGTTTTGAAGGTTTTGAAGAAATGTTAACTCTTTACCAAATAAGAAAATTTTTAGATCTGTCTATATTGAAGCATTTGCAGACATTGAAATAACACGAGACACAAATAATAGAATTTGTCTATGAAGGGGTTGAAAAGATTGTGGGGGAAAAGGAGAAATTGCTGGTTACCAGCATTTTCTCGTTTTCCCACAATGTTTTCAAAAGCCGTATCTATTAGGGTAGCTAAAATAAAGGATTTTTTTTTTTTTTAACTCTTTACCAAACAACAAAAATTTAGACTGGCCCAAATTGAAAGCATTTGCAGACGACAAATCAAAGGTGGCTGCAATAACAAAATTTGTCCTTGATAAGGTAGAAAACATAGTGGGAAAAGGGAAAATTCTGGTTACCAGCATTTTCTCCTTTTCCCACAATGTTTTTAAAAGGCTTTTTCCTCAGCGTCATTAAAAGTCTGGATTGTGTGGTAAAGGGTAAAAGAGTTAAAAGGATTCAGGTACCCCCACCTTGGCTTTAGCAAGGAATGGCTTGAAGATGAAGCAAAGGCCTTGGCTGAGCTTCGTGTATTATGCTATTTTGTTAGCTTTATGTTCTCAAAAATGGTAATTGTATGGATTGATGTTGAAGACAGGGCTTTAAGGCTTCCACTTGGCTCCAAGCCTGCCCATTTATCTTGATGCCTGTACAAATAATCCTGCAATAAAAGTTGAAAATAAGCAATGAAAAGTCATCAAACAAAATAAGAAATAAAAAATCAATGAATTGGTTGATGTTGAAGCCAGGGCTGCAAAGCTTCCTCCTGCCTATGAGCCTGCCCATTTATCTGGTTGCCTGTTCTAGTAATCCTGCAATAAAATGTGAAAATAAGCAATAAAAAGTCATCAAACAAAAGAAGCAATAAAAAGTCATTAAATTGTATAAATTGATGTTGAAGCCAAGGGTTTAAGGCTTCTACTTGGCTATGAGCATGCCCACTTATCTAGACACCTGTACGATCTATCCTACAATAAAAAAAAAGTCTTCAAATAAAATAAGCAATAAAAAGTCATCAAACAAAAGAAGCAAAAAAGGTTATTGAATTGTATGAATACATGTAGATGTTAAAGCCAGGGCTTCAAGCCTTCCACCCTGGATACAAACCTGCCCATTTTTCTTGATGCCTTTAATAGTGATCCTGCAATAAAAACAGAAAATAAGCAATAAAAAATCATTGAACAAACATATTTTTTTTTTCACAACTCTTGCAAAGTTTGCAGTCATATGATACTTTGAGTGGCCAAAATTGAGTTTGAAAAATTTGAGTGGTGATGAGAAAAGAAAAGATGAGATAGGTTTAAGTTACTGGTACTCATTTGTTTTTCTACACAAGCTCATCTGTAGGAACATCATACATACATGTATGTCTAAACTGCCAAATAAATACTAAATGAGTTGCTCCATAATAGTCTCCTTGTATATATGGTGTGTATAGCAACGGAGAAAAACAAATCAGAAATTGGCAATGTTTTAGAGAGCTGGTTTGTTATACATACAATGCTAGCAGTGCAAATAGATTCCAGGAAATAATCCATAATTTTAGATGAAGCCATTAGTGTGTTGAATTAGAAAGCTATATTTCCTTAACGCTTTCCCAAACAAGCCCTGGTTTTCACGTGTCTGCAGTACAAGTCTTTCGAAAACACTGTCAGAAAAGGAGAAATTGCTCATAACGAGCAATTTCTCCTTTTCCCACGGTGTTTTCTACCCTTTTTGAGAACTTTCATCAAATTTGAAATTGTCGTCTGCAAACTCTTTGAATTTGAAGTCCAAAATTTGTTGTTTGGGAAAGGGTTAACCCTTTACCAAACAAGTCTGTGTTTTAACAACCCTGAGAAAAGAGGCTTTTGTAAACATTGTGGTACGTGACAAGAAGAAAAAGTTGAAAACTTGCATTTTCTCCTTTTCCCACAATGTGTTCTACCCTCTCAAAGTCAATTCTGATCATTTGAGTCACATGCAATTTGTCATCTGCAGATGCTTTTAATTTTGACAAGTAAAATATTTTGTCATCTGGTAAAGAGTTAAGCCTTTACCACACAATCCCTAGTTTTAATGACCCTAGTTTTAATGACCCTGAAGAAGATAGCTTTTGAAAACATTGAGAAAAGGAGAAAATGCTGGTAACCAGCATTTTCTCCTTTTCCCACAATGTTTTCCACCCTATCGAAGACAAATTTCATCATTTGAGTCACATTTAAATTGTTGTCTGCAAATGCTTTCAATTTGGTTGAGTCTAACATTTTGTCGTTTGGTATAAGAGTTAAACATGAACCTTATGCAGTGACAGCTTTTGAAAATTCTGGATGATCAAGAAATTGCTCCTTACTTAACCCTTAGGCTGCTAAGTGCAACTCAAGGACCATTTGCTGACAGTGTAGATTAAGATTAGACTGCACAGAACATGAGATATCTTTCCCCCAAAAAATACCTTTGAAATGGCAAAATTTGTGTTTTTACTATTGGCTATTTCACTTATTTGATAGCAGAATAAGTGTTAAACAACCAAAATTTACTTTGATTTGATTGTAGATGCTAGAATAAAGTGGATTTAACTCTTTACCACACAATCCCGAGGAAGAAGCCTTTTGAAAACATTGTGGGAAAAGGAGAAAATGCTGGTAAGCAGCACTTTCTCCTTTTCCCACAATGTTTTCTACCCTATCAAAGACAATTTACATCATTTGATTCACATTTCAATTGTTGCCTGCAAATGTTTTCAGTTTGGACCAGTCTACATTTTTTTCGTTTGGTAAAGAGTTAATAAAAGAATATTGTAGCATTTTTTTTTCAAATATCTATATCAGGTATAATAAATACTAACACCAACATTCTATCAAAAGTAATTCCATAACCCCTACTGCTTAAAAATAAATGGAAATTTAATACAAATCCACTTTTGGTATAAAAGACCAAAACACATGTATTGTATCTTCATAGCTCAGCTTTGATCAGAGCATCTCTGTAAATGCAGGTTGCCATGGATCCAAGATCAGACTGCAAGTTCTCTGCAGTCTGATTTTAATACCATTACAAAACATCCTGGACCCATATTCACCAACCATTCTCAAGAATATTCTTAGTCTTTTCTCCAAGATTGTCTAAATTTGAAAGTAACACAACTTCTGATTGGCTAAACTAAATGGTTTAGCCAATCAGAAGTTGTGTTACTTTCAAATCCAGAAAATGTTGGAGAACAAGATTAAGAACGTTCTGAAGAACGGTTGTTGAATACGGACCCTGTTGTTGTTCTTGCTCTACAGGTTAATCTAATTAACCCTTAAGCTGCTAAGTGCAACTCACTGACCTTTTGCGGGCAGCATAGATCAAGATCAGACTGCACAGAATGTGCAGTCTGATCTTGAATCTACACTATCCGATGATGATATGAATGTACCTTCCCGTCAAAAATACCTTGGAAATAGCCAAATCTGGGTTATTGACTATCAGCTTGAAAAGTTTCATTCCACTTATTCAGCAGGATAAGAGTTCAGGCTAGTAATACTGGTGTTTTGTCCATGTATTACATACAATTTACTACAAATAAATGCCTGAGCGGGGAAGGATCATCTGGAAAATAAATAAGAGAAATGTAAAACTAATGTATTGACACTCTTGTTGCCCAGAAATATTTACACTGTAAATTTATGTCAACAAAAATGTCCATTCAAAGCTTTCACATTAGGTATTGGTCTGAATTGCAGGTTTGAGGAGTTTTCCAAATAGAGATAAGTAAACAGTTTAGCTTAACTCTTTACCAAACGACAAAATTTTAGACTGGAGAATTTGCAGACGACAAAATAAATGTGACTAAAACATTGAAATTTGTTTTTGGAAGAGAAGAAAACATTGTGGGAAAAGGAGAAAATGCTGGTTACCAGCATTTTCTCCTTTTCCCTCAATGTTTTCAGAAGGCTTCTTTTTCAGGGTCGTTAAAAGTCGGGACTGTGTGGTAAAGGGTTAATAGGCCTTTACATTCTGTAGCTATGGATTGATGGGTTTGAAAGCAGTCCGTGCAGGCTGACCTCGGCCAAAACTTTTTGCTACTGGTAAATTCTCTGCAGCTCAAAGACCAGTGTACCTTATGATTCATTGGTTCTTATACAAAATGGATTTTGTTTGGATCCACAATACTGTTTTGACTTGCATGGTATCATGCATAACAGAGATGCATTAAGCCCCCTTTGGCCAGAGCATGGCTGATGTTCCTGGCAGAGCATTATTTAAAGATTTATAGGCGAGAAGAGCACTCAATAAATGCATCAAAATGAGTTGAAACTTCGCTTTCTTTCTCCAGATTTATTTCTTGAAATGAATGAAAAAGAAACCTTATCTAAAGAAAGGACCTGTGAACAAAGCTTCAACCTACTGTAAATAGTGTATTGACAATGTGTCAATGCAGTCTTGTTGCTAAGTAAAGACATTTTGTCTTGAGTTCTTTTTGATTCATTATTCAGTGAAAAACATAAACTACTGACAGCAAAACCCTTTACCAGACAACGAAATTCTAGACTTGCCTAAATTGAAAGTATTTGCAGACCAAAACAAATATGACTCAAAAACTGTCATTTGTTTTTGGAAGGGTAGAAAATATTTTGGGAAAAGGAGAAAATGCTTGTTACCAGCATTTTCTCCTTTCCCACAATATTTTCAAAGGGGCTTTTCAGTAGGGTCATTAAAACTTGGGTTTGTGTGGTAAAGTGTTAACCCTTTACCAGACGACAAAATTCTAAACTAGTCCATATTGAAAGTATTTGCAACTAACAAAATTAAATGTGGCTGAAATAATTGAATTTGTCTTTGACAAGGTCAAAAATCTTGTGGGAAAAGAAGAAATGCTGCTGGTTACAAGCATTTTCTCCTTTTCCAACTGTTTTCAAAAGCCTGGGGTTGTTAAAACATGGGATTATTTGGTAAGAGAGTTCCAGGCAAGTCTCTTTGTTCTTGCTTGAGTTTGCTTGTGGCATTTTGGTCCTGTTTTTCTTGTCCCATTACTTTACATGCTGAATCTACATGTATATCAGCAGCTGAAAAATCGGTACAACTGACTGAAAAATTAAAAAGATAAATGAAAGGAGGCTGTTTATTTTAACTCTTTACCCCACGACAAAATTTTGGACCTGCCCAAAATGAAAACATTTGCAGACAACGATTTCATTGTTACTCAAATGATGTGATTTGTCTTTGATAGGGTAGAAAACATTGTGGGAAAACGAGAAAATGCTGGTTACCAGCATTTTTTTTTTTTTCCCACGATGTTTTCAAAAGGCTTCTTCCTCAGAGTGGTTGAAAGTTGGGATTGTTTGGTAAAGGGTTAAATGAAGATGTTGTATGGGAAAGAAGCAGTTACACAATTTTCCCACAATGTTTACGGCATTAAATGTAATACGGCATAAAATGTAATACGGCATAAAATGTAATACAGCATAAAATGTAATACGGCATAAAATATTATAGTCGTACAGTAGCTAGTGGTTTATCATCCATTGAAGTCGAGAGAAGCGGATATTACATTTACCTCGTTACCAAACGAAAAAAGGTTTAGACTTGTCCAGACTGAAAGCATTTGAAGATGACAAAATAAAATTTAATGTGACTCAAAAATTGAAATTTGTTTTAGGAAGGGTTGAAGACATCATAGGAAACCAGCATTTTCTCCGTCTCCCACAATGTTTTCTTACGGCTTCTTTCTCAGGGTTGTTAAAAGTCGGGATTGTGTGGTAAAGGGTTAAAAAAGACTATAGATAAGGGGTTTCTACCCTTCACAAGACAATGCTGTTTTCTAATGACCCTGAAAAAGAGACGTCATTTGAAAACATCTTGGTAACCAGCATTTTCTCTTTTTACCAAGATGTTTTCTACCATTTCAAAGACAGAAATAATCTTTTGGGCTTCAGTGTATTAGTCATTATGCAAACGCTTTCAAGTTTTAAACTTGGACAAGCCTAAATTTTTGTTGTTTGGTAAAGTGCTAAGCTTTTATTAATTCAGTAATAAAAAACTGATTCATAACTAAAAAACCCATTTATAACCCCACTTGATGTCACTGTAAACAGAAAAACATGCCACAGCAAGATGTACTTTTAACCCTTTCCCAAACGACAAATTTTGGACCAGTCCAAATTGAAAGAGTTTGCAGACAACAATTTTAAATTTGATGAAAATGGCAGAAAGGTCTCAAAAAGGGTAGAAAACACTGTGGGAAAAGGAGAAACTGCTCGTTACGAGCAATTTCTCCTTTTCCCACAGTGTTTTCAAAGTACTGCAGACACGTGAAAACCAGGGCTTGTTTGGGAAAGGGTTAAACAACTACCATTTTCTACTTGAAATCCCCCCACTCCACTTTTCTGTTAATCATTCAAATTGTTATATCAGCAGAAGTGAAAATAGACAAGGCATCATCAAATGGATAGTCACCACTGGACCACATTGTAGCTGACAGAATGAAGTTTTCAGCCTTTGCTACAAATATTGGCATCAGAGTCCATATTCACTAACCTTTCTTAAGATGGTTTAGCCATTCAAAAGTTGTGTTACTTTCAAATTTTGAAAATTCTGGAGAATAAGACTGGGAAGGGTTGGCAAATACAGACCTTGTAGAGTCAAATAAAGCCAACTGATATTTTCACTCTTGAAATGAGACCCAAATAATTGCAATTTCAAGGTTTATTTTTTTTTGCCACATTGTCTCAGCACAGCCAACAGCATAGATCAAAGAATAGACTGCACATTTTGTTCAGTCTGATCTTGATCTAAAATGACTGCAAAGGCAACAAAAGACATGAAAGGAGATTAAGGGTTAACTTGAAATTTGTTCTTCACCATCTGTTTACTCCAGTACTTCACATATAGATATTATCCGGCAATGGTTCTCCTCAGAAGTCCTCAAGAGAAAAAAATGATAAAATTTAAGTTTTTTAAAAACTTTATTTCCTAAACTGCAACTGCAAGATTTCTTATTAACCCTTAGAGCACTGAATAAACCTGCCAGACACTTTCATTCTAGAAATATGACCCAAATAATTGCAATTTCATGGTTGCATTTGTCTACAGTGATTCAACAAAGCAGACAGTGTTGAACAAAGATCAGGCTGCACATTTTGTGCAGCCTGATCTTGATCTACACGGGCCGCAAATGCAATTATAGTGGTGAAAGGTGTTTTAAGGCTTAACCCTATACCACACAATCCCGGCTTTTAACGACCCTGAGAAAGAAGCCTTTTGAAAACATTGTGGGAAAAGGAGAAATTGCTGGTTACCAGCATTTTCTCCTCCTCCCACGTTTTCTATCCTTCCCATGACAAATTTGATTTTCTAAGTCACATTTATTTTGTTGCCTGCAAATGCTTTCAATTTGGACTGGTCTAAAAATTTATTGTGTGGTAAAGAGTTAAGTTTTTGCTGGACAGTCATGATCCATAAAAAACATAGCTGCTCTGGTATAATTCAGCGATATAAGTCAAAGGGAAATAACTCCTGTGAAAAAGCTTTGTAACATTTATCTCCCTTTGATTCTCATACATTGCCATTCCGATGAAAATATTTTTCATTTTAACCCTTTACCAAACAGCAAAATTTTAGAACTGTCCAAATTGAAAGCTTTTGCAGAAAACAAACAAAATGTGACTCAAAAATAGAAATTCACCATCAAAAGGATAGAAAAACTTTGTGAGAAAAGGAGAAAATGCTGGTTACAAGCATTTTCTCCTTTTCTCACAATGTTTTCAAAAGGTCTTTTCATTAGGGTTGTAAAACTTGGGATTGTGTGGTAAAGGGTTAAACTTTATTTATTGGCTACAGGAGCAATTCGGGAACATCATTACTCTTCAGTAAACATAGGAAGAATTGATGGTTATAATTTATTTTAATTTTGTATTTCAGGAAGAACCAAGAAAGCATGTGTTCTCACACCATGACAACAGACAAGCCTTTCTAAATGATGCTTTGATATTCCAGCAGGTAAATATTTGTCCTTTCTGGAGAACAACATGAAAGATATTTTGCTGTATAACTACATGTATTGTATTAACAATTTACCACACAATGCTACCTTTTAACGACCCTGATAAGAGAATGCTTCTGAAAACATTGAGGGAAAAGGAGAAAATGCTGGTAACCAGCATTTTCTCCTTTTCCCGCAATGTTTTCTACCCTTTCAGACACAAATTTCATAATGTGTCCTACACTTTAATTTGTTGTCTGCAAATGCTTCCAATTTGGACCAGACTAAAATTTTGTCGTTTGGTAAAGAGTTAAAATGTATATGAGGAAGAATAAAGGGTATAACTCTGCGATGAGACACAGTGTTTTGCTGTTTTGACAGCGTAGATTAAGATCAATCATGAGAGAACATGAAGACTGATCCTTTATCTACCATTCCGCGTTCTAGGAGATTATTATGCATTCCTAATGAAGTTAAGTGAGGTAATATGGAATCAGGTTTTCCATCTGTCTGTCTGTTTGTAGATGCAGTTTTGTGTACTCTTCCCCTATAGTTGTCATCCAATTTGATTGAATCTGTATTTGATGCCTTCCTGCCATGACAACATGTACATCTGCAACTATCACTATGATTGGTTGACTTACATGTGGAAATTATGGTCCTGACTCCTTTGAATTTTTCCTCTGGAAAGGCAACAGCAACTGGGTGGGGGGTGGGGGTATCTTGCACCATTGTTTTCTCAGGTACTCATGGTGATTACGGTATCCATAGTTTACAAAGATGTGTTCAAAGTCGTCTGCTGCAAATTTGTTTTCAGGATAAAACGTATTTGTCATGACTTAGACGCATTAAATTTGCTTATTTTAGAAACATTATACCATAGGAATACCAGCATTTTCTCCTTTTCCCACAATGTTTTCAAAAGGCATCTGAATGCATGTTTTGTGAAGTCTGATCTTGATATACAGTGGCCGCAAACAGAACTATCAGGGTTAATAAGTTAAAACTTCATGTTGCTGTCAAAAGCAGGTAGATAATTGTGATATAGAGCTCAGTTGTTACTCACTGACTGATTTAACTCTTTACCACACATCACAATCTTAGACTTGTCCAAATTGTAAGCATTTGTAGACAATAAATGAAATGTAGCTCAAATGATGGGATTTACCTTTTTGAGGATAGATAACATTTTGGAAAATTAATGGAGAGAACAATGGTGAGCCGATTCTTTCTCCTTTCACAAGCCTTCTACTTAACTCTTTACCACACAATCACGAGTTTTAACGACCCTGAAAAAGAAGGCTCTTAAAAATATTGTGGGAAAAGGAGAAAATGCTGGTAAGCAGCATTTTCTCCTTTTCCCACAATGTTTTCTACCCTTCCCAAAACAAGTTTTAACTTTTCATTCGAATTTATTTTGTTGTCTGCAAACGCTTTCAATTTGGATCAGTCTAAAATTTTATCGTGTGGTAAAGAGTTAAGGGTCGTTGAAACCAAGATTTGTTTAGTAAAAAGTTAAACTACCTAATTGGTCTTAATATTGCACACCATGGTTGTAAACCATGCATCTACTTTTTTATCATTGGAAAATTGAATCTTTCTAAGAAATTACTTTATACATGTATACCAGTTCAGTAGACAGCTTTTCTACCCTTTCAAGGACAAAATTCCATTATGTGTCGCATTTAACCCTTTACCAAACGACAAAATTTTAGACCAGTCCAAATTGAAAGCATTTGTAGATGACAAAATAAATGTGACCCAAAAATTAATTTTTGTGTTGGATCGGATAGAAAACATTGTGGGAAAAGGAGAAAATGCTGGTTACCAGCATTTTCTCATTTTCCCACAATGTTTTCAAAAGGTTTTTTTCTCAGGGTCGTTAAAAGTCAGGATTGTGTGGTAAAGGGTTAATGTGGTGTGTACAAAAGCTTTCAAAATGGGCAAATTTAAATTTTTCTGTTCCGTTGCTTATTCTGTGATACCTAACCCCATTACCACACAGGCTAAATCTAGGTGAACTCTTTACAACAGGAGCAAACTCGTCCAAATTAAAAGTATTTGCAGACAGCAATTTTAGTGTGGCTGAAAAGATGGAATTTTGTCTTCTATAGGGTAGAAAACATTGTGGGAAAAGGAGAAAATGCTGGTTACCAGCATTTTCTGCTTTTCCCACATTGTTTTCAGAAGGCTTCATCCTCAGGGTAATGAAAACACCGGATAATGTGGTGAAAGGTTAAGAAAAAATGAACATGTGATAATGGAGAAATGCTTACAACTGAGGCAAGCACAGTAACTAAATTATGAGGGTTAGTGTTGTTGGAAAAGGAACATTAATTATGCTTTTAATTTGTTACCAGTAACAGTACTGTGTTGTTATGACTCTCAGGAAGTAGGCTTTTTTGAAACCATGGTGGGAAAATGAAAAAATGCTAGTTTCTCCTTTTCCCACCATGTTTTACCTTTTCATTGAGAAACTCCATGATATGAGGGGCACCCTGTTTGTTTGTTTGTTTGTTTGTTTGTTTGTTTGTTTGTTTGTTTGTTTGTTTGTTTGTAATTGCTATCAGTATTGACTTGTGGAAATTTTTGCAATCCGGTAAAGAGTTAAGTCAATAATTGTTAATTCTTTACTAAACGACAAAATTTAAGACCTGTCCAGATTGAAAAAATTTGCGTACAACACATTAAGTATGGCACACATGCCTGGAATTATCTTTGGTAGAAAATATAGTGGCAAACAGAAAATATGCTCCTTTTCTCACAGTGCTTTCAAAAACCTACCTCAGTGTCATTAAAATTTGGGATTGTGAGGTAAATTGGGTTAACTCTTTACCACAGAATCCAGTGTTTTAATGATCTTGAACGAGACGGCTTTTGAAAACATTTTGGAAAAAGGAGATATTGCTGGTGACCACCATTTTTTTCCTTTTCCCACAATGTTTTCTATGCTATCAAATAAAGAAGTAATCATTTGAGCTACATTTAATTTATCGTCTGCAATTGCTTTCAATTTCATTCAGTCCGAAATTTTGTCGCTTGGTAAAGAGTTAAAGCAAAACTGTCTTATAAAAAAAATTATTTCTTGAAATTAATTAATTTTTTTTTTCCCACTTTCAGGGTTTAGGTCGAAGGAGAGTTCCTAATAGTACTTATGCTTTCAAAAATGATTTTATGTCATGGATGCCCGAGAGAGAATTTGTAGAAAGGTCACGCCCATTGGCCTCTACATACAAAAGAGACTTTAATCCAAATGATATGAAATCACAGAAGATTATCAAACGCCCGAAAACTTCATTTGAAGGTGTCCCTACAACCTCTTACCGTTACAGCCATGGAAACGAAGCCCCTAACAAACAGGTTATCAATGCAATGAATAATGAAGCACTTATGTTAAGTTTGATGAACAGAAAAGATCGAGCAATGTCGTCAGCGCAAAGTGGTCGTGAATCGGTAGCAACTTGTTTGACATGGATAACAAACAAAACAGTTCAAAAACAACCATCCGCAGAAACTATTCGCCCTGTGATACCCCAAGCTACACAAACTACAGAATTTGTACCTCACCCACCATCACAACCCAAACCACCGTCTCCTGCCAGCCAGCCACCTGTGCAACAACAAACCTGGTCAGAACCACAGGCAGCTGTAGAACCAGCCCCTCCTCCTGTGGCACAAGCTCCACCTCCACCTCCACCCCAAAATGAGCCAATGGCACAGTAATTTACGAATATGTATTTTGTACAGTGGCTCTGCTCTTGTGATCAATTTGGCTTATATTCTGAAAGTTGCATAACAGCATCAATGCACATATATACTGTTAAGTTAGCTAATATGTCACTTGAGCTCAAGGGACCACTTTCATGAAAATATTTAAGTCTCTTATTTTTCTCAGATCCGCTAACAAACTCATTTTCTGACTTAAGCTGAGTTTGTTGAGATGCATTTCATTAACATTAATAGACTTTAGTAACATTATAAAATCCTGAGCTGACACAGTAATTCAAACTCAATGCAGATAAATAATGGACTGAAGTCTGGGTTTTTCTATATATACTTTTAGACTATAACAAATTTCACTTGAGAAATAGGCTAGCATAGATTCAAACTTTGTTATTATTTGATTTATTTCATGTAAACCCATTCCAACAAGGGCTAATTGTAGGGGCACCTAAAACCCCTTTACCATACATTCCCATATTTTTACAACTTTTAAATACATTGTTGGAAAAGGAAATAACTTCAGGTAATCAGGATTTTCTCTATTTGCAACAATTTTTCATACCCTTTCTATGGCAAATCTCATCTTTTTTGCCACATTTTTTTATAGTCATTTCATCCTTTCAACACAGACAAGTCAAAATTGGTAGTAAGTCACAGAGTTAACTCTTTACCACACAAGAAAAATTTATACTTGTCTAAATTGAAAGTCTTTGCAGACAACAATTTAAATTTTGCTCATATGATGGAATTTGTCTTTGGTAGGGTAGAAAACATTGTGGAAAAAGGAGAAAATGCTGGTTACCAGCATTTTCTCCATTTCCCACAATGTTTTCTAAAGGCTTCTCTATCAGGGTCATTAAAAGTCAGGATTGTGTGTTAAAGAGTTAAATTTTTACCAAAGAATAAACATTTGGACACTTCCATATTGAAAGTAGTTGCAGAAACAAAAGAAATGTGGCTTAAGTGAAGGACCTGTCCTTGAAAGGGTAGAAAACATTATAGGGAAGAAAATGCTGGTTGCTGGCATATTATCTTTTTCCCACAATGGCTTCTTCCACCGGGTGGATAAAACATGATTAGTTTAGTAAAGGTTTAAAGAAAAGTTTACCATGTTTATATCATGTAATGAAAACATAGAGGGGAAAAGGAGCAGTTGATTATACAAAGCAACAGCTTTTTTCTCCAGCTTATTTTCAAAATTGGTATATCACAGTTATACAAAAATGCCTTTGTATGCAATGATGGATTAACTCTTTAGCACACAACAAAACTTCAGACTTGTTTAAATTGAAATCATTTGCAGACAACAAATAAAATGCATCTCAAATGATTGGCTTTTTTGATGAAAGAGTAGAAAACACTGGCTACCAGCATTGTTTCATTTTCCCACAATGTTTTCAAAAGCCTTTCATCTTCAAGATAATTAAAACATGAGGGATTGTTTGGTAAAGGCTAATCTGTTACTGAGTTTACCCAATTTTTTATGGACTTTGGGAAATTATTGCTTACTGCAAGCAATACATGGACCCGTGGCGATGAGATAAACCGACTTCCTTGGTTACTGTCGTTAAGGGCTCACAAACAAACGCAGTAAATACATATACAGTATAGCAGAAAGGGTACTTAAATCGTGCTGTCATGCCTGTTTCTTTCAATTAAATTCCGGAAAAATAATCTTTTTCATATGTTTCTGCCGATGATGGATTCTCGGCGAGAAATATATGGATACTTGAACTTATTTACACAAGGATTAGTACAAAAAGTGTGAATTTCAGGGGCTATGAACAATGTAATACATGTGCCAGCAAAGTTTTGAACTTCTACGAGAAAGAATGAAACAACTCATAATCCTCTGCAGTTTTGCTTAAAAATAATAGAATTAAAGATGATTAATATTTTGGTAAGGCTTGTTAGGTTGTCTCAACATCGTATTCGATAATAAATTACACTATATTACAAGCATTTTGAAATATTTATAGATTGTCTCATCCAACAGAGAAATGTTTAAATTTCAAGTTAAGGGAAAATGGTTGCCTGACGATTTTAAATAAGTGTAAAGTGTGCTGTCAATTAACAAACTTGCTAATATCATTGGCGGTAGTTTGTTCTAACTTATGATATACTGAAGACAACGGGTGGTTGAGTGGATTACAGCGGCAATCAAACACACATCATATCAGTTAACAGTTTACCGACATACCCTTTAAAATGGCAGATGTACTAATCCACTTAAATATGGCTAAGGCAAAAGCTGATTTAATTAACATAAGTTGCCTATTGAACTAAACTTCCAAAACTGTACACAACAGAACTTACTCTGTTTCATAATTGAAATCTACATGTACCTTCAGTAAGAATACACGTAAATGTACTTTATTTAAGTAGCAGCTGGTTTAAATCCAAGAATAAACTGCATTTTTTTGCACTCTGATCTGTATCTATACATTCAGCATTCTTCACGCACCAAGGGTTAATGTTAACATCAAACTTAAACATTGATGACATGTGCCCCTTTTTTGATGTGGAGATGTTATTAAACAAGACTAACGATTTGAATGAACATACTTTCTCTTTATTAGTATTTCATATATTTTACCTTTGTTTTCCAATGTAAAACAGTTTAAGTTTTTCGGAGAGTTTCAGGGGGGAAAAAAAACTAACATTAATTAATCCATTGCGTAATATAGCGTTGATCAAACTCTTTCCTCATGTCCCATTGTCAATCATAATCATAATCCACACTTATAATCTCTTCGTATATCACGTACGCAGTACACGATTGCAAAACACATCTTTTAAACTTTTTCCTAAAATTCAAGCGTTGTAAACACACATAATATCGCACTTCTCCATCATTAACAGTCGCTTGTTTGTGAGCCGGAATAGCAGACAGCAAGGCTGCACATCGGGCCAAATAAATGCGATGACCTGATTGGTCGAATATCGATTTCCACAGATCCATGTATTGCTCCTTTACCCACTGTTTTTTTCAAAAAAGTAGGGTATGACATGAGAGTTCATAATAATATGAACCATGCCCTGGCAAAAGGGGGGGGGGGGGGGGTTAAAGCATCTCCATGAACCATTTTATTCCAAGCAAGTCATCACACAATTATGGATCCATAATAGCCAGTTTTTTAAACAACTGACTGAGTCATGAGGAAGACTAGTCCTTGGACATACAGAAAACTGACCAATGGCGAAAACTTTCGGCCCAGGACTGCGCAGGCTGACCTGAATCGATACTTTTCACAGATGCATTAAGCCCCTTTTTCACAGAGTATGGCTCATATTTTTACAATTAAAGTGAAATTAGTCTCAACTATGTGGCAAAAAATTTGAACATTTTACACTTTACCTGAGAAGACAAAATTTAAGACGTCTTCAATTTGAGAACATTTGCAGACAACAGATTAAATGTGATTCAAGTAATGGTATTTGTCTTTAAAGGAGTAGAGAGTAGTGTGAGAAAGAAAAAAAAAAATGCCAGCTATCAGAATGTTTGCTAAAGCTGTCTTTCCAGGGTTGATAAAACTCAGGATTGTATAGTAAAAGGTTGACCCAATGAAAGATAAATTCCATCACTTGAGCCAAATTTAAATTGTCATTTGCAAAATGCTGTCAGTTTGAACAAGTATATTTCTCTCATGTGGTAAATAATTAAACACAATATATATAGTTCTTTGCAGTTAGATATACATCATTTACATGCAGATCTATGAGCATTCTTTAAAAAGAAATCATATCACAGTTGTTACCCTTTTTTTTCGCTTTTTGCCTATGTCATGAGTAGATTAAAAAACATTTATTGCTTTGTTGAGAGTAGATTCACAAAATTTATTACATTTTTTCAACTCAGCAGGATTAAAGATAATCCATCCCTTTCTTATCCTGGCCACAAAACATTGTTATATATTATTTGGCAGTACATGTATTATTTATTGTGCTTTATGCTTTTGCTTAGCTATGTTTTCAAAAGGCTTCTTTCTCAGGGTCATTAAAACTCGGGATTGTGTGGTAAAGTGTTAAGCCACATTTACTTTGTTGTCTGCATATGCTTTCAATATAGACCAGTCTGTTAGTTTGTTAACTGGGAAAGAGCTAAAATCAGCCTTTAATTAACCCTTTCCCAAACAAGCCCTGGTTTTCACATGTCTGCAGTACAAGTCTTTTGAAAACACTGTGGGAAAAGGAGAAATTGCTCGTAACGAGCAATTTCTCCTTTTCCCACAGTGTTTTCTACCCTTTTTGATAACTTTCTGCCATTTTCATCAAATTTAAAATTGTCTTCTACAAACTCTTTCAATTTGGACCGGTCCAAAATTTGTTGTTTGGGAAAGGGTTAACAGCCAACTGATCCTGAGCTTTAACTACCTTGTGGAAGACAGCTTTTGAAAACATTATGGGGAAAAGGAGAAAATACTGGTAACCAGCATTTTCTGCTTTTCCCACATTGTTTTCTACCCTTTCAAAGACAAATCTCACATTTTTAACCACATTTATTTCATAATTTGCAAACATTTCCCATATGTATGAGCCTCAAATGATGTCGTCTCGTAAAGAGTTAATGAGTTATCAAGGTTTTGCCTCGTACAAAAATTACAGCTAGGTAAAAAATCAAACCTATGACAATAAATCAAATTTCTTTGGTACTTTTTTTGTATTAATTTGAAGTTTTTAAGCTAGAATCGCTCAACATTTCCAACATCAAAATAGATTCAACAAGAAGTAGAAATTTGTAGAGATCTTAATATACTGCTACAGCATTTAAAGACATGATTGTATTGGTACGAAAAAATTGATCACTGCCATTCAGACTGGTAAAAACATTTAACTCTTTACCAAACGACAAAATTTTAGACTAGTCCAAATTGAAAGCATTTGCAGACGATAAAATAAATTTGACTGAAAATTTGAAATTTGTTTTTGGAAAGGTAGAAAACATTGTGGGAAAAGGAGAAAATGCTGGTAACTAGCATTTTCTCCTTTTCCCACAATGTTTTCAAAAGGCCTTTTTCTCAGGGTCGTTAAAAGTCAGGATTGTGTGGTAAAGGGTTAAACTGTTATGCAGATCTTTTTTTGTAAGTTGGAATCAATGTATTTTTAGTGCTTCTAGGTATAAATGTGTGTATGATTTTACTATCCAGTAGCTTTCAACACAATTTCAGTTTTTAAATTTGATAACACAATACACTGAATTTTTTTTTTTTGTAAATCATGATAATTTGAATCTTTCAGTTACTTCCAGAAAATTTGCTGCAATGGAAAAATATATGAAAAAGAGAGTGAAACATCAAGTCTGATTTCATAGATGAGCAGTCAAAATGGCTGCTACGTGATTTATGCAGTCTTTACTGCCAGATAGACATACATGTATGTTTTTATTATAGTTTCCTATAACCTTTTTTTTCTACAATGTTTATTTATGACTATAATTTGTCCTATGATATTTAATTATAATTTGAACAAACTAACTATTCCCTCTTGTACCTTTAACAAGCTGTGTACAATAGTCTGACCTTAATCTTTCCTGTTAACTCTTTACCAAACAACAGATTTTAGACTCCACTGACTGGAGAGCATTTTCAGACCACAAATTAAATGCATGTATGACTCAAATTGTGGGATTTGCCTGTGGAATGGTAAAAAACATTGTGGGAAAAGGAGAAAATGCTGGTTACCAGCATTTTCTCCTTTACCCACAATGTTTCCAAAAGCCTTCCTTGTCAGGGTCTTTAAAACTTGGGATTGTGTGGTAAAGGGTTACAGCATTTGAACCATGCTCTGGCAAAAGGGAGCTTAATGCACCTCTGTGATGCATTATACCAAGCAAGACATGACATAATAAAGGATCCATAAAGTCCATTTAATCTGACAACTTACTGGATATAGGGGTAAAATGGTCCTTGGGCACGCATAAAATTTACAAAGTAGCAAAATGTTCTGATCCATGTCAGCTTGCGTGGACTGTGCCAGCTGAAAAGGGTCGATACTTTTTTGCAGATGCATTAAGCCTCATTTTCATACAGCATGGCTCATTTTTAAGTTGTGCCTAGCAGATTAACCCTTTACCGCACAATGCCGCCTTTTGACGCCCCTGGGAAAGAAGCCTTTTGAAAACATTTTGGAAAAAGGAGAAAATGCTGGTAACCAGCATTTTCTCCTTTTCCCACAATGTTTTCTACCCTATCAAAGAAAAGCCACATCATTTGAGCCGCATTAAAATTGTCGTCTGGAAATGCTTTCAATTTTGGCAGGTCTAAAATTTTGTCGTGTGGTAAAGGGTTAAGGGTCAAAATTGGGTGTATAAGGTAAACAAGGGAAAGGTTAGAGGATAAAGATACATGTACTGGTGAGGAGCAGGAAGATACCGATCTGAAATTTGTGTTATAGTTCGAAATAATATTTTTTGTGAAATACATTTTTTTTTGTATATTTATACATTTTTAGTTAAATTTATTTAACCCTGTTTACTTGTTAAGTTTTAATTCATCTAATTATTTTGTTAACACAAATTACTAATTGATTTTCTGTTTTAACTATTTACCACACAATCCAGAGTTTTAAAGACCCTCAGTAAGAAAGCCTTCAGAAACATTGAGAAGAAAAGGAGAAAATACAGGTTACCACCATTTTGTCTTTTTCCCCACAATGTTTTTAAAAGCTCTTTTCCTCAACATTGTCAAAACACAGGACTGTCTGGCAAAGTGTGAATGGGCTTAAAGTTGCCTTTGAGGCTGGTATAGATTAACATTATACTGTGCAGAGCATGCAGTTTGATCTTTGATCTGCATTGTCCGCTTTACTGAAACACTATGGACAAAAGCAAACTTGATATTGCAATTATTTGGGTCTTATTTGTCGACCGGAACAGTCTGTTGGGTATATTAAGCACTCTAAGGGTTGATCCTACTCAAGAAAAAAGCATTTCTCAGTGATAGTTTATGTGTAAAGTAACAAAAGTTTGGTAAAGTTAAACCCTTTGAACAAAATTCTCTTTCCAATCTTGTTTGCATCGATCTTATCCTTAGAGCATGGAATAAACCTGTTGGATGTTTTCAGTCTGGGAAAAGACCATATCTGTTGCAAAATCAGGACTACTTTTTGTCCAACCTGTCTCAGCAAAGCAGAAAAAGTAGATCAAAGATCAGAGTGCATATTTTCTGCAGTCTAATCTTGACCTATGCTGGCTGCAAAGGCAGCTTAAAGGTTAAGATATTTTGGTATTCTGTAAGGGCTTTTGTGCTTTCCATAATCATACTTACATGTAATTATATCATTTAGATTTCTGTATCTTTATAATTTATTTACAACATTACCACCTGCTGTAGACTTTTTTCTGTCTTATAGCAAGTCATTTCTGAAAATATTGCAGTAAAATGATAACTTACTTTTCATGAGCATTGATATTCACTTTAATGTATGGGCTGTTTCGTGATAAAGAATGTTAGTGGGGTTTTTTTGTATTGTTGTCATTTTTTCAGTTTCACTATGTACATGTATCTTTTTTCACATAACAATATAGTTTTTCACATACATGATGTATTACAATTTGCTGTGATAAAAGATGAGGTAGATTTTAGATTGCTCTTTATATACATGTATATTGGTACTAAAACTGTAGTTTTGCCAAGGATAACGTAGATCACTTTTATTGGCAGTGTAGATTGCAATCAGACTGAATAAAACATCTGGTTTGGTCTTGAATCTACAGTGTCATATATTTCATTAACCCTTTACCAAACAACAGAAATGTAGACTTGCCCAAATTGAAGGCATTAGCAGACAACAATTAAAGTTTAAATCCAGTGATGGAACTTATCTTTGATAGGGTAGAAAACATTGTGGGAAAAGGGGAAAATGCTGGTTACCAGCATTTTCTCCTTTTCCCACAGTGTTTTCAACAGGCTTCTTCCTTAGGGTTGTTAAAACTCGGGATTGTGTGGTAAAGGGTTTAGTAATTTTAGGCAACAGGAGCAATGTCTCCTTTCTGCTAATGTCTGCTAATGCTTTCTGCTAACTTTTTACCAAACAACAAAATTTTAGACCAGTCCAAATTGAAAGCTTTTGCAGATGACAAAATAAAAGTGACTCAGAAAGTGAAATTTGTTTTTTGATAGATAGAAAACATTGTGAGAAAAGGAGAAAATGCTGGTTCCCGTAATGTTTTCAAAAGGCTTCTTTCTCAGGGTCATTAAAAGTTGGGATTGTGTGATAAACAGTTAACTGTTTACCAGGTGAAAACAATTCAGATTTGTCCAAATCAAAAGCATTAGCAGAAGCCAAGCTAATCCTGGTTTAAGTGATGGGATTTGTCTTTGAAACAATAGAAAACACTGAGTGAAAAGGAAAATGTGCAGGTTACCAGTTTTTTTTCCTTTTCCCTTAATGATTTCAAAAGCTTCATTTCGCAGAGTCATTAAAACATGGGATTAAAAGAGTTAATCCACCACCACACAATATCAAATTTAAATGACCCTGTGGGAGAAGACTTTTGAAAACATTGTGGGAAAAGGAGAAAATGCTGGTTACCAGCATTTTCCTCCTTTCAAACAATGCTTTCTACCTATCACAGGCAAAAGTCATCATTTGAGTCAATTTAATTTGTTTTCTGCAAATGCCTTCAATTTTGTCTTGGTAAGGAGTAAAGAGGTTGTAACCAGCAGATATAAAAACAAGAGGGCCATGATGGCCCTGTATTGCTCCACTGGCTTATAAATATAAACCATAAATACTAAACATTTCAATTCTGAGCCAAATGGTTTCAAAATGAAGACTTACAAAGTTTTCTCTGTAAAAGCCCATGTTAAAGTTGAGACCCCCAGGGAAAAGCCATTTTTGATCCCAGAGCGATAATCACTTGAACCCTGGTAGAGGTCCACAAGATAAAGCCACATGCCAAAATAATACAAGTCTATGCTGTATGGTTATAAATACGGTGATTTTCAAGTTTCGTCCATATGAAGCCTCTGTAAAACATAAGACCCCTGATGCAAGGCTAATTTCAAAAAAAAATCAAAAGTGATCCAGATTTGGTAGCCCTTGGGTTTGCGGTTAGGAGCAAAAGGATTTTTTGAATTTTCACCGTATAAGCACATGTTTATGACCAAATTTGGGAGTTCTTGCCTTATGGCTAGTAACAAGACGGTTTCTGAAGTTTTCACTCCATAAGCCCATGTAAAACTTGTGACCCCTGGTGCAGGGCCAAACTTGATCCTAGGGTTGTAACTTGGGCCCTCTTTGTACTTGTCCACTAGACAGAGCTATAATTATGCAAAATTTGGTAGCCCTAAGCCTTATGGCTATGTACACCAAGATTTAAAAGTTTTCCCTATATAAGCCCATGTTAATCTTGTGAACCTTCGCCCCCCACTCCACCCCCCAGCATGAGGCCAAATTGACCCCAGGACTGTAATTTGGGCACTTTTGGTAGACCCCCACCAGATCAAGCTAAATGCAAAATTTGGTAGCTCTAGGCCTTATGGCTAGGTACTGGAAGATTTCTTAAGTTGTCACTATGTACGCCCATGTAAAACTTGTTACCCCTGCAGCGGGGCCAATTTTGACCCCAGGGCTAAAATTTTGGCCTGCATGGTAGAGGCCCACTAGATATAGCTACATGCAGAATTTGGTAGCTCTAGGCCTTATGGCTAGGTACAGGAAGATTTTTAAAGTTTTCTCTATATAAGCCTATGTAAAACTTGTGACCCCTGGGGCAGAGCCAATTTTGACCCCAGGGCTATAATTTGAAGAAACATGATAGAGGTCTACTACATAAAGCTACATGCCAAATTTGGTACCCATACACCTTATGGTTTCAGACAAGAAAATTTTTAAAGATTTCCAATATTTTTCAGTTTTGTTGCCATGGCAACCAGAGTTTTTGAAGGAATCAAATTCTTTCAAGAAATTCTGAAGAGGACCATGGCAGGATCATTTCTGTGAAGTTTCATGAAAATTGGATGGGTAGTTTCAGAGAAGAAGATGTTTGAAATAAAAGTTAATGCATGGACGGACGCACGGACGGACGCACGACGGACACCGGGCCATGACATAAGCTCGCTGGCCTTTGGCCAGTGGAGCTAAAAAATGTACCGGTATTTGTACAGTTATGAATTAGATAAAAATGGCTTTTCTCTTCTATACAATGTCGATATAAATAAGTTGTTTCTTGCATTTTGAATCCTTGCTCAATATTTTACTGGTAGATTTTTGTAAACCATGACAGACATAGAACAGTTTTAAATCTTGACCACACAATTCTGAGTTTTAACTACCCTGAGGAAATAACCATTTCAAAATCTTGTTGGAAAAAGTAAATGTGACTCAAAAATTAAAATTTATTTTGAAAAAGGTGGAAAACATACTGGGAAAAGGTTTTTCTACACTTTCACAGACAATTACCATCATTTCAGCAAAATTTAATATGTCATCTGCAAAATGCTTTCAATTTAGATCAGTCTAAAATTTTGTCATTTCAAAGACTTAACAAGACATTTGAAGCCTTTTTTCCCTAACAGTTTAACACCATGTGTTGCATAAGAAATTTTTTTGAAATGTATAGATCAAGATTAGATTGGGTACAATGTAAATATTGATCTGAGATCTTCACTATCTGCATCACTATTCTTCGTCTCAGACTGGGAAAAAGGTGATCTTTTCCCCATAATGTTTTTAAGGACAAGTTTAGAGAAGTTAAAGATTTTGTCATGTTGTAAAAGGTTAATCTGGCAAATGATCCTGGATATCACTTTACCTATTCAGAAACCAGGTGTATTCATTTATCAGGACATTGTTTTTTTCTGATTGAAGGAGTGTCATATATTAACCCTTTACTGCACAAAAATGTTTTAACTCATTACCAAACAACAAAATTTTAGACCAGGTCCAAATTGAAAGCATTTGCAGATGACAAAATAAATGTCAATGAAAAAATGAAATTTGAAATTGGAAGGGTAGAAAACATTGTTGGAAAAGGAGAAAATGCTTGTTACCAGCATTTTCTCCTTTGTCTACAATGTTTTCAAAAGGCTTCTTTCTCAGGGTCATTGAAAGTTGGATTTGTGTGGTAAGGGGTTAACTTACTCATTACAGATGCAGACTGAAATAGCTTTTGTGGATGGTGTGGATCAAGATCAGACTGCATAGAAGGTGCACTCTAAGTCAGTATTCAACAACCATTCTTAAGAACATTCTTAGTTGTATTCTTAAGAATTTTCTAAATTTGAAAGTAACACAACTTCCTATTAGCTAAACCAAATGGTTTAGCCAATCAGAAGTTGTGTTACTTTATAAATCTAGAATTAAACTTAGAATACAATTAAGAATGGTTGGTGAGTACAGACCCTGATCTTGGATCTATCACAAAATTTGTCTTCAATAACAGTGAAAAGCCACCGATAGAACTGCGTAAAAAGTTAAATCTTTATAGTTGGTAGTGAAAGAGTTCATGCCCTGCCCCTTTACATGACAGATTTTGATCTGAATTGTCTTTGAAAGGATGGCAAACATGAAGAGTAAAGGAGAAAATAGTGGTTACCCGCTTTTTTATTGTTTTGTAAAAAGTTTCAAAAGCCTTCTTTTTCAGAGCATTAACTAAAATTTTAGACTTGTCCCTTTTTATCGTATTTGCAGTCGACAATTCCATCATGGCTCAGATGAGGAGATTCGTCTTTGAAAGAGTAGAAAACATTTTGGGAAAAGAAGAAAATGCTGGTTACCAGCATTTTCTCCATTTCCCACAATGTTTTCAAAAGACTTCCCTAAAATCACTTAAACACAGGATTGTGTAGTAAGGGTTAAATCACAGGATCATCCAGTAAATGGATAAGGCAAGGCTTATTTCAAATGTTACAGATTTTGTAAATGGATGTACAGTGCATAGATGTAAGTGGTCACTAAATGCTATGGAGTAGAATGGTTCACTTAATACATGCATGTTACCGAAAAACATCTGCCTTGAGTTGGTGCATGACATTCTGTCGAAAGTGTGTTTCATCGAAAACCATATATGTTTTAAAATACCAATTGCTGAATTTCTAGATCTATGTCATGAAAAGCTCTGTCTGGGAGGAAGATAGGAGCCACAATTTGTCTGAGTTAGGGTAAGGGTCTGGGCTGTGGATCATTTTTGACGAACATGGTTTTCGACGGAAATGTCGCACACCTGCCTTGAGTAGATGTAAACAAGAGTTCTAGAATATGAAACATTATCCCCAAACCTACAGCAATATTCTGGTATTACTTTTGCTCTTCAAAATTTTGAATATTTGTAAGAAAGGGAAGAAAATCTTTATTAGCTGATTATCTTCTGGACACAGCTTTCCTTTTTGTCTTGCAGCAGACTAACCTTGAAAACACTGTGGTAAATGAGGTACAATAAATAATGCTTTCATCTGCCAGTATGTAATGAGCCCTCAGAGTCATTGACATTAACCCTTAAAGTGCCTCTCACAGTTATAGATGCTTTTGTGGCCAGTGTAGATCAAGATAAGACTGCACAAAATGTGCAGTCTGATCCCTGATCTACATTGTCCACTTTGCTGAGACATTCTGGAAAGGGTGACCCTAAAATTGCAATTACAATTAAAAAGTTGGTTTTGCAGCCAGTGTAGATCAAGATCAGACTGCACAAAATGTGCAGTCTAATCTTTGATCTACACTGTCCACTTTGCTGAGACATTCTGGAAAAGGGTGACCTTAAAATTGCAACTGTATTATGCTCTAAGAGTTAATCATCCCAAGTCTGTGAGATGTTTTTAGAGTTGGCTGCTGCAAATTTGTTTCAGGAGGTAATGAGTACAAAAGAATAAGGGTATGAGGATAAAGGAAAATGTTTCCTGCTGGCAATATCGGTATTGGCCCATTTGTGACAATGTGCTTTAACTCTTTAAAAGACAAATTTTAGACTAGTCCAAATTGAAAGAATTTGCAGAAGACAATTTCAATGTGGCTCAAATGCTGCAATTTTTCTTTGATAGGGTAGAAAACATTGTGGGAAAAGGAGAAAATGCTGGTTACCAGCATTTTCTCCTTTTCCCACGATGTTTTCAAAAGGCTTTCTTCCCAGGGTTGTTAAAGCTCAAGATCGTGTGGTAAAGGGTTAAACTCTGGCTGATTTTTTTTTTTTGTCAGAATTATGTGGAATCAGCTGTATTCGCCTATGCATGCACATTGAAATTTCATGTAATTCTTTCTATACTGTATTTCCATTGAAACTTAGAACTAATGTCATGGTTGTGCTTATCTTTGAAATATCTACCTAGGTCTATCTTGTATTTATTTTGAATATCAAGCAAGACTCTGTCATCAAGGAAGAATCTTGTGTGAATTTTCAGCAGAAAACCAGTTTTATTTACATTTATTCTCTATAGTATTTTTTTGCTTGAAATTTATTAAATTATGCAGATATTAATAAAATTAGGTATTTCATTAAGGCATAAAGGACCGTATTTTGTTATCTCTGTTTCCATGTTACCACTGGGTCTCGGTTTCCCTCTCACAAGATCAAAGTTGTACGATACTTCAGTGCTTTACCAAACACTCCTTTGTTTATACAGCCCATTTGATTTTTTGTGAAAACCATGTGGGAAAAGGTGCAAACACTGGTGACCACCATTTTCTCCTCTTGCCATAGTGTTTTCCATTCTTTTACAGACAAATCCTTTGAATTTTAGCACACTTTGTAATGCCATCTGCAAAAGCTTTCAGTACAGATGAGTGTTTCTTGTAGTTGAGAAACACGGTAACGAGAAGTGCTATGGTCGTATAGACCCCTAAAAGGCTGCAGAATAAACGCTATCGACACAATTTTTCCTACGAACCTGCAGAATAAACTTTGTTCAGTGCTGGGTCTCGTTTGTATCTCTCGCCCCAAAAGAATCGGGAAACCTTTTATACTCTCCAGAAAGGAGATGGTAATTAAAATGTGAAAGAGATATCTACTCGAATATTGATGGAAATAATGAGATTTCTTGTTTTCTTGACAACCATTTTATGTGAGTATTACAAAACCACGAAAACACTTCATTCGTCCTGCTTTAAGGTTAAAATCACACCGGTGGTAATCATGATACACTGTACCAATTAGCTTAAACTCGAAAGAGCCTCATGTTAAAATCAACGGGACGAAATCGAAACGAAAACGGCAATATACTTAAACGATAAATCTCATGATCAAAATAATTATTTAAATGCTGAGGTCGCTCTGGTACTCACCAGAAGTCCTAGGTTGATCTCTTCGGTGCCATAGATTAGTGTTGGGTGAATTCGCGAATGGCCGGTAACGTACACCGCTAGTAAACCGGGGTTGTTAAGTCCGAATCACTGTTTTGGCTAAATCTGTTCCAGGGTTTGTGGTCTAGTCATTAGCGACTAAACTCCTTCCTCTCTCACCGTTAAACATTGTGTCGACGATGTTCCTGCGAGAAAATATGGCAACTTGATTTGAAAGAGAGCTGGCAAAGAAACTCCGGGAATGCTTGGATCCTATGAAAACCAGTTGGCCACTATAATGTGAAGGAAATGATTCTGCAAGCGGCGCTGACATTCTGATCACCACACATTACACACTAACAAACAAGTGACGCATAAATCGGCCAATACCCGGATGTCCATGAATAGATCATAATTTTTTGAAACCTTGCGAGAGAAAATAATCTACCTATTAGTCGTTTGCTGGTTTTCTGGGTCACAATCGGACAAAACTACTGTAGCGGCGGTCGCCTTGGACCTCTGTCTACCCGTTTCCTAGGAATCAAAATTTCAATATCAATTAAATTAGGCATGTGCGTATATTAATTAAATGTAAATCGAAGACCACATACTAAGATCAGAATGCACGGATCTGATTTTGATCTACACTATTTGCAAAAGGCGATCAGTGGTCACAATTGGTTTCAAACCCAGGGGCCATTGCTTCGATTCCCAGGCTTGGCAAAACTAAAAAAAAAAGCATGGGTATACTTATGTGCACTCTCTCTCTCTCAAAAAAAAAAAACGTAGTCAGGAAATTCGTTTCAAGCCTGCTATTAGCCAGATTGGATATATCGGGCAGTACAGATCAAAGGTCAGATTGCATGTTTGTGCAGGGACTCAATCCTCACCCGAGACGTTGTTTTGTTTTGTTTTTTATCTTGTGTCCC
Organism: Tridacna gigas; assembly: GCA_945859785.2. Lineage (NCBI taxonomy): Eukaryota > Metazoa > Mollusca > Bivalvia > Cardiida > Cardiidae > Tridacna > Tridacna gigas. The sequence continues at coordinate 48,635,955 of OX244036.2, forward strand.
GAGGAAAGACACTTTTGAGCCCCAGGGATTGTGTGGTTAAGAGTTAATTCAATACAGAAGACCCTATTATTGCAATCGTAAAGCCCATATGCATGAGTTCTTTATTAAATATCGGACAATGTAGACCAATATCGGTCTTCTTAAAAATTAAAAGAACATAATAAATTAGTATGGGTGGACCTTCAGAAATCACTCAAATCCTACCTAGGCCTCAATATCTCAAAACATTTTAGACATACTATATCACATTTTGTGCAGTCTGATCTTAACCTACATTGTCCACAAATGCATTGAAAGTCATTCTTAAAAAAAGTTGTAAGTAGCCATGATGGTTAAAGGATGGTGTCGGATTTGTCACGAACCTCAACAAAGCGTGTTAATTAACTTTTTTTTTTTATTCTAGCAGTCTGATCGTGTTATATACTGTCCGCAAATGCATTGGAAGTCATTCTTAACAAAGTTGGGATTAGCTATTATGTTTGAAAGATGGTAGTCTGATTCATCACAAAGCTCAATAAACTGTTTATTAGTATTTTGTTCTAGCCTATGATGTCGAGAGGCGTAAAAAAGCAATTAAAAATTAACCGCCGAAACGGCACAGATAAGTGAATATGACGTTACCGAAAACGGACCTCGTATTATCGGGTAAATCTTCACAGTTATTGTGAAAATTACTTCTTCACAGCCACGTACAGTGGACGGCTTGAAATATTGAAACGTTGTGAGGAAAGGAGAAATGGATTGTTATAGGCAGTTGCCTCTTCTCCAGCAATAGCTGTATTACTGCCACATGTCCCTCCCTCGTTCTGTCATAAGTCAGACTTGTGAACGGTAGATTTTTGACTAAACGTTGCATATGAAGTTAAATGATAAATAAACTAGTATGCAACCAGTCCAGAAAAGGTCACAAAGGTCGACTAGTTTAACCCGTTATCAAGCAATCCTTGTTTTAGCTGCCGTGAAGCCAGCATTTCCACCCTTTTCTGCAATGCTTTCTACTTTATCAAGGAATAATCTCCTCATCTGTTGAGTGATATTTAATTTGTTGCCTGCAGATGCTTTCAAGTTGCACAAATCTAAAATTCTGTCGTCTGGTAAAGAGCTTGTTGAGCACCTATTATATTTAACGAGCCGGATAAAAATAGTACGGGAGCGACAGAACATTTTATCTGTATACTGCCGACCAACCCCGAGTTTTAACCCTTTACCAGATGACAAATTTTCGAAATGTCCTAATTGAAAGCATTTGCAGATGATAAACAAATTGTGTCAAAACGGTAGAAGTCCGTCTTTGAAAAGCAGAAAACAATATTGGAAAAGAAGAAAATGCTGTTTTCCGACATTTTCTCCCTTTCCCACAGTGTTTTTTAACAGGTTTTTTTTTTTGTCAAGGTCCTTAAAACTCGGGATTGTGTCGTAAAGGGTTTTTAAAGTCCCTGAGAAAGAAAGCTTTCAAGTATTTTCTTCTTTTACCACATTTTTTCCACTTTTTCAAAAACAAATTTTAGCCACATTTCAATGTCGTCCGCAAATGCTTTCAAAATAGACGGGTGGTCGAAATTTTTTACATTTGGTAAAGATCGATTTTGGGCCGGATTTGTTTTCGTTTGTGTGTAAGACAGCAAAGAAACTGTGAGTAATCAATTGGTATATACAAACAATGTCATCCTTAACTCTTTACCAAACGACAAAATTTTAGACCAGTCCAAATTGAAAGCTTTTGCAGACGACAAAATAAAGGTGACTCAAAAATTGAAATTTGTTTTCGGAAGAGTAGAAAACATTGTGGGAAAAGGAGAAAATGCTGGTTACCAGCATTTTCTCCTTTTCCCACAATGTTTTCAGAAGGCTTCTTCTTCAGGGTCGTTAAAAGTCGGGATTGTGTGATAAAAGGTTAAAACAGTTGATAAACGCCTACACATACATATAGACCCACATCCTTGTAATTAGAATTGATTGATTGAAGGGTGTTTCAACAATATTTCATTCGTATCACGGAGACAGCTGGCTTATTCATGTTTGTCCAGGGTTTCATTAGTGCTAGGCTTGGACTCTGAAGTGTCTTGCCCAAGGACACTCCCACGAAAAACCCAGTGCTTCCAGTGAGATTCGAAACCGAATCCTCCAACCTCACGAGTTCTGCACTTTACCACTGAGCCGCGTAGGACCCCTCGTTGTTAGAAGGACTTTGCTCTTTGGTTAGTAAAATAATTGTTAGAGATCTTCGAAAGTTTAATATTTGAGGCATGCTCTGTGAAAAGGGGGCCGAATGCATCTGCGAAAAGTATCGATTCAGGTCAGCCTGCGCAGTCCGCGCAGGCTGACCTGGGCCGAAACTTTTCGCTATTGGTCAACTTTTTGTATGTCCCAGGACCAGCCGACCTCATGATTAAGTCGGTTGTTAAAAAATGTGGCTATTATGGATCCATAATTATGTAATGACTTGCTTGGTATCATGGATCACGGAAATGCATTAAGCCCCCTTTTGCCAGACCATGGCTCATTTACGTGCTTGCAACTGACATGAAATCATTATCTCCCGCTAGATGGCATTCTACAAATACTCATCTATCTAATTTGGGCATTCTGGGTAAAAAGCGGGACTACTTTTCAAGATGGCATCTAAAATAGTGAAATCGAAAGCAAAATATACTGTTATTCCAAACAACGCTGAATGGCATGAGTTATGGCCATTGTATTACTGCAGTATTCAAGTGACTTTGATAATCACAAGCATTGCTCCTCTCGTAGAGGTTTGTTGAAGCCAATGTGTGTCTCTGCATTGCCTATCATTTGACGATCTTCCATCATGGAATGCACATGTACTCAGTGTAACGTGTTCCCCCAATCTATTTCTAGATACTGTATACATACATACAAAGATTTACAGTAATCGATCGTATTTTTTTCAAATTATTTTTTCCAGTAAAAAATATTACAGTTTAGAGAAAACTGGAGCTAAAACAGACCTGATTTCTCCTCAAAAGTATTGATAAAAGCCATTTTCTCCATTGCTACTGTATAGCGCGTATTACTACAATGCCCCCAATATTGGGGGGAGTGGTGCGTCATATAAGACAGGTCGAATCTTCGAAGAATATGACATGCGCAGACAACGACATGAGATAGTCTCCTTAGAAACTGTTGGTTATTGTCACAGTAACCCTTATTCTGTTAAATAAAAGAAATGTAATTTTAAATCCGATAGTATAAACCCAGATTTTCTTATTTCAAAGGTATTTTTGCAGGAACGAAATCTCTTTATCGGACAATGTAGATTCAGGATCAGACTGCACGTTCTGTGCAGTCTGATCTTGATCTACGCTGTCCACAAAAGGTCAATGAGCCGTTCTAAGCAGCCTAAGGGTGAAAGACGGATGGATTTTGTCAAACTAAAATTGTCAGGGGCAGTGGATTCGAACTTCCATTGCCTCACAAATGCCTTACACCCGAGCCGGCCCGGGTAGCTCAGTGGATAGCGTATCTGACTCGTGACCTGGTGGTTGCGAGTTCGATACCCGGTTGAGGCAAACTTTCTTTCCGGCGATTTTTCGCCTCTCACAATGCATGTGATGAAAGTGATGAAAGTGGTGAAAGTAATAAGTGGCTTTGGAAAGAAAGTTGTGTTAATACTGGTGTGAGAAAGCCAGGAAACACGTGGTGCGTCACTGACCGATATGATATGATATGACCTGAGCTGTTAAAACGACGTTAAACTTCAATACAAACAAACAAACAAAGCCTTACACCCAGACAATAGATAGTTTTTAAGACGCAATATGTGAAACAGGAAGAATTCTTTGTTGCAAGAAAATAGCTCTCTTTTCCTAAAAAAACGATCTCAAGACATTTTGTCATGAACGCCTATTCTGCTGTTTCAAATGTTTACTCGTAATTACTTGTAATGACGTTTACAATTCGTTTCAACGGTAATTTAGGGTCACATGACCTGAAAGTCAGTCAGTGCGTTCTCAAGACCACAAACAGGATTCGCTTTATTGTCATCTCTCTGCCAAAAATATACATTACAAGCGTTCTATTCCACTGCAGCAAGAGATTTGTTTCACTGCAGTCTTAGACTTTCAAAAACATGCTCATGTTGAGTAACCTACCATCTCCTTTGTCCACAATGTTGTCTTGAACATCTCGTAACTTTTCTTTCATTTTCTTGTTTGTTATTTCTCATTTTTCTCGCATTTTTCCATCATGGCGAGTCTAATATTTGCAGCCAAGGGCACAACCTCAGCTCATTTTGCGGACAAAGTATCAAAAATGAGATTGCACGGAAACAATGCACGACCAAGGGTCACATTTACCGGCTATTAATAGATATTGTTCTAATATTCTGAATTGAAAGACTAGTCATCTTCCTAGACAGAACAATTGTCCATTGTCCTTTTGACAAAAATTTTATGTAACATACGGTTTAATACCGCGATGTTTTACTCGTCTCAAATTTACCTAACGCTAGTTAACCCTCTCTACGCAACATCAATACATCAAAACATGATAGGCGAAGACAGGCGCTTTTGCGAACGACATAGATTAAGACCAGACTGCAGTCTGATCATGGATCCATACCGTCTGCTTGTTTAGTAAAACCTATTGAGAGAAAAAAATAAAAACTTTCGAGGTTTTCATGGGATGTACCGTCAGCCCTTGAAAAAGATCAAGTTTATAAATTTGGCGCTGAAAGGTTTAAAGCAGACTCGTAAAATGACGCGATCATTGTTCAAAATACCCACACTTTAGATCCGGATGTCAATCCGGGTATCCGTACATATGTTTAAAAATTACTCAGTGCCCGATGACAACATTTTAGACTTTCCCAAATTGAAGGTATTTGCAGACGAGAAATGTGGCTAAAATGATGGAAATAATCTTTGGACTGGTAGAAAACATCGTGGGAAAAAGGAGAAAACGTTGGTTACCAGCATTTTCTCCTTTTTCCACAAAGGTTTTTAAGACCTTCGCTAGGGTCGTGAATACACGGGATTGTTTTGTGGAAGGTTAATAAAATGAACCCGTACTTTGAAATATATCGTGGAAAAAAAAGGAGAAAATGTTGGTAATAATCCACGATTTTAGCCTTAATCAGTTCTTCGTCTGTAAATCGAGGAGTGAATACGAAACTATACCATCTGCGTTTCGAACAATTTCACAGGAGAGGGAAAAACGCTTCTCGTTTCTGTGAAAAGAATAGTTAGATCATCTTGTTTAGATATGTTGTGTTGAGCTGAGAGTATGAATTCAGCACAACATAATTAAACGAGACGATCTAACAACGCTTTTCACGGAATTGAGTTTTTTTCTCCTCTCTTGTAATATTTTCAAAAATGCAGATGGATTAGTTTTGCATTCACCCCTCGAAATGCTTTTATTATGACAGTATGAATTCCTCAGGGAGTGAATAAAACACTATGAAAAACAACACTCTATCTTTCGATATTTCAGCTATTGCCTTTTTCAAGTGTTCGAAACACTTTTTGCTCTAGAACATTTTTTAGCGTAAATTACTGCTGCCACAATGTTTCACAACAAACAATATCAAATCTATTCTTTCTTGTGAAACAATATGACCGCAGTAATTCACGCTAAAAAATATTCTAGAGCAAAAAGTGTTTCAAACTCTTGAAAAAGGCGAATGTTTTTATTATGGTAAAGGTTTTGTCGTCAAGTAAAAAGTAATGTTTTTTTTTTTGTCCAAGCCTATTATTATTTTTATATTAAATCCATTTCATGATGATTATATTTCACAATTATGCTTTCAAAATCGTCTGTCATAGCACTTTTTTGTAGTCAATAATGTGTTAATAACATTGAGAATGACAAGTTTGTTTCAAGTTTCGAGTTTTATTAATTCTCAGCACAAAAATACATGAGCCATGCTCTATGAAAAGGGGACTTAATGCATTTGCAAAAAGAGTATCGACTACGCAGGCTGACCTGGCCGAAACTTTTTGCAACTGGTCAATTTTCTGCATGTCAAAGGACCGTTCTACCTCCAGATCCAATCGATTGTTAGAAAAAAAAAAAAAAACGGAGATACATTAAGACTCCGTTTGTCAGAGCATGACTCATATATCAGACATGAAGTCATAACAAAACATGCAGATCTAGATATTTTTGTAATTGTTACTAGGCTGTATGGTATGTCAGAAAAGAACAGATACTTTACTTTCATAGTCCCGACTTAATTGATGGATTGTGAGGTATTCAACGCCGTGTTCAATATTATACGAGTTATATCGCGACGGCCAGTGCACCTATCCATGCTTTCCTGGAGTTTCTTTTACCAGTGCTTTGCAAAATATTCTGCGCACGCCTTGGTTGCTTTTCCCACATAACAATCGTCGTAGCAATGATCAGCGGTGAAAGAGGAATGAATCTTTTCGCAATGGCTATCATCAATCCTCGGAAAGAAATTGGCCGGGTTGGGGATTCGAACCAGCGACCCCAAGGTCTCTAGTACTACACGCTACCGACTGCGCTACCGGGGCTCGGCTAATCCCGACTCGAACACATAAGGTTCATCAACTATTGGACAAATGAAAAATTAGATAGGCAAGCAGAAGAGATAGATAGATATGAGCCATGCTCTGGCAAAAGGGGGCATAATGCATGACCGTGGTGCATCATACCAAGCAAGACATCGTATTATTAGGGGTCTATAAAATCCATTATGACCAACAACCAACTGTATCATAAGGTAGGCTGGTCCTTCAACATACAGAAAATGGACCAATAGCGAAAAGTTTCGGCCCAGGTCAGCCTGCGCGGACTGCGCAGGCTGACCTGGGCCGATATTTTTCGCAGATGCAGTAAGCCCCCTTTTCACAGAACATGGCTCATATATAGATGTGACCAAAGAGAGGGAATTAAACGCTAAGGGATAGATCTACCGCCTCAATACTGTCATAATATTAAAGGCCCAGAAGCTGCCAAAAGTAAAAGTACATAGGTGTTAAAATGCATTTAAATTCATTTCATACCTGTTAAAAGTATGGAAATCATTTTGAAGACAACAGTTTTATTGCACGGTCGGTCGAAGTGTTAGACGCCTTCAGAAAAATGATTTTTAAAATCCAGTGAAAAGTAAACAAGAGACAGAGTGACCTGGCAACTTCTGACCTACTTTTAAAATTCATTTTTCTGCCAGCGACTTACACTTGAACCGACTGTGCAATAACAGATTGCCATTCCCACTATAATTTCCATACTTTTAAATGGCATACTTAAATTTAATTTTTACACCCGCGTTGTTTACTTTTCCGCGATAGTGGGCCCTTCATGAAAAATATAGGTTTAATTTTCCGATGGATATTTTGCTATTTTTTTTTTATAAGCAAAGGATAACAACTTTGCTAGTTTAGTTTAATTTTCCGAGAACTAAAATTCATCCCGGTCGACTAGATTTGGTATCAAAAGGGCATCCCAAAAACAAGGATATATATGTGCGCCTATCACTTACAGGAAGAATTTGATACAAGCACTGGCGATGTATACTATTCGTCATCAACCGTTGAATTGCTAAATTTATGCTAGCAATGCTCTGTGAAAAGGGGGATTAATGCATCTGCAAAACAGTATCGATTCATGTCAACCTGCGCAGTCCGCGCAGGCTGACATGAATCGATACTGTTTTGCTATTGGTCAATTTTCAGCATGTCAAAGCACTAGTGTACCTTATGATTCAGTCGATTGTTATACAAAACGGATTTTATGGATCCATGATTATGGGATTAATGCATCTGCAAAACAGTATCGATTCATGTCAGCCTCAGCCTGCGCAGTCCGCGCAGGCTGACATGAATCGATACTGTTTTGCTATTGGTCAATTTTCAGCATGTCAAAGGATTCGTGTACCTCATGATTCAGTCGATTGTTATACAAAACGGATTTTATGGATCCATAATTATGGGATGACTTGCTGTGTAAAGCGCATTATTTAGAGGTATTAACCCTTTACCACACAGTCCCGAGTTTTAACGACCCTGAACGAGAAATCTTTTGAAATTATTATGGGAAAAGGAGAAAATGCTGGTTACCAGTCATTTTCCCACAATGTTTTCTTCCAAATCGATGGCAGAAGTCATTTTAGCAACATTTAATTTGTCTTCTGCAAATGCTTTGAATTTGGCCCAGTCCAAAAAATTGTCGTTTGGTAAAGAGTTAAACCCCTTTTACCAGAACACTGCTCAATTATGAAATGAACAGTCTCAGTACTGAAGATACAGATATTGAAATAAGAGGAAGGCGATAATCATGGCGAAAAAGTGGTCAGTGTGGATCCAAGATCAGACTATAATAATGACAAAAAAGCGGTAATGTAGATTCAAGATCAGGCTGCACAGAACGTGTGATCTGATGTTGATCCACACTGTCGGCATGAGCAGGTAAATCCGAGTTCATCAATTCTTGGGTTAAAAGTATAATTTTCTATCGACCTTCTTTTGGATATGATAGCGCGACTTTGTAGCTAGGCAGTTTACATTCCAGTAACAGACGGCTACATAATATACATGGATACAAGAACCAATTGTATTGACACAGACTTCCGGCCCATTTCTATTTTCGTCTGGCAGCGGACTTCCAGTAGATGCCTCTTTACCACATCACAAAATTTTAGATTAGTCCACATCGAAAGCAATTACAGACGACTTATTGAATGTGTCGTTGAATAGGAAGGCAACTTTGTGGGAAAAGGAGAAAATGCTGGTAATCAGCACATTTTCTCCTTTTCCCACAATATTTTCAAAAGTCTTATTTTTAAGTGTCGATAAAACTCGGGATTGTGTGGTAAAGGGTTAATTTCCAGCCTGCAGGCTGGGGGGTATTTACCATGCCACTTTCTTAAGAAACATATGTATCTTTTCCAAGATTAGAAGAATCGATGTTCACCACTGCTCAAAATGGAGGAAATTACACCGTGCCACACATGGTATGCAGTGAGACAATAAAATATTTCGCATCATGTAAATCTCCCTCACTCTTATGGCTTCACCTGAGTATTTATTTCAAACGAAAAATTCAGTGACTTCTATACATCCCTTAATGATTTTTTTAACAGACCGTTTCAAAAACATTTTTGTAGCAAACTTGAAAACTAGCATTCTAATTGTCTGAAACAACTAGCCTTGACAAATGAAATAGGGCTTAAAAATGAAACAACAACAGTAAGAAAGCAATGCCATAAATAGAGCAATTCGCCGCCTAGTGACTTTGCTTATATGCTTCACCGAACGCCTACGTAAAATGGTTTCGTCAAATTTAGGGGAATTTTCAGCCACCAAATTACTTTCCGAATCCGGGTAGATTGGTAAATTGAGACGACTAGGGTGGGTATAAAAGCCGGCTAACTGAGGGCTGTCTACCCATTTCAAAACAGCAGTCGGTTTTAAAGGAAAACTTATCTAAACCGTGATCATGCAGATCTTTGTTTTGTGTTGCTTGTCTTTGATCCTTTTAGCAGGTATTTTCTTTTATCATTAATTTCATGTTATTAGATGGAATGCAAATGGCAATGATATTACAATGATATCATAAAGGCAAAAGTTCAGTTACCTCAAAATTTTGCACATAGAATGCATTTACCATTTCAGCCCCAAAGGCGAAAACAGAGACTTTTGCATACGCTATTGATCAAGAGCAGATTGCACAGAACGTGCAGTCTGATCTCAGATCTATAGCATCCGCTTGTTTTTCAAAAGAGGTCGAGTTTAAATATTTGGCGCAGGAAAATTTAACCCTTATCCTGCTAAATAAAAGAAATGAAACTTTCAAGCCGACAGTTAAAACCCATATATTTCAAAGGTATTTTTGGAGGAGAGATACCTCCTTATCGGAAAGTGTAGGTCCAAGATCAGGCTGCACGTTCTGTGCAGTCTGACCTTGATGTACGGTGTCCGCAAAAGGTCAGTGAGTCGCGCTGAGCAACTCTAGGGTTAATATTACATTGCTTAGACTGACGTGTATTCTGATCTTTGGTCTGCACCATCCGATATAGTAAAGTTTTTCGATGTAAAGATTTTTAAAATCGCAATATCTTTATCAATGGCTTGAAATGATTACTTACCTCTTTTATCAGACGACAAAATTCTGAACTTTGTGAATGCAACAAATTGGATTTGGCTCAAATGGTGTTGACAGTGTTTTAGAAAGTAAAGAAAACACAGTGGGTGTATAGAAGGCAATAGGCTTTGGAAGGTTTGTAGTATGGGGTAACTGTTTTAGACTCATTATTTAATCGGATAAAATGACATACTTCTCTATACTCTTTTTTTTTAATGCGAATTAAAAAAAAAAAATAATGAAATGAAAAGGGCATGGAGCTTACAGACAGACAGACAGACAGACAGGCGGACAGACGGACGGACAGACACACAGGCAGACAGACACACAAGCAGACAGACAGACAGGGTGAGAGACTCAATGTCTAGGTATTCTTCTCGTCAGGATAACTCTGTTTTTATCTTGTGTCTCCAGATGTCGCTTACACCAGTTCTGACACTGAAGATCTCGCTGATGAGTTACTAGATGCTGTTCTAGACAAGAAATCCGATACTAATGATTCTGCTGTTGACGGAGACAAAAGAGATAAACACTATCTGGATTTGTACGTTAACTTTTTACACCCTTCATGCACATTGCAGCTGACGAATTGTAAATCAGGGATATAGAGATAAGGTTTAATAACTCTTTGCCAGACGACAAAATTTTAGACATGTCCAACCTAAAATTAGCCATGGTCTGGCAAAGGGGCTTAATGCATCTGCGAAAAGTATCGACCCAGGTCAGCCTGCACAGTGTGCGCAGGCTGACCTGGACCGAAACTTTTCGCTACTGGTAAATTTTTTTTAAGTCGAAGGACCAGTCTACCACATGATTAGGTCGGTTGTTTAAAAAAGTGGCTATTATGGATCTATAGTTATGTGATGGCTTGATTGGTGTAATGCATTAAGAAGATGCGTTAAGCCCCCTTTTGCCAGAGCATGGTTCAAATTATTTGGCAGACAACAAATGAAATGCCACTAAAATGACTGAATCTGCTTTTAAAGATAGTAAAAAAAAAAAAAATGTTGGGAAAGGAGAAACTGTAAGAACCTAAGAATTTTTGCTTTTCCATAAACGTTTTCAAAAAGACCTTTCCCAGGGTTTTTAAAATTCGGGATTGTGTGGTAAACGGTAACACATTAATTTACAAGTATGTGTCAAAACATTGTGGAAAATGGAGAAAATAGCCGTTTTCTAGGCCTGTGAGAGATTAGGTTTTTGAAAAGATTATTGGAAGTGAGAATATTATAGTTACCAGCACTAGTAATTCTGTGTTTTAACAACTTCGGCGGAGAAGTTCGAAAATACTGTGGGAAACGGAAGGAATGCTGGAACTCAGCATTTTCTCCTCACCCCGCAATAATTTCCACCCTTTAAAAACCAAAGTCATTCATTTCAGCAAAATTTGATTTCATATCAGCAAATGTTGCTCTTGTTTTGTATACATGTATATACATTTTTGTTCCTTTCGTTGTATAAATTACCACAAACAGGTTCGTAAAAGAAAACTTTAATCCTTCAACACACGACAAAATCTGAGACTGGTCCAAATTGAAAGCATTTACAGACAACAAATCAAAGGTGGCCCAAATGACCAAGTTTGTCCTTGATAACGTAGAAAACACTGTTGGAAAAGGAGAAAATGCTGGTTACCAGCATTTTCTCCTTTTCCCACAATGTTTTCAAAAGGCTTCTCTTCCAGGGTCATTAAAACTCTGGATTGTGTGGTAAAGGGTTAATCCTTTACCACACATTCCCGACTTTTATCGACCCGGATGAAGAAAGCTTTTGGGAACATTGTGGGAAAACGAGAAAATGCTGGTTACCAGCTTTTCATACTTTTCCACAATGTTTTCTACCCAATCAGGGGCAAATTTTGTCATTTGGGCGATGCTTAATTTTTTTTTGTCGGCAAATGCTTTCATTTTGGATCGGCCTAGAATTTTGTTGTTTGTAAAGAGTTAATTAAAAAGTTGGTGTAAAATAGGACAATCATCGTGAACCAGAATTTACTACACAAATACACATTGACTCATTGTAACAAACGTGAAAAAAAAAAAAGCAGAAAATAATTGGTGGAAAAGAAGACGAACAAATTGTCTTCAGCATAAAATGTACCAGTATTAACACTTAAGCTGCTGAATAAATGAAACGCAAATTTCTACTCAATACTTTGAAACATTGGGTTTCAAGGTTGATTTCACCGGAAAGAAAATACCGTATCGGAAAGTGTAGATCAAAGATCAGACTGCACGTTCTGTGCAGTCTGATTTTGATCTACACTGTCCGCAAAAGGTCAGTGGGTCACGACTGAATGTGTCGTCCAATCTTGGATCTACACTTTCTGCTGTTTTGTGAAGAATTCTCGCCAAAAGACCCTCGAAACTGCAATGTTTTTTTTTCTTTCTCATTTGTAGACGATAGATTAAATGTGGATCAACTGATTGGATTAGACTTTAATAGGGTTGCATACATGGAAAGAAAAGGGGAAAATGCAGTTTACCGAACGATAAAATTTTAGACTTTGCCAAATTCAAAGAATTTTTAGGGGATAATTACATGTGGCTCAAATGATGGAATTCGCTTTTGAGACCGTAGAAAGCATTGTTGGAAAAGGAGAAAATGTTGCTTACCAGTATATACATCTATGTATTTTTTAAAATGCCTCTTAGTCTGGGTCGTAACGTTCAGGATTGATTGGTAAAGGGTTAAGTTTTAATTCATTTACTTTATCATTATCATTAATAATACTAATAAAAATACATCAATTTTCTAGGAAAATCATTGAAGATATTTTGTCGGGAGATAAGCAAAGCCTTCAGGAAGATCTACAAGAACGACAAGAGGATAACGATTTCCAGAATTTCTTGACTGCAGTAGGACTTGCTACAGCGGAAATTCTTAGAGGGGCAACGCAGAATGTAGGCGGGGATATTGTCTACCTGCTCCATCACGTAGACAACTATCTCAGAGGAAGTCGAAGGGAAAGGTTTATATGCAGGCTGTCCAGGAGGGAGAGACCGAGATGGTTAGGATTGCTGAAAGAAGTGTTCCAAGAAGTGGACCAATATTTGGATGAACAATATCATTGTTAAAATAAACCCTTCTCCTAGTAAAATAAGTGGCCTGAAACTTTTAACCCTTTACCACACAATCACGGGTTTTAACGACCCTGTAAAAAAGCCTTTTGAAAACATTGTGAGAAAAGGAGAAAATGCTGGTAACCAGCATTTTCTCCTTTTCCCCAAATGTTTTCTACTCATCCCAAAACAAATTTCAATTTTTGAGTCACATTAAATTTGTCGTCTGCAAAAGCTTTGAATTTGGACTGGTCTAAAATTTTGTCGTTTGGTAAAGAACGGTTAAGCCGAAAGTAAGAGCCCAAAATTTGCTGTTTCAAAGGGGTTTTTTTTTTTGGGGGGGGGGGGGAACATATCTCCCTATCGGACAGTGTAGATCCAAGAATAGACTGCACAGAATGTGCAGTCTGATCTTGATGCACACTGTCCTCTAAAGGTCATTGAGTCGCGCTTAGCACCCTAAGGGGTTAATAACCGCTAATTGTACATGCTTTCTTTATACAAACCACTTCCTTGTGAAATAAAATGATAACAGATAAATAAAATGAAATAAACCTTTTTTTTTTATCAAAATGATAAACTTTACTATAGCAGGTTTTACACTGTTTTTCGACAACATTTCTGTTATTTATATCACGACGTCACACGTATAATGCAGCCGCAGTGTCCAGTAATCTTGATCGACGCTGCCATCATAGGTCGAACCCAGAAAGACTTGGTATTTATTTCAAATTTCTTAACTCTTTACGAGATGACGAAATTCTAGACATGTCCAAAGTGAAAGCATTTGCAGGCAAGTTAAATAGGACTCAAATGAACTTGTATTTTATAGAGATAGGGTAGAAAACATTGTTGAAAAGGGAGAAAATACTGGTTACCAGCATTTTCCCCTTTTCCTGCAATGTTTTCAAAAGCCATTTTCTTTAGTGTAGTTAAACTCAGGACAGTTTGGTCAAGGGTTAATCTTTGAGACACACTGGATGCCTGATTTTTTGGTTAACAAAAAGAAAAAAAAAACTTGACCTATCAAAGGCATGCATAGCCTATTAACTATCCATTCAGTATTTGATTCTAACGCCAATAGTTTGACGTTAACACCTAAGCTGCTGAATAAATGAAACGAAAATTTCCACTCAATACTAAAAGGCCAAACATTGCGGTTTTAAAATTGATTTCAGCGGAAGTATAATACCGTATAGGACAGTGTAGATCAAAGATCAGACAGCACGTTCTGTGCAATCTGATCTTGATCTACACTGTCCGCAGAAAATTTCCACTCAATACTAAAAGGCCAAACATTGCGGTTTTAAAATTGATTTCAGCGGAAGTATAATACCGTATAGGACAGTGTAGATCAAAGATCAGACAGCACGTTCTGTGCAATCTGATCTTGATCTACACTGTCCGCAAAAGGTCAGTGGGTCGCGATCAGCAGCTTAAGGGTTAAGACAATCTTGCTTATTGGTTGACAACATAAAATCTTGGCTAATTATTTGAGTTTGAGTAATATTTGATTTGTCGTTTGCGTATGCTTTCAGTTTAGACGAGGCTAATATTTTATTTTCTGGTAACTTAGACATCGACTCATGTCAGCTCGCGCAGTCCACGCAGGCTGACACTGGTCGAAACTTTTTGCTATTTTTAAATTTTCTGTATGTCCAAGGACCAGTCTACCTCATCACTCAATGTGTTGTCACACAAAATAGTATTTATGAATTCATTGGAGAGGTCATCAGACAGTGGTGAGTTTAAAAGGCAGACTGCCACAGAAATCACTGTCTAAATCACTGTTTTTGCAAAATTGCTCTGATACACAGTCTATTTCGTCATGGTTTTATAAACAAACCGAAATCAAAAAACTGAAATAGGAAATTAACGTTTTTTTTTTTATATGACGGATTTCCAAAAAGATTTATTATACTATATTGATTATAAATGATCTCTCCAATAAATGCAATTTTCCATTAAACAAATACATGTAAATCTAAGCAAAGAGAAACAAGTTTCGTTAAAAAAAGAGAGAAAGAACACCGCGGGAAAAGATCACGTGACTTGATACTGTGTGGAGAATTCGTACCCTGGAGAACTCGTACCCTAATCTCGAAAGCACGAGTTCTCTGGAGAACTTGTACCCTACAAATAGATATAAATAGGTTGATCAGTATGTTTTCAAGTTCTACTTTTCAAAACCGACTAGACACTTGCGTTTTTCTCAGTTTTATACAAAAATTCTATGGATTTATAATGATATAGATTTGATGAAATAACACACATAGTTGCCTCTATTATGCGTGGATTGCGAGAATCCCTTGAAAATCAACTTATGAGCGGAAAAAAAGTCTTGCCTCTTCGCCCTACATACCGCACACATCAAAAGAGTCCGTGGTCCTTTGGTTTTGGGCGGATTGCGCAGGCTTACATGGTCGATACTTTTTGCAGATGCATTAAGCACCCTTTTCTCAGAGCATGGCTCACTTATCTACTTTCTTAAATTTTTAACGTTTAGACAAAAAACATCTTCATTTTACATGTCTGCCGCAGACAACTTTTCAAAATATTGTGGCAAAAAGAGAAGCTGCTAGGCACTGCAGTTTCTTCCTTTGTCACAATGGTTTCCATCGCATCAAAGCACCATCTTCCACATTAATTATTAAAGTTTGAATTGTCGTCTGCATGCCTTTTCTGTTTGAGACAGTTCAAAAATTGCTGTTTGTTAAAGGATTAAAAAAAATTTACATTTATTTTTAACATGTCTGGTACTAGTATTATGTATAGGCCACCTTAATTTATTGTCATCAGGTAAGATTCTTGCATATTCAGTGGAATTAGCATATCGTATCAAATTTTAATTGAACGATTTCTCTTTTCCAAAAATATTTTGGCTTATCTGAGCACACATTACAGACATTCATTAGAGGTTTGTTCCTTTTGAAAATGAGCCAAATGGGTCATCATCTTCAGTTTTGTGTCCTTGAATTTTGAAAAAAAAAAAAAAAAAAAATGCTTTTCTGAGCATGTTAATAGCATGTGGCCTACAATTTCTAGAATATCATAACAATGTGGAAGATGTACTGTTTTGTGCCTTTACACCAGCAAAATTGAAAAAAAAAAGACGTTTTTTCTCATTCATTTAATTTCTAACTTGTTTGTTTACATCTACCAAAATATATTGAAATCAAAAGCCATTAAACTATTTGAAAACATTGATGCCGACCTCTCCTGGCTTCTTTTTTAAAGAAGACAACTTGTTTATAATCATGTGATGACTCGCTTGGTATAGTACGTAAATCTATGCATTAAACCCTCTTTTCACAGAACGTAAATATAAACAGGTAAGATTTAAACCAGTTCAACGAAAATTGATACAAAGAATAAAAAGAGGGGAAATAGCACATAAAACCCCGTTTTTCCCCACGTATATACATTCCGATAAGGACTCTGGACATGCGCTTCTACGACAAACCTGGCGAAAGAAACCGCAAGTTAAACACTTTTCGTTTCGATTGTTGTTGTTGTTTTATTAAACGGTGTCAAATCACTCAAATAGGCTCCTATATAATTCAATGTAAATTCCGCTAATTCCACACATTGTCACATGTTCCACGACATTCGTTCGCGAATACCATGCTCCAAATGTTTCAGAAACTTCACTAATCCCTTGAATTTCTAACAAATACATCCATCATGACCGATTGGATTTTTCACAAAATTAGGTCAAACGCGTGTACCATGTCTTTTTCCTGGTAACCGGTCATTTCGTACCTAGGTCATTTCGTACGATTTTGGTCATTTCGTACCCACTTCTTTGGTCATTTCGTACCTAGTGGCAACCATTTCGTACCCAGGTCATTTAGTAGCTATTTCTCTATTTTGAACTCTCTAACCGGTACGAAATGACTTTTATCTGGTCATTTCGTACCCTGTGATGCTTTTGATAAATTCCGATTTTTCTTTAAATGTTTCCTGGTATTTTGTGCACCTGTTTATATACAGCATATGTTATCATGGTTACGAGTCCACTGTGGTCATCTGGTACTCAGCTGTACCTAACTTTTATGTTTTTGAGCTGTACCTAACTTTTATGTATTTGCTAGTTTTGTCTACACTTTTTGCATTTCCTACCCTTACGTCTACTGCTATATCGAAACTTATTCCAATTTTCCTCTAGTCGCAATAAGTTTACTGATATACTTAAATCCTGTTCATTTAACTTTGCAAGGCCAAATTAATAAGATTTTTACATGCAACATTTTTTAAATTTTATTACCAGGTATCATTGTTATATAAGCCTCCTCCCCACCCGGTGTAATATTTCATCTTTGTTTTGTGCAAATTCTGTCAGTTACCTTCCTGTAGTGTTTTCCATGTTGTTGACTTCATTGGCCTGTTTTTCATAGAAATGTTTATACCTACTTTTCACTTCCCGATTTGATCATACAGAAAAAAAAAAAAAAAAAAATGCACAGGTGTGAAATGTTGATGTCAAAAGCATGGTATTTACAGTCTTAAACCATCGGTCAATTCATGTAGCATTGTGCTTTCCTTTGTGCGTGCCACCGTCTTATCATCAAATAGGAAAGTGTTAAGATGGTTTCTATCACAGGTGTTGACACTATGTTGCTAATTTCACCTTAGCTATGTACATACACTGCGGTCATTTTGTTCCATTTTTGTTCTCATTGAATCTTCATAGTAATTTTATGCGGATTATCTCATGACAGTATTGAATTATCCCTGTGAAAATGTTTTTTTTTTTTGTGTGTGTGTTTTTCTAACCACAATTTTTAAACTTTCTCCAAGTGCTTTAAACACGGCGTAGATCGTGATATATGGTATTTTATTTCCGTTGAACGATTACATGGTATTTCCGTTGGGCAGTAGTCTTGCTTTTCACCCATTGCACGCATATTGGGGTATTGGCGCTGAATTTGATCTTTTTTCCTGTAAGTCTGCGAGTTATTTTTTTAACAAGAATTAACGAATCGCGGGCATAAAGATTTAAGCCACATTAGTGTCTGAGAAGGAGCTTTGACGCTGCCAGAGAAGAAAGCAAGTGGGGAGATTTTTTTTTAATCCAAGTCATTAGCAAGCGGTACGGTCAATACCATATTCAGCCGAAAATGCGGTACGGCCATTGCCAGACGGCCGATAACGACCTTGTTTCAGTATTGGAATCATGTACAGGGAGAGTAAAATATCTGCTATCCACCGTCTGAAGGCCTGCTCCACGCTATATGCCAACTGACAGTGGCAGTGATTAAATGAACATTTCCAGTAACTTTTAAAAACAAAAAAAACTGTGTGATGAAAGGGTGCTTTTACAGGGAAAATGTCACGTTACCTATCTGGAATTGTGGTTTAAGATCAGACTGCACATTCTTTTCACCCAGACCTTAATTTTTACAGTCCTTAGTAGCTTCTTCTGGACAAGGAAAAACTGCTGGTGACAATGTTTTCTGGCCTCTCAAGAACAATCTCGTCTTTTGATCCAAATTACTTTTTTCGTCTCCAAACGCATCCAATGTAGGCAAGTTAGTACATATATATAAGTTTGTGGACGTGTAAAGATTCAGTTTAAAAGTAAAGTGAAAGAAAAATCAATTTACATGATGTAAAAACACAAACTGTGTGATCTCAAAGTTCATTTTACCAGTAATATTCAAGTTGTGTCTGACTGTGGATCCAAGATCAGACTGCAGTGCACGTTCATTGTCCTCTATAGCTCATAAAGGATTCGGTTTTATAGACGATTCTAGTTTTTACCATCGTTTTATACGACCGTTCTGAATTTGGTAAAAAGGAAATGGGGTGGCGACCATGGTATTTTCTCCTTTTCCCACAATCCCATCTTTTGATTCATGGCAAATTTGTCGTCTGCAAAAGACTTTCAATATGGACAAGTCTTTTATTTTGTCGACTGATAAATGGCTAATTTATTTTTTTAAAACCTGCTTAATGATTACATGGATAGACAGGTGAAATGGCAGTAAGTTCTGTTGTTTGCTTGGTTCACTTTTCGTGATATCGTCGTGCAATAATCGCTTTTTTTACCGGCACAAGAAAATTATCCCCTGTAGTCGCTGTCCACTATGGATGCAGTGGTGGGGGGGAAAAATGCCTGTCAGAATGTAATCTACCAGTAAAATCTGAGTCTATATTCAAACTCTGAACCTCCTTCCAAAGGTAGCCAAGTCTACGTTATACGTTCCCTGATCCTAGAATTTTTTTTTTTTTTTTTTAAGAAACGTAGTTCTAAGGTTTCATCAATACCGATTCACGACTTAGCTAGGTACTGGTCAATGATTGAAGAACTACATTTGAAGAGAAATGTCAGTGGAAAATTCCAAAAGACTAAATGAGCCATCCAATGTTAGTTTTAAAAGAAATATTGTATTTATCAAAATAAGGGGGCAAAACTCGGTGGAAAATGACCACAGAAGATACAAAAGCATAGCCGAATGGGAATTAAAACTAGGTACGAAATGACCAAAATAACAATTAGATACTAGCTACGAAATAACCAGAGTGTGTACCAAATGACCAAAGTGGGTACGAATTGACCAAAGTGGGTACGAAATGACCAAAATGAAAAATCAAGTAGGTACGAAATGACCAAAATCGTACGAAATGACCTAGGTACGAAATGGCCTAGGTACGAAATGACTGGAAGCCTTTTTCCTAACCACCACAAGGCCCGTAACCACATCTACTTCACAATTTCCAGCATCCACACACAAGAAATAGTCCTGAAAAGAAAGATGGATTTTAGCTCATTCAGCACAAAATACCCTATATCAAAACATCAGGTGAAAATAATGTGAGAAAAGCAATCCTGCAATGAAGCATGCACTATCAAAAGAAGGGTTCTTTTTTTTTTAAGAACTACTTTAGCACCATACGACCCGGAAGTACTTCTCTAGGTGATTTGACACCAAACAGGAAGGTTCTGTAATCAAAATGGTTTTGCAAGCGATACCACAGTTAATACTCGTGACAGTCGTCTCTGCCACTCGCTATGAGCCGAACTGGGCTTCTTTAGATTCTAGACCGTTGCCAGTTTGGTATGACAAGTCAAAGATTGGTATTTTTCTTCACTGGGGCGTATTTTCAGTGCCCAGCTACAGGTCGGCATGGTTCTGGGATTATTGGAAAGGAACACACAACAAGGACATTGTATCATTCATGCAGCGCAATTACAAGCCAGATTTCACCTACGCTGATTTTGCACCTGACTTTACAGCTGAACTTTTCGATCCAAATGACTGGGCAGACTTGTTCAATGCTTCTGGTGCAAGGTTTACAGATTTCATTATTATCTACTTTCTCATCATTGAATGACCGAATTTCCTCATACTTTTTTGGACAGGTTTACAGAGCTCCAGATAGAGGGAGTGATTTTGATTTCAAAATTGAAAATGTTAATTACTTTCCACTAAACCCAGTGTTGTGGGTACTCATAATAAGAATTGTCTCATTGAGTTTTGATAGGGTTTTGAGGAGAAATAATGGATTTAGAGTACTATCACTCCCCCTTATCTGAAGTCTGGGTTTAGATATGGGTATAATATTTTGGGAATCAAATAGCCTTCAGTCTCTGTATACCTTAGTAGCATGTCGGTAGATTTCTCTGCGAACAAAGCTGATGTTGTATCTGCGAACTGGTAATCCAAACAAACATATTGGAACTATTGTCCTTTTGGAGCCGATTAAAGTCAGCAGACAAGCTCCCCTTAACCCTTTACCACACAGTCCCGACTTTTAACGACCCTGAGAAAGAGGCATTTTGAAAACATTGTGGGAAAAGGAGAAAATGCTGGTAACCATCAATTTCTCCTTTTCCCACAATGTTTTCTAACCTCTCAATGACAAATTTTATCATTTGGGCCAGCTGTAATTTGTCGTCTGTAAAAAGCTTTCATTTTGGACCAGTCTAAAATTTTGTCGTTTGGTAAAGAGTTAAACACATGTTTGCAAATTTGCAATATAGTCTTTGTCTGTCTTCCCGTTAGATTTATGCTTTTCGGGTTCGTGGAATGTTTCAGGGAGCTTTGAACCACCCAATCTTACAACAAATTTGTCCACTTCGCACGCAAAAACACCTTTGCTATTATTTTACCGGGCATCATGTTTACTACAACATGGCATATTTGCCTCGATTATCGATATAGCCAAGGTTTTTTTTATAGCAACTGCCTGTGGCGTGAGGCTTCACACAGGGTCAATCAGTCACATGAGTAGCCGAAATACCGGAATACCACCGAAACACCGGAATACCCCTAGAAAATTGATATGCGAAATACGTTCGCAAGACGGGCCGGAATACCGTTATCTACTAATAATTTCAACATAAAATTCTCTTGCCAGTCTTGAAAAGTCGCGATGTTTACTATCTCAAGTCAGAATCGGGAAAGAGTCTGGGAAAATATGGAGTAACCAGGATCATTTCGAGGCCACGAGTTCAGTCTAAATTTACTATGAAGAAGATTTTCACGCTATAAAAATCCCCTGTCATTCTTGAAAATATCCTAATGTTTACGATTTCGAAACAAAACCAGGACAAGTATGAAGTACCTGCATTCATTAGCAACCTCAATTCTCTTATTCTTGAAAAATAAAAGACACAAATTGGGTCTAATGAAAGACATTTGTTTTCACGTCATCTTCAGAAACACCGGAATATCCCCTAAAATATGTACATGTACCGTATGTTGAAGTCAGGTCAGAATACCTGTAGATCTATACTATTTACTTCTTGATTTATAAAAGCATGATTTTGGTCTTAATTTTTGGGATCCAAGTCATGTCGTTTTTCAAACTCTGATTTTATGTTATTATGTTGTTTTATGTTATATAGTTAGAGCGAACATCAAAATGCATTGAGTTCCAACAATATTGGTTAACTTAAAAGTAAGGCAAATAATGAATTGTAATTCCGACCCCTTGTAATACTGCCCCCCCCATCTTTGTTTACTGTTTTTCTGTTGAGGGTGCTATCTCGAGAGTTCCTGGATGTGTTGCGGGAACAAAATTCCACTGACTTTTATTGAAGCTAGTTCCCTTGATAACCACCCCTGATATATTTATTATGACATCATCATCTTTCATAATCACTATATTAACAGACAACTCAAGTGGTTTAACTGCTCACTACTACATTTCTGCAGACTGTTACAAAGTATTTGATTGGATAAAATGAACCATGAGATGTTTGTTTGACGGATGCTTAATGACATTTTCTATACAACTTTCTCCGCGTCAAGACAAACTTAAAATAGTTTTAAAGGGTTGATATTACACTACTTTGCTCTTTTAAGTTTTTCATTCCTTGAGTGTCCTTGAAGCGGTAATTTTTGTATAAATCTCGTAAGACACATTTTGATGATGTCACATGGCATTGCAGCTTGTAACCCTTATCAATATTCCAAAGTTTTATTGCAGCCAAATGCAAGACTTTCAAAAGTCCTTTTCCTTGGGATCATTAAAATTCAGGATTGTAATTGGAAGGATGTTATGCAATACTGTGTTTACATGACCTTGAGTAGGAAGGCTCTTGAATACATGGTGGGAAAATTAGAAAATGCAGGTAACTAGTATTTTCTGCTTTGCACATAAGATTTTCTACCCTTTCAAAAACAAATTCTGTCGTTAATGCAACACCAAATGAGTCATCTACAAATTCTTTGAACATGGACAGATGTATACTTTGTCATCTGGTAAAGGGGTTAACCTAATCAACTGGAGGTTTAGCAAGCCTTTGAAAACAATGTGGGAAAATGAGAAAAACAGGTAACTAGAATTTTCTCCTTTTTGCACAATGTTTCCTAACCTTCCAAGACAAATAATAACAAACAGTCTTGTGTTTTAATGACATTATGGGAAAGGAAGAAAATGCTTGTATTCTGCTATTTTCTTGACAACCCTATCATTTGATTCATATTTAATTTGTGGTTTGAAAATGCTTGTAATCTCTCACAATGTTTTCTATCCTTTGTAAGACATATTTCATGATTTGAGACGCATACAATTTTTCATACACAAATGCTTTCAATTTTATCCAGTTTGTAAACAGTTAATAAATTATTTATTCGATTTTGTACAATGAGTTAGATTTACAAGTCACCAGTACCTATTTGTAGCCATCTACAGTACAATTTATGTAGCAATTAATAGCAACTGTATGACATTCACGAGTAAATTCTCTGTCCTATTGGCAATTCTTGTCTCTTGTTTCAGGTATGTTGTTTTGACAAGCAAGCATCATGAAGGGTTCTGTAACTGGCCATCTAAATACTCCTTTCAGTGGAACTCAAAGGATGTTGGTGCAAATAAGGATTTAGTAGGTGAGTTTCATAATTATAATTTTGTTTAGACCTGAAATGGCTGAGTCCAGTAGCTCAGTAAAATCCAGGGGTTGTAGGTTTGAATTCCAGCTTGGCCAAATTCTTTGTTAGGACTGATGATAGTAATTGTGACATACATCATACATGTAAATAGTTTCTTCCCAACACTGAACATGAGAAAATGATGGTTACTGGCATTTTCTCTTTATCCCACAATGTTTTCAAAAGCTGCCAGCATTTTCTTCTTTTTCCACCATGGTTTCAAAAGGTCCCTTCCCAAAAGTTGTTAACACTCAGGATTGTGGGGTAACCAGAGTTAAGGATAGCTTTTCTTTTAGGTTCTCTGGCCGAGTCCATTAGAAAGAGAACTTCTCTTCATTTTGGACTGTACCACTCCTTGTTTGAATGGTTTAACCCTCTGTATATTGAGGACAAGAAAAATGGTTTCAAGACAAATGACTTTGTGAAGGTAAGTGAAAACCTGTATTGTCTTAAGTTTCTTTATTGTAGTTCTTCTGTATGTTGTCTTACCTGACTTGATCTGCTTGAAACATTTGCACTGGTAGGTAAAGTAATGTTGATATGCATACTGAATGGTCCCAGTGCAAATAATTAATAATCGTGCTCAGGGTTTCCTTTGGATCCTTCCATTTGTATTGAAGTAAGAAAAGAAAAGTTAATTCTTCTATAGAATGTCAAAATTGTTTAAAAGAAATAGACACTAGTTTGTAGAAGCTGTACACTCAGGAATGAGGATATGTAAACAGGAATGAGGATGTACAATTGAAAATAAGGATATACACTCAGGAATGAGGATATATACACAGGAATAAAGATATACACTCAAGAATGAGGATATGCACACAGGAATGAGAATATACATGTAGGAATGAAGATATGCACACAGGAATGTCATCCATGAGGATGTACATTCTGCAAGGAGGATATGCTTACAGGAATGAGTATACACACTCAGGAATAAGGATATACACTCAGGAATAAGGATATACACTGAAGTAATGAGCATTTACACTCAGAAATGACAATATGCCCTTGGGACTAAGGATATGCACACAGGAATGAGGATATACAGTCAGGAATAAGGATATACAACAGGGTATGAGGATATGCAAATGGAAATTTGGACATACACTCAGGAATGAGGATATGCACACTGGAAAGAGGATATACCCTGACAAATGAGGATATTCAATTTACTATGCATACAGTAATCAGGAAATACACTCAGGGAAGAGGAAATACATTTGGGAATTAGGAATATATTTGGGAATTAGGAATATGCACTCATAAATGTGGATTACTGGTAATATCTATGCAGGGATTTTTATTTGCACTCAGAAATGAGAATATGTACAGAAGAATGAAAACATGCAAAAGGAATGAAAATATGTGCAAAGGAACTATAATGAGTAATTTCTGATTTTGCCAAAATATTTTCACAAACATTTCTTTTGAACTGTACCTGCCATGGCTTTACCTTTATTGACTCACTCAAGGTTATCATCTGTACATATATTTGTTTTCTGTTTCTCTTGTCTCCAAATGATGTGAAGTCAACAGTGTTCATTTTTATATACTCTTATGTACATCATTTTTATAAACTCATATGTACATTATTTCCCATGAGTAAAATATGTGTATAAACTATGTGAAAAAAAGTTGATGAAATAGGTTTGACTGTAGATCTACTGTCTAAATGCAAGAAGTGCTTATTTTATTGCATGATTTTAATTTAACCATCTGTCTGTTTGTCCATTAACATTTTCTCATTTATGAGGTCAGTACTTTTTATCTGATTCTTTATGAAGTGATAGTTTATTTGCAATTTCAAGGGCCTGAACCCCATTATAAAATGAAGAAAAATGAAAGAAGAAGAGACATTGTTGTCTGTGCAAAAGAAAAAGTATCAATCTTATTCCTTCAAAACTTGCACAGATTTTTTGTGCCATTAAACATTTTAAGCTTATAGAAATCGGAGTTAACTAGGAATTGAGTCATGCTTTGTAAAAAGAGGGTTTAATGCGAAAAGTATCAACCTATGTCAGCCTGCGCATTGAGCATGTCTAAGGACCATTCTACCTCATGATTCAGTCAGTTATTAGACAAAATGGATTTTACAGATCAACAATTACGTGATGGCTTGCTTGATATGGTGCACCACAGAGAGGTACTGAAGCCCCTTTTGGTAGAGCATGGCTCAATTATATAAGTGGATGATAATGCATTACATACAATATCAAGTGGCGGATGAGACTCACAAACTACTTGATACAGTGTATCTATGTTTATTCAATGTTGTCCTCATTTTCCTTCAATTCTGTTGAAGGTAGGACTTATTTTAATTAATTGAAGTCCACGTAAGGAAGAAAATGGAATAGTTAATTTTGGAAAAAGGAGCAAGAAGAACAAAGAACAGAGTTAAGGTATACTTTGGAATTTCATTCTTACTCTTTTAAAAAAATATACAGATTATTTGCTTTATAATAGACTTATTGCCAGTCATAAAACCAGTATGTAAACATAATTTTAGTCAAAGACAATGCCAGAACTGTATGAGTTGGTATGGACCTATAAACCAGACGTTATTTGGTCTGATGGTGACTGGCAAGCTCCAGACTGGTACTGGAATTCCACTATGTTTCTTGCCTGGCTCTACAATGACAGGTGAACCAGTCTTAAACTTTATCCTGTTGATTTTTAATGCCCATTTTCATACAGATACAGATTTTGCAATCTTAACTCTTTACCATACAATCCTGACTTTTAATGAACCTGAAGAAAAATCCTCTTGAAAACATTGTTGAAAAAGGAGAAAATGCTGGTGGCCAGCATTTTCTCCTTTGCCCACAATGTTTTCTACCCTTCACAAAACAAATTTCAAATTTTGAACCACATTTGATTTTTCGTCTGCAAGTGCTTTCAATTTGGACCAGTCTAAAATTTTGCTGTTTGGTAGAGAGTTAAGGAGACAACTAGTAGAGCCATAGCTTGTTAAATAGTTGCTTCTTTATCAACTATGGTCTGTGTCTTTGCTTGATATGGTTCATGTGTTACTCTTTGTTTCCTTCTGTCATGTCTTCAGTCTATCTTTCCTATAATTATGTCAGCTTAAAGGGTTCTATTTAGTTTTTATGCTGTAAATAAAAATTTCTAGTCAAACGCCGATATTTTTGTGAAACCCTGGCACGAAATGTAAAGATACCTTTTTGAGAGAGTATGTAGCCCATTTCTGAAATACAACTGAAAATTTTTTTTTTTTTTCACTTTTGTCTTTCTTCTGCAATGATGATTTGCAAACTCTTGCCTTACTCAGTTCAGCCATAAATCGTTTTTAGCTCGGTTGTTTTCACAGAAAATGTTGAGTTATTGTAGGCCTGGCATCGTCACCTGCATCGTCTTGCAAAGTTCTGACATTTTGTAATATTTCTCTCATTACTGGAGGCAATGGGTTTAGCAACAGAACATTTTTTAGCCAGTTGTGACACAATAGAGTTCACACTATTTCTCAACCCTTAAGCTGCTAAGCGCAACTCAATGACCTTTTGCAGACACTGTAGATGAAAATCAGACAGCACAGAACATGCAGTCTGATCTTGCATCTACACTGACCGATCAGGAGATATCTTTCCCCAAGAAATACCTTTGAAATAGCCTAATTTAGGTTTTTACTACGGCTTGAACATTTCATTTCACTTGTGTAGCAGGATAAGAGTTAACTTTGGTATTGCTTATACTGCATGCTGATATCACAGTCCCATTAATACACTTGAGATTTAGATGGAATGGAAAATGATGTTATTGCTATGTACCATGTCATTTCCTAATCAGAAGTATATGCCATTCTACTAATTTACCTAGTTTCTCATTATTTCAATAGGGAAACCTCTCTGTGCTTGATTGATAGCTGTACTGTTGAAGCACTGAATTAATGGTTTGGACCTTTTTAATCCACAAAAACAGCCCAAAACATTGCTATTTCAAGTTTGTTTCCATTACAATATGTAACATAGTGGAAGACAGTGTAGATCAAAGGTCAGACTGCATGTTCTGTGCAGTCTGATCTTGATCCACACTGTCTGCATAAATGATTTAAATCGGTTCCAGGGCTTTAAGGGTTAATATTTTTCTATTGTTTGAAAATACTTGATTGATGACAGAACAATATCACCACCAACAACTGAAAAATATGATACAAAATTTTATTCGTCAACCCAGTCATGTGACCTTGATGTCTAAATATAAACACAAAAAAGGAGTTTTATTAAGAAGTATTTTTGTAAGCTCTGCAATGCTTTATTTGGATACATAGTTTACATACCCATAGCTAACAATATATGTAATGTGACTTAGGTTGATGTGTTGCCTTTAGCTATTTAGCGACTGTGCCATACATAAAACCATTCCGGCATATACATTGTACATTTGTGTAAGAATGTTAATGACTTAAAAAAATACTTACTAAAGAAAAGGATTGCACATTTCCTAATTTTTGCATTTTTTTTATTACAGCCCAGTTAAGGACACGGTGGTGACAAATGACAGATGGGGCAAGGGAATAGTCTGTAAACATGGAGGATATCTGACCTGTGAGGATAGATTTGATCCAGGTGTGTTGAACTCTGTACAAAACAGCAAAAGTATTTAGATTCAACCAAATTAAAAGCATTTGAAGATCACAAATTGAATGTAGCTCTGAAGATGATTTCTGTCTTTGAAATAGTTGAAAACATAGTTGGAAAAAGGGAAAATGCTGGTTACCAGTATTTTCTCTTTTTCTCTCATTGTTTTCAAAAGTTTTAATATTTCTCCTGAGTATGAATTGTATCACATCTGCTGAAAAAAAAATCCTAAAAGATGATAGGAAATGAAGTAAAGTGACCTGGAGAGAAATTGTGATTTAGGTTCCTTTTGGGTTCATATTGTATGATAGGAATTATATTAACATGAATGATGATCAATGCAGGTTTTTGACTGATCTATATTGTAGCCACTAAAAGAAAAAAAAGCATGTCAGTTGAGTGGATGATATCTTATGTAAAGCTGAATAAAAACACAAAAAAGGAAAAACAGCTCATCATAAAGATTTTCTCCATTTCTCACAAAATTTTCCTAAGGCACATATTTTAACTAGAAGTACATATATATGACTTCACAGTATGTAAAGGTTATATTTTTATTTTCATGAACAGGAGTTTTACAAAAGAGAAAGTGGGAGAATGCAATGACAGTTGACAGGAATGCTTGGGAGTACAGAAGGGATGCAACACTCAAAGATATGCTTCTATTGTCAGAGATTGTTGCTAAGGTTGTTAGAACTGTTAGGTAAATAATTTTCCTGTTTGATGGCCTCATGAATCAAGTACGCTTACAAAATTGAATTTCCCTTCTGAGTGCAGCAACACACAGAAAATGATGTCACTGAAAACTGACATCACTGAAAACTGTGTAAAACATGCACTAGGGTTTGACATACTTTCATTTAAACAACTTCAAGGTAAGTAACAATTCATTTTATGATTCGTTGGCAAAGTGAAATAAACCATTATTTACTTCAAATGACCATTAGTTTATTTTTCTAACATTACAGTAAGTATATGACCTTTGACACTTCACGGTTTGTTTACATGATGAAAGGATGGCTTGTTTTAACCCTGTGTATTTGTTTTATAATGATAACAGATGACAGTATATTTAACCATTTTCATGTGTTTTGAAAAATAACACCATCTTTCTGCTTTTATGACAACAATCAAGGGAAACAGGTAATAATAATGTGTATCAAATTTTGTCTTGTGGGCAACTCGCTTCGATTCGCTTTGCTGCTGCCATCTTGGATTTTGCGTTGAAGTGAGTCAAGACTACAGGGCTCCCGACAAGGAAACTGTGCTGTTCCCTAGTTGCACCCAGTGGACATCAATATAACATTTGGAGCATATTAGCTTATCAGATCACGAGAAATTTCTTTGCAGTAAAATATATATATTCGTACACAACATTCTTTTCCTTGACCCCCAAAAACAAATTTTACAAAATACAGCCCGTTAACCCTTTGTCAAATAATTTGTTGTTTTAACTACCCAGTGGAAGACTACTTTTGAAAACACTGTGAGAAAAGGAGATAATACTAGTACCCAGCACTTTCTCCTTTTCCAACTATGTTTTCTGCCCTTTCAGAAAAAAAAAACATTTAACTCTTTCCCTACTAATGGCGACTGTAGTCGTCATAAAAACTCACCTCAATACACCCGGTGACGACCTGAGTCGCAGTAAAATCCAATATTTGCTTCCCGCATGACGCTCTCATTCGCATATACACACCATGCTAGCTTCCTTGGTGACGAAATTATTCGTCAAAAATACCGATGTTACAAGACATTTCATTGAATGAAACCTACCATGAGCACAATTTTCAACCAATGAAATTTGATTTTGCAAATGATCGAACTGACCAAATAAACATCAATTTGGTCATGATTCCCAAAATAACTATGTTAATTTCCGATCTAAATATAGCTTAGCAGACGCGTGTTTTCCATCGCTTGGGGTCAAGAACAATAGTCTTTGTGTTTACAACAATGGCGAATTATTCAAGCGAAAGTGAAAGTGAATTCGAAGGATTTGAGCCGGAGGATTACGAAGGAATTGAAATTCCCGAAATTGGATCGGATGTGTCGATCTCCCCGCTTTCTAACCCAGCAACATCGGATGATGAGTCGGACTTGGAAGAGGGATCGGACTTTTGGAGTCGCGATCTTCGTCATCCGAATATCGCCGTATTTGAGGAAAGCTTTGGACCGACTTTCACTTTTGAAAAAGAGCAAAAGGAAATGGATTTTTTTCAAAAGTTTTTTCCTGCAGAATTGATTGCAATGTTAGTGATTGAAACTAACAACTATGCGTCAAAATGCATTTTGGAAAAACCAGATTCGCTCTGGAGGGACGTCCAATATGATGAAATGCTGGCTTTCATTGGTATAAATATTGTCTTGTCAGTTATCCAACTGCCCTCATATACCCTTGCTTGGAAGCAAATATGGCCGTATACGATCCATGGCATCCCACAAATAATGCAGAGGGAACATTTTGAAAGGATTTGTAAATACTTTCATTGTAATGACACCAGTCAGAATCCTCCTAGAAGAACTCCTGGTCATGACAAGTTATGCCACATCAGACCTGTGATTGATGCCATCTCGAAATCATGCTTGGAAAATTACAATCCAAGCAAAGAACAAACCATTGATGAGGGAATGGTTGCATTCAAAGGACGACTGTCATTTAAGCAGTATCTGCCTGCCAAACCAACCAAATTTGGTATTAAGGTTTGGGAGAGAGCATCACCACTGAATGGTTACTGTCATGAATTCCAGATTTATACCGGACGGAGAGATGGATGTGGGAGGGAGGAAAATCTTGGATCCAGAGTTGTGAAGGACCTGACTAGGCAGATTGTGGGAAAAGGCCACTATATTTACATGGATAACTTTTTTTCAAGTCCAGAATTATTCTCAGACCTAGAAAAGGACCTTGTTTACTGTTGTGGCACTGCTAGAGGCACCAGGAAAGGCATGCCTGACAGTCTAAAAAATGCCAAACTGAAGAACAGGGGAGAATATCAGATCATGCAAAAAGGAAATCTTTGCGCCTGGGTTTGGAAAGACAACAAAAATGTCTTTTACCTTTCAACTAACTGTGATCCGACAACTGGCAATACAGTTTGTCGTCGTCAGAAAGATGGATCAGTTAAAGATGTCCCTTGTCCCAATGTGGCAACGGCATATAATTCCTTCATGTTTGGAGTGGACAGAGCTGACCAAATTAGAATGCAGTATTCCACATGCAGAAAAGCCTTAAAATGGTGGAAGTACTTATTTTGGTTCTGTTTCGACCTTGCATTGGTAAATGCATATATATGCATGAAGGAATCTCCCAACCACAAGATCGTTACAAGATCAGGGAGAAAAAAGGTAAGGACACAGTTGTCTTTTAGAATGGCTCTTGGACAACAACTCATTGGCAGTTACAGAGGGGCCAGAAAAAGGAAGCTAACCTCTGTGTTTGACAATTGTGGCAATGCCCACTGGCCCGCCAAGTTTGAAAAGAAAGGAAGGTGCAAGTTATGCTACCAAAACAAATGTAGGCGGGAGGTGAAGATGGGATGCAAGCAGTGTGACATTCATCTGTGCATTGAAGATGACTGCTTTGCAAAGTACCATACACAATTATTGAAAAATTAATATGGAAAATTGTGATAAAACATTTTCAGTCCCAAAAACCTCCAAGGCTGAGGGGTTGACTGCTGTGGAGGAAGATATGGCTTCTAGCCTGTCTTCCTTTGCTGAGGAACCTCAGATGCGGCTTTCAACCCATCCTCCAGCCAGGTCAGGTAGAAAACAGTGTGGGAAATGGAGAAAATGCTAGTTACTAGCATTTTCTCCTTTCCCCACCATGTTTTTCAAGTTGTCTTCTTCAGGGTCATAAAAACACACGCTTGTTTGGTAAAGAGCTAAGCAAGATAAAGCAATTTCAGGGCTACTTTGGTTGGAATATTTTACAGCAGACGATGTTTTTTTCAGGATCAGACTGCATATTTTGTATAGTCTGATCTTAACATTCCACAAAAGCAACTGATAACTGAGCCAGACGATTCAGCGTTGATTTTAAAATGAGAAAATCATTCTAAACAAGAAAAGTAGTGTAAATGAGTAACAAAAGTGAACGTTCAGTTTGAAATTTGTGTTTATTAGTTTTTATATGTGTAAATGGATTTAACAAATTGGGCCATACAACTGACCGGTAAGTCAGCTTTATTTATTGTACTAACACCTCTTGAGAAAAATTAGTTTTTATTAGTGTTTAACAAGGTTTTTTGAGCATGGTGTATGGAAGCATGTATTTCCTATACAGGTCTCTGATAAACGATCAGTAATCAGCTATAGATTATACCTCCAGTAATCCAGGTACTGACCTGCCTGTTATCTCCCAGAAGGCAGTCTGTACTAGCAGTACAGTAGGGAAAGAGTTAATTTGTGATCTGCAGACACTTTCAATGTGGACAAGTCTAAAATTTTGTCATCTCTTCCAGATTTAATGCTTTACTAGTCAGCAAAATTTTGGATTTGTCCATATTGAAAGCATTTGTAGGTGCCAGTAACAGTGGCTTAAATAATAGACTTTATGCCTGAAAGAGTATTTGAGTAGAAAACAGATTGTGAAAAGGGTGAATTGCTGGTAACCAGCATATTCTCCTTTTACAAACAACATTTTTGAAAGCTTTCTTTCTTTTTCAGGACCCTAAAATCACTTACCGGTAGTTTTCTGGTAAAGGGTAAATTGATACAGGCACATGAAGGAAGAAAGGTCATGTTTGGTCACAATGTTTTAACTTTTTACCAAACAACAGAAGTTTGAACTCCGGAAATTAAAAATGTTTGCAGGCAACAAATTAAATGTGGTTCAGATGGTTGAATTTACATATGAAAGAGTAGAAAACGTTGTGGGAAAAGGAGTAAATGCTGGTTACCAAAAGCTGTCTTTCTCAGGGTCGATAAAACTTGGGATTGGATGGTAAAAAAAGAGATCTGTTACAAGCCAAAGAAAGTAGGATCGAATGGGCTGAAACCTTCCATTTCATTTATTTGTCATCCATGGTGTACATAAAATTCCCCTATACAAACACTAACTTGTACATAAATGTTGAGTTTCATACAATGATAATCATAATTAATTTTCAGCTGTGGTGGAAATGTTCTGATAAATGTTGGTCCAACAAAAGATGGTAGGATCAATCCAATATTTGAGGAGAGGCTGCGGGGCCTGGGAAAATGGCTGAATGTAAATGGCGAAGCAATTTACGAGACAAAACCATGGCTCTGCCAGAATGATACCAAAACAGCAAATGTTTGGTAAGCAGTCAACTTCAGTAACTCATTACCACATAGTGTGAGCACAAAATCTTCTGCAGGCAAGTTTTTTTTTATTTTCTTTTGTCTTGCAGCAGACCTTTTTTTGAAATATGGTGGCAAAAGGAGCTAATTGCTTGCAATGAGCAATTTTTAGCTCTGCTGTTATTGCCGTAGCCCTGTCATCATCTTTTGCTACCTCTTCATCATCATTGTGTGAAAACATTGAGATTTGTCCATATCATTATTACAGTGTCTATCCTGCAGTGCGTGATTGCGGGGTTCACGCTAATTTTTTTTTCAGATCCGGCATAAATTCAGACCCAATGTGTGGCAGACCCGCGCAAAAAATAAACAATCGAAAAGTCCCAAAACACTTTACTCTTGCCTTTCCGAAAATACCACTGTTTGGAATGAAATGGCACCATTGCAGAAGCTGTTCTGCAACATACTATGTCCATTAGAGTAACCTCCCTTGACAGGAAGTTGGTCAAAAGGCCAATTTCAAAAATGACCTTTATTGCAATGAATTTTATCAGAATGAATTTCTCTAACTGTCTTGCTCTTACCTATTTTTGAAAAATTGAAATAATTTCTGGAGAAGGATACTTCAGCAACTGTCTTTTGACATGAAGACAGGTCAGTAAGTCTACTGTATAGTCTTGGACAGTAATAAATGCCATATGAGCTACATGTTTTCTACCTGTTCAAACATTGTCTGGCCTATTTTTTGAAAATTCCCCCTAGTTATTAAATGGAGGAGGAAAATCGCCTCCCCCCCCCCCCCCCCCCCCGCGATGTCCCGATTTTCAGTTTCTAGAATAGAAACTGTTATTATTGAAGATATTTATATCAAAGTCGGGTGCATTGTTTACTATCAACAGGGGAACAGTTCCAAAAGGGCAGATAACTGGCAAGACGTTCTTGATACACTTACGCCCTTTACTCAACTTACAATTTTCTCTCAAAAGCACCTGCAGCTAAGCGTTGGCACCCACATGTGGCACACATTATTTCTTTTTGCCACAATATTTTTTCTTGTATGTATGTATCAAACCAAAATTAAATTTAGGGTAGCCAGTTATCTTTTTCTCACAATGTTTTGAATAACCTTCAACTTCAAGATCATTCAAACTCGGGATTTGTTGAGTAAAGGGTTTTTATCTTCTGAAACAAACTTGCAGCAGACAACTGTGACCTTGATAAAGAGGGTTTTTAAAAAATATTGTGGGAAAAGGAGAAAATGCTAGTAACCAGCATTTTCTCCTTTTCTCACAATGTTTTTGTACCTACTCTTTCAGAGACAAATTTCATAAACTGAACCACATTTGTCATCCGCATACCTTTTCAATTTTGACACGTCTAAAATTGTGTGGTTTAGCAAACACTTGAGTTAATCTGGAAAAATTAAAGGTAGTTCATGTGAGAACAGGTTAATTAAATTAATTTGAAAAGTTTTAAAGGTGGAAGACATGATAAATGGTTGATTTGAAGTAAAATATCATTATATCATCTTGTAGGTACACAATGAAAGGCCCTGATGTGTATGCCATACTGCTAGAATGGCCGGATCCTGGTTGGTTTTATCTGGAATGCCCAAATCCAACTGCATCTACAGCTGTTTCACTGCTAGGGCACACAGGTCAGCTAAAGTGGGAGAAGAAATTTACAACCAAGGGCATCTATATATACATTCCTGTCGTCCCCTTTAACAGAATGCCATGTGAAAATGCATGGGTATTGAAATTGGAGAATCTCAAATTTTGATTTTATTCCACATATTGTACTTATCAAATTATGTATAAGTGGTCAGATGTGCATTTAACTATTGTTAGCATGGTTGTAAACCAAGGTTTTGTATTGTGTTATATGTGGAAATTTGTTGGCAGACTGTTAGATCTATTATACCACAGTTTAACCCATTTGTTTAAATGTACAAATTTTCATGTACAAGGCTGTCTTTATCATTGGAATTAGACATGTAAGTTACCTTCAGCTTCTAAAGTTAGCCTTATTTATTTTATAGTACTGTCTGTTGAAGTACATTGACAGCTTGGAGTAAATTTGAGGGGCTGGTTCTTCCACTTGTTGTTTAGTCTGCTATAGTAGTAATTTACACTGGGTGCTGTAACTATACACAGTAAAAAAAAGTCCTGCACCCCCTGTTTTTACCGATTTTGACTTTCTGGCGTGAATAATATAAAATGGGGTAGGAAGTAGAATCTGGCTGCTGCATACACCAACAGACCAGCCTTTTGCCTATGAAATGAACTGAGCTGAGGTATCCCTTGACCTCATGGTAAGTTTGAATTGTTTTGCCTAGATATTGCTTTCAAATTTAAGAAAAACAAGAAGCTTTTAAGTTTGGTTAATACCGGGAATTGAATGTCGAAATAAAACTTACACCAGGTTGAAAGTGACCTACAGAGAATGGGCACATACAATCATTCAATATTGTGTTCTTCTGCTGAGGGCTTGCAGAACAGCTTGCAGTCTTCATCTCGTACCTTTCACAAGAGAGTGAAACAGCTCGATCAGCAGCTGCTGCCATGTTGTCAAGGGATACCTCAGTTCAGTCCATTTCAGAGGCAACAGACTGGTTTGTTGGTGCATGCAGAAGCCAGATTCTTATTTCCAACCCATTTTACATCAATCAAGCCAGAAAATCAAACCTGGTAAAAACACAGGGAGTGCAACACTATTTTTACCATGTATACATTGTTGTTCAATGAATTTCATTTATTTACTTTTTAGTTGTTGAAGTAATTTTTTCTTGTTTCTGTTTTCACCCTCCTTTTGAGTAACTTGTAATTGTTTTCCCTAGTTTGTTCAGATAATTGAAGCATTTTGCTGTTGGTATTATTAGAGGATCTATGGATAATTGTGAATACTTGAATCATATCTGCCCATTCTCAATGATTTTCAAGTGATGGTAGTCATAGATTAATTAGTCTTTGACTGTAAGGTTAGTTCCTGAAGTTTGGTAGTACCGCAGTGGAGCTTTGGCTGTACATTTATAGGCATGCTTTTCAGCACATTTTGACTTCCGACAGTAATCTAGGTAACCTTAACTTAATAACAGCTAACAAATTCCAAATATATAACATGACAAGAGAAATATCTAGTAGAATGCTTAATAAGTAGCTGCATGATCTTGTTTCCATAAACATGACAATTCTTGCCATTTGCCTTCGGATTTCAGAAATAACAAGGAATTAGCCTATTGAGTTCCTATTGATCTTGGATCATATCACAGTTGGATAAAATGGCACTATCTAGCTTACAAGACAATATATAAGTACAAACTGACTTTCCCTTATCAGCTTAGTTCTGCATTATTTCATGATATTTTTTACATTTATTTTTTGCGCTTCTGGATACTGTAGAGAAACTTATCCAGAAACACTGAATTTTCCGGCAACACCAAGGTCAGTCTAACTGCACACAAAACTGTACTGGTATTTTGTTCTTAAGATTTAAGACAAGGGCATTACAATGCAAAGTAAGTGAAATAAATTTTGAATTATGCACTTCAAATATGGCTTCAACATGAAAGAGAGCAGACTTAGCCTTGTAACCCTTGACCAGTGTTGCAGCCAGGAAGCGCCACTCATTCCAAGAATCGTGGAAATGCGAATACCCATGGCTCGATTATGACAAAGAGAAAAATGTTTAACACCCTCCCCCCCCCCCACCCCATGACACAGGTGATTGGCCCCTATTTAGGACTGGAGGGGGCCAACTGGCCCCTTTCTGAGCAATCCTAGCTGAAACACTTCTTTACCAATCCAGAAGTTTTAAAGACCCCAAAGAAAAGGACTTTTGAAAACTATGTGGGAAAAGGAGAAAATGCTGGTAACCAGCATTTCTCATTTTCCCAAAATATATTATACTAATTTAAAGGCAGATTTCAGAATTTATGCAACATTTGTCTGCAACTACGGTACTTTCATTTTGGACTAGTCTGAAATTTTGTTATTTGGTAGAGTTAAAATGTTTAAATGTCAGAGCCAGAGAACTTCACTTGCAGCTTAGGCTTTGACAAACACTTTGTGTCCAAAAGTTGTAAAACTTTGGGAAATGCAAATTCAAACATACGTGTTACTTACATAAAACACTTGTCAATTGCAATTTACATTGAAGTACTGAAACTTTCTTTTTTTTTTATCAGTTACTTACTTAAAGACTACGTATAACTTGCACATAAAAAACTTCTAGAAGAACAATAAAGTTTTCAAGAAATAGGAACTTGCTCATACAATGAAGTGGAAGTATGTGCAGCTCGTCTTCAAGAGAAACATGTGATGCCGCAGCAAATAATTTCACTCAACTTCTGTTTCAGAAACTGCTTCCTGTGTACAGTGCATAAAGGGTGCAACAAAGAGAATTTTTGTAATAGGACAGTGTGGCAAAAGGGAGATTTTTTTTTTTTACAGCTTCTTTCTTACATAATTCTCCCTCCCTTACTTGATTTCTCTAACATTCTGTCCCACAAATCAAAATGATCCCATCTTTCATACATCTTTGAAAACATTCTGTATTCCTTTTCCTTCTATTCTCTTTCTCTCCCAGCGGTCTTCTTCTGTCATTGTCTATCTTTCTGATAGTGGTCTTCTCTGTGGTGGCAGTGGTCTGGTTTGGGTTTTTCTGCGAAAGTTTTTATTATCCTGGTCAGTTCCTCTATTGCGTCTGTCTGTCCAAGGCTCTCCTAACTTCCACCAAAGCCAGTCTGGTTCTGCTTAATGCCTCTCCCACTGTCTCGCTGAACTTTTGACCATCCTCATGAATGGCTGAAATCACATTGGCTGAACCAGTTGATGGGAGGACAAGGCAGGGGATGCGGATCTTGCACATTTGTTGGGCGGCTCGAAATCTCTTGTTACTTGTTCCCTACTTTCATCTCTAATCCTCTTATTCTCCCCCTCCTAAAATCTGTTGCAGGATATCCTCAGTTGGTTGATCCTGGTTGTTAGGGGGCAGGGTTTTTACCCATTCGTTCACTGCCTGAGCTTTTCTTGACATAATAAGCTGCTGTGTCTCTTCTGTGAGGGTCTTCATTTGCCTGGCCAGCAACACCATGGAACCTGGATCCTTGCTGTCTGTCTCCTCTGCTGTCACTGGGTGGATGACTGTCAAGGGCCTGACTGATCTACCAGAGTGGACTGAAATGTTATCCCCAGCATGCACCTCTAGCCAATTGTTTGGAAATACTATGTGCACCACTGTTTGCAGGGGTCACCCTCTTGCTCAAACTGTTCAACTAGTTCTCTCGGCTTTGTTCCTAAGAACCCTGAAATCAGTGTCCCCAATTACGTGAGGGTTT
Source organism: Tridacna gigas (assembly GCA_945859785.2). Lineage (NCBI taxonomy): Eukaryota > Metazoa > Mollusca > Bivalvia > Cardiida > Cardiidae > Tridacna > Tridacna gigas. Next base: position 48,674,674 of record OX244036.2, read on the forward strand.
GTGTTGGTGACCAGGCACAACCTCATATCTAGATGAGGGGAATCTGCTGCCATCAAATGATGTTGCCTGTAAGAAGATATTTGAGCTATGAGATCTGCCTCCTCCATACATATAAAGATGCAGAAACTGCCATAGAATGGCACTTCGTCTAGGCTCAGATTTACCTTCAGGATGTGATCTTCCTTTCCTATATGCCCCCAGCTGGGCGGGGGGATAGAAATAGCTCAGCTGTCGCACTACAGCAGGGGTAAGACCCCCCCACTGTGCCTGCCTGTTTGCCGTGGGCTGCAACTCGTGTCGTTCGATGACGGGATCCTGGTGGTTGAGTGGATTCAGAGCTCGGCCCTTTGATGGCTCTGTTTTCGCAACACACCACTTTGGCCTTAAATTGAATTAAACGAGGGGTCAGGAAGGCCCGTTCTGATCAATCGGCTGGTCACGCCGAGCCCTAGGGTGTTTCTCTGACTTTGTTTTCTTTTAATCATACACAGCTACATCATTTCTCTGTCGTCAGTTGCTGTATGTCAATACCCTAGAAGGCGGTGGCTCATGGGCTAATCGGGTGAAAGTTGGTGTTTGGTTGACACTTGTAACCGCCCAAAGTTAGTCTATGCTTGGTAGGACATTCTGCGGGCCTACATTTGTCCAGTCTAGCCCTTTCACTTCGAGTATATTACCGATGTATCCTTGTCATGATCTGAGTTGGATTTCCCCAGATCATGTCCCCTTGTTGGACTCCGAGGCGGGTGAGGAACATCGGTGATGAATATAAAACAAAAACTATGGCTTCTCAAAAAAAGGCCAAGCGTGTACTCTCTGACTCTGATTCAGAGTCAGAATATTCAACACCTTCTTTATCATTTGCACGTTTTTTAGTCATTCAATCTGTAGACTCTACCAAACCCGTTACAAAACTATCTCCTTTCATTATTGAAAAATCCCTTTCGGCAATCCTTGGTACACCCAAATCTGTTAAAAAACTTAAAAACGAAACCCTGCTTGTTGAGTGCTTTTCGCAACAACAGGTTAGAAACCTACTTGGACACAAGAAACTTTTCAATCTTGATGTGAAAATATTTCCTCACAAGACCCTTAATACCTCCAAGGGGATCATTAGATGCAAAGAATTAAGCTTCTGTGACTCTTTGGAGGAAATCAAATCAAAGCCAGGCTGTGTCTGATGTGAAAAGAATTTCAGTTCTCAGAGATGGCATTCGTAGAGATACACATACGTACATCTTAACATTCTCTACGCCAACTCTCCCTACTTCAGTTAAAATTGGATTCCAATCGGTCAAGGTTGATGTTTACGTGCCTAATCCGTTGCGCTGTTATAAATGCCAGCGGTACGGCCATCATGAAAGTAACTGCAGAAGCACCCTGTTTGTCCCAAATGTGCTTTTGAAGGGGAAAACCATGACCAAAAGACTTGCAATAACCCTCTTCTCTGTGTCAATTGCAAGTCTTCTCATCCTACCTATTCCAAAGAATGTTCAGTTTGGAAGGATGGGAAAGAAATCCTGTCAATCAAGTTTAAGGAGAATGTTACCTTTTTGGAAGCCAGGAAAACAGTTGAAAAACGCAGGTCTGATCAGGCATTGTTGAGCAAAAGCACAACATATGCAAATGTTGCATCTCCTTTGCCTGCAAATGGACATTGTCCAACCTGCGAACTGTTGGCTAAAAAACTTCTCCAAAAGTTAGTGAACTGAAAGCTCTCCTTCCCAATGTCGAGGTTACAACACCTTCCACTCAGACTCAGCCTACATCTGAAACAAACAAACCCTCTTCTGCACCCCCAAAACCCACAGACTCTCAAAGTATTCCTTCACAAAAAACCCCAAAGCCCTCTTCCTCTTCGCAAAATATTTCTTCAAAAAAAGCTTCAAAGCCATCTACCCCTTCAAAACAGCCTCCTAAGAAACCCCAACCTCCATCTTCACAGTCTACAAATAAATCAAACGTTCCACCTAAAGATAACAAATCTTCTCATGTACCCCGATCACCAAAAAGATCTTCCTCAAAATCTAAACCACAGTCCAGAGATAATCATGGATCCTGTGAAATTGCAGTCACAGTAGATGATCCGGTCCGTACCTCCAACAGATTTTCGGAGTTAGAGGACATGGATGCAGATACTGAAAATCTGGAAGGTGAGGCTTCAGATTCAGAAGCCTCTATATGGTCCATTTCTAAAGATACTTGGAACAAGGACACTGATACCTGGCACACGTCCAAACCCGAGACAACTGTAATTAAATCTTAATCTATTTTAAAATGTATTGGTTTACGGCCTCTTTTTTTACTTTAGCTTTTATACTCTCTTCATGCACTATGGATACCATAATCCAGTGGAATTGTCGAGGTCTAAAGTCAAACTTTGACGAACTTTCCCTTTTAATCAATGATCACAAACCAGTTGCTGTTTGTCTGCAAGAAACCTTCCTTAAGCGGGAGGATGATATTTTTGTCAAATATCATTCCATTTACAATAAAGTCTTTACCGAAGACGAGAAAGCTAGAGGTGGTGTTTCTGTTATTGTTAATAACAATATACCTCATAAAGTTATCTCTCTTAACACAAACTTGCAAGCTGTTGCCATCAGGTTATCTTTACACAGCGCTGTCACACTGTGTTCTTTATATCTCCCCCCAAGCACACCTATCAATGAGAACAATCTGAATGATCTCATTGCCCAATTGCCATCCCCCTATATTCTTGCTGGGGACTTTAATGGTCACAATGTTATGTGGGGTTGTGATGACACTAACCAGAGAGGTTTACAATTGGAGAACTTCATTTCGAACAACTCTTTGTCTTTCATGAATGATAACAAGTCCAAAACCTACCTACATCCAGCAACTGGATCTTACTCTTCTATTGATTTAACCTTATGCAGCCCAGTCTTACTTCCCAATTTCACTTGGAAAGTGAAAGAGGATTTGTGTGGAAGTGATCACTTCCCTATTATCTTTTCATCTACACAACCATCCAGCAGTGTAAGACCGCAGAAATGGAAGCTCTCTAAAGCCAATTGGAACAGATTTGAAACCCTCTGTGAACAGACCATTACACATGACAAGTTTGGAGATTGCGATGATCCAGCAAAACTTTTTACTTCGCTGTTAATTGATGCAGCTAAACAGTCTGTCCCTCAGACCTCGACAAATCCAAAACATCCTGACAAGCCTTGGTACAACGAAGATTGTAAACAGGCTGTCAGAGACAGAAAACAAGCCCTTAGAAAGTTTAACCTCAGACCTACCAAAGAAAATCATAACCTATTCCGTATTTCCAGGGCAAAGGCTCGTCGTACCATTAGAGAAAGTAAGCGCAAGGCTTGGAGACAATATGCCTCTAAATTAAATAGTAGAACTACTACTAAAAAAACCTGGGACATGATTAGAAAGATCAATGGCAAAGGCCAACCCCCTCTCAGTCACCTTGAAGTTAACAATACTTCGTTGGAAACCCCCCAGGATATAGCTGATGCTCTTGCTGACACCTTTTGTAAAAAGTCCTCCTCTGCAAACTATTCTGAAAAGTTTCAGAGGAATAAAGCCAGAGAAGAAAAGAAAAAACTTAATTTCAATTCTTCTAATTCAGAGCACTATAATAAACTCTTCACCTTTAAAGAATTAAAATCAGCCCTGAATAAAGCTCACGATTCTTCTCCCGGCCAAGATAAAGTTCATTACCAGTTTTTAAAACACTTACCTTTTACTTCTCTCTCTGTTTTACTTGATATTTTTAATGATATCTGGCAGTCCGGTAATTTTCCTTCGTCCTGGCGAGAGGCACTAGTCATTCCTATCCCAAAACCTGGCAAGGATGCTAATGACCCAGCTAACTATCGTCCCATAGCTCTTACTAGTTGTCTCTGCAAGACCCTAGAACGTATGGTCAATGACAGGCTTGTCTGGTTTTTAGAGAAAAACAACCTTATCGTTGATGTACAGAGTGGATTTCGTCGCCAGCGTGGTACCATCGATCATCTTGTCCGCTTTGAAACCTTTGTTAGAGAAGCCTTTATTAATAGACAACATGTAGTATCTGTCTTTTTCGACCTTGAAAGCGCTTATGATACAACTTGGAAATACGGAATTCTTAAAGACTTACATGACTTTGGTCTTCGAGGCCGTCTTCCTCTTTTTATCTCGGCCTTCTTGGATGAACGTCTTTTCCGCGTCCGAGTTGGCAATACTGTCTCGGGAGCCCATGAACAGGAGATGGGTGTGCCCCAAGGATGTATTCTCTCTGTTACACTTTTTAGTGTAAAAATAAACAGTATAGTTAAAGCTATCTGTCCTGGTGTAGACTGTTCTCTCTATGTTGATGACTTTGTTATATGCTTCAGATCTCGAAATATGAATATTATTGAGAGACAACTTCAACAGTGTCTCAACAAACTCCAAACGTGGTCTGAAGAAAATGGCTTCAAATTTTCCAAGTCCAAAACAAAATGCATGCACCTTTGTAATTTACGTGGTGTTCATCCAGACCCTGAACTGTATTTGGACAAAACTAAAATTGAAGTCGTTTCTGAGTTTAAATTTCTCGGAGTCATCTTTGACAGAAAGCTTTCCTTCCTTCCTCACATCACAGCACTTAAAAAGAAATGCAAGAAGGCTCTTAATCTTCTAAAGGTTGTGGCCCATTCTGAATGGGGAGCAGACCGTAAAGTCCTCTTGCGGCTTTATCGGTCTTTAGTTCGCTCCAAATTAGACTATGGATCTATCGTATACGGATCAGCCCGTAAATCTTGTCTTAAAATTCTTGATCCTATACACCACGAAGGCCTGCGTCTTGTACTTGGCGCTTTCAGAACTTCTCCCATCAATAGTCTCTATGTTGAGGCTAATGAACCTTCTCTTTCTTACAGGAGGGAAAAACTATCGCTTCAATATCTTTTAAAACTGAAATCAAATCGTTTTAATCCAACTCATAAAGTTGTTTTTAAACCTCAGTATAAACGTCTTTTTGAAAGGAAACCAAATGTTATTCCTCCATTTGGTATCTGCATGGAGCCCATTGTAGATAACCTTGGCATAGACATTGAGTCTATTGCCGACTATAAAATCTCTGAAATCCCTCCATGGACACTAAACAGTGCAGAATTCAGATTTGACCTTGCATCCGACAAAAAGTCAGTCACGGATAGAACTGTGTTTCATGCTAGATACAACGAGATAAAGGAGCATTATTTTTCCTTCAAACCAATCTATACAGATGGATCTAAAGAGGGAAATTCTGTAGCAGCTGCCGCTATTTATGGAGAAAGGAGCTTAAAGTGCCGCCTTCCAAACAATTCCTCTATCTTCTCTGCAGAAATTAAAGCTATTGATCTTGCCCTTAATCTAGCTGAACATTCTAATTCTAACCGTTTCATTATCTTTTCGGACTCTTTGTCTACATTACAGGCCCTTTCAAATCAACGACTTGAGAATCCTTTGATCTGTACTTTACTTGAAAGGATCTCACAAATTTCTTCTATGAATAGATTGGTGTTCTGCTGGCTTCCAAGTCATGTAGGCATCAAAGGCAATGAAAATGCCAATAGGTCTGCCAAATCTGCACTTAACCTTCCCATTTCAGATTTTAAAGTTCCACACACTGATTTTAAATACTCTGTTTTAACACGTATCCAATCTTCTTGGCAATCCCAGTGGGATGCTGATGTTTTCAATAAACTACATTTAGTCAAACCTTCCCTTGGTGAATGGTACCCCGTTTACAGGTCTGTTCGTCGAGAAGAAGTGATAATTGCGCGACTTCGAATTGGCCATTCACGCATTACACATTCCTGGCTTTTGACCAGAGATGATGCCCCTGAATGTATTCCATGCAATGCATCCTTTTCTATAAAACATATCCTACTAGATTGCATTGACTTTCAACCAATTCGTTCAAAATATTTCAACGTCGATAGTTTAAAAAATCTTTTTGATTCTGTCAGCGTTGAATCTATTATCGCTTTCATAAAGGAGATTGGCATTTACAATAAACTGTGATATTTACTCTTTAGTTTCTTATCCACCTTTTTACATTCTTTACTTTGAGTAGGCAGGGATTGCCCAGCCACTCAATATTATATTTTATGCACATTATCAGTTACACATAACCTTTCATCATTTAAAGACTTTTTGTTATCATTTTAAGACTGTTCAAATTTTTTTTCACAATCTTAAGTTTGCATCTCCTTAATGGGAGGATTACCTCTTTTGAGGGCATCTTATCTCATTGGAGACATTCATTCTTCATTTAAAGACTCCTTTATTATCAATTTAAGACTGTTTAAATCTTTTTATCGCAGTCTTAACATCATTATTCAAAACCTTTTTGAGTTAATAGGGAAGCTCTGGTGCTCAATTATATCTTTTATACATACTTAGATCACACATGATCCTTCTTAATTTAACTCTTTTACTGTCAGCATGTCTCAAATCTTGTTAGAAAAAATCCGCCTTAATCTTTCCTTCAACACAGATATGCGCGCTAAATGACCAAAGCTGTCGATGTGCCATAAAACAACATTCATTCATTCCTTTCCTATACTTTATGTCAATCGTCTGTTTCCAGGTCCTGTCCAGGCATCATAGGAGTGTATATTATAGTTGATAGCTTGTATGCTCATCTTGTCTTAATGTTTTGTGCCAATCCTTTCGAAACTTTGCAGATGCTTCAAGTAAGACTTGAAGATATGCATATGATTTTTGAACAGTCTTCAGATTGATTTTTATTACTTTTTTCACACTTTTAACTTAGTCATTTTTTTTTCAGCTCAAACATTATCAAAGTATATACATGTATATGAGCCATGCTCTGTGAAAAGGGAGCTTGATGTATCTGTGAAAAGTATCAACTCGGGTCAGTCAGCGCAGGCTGACCTGAGCCGAAACTTTTCTCTGTTGATCAGTTTTCTGTATGTCCAAGGACCAGTCTACCTCATGGTTCAGTCGGTTGTTTAAAAAAGTGGCTAAACTGGCCCCGCCCCGGGGGTCACAACTTTGAACATAGGAACAAAGAAGGAAAATTTTAAAACCTTCTTCTCAAAAACTAGAAGGCATAGAGCTTTGATATTTGACATGTAGCATCTCCTAATGGTCCTCTATCAAGTTTGTTCATATGATGCCCTTGGGGTCAAAAGTAGCCCTGCCCAGGGGGGTCACAAGTTCGAACATAGGAACAAAGAGGGAAAACTTTAAAAATCATCTTCTCTGAAACTGGAAGGCATAGAGCTTTGATATTTGGCATGTAGCATCTCCTAGTAGACCTCTACCAAGTTTGTTCATATGATGCCCTTGGGGTCAACACTGGCCCTGCCCCGGGGGGTCACAAGTTCGAACATAGGAACAAAGAGAGAAAACTTTAAAAATCATGTTCTCTGAAACTGGAAGGCATAGAGCTTTGATATGTGGCCTGTAGCATCTCCTAGTAAACTTCTACCAAGTTTGTTCATATGATGCCTTTGGGGTCAAAACTGGCCCTGCCCCAGGGGTCACAAGTTCGAACATAGGAACAAAGAAGGAAAACTTTCAAAATCATCTTCTCTAAAACTAGATGGCACAGAGCTTTGATATTTGGCCTGTAGCATCTCCTAGTAGACCTCTACCAAGTTTGTTCATATGATGCCCCTGGGGTCAAACTGGTCCCACCCTGGGGGTCACAAGTTCAAACATAGGAACAAGGAGGGAAAACTTTAAAAATCATCTTCTCTGAAACTAGAAGGCATAGAGCTTTGATATTTGGTATGTAGCATCTCCTAGTAGACCTCTACCAAGTTTGTTCATATGATGCCCCCGGGGTCAAAACTGACGTCGGCGCATGGCGGTCCGGAAAATGTAGAATCTTTTTAAATTTTTTAAGATCAGAGCTATTGCTTGATCGCAAGAGCTGTTTGGAACTTTCTAAGGTCAGGGTACTCAAGAAAAATCATTTCTGAACCCATCTGCAATGGTAACTAGGTTTATTTTTCCGTTTTTGGTTAAATATTATCTCTGAAAGGGTACAGGGGTAAAAATTTTCTTCGATTTCGTTGCACACCTTGTCTTATTATATACAATATAGAGGCAGTTGCCAATGTGCTATTTATTGTAACGGTGTCCAATAAGGAAAATTTCGTTGTCCGGTAATAGACAAATGGAGTTTCAGTGGCCTATGCTGTGATGCATGATAACCTAGCAAGCCATCACAGAATTATGGATCCATAATAGCCATTTTCTCTAACAACTGACTAAATTTTAAGGTAGATTGGTACTTTGACATACAGAAAATTGACCTATAGTGAAAAGTTTCAGCCCACGTCAGCCTGCACAGGCTGACCCGAGTCGATACTTTTCACAGATGCCTTAAGCCCCCTTTTTACAGAGCATAGCTCAGTGATAATTATCATTCCATGGATTTGTTTTGTAATTATCTGTGCTTGGATTTAGGTACCATACCTGTATTTTTGTGATCAGCTAAATCCTCCATTCTTAGTACTTTTCATATTTAAGACTGTATCCTTTGCACAGAATAAAATCTAATTGAATGCTTTCTCATTGAAATTGATCCAGAAATGAGTTTTTTGCAGTTTCAGACCCAACAAATTTTTTAGGGGGCCAATGTCTTTATAAAGGAATTTCTGTTAAAGTATTTTTGTGCAATACTGTATAAACTTTATTTTACAAATATTTTCATATACACTTGCATATCCAATAACAGTCTGTCATTTAAAACCTTTAATCTTTCAAAGAAGAGGTAAGAATCTTGGTGTGTGTGTGTTAATTGTGCTTTGTTTGATCACTTATATTTTTCATGTTTTTTTTTTTTTTTTTCATTAAAGAATTCTTAACTATTATTATGACTTGTGTCTTCTTTCACAAAACTCAGTGTATAATAATTCAGATAAGTAAAAGTGAAAGAAACACGGAAGACAAAGCCTGAAGGTACACAACATGTACAGTATATACCAATCATTCTGAGAGCTTAGATAAATTCACCTTTTATCTAATGACTCAGTGTTTTATAGCCTATGTAAGAAGGCTATGAATCCAGCATTTCCTCCTCACAATGTTTTTTTCCCTTAAAGAAAAATCCCATTAACTCTTCACCACATAATCCCGAGTTTTAATGACCCTGAGAAAGAAGCCTTTTGAAAACACTGTGGGAAAAGGAGAAAATGCTGGTAACCAGCATTTTCTCCTTTTCCCACAATGTTTTCTAACCTTTCAGAAACAACTCCAAGAATTTCAGCCAAGTTTAATGTTGTCTGCAAATGCTTTGGACCAGTCTAAATAATTGTCTGGTAAAGAGTTAACCCATTACCAAAAGACAAAATTATAGCCTTGTCTTTATTGAAAGCATTTTGCAGACGACAGTTTCATTGTGGCTCAGATGGTGCAATTTTTCTTCGATAGGGTAATAAACATTGTGGGAAAAGGAGAAAATGCTGGTTACCAGCATTTTCTCCTTTTCCCATAATGTTTCCAAAAGGCTTCATTCCCAGGGTCATTAAAAGGCGGCATTGTGCGGTAAAGGGTTAACTGAGCTTCAACTCATTTGTTGTCTGCTATAACAAAGCACATGCATTTGTAATATGGAAATAACTCATTATCTACATGTTATAGCCAGTTATCTCCCTTTGATCCTTACTCTATCTTGCCTAGCATTGCATATTTCTAAATTTCATATTGCAGATATTGCAGAATAAAAAACAAAATGTTCGGCTTTTATTTATAATGACTGTTTGGATTTAAAGGTTATGTTAGCAGGGCCTAATTCAACATGAAGCTATTTTTGTAGCTTTCTGTTGGAAACATGGAGTTTTAATTCTGAGTATAAGCTGGAATGGAAAATGCCAGTAGAAAAAGGTGTATCAACAGTTCTGAAGGCTCATGTTACACATTTTTTAATGAGAAAGAAGCCATATTTATAAATGAAAACATAATAAGTAAAGGCTTTTGTCCTTTGAGCCCTTTACCAAACAATCCCATGTTTAAATCACCCTGAAGAAGAGAGATTTTGAAAACATTGTGGGAAAAGTAGTAAATGCTGGTAACCAGCTTTTTCTGCTTTTCCCACATTTTCTTCCTATTAACCCTTATCCTGCTAAACTAGTGAAACGAAACTTTCACGCCAACAGTAACTAGAGGACCTTGAGGGCCTGAAATTGCTCTACTGGCACTGCTTTTGCCTTTTTTCTAGCATACATTATGAATTCACGATGCAAAAAGGTGAAAGACAAACAAGTGGGCATGTTGAACTGAACAAGTAGTGAAAAAATATCAAAGTACAATTTCTCAAAACCAACCGTTTGGAATCCAGCCAAATTTGAAAGGGTTTCAGTACTCATTGTATTAAACAATCCCTGCAAATTTCAAAGAAATGTGACTAATAACGTGACTATATTGAGTAAACAATACTGAGTCTTCAAATGGCTGCTTTTCCTAAACAGATTGCTAAATTTTCTTCATTTTAAATAGAATTCAATCCCTTGATGATACAAATAATCTTTGCAAGTTCCAAAAGAATTGGATCTACAAAGCAACTGTGCTAGTTTCATGAAAATTTGCTACAAATGCCGAGTCATTGTAGCGTAACCAAGAAATGTAAATTTTCAAATTCAAATGGCTACTTTTCCCATACTGATTGTCAAATTTTTGTCAGAATGAATACGGTTCAAGCTTTTGATGATACACAGCAAATGTGCAAGTTTCATGAAAATCCAATAAAAAATGCTGACTTTATCGCGTAAACAAGAAAAGTAAATTTTGAACTTTAAATGGCTACTTTTCCCATACTGATAGTTAGTTTTTTAACAAAATCAATAGGGTTCAAGCTATTGATGAGATAAACAGACTGTGCAAGTTTCACGAAAATCCAACCACAAATGTAGACTAAAGCACATAAACAAGAAAAGGAAATTTTGACCTTTAAATGGCTACTTTTCCCATACTGATTGTCAGATTTTTTTCCAAATCAATAGCTATTGATAAGATAAACAGACTGTGCAAGTTCCACAAAAATCAGACCAAACTGAAGACTTTTCTCGTGTAAACAAGAAATTGAAATGTTGAACTTTAAATGGCTACTTTTCCCGCACTGATTGTCAGATTTTGTTCAAAATCAATAGGGTTCAAGCTATTGATGAGATAAACAAACAGTGCAAGTTTCACAAAAATCCAACCATAACTGCAGACTTTATGGTGTAAACAAGAAAGTGAAATGTTGAACTTTAAATGGCTACTTTTCCCACATTGATTGTCAGTTTTTTTTTCAAAATCAATAGGGTTCAAGCTATTGATGAGATAAACAAACTTGGCAAGTTTCATGAAAATCCGACCACAGATGTAGACTAAAATGCATAAACAAGAAAAGGAAATTTTGAACTTCAAATGGCTACTTTTCCCATAGTGATTATCAGATTTTTTTCAAAGTCAATAGGCTTCAAGCTATTGATGTGATAAACAAACTGTGCAAGTTTCACGAAAATCTGACCACAACTGCAGACTTTATTGTGTAAACACGAAATTTGAATGTTGAATTTCAAATGGCTACTTTTCCCACACTGATTGTCAGAATTTTTTTCAAAATCAATAGGGTTCAAGCTATTGATTAAACTGTGCAAGTTTCATGAAAATCTGACCACATATGCAGACTTTATCGTGTAAACAAGAAATTGAAATTTTGAACTTTAAATGGCTACTTTTCCCACACTGATTGTCAGATTTTTTTTAAAATCAATAGGGTTCAAGCTATTGATGAGATAAACAAACTGTGCAAGTTTCACGCAATTCCGACCACAACTGCACTTTATTGCATAAACAAGAAAAAGACTAACAGACGGACGAAGGAAACAATGCCATGACATAAGCTCTGCTGGCTTACAGCCAGTAGAGCTAAAAACCAAGATTTTTCTATTTCAAAGGTATTTCTTGGGGGAAAAATACCTCCTTATTGGACAATGTAGATCAAAGATCAAACTGCATGTTCTGTGCAGTCTGATCTCGATCTACACTGTCTGCAAAAGGTCCTTGAGTCATACTTCTCAGCCTAAGGGTTAACAGACAAATCTTATCATGTAAGCCACACTTTAGTCATTGCCTGTAAATGATTTTAAATTGGACAAGTCTAACATTTTGTCATCTGGTAAAGATTTAAAGCATGTTGGGGTTTCAAGAGACTTTTTGACAAACTGAATATGTTGATATTTTTAACTTATTTCATATCACTTATTTACTTGAATTGTAGCAATTTTGTTTACTTACATCTAGGGAAGTCAGTCTAAACTTTGTACTAAACACTTCCTTGTCTCCCTTGTTTTCATGACCTGGATGAAATAAGGCCTTTGAAAACATTGTGAGAAAAGGAGAAAATGCTTGTAACAAGCATTTTCTCCTTTTCTCAAAATTTTTTCTATGGGTTCAAAGACAATTCTTATCATATGAGCCACATTCAGTTTGTTGTCTGCAAAAGATTCCAATTTGTATGAGCCTGAAATTTTGTCATCTGGTAAATGTAAAGGATAATACAACAACCTTTCATGTTTTATTGGCACTGTCAAATCATTTTGTGGAAGATGGCCAAACCCATTGCCCAGTCAGTAACCCAAAGGGCTAGTTATCCAAATATTGTGAGTTATAAACTGAGCTAGGGCAATCTTTTTGAAGGTTGTGACAGGTTTCATTCCTCTCGTACTGTGGAACATTTTTTTGACTTTTTTTTATGGCTTGAAGAGGGTATTGTTTAAATAATAGGCAAAACAAATTTGTGGAAAGGATGGACAGGTGTACTAGTGGTTGTGATATGACTTAACCCTTTACCACACTACAAAAATGTAGACTAGTCCAAATTGAAAGCATTTGCAGGTGACAATTCAAATGTAGCTGAAACAAAATTTGTCTCTTAAAAGGTAGAAAACATTGTGGGAAATGAAGAAAATGCTGGTTACCAGCATTTTCTTCTTTTCCCACAATATTTTCAAAGGCTTCTTTCTTCGGGTCGTTAAAAGCCAGGATTGTGTGGTAAAGAGTTATATAGTATTGAGATTGTGTTGGTTCAAACAATTTGTTTTTATATCGATCACTATAGATGATTGCATGCTTCCTGAAAAACCCCTACCACCAATCTATCCCTACGCCACTGCACCAAACACACAATCCAATCTTTGACAAAAACAAGCAAAACTTAGACTACATTTTAACTTTTGTTTAGGCGGTCTTCAACAAAGAGAACCGTTCAGAAGCATTATCTATAATGAATACATGCATAGAAAAAGTGCAAAAGCAAATGAATGATAAGGCGATAGAATTTTATTCAGCAACAAGAATAATGTACATTTAAGACAATCCTCTAACCCTTAAAACACTTTCACAACTATAGTTGCAGTAGTGGCCAGTGTAGATCAAGATCAAACAACACAAAACATGAAGTCTGATCTCTGATCTATAATGACCACTTTGCTGAGCCATTCTGGACATTAGCAATCTTCGAATTGCAACTGTTTTTGGTTTTATTTCCAGACTAAAAGTTCTCACTTAGTTTATTCAGTGCTCATAGGGTGTACTGTAACTGCTACTCATGTAATTTTGTCTAGACAACAGGAGTGTGTTGTTTCATTAACCCTTTACAAGATGACAAAATTTTAGCCCTGTCCAAATTGAAAGCATTTTCAGACAACAATTTTAGTGGTATTCAAATGGTGCAATTTTTCTTTGATAGGGTAGAAAACAAAGTGGGAAAAGGAGAAAATGCTGGTAACCAGCATTTTCTCCTTTTCCCGCAATGTTTCAAAAGGCTTTATTCCCCTGGTCTTTGAAAGGCAGTACTGTGTGGTAAAGGGTTAATGCAATTTAAAGCTTCATCAAAACAACAATGTTTAGTCTTTTCTAAGCAAAGCCAAGTTTTAATGACCCTGAGATATAAGGCTTTTGGAAAAATTGTAGGAAAAGGAGAAAATGTTAATTACCAGCATTTTCTTTTTTTTCCCCCACAAAGTTTTCAAAGGTTTATACTGTTGTGTTCAACGACAACAGAGTTTGTTTTAGTTTCATTTTATTATTTTCTTTTTTTCTCCCACAATGTTTTCTATCATTTCAGCGGCAAATACCATTTTTAGCAACGTTTCATTCAAATGCTTTCAAGTTGGTTAAGTCTACAATTCTGTTGTTTAGTGAAGTGTCAAATAATAAATTTCATTTATTCAACAATGTAATCAAGTTTATACTGTTGCCATTCAGTTACAACAGAATTCATTTTATCATGCAATTTTTTTCAGTTTGACCACAAAGTAAATCTTCCTCACAAAGTATACTTATATAATTATTCATTAACTCTTTACCAAATAACAAAATTTTGGACTGGACCGAACTGAAAGCATTGGCAGACGACAAATGCTGCTTAGCTCCTTATCAAACGACAAAACTATGGACTGGACCAAATTGAAAGCATTTCCAGACGACAAATAAAATGAAGCTCAAATGATGATTTCTGCCTTTGATAAGGTAGAAAACATTGTGGGAAAAGGAGAAAATGCTGGTTACCAGCATTTTCTCCTTTTCCCACAGTTTTCAAAAGCCTTTTCTCCCAGGGTTGTTAAAACTCGGGATTGTGTATAGTGGTATCTGCGCTTGATTGGGTAGAAAACATTGTAGGGGAAAAGGAGATAATGATGGTTAACAGCATTTTCTCCTTTTCCCACAATGTTTTGAAAAGCCTTCTTTTTTTAGGGTCGTTAAAACTTGGGATTGTGTGGTAAAGAGTTAAATCAAATTTATGAAATCATTTTGTTCACGTGGCTACTGTATTACTCATATTTCTAAACTATTTAAAACCTGCTTAGAATTTAACAACCTTTTACCGCACAATTCTGAGTTTTAATGACCTGATGAAGGAGGCCTTCAAAAATTTGTGAGAAACGGAAATGTTGTAACCAGCATTTTCTCCTTTTCCCACAATGTTTTCTACCCCTTTGAATAAACATACTATAACTTCACCCACATTCAATTCATCTGCAAATGCTTTAAATTTGAACAAGTCTAAATATTTTTTGTTCTTAACAATTTTTACTTTTGTCATGGTGTTTTGAAGGTATCCATTTCTTTTATGTAGAGCTCTAGGGGTGACTATTAATATAGCAGTATGGTGCAGCAGTATTCTTAGGAAGTAACTTGCAGCACTTTTTACCCAGCCATCTAATTTTTTATGACTATGAGAAAGAACTCATGAAAAACACCGAGAGAAAAGGAGAAAATGCTGATAATCTCCTTTTCCCAAAATGTTTTCCAGTTTCAAAGACAAATCCTATTCTTGTAGCTGTATTTAAGTTGTTGTCTGCAAGTGCTATTAATAGGGATAAGCCTATATTTTGTCTTCTGGTGAAGAATTAACACTTTACCACACAATCCTGAGTTTAAATGACCCTGAAGAAGAGAGCTTTTGAATGCTTTTTGTCGGAAAAGGACAAAATGCTGGTAACCAACATTTTCTCCTCCCACAATTTAGTCCAATATCAACATCTGAGCCACATTGAATTTGTTGTCTGCAAATGTTTTCAAAACAGGCCAGTCTAAAATTTTGTTGTCTGGTAGAGTTACTGTTTGTTTGCAGGAGATATATTCCCATAGCTGGCCTTTCTTGGTGAGGGTGGGGAAGTGCAGTCTCTTAAAACTCTTCTTATATGTCTCAAACCTTCAATTTGTGGACTCTGAAATAAAATTCAAAAGTTATCTTATACAACATCTGAAGTCTTTACGAAGCTGGAATATATGAATTATGTATAATTCAATATTGTACAAATTATTTCTAAACAAACCAAAATTTTTTATAAGTAATACTAGGGAGGAACATTGGAAGAAAAAGAAAAGAAATTTCTAAATGACGAAGAAAATACTGTAAAAAAAGTAATTGCTTGGTTTTTTTTGGCACAGTGTTCTCAAAAGTTAATGTATGGAAGGCATGTAAATACACAGAAGCAATGCATCTAAAAACAAAAACAAAAACAAAAGTGCTGACCAAGGTCAGCCAGCACAGGCTAATCTGGGTAAAAGCTTTCTGCAATTTATAAATTTTCTGCATGTCCAGGGACCATTCTATCTCATGATTCAGTCAACTGTCAGACAAGTGGATTTTATGGATCCATAATCATGATGAATTGCTTGGTAAAATGCATCACGGAGTTGCATTAACCCCCCCTTTTGCCAGATTGTGGCTCTTATTTGATATTAAAGTAATTAAATCCCCATGTAAAGGATTTATTCACATTACTAATTTACTGATTGAACAGATACAGTCAAATCTGAGTTAGCGGTCATACCTGAACAGCGGCCGATCTATCGACAACGGCCAGTCGAATCCCCCCCGTGCAATTTCCTTCTTTCATTGCACTGTTTGTAGCGTGATATCGTGAAATGCAGCCAACGGTCACATTAATAAGTCGGGATCAACAGTATATCACACCTAAACAAAGGTCAGCTGACACAACACACGACATAATTTATCGGATATGAAAAATCGATAATTAACACTATACCGTAGTTATTGACGAAGTCGACTTAACACAATGTAAAACGTGCAAACAGACAATTACAGATTATACAACACCTAATTACGATTAAAATGACCGACAATTGTTGTTTATTTTCATGTTTGATCTTTAAAGGATGAATGGCAATGAAAGTTTGTCGGTATTTTTGCAGATGGGTAATTTGTTGTAATAATATGAAATTGTACATCACGTCAATCGAAGTTGTTTACACTTTAACTAAACTGCGAACCCGTTTTTTTTAAAAATGGATGGAAATTTTCTGTTGCATTCAGTTCTTGCTATCATGTCGCTCTCGAAACGTAAATTCCTCTCTCAAGAGGACCGTGTGAAAGTTGTTCAAATGCTTGAATCTGGACGTTCTTCACGGATTATTGCTACTGAGTTTGGTGTAGGCCGCACACAAATTCAGACTGTTGCAAAACGCAAACGAGAAATTCTCGAGAAGTACGAAAGTGGTGACCCTTGTGCTAAACGAATCACAAGGAATGTCTCGTATGAAAACATTGACGCTCTGTGCTATAAATGGTTTCTGGATGCCACATCACGGCAAATTAATGTGTCTGGTCCTTTAATCAAAGAAGTAATTTAAGTCCTTTTTTTTTTTTACAAAATGTGAGGCAGAATTTTATTGTAACATACAATAGATGATTCAACAAGCTGGAACAATACTGCAAAGTACAATGTATCAACTATAGTATGATAATAATGTGCGAGAAATAAGTACTGTGAACAGCAGTCAATCTGTGTACAGCAGCCAATTTGGGCACATCCCTTGGCTGGCTGCTGTACACAGATTTGACTGTATATGTATTTATTTCAATTCCTGTTGTTGTATTATATAATAATTTTTGTACATATTGTTTTTTTTTTTTGGAGACAATGTACTTCGTACAAGTCTATCAATAAAATGCTCTGTCTGTCTGTCTTATACTTGAATGGCCAAAAGGTTAAGTGTGGCCTTTACACATCACTTCCTGACCTACCAAAAACTATCAAAGTGACACAATGGAGTAAAATTTATAGGAAAGGGAAAAAAGTTTTGTAGTAAAGAGTTGAATAATACCTGTTTCATCTGTTTATAAAACTCCTCATTGCTGCCATCATGTTTATATCGACTCAATAATTTAGAAACGTAAAGCCATGCTGGTTCTGTGTTCTGTTTGTCAGCTGACGAATTTGAGGCTGGAGAGTCTGGTCTAACAGGGGAAGATAATGGGCTCCATGATGATTGACAGGTGTCAGTTGTAGATTTATGTTGTATTTGTAACCAAGGACACCAATACCTATGTCCTGCTACTGGATCAAAGCTATTTTTTTCCTGTCATGAATAAAAAGAAAATTGATATTTTTATTCTTTCAGTTATCCCTTTACCAAAATGATTGAGAGTTTCTATAATCCTCCAAAAGACTTTTGAAAATGTCCTATTACAGACAAATCTCACCATATGAGCCATATCTAATTTGTCACCTGCAAAATGCTTTCAATTTGGACAAGTGTAAAATTTTGTCATGTGGTAAAGTGTTAACCCTTATAGTGCTGAAGCTGGATTTAGTCCTTAATGCAGACAGTGTAGATCAAGATCAAACAGCACAGAACATAAAGTCTGACCTTTAATCTACATTGTCTGTTTTTCTTAGCCAGACATTCAAACAAAGACAGCCTTGAAACTGTAATGTCTGCATATTTTGTATTGATAGGATAAGTCTGTTTCATACAAGTGGCAAAAAAGGGATTAACACTCGACCACACAAACCCGAGTTTTAAAGACCCTTAGGAAAAACTTTTGAAAAGATTGTGGGAGAAGGAGAAAATGCTGGTAGCCAGCATTTTCTTCTTTTCCCACAATGTTTTCTATCCTATCATAGACAAATCTCACCATATCAACAATATTTAGTATATCATCAGCAAATGCCTTCCATTTAGACCCTTCTAAAATTTTCTCGTTTCATAATTATAGAGTTAACTATATCAAGCAGTAGTCCGTCTATATGAGAACTAACAATGGTGAGAGGTTAACCCTTAGGCTGCTTAGCACAACTTACTGACCTTTTGCGGACAGTGTAGATCAGGATCAGACTGCACAGAACTTGCAGTCTGATCTTGAGCTACACTGTTCGATAAGGAGATATTTTTTCCAAAAAGTAAGTTTAAAATAACATTATTTGGGTTTTTACTATTGGCTTCCGAGTTTTATTTACTTTATTTAGCAGGATCTTAACCCTTGTAATGCTAAATAAAAGAAATAGACATTCTCAGTCAGCACTAAAGATGCACATGTTGCAGTTTCAAACCTGTTTTAAGTCGTTATATCTGGAAAGGAAGCCAACAGTGTGGATCCAAAATCAGACTGCACGCTCTGTGTTGTCTGATTTTGACCGACATGGTCAGCAAAAACTATTATATCCAGGCTCAAAGCTTCATGGGTTAAGCCTTTACCACACAATCCCGACTTTCAACGACCCTGAAAGGAAAGGCTTTTGAAAACACTGTGGGAAAAGGAGAAAATGCTGGTAACCAGCATTTTCTCCTTTTCCCACTATGTTCTCTACCCTATCAAAGACAAATACCATGATGAGAGCCACATTCAAATTGTCGTCTGCAAATGCTTTCAATTTAGACAAGTCTACATTAATGTCGTGTGGTAAAGAGTTGATGTACATACCAATTTTGGTTTCTTTGACAAAGGTTCATCAGTTGATGTGTCATTTCTTGTAGTATTTACTTGGCTGTAATTCCATAGACCAACTTTACAACAACAATAATTGCACTGTAATACATATACACCTTTCTGGGGTTCACTGCAAATAAATAAGAAATTGTGCGGGGGAGATATGAAATTTTCACTTCAGTTTGGCTCATCACCATCAATGAGTTATTTCATCTTACAAAAAAAAAAAAAAAAAAAACACCTTTTGTAAACATTGTAGCAAAGGAAGAAATTGCTTGTACTAACCCTGTACAACAGAATCCTGAGATTTCAGGGCCCTGAAGAAAGAGGCTTTTGAAAACATTGTGGGAAAAGGAGAAAATGATTGATGTTTCAGAAGCCCTAAAGCCTAAGGTCATGCTGACAATAAAGCTTTGAGTATTAACCTTATTCTTTCCTCAAGTGTTATCATTTCATGTCTGCCTCAAAATGACCATCATATCTATTGTGAAAATGTGTTGAAACGTAGCAGTAACTAATGAAAATTTCTTACTGGTATTCCCAGCCAGTGATACTGTGGATAACTACAGCTTCTGAACATTCTATTTCTACTGCCTTCAACTGATTTAAGATCTGTTCCACTGTTCCATGAAATTCTTCTCTTGTTATGGTCTGGAAATACAGTGAATAAAAAGATGATAAAAGTTTTTTGAGCTGAAAAGATGGACTTTAACCAGCCAGTACCTTTTGACCAAATTATATTTAGAACCACTACTGTCACATTTCATGTCTAGCGGAGGGCCACTTCTTAACGCTTTACCACACAAGGAAATTTAGACCCATGCATTTTGAATGCATTTGCAGAAGACAATTCGGATGTGAATTAAATGATGAGGTATGCCTTTGAAAGAGGTGAAATGATTGTGGGAAAAAGAGAAAATGCTGTTAAGCAGCATTTTCTCCTTTTCCTACAATGTTTTTCAAAAGGTTTCTTTTTCAGGGTCGTTGAAACATGGAATTGAGAGGTAAAAGGACTGTTATAAAAGAAGAAAATGTCTTATGATGGACAATACCTTCTTTTACCACAGTGTTTCCAGATTTATTCAAGGATTAAATCTTCTCTGATGCTAATTATCCATAGTTTACAAGATCATTTTCATAAACATATGCAGCAAATTTATTTCTTTTATGTTTTTCAGTAGGTTATAGAAATCTAACACTGAATTATATACTTATATTCTTATAATTCACTGGTAAATGTTCTTTTATTTTTGACATGCCACGGATGCTTATAGGACATGAATGAATTCTTAGCAGGTGAACGTCACATTTTATGACATATTCAGCATCACTCATGATGTCATTATTACAGCTAGTACATATTCAGTTGATTGAATTGAACTATTTCATTTGAAAAACAAATGTATTTTTCACGATGAGCAAAAATGAGACGTTAAAAGAAAGGTTAAAGTGAAGAGCATAAAAAATTAGGATAATTGTTTCCGTGTATGATCAGAATTTCTTTCATCTAGGAAAAGCAAAGGCCATATTTTCACTTGTGGCTTTGCCACTCATGAAAATGTAGCCTTTGCTTTTCACTCGATGAAAGAAATTTCGACCATACACTGAAACAGACAATTATCCTGTATTTCTTGTCACTATTGAGTGAACCTTTAAAATGCAGAGGACAACTTTAGTTGATTTTGCAGACCATGAAGGCCAAGATCAACAATAAGCAGGTTGGTTTTGGATCCTTAATGTTCACTATTTAGTAAGATATTCCATGCAACACAAACAAGCAGTGCTCTGACAAAGGGGGTTTCATGCATCTCCGAGATGCATTATACCAATTAAGTCATCATATAATTATAAATCCATAAAACCCATTTAGTCTAACATCCGCCTGAATCAGGAGGTAGACTGGTCCTTGGACATGCAGAAAATTTACCAAAAGTAAAAAGTTTTGACACAGGTCAGCCTGCACTTTTAGTAGATGCATTAAGCCCCCTTTTCAGAGTGCATGGCCCAAACTATTCAACCTAAGTGAATGACCAAAAATGTCTTCTATTTTTTTTTCCCTCAAATCCCATTGTTTGAGCGACATTTGTCCTCTGAAAATACTTTTAAATGGATATTTATAAAATTCTATTGTCTGGTAACGAGTCACGAGCCACTGAAGCTATGGATGTACTCTTTTCATGTCATCATTGTTTACTTATAAGGCTTCATATCCCAAGTCTGCCTCAAACTGTATCTTTCAGTGACTATTTAGCCCTTAACCACACAATTCCGAGTTTTATGACCCTGAGCAAGAAGCCTTTTGAAAACATTGTGGGAAAAGGAGAAAATGCTGGTAACCAGCATTTTCTTCTTTTCCCAGAGTGTTTTCTACCCTTTCAAAACCAAATATTTTTATGAGATTTACATTTGTCATCTGAAAATGCTTTGAAATTTGACTAGTCATCAAGATCAGGCTGCACAGAATGTACAGTCTGATCTTTGATCTACACTGTCTAATCTTCTGGCAAATTCATCATAAAAGTGCAAAATTCCATTAATTTTCAGTCAGACTAAAAAAGCCAATTTCATTAACTCTTTACCACAAATCAAAAATGTAGACTTGTCTAAATTGAAAGCATTTTAAACAATTTAAATGTGGTTCAAATGATGGAATTTGTCTGTGATAGGAAGTAAAACATTGTGGGAAAAGGAGAAAATGCTGGTTACTAGCATTTTCTCCTTTTCACATAATGTTTTCAAGACTTCTTTCTGCGGGTCGTTAAAACTCGGGATTGTGTGGTTGAGAGTTATTCTGGTAATCTAAAGGTTAAAATAACGTGAATGCACTGGAATATGTCGGGTACCTCATCAGAACCACTTGTGCAGAATTCATAACAGACTTCTGGCAGCATGCTCTCCACCTTTTTAAGGGAGAGAACTCTTGCACAAAAATTAGAATAGAGCTCTTCTTTGCTGTGGTATGGTACTTGTGTGAACGATTCTGCAATAGAAATGTTTTAACCCTTTACAAAACAATCCTATGTTTTAACGACCCTTGGGGAGAAGCCTTTTGAAAACATCGTGGGAAAAGGAGAAAATGCTGGAAACCAGCATTTTCTCCTTTTCTCACATTGTTTTCTACTCTTCAAGAGTCGTGTTTCATTACGTGAGCCACATTTGATTTGTTGTCTGCAACAGCTTTGAATTTGGGTTAGTGTAAAATTTTGTCGTTTGGTAAAGAGTTACTATTATACGTATTACCTTGGTGATTACAGTAAAACTCTGATATTGTGAATTTGAGGGGACTGCCAGATTTAATTCACTGTAAGCATAATTCACCGTATTGATAGTCTGAACTTTACTATATTAACTCTTTACCAAACGACAAAATTTTAGACTGGTCCAAATTGAAAGCAATTGCAGATGACAAACGTGACTCAAAAATTGAAATTTGTTCCGGGAAAGGTAGAAAACACTGTGGGAAAAGGAGAAAATTCTGGTTTTCACCCTTTCCAAAACAAGTTTTAATTTTTCATTTGCATTTATTTTATCGTCTGCAAATGCTTTCAATTTGGACCAGTCTAAAATTTTGTCGTTTGGTAAAGAGTTAATAACAACAAGCAAATTACTTTAACGAAATGGTGTTAAATACTTCATTTTACTCCCTCAAGAAGCTGCTTTATTCTACTTTCAATGTAAATGTCACAGAACTATCTTCCTGTGTATGTACACAATTCAGACTGAACATGAGAACCTGTAAACATGGACCCGTAATCAGTACATGGGCTAAAGGTGATGGTGCAGGATAGAATCTCACATTTGTGTTTATGTACTTTAATGTCTATTAAACTTATTGACTAAAAATAATAAATGATGCTTGCAAAGACTAGCATCATATGATTTAGTCAAATGGTCTAATAAAAATGATAATACACAAGGTCAAAGCAAGCATTACGCACAATTCGCATCTGCGTATAAAGAAATTCCGTGACTAAAGTTATAAATCACAATATCATACATGTATAGATTTTTCTCTAGATCTGCGGGCCTTTTCGAACTTAATAGATGGATTAAATTGATGCACTGATGACTAGGGAGTTCTTCTATGCTTTACAATATATATGGTGACGTTTCAGCCCTCCCCATCTGCACTTCGTGCCTCACTGTGCTACGCCCATGATACCGTAACACCCATGTAATATCCTCTGTTATGCCCATAACTTCACTTACCTGGTGATGGGGATGAAGACCATTTACAAAGCTTTTCATGGGACTCAATCAAGTTTCCCTTTAATTTATTGCAACTGTCCCTGTCTGAAAAACAAAAAATAATCAGTATATGACAAGTGCCAGTTCATAATTGATCTCAACAAAATGCCTCACTTTGATACTGGCACGTGTACAAGCTCTTGTATATTGAGTGTTGAATGTATGAGAAACACTTACAAGTTTATTGCCACTGCAGATTCCGATTAAGTAAGACAAAACCTTAGGGGCAATAACCACCAGTAATTAATTGTAAATAAAGTTCCCCAAGTAAAGAGTGTGTGTACATTAGTTTTTAATGAAGCAGCGGTAAGTGAAGAAATTATATACATGCATGTTATATACAGTACTAAGAAACAAATTAACCCTTTACTGCACAATGATGCCTTTTAATCACCGTATGAAAAAAGCCTTTTGAAAATATTGTGGGAAAAGAAGAAAATGCTGGTAACCAGTATTTTCTTCTTTCCCAAAAATATTTTCTACTTTTTCAAAGAAGAATTGCACCATTTTGAGCCAAACTGAATATGTTGTCTGCAAATGCTTTCAATTCGGACAAGTCTACATTTCTGTCATGTGGTAAAGACTTCATTCATTACTTACATCATGTAGAGAATTTGATTGGACAAATAGGGCAATAAAGGTGACAAACCATTGTCATACTGCTGACAAACAAGCTCCATTCACCGAATGAACCTGCTGGGTACAGCTTGGTGGTTGTCATATGTTGAAATTTTTTTTTGTGTGCATGCACAAAAACCTTCAATCTACTGAGCAAACAAAAATGTAGGTGAACATACCCTACCAAACTTAAACAAATTTAGAATGATCAGCTATCAATCTTCAGAATATGCCGGTGAATCCCAAAATATCTATGGTATCTATGCCTGTATATGCTGTGTCAATTTTTTATTGCTTAACCCTTTACGGCACAATGCCAACTTTTAACGACCCTGAGGAAGAAGCCTTTTGAAAACATGGGAAAAGGAGAAAATGCTGGTAACCATCATTTTGTCCTTTTCCCACAATGTTTTTTACCCCATCAAAGAAAACTCACATTATTTGAGCCACATCGACATTGTCATCTGCAAATGCTTTCAATTAGGACGGGTCTAAAATTTTGTCATGTGGTAAAGGGTTACACACACCTGGTCACAGAAGTTTTGAAGACATGTTGATACATGCTACATATATATTAAACAATGAAAGATCCACACACACAAAAAAATAGACCACTACAAATACTGACTGTGAATGATTCTACATGAGGATCACTGTCTACTCACAAGCCAAGCCCCTGTAGCTCGGCCAGTAGCGTACAGGAATTGAGAACAGGAGGTCACTGGTTTGATCCCTGGCTTGGCCAATTTCTTTCTGAGGAGTGATGATAGTGATTGCGACAGAATTCATTCCTCCCTCATCCCTGACAATTGTTTCGATGGTGGGTAAGTGGGAAAGCAGCCAGAGGCTTGGAAAGAATATTGTGCAGAGTACTGGTAAGAGAAACTCCAGAAAAGCATGGATAGGTGCACTGGCTGCCACGATATAACTGAAATAATGTGAAAAATGGTGTTAAACACCATACAATCAATCAGTCTACTCACAAGCTTCAGAATCAACTGTTTTGGGTAGCTCTCCACACAAAAACACCCGACAATGAGTACACTGTAACATGTCTGTACCAACATTCTCCCATCCATACCTTGCACAAACTAATGGCGATAGGTCCAAGGGCTTGGCACACCAAGTGACTGGGTGGCAGAGTTAAGAACCTTTGAATGATCTACATATTTATCTACATCACAGATTGATGTCTTACCCTTTACCATACAATAAACTTATACACTTGTCCAAACTGAGAGTATTTGCAGACGACTAATTAGATATGGCTCATATTGTGAAATTTGTCTGTAAAAGGACAGAAAACTTTGTGGGAAAAGGAGAAAATGCTGGTTACCAGCATTTTGTCCTTTTCCCACAATGTTTTCAAAAGGCCCCTTTCTCAGGGTCGTTAAAACAGGATTGTGTGGTAAAGGGTCAAATGTGAACCAGTTTTACATTAATTAACCCTTTACAACACAATCCCGACTTTTCACGACTCTGAAATAGGAGGCTTTTGAGTAACCAGCATTTTCTCCTTTTCCCACAATGTTTTCAACCCTGTCGGAGACAGGAATCATCATTTTAGCAACATTTGTCATCTGCAAATGCTTTCACTTTGGTCAATTCCAAAGTTTTGTTGATTGGTAAAGAGTTAAAATATGATAATGAAGATGATAATAAGTTACTAAATGCTTTTAATCTGGGGCTACCATATTTAACCCTTTACCATACAATCCCGACATTTAATGACCCTGAGAAGTAAAGCTTTTGAAAACATCGTGGGAAAAGCAGAAAATGCTGGTAACCAGCATTTTCTCCTTTTCCCACAATGTTTTCTATCCTCCTCAGTACAAATTTCAATTTTTCTGGTTACCAGCATTTTCTCCTTTTCCCACAAAGTTTTCAAAAAACTTCTTTCTTGGGGTCTTTAAAAGTCAGGACTGTGTGGTTAAGGGTTAATCTACACTGTCTGCAGAAGCAATCAGCAGCAGAGTCCTGTTTTGAAATCCAGGATGTAAAAAAAATTTACAACAGCAAAGGATATTGAGTATGTTGCTACACGTTTGTAAAACTCTGTCCTATTTCTGGAATCACTCGACCCTGATGACAAATTATTGTTAACCAGAGGAGTTGCTCCATGAGTAACAGCATCTGACTCTTCTGCAGATTCATCTTGATTGCCATCTCCATTTGATAGAGTCCCGTCCTCTCGAAGGAAACCGATACCATTCCTAAAAGATAATGAGAAAAGAATGTTTATGAAAAAAATATTATGACTTATTTCTTGTTTTATCAAAAATAGACTAAGAGTAACTCTTCATTTGAAGGATAACAGTCATGTCCACTAAATATTTGAATAAAACAAGAGATTTATCAAGTTTCAACCTGTACAGCCCTTTTCACAATTTCAGTAGCCTTTGCAGCCAGTGAAGTACAGATAACTGTCCTTGAATGTGATTTTAATTTTTGATGGGTCGCGTCTAGGTACACAGAGATCAAGAAAAAAAGGTTGAAATCTCTGCACAGATTCCGTGATCACTTTTAAACTCTCATATTTTCACAAACTGACTAGAATTTGAACACACCTGTTGCTTGCGTATGCAATAATCCTTTGTCTCAAATACAAATATTTTCAATTTAACTCTTTACCAAACGACAAAATTTGTACTTGTCCAAATTAAAAGCATTTGCAGACGACAAATTAAACAGAGCCTAATTGATGGGATTGGCATGCAAAAGGGTAGAAAACTCGGGGCCTTGAAATGTTTTTTCTCAGTGCTGTACCAGGCGATCATCGTCCGATTTGTGTTCAAGGTCTCTTTTCCTGGCAGATGGCAAGAATGACGCCAATTTGACTGAGCCATATTGTTTTCATTAGAGATCGACTGGTTTCGTTTAGATGAGTATAAAAACTGACGGTATCTAGTAAAATGGATACACAGTCTAGTGTTTTGTCCGATTTTCTTCTCGTAATTCAGCTTTCTTATGTACTCACGGTGTAACATTATCAGTAGCAAAGATGATCAAAAGGAACCCTTATCGTATTTGTGTGTCCACAATGACACAATATGACACATTATTGAAAAAAATCGGGGTCATTTTCCCTATAAAAAAAAAAAGCCTCAAAACGCACAAAATCATGCTCCAAGGAAAACCCTGTGTTGTCACGAGAGGGCCAATGGCCACCATGATAATCATCTGTCCTTTTAATCATGCTTCATTTCTATAGTTCAACACAGTTCCTTCTTGTGATAGTAAACATTTTTGTTGAGTTTTGGTATACATGATGATTTTAGTTCTCTATTTATTACAGTAGCTGTTCTACAATTATTGAAAGCCACGAAATGAGGTATATTTTCTATGCACCAATTTATGGTTTTATATGCATTTAAATTTGATCGTTTTGTTTGTAAAATGTTTTTGGTGATCATTACTTCCTTTAGATATGCGTTAGCTTAAATTGTCAATTTAGTCCATCGAAAAAAGGTAGGACTACCATCCGGGTTAAGCGCGAAATATCATTGCTTTCAGATAATTGGAATGTGTTTATGCCAATTAGATGACAATCCGTTATTTAAATATAAGGAGTAAATAAACAAATGTACCGTTTATTTTTTACGTCTCTGGCGATATATGATGTACTAAGAAAAGACGAAAACAAATCTTTCACTTTTTTACTTGGTGTTGAGTTATCGGCCATATTGGTTTGTTAGTATTTGTTGTTGTTGTTTTTGTCGGTTATTTGTTGTTGTTGTTATTCCAATGATGTTATTTCTCTCTTTTTTAGTTAAAAATAGTGTTATAGCTATATGTAATCAATGAGATTTAAAATATGATTCAAACCAATAACTTAAAAAGAATATCCTTATGTTGTATCATGAAGTTAGATCATTGAAATCTAACTCGGAAAAAAAAAGTGTAAGGGAAGTAACTCGTACAATAATATTACATGTATTATTTAGGGTTCTTTCCCTTAGACTGTGATAATCTGGCCCTGCAGCTGACGTATTCGGTTGCCTTCTTAAAAAAAAAAAAAACACATCTAAAACATCTAAATGTGGAAAATCAAAGTTTAGATCAGAGCCTTGAGCTTCAAAGTATGATTTTCAATGTGGCTAATGACTGTTTTTTACGGTAAAAAAAAAAAAATATATACATATATATCAGAAGCAAGTTAACCCACTTACCTTGCTAGGAACGAAGAGCACCGTCAGCCAGTCAGTATGAGAAATTGTTTTTCAGGAGAAATCGCCCATTTTCACACAAATTTTCAATACAGATTAATAATTGACATTTTTTCCCCTTATATATTCCTGACAAAGAATGTTCTTAAGGTGAACATTACATTTTATGGTACTCTGGGTTGAATTTCTCGCATTCAAAGTAACTGGATACTACGTGGATTCTACGTGAATTAATTAACTCTTTTGCTTCTAGATATTTAGATTCCAACTTTTTCATCAAATGAAAGTAGAATTTTCTCTGCAGGTAACTCTTAGGACACAATCCCGAGTTTCAACGATCCTGGACATGAAAGCTTTTGAACAACATTGTGGGAAAAGACAAAATCTGCTAACCAGCATTTTTTTCCTTTTCTCACAAATTTTCTCCCTCATCAAAGACAGCAATACACATTTGAACTATATTTAAGTTGTCGTCTGCTAATACTATCAATTTGGTCAAGTGAGAAATTTTGTCGTTTGGTAAAGAGTTAAACAAAGTTTTTATCAAAGATTAGTGTCAGGTGGCGGATGGTGTAGATCTTATATCTGACAGGACGTTCTGTGCGGTCTGATCTTGATCTAGGCCTTTCGCAGAAGCTGTTTAATTCGCCACTGGCAGCGAAAGAATAAACTTTCATTCAGTTTTCATGAGTAATGAGTACCCACAACATAGGGTTTGGAGGAGAAATACTGACACTGACATTAATTAACCCTTTAAGTCTTTACCAAAGGACAAAATTTTAGACTGGTCCAAATTGAAAGCGTTTGCAGACGACAAAATAAACGTGACTAAAATATTCAAAATTTGTTTTGGGAAGATAGAAAACATTGTGGGGAAAGGAGAAAATGCTGGTAACCAGCATTTTCTCCTTTTCCCACGATGTTTTCAAAAGGCTTCTTTTTCAGGGTCGTTAAAAGTCGGGATTGTGTGGTAAAGGGTTAAGCGCCATTGGCGGACACAGCTTTTTTTCTGCAGACGTCACAGATCAAGATTAGACTGTACATAACATACAGTCTGATCTTGGATATATACAGCCGCCTCTTGATTTATTTAGCTTATGATATAAAAATCTCTCTCGCGCTTTCAGTGAATTGTAGGGTTATTCAGCTGTGGAAAGGTCAAGTATATATGAACCACGCTCTGTGAAAAGGGGCTTATTGCATCTGCGAAAAGTATCGACCCAGGTCAGCCTGCGTAGTCCACGCAGGCAGACCTTGGCCGAAACTGTTTTCTCTATTGGTCGGCTTTCTGTATGTCCAAGAACCTGTCTGACTCATGAGTCAGTCGTTGAGCGCATTTTATGGCTTCCCTTTGCCAAAATACCAGGGTTCGTATTCACCAACCATTCATAAGAATATTCTTTGTCTTATTGTCAAAGATTTTCCAAATTTGAAAGTAACACAACTTCTGATTGGCTAAACCAAATGGTTTAGCCAATCAGAAGTTGTGTTACTTTCAAATTTAGAAAATGCTGGAGAGTGAGACAAAGAATATTCTTAAGAAAGGTTGGTGAATATGGGCCCAGCTCTTTTGGCCGTCATGGCTGGCCTACTAGCCCTATTCAGCCAAAATATTTTTCGTCTGACGAATATGAAACCGACTTACTTCACTGTATTGTATCTAAGCGGTAAGAATAAATACTAGAGACGTCTAGAATTGAAGAAAAAATATCTTTGGAACTTTTGGAGAGATTCCCTGAACCTTGGAGAACGCCAATGGAGTTCATGGCCGTAGCATGTTTACTGTGAAGGACCTACAGCTTCCCAATGTCTGTTTTGTTCAGTGTCAAAATGAACATGTATCCAGCATGTAAACTTTATATATCCTAATGCTCGTTGAATTAGTCATTTATTGCTTGGGGTAATACCGGTAAGTCTTTCGGTGCCATTAGAAAAGAAAGAAAGAAAGATAGAAACGAACGAACGAACGAACGAATAAACAAACAAAATAAGAGAGAGAGAGATGGGGGGGGAGAGTTTATGCTCACAGATCCATAAGGTTCTCAAACACTAGCTGCCAAATTTAGTACCAACTAAGGATATTTAAGTTTATATTTCTTATTTGTTTTTTTTTTTTGTGTGTGTTTCGTTCCATCGATTATTTGTTTTTAAGATAAAATCAACAGCATTAGCACCAGTAAAAATTGTGAAAACGAGTCTGTGTGTAGGGAAGTACAAAGAAATCTAATTGATTTCACAACTTTGTCATCTAGAGCCCAGCTCTAAGCTCATCATCAGAACGATTTTTGTCCAAATGGTTTAGCCAATCAGAAGTTGTGTTACTTTCAAATTTAGGAAATTCTGGAGAAAAAGACCAAGAACGTTAAGAATGGTTGGTGAATACGGACCCAGGTTTTGTAAACCGCAACTAATACTATTTTTATACTAGGAGATTGATTAGGGTAAACCCGTTTCAGCCATAAACAAATCTGCGGTAGACTACTTTCAAAACATCAGTAGTAATATAATTGCCGGTTCTAAAGCGTTGTGCTTAATTTTAGCCGCATTTTTCCAAATCTCTTTTACAAAAAATATCTTTGACTTTTAACCACATAATTTGCAAAATTATTTCTAAAAATTGTAAATATCCCCCTCCCCACATCATCATCATCATCATCTTACGCAAATGAAATTTTCTTACTTCCTAAAGCAAAAGTAAGAAAATTGTAATATCAACCAACAAACCTCCTTTCTTAAACATTTTTACTTAACTTCAACTTTTTTTAGAAAAATTGTATTTTCGCTAACCACACACAATCTCACTCATCATCAACTCCTCAAATCCACACATCCTCACATCATCATCACACATCCCCACCACGCAAATGAAATTTTCTTACTCCCCAAGCAGAAGTAAGAAAATTGTAATGTCAACTAACAACCTCCTTTCTTAAACGTTCTCCCTTAACTTCAACTTTTTTAAAAAAATTTGTATTTTCGCTAACCAACCAACAAGCCCACACATCCTCTCAAACTCTAAGCATCTAAACGTACAGACATCTAATGCCTCCACAGAATCGTTTAGACGTCAAGAGAATGAAAGAATAAAAATTGAAAACGGTTTTGAATACAACAGTAAAAATATTGTGGATATGAATGTTTTATGGAAACTTACTAAAAAAGAAAAAAAGACTCTAGAGAGATGTCTTGATGATAGAGTAAAATTAGTATTTACCGATCACAATATCCCTGATAGAAAAATGGTAATTCTTTATTTTACTTCCGTTGGCTTTGAAAGAAACTACAAAAGAATAGTTACTGCCTTAGGTTATTTTACCAGTAAAGAAAAGATAAAAAATAAAAAGGATTTTAAAATATGTGTAGGTTATAATACTTTTCCTGTTTCATGCGAAGTAAAAGTTTTTCTCGAAGCAACATCTCATGAAAATACCGTTTCCTGTTCACAATTCGCTTTAATGACATTAGCTCATAATACGAAGGATATAAATTTTTGTTTATATTTAATCTTTGAAGGAGGTAATTTCGAAGAAGACGAACCGAAAAAAATTAATGGAGATAGAATATTTTTTAACGAAAAATGTGTAGCATGTTTAGAAAACTCATCAAATATACATTTTGTTGATTGTGGGCATATTCCTATTTGCGAAAAATGTGATCACGAAAGTGTTTCTCATGTTTGTCCTGTCTGCAAAACGGAAAACAATATTAAAAGAAAAATATAGATATTAAAAGCATGTAAATATATAACCTCTATAAGGTTATATATTTTTGAATTTCTGTTAAATACAGCGGTTAAGAATATTGTGGAGAAGATGAGCGTTTTAAACAATATCTCACAGGAAGAAAAAGAAAAGTTGGAAAAAGTCTTAGAAGATAAACATGACTTTTCTAAACACAGTATTGATTTAATGTATAAGAAAAAATTAAAAGAACCATGTTGTGAAACTGTTTTAACTAAGTTAAAACCAGAATTACTCTATATATTTAGTAAAGCAAAGAAAGAATATCATAAACGGGAATATTTAACAATGTGTTTTTCTATTGATTACTGTAATGATGAAGGATTTTATAGTAGATTTTCTATTGAATATGATTTAAAAAGAAAACATATTTTACCCGAATATGATGGATTTTGTATAGAATTAGAAGATTCTATCACTTTTGAAAAGGAAGATTTACACCGTGAAATATGTTTTATAGTTTCTGGAAAAGAATCACCAGAATTTTTTATAACGTAGAAAATAGTTTTGATTATGATAGTGATTATGATAGTGATTCTGAACCAATACCTGAACATGAACTTGAGAATGATCTTAGAAGAGATTTTAGTGAAAAACTTAATATGAAACTTAGTCTTAGAAATCAACTTAAACACGAGATTGAACTTAAAGATATAAATATAGCTAAGCTTGAAAGTAAACTTCATCGTGAACACAGGCAAGATCTAACACGTAGACTTGAACGGGAACGCGGACTTAAAAATAGACTTAAACTTGAGCTTGATCTTGAACGCAAACTTATAAGTGATCGCAATCTTGAAAATAATACTAAATCATGTTACGAACAACAAAAATATTACTTTTAGTCTCCATATCTAAATAAATATTTAACCTTTTTTACCAGGTTAAATATTTCGTTCAAACTCATCAATCTTATCTTTATAATACTTCTTAAAAAAGTCTAAAACCTCTGTTTTTAAAATATTATATATTCTATCAACATACTCTTCATAATCTTCTATGTTAATGTCACTTGTAAAAAAAAGTTTGTAACTTTTAAGCTCAGAATGGGTATGTTCTATCCTACTTTGAATGATGTCAACAGCATCAGGTTTACTCATTAGGAAAAAATTGTTTTTCAGTATTTCTTTTCTTTCTCCCATTTTTTATATAATAGATTTTGTTTAAATTATTTTTGAACTTATGTTGAATACAAGGGTTAGTAATATTTTTATAAGAATGTCTTACCCATATAACACAATCCAAAATAATCAAGCAATTGTTTTCTCCAAAGGCAATCAATATTACATGATTCAACAACATCCAATTTATCTCACTCCAATTATTACTCTATTACCTCCAGAATATGAAATACATGAAATAGTTGATTTTCTTACTAAAGGTCAGTGCATTCTTTGTTTTGAACAAGCAAATTCATTACTCTTTTGCGGTCATAACCCATATTGTTCATTGTGTTTTAACACAATGAATCCTACAGAATGTCCATTATGTAAAATATAAATATTTAACCTTTTATCAGGTTAAATATTTCTTATAAATCCAACTGTATAAGTATCGATAAATAAGCGTTTTTTACGTCGGTATTGTTAGTCTTCGTTAAAAAGTTTATGACGTCACACTCCTTTATTTCTAAAGGTTGAGGAAAAACAATACAACTACAACCTTTTCCCGTCTCTTTTATTAAAGAATAGTCGGTTTTTTCCTCACCGTTTACGACCAAGTTAATTTTTATCTCTTCTTCTAAATGCTTATTTCCTCTTAAAACCATTAAAGAACCTCTTATAATTCTACCCGGAGCTGACATACAATAACCCCCTAATCCGTGAGATCTTCCGCTGCTGCCATTACCGAAAGAAAACTCATAATTTCCTTCTAATAATTTTCCTTGTTGCTCCACATGTACGCTTATTATAGGTTTATTTATCTTTCTCTGAGGATTTAGCAACTTCAGGTTAATAAGATCCCACGTCACAGGTTCATGTGGATAAATAGGTTCGGGCAAGTTTATAATTCTTTTTCCGTTCATATCTATTTGATCATTCGCGGTAAAAGAACCATCAACGTTTCTCGATAATGCTTTTTCCTCTTTTTCACGCTCGGATAAAGCTAACAACTGTGTGGAAAGAAAAGACCTTGTCACAGGGTCATCCTAAGCAGCGGGTTCAGGCAAGTTTGTAATTCTATTTCCTCGCATATCTATGTTTCCACGCGCTAAAACATCATCCCCGATGTCTGCTGTATCAAAAAGTCTCCCTGCATTGCCTGCAACAACGCTATCTACGTAAAATTTATTTGCAGCCTGGTGATTTTCTAAAGGTGTTCCAAGGTTGTTAATTCTGCGATTACCCATAGAAACGTCTGCAGACGCTATGTAACCTCCAGGACCGTAAATGAAAGCTCGATTAGCGGAATCCACATAATTTTTAGTTGCTACATCTTGAGGTTCTGCAGGTTCTATAACATCCGTTAAAGTATATCCTCGCATATTTATATTCGCAACAGCGGAAAAACTATTATCCGGATTTTTTCTGATAGCTCCTCCATTATCTACGTAAAACTTATTAACAGCTTCATTCGGCTTCTCTGGTTCGGGTATGTTTCTTATTTTATTGAAACCCATGTTTAGATATCCTGTCATATGGTATCCTCCATTTTCATCTAACAGCTTCGAGTTACCATCAACATAACTCTTTGTGGCAACATCCTGAGGATTTACTGGATTACTAACCCTAGTTAGCGTGTTACCATTCATATTTATTGAACCGGTGACGCTAGTTGTTCCATCTTTACGTAAAAAATTATTATTTATGTAAGCTAGTGACACACCATCACCGCTCGTTTTAACCTCATCCATTCTCCCAAATTTATCAACAGGCATTTTTTATATTGCTAAAAAAGTTTATTTAAAACATTTTGGAATTTATTACCTAAACCCAGTTCTTTAAGAATGTATAAGCATAAATGACCACAAAATACTTCCCCCGCTTGTTGTAATTGGTCGCTATTGTAATGCAATGGACTTTTTAAATAATCTCTAACTTCATTAGGTGGTTGAATACCATAACTGTCAAAATAAATTTTAGTTTTACCATTCTTATACCAGGCAACCCAATGAGTGCTAGGTCCACTTATGTTATCAAGATTTAATATACCGCATTCTTTGTTTTTTACTTTCTTAGGTAGAGTGGTTCTTAAAAATACTCCCCTAAAATTTTTTTATTTTTAATTTACTCGCTGCATCCTCAAGCTCGAAATTGCTTAAAGGTTTGTTTGGTAAAGTTACATTATCGATTAAAATATGTGGCATTTTTATATGTTAAATATTTTCGATAGCACTATTATCAACCCATGAATTAAACTCATCAGAGTAACCTTTCCATTTTACGAGAGATTTCTTTTTTCCTCTTTTAATAACCTTTTCTATCCTATACAACTCTTGTCTCGTTTTTTGTAGTTCAGGCTCATAAAATGTTCCTTTTATTTCCTCTCCATTTAAGTCTTTAATTTTATATGTTATGGGAGATGTATGTTTTACTTCTGAAACTGTAAAAATCTCTTCTGTCCATCTTGTGGTATAACCTTTTTCAAAGGTCTTTTTCTTTTTACTTATCCTTACTTTGTCTCCAACAGAAAACTTTGGTTTGATATCTTCTCTTACTCGATCATAATCGGGATACAATGTTCTCCAAACTTTATTTTCATTCTTCTTTTTACTTGCATCAACTGGCGTCATCTTAATAGAAGAATGCCTCGTGTTGTTATATTCTTTAACAAGATCTTGTAACACATCGATATAAACATTTGTTGAATGAGCAGAGAAATACTTCCACATTTTTTCTTTCATTGTTCTAATCCATCTCTCAACAACGCTGGATTTTTCCTCGTTTTCAGTAGAATATAATTCAACCAAGTCTTTAACTTCTTTGTTATAAAACTCTTTACCTTTATCCACCCACATTTTCTCTGGCTTTCTTTCCTTAAAGATGCTCTTCAATGCAATAGAAACAGATTTTCCAGTTTTATCTTTTAATGGTATTAGCCATCCATACTTTGAAAAGATATCAATGACGGCAAGAAGATATTTTACACCGCGATTAAGTTTAGAAAATGCTTGCATATCCGCAGCCCATATCCTATCAATACCATTTACTCTAACTCTTCTTTTCTTAAATTTTCTTTTAAGGTAAGACCTGTGTAATGCACTTCCGGTGAACATTGGGCAAAAATTCTAATTGGTAGTTAAATAAGGATAAATAAGGATTTATGCCGAAATAATATTTTTGCACATTTCTAATGGATCAGAAATTCCGTTTATGTCTATCTTGAAACTTTTTTTTGATACTTTTGTTTGTTTTCTAAAAAGGGAGGTAATTATTATCTCTTTTTCAATTGAGAATATAGCGGTTTTGAATTTATAAATGATAATTCAAAAAAGGAAAAAATGGAAAAAATGAAAAGGTGAAAGTAGTTCAATAATACTCATTTTTAATTATAGCTAATTTTGCAGGATGATATTTTAGTGGAAATAGCTGTTTTCCATTACACAGGTCTTACCTTAACGGGTTTGTGTAATTCTTCCGATAAATTTATCATGTCGAATTTTTTTTTTTTTTTTTAACTCCCATTCCAAATTTAGCCTTGGTTCCAATTAATGAAGAAACTAATCCACGTTCCATTCTTTCCCTAATCGTTGGATTATAGATATCCTTTAACTCTTTAAGCATATTACGATCACAAATAGCATTTCTTGTAGCCGTATCATCATGTTTAAGATAACAAATATCGTGATGATATGCTGCTTTGTCAACACAATTAATAGGTTTCGACCATTTTTTAGGTGTTAAATCAGGATTGAGTCTTTTCTTTAATTTAGTACCTGGCCCTGTAAAATTATGACCTGGTAAGTGCATTTCAACGGGTAAGTTATTGATAAACTTGTTTAACAACGATCCACCTTTTTGTTTCTTAATAAATTGTGTTTTAGTTGTCCCGCATTCAACACACCCACCACGTTTCATATTCCTTCCGTTTTTGCTTACAACATAATCTAAATCAGCTGTGTCTGTTTGTTTTCTACATTTAACGCAATACATTTTATATTAATAATTTTAATTTAATATAAAATGGAAGTAGTAAATTTATCATGGAATGATGCAATGACAAAGAGATTTAACCATCCTTTTTTACCTAAGAGCATTAGAGGAGTAATAGTTGGTAAATCAGGATGTGGTAAAACAACTCTTTTACTAAATCTTTTATTAAGACCTGATTGGCTCGATTATGACAACTTATGTGTTTTTGGTAAAAGTTTGTTTCAACCAGAGTACTGCATACTTAAAAAAGCTTTTGAAGAGAAAATACCGAAAGAACTTATCCTAAGGTTGTTTAATATTAGAGATGAAGTACAAGATAGAAATACTTCTCCTACTGCGTTAGTTGAAGAGTAGGGTAAAACGCTTAATAAAAAATCTGATATAAATTGCGAGTTCTTTGAAAATGCTAGCGATGTTCCCGACCCGAGAAATTTAAATCCGGAAAACAAAAACCTAATGATCTTTGACGATTTACTTTTAGAAAAACAAAACAAGTGTGAATGTTATTACGTCCGAGGAAGGCATAGTAATGTTGATTGTTTTTACTTAGCGCAAAATTATTTTAGATTACCTCGACAAACTATTAGAGAAAACGCAAATTTTATTTGCTTGTTTAGACAAGACCTAAAGGATCTTAATCATATCTATAATGATCATGTAGGAGATGATATGCCTAAGAATGAGTTTCGTGATTTTTGTAAAACAGTTTGGGAGAAACCGCATGGTTTTGTTATCATTGATTTAACTAGCAAAAAACAAAATGGTAAGTACAGAAATGGATTTGATAACTTTTATATACCTATGTCGGTATAAATTTTTTTTAAAAAAATGAAGATAAATTAAGAAGAGAAACACTATATTGTCTAGAATGGCGAAACAATTTTTTAGAAAAGATGTTGTTAGCAAAAATACTATTGTTAATTTAAATCAACTTAACGCAAATGAGATTTTGCTTAAAGTTAAAGATATTTCGAGTGAATTACAAGAAAAATTCAGAGATGCTACAGTAAGGTATTTAAGAAAAGTAATTAATCATTTAAATCTAAGAAACGAGTTTAAATCTTACGCTAAAAGTTTTGAAGGTATGGTTGAAAAAGATATATATACTTTTTTTCTACAAGAGCACCTTTCAGAATTGCTTTCTAATGTAATCAGGTGCGGAAAGATTTTTGAGACTGAAGAGGAAGATAAAACTAATAGAAAATATAGAAGAGGTATGTGGGTATATGTAGATAAAATAAATGAAATATACTGTTTATTTGATGAAGACTGTAAAAAATCTTTTAATAATATAATTTTTGGTACTATAACAAAAACAAGTTATTAAAAAAATATATCTTACACCAAAGATATATTTTTAGCATGCGTTAAATATTATATTAGTAAATTAAAAGATGGAAGAACTTTTAGAAAAAATTGTTAGAAACACCGATCACAAAACATCATTTCAAATTATAGTAAGCAGCAACAAAACGAGTTTCAACCCGAGATTTACTCCACCGCTTCAATTAGAAAAGGATAAAGAATATGAAGTAGCGTTGGTTAATCTCGAAACTTACTACTCTTTTCCAAATATCGATTCTAGAAATGATACTCTCGTTTATTCTCCCGACAACGGCACTTCATAGGAGAAAATAAAAATACCTGAAGGAAGTTATGATCTCGTTGATATCAATGATTTTATTCAGCAAGGAATGAGGAAAAAAAGGTCATTACGATGCAGTTAATGAAGAATATTATATTAATATCTCTGCAAACACTAATACCCTCAAGTCTGTTCTTACTCTCGAAAATGGCTATCAAGTAGATTTTAATCAGCCAACTTCTATCGCTAAAGTATTAGGATTTACTCATGCTAAATACGTACAAGGATTTCACGAATCAGAAAATGTAGTAAACATTCTTAGTATTAATAGTTTACTCGTTAATATCGATATCATCTCTGGAAGCTATGTTAATGGTTCAACTAAAAACACTATTTTTTCTTTCTTCCCAAATGTTTCCCCGGGGTATAAAACAATAGAGAATCCGGTAAATCTAGTTTATCTACCATTAACATCGGATAAAATAGATAATCTTAATGTATCAATTACCGACCAAGATGGAAATTCGCTAAACCTTAGAGGAGAAAATTTAACAATCAGATTACATATAAGAGAAGCGAGATAAATATAAAATGACAGAGTATACTACAGTAAAATTAAATATATCGGATGGACAAAAAGAGAAACTTAAACACGCTTTAAAAAACAAATGTCCGGTAAGTATTCGTTTAAATCATAGCGATTTAGAAGGTAATGATGTTGTGGCTATAACCCAAAGTCAGGCAAAGAAAATAGCAAAAGCTTATGGATCTGGAAGAGGAACCACGATTAAAATGACACAAAAACAGCTTAAACATAACATGAAAGTAGAAGGCGGCTTCCTTGGAATGTTAGCAGGATTAGCATCATCAGTTTTACCTACATTAGCAAGAACCGTTTTACCAGCTTTAGGCGTCGGTGCTTTATCCGGCTTAGCATCATCTGGAGTACAAGAAGCAATGGGGTCGGATCTTTACCTTAAAAAAGGTGGATGTGTTTGCCAAGTAGAAACTGATGGAAAAGGTCTTTACCTCGGACCAGCTAAAGGTAAAGGATTAGGTTCTGTCGGTGATGGATTGTATTTAAAACAAGGAGGAAAGTTTTATGATGGAAATGGACTTCTTTTAGGTCCTAATAGTCCATTTGCTAATATTCCTATATTGGGAGCAATATTATAAATAAAAAAGATATGAACGTTTATAAATTTGGAGTTAAGCCTAAAATAGTACAACCAAAAACAATTTTTTGGAAACCGTTTAAAGTTAAGCATCCTCCAAAAAAGGTTAATCCTGTTCTTTGGGAAATCTTTGCTCAACAACCTCTAATACTAAAACCGGGTGAAACAAAGTCATTGTCATTAGGTTTTGGCTTTTTAATGAGTAGGGGTGTTGTTTTAACCTCTTTGTCTTATAATTTAAAATTAAAGCTCTTAAGTTTATCGAATGAAGTTATTCTTAAGGATACCGAGGATATTGTCATTACTATTACAAACAACTCGAGTAAGCTACTAAGAATTGAGGAGAGCGAGTTTTTGTGTCACGTTTGTTACACGATTTAAAAAAAAAATATCTCTCTAATTAAAAATGCAGATGAAAGAAAAGATATATCCGAAATTACCAAATGAATGTAATACGCCTAATGCACCTCCTATCGAATTATCCTTAATAGGTGATGACAATGGTCATTCATACCGTTTAAAAAAGATATCAGAAGTTCAGTCTTTCCTTGAAAGTGAAGTTCAACAAAGAGATGCTCTTGCAAAAAAATATTTTAGAACTGCTAATATAGTGGACAACATTGATACAGTTTTAATTACCATGACAATGGTGAGCGGTGCTGGAGGAATTGGTTTGTTATCGACTGTAGTTGCGATACCTGTGGTAATAGCATTAGAAGCTTCAGCCCTTGTTACCGGTTTAATGAGTGTTATTGGTAAATATGCTGTAAGAACCACAAGAAGTAAAGGTGAAAAACATCAGAAGATAAAAATGATTGCTGATACGAAACTTGACACAGTATCCACGCATATATCCAAAGCATTACTCGACAATCATATATCCGATGATGAATTTAAGTTAATTATGGAGGAATTGGAGAAATACAAAGCTATGAAGAATGAGATAAGATCTAAGTTTAAAAAGAAGATAGCTGCTGAAAACGAAGAAACATTGATTGAGAAAGGGAGGCAAGAAGCGCGTGAGTCCTTTCGGAAGCTCGTTGAGAAAAATCATGGAGGCCCCCTTTCGTATTAAATGTCCTAAGTTTAAATGTTCTTGAGCGTGTGAAATAAAAAATAGCGATTAAAACTACGTTGAAAATATCGATTAAAACTACGTTGAAAACAATATAGAAAACTATTCTTGTAATATAAAATGTCGTTTGTAAAGATAACTGATCCTGTAAAAAGGGAACAAATTGTAAAAGACTATCTCGCAACAAGCAAAAGAATTAGGGATAGTCAACTTGCAGAGAGAACGGGTGAAATCGAATTACAAACGGGGCTTTCAAAATTTTTTAAACCCATTACAGAAACGCAAAAAGCTTCAACAAAGGAAATCACAGAAGGACTTAAACCTATTAAAGAGGGAATTGAACAGTTGCCTAAAGAGTTGCCTCAACCAGCACTATCTGTCCTTGGAGAACTTGGTGATTTTGGGGAAGAGGAGGCTATATCATTAAGAAAAGATACTGATAGTACATTTGGTATTTATGAAGAAGGAGAAAAGCTTTATATTGGTAATAAACGATTTGTTTATGATTCAGACATTAATAAATTTATTATTGGTGATGAACCATATGAAGCAACGGGTGGATTATGGGAACTTATTACATCAAAAAAACCAAGAGATATCTATTCTGCTAAAGATTATTCGAATTATTATACGAGTAATGCGGCTAAACAAATTGCATCTTCTGCTCTTGATGTTGGTTAAAAGTGTTGCTAAGGAAGGAGCAATGAAGGCATTAGAGGTTGGAAAGAGTGCCGCGGTTGATGCGGGAAAGAGGTTAGTTGAAAAGGCTTTAACACCAAAATCTAAAAAGATTTTAGAAAAATATGCTCCAAAGCCAACAACAACTCAACCTGCATCACAAAATATTAATACCATGATAGATGGTAGTGCCATTGCTATACAAGATTTAGTTAA
Organism: Tridacna gigas; assembly: GCA_945859785.2. Taxonomy (NCBI): domain Eukaryota; kingdom Metazoa; phylum Mollusca; class Bivalvia; order Cardiida; family Cardiidae; genus Tridacna; species Tridacna gigas. The sequence goes on from OX244036.2 coordinate 48,716,463, forward strand.
GAAATTAAATAGCGGTTCGGGAATTAAGACAATTTAAGATATCGAATCAATTATAATTTTAATTTAAAAAATTATAATTGCATATATAAAATGGATATATTAGGCATAAAAGCAACGATTATAAAAGATGATAGTATTGATGAGTACGAATATCATGAGTATCTACCTATTGTAGGAACTAATCTAAACAACTCTGGAGGAAATATTAGGACTGATATCGAAACTCAAGATATTTTTTATCATCCTTCAGAATCATACTTACAAATCGAAGGAAGATTGTTAAAAGAATCTCTTGTTGTTGCTAATCCTTCTTATGCTCAAGGTGATTTAATTACATTAACAAACAACGGGTTGATGTATCTGTTTAAAAATATCAGATATCAACTTAGTGGGCAGGAGGTAGAATCCATTAATTATCCTGGTCAGGTTACAACAATGCTCGGACTGTTAAAATATCCGGATGACTTTTCTAAATCACAAGGATAAAACCAACTATGGTACAAGGATACCAGAGAGGATGCGCATGCTGATAATACTGGTTTTAGTGTAAGAGGAAATTATATCTTTAGTTCAGACCCAGTTGGAACATTTAGTTTTAGGATTCCTTTGAAACATATATTTGGTTTTTGTGAAGATTACGACAAAGTTCTGTATGGCATGAAACAAACACTAACCTTAACAAGAAATCATGACAATGATGCAATTTTTAGAGATAATGGAGTGGAAGCTGCTAGAGTTTTATTAAGTAAAGTATCTTGGTTTATACCTCATTTGGAGCCTGAAATTGGTAATAAACTCGAACTTCATAAATTTATAGAAAAGAAACTCCTTCAGATTATAAAACTCTCTTTCCTTTGTTTGTGTTTGATGTATCGAAGCAAAGCGAAAAGTTAAAATATTCCTTAACTGATATTCATATTAAGGCAACATTTGATGTAAATCCTCCCGCAAATACTCTAGCATATGCGGTTTTACTTAGTGATAGGTTGATTAACTTCCAGAGTGATGGGAATAAAATGAGTGTAGTTTATTAAGTAATTTTTCTCGATATATAAATGATAAAGGCTGTTGATTTAAAAAAGATTTTAAAAAATAATGGTATAAAGTTTTATTCTTACTGGACTAAAAAGAAATTAGTCGATGTGGTAAAGGAGCATGGGTTATATCCTGAGGAGGAAATCAAACAGAAGAAGAAAAGAGAAAGAACTAAAAATAATGAGTTAATCAATTATGATCGATTAAAGACGATTTTAAAAAACCCGAGACAAGTTACTTTAGAGGATGTTGAAACGGGGGAAAGCATAACTTTTCCATCAATTTACAAAGCGGGTAAATTTATAGATAAATCTCCTCAAACGATTGGAAACTGGGATGGAAGAGTTTGGAACGGTAAATATAAAATAAGCATTCAATAATCATATTATGAAGAGAAAATTCATAATAAGATTTGAGTTAAAGAATTTCATTTTTATATAAAAATATGAGTTCTATATTTAGAAGATTCACCGATGCTGGTCAAAGGCTTGCATCTAATATGTACACACGAGTTGTCCCTGAAAGGATAAGACAGGGGGTAACTAATTTTACTAATTGGTTAACTGGCAATGTAGAAGAGGAACACGTTCCACAAGTTTTAAATCAGATTACTTCAAATCTTAGAGAACATTACCCACCACATCCACCAAGACCACCGCATGTACGAGCGCCACCACGACCATGGAGACCGTCAAGGAGACATACTTTCGAGTTAAGAGAAGAACAGTCTGCATTTAGAAATTATACTACACAACATGTAATAGATGGAGCAAGAGGATATGGACCAATTGATTTTTTAGAAGCTTCCAGACCTTCAATCACATTTTTTTTAGAAAACAACAGAGACACAAAAGTTATGTTAAGTATGTTTTGTGAAATGGCTTATTTTATGAATGATAAACAAAAGGTAGAAAGACCATTTAGATCACATCAAGAATTAAATTTAAGTGGTATCAATGTAGATGAAATATATGATAAAATGAAAGAACGTATTATGAGAAACATGGATAAATTTACGACAGAAGGTAGCGGTTGGTCATTTGTTAGAGTTATAACTTTAAATTTGTTTGTTACAGAATATGCACGATTAGCAGAAGATTTACCTGGTTCATGGATGCCTTTGCCAGAAGGTTTAAATAAAGGTAAAGGTAATAATAACAATAATGGACTTGTTAATATTAAGAATAAAAAAGACAGTATGTGCTTTGCATATTGTGTGACGAGACATATATATCCAAAAAAGGAAAATCCAGAAAGGATTGACTCAGAATTAAAAGAGCGGGTAAAAGAGTTAAATATGGATGGAATAGAGTATCCTGTTAAGATTACAGATATAGATAGGTTTGAAGCACAAAATCCAACAATTACTGTTGTTGTTTTAGGTTATGATTATGTAACAGGAGTTTATCCTATTAGAAATCAGCGAACCTTTAAGAGAAAGCATACAGTAGTTCTTTTATTAATAACAAACAACTTAGGAAATAGTCATTACGTTTTAGTTAAAAATCCTAGCGCTTTATTGTCTTCTAAGTTGTCAAAAAATAGCCATAAGCTTTTTTATTGTTGGAATTGTTTAGGTCATTCCACGAGCGAGGAGATATTAAAACGACATCAAGAGTATTGCTATGATCTTGATGCAGTAAGAGTAAAGATGCCAGAAAAAGGTTCTTTCATCGAGTTTAATAACCATATTAAAACACAATGGTTTCCCTTTGTTATCTATGGTGATTTTGAGTCATTCATTAAACCGATAGATACTGTAGAGCCTAATCCAAGTAATAGTTATACAAAGAAATATCAAAGTCATGAACCATCAGGGTATTGTTTCTATGTTAAGAGCTTTGATGAAAACGTTTTTGAGTCGAGGATAGAACAATATACTAGTAAAAATGTGTCTATTAAGTTCGTTGAAGCTATAGAAAGAGTAGCTAAAGAGATTTATGATTTACCAGAGAAGAAGTTGATATTTACTAAACAAGACCAAGAGTCTTTTAATAAAGCAAGAACATGTCATATTTGTGGGGAAGGGTTTGGAAAACAATGTGAAACTAAAGATACATCTGAGAAAAAAGAAGAAGAACATTACGAAAGCGAAGAAGAAGAAGATGGTGAAGAGAATGTGGTTACTCCTGTGAAGAAAAAAGATAAAGGAGGAAAGGTAAGAGACCATTGTCACTTTACTGGTAAATATAGAGGAGCTGCTCATTCAAAATGCAATCTTAAATTTCGAAAACCTAACTTTATTCCAGTCTTCTTTCATAATCTATCAGGTTATGATAGTCATCTATTTATAAAGAATCTTGATGTTAGTGAAGGAGAAATCGATGTAATTCCTAACAATGAAGAAAAATATAATAGCTTTACAAAAAAGTCTGTTGTTGGAGAATACTATGATAAAAAAACAAAAAGTTACAAAGACAAAACAATCAGTATTAGGTTCTTAGATAGCTTTAAGTTTATGGCAATGGGTTTAGATAGTTTAGTTAGTAACCTAAAAGACGATCAACTTGAAAACTTTAGCAGGTATTTTCAAGGGGAGAAGTTTAAACTTCTTCGAAGAAAGGGGATATATCCATATGTGTATGTTAGTTCAATAGAGAAGTTAAAAGAAACACGATTACCACCTAAAAAGAAATTCAACTCTAAACTTACAGGTGAATCAATTACGGATGATGACTATGAACATGCTTTAAAAGTATGGAAAACTTTCGGAATGAAAACAATGGAGGAATATCATGATTTATATATTAAGACAGATGTTTTACTTTTAGCTTATGTTTTTGAGAACTTTAGAAAGATTTGTTTTAAGAATTACAAGTTAGACCCGGCATGGTATTTTACTGCTCCTGGTTTAGCTTGGGATGCTGCATTAAAGTTAACTATGTTAAGTTGGAATTATTAACGGATAAAAATATGTTTTTAATTATTGAAAGGGGTATCAGAGGAGGAATTTCAATGATTAGTAAAAGATACGCGAGGGCGAATAATAAATACATGGGTAAAAAGTATGATCCTAATTTACCTAGATGTTATATTAAGTATTTAGATACTAATAACTTGTATGGTGCTGCGATGAGTATGAAGCTTCCTACTGGTAACTTTAGATGGATGACAAAAAAACAAATGATTGATTGGAAGAAGTATCCTTGTATTTTAGAGGTAGATTTAGAGGTTCCAAAAGAGTTGCATAATTACTTTAATGATTATCCTCTTGCTCCAGAAAACATTGAGGTAAACATGGTTGGTAAACTAATCCCAAATTTAGGTGATAAAAAGAAGTATGTTATCCATTACAGAAATCTAATCCAGTATATGTCTTTAGGTGTAAAGCTAAAGAAGATTCATAGTGGAATTAAGTTTACGGAAAACGCTTGATTAAAAGAATATATTGACTTAAATACTAGACTTAGAGCAGCAGCTATAAATGACTTTGAAAAGAACTTTTTTAAGTTGATGAATAACTCTGTGTTTGGAAAGACAATGGAAAATATAAGAAAACGAGTAAACGTTAGACTCGTTAGAAACAGAAAGTCTGCAAGAAGGTTTGTTAATAAACCAAACTTTAAGCATGTTAAGATTTTTAATGAGAACTTGATATCTATTCATATGGGTAAAACGCAGATAGTATTTAATAAACCTATTTACTTAGGGATGTGTATTCTCGACTTAAGTAAAACTGTAATGTATGACTTTCATTATAGATATATTAAACCAAAGTATGGTAAAAAAGCAAAGTTGTTGTTTACTGATACAGATAGTTTGATGTATGAGATTGAAACGGAAGATTTTTATAAGGATATATCAAATGATGTAGAAGATAAGTTTGATACTAGTGATTATCCGAAAGAAGGTCATCCTTCTGGTATTCCTGTTGGGATAAATAAAAAGGTAATAGGTATGTTTAAGGATGAAACGAATGGAAAAGAAATAGTTGAGTTTGTTGGGTTAAGAGCAAAGTTGTATAGTTTAGAAACTTTAAACAGTGTAGCAAAAAAGGTTGAGGAAAAATATCTTACACGTGAAGATATTGTTGATAATTTACTACCTAAAATAAAAAATCAAGGTATAAGAAAAATCTTTGAAAAACATTTAAAGAAAGAGCCATTTAAAGAAAAGCAAAAGAAATGTAAGGGGATAAAGAAGAATATGATTGAAAAAAGTATTAGCCATAAAGATTATTTAGATTGTTTGCAAACAAAGAAAAATCATTACAGAAAGATGAATGTCATTAGAAGTTACGAACATAATGTTTTTACGGAAGAAGTTAATAAAATTGCATTAAGTGCTAATGATGACAAGAGACATATATTAGAAGATGGGGTAAATACTTTAGCTTTAGGACATCATAGGATTCCGCAGTAAATATATTAGAAATATTTAACCTTTTTGTTGGTTAAATATTTATTTGTTGTTGTATCTTGCGGAATTGGATAAATGTTTAAAGCTAACTTTTTTAGCTTGTGATTTCACAGGTTGAGCATTTGTTTGAGTAACATTTGCTGAATTCATTTGATCGATTAGAATATTCTTTTGAAATCCCATTTTATATAATATTTAAAATTTTTCATATCAAAACCGTTTTCAATTTTTATTCTTTCATTCTCTTGACGTCTAAACGATTCTGTGGAGGCATTAGATGTCTGTACGTTTAGATGCTTAGAGTTTGAGAGGATGTGTGGGCTTGTTGGTTGGTTAGCGAAAATACAATTTTTTTTAAAAAAGTTGAAGTTAAGGGAGAACGTTTAAGAAAGGAGGTTGTTAGTTGACATTACAATTTTCTTACTTCTGCTTGGGGAGGAAGAAAATTTCATTTGCGTGGTGGGGATATGTGATGATGATGTGAGGATGTGTGGATTTGAGGAGTTGATGATGAGTGAGATTGTGTGTGGTTAGCGAAAATACAATTTTTTTAAAAAAAGTTGAAGTTAAGTAAAAATGTTTAAGAAAGGAGGTTTGTTGGTTGATATTACAATTTTCTTACTTTTGCTTTAGGGAGTAAGAAAATTTCATTTGCGTAAGATAATGATGATGATGATGATGTGCGGAGGGGGATATTTACAATTTTTAGAAATAATTTTGCAAATTATGTGGTTAAAAGTCAAAGATATTTTTTGTAAAAGAGATTTGGAAAAATGCGGCTAAAATTAAGCACAACGCTTTAGAACCGGCAATTATATTACTACTAACATCATTGTAAAGTATGGATAATTAACCGTGATCAAGGTGAACACAGACATGCTGTGTGAAAAGAGAGTTTAATGTATCCGCAAAAAGTATCGACCAATGTTAGCCTGCGTAGAGGAAACATTTAGCTATTTGTAAATTTTTTGCATGTCCAAGTACCATTCTGACTCATGATTCAGTTGTTCGTTTGATAAAATAGATTTTACGGATCCCTAATTATGTGACGACTTGCTTGGTATGATGCATCACGGAGATGCCTTAACACTTTACCCCACAATGACGCCTTTTGACGCCCCTGGGAAAGAAGCCTTTTGAAAACATTGTGGGAAAAGGAGAAAATGCTGGTAACCAGCATTTTCTCCTTTTCCCACAATGTTTTCTACCCTATCAAAGAAAAATTGCACCATTTGAGCCACATTGAAATTGTCGTCTGCAAATGCTTTCAATTTGGACAAGGCTAAAATTTTGTCGTCTGGTAAAGGGTTAACCCTTATCCTGCTGGATAAAAGAAATGAAAAATTCAAGCCGATAGCATAAGCCCAAAACTTTCCTGTTTCAAAGAGATTTTTGGAGGAAAAATATCTCCATATCGGACAGTGTAGATCAAAGATCAGACTGCACGTTCTGTGCAGTCTGATCTTAATCTACGCTGTCCGCAAAAGGTCAGTGAGTCGCGATAAGCAGCTTAAGGGTTAACCCTTTACCACACAATCCCGATTTCTAACGACTCTAAGAAAGAAAACTTTTTTTGAAAACATTGTTGGAAAAGGAATTGGTAGCCAGCAATTTCTCCTTTTTTTTCACATAGTTTTCTCCTTCCTAAAACTGATTTAAATTTTTGAGTCATATTTATTTTTTTCTCTGCAAATGCTTTAATTTTGGGAGGGTCAAAATTTTGTTGTTTGGTAAAGAGTTAACCCTTTCCCAAACAAGCCCTGGTTTTCACGTGTCTGCTGTACAAGTCTTTTGAAAACACTGTGGGAAAAGGAGATATTGCTCGTAACGGCAATTTCTCCTTTTCCCACAGTGTTTTCTACCCTTTTTGAGACCTTTCTGCCATTTTCATCAAATTTAAAATTGTCGTCTCCAAACTCTGAATTTGGACCAGTCCAAAATATGTCGTTTTCCAGAGCGCCGCTCATATCGTGCACATCGTGAAATCATTTCAGCAAAGTGAGATTACACCTCAAACCCCCCTTGCGACGAGTTTCTCCTGATGCAACATTTAGTTTTTTTTTTCTATTTTCCAATAATGGTCTGCTGCAAGGCGAAAGACTATCGGCTGCAGGAAGCAACCTGCTGGTTGACAGACGAGTTTGTTTGTAAGATGTTTTTGAACTCCTTACCAAACGACAAAATTTTAGACTGGTCCAAATTGAAAGCATTTGCAGACGACAAAATAAACGTGACTGAAAAAAAAAAATGTTTTTCTTGGGGGGGGGGGGGGGGGGGGGGAGTAGAAAACATTGTTGGAAAAGGAGAAAATGCTGGTTACCAGCATTTTCTCCTTTTCCCACAATGTTTTCAAAAGGCTTCTTTCTCAGGGTCGTTAAAATTAAGGATTGTGTGGTAAAGGGTTTACGCCGTGTTCAACATTTTTTCAGATATATCGCTGCGACCACTACACCTATCCATGCTTTCCTGGAGTATCTTTATCAGTGCTTCGCAAAAGGCAAGGCACTGGCTGCTTTCCGAAATAATTGTCGTCGAAACAATGATCATCGGTAAGAGAGTACGTGGAGGAATGGATAAAAGTACTAAAAGTAACTGTCGTGCTTTGTTGAATGTTTAATTTGAAATATGTCCAACAAATACGATAAAATAACAATTAAAGCATTGTATATGGAAACGTGGTGTACATATAATATATAAATCGAATGACTAGCGTAAAGAGGATTAAATAAGTAATAACCCGATTCAAAGAGATTCCTTGTAGAATATTTGACTGAGTATTCTGGAGGACTTCTAACCCAGAGCCTGCTGAATCTGAGCCGTGCTCTAAGAAAAGGTGGGGGGATTTAATGCATCTGCAAAAAGTATCGACCCATGTCAGCCTACGCAGTCCGCGCAGGCTGACATGGGTCGAAACTTTTTGCCATTGGTCAATCTTCTGCATGTGAAAGGATCAGTCTACCTCGTGATTCGGTCGGTTGTTGGACCAACTGGATGTTATAGGTCCATAATTATGTGATGACCTGCTCGGTATAATGCATTACGGAGATGTATTAAGCCCCTTTTTGCCAGAGCATGGCTCACTCATATTGTTGACTGTCACCAAAATAGATGTGGTTAACTCTTTAACAAACGGCAAAATTTTGGCCGTGTGCAAATAACAGAACGTGCAGTCTGATCTTGGATCTACATTGTCCGATAAGGACATATTTTTCCCTAAAAATAACTTCGAAATTGCAATATATGTTTTGGTTTTTTTTTTAACTCTAGGCTGGAAAGTTTCATTTAACTGATTGAGCAGGTTATATGTTAATGATGGGATTCGTCTTTGAAAGGGTTAGATATTGTGAGAAAAGGAGAAAACGCTAGTTACCAGTTTTTTTTTTTTTTTCTACTTTTCCCACAATGTTTACAACAGCCCTCTTCCTCACAGTCATTAAAGGTCCGAAAGCGACGATATTTAAACATTTCTGTGCATGAAATATAGGTACATTTCATTCATACTGTCTAAACTATGGCGATTATTGTTAGTCAGGCGATCAGTTAACCCTTTCCCAAACGACAAATTTTGGACTGGTCCAAATTGAAAGAGTTTGCAGACGACTATTTTAAATTTGATGAAAATGGCAGAAAGTTCTCAAAAAGGATAGAAAACACTATTGGAAAAGAAGAAATTGCTCGTTACGAGCAATTTCTCCTTTTCCCAGTGGTTTCAAAAGACTTGTACCGCAGACACGTGAAAACCAGGGCTTGTTTGGGAAAGGGTTAAAGCACAGTGTGTCAAAGTTTTAGTCACTTGCAGAACAAAAAAATATATGAGCCATGCTCTGTGAAAAGGGGGCTTAATGCATCTGCGAAAAGTATCGATTCGGGCCAGCCTGCGCAGTCCGCACAGGCTGACCTGGGCCGAAACTTTTTGCTATCGGTCAAATTTCTGTTTGTCAAAGGACCAGTCTACCCTATGGTTCAGCCGTTTGTCAGACAAGGTGGATTTCATAGATCATGTGACCTGGCCGTTACTATGCTTTACGGAGATGCATTAGGTCCCCATTTGCCAGAGCATGGTAGATATTATATTGCTAGACGTTATCAATATTTGATTGCAGCGTTACATTGCAAACGAATTCAAAATTTCTTGAGCAGTAAACTTATAAACTTTTTAATGTTAACATGTAGGACAATGAAATTTTGAGGTGAATTTACAAGACTAAAATTCTGAATTTTCTGAGAAAATTATTGGTTTGTTTTTTTTCTCACGCGATCAATTTTGTTCGGAATCTTATTTTCTTAAAAAAAAAAAAGGTAAGTGTCAATTTATATCTATACTGATAACGATGAAATAATGAACACTCTGAACAATAAATAAATAATACAAAAGGTCATATTCAGTTCGTAAAAAAGGATTGTAACCACACGCTTCACTGGCCAGACTTCAGCCTGCTTTTGTTATGTAGATCCACCGGAAGTGCAGAGCGTATTACTGCCAACATAATGTAATGCCGCAATCAAAAGTAGTCCTGAATCTGTATTCGTGGAATATCTTCTACAGACGACGAAATTTCAGGATTTGCAGACAACAGAGTAAATGCACATTGAATGATTGAATTATTTCTCTTAAAATCGAAGTTCTAAACATTGTGGAAAAAGAAGGAAACTGCTGGTTACCAGGCATTTTCTTCTTTTTCTATAATGTTTTCAGCGGCCTTCTGCCACAGGTTCGTAAAACAATTTGCATTGAGCAAGGGGTAAATTCGGTTTGTAGCTAGAGAATAGGAGTTCTAATGTCACCTAATTAAGTGACTTCTGCTATACCTCCCTTCACAAGCCTGAAAGTCAGGCACCTAGAACTTTTTTTGTAGGCCCTACTTTGATTTTTCCCTCAAAAGGTTTATTTCGTTCTGTTTGTGCATTTGACCATCTCACAGTGCAAAAGCCGCCATTACTTTTAAGACGCCACAATATTAGTTTTTCAACCGGAAATAAAGGACACATCACCGCTACAGAAAATGTACCTCCGCAAGGAAAACTAAATCAACAGTTCTACGTGCTTCATTAAAAAAAAATCAATAGTCATTAATCCTTAGAGTGCTAACCACAGTCTATGTTCCTTATATACAAACGATGTAAATTCAGATCAGACTTCACAGGACGTGCAGTCTTATTATAGATGTACATCGTAAGCTTTTCTTGTAACACATTTAGGCCAAAGCAACATTTGTTTTACAATATTTTGTTGTTCCTAACTGAAAGCGTCCATTTCACTAATTCAGCGCTCCAAGGGATATTTCTTCACCAGGTGATCCAGAGTTTTAACGCCCTGAGAATTGAATTGTTTGAAAACACCATGGGAACAGGAGAAAATGCTGGGAACCAACATTTTCTCCTTTCTTCCAAATGTTTTCTACCCTTTCAAAGACAAATTCCATCGATTGTGCCATAGTCTATTTTTTTGCATGCAAATTCTTTCTTTTTTTCTTTTATAATATTGCCCTTTGGTAATGGGTTAACTCTTTACCAAACGATAAAATTTTAGACATGTCGAAACTGAAAGCATTTACAAATTCAGTGTAGCTGAAATTATGGTAATTGTTTCTTAAAGTATAGAAAACCTTGTGGGAGAAGGAGAAAATGCTGGTTACCAGCATTTTCTCCTATTCCCACAAGTTTTTCAAAAGGCTATTTCCCCGGGATCGTTGAAACTCGGGACTGTGTGGTAAAGAGTTAATCATGTAACAAAATATCATACAAGATGAATGGGAAAAAGTATTTAAGTGATGACCTAAAAGCTTTAAACCTGTGACAATGGCAACATTGTTTATATTTTCTCATTAAGCAGTGCAATTTCCCACACGTTATTCGAAGTCACAAAGGAAAATAGCGCTTATGTAATCATTAGATTGGCGACGACGCGATAAGTAGTCCGACTGTGGGAACTGTCTATAGAAAAAATGTAAAGCAATGAGAGCCATTCTTCAGTTATCTCCCCTCATTCCTCTCTAGTACTACATTGGTCCTGATAAGGAGATTACGTGGATTTTATCCTTGATTTTCTTGCACCACACAAATATATTTTAGAGATAATATCTCGGCTAAATCGGGTTAGATTGTTTTACAAATCCATATATATACATTTCTCTGTTGATTGAGAAGATGATTTGCTTTAAATTTACATGGAGACTTTAAATATAATCATAAGTCAAATTATATTTATCGCAACATCCCAAAAAGAATCAAGGATAAAAACAAAGGAATACAGGTAAAAGGACCAATCTGTTATTTGGTTACCTTTAGTCTTTATCTGGCAAGGGAGATAATTTGAATTACAGGAATGGCCCTCATTAGATACCTCATCACTCGTACAGACATTCCATGAAACCTAGTTCAAGAGACACAAAGGAGAAACATCTTAATTTTCTACCAAACTGTTGGTATAACATTAAGAACCAATTTAAAGGTTTTGCATATGACAAATTAAAGGTGGCTCAAATGATGGACTTTGTTGTCCGATTTCAAAGGTTTTGCATATGACAAATTAAATGTGGCTCAAATGGTGGGCTTTGTCTTTGTTGAAGTAGAAAACATTGTTGGAAAAGGAGAAAATGCTGGTTCCCAGCATTTTCTCCTTTTCCGACAGTGTTTTCAAAAGGCTCCTTTAGCAGGGTCGTTAAAACGCGGGATTGTTTTGTAAACGATTAAATCGATTGAAATAGCTGTTTTATTTATCATAGTTATCATATAGATCGTGGAAATAGGAGCAATCAGCTAGATCAAGAAATTATTACTACTTTTTACCCATAGTTTTTTAACAGATGTCCATCACACTCTGATTCCATTGGCAGCATCAATGAATATCTTATTTCGTTTCCCTTCCCCCCTCTTTCAGCGCCAGTAAGTTTATGGCTGTAAATATTGCCTTGTTTTTTGTATGGGTAAATTATACTACTCCTCTTCAAAAGAAGATTCTTTCGGTAAAGCGAACAGTGTAGATCAATGGTCAGGCTGCACGTTTTGTGCATTCTGATCTTAAACTACGCCGTTCGCAAAGGCGGTTGATGTTGCCAATGGCGAACATTGGTTAAAGGCATAACCCTTTACTACACAATCTCATGTTTTAGGTATACCTTAAGACAGGGGGATTTTGAGAACATGGTGGAAAAAGAAGAAAATGCTGGTAACCAGCATTTTCTTCTAATATCATCATAGTTTCTATCCTTCAAAAGCCAAACCCATTCATTTGACAAATATATAGTTCTTCGTCTGCAAATGCTTTCAATCTTGACAAATTTTATCGTTTGGTATAGAGGTAAAAAAAGTAACCAGCATTTTCTTCTTATATCACCATGTTTTCTATCCTTCAAAAGCCAAATCCATTCATTTGACACACATAGAGTTCTTCGTCTGCAAATGCTTTCAATTTTGACAAATTTTATCGTTTGGTAAAGGCTTAAAAACAACGATGGAAACACTTCAGAGTATTACCAACTCCTTTTTAGTATTTGAACTGTTATTGCTTTTCTGTGAGTCTGTTTTGTCCGGGAATGGCGTCGGTCTTCGAACGGTCTTTTTCTGCCGACAATGAAAAGCTTGTTTCACCAAGGTTACACAGCGCCGACGGAAGCTTATGTTTAGAAAACTGTAGATAAGTGGATTGATCGCATTGTTAATAAAGTAGAAACGAGCAAAGAGCTTGCTAACTACTTGTTCAAAAAGCGTCTGTTGATCCTCAAGGTCTTTAATCACACTCCTACAGGTCATTACCACCAAGGCGGGGAGGTAACTAATGGCAAACGCTACGGTCACTGCAAACAGTATCACCGTGGTGCGACTAACACGAAATCTTTCAGCAATGCTCTGCAGTCTTGGTCTCATGGATAATCTAAACGAGGTGGAATTATCAGTGTCGTCATCACTAATGTCTGAACAATAGCGCAGTCGGACTCGTTTTGGTTTTATCTGCTCTTTCGGCTTTTGATATGTCATTGGAATTTCTTCCCTTTGGGGAGCCCTCATTCCGTCACCGATGACAAGATTCTTTCTGCGTTTTATTTCAATCCATATTCTGATGTAAAGACCAGAAAGGAGGATAACTGTCATAATAAATACCGAACTAAGGGAGTAATAGTAAACTTTAGAGAATGTCTTTTTCCGGTATTGCTCTTCTATGGAACAATCATGCCCCTCAACTACAATCCCATTGGCCGAAATTGGAGTCCGAGAGATTCCGAAGAGGATTAGTGCTGGAATGGAAATGAGGACTGCAGCGACACCTGCAGTGATGCACATTATTCTAATTTTATTAATTTCGATCATGGTGAGAGGCCTGCAGATTTTGAAGTATCTGTCTACAGCTATTTCGGTGAGTATTATGGCTGACCCATACACGACGACTGATTGGGAGTAACGACAGATCTTGCACACGGCTGAATTGTAAAACGTGAAGGAATTTCTGAGGTCGTATATTTCAGTTGGAATGCCTATAAGGCAAGCGAGGAGATCAAATATTGCCATAGCAACTATGAAATAGTTCGAGGATGTTTTGCGGAAACGTTTACAGTATACGAAGAGAACCAAAGCATTTCCGATTACACCGATGCACATGATGATAACCAGGAAGACAAAGACTGGGAAATATCGCAAGGCCTGTATGTCACTCATTTCCTGCAGTATGCGCTTTTCTTCGTCATATGACGGTGTTGTGGGCGGAGCTAATGTGGAATTTGTCTCAAACTCCGCCATTGTGTCTGGCGATTTCGTCTGAAAGCTGAAATAAAAAGAACATTTAATAAAATTGTATTTTCATTTTATTGAACCATGAAAACTAAGTCTTTGTATGAATTAAATGATGTTCAACCTTGTATAAGATCAATGCGAAATAAGAATACATGAACATGTATTTGATTGGCTGTCAAGCTCATCCCGTAATGTTTACCAGCCATTCCAAATACTGATATGATTCTTAATTTAAAGGCTAGACATGTGATTGGCTGAGACAGACCGTTTCAGTCAATCAGATGTCTAGTCTTGGATTTCAGAATTAGACTTGAGTCATGTTCTGGCAAAAGGGGGCTTAAGATTAGATTTGATATCATAAACAGTATCGAATCCAGCTGTCGACGGGACTGATAATATGAAAATTCCCTTTGGCAAAGTACTTCAGAGATCCAGCCTGCTACTTGTAAAACATTTAAACCTTTACAATTCCATGTATTAACGACCTCAAGAAAGACAGCTTTTTAAAAACATTTTGGGAAAAGGAGAAAATGCGGGTAATCAGCATTTCTCTCCTTTTCCCGAAACGTTTTTAACACACTGTAAGACAGATCTTATCTTATGAGCCACATTTAAGTTGTCGTCTTGCTTTGAATATGGGCTAGTCTAAAGCTGAGGTAAAGAATCGAAGAGTCTAGTAAAGAGTCGAAACTCGAAAGATATGAATGAGTGAGCTGTTGCAGTAATATAACCTAAATACTATAGAAGGCGCACTCGTCACAACTCGGCCGATTTCGTACCCACATCTAACCTCGTCTGTATCAAGGGGGATTCCATTTTGAAATACTGCCAGTCACATGATCTTAAACATGGCGGCATGTACAAATGTAAATCGATCAGCAATGGCAACACCAGCCACGGTTATAATCTACCTGTCGCTAAAATGCCTTCGGAGTTGATAGACCGAGTTAAAAATAAATGTACAAACTGTCCGTCAACGGAAATATTTTAAGAAAGATTCTGATAGAAAATTGTAACTAGCGTTTTCTTTTTCTAAGTGGAGTATTACGGTTTCCTGACGGTAAAGCGGTGTATTTCCGGCGAAGAAATGTACCGTGTAGGAGCATATTAAGCTACGTGATACAGTAGAGAGACTTGATCAACGGATCACCCGAGGTTTGCCGAGTGCAGAAGGCGGTGTAAAACTCATTTCAATCAAGTAAGCAACAAAATCCCAACACCGGATGACGCGGCTTTTCGTAGAATTTTGACTGATAGAGGATGTTTAGAACGGAAATCAGTCGTCATTATCATCATTGTCAAATCAATTGATCGGAAGATCGACAATTGAGATGGTAAATGGATCAAATACGCAGATCGTAAATAAACATCCTAGTTCCAAATATGGGACGCAGGAAGTAAAAGAAACAGAAAGCAAGGGAGACAATCAAGATCTTTTCCATGCTCCTGCTAAATAAGTCAAATGAAGCTTCCGAGCCGATAGTATAATTCAAAGATGTTTTTGGAAGCATATGTCTCCTTATCGGACAGTGTAGATTCAAGATCAGACCGCACGTTCTGTGCGGTCTGATCTTGATCTACACTGTCCGCAACAGGTCGTCGAGTCACGCCTAGCAGCCTAAGGGTTAAAAACAGAGGTACTGGATTATGAATGTTGAAACTCTATTGTGGTTCAATATGAATTAAAAATGAAAAGTAGTCTCGCCAGCAATTGCATTTTTCCAGATAACGCTTGAAAAACACTAATTTTTCTATAAGTACAAGAGAAGGATTACTTCGTATAATATTCATTTGCTAAGGTGTGATATAGCGCCACGGGCTGTCGACAAGCGGCAGCAACATATTATATTGTTTGTTTGTGAAAAAATATTTGCAACATCACCTATAGTAAGTTCGTCGGTTTTCCCGTCGGAGCCTTCCTTTCTCTGCAATTTTCTTTGTCTGACATGAGCGCCAGCTATTGGGTTTAAGTCCTGATCTGAATCACTACTTTTCCTACGCTTTTTCCTGTTCTTATTACCCATGCGCGGAATGCGTGTAAAACACGATACTTAACTTCAACAAAAGTTCAGATTTCTTCACAGATTCCCTCACATAATCCTCTATTTTTACACGATTTTCTAACCTTTTCTCCACATTTGAAATTTTCTGACCGTCATTTTTGTCAGTCACGTGATATAAATCATATATTTGAGTCAGAAATAGGCCAGCAAGCAGGTATGCAGGGGCCCGCAGAATAAACACATCCACAATTTTGACCAATGGCAAATTATTATTTTTTCATTCGAGAATATCAATACCAAGAAGTAGGTCAAAGGCAAGCTTATTCAGGTAGGCCGAGAATAGATGTCGTTCGCGAAAGGAATAAGCCGACATATGACATGATATTTACCGTTTATGGAACAAATTTGCATCTAACTGATTTAACTGGTTACCAAACGACAAAATTGTGGACTTGGCTTGGCCAAATTAAAAGCATTTGCAGACG
The DNA here is from genome assembly GCA_945859785.2 of Tridacna gigas. Classification (NCBI taxonomy): domain Eukaryota; kingdom Metazoa; phylum Mollusca; class Bivalvia; order Cardiida; family Cardiidae; genus Tridacna; species Tridacna gigas. Next base: position 48,733,072 of record OX244036.2, read on the forward strand.
ACAAATTTTAGATGACTGAAAGAGTAGAAATTGTCTCTGAAAGGGTTAAAAGGTTGTTTACGGAAATTTTCTCCATTTCCCACAATGTTTTCAAAAGCCTTATTCCTTAAGGTCGTTAAAACTCGGAATGGTGGGGTGAAAATTTCTCTCATAAATTATCCTCTCAAAGTTATGATGCTCAAATAAATGACGGTTGAAATAAACGAGAAAAAAAGTAATTATGCGGCAAAAGGGGAAACTGCTTATCACGAGTAATTTATCCCGTGGCTACAATTTTTTTTGATGAATGGTCTGCCGCAAGGCACGATGGCCGTACATGACGCTTATAAATCAAAACACTCGCCTGAAACGTTGGATGCGGCGAGAACCGACGAAGAAAGAGGAAAACTCATATCACAGCGACAGCTCACCTGGTCATGTATTTCCTGGCTTTCACTGGTATTAGGATAGGGATCTATTAAAGTGTCTTGCATAACTACACTCCCTAGTGCTTCGAGTGAGACTCGAACCCGGAGCCTGGGGCCTGCAGACAGAGACAGACAGACAGACAGACAGACAGGAAATGCAACAAAATGTCTGTTAAATACGAGTACATCATTGACAGATCGGTAGGAATCGTTCCATTAAATATTTCTCTCCTGTATTAATGAAAAATGGATAGAAATGATGTGGGCTCGGTCGCAGCATTGAAATGGATCGCGGTCGAAAGTGTCGCATTGCATGTTCGTTCAAACAAAAAGTTCAATAAAAACAGGTGTTAAATGGAGAAGTTTAACAAAACGCCCGGTGAATGGATTTGTTATTTAGAGTGCTTTTATGTAGATCAAATAACACCAACCACACCCTTCATCAAACGAAATAGATTTTTAAAAGCTCCTTTTACGGTTAACATTGTGGAAGAAGAGCAAGCTGTTTTTCTTTTATATATGAGCCACTCTCCGACAAAAGGGAGCTTAATGCATCTCCGTGCTGGATGATACCGAGAAAGTCGTCATGTTTTTACGGATTCATAAAATCCATTTTGTCGAACAACTATATAAATCATGAGGTAGACTGTCCTTTGACATATAGAAAATTGACAAACAGCGAAAAGTTTCGGCCCAGGTCAGCCTGCGAGGACTGCGCAGGCTGACCTGGGTCGATACTTCTCGCAGATGCATTAAGCCCCTTTTTCACCGAGCATGGCTCATATAAAATACACGTATAGTTCTACGTAAAAGTTTGATCTTGGACCCATTCCGTCCGCTTGTTCCGTCAAGCCTGCAATTTAAAAATCGTTTCTAATTTCAGTTGATTGTATTTTCATCCGTCGACAGAGCTTGAAAAATTTGTCGCTGAAACAGTAATACAGCCTGGTAATAATTATTTCATGTTTTGTTGTTACCTCATATCACATAAATGTAAATGTGCTGAGAGAATGAATAAAACTTGAAACTTGAGTAAAATTATTCGGATATCTAACATAATTAAGTGTTACGTACGTTTTTAAAACTTCCATTAAAATATCCATTCTTCCTTTTTTTTTTTAAATCAACACCTAGTAGCCGACCGTTCAAGGACTCGGATATCATACAGATAAACCTTTGTAGATTTGATCTCGCCGCTTTTATGCATCCCGATTTTTCTTTTATAATCGGGGATCGGTGTTAACCCTTATGGTGCAAAATCAACTAAATGCTTGATTTCAGTTTGGGAAAATAAAGAAAAAGAGAATGCCATTTCTACTGCGTTTCTTTTTTTTTTCCCCAAAATGTCCCCACAAAGCGGAAAATGTTGACCTAAGATCAGATTGTACGTTTTTTGGTATCTGATCATGATCCACTCTGTCTACACTAACATAAAAGCGGTGTCCAGCACTTCAAGGGTCAACCCTTTTTCACACAATCCCAAGTTTTGGCAGCCCAAATAAAGTAGGCTTTTGAAAACATTGTGGGAAAAGGAAAAAATGCTGATGACCAGCAATTTCTCCTATTCCCACAATGTTTTCTACCCTTTCAAAATCAAATTTTAAATTTTGAGTCACATCTATTTTGTTGTTTGCAACTGCATTCAATTTTGCACCAATCTAAGATTTTGTGGGAGAGAGTTAACTGAAATCAAGTGGCCGTGAGGCTCACCACCGAGTCTTTCGAGTCAGTACCGCCATGTACAACTTTTAGTTGACTTCTCCAGATTCTGAACATTGACAGATAAATTCCTGAGAATTTCGGTTCTTCAATTTCGATACTTAGTTAAAAATTGCATATGTAAAGAAAAGCAAAGGAGACGGACGAGCAAATTTTCCATCTGTCATGATAGTTTTCTTAGGGCGCAGAGGTTGTAAATTAGAGTCTGATTAGATGGAAGTGTTAATACACCACTTATACTCATCCACGAGCTATTTCTGCGTGGTTGTTAACATCCTTTTCGTTCATGAAATCAAAGTACCGATAGTTTGTTTTAACATGTCATTACTGTATGTCTTGTTTGGGGGGGGGGGGGGGGGGTGACACTGTCTTCAACAGTTTTTTCGGCGTTGGTGCATACGCTGACATTTGATCGACTTCCTGGAACTGATATACTCGAATGAATAAATTATAGTAATTTGACATCGGTAAAAAAGTGGAAATGTTTATACTGCTGGCGCACTTATTACACCAATATACAAGCGTTGCTACCGCTAGTCAATAACCAGAGGTGCTTATTCACTCCATAGAAAATGAATGCCACACTCGACGAATCTAAGTGGTCAAAACATTTTTAGCATCACGCCTTTATTTCAAAGCTGCTTATTCAAATTCCATTGACCAATCAGACTCTTTCAATATTTTCAGTGCGGTATTAAAATTTCCATCTTATGGTCGAAAGAGAAACACTTCCGCTTCCAAAGTTTCGACCTTTATTGCTCCCTTAATATCAATCCATATCTTCCGTTGTATGTACCAGATTGATGGTTAATTATTGCTGAACATGATAAAAGTAACGATTTTTTTCTTTTGAATTATGAAATAATGTGAAAATTATAGACAATTGACTCGGGATGGTATTTCAACACTTTGTCTTATATATATAAAGTAATAGAGTAACTTTGTCTTATAGATTTAAAGTAATGTAGTAACTTGTAACCAAGCGACGTAAAGACGATCCCGAGTTTTAATGACACTGAATGAGACATTTGAAAACATTGTGGGGGAAAAGGGCAAAATGCTGGTAACCACCATTTTCTCCTTTTTCTCACAATGCTGTCTATCCGTTCAAAGGCAAATTTCCTCATTGTAGCCATAATTTATTCGTCGTCTGCAAATCCTTTCAATTTGGACAGTTCGAAAATTTTGTCATTTGGTAAAGGAATAAAAACTGTAAAGATTAGTACGGTGACATCCACAAATATGTTGAATATACCTCCGATAATTGACAATTATTATCAATTGTTACAACAATAATTCTATATATATTTGTATGTTGTTTTTCCATTAACCCTTAGGCTGCTAAGTGTCTCAGTGTCCCTCTTCAGAAAGTGTAGATCAAGATCAGACTGCACAGAACATGCAGTCTGATCTTGGATCTACACTGTCGGATACGATGACGTTGTTTTCCCAGCAACAAGCGCTTTCTAATCGCAATGTTTCGGTATATACTATTGGCTGGAAATCTTCATTTTATTTATTTAGCAGTTTAATCATTTACCAAACAAGCCCTGGTTTTCACGACCCTGGAAAGGAGGGCTTTTGAAAACATTGTGGGGAAAGGAGAAAATGCTGGTAACCAGCATTTTCTCCTTTTCCCTCAATGTTTTCTACCCTATCAGACACAGAGATCATTATTTGAGCTACATTTAATTTGTCGTCTGCAAATGCTTTCAATTTGGTAGAGTCGAAAATTTTGTAGTTTGGTAAAAAGTTAAGCGTTAAGAAAATGTTCTGACTCAATGCCGCCTGCAGCTGACTATTTCCGTCTTGCAGAAGACCACTTTTGAAAACAGCGTGGAGAAAGAAGAACCTTCTCCTCCCGTGACAGTGTTTTTACCGGTATTCATGTGTTAAACATGACACTGTTAAAATTCACACTCACTGACAATATCTTTTTATTACTTAAAGAAGGCGTGACAAATGTTGCAGCCAATTTATTTCCGAGGAGCGATGATAATCATTGCGATAGGATTCATTTATCTCTCCCTCCACTGATTATTGTCTCGAGGATAGTTATGTGGGAAAGCAGTGTTTTCAAAAGTATTCTGCCACACAACGAAATAAGTTGTCGTTTGTTGGAAGCATAATTTGTTGATTAACCGTATACCACACAATCCCGAGTTTTAACTACCCTGATAAAAAAAGACTTTGGAAACATTGTTGAAAAAGAAGAAAATACTGGTAACCAGCATTTTCTCCTTTTTCGACAATGTTTTCTACCTTTTTAGACACAAATTCCATAACTTGAGCCACATTTTATTTGTCGTCTGCTAATGCTTTCAATTTTGAACGGTTCAAAATTTTGTCGTCTGGTAAAGAGTTCAGCACTTACAACGAGCTTCGAGTTCAGAGCGCAAGCTGGTGCAAGTTTTGTAATATTAGAACTTGTTGTTAAACACGCTCATCAGTTATAATCATGTTTACGTATTTCTAGCGATACCTGTACGATTGTGTATGATAATACATAAACACACAGTTTTTGATCGTAGAAAACAAGAAAAAGAGAACCACAGATTGCAGAGTTTTTCTCTTTGGGCTAAAGGGCAAGCAGTGCAGTTTAGTAAGCCTTAAGGCACCTTTCACAACTTTGCTTGCCTTTGCGGCCAGTGTAGATCAAGATCAGACTGCACTAAACGTACAGTCTGATCTTTGATCTGCACTGTCCGTTTTGCTTAGACATTCTGGACAAAATCAACCTTGAAATTGCAATTCTCTTGATTTTCTGGTTTATTTAGAACTATAAGGGTCACCTGTATTTGTTTGGGTTTAGGCTTTCACCGCCATCGGTATCATTTTTTTATTTATTCAGGTCAACGCCGCTTTTAACAGTATTTCAATTATATCGTGGCCACAAGTACACCTATCCGTGCTTTCCTGGAGTTTCTTTTACCAGTACTTCGCACAACATTCTTTCCAAGCCACTGGCTGCTTTTCCCTATAACCATCGTCGAAACATTCTTCAGCTGTGAAAGAGGAATAAATTCTGTCACAAATACTATCAAAAATCCTTGCAATGGTTTTTGCAGAGCCGGAGATCGAACCAGCGATCCCTGAGTTTTAAGATCTGTACGTGACCAACCGAGCTACCGGGCCAGGCCCAATCGGTGTCAAAAGCCAGAGTAGATGCAGTCTGATAGTTCATCTGCGCCTTGTTCATCGTTCATTTCTATAATAATTGGCGTGCAACACACGAAAAAGGGCCTTCGGACATTTGCGTAAAGTGTCGTCTCGGATTAGCCTGCGCAGTCCGCGCAGGCTAATCCGAGACGGCACTGTACGACTACATAGGGTTTTTCCATACAGTAGACTTTCGTGAAACAGAAAATCGCACAAAAACCGGAAGTGTCGTCTCGGATTAGTCACAGACAGCACAGACTGATCTGGGACGACACACTTTTACGCATATGTCCGAAGGCCCCTTTTCGTGTGTTGCACGCCAATTATAATGGAGCTGCACTCTGTAAAATAGGGCTTAATACATCTTCGTAATGTATTACATCAAGCATGTCAGTAACATTATTATGGATACATGAAATCCCGTTTGTCTAACAACTGACTTAATCATTGGGTAGAATGGTCTTTGGATCCAGGTCTGACAGCAAATGGTACAGCCAATCAGAAATTGCGTTGCTTTTTAAGACTGAAAATGGAATTTGGAATGGTTGGTGAATACGACCATCGGTCTGACCGTACATCATAAAAGTAACGATTATTCAATCATTGAATGAATGAATAAAATAGGACTTTTACCATCGAGAATCCATGGAAAGGAACAATATAAGCTTACGCTTCCGTTCCAATCCATTTTGTAGCATATTATATGTATATTTTGTGATTGTCATTATATTCTTGTATGTAAAATGTTACAAATAAAATATGTTTAAACTAAAGTAACGAATGTGGTGGGGACGAACAAGAGGAGGAACAAAAGTTGTACGGTCCTCAAGCACTGAAAAACCTGTTGCTAACTGGTGTATACCGACCGATATCATATCAGTGGTTAGAGCAGAGTGTGATATGAAGCACCCATTGATCAAAATAACTCTCAGTAATACAAACAGCCGTAATTCGACGTGCGAATGGTATCTATTTACAACGTGGTAGGCGGCGTAATGTAATTTTCATTGGATCGGCCTTAGGCACGTACCGATCCTTTACGGCATATTAATATTTAATTTTTACCAAAAGCACATAATCGTTCATTAATTAATAAAAAAAAAATGCAGAGTAGAATTTTGTGGCCTATGGATATTGTCTTACTAATAAAGCATCAGATGTTTAACTTAGACACCACTGACATGATTGAATTATGCATGGACAAGGCATTCAATAGGTTCACCAAGTAACGTATTAACGTAGTGCCGAATAAACCCAACGGACTTTTTCAGTCTAGAATAAGACCCAGATAATTGCAATTTCGTGGATGCCTTTTGTCTACAGTGTTTCAACAAAGCGGACAGTGTAGATCAAAGATCAGACTGCACGTTTTGTGCAGTCTGATCTTGATCTACAATGGCCGCAAAAGCAACTGTACTAATGAAAGGCGCTTTCAGGGTTAATAGGTGGAATGAAAACATGCCCATGTATTTGCTTGCATAACATTTTTTTTTTCCCATCACCTTCCCATTTCACATCTATTCTCGGAATTTTCGAGTCCATTGCAAAGATATTCGACCAGGAACTAATAGACAAATCTGACTCGTCAAAATTATTTTTAGCAGCACGCCCTTATTTCAAAGCTGGTATTCAAAATTCATTGACCAACCAGATTCGTTCAATATATTCACTGCGATATTAAAATTTCCATCTCACAGCGGGAAGAGGAAAAAAGAAAATGTCCAAATCCAAAATTTCGGCCTTAATTTCTCGCTTAGTATTTAGTCGTTTGTTCTATCCAGTGTATTAGATCGAAGATAAATTAACGTAGAACAGGATAAAATCAACAACCTATTACAACACGGTAAAGAAATATGTGAAAAATATTAACTAATGGTAGCGAGTCACGTACGGCAGCTATATTACAGTCGCGCACCTTGTCTTATCTATAATGTTATGGAAAGCGAAGTTTGTCAAAGTCCAAGTGCCCGTGATATAAACTGGTATCTCTTGTATATCTCTTAAAGGCCCAGCAGCGGCCAAAGGTAAACAATTAGGCTGTTTAAATGCATTTATATTTGAATTATTTTATTTAAAAGTAACGAAATTATTGTGAAAATGACAATCTCGATCAGTCAGCTATTCATTTTCTGGTGTATTGTACTTTCTGCGAAATACACCGGGGTTATTGTCTTATTGTGCGGTCGGTCCAAGTGTTAGTCGCTGTCAGGAAAATGAACTGTAAAACTATAGTAGGACGAAAAAGAAACGCCGGGTAACCTATTAAGATAGTTTTAAAGGATATAATGTAATATTACATTATTATATTCATTTTTTGTATAAAATTTCATCTGTATGGAACCAGTTGGTGAAGTTTCAATCGATTTTCTATGCTGTTTAAGCGAAAAATAACCCCCTTTTAACGATGACATTAATAATATAATATTACACTATATCCTTTAAAACTATCTTAATAGGTTACCCGGCGTTTCTTTTTCGTCCTAGTGTAGATAAAAAGTTGCCAAGTCACTCTATCATTTGTTTACTTTTTAAGTGGTTTTAGATTTCATTTTTCTCTACCAGCGACTAACACTTGGACCAACTGTACAATAACAGATTGTCATTTTCACAATAACTTGACTTCATTTGCCGTCTTCAATGGTTATAGAAGGGAAAAGTCTAAAATTATATCGTCTGGGTTAATCTGCCAAATGAATATTCACCAAACGACAAAATTTTAGACCAGTCCAAATTGAAAGTATTTGCAGACGACAACATGATTGTGACTAAGAAAATGAAATTTGTCCTGGGAAGGGTAAGAAACATTATGGGAAAAGGAGAAAATGCTGGTTACCAGCATTTTCTCCTTTTTCCACAATGTTTTCTAAAGAGATCTCTCTCAGGGTCGTTAAAAGTAGGGATTGTGTGGTAAAAGGTTAAACTAAAGATTTCCAGCCAACAGTGAAAACCCACACATTACTATTTAAAGATTTTGCGGAGAAATCGCACCTTATCGGACAATAGAGATCACGATCAGACTGTGCAGTCTTATCTTGATCTACACTATCCCCAAAAGCCTACACAGTCGCAGCCTAAGTGTTCAGATGTTAAAAAGGCCCTTAACCTTCAAACTGCTAAATAAATGAAATGAAAATTTGACTCAGTGATAAAAACCCAAATATCGCGGTTTCAAAGTTCATTTCGCTGCAAAGAAAATACCATATCGGACAGTGTAGATCAAAAATCAGACTGCGCGTTCTGTGCAGTCTGATCTTGATCTACATGGTCCGCAAAAGGTCAGTGAGTCGCGCTTAGCAGCTGAAGGACTAAAGTCAATCGATTGGGAGGTTTACGTTCTCTTTCATCCTACTGTAACGCTTGTTACATCTGATATGTCTCGATAAATCATATAAAACTTCCGATTCTCGTCAGTCTCAGAGAACGAAGGGGCATAAAGAATGTTGACGATGCATACATGCTATTATCTTTTTCCAGAGTATCTAAACATACGAGTAATGCTCTGTGAAAGAGAGGTTTAATGCATCTGCAAAAAGTATTATCCCAGGTCAGCCTGCGCAGTTCGCGCAGGCTGACTTGGGACAAAACATTTTGCCTTTGGTCAATTTCTGCTCACCCAAGGACCATTCTACGACATGATTCCGTTGGTTGTTAGACAAAGTGGATTTTATGGATCAATAATTATGTAATGACTGGTTATGTATAATGCATCACGGAGATGCATTAAACCCCCTTTTTCCAGAGCGTTGTTCATATTTTCCCCGCTAATGAGAATACAAGACTGCTACTCTCTAGTATATATACGGTACATTTGTCCATCAGTTGAACTCATTGACGCATTTTTTAATAAGGGGAATCTTCCTGATCTGGGTCGTAATTAGCGCTGAACCTTTTTCTTCATTACAAGTATATAAACTTTGTAAGACATTATAGCGCAACGCTACGTTTTATGCCATGTGTTTAGTCAGCAATGGCGTAAATGGAGCGGCTTTCCACAAGCAGCTGCTACTTTTTGCTAGGCATTTTTTATGTAACTAGAAAACACAATTTCTTTTCCTACAAATATCCTATTGTGTCGATTGTATTATTTATCTAAGATAAGAAAGAAACAGTACTCAAATTGTTGCCACGACGTTAATCGAAAAAAAAAAAGGCCTACTTGACAGTTGACCCAACCCAGTACACATGTCCATGCACCAATTTCATGTTCATTGCACAAAGTATAGAGCATCGACTACTAGTATTTCTAGATCGATCTCCAAATCCCATCGTTTGAGTAATTTTCAGTAAAGAATCAGTGCGCAAACTATTGCCCCAACATTTATCGCAAAACTACTTGAAAAGCGGTCTCAAACTAGTAAACCTTCGCCAGTTTTATGCGAGAACATAGCACGAAGAACAGGACATTGTCGGTTTCTATATCGATCTTCAAATCTCATCATTTGAGTGATTTTCATTGTAGAAACAGAACCGGAATTGTTGCTCCGACATTTATTGCAAAACTACTTGAAAGCAGTTTCGACCTCGTAAATTTGGGCCAATTTCACGACCACAGCACAAAGTATCTCTAGCATTGTCGATTTCTAGATCGATCTCTAAATCCCATCATTTGAGTGATTTTCAGTGTAGAAACAGTACTAAAATTGTTGTCCCGTTATTAATTACAAAACTACTTAAAGAGCGGTCTCAAACTGGTAAATTTGCGCCAGTTTCATGACCATAGCACAAAATACAGGACATTGTCGATTTCTAAAATCGATTTTCAAATTCCATCATTTGAGTGATTTTCAATGTAGAAACAGAAACAAAATTGTTGCCCCGATAGTTATTGCAAGACTTCTTGGAAAGCAGTCTCAAACTAGCAATTTGAGCCATTTTCATGACCATAGCACAAAGTACAGGCCTTGTCGATTTCTAGATCGGTCTTGAAATATGTCCCGTCATTTGAGTGATTTTTAGTACAGAAACAGTACCTGAATTGTTGCGGCGACATTTATTGCTAAAACGATTGAAATGCTGTCCATACCCAGTGTACATAGGCTAATTTCATGGCCATTGCACAAAATATAGAGCATTGTGGATTTCTGGATTGGTCTTCAATTTTTTTTTTTGGTCGAAAAAGTCGTTACTCTCTTACCCAGAGTTCGTCATCCTGGAAAAACAATTGGAACAGGCGGCTTGGAAAATGTATACATAAAATATGGATGAAACATACGAATCAAGATTTAAATCATGAAAACATTTGAAAACATTGTGACAAAGGGAGAAATCGCTCGTTCCGAGCAATTTCTCCTGTTGTCACAAGGTCCATATTCACCTACCATTCTTAAGAACGTTCTTAGTCTTATTGTCCATAATTTTTTAAATCTGAGAGTAAATTTGGTTTTACCGCGGCCAATCAGAGGCTGTGTTACTTTCAAATTTGGAAAATCATGGAGATTAAGACTAAAAAGGTTCTTAAGAATGGTTGGTGAATACGGACCAAGGTTTTCAAAAGTGGTCTGCTGTAAGACCAAAAGGTATTCATCCGCAGGTGGTTATGTGTGAAGGGTCAATTGACCGAAGATGTTAATTTAGAGGCAATCCTGCACTTGATTCACACGACCACTTGTTTTAGCTACTCAAACACTCATTCATAAATAGTTGAGTAGTATTTTTTATGCTCTTGAGTTTGTGAGACATCAAAAGCCTTCGTATCTCTTTACTTCATGCGTTAATCTCTAGATACCGAATCAAGTTAAAAGACCGCATCAGACAATGTTTGATAATCCACCCACGCAATTAAAACTAACACAGCTTTGACGTGTGACCTGGTATCATTTTTCTTAACATGTAGACCAATGATTAAACATCAGAAATCTGCAGGCTGATCTTGATGTATTCTTTTTGTAAAGCACACAAGCTTGTAAAGGCTATGATGAAGCATATGGTTATGTTGGCTTCCAAAATTACGTCATTAAACAAAGGCTTCAAAAACGACGTCTTCGAAGCACATCGTTGCTTCATCAGAGATGCTATTAACGCGCCTTCAAAACCGTTACTGAGACCAGTATGTTATACATTACGGGCAAAGTCTTATGAAAAACATATATATCGCTGGAATAAATCTGGTCAAGGGATAAAAATCTGACCCTCAAAAAATAAAGGACCGACTTCATTTTAACCCTTATCCTGCTAAAAAAAAAAGAAATGAAACTTTCAAACCAACAGTATATACCAGATTCCCCTATTTCAAAGGTATTTGTGGAGGAAAGATATCTCCTTATCGGACAGCGTAGATCCAAGATCAGACTGCACGTTCCGTGCAGTCTGATCTTGATCTACGCTGTCCGCAAAAGGTCAGTGAGTCGCGCTTAGCAGCCTAAGGGTTAAAAAAAAAAAGCTTGTATATAGTCACGTTCAAAGGAGTGGTAATGGTATCGTACTGAAGTCATTCACAGAGTTCTTTGCCCTTGTTTTAGTCAAGGGTCTCCCGAATGCTTTAACTCAGACGAAAAAAAAAACAATTAGATTCGTCTATATTGTCAAATCAGCTGCAGACGATTAATTCAATGTTGCTGAAATCAATGGCTTTGATCGTGAAGATGTAGAAAACATTGTGGGAAAAGGAGGAAATGCTGATCACCAGCATTTTTTTTTTTCATTTTTCCATCATTTTTTTTTTTCAAAGGCTTTCTTACTTAAGGTTGTAAAACACGGGATAGTTTAGTAAAGGGTGAACAGTTTGCGATAAATTCGCTTTTTCACGATGTCTTACAGTACAGTGTCACTGCAATGAAAGATAATTGTAGAGCTAGTTACTAGAATGCTTCAGGTTACAAATGAGGTGTATCAGATTTAAGATAAAACTGCTCGTTCTGTGCAATCTGATCTTGATCTCTGTTGTTCACAAAAGTAATTGAAATCGCCATACAAGTCGGCCTCCAAAAAATGAATCATACGTGCGTATTATTATATATTGAGACAAGCTCTGTATAAAGGGGGATTAATGCATCTGCGAAAAATATCGACCCAGGCCAGCCTGCGCAATCCGCGCAGGCTGACCTGGGCCGAAACTTTTCGCCATTTGTCAATTTTCTGTATGTCAAAGGACCAGTCTACCTTATGATACAGTCGGCTGTTGGACAAAAAAGGTTTTTTTACGGATCCATAATCATATGATGACTTGCTTGGTATCCGTGCATCACCGAGATGCACTAGCCCACTGGTCCCCTTTTGCCAGGGCATGGCTCATATACAGACGGAGAAATAGAGAAAAAGAGACAGAGAAAAGGCGAAACTAAGTCGGACTATGACGCAGGTTCAATAAGTTATTTGACGTTATGATGTACCGAACACAAATATTGAACCCGTCTTCGGTACAGATAACAATCATAGTCTATTAATCCACGCAGATGATTTTGAGGCAAATCTTCTCTTCCTATTAATTGATACACAGATGAATTGCTGATAAGTACTGGGTTTCTCATTTAAGTCATGTTGGAACGAATGATATTCATGTTTCAGCCACGGCGTGTGATAAAGTGAACTTAGTGTTTCGGACAAAGTATTTCACTTTACCTAATTTAATCTGCCATACACATGAATGAATGAATTTTTCGGAGCGTGTAGATCAAGATCATAATGAACAAGCATGCATTCTGATACTGGTATCCACTCTCCGCTTCATTTTTTAATGTTTTAATTCTCATAAGTCTCTATTCAGTGCCAGCTAAACAAGATTTGTCTGTGTTACAGTCTTTTTTTTTTTGTAGATTATTATTATCATCATTTTTTAAACACTGATAAATACTTCAAAATATATTTAGAAATACCTTAAGAGGCTGCGACTCCGACACAGGAAATTCTTAAACTTCTATTTCTTACTTGTCTTTTAGGGTTCGCAAAAGACTGTCTTACTAAATTTAGCGGGAAAAACAACGTTTTTGAAGTTTGTTTTCTTTACAAAAATGTGAATAACTGCCTGTAACTAATAATCATGGGCTACAAAACATTATCAGGAAAAAAAAAAAGGGAAGAAAATTTCCTTTACCCTTTCACAGAACTTCCGCTTATTGGTACCAATTTCGACATTGTCGTCTGCAGATGCTTTTAATTAGGAAGAGCCTAAAATTTGCCTGTTCAAGCTTGAAATATGGGTGAACATTAACAATTAGCCTGCTTAAGGCAATATTTTTCGTACTTTATGTTTTCAGGAAACATGTTTAATTCGTTTTCTTAATTCTATTTAATCATGTATAATTATAGAAAACTTAGGTAAACGTAGAGTGCATCAAAATATAACCTTTTACCAAACGTCATACTTTTAGACCATATCAACAATATATACAAACAACAAATCAAATGCGGCTAAAGTGATTGTTTTTGTCTTTGGAAGGGTAGAATTTTTTTTTATTCCTATGTTTTTGTCTTTGGAAGGGTAGAATTTTTTTTTTATTCCTAAGGGTCACTTCCCTCTTTACCAAGGATAAAATGTTAGACTAGTCCAAATAGAGACAAATTAAATGTGCACAGAGGACTGGGCCGTTATTAGAAAGAAAAGAAAAAACTGTGGGAAAAGGAGAACCAGCTTTTTTTTCTCTTTTTCCCACAATGTTTTCGAAATCATTTTTCGTCAAGGTCGTTAAAACTCGGGGATTGTGTGGTAAAAGGTAAGAGTTAAAATATTGTAGTGCTCTTTCGACTTCCGGTACTTTCAGTCCTTTGATTACGGACTCATTTAATGGTGCCCCCAATGTACCTGAACACATTGTCAATAAACAAACCCCTTCAAATAATTATTTGTTAACTATATTGATACTGTTTTGTTTTGTTGTGTTCGCGCGTGTATGCCTGCGTGCGTGTGTGCTTTGTTTCTCTTTGGATCTTTCTATTTACATTCTTTTGGCCACTGTGGGGAAAAAAGATCATTGAATTATCTACATTTTTTTAGTCAAGACAAACCCATTTCGTTCCTCTGTTATATCAAATAAGTGTACATGTACTTGTCTCCGAAAACCTAAGAGAAGTTTTAGATCAGTCTCCATGTCCTTTCAGTCTCATCTGTTCTCTTCGATACCCAATTAACCCTTTTACTGCACAATGCCGACTTTTGACGATCCTGAGAAAGAAGGCATTTCAAAACATCGTGGGAAAAAGAGAAAATGCTGGTAACCAGCAATTTCTCTTTTTCCCACAATGTTTTCTACCCCATGAAAGACAAATTTTATTTGTCGTCTGCAAATGCTTTCAATTTGGACAAGGCTAAAGTTTTGTCGTCTGGTAAAGAGTTTAATGTCGTAGCTGTTCTGTTATATGTGCCACGCTCTGGCAAAAAGGGGTTCTATGCATCACCGTGATGTATTATACCAATAAAGCCTCCACATAATCATGGATCCATGATGGCTACTCTTTTTAAACAGCCGACATAATCATGAAATCGATTGGTACTTGGACATACAAAAAATTGACCAGAAACTAGCGAAAAGTTTCGGCCCAGGTCAGCCTGCGCGGACTGCGCAGGCTGACCTGGGTCGATACTTTTCGCAGATGCATTAAGCCCCTTTTCACAGAGCATGGCTCATATCAATTTAAATGATATATACATAGAAGGTGATATCATAGGCTGTCACAGAGATATATGCTGGAAAGAATATTGGTATTACAGAGGGATATGGGTGTTACCGTTAAAAGAGAAGTGGAGAGTGCGGACCAAGATCAGAATGTACGAATTTACAGGCTGATCTTGTTGTACACTTTCCGCAAAATTACACTTTTGACTTCATATTGTGGGATGAGCGTTGAAATGAACAGGCAGATAAAAAAAGAATATTGGTATTAAAGAAGGGGAGAGGAAATATGCCTGTAAGCATTGAAACTTGAAGAAATGGAGAGTGCAGACCAATATCAGACTGCACGTATGTGCAGAATGATCTTGATCTACACTTTCCGGAAAATTATATTTCGGACTTCTTTGTTTCAGGATGAAAGCTGAAATTAACAAGCAGGTCGATAGCTGAACAACAGTTGTCAGTACCATTTACTATTTGATTCAGCATGTTACCATAGAAACTTGTAGCTACGCAGAAATTGTAGATCCAAGATCAGACCTCACGTCACCAGCAAAGGAGAGCAGTAGAACCGGTTTTGGACAGGGTGTATCCATGATCAGAACGCACAGGGTGTTATTGCAACGACATATATGTTCTTAGGAAAATGTAGCTCCAAGATCGGGTTGCATAAATATGCTAAAACCAAAGTTACTTAGATTCTGCTTGGCGACTCGTGTAAGTCAGAAAATGCAGTCAGCTCTTAGATCGACATTTTCCCTTTTTAGACTAGCGAAGCTAGTCTATAGGCATCAAGATTGACCTATAGTCAAAGTAAACAAAAAACCCCACAGTTGCCAAATACTGCCTCACAGAAAGTACTTCTTTCTGTTAGAAATCCTAATTCTGATATATATGACTATTTTGACAAAAACCACTCCAATTTGAACATGTCGTCTTACAAAGTAATAAACTGAACAAGATGTCATTTATAAGGTTCAAGATCTTTGCTTATATGTAGATTAAGTGACCTATGCAGAGCAGAGAATCACTTAGTCCTACACCACACTAACATTATGAATGAATGTACTAACAGATACACATCTAACTTGTAGCAAATCCCAGCTATATTAACCCTTACTGGACAGGGAGCCCTTGTCATTCCTCCGGTCATTACATGTATTTGATCATCGTGTACAGTTAAACTGTTATGTTAAAGTGTTTTTTTACGTCTTGAATATTAACTTTTACCAAACAATCCCAAGTTCAAACAACACTGGGGAAGAATCCCTTTGAAAACATTGCGAGAAAAGGAGAAAATGCTGGTAACCATCATTTTCTCCTTTTTCCAGTTAGTTTACTGCCCTCTTGGAATCAGGTTTCATCAGTTCAGCCACATTTAATTTATGGTCTGCAACAGCTTTGAATTTGGACGAGTGTAAATTTTTTCTTTCTGTAAAGAGAGTTATATAGTTAACTACATCTTGTGCCATTGGATATTGACTAATTGATTGCATGGTGTTTAATGCTGTTTTCAAAATTATTTAATTGATAGTGCGGCGGCCAGAGCACTTATCCATGCTTTCCTGGATTTTTTTTACCAATACTACTGTGACTCAATGACCTTTTGCGGACAGTATGGATTAGGATCTGACTGCACAGAGCGTGCAGTCTGATGTTGGATCTACACTGTCTGATAACAGGATATATTTTCTCCAAAATGTAACTTTGAAATAGCAATATTCAGGTGTTTACTATCAGCTTGAAAGTTTCATTTAACATATTTAAGCAGGTAAAGGGTTAAACTTAAACTGGGTTATAGTTAACCAACAGCACACATAGCCCCAGCAGCTTAGTAGTTAGCGTACAGGACTTGAGAACGGGAGGTAGCTGGTTCAATCCCAGACTTGGCAAATTTCTTTCTGAAGATTGATAGTAGCCATTGCGACAGGATTCATTTCTCTCTCACATTTCAACGATGGTTATGTAGGAAAGCAGCCAGTGGTTTGGAAAGAATATTGCGCTGAGTACTGGTAAAAGAAACTCCGGGAAAACATGGATATGTGCACTTGCCGCCGCTACATAAGTGGTATAATGTTGAAAACAGGGTTAAACACCATACAAACAATTAACCAATCAAATTCGCTAGTCTGTCAGTACTTTCAGTACTTTGATTATTTGGCTATTCAGACATTTATGAAAATCATTATACTTCACTCTGTATCTAAATTGAACAGCCTCGTGTCATTTAAATCGTTACTTCCTAAAACAAACAAAATAAGGACAATTAACTTGAAACGATTTTTTTTATAAATGAATGCAAGCTGAAACATTGTGACAAAAGGATAAATTGCTCGTTTCGAGCAATTTCTCCTTTTGCCACAATGTTAACATTGTGATTTTCTGCAAAACTTGAGTTAACCCTTTACCGTACAATGCCGCCTTTTGACGCCCCTGGGAAATAAGCCTTTTGGAAACATTGTGGGAAAAGGAGAAAATGCTGGTAACCAGCATTTTCTCCTTTTCCCACAATGTTTTCTACCCTATCTGAGAAAAGTTGCACCATTTGAGCAACATTGAAATTGTCGTCTGCATATGCTTTCAATTTGGACAAGGCTAAAATTTTGTCGTCTGGTAACGGGTTAATGATATAAAAAGATGGTGCAAAGCGTTATAATGAAATATAACGTAAACGACAGACAATTATTCCTCCTACATACGGGTATAAGGGCCTCGTTAACGGTAATCAATTTGTCCTCATTAACGTGCTTAAACTGGCCCGCATCTCTGTCGTTTAGACATTTGCAATATAGCCGTACATGTATCTCTTAGCATGTTGGGGTTTAACCCTTTCCCAAACGACAAAGCATTTGGACTGGTCCAAATTGAAAGAGTTTGCAGACGACAATTCTAAATTTGATGAAAATGGCAGAAAGTTCTCAAAAAGGGTAGAAAACACGGTGGGAAAAGGAGAAATTGCTCGTTACGAGCAATTTCTCCTTTTCCCACAGTGTTTTCAAAAGACTTGTACTGCAGACACGAGTAGTAAAGGAGGGTAGACCTCGGACTCTGGAAGTTGTCCCATCTGTCATGCAAATTTCGGTTGCTGTCATTAGACGAGGAAAAAAAAAAAGACAGTCCAAGCTCCAAAAACAGTCCTTTTCAGGACTAACCAAACCTTAGAAAATCTATCTTTTAACAATTGTCAATTTCGCAGATGTGTTGTTGTACTTTTTTGCAGAGAGAAAAAAACTTATTGGCGATAGAAAAACTTTTTAGTGATAGAAAAATTTTTACGATTAAAAATCTTGCAGAGAAAAAATTTTTCAAAAAAAATCTTACAGAGAAAAAATTTAGCAATAGAAAATTTTTACGCTTAAAATTTTTTTATCATAGAAAAAAATTCGGATAAAATTTTTACAATTCAAAAAAGTTCTGCCGATAAAAATAGGGACGAATAAAACTAGGGACGAATAAATCTAAGGTCGGGTAAGTCTAGACGAACTGATTTTCCGGAAAATGCCGGAAAAAAATCCACACTCAGATCATATAGTCAGGCAGCGTCTAAAGATCATACTGCTAGGAGTCGAAGAAAAGACTAAGTCAAACGGTGATAGAGAAAGATTGAGACGAATAAAGACGGAAAAAAGACTAAGTCCAACGATACTCTTTGCCTGAACCAGCGTAAGTAGGGGAATATAGTCCATATCGTGGAAAAAAGACTAAGTCCAATGGTGATAGAGAAAGATCGAGGGGAACAAAGTCGGAAAAAAGACTAAGTCCAACGATAGTCTCTGCCTGAACCAGTCTGAGCTATCTACCTGAGCCAAACTGTTTACATTAGCCGGAACTACTTTTAATCAATTTGTGAAAAAAGACTAAGTCCTACGAGGACCTCTGGCTGAACCATCCTGTGGTGTGATTCACCACCAATTTGAATTTTGACGGGAAAACGTCTCGACCAATCAAAACGCTTGTTTACATCAGCCGGAACTACTTTTTTAATCAAATTGTGGAAAAAAGACTAAGTCAGACGGTAATAGAGAGAGAAAGAACAACTCTCCAAAAAAGACTAAGTCCAACGAGGGTCTCTGCCTGAACTACCTGCCGGAACTACTTTTATCCAAGTAGCGGACTATTTATTATTGTATTTCTACGCGCGAAAGCCGAATTACCTCCAAATCACCGGTGATGCGGCCTCCGAGTCCCTAGTCTAACCGCCATGGCGGTTAGACTAAGGACCCGGGAGGGTAGACTGGGGACTCAGGGAGGGTAGACCTCGGACCGAGTCCGAGGTCTACCCTCCTTTACTACTGACACGTGAAAACCAGGGCTTGTTCGGGAAAGGGTTAAAATGGCAAATATTGTTTTCAGAGAGAGAGAGAGGCTCATAATTCGAGTAACAAGAGTAACAAGTAAAAATTGTGTCAACCACGTCGACGGCGGTAATAATAATAATAATAATAATAATATCATGATCATCATCGTCATCATCGTCATCATATTGTGGATGTAATCTTGAGAAAAGATTCCAAATTCCAACCCATCTCATATCATTCACGCCAGAAAATCAAACCCAGTAAAAACACAGGGGTTGCAACACTATTTTTACAATGTATATTATAATTCTGCACTGTGAATACATATGCTTGATTGATTGAATGGTGTTTTACGCCGCTTTCAACATTATTTCAGTCATATCACGTCGACAGCTAACATATTTATGTATTTCCTGGGAATATATTTGCACCTCGAAACAACGTTTGTTTTCCGTCTTACAAAAAGACCAATTTTGAAAACATTGTGGCAAAAAGGAAACTTTACTCCTATCGTGTATTTTTTCCTTTGGACACAATGTTTTTCATGTAGCATTTACATTCGAGCCATGCTCTGTGAAAAGGGGGCTTAATGCATCTACGAAAAGTATCGACCCAGGTCAGCCTGCACAGTCCGCGCAGGCTGTCCTGGACCGAATCTTTTCCTTACTGGTCAATTTTCTGTATGCCAAAGGACCACTCTTCCTCATGATTCATTCGGTTATTGAAAAAAAAAAAAAAAAATTGGATCCATAATTATGTGATGGCTTTATTGGTATCGTGCATTACAGAAATGCATTAAACCCCCTTTTGCCAGATGAATGAAGCCTTGACACATGATGACAGTCCCTAATTGTTCAAGGATTTTTGAATCAGCGTGGTCTACTGCAATTTTTTTCTATCGTAGGTTAACACGAATTAACCCTTATGATGCTGAACGGGATTCGAGGGCCTTTTGCGGACAGTGTAGATCAAGATCAGACTGCACAGAACGTGCAGTCTGATCTTGGATCTACACTGTCCGACAAGAGGATATATTTTCCCCCAAAATACATTTGAAATAACTAAATTTGGGTATTTTACTATTGGCTTGAAAGTTTTATTTCATTTATTTAGCAGGTTAAGGGTTTAATATTAGATATATTTCCCCATGGACGTTCTATCAATTGTCGCGATTAAATGAAAAAAAAAAAATCCGTTAAAGCGATGCAGCTAGCTTTAGCTTCTTTAGCGGACAGTGTAGATCAAGATCTTGGATCCATAATGTCCCCAACTGCATAACATATTCTGGCCAAAACAAACTTGAAATAACGATATTTAGGATTTTTTCCCTAATTGGAAAGGTCCACTTTATCAAAACAACGCTGTAATGGTTAACAACTGTTGTCATAAATGAAGCGCGGGTTTTATGGGCAATTTTACCTGCGTTGTCAATCTGCTTGTATTGTGTTCCGCATTTGTTTCTGTGTTGTGTAATTCTCATAAACGATACTATTGACTTAACCCTTTATCACACACAATCCCGGATTTTGAAGACCGCAGAGAATAAATCTTTTGAAAACATTGTTGGAAACGGAGAAAATGGTGGTAACCAGCATTTTCTCCTTTTCCCTCATTGTTTTCTACCCTTCCAAAACCAATTTTTATTTTTTTAGTCATATCTATTTTGTTGTTTGCAAATACTTTGAATTTTGGATACGTCAAAAAAATTGCTGTGTGGTAAAGGGTTAAACAAATACAGTTTTTTTCTGCGTAGCTGAATGCGCTGGCGTTTGACCTAATTCTTGGTACTGACAAAGAATGAATAGAGGGTTATTTGCGATTGGTAAAAAATATGAACATGTTTACTTGGCGGGCCCCTGCTGGCATATTTTCTCGCACATTTATGAAACCACTATTTACAATCGCTAACGCTAAAAATTAATACCCCGAGTCCTTGATTCATACCAGAGCAAATTAATGTAACAGAGAATGATCCTTTTTTGCTCTATTTGGAAATTCTATATTTCATATGCGTTTCCCAATAACCTAATCAGTACTTATTTTCAACAAAATGAAAAACGGTGAGGAAAAAGATGCAATTTCTCGCAAAATTAATTTTCATTATTATTACTTCATATTGAGCCACAGGTGAGTTTCAATATTCATATTCCAGTATCTCTCACGCCTTCTATCTTTTTTAAAGATAGTTCTTGTTAACCAGTATGAACAAAGTGGAGATACATAACAGAAAGAGGTGGAGCAACTATATTCATAGCGATGAACCCTTTACCGGTCCACTCCGTGTTCTAACTCTTTACCTGGAAAATCCTTGTACCAAGCATTTCCTCCTTTTCCAATAGTTATCTCTACTATTTCTTTAAATACATGTAGTACGATAGTTCGACAGCTGATAGGCTGACATGGGCCGAAACTTTTCGCCATCTTTAAATTTTCTGCATGCTAAGGGATAGTTCTACCCCATGATTCAGTCGATTGTTTGACAAAATGGATTTTATGGATCCATAATTAGGTGATGTCTTGCTTGGAATAATGCAGTATGGAGTTAACCCTTTCCCAAACAAGCCCTGGTTTTCACGTGTCTGCAGTACAAGTCTTTTGAAAACACAGTGGGAAAAGGAGAAATTGCTCGTAACGAGCAATTTCTCCTTTTCCCACAGTGTCTTCTACCCTTTTTGATAACTTTCAGTCATTTTCATCAAATTTGAAATTGTCGTCTGCAAACTCTTTCAATTTGGACCAGTCCAAAATTTGTCGTTTGGGTAAGGGTTAAATAGTACGATAGTTCGATAGCTGATAGGCTGACATGGGCCGAAACTTTTCGCCATCTTTAAATTTTCTGCATGCTAAGGGATAGTTCTACCCCATGATTCAGTCGGTTGTTTGACAAAATGGATTTTATGGATCCATAATTAGATGATGTCTTGCTTGGAATAATGAATTATGGAGATGCATTAAGCCCCCTTTTCACAGAGCATGACTCAAATTGTTTTCAATTAGAAATTACAGCTTTTCGCTCTGTACATTTTCATACAATTTAACACCTACGCTGCTAAGTGCGACTATTGAGGATAGTCACGGTAGATCAAGATCAGTCTGAACAGAATATACAGTCTGATCTTAAATCTACACTGTCCGATAAGGAGATATTTTCCCCCCAAAACAACTTTGACATTACAATATTTACTGGCATTGATCTGGATTTATATAAAACCGAAACTACTGACAAAGCAACAGGGAGTATTGAGCAAGATCAGCCTGCACGTATGTGTAGGCTGATCTTGCTCAGCACTATCCACAAAATGCATTTGTGGTCGCGAACGGCATGTTAAAGGTTAAATATTTGCGAATAAAAAAAGATAAACGTGGCACAAATGGTGAGATTTGAATCAAAGCATAACCCTTTACCAAACAAGCCCTGGTTTTCACGTGTCTGCAGTACAAGTCTTTTGAAAACACTGTGGGGAAAGGAGAAATTGCTCGTAACGAGCAATTTCTCCTTTTCCCACAGAGTTTTCTACCCTTTTGGATAACTTTCTGACATTTTCATCAAATTTGAAATTGTCGTCTGCAAACTCTTTCAATTTGGACCAGTCCAGAATTTGTCGTTTGGGAAAGGGTTCATTTGAGCAGAATATTACAATAATAATGATAATAATCATATGAGCCGTGCTCCGTGAAAATGGGGCTTAATGCATCTGCGAAAAGTATGCAGAGCTCCAGATAAGACGACTACAATTCCTTCGGTCGTCAGCTGGAATAAGTAATCAGTGTGACATATTTTCCATCTGTCGCAGAAACCTCTGATCGAAACCAAACTATTGGACAAGTAAATAACTGTCAAAACTGATCCCTACCAGGAAATGAATACACTTCCTGGACTTGTGTCTATATTACCTTCCGAACTAATCACTTCCGTATCCATTTAGACTGATCATTTTGAAACAGCAGGTTACAGGGCGCGAGCCCTAGTCCCGCCAAGGGTAACTTATTACTGTTGAAGGTGATTTCATTTCTGTCGAAAACTATTACAAGTTACACAGATGAAAAACATTTGCAGGCATGGATTTTATGCAATAGTTTTGAAAACAGTGTGCGGAAAGGAACAATTGCTGGTTAAAAGTACTTGCTTCCTTTCGCAAAATTATCTCCGAATATATCGAATGTAAAGTCCTGTTGGGACAAGTGTGATTTATATCTCTCTACAAAAATAAATGAGCAATGCTCTGTGAAAAGTATTCTGGCCAAAACAACGTAGTGTAGATCTGCAAAATGTATCGATTCATGTCAGCCTGCGCAGTCCGCGCAGGCTGACCTGGGTTGAAACTTTTTGCTATGGGTCAATTTTCTGCAGGTCAATGGACCATTGTATCTCTGTTGTTAGACAAAATGGATTTTATGGATCCATAATTAGTATAATGACTTGCTTAACCCTTTCCCAAACGACAAACTTTAGACTGGTCCAAATTGAAAGAGTTCGCAGACGACAATTTTAAATTTGATGAAAATGGCAGAAATGTGAATCAAAAATTGAAATTGGTTTTTGGAATATGAGAAAACATTGTGGGTAAGGGAGAAAATGCTGGTTACCAGCATTTTCTCCTTTTCCCACAATGTTTTCAAAAGGCTTCTTCCTCAGGGTCGTTAAAAGTCGGGACTGTGTGGTAAAGGGTTAAATACCATTCAAGGGAAAATAACGAGTACTTTTTTTAGATCGTTTAGAATCAAGCAGCGGATGTTGATGATCCAGATCGAACAGCACGCCTTGAATAGTCTGATCTTGATTTGTATCGTTCCCAAAAGCTAAAATTGTCTTGAGCACAAAAAGGATAATCATGTCGATCTGAAAACAATGATATTGGTCTTTCGCGATTCTAAGAGGGCTTTTACAAAGGTCCAAATTCAAATAATGAAAAAGATGGATAGAAATAACCATTTTGAAACCGAGAAAAAGTCAGGGGCATTTGAGGACAATGTAGATCAAGATTAGACTGTACAGAAGCTGCGGTCTGATCTTAAATATTTACTATGATGTATCTTCTGAAAATTTCGTAGTTAACCCTTTAGAGCACAATGCCGCCTTTTAACGACCCTGGGAAAGAAGCCTTTTAAAAACATTCGGTTAAGAAAAAAAAAAAAAAAAAAAAAAAATTCTGGCAATGATTTCAGGCTTTAGAAGGAGACAAAATAATTTGAGCCGTGCTCTGTGAAAAGGAGGCTTAATGCATTTGCGAAAAGTTTCGGCCCATGTCAGCCTGCGCGGATTGCTTTTCGCTGTCTTTAAATTTTCTGCATGCCCAAGGATAATTCTACCACATGATTCTGTCGGTTGTGCGTCACAATGGATTTTATGGATCCATAATTGGGCTATGTCATGCTCGGTATACTGCATTACGGAGATGCATTAAGCCCCTTTTTGCCAGAGCATGGCCCATATTTTATTCTTAACTTAATCTTCTGAGTGAATAAAATTGTGGTACTTTGAAAAAAGAAAGATACATGTGTAAAAAAGATATAAACTTTGAATGAAAAAATCTCAAAGGGAGTAAAGCCAAAGTTAGATTGATTGTATGGTGTTTAACGCCGTTTTCAACATTTTTTTCAGTTAAATCGCGGCGGCCAGTGCACCTATCCATGCTTTCCTGGAGTTTCTTTTACCAGTACTACGCACAATATTCTTTCCAAGCCACTGGCTGCTTTCCCACATAACCATCGTCGAAACAATGGTCAGCGGTGAGAGAGGAATGAATCCTGACTATCATCAATCCTCGGAAAGAAATTGGCCAAGCCGGGGATCGAACCAGCGACCTCCTGTTCTCAAGCCCAGTACGCTACCGACTGAGCTACGGGGCTTGGCTAGCCAAAGTTAGATAATGGACTTTCTTTATTTATTTATTATTTAATAATATTAAAGAAAGAAAGAAAGAAAGAAGGAAAGAAAGAAAGAAAGAAAGAAAGAAAGGAAGGAAGGAAAAGAAATAAAGAAAGAAAGAAAGGCGGTGAGACGGAAAGACAGAGAGAATGATGTCGAGACAAAAAGAGAGACTGATAGATAGAGTATGAGTGAAAGAAGAAAAGAGACCGGGAAAAGAAGAGACGATAAAAGGACAAAAAAAAAAAAAACCAGATAAATGTATCATTACAATATTAAAAAGAATTTGTAAATATCATACTTTATCTCAGGTCTAAGTCCTTTTCTATGACTGTCATGAAGAAAGCATATCTGAACAATTGGGGTCACCAGGAAGAATGACTGTTCGAGCGAGATTGAAAACGGCGTTTCAGTTCCGCCCTACGCAGTTTTTGACGTAATGCATCAATTATCAGTATTTGATTGAAGAGGACAAATAGAACTGATTCCGATCTGATTAACTCTTCACCAAACGACAAAAAATTAGACTTGTCCAAATTCAAAGCTGTTGAAGACGACAAATTCAGTGAAACTCTGGCAATGAAATTTGTCTTAAAAACGGCGGAAAACATTGTGAGAAAAGGAGAAATTGCTGGTTACCAGCAATTTCTCCTTTTCCCACAATGTTTTTCAATTTTTTCCCAGGGTCGTTAGAAGTCGGGTTGGATGGTAAAGGGTTCACTCTTTCAGCGCAAAATTATATGAACTCGACCCGTTTCGATCGCTGAAAATACCATTCTCTGAAACTCCGAAAAATCTTTTCTTCTCTAGACTTGACAAAACAAGCGGACGGTATAGGTCCAAGATCAGACTGCACGTTCTGTACCAATGGCCAAAAGTTTTGACCTACGTCACCTTGCACGGACTGCGCAGGCTGACCTTAGTCGAAACCATAGAGATGTAAAAAAAAAAACCTTTTCACATAGCATAGCTCAATTACTCGTCCTGCAAAGATTACCTTTGAGCTAAGATCTTACAAAAAAAAAAAACCCAGTGCAATGACCCATTTACCCCTAATTTTTCCGCAAGACGTTTACCCCGTCAGAAGCAGCGTAACTCAGCCCATCCGGGTCGCATGACATTTTTGCATATGTATTTAGCCATTAGTTTGTTAAGTGCGATTCAATGCAAATTGCACAGTGTGTATTGCATTTAGGAAATCTAATTTTTTTCTCCTCATAAAGACCATACGTGCACATCGTAATGAAATAACTAATAAAATTTCTAACAAGAATTTAGGACAAACATCTATACTTCTGAGCCGCTTTAATCTCGTTTTCGGGACTATTTTATGCATGACGTCGCTGTCCATTGTTGTTGTTTGTGTGTTGCTTTTGAAACTGTTTATTTACGCTGTTGTAGAAACACGTGTGTCCTAGATGTTTGTGTGACTTGTGTGACTTTAGGAATAACATGGATGAAATAAAGGAGTTCTGGAAAGGCAAGAAACCGAGTGAGTTTCACTTATGTACTCTCTGTCATTCTCTCTCTACCTCTCTATCATTCTCTAAGTCTCTCTGTCATTCTTCACGTCTCTCTGCCATTCTCTCTCCGTCTCTGTTTCTCTGTCTGCCCCTACCTCTGGATAACTTGTCTAGGAATCTCGATCATTACACTTCAGATTCAGAATGCGGATCACAGTTGACCAATCAGCAGGAAGTTTGAATTATTTTGACCAATGAACAATAAGAGCAATGGCGGACATAATTGTCATTGGTTGGTATGTGTTAGCCACAGAACCCCTTATTAACCGCCGCTTTAAATACGGGTGTCTTTATTCTCTTATATTTTTGAGTACTTAAATTTGCCTTTTTTTCCCGAAATTTAAGCGGTCAATTCACCTCTAAATGTAGAAACCTTTTGGAAAAGGTTAGAATCACCGAGAAGCTGACCGATGTAGATCCAAGATCAGACTGCACGTTCTGTAGAACTTGACTACGCTGTCCGCAAAAAAGATCTATAAATGTTTTCTATGGTGGTACAGGGATTCATTCCTGTCAGCTCGGGTACACTCATCATTTTTTTGTGCCTCGAAGCATGTAGACCTAATTTTAGGACCGCATTCCATAACTTTTTTCAAAGTATAAAATTAGTCAGAATTATGCTTGAGGAACTGGATTTGTAATAAGGTCCGATCCCCGTTGGCGTGTTGATAACGGACGCTATGGAAGTTGTACAAATGACCTTTTGCAAGGCAATGCAAAATCCGTGCCAAACATCCGTTAACCCTTTGGCTGCTAAGCGCGACTCACTGACGTTTAGCGGACAGTGTAGATCAAGATCAGACTTCCCAGAACGGGCAATCTGATCTTGAATCTACACTGTCCGATAAGGATATATTTTCCCAACCCTCACAACTTTGAACAACACTGTGGTTTTTACCATCGGCTTGAAAGTTTAATTGAAGTTATTTGGCAGGATAAGCCTTCAATGGATGTTGGACGCGAGTAAGCCAATCCACTGAGCTGTCGTTGTTGATTGATTGTATGGTGTTTAACGCTGTTTTCAACATTATTTCAGTTATATCACGGCGGCCAGTGCACCTATCCATGCATTCCTGAAGTTTCATTTACCAGTACTCCGCTCAATATTCTTTCCAAGCCATTGGCTGCTTTCCCACATAACCATCGTCGAAAAAATGGTCAGCGGTGAGAGAGGAATGAATCCTTTCGCGATGACTATCATCCTACCGACTGAGCTACGGGGGCTTGGCAAAGAGCTATCGTTGTGATATGACTGTTCAGTGCTTTTGACAGCAATGAATAAACACATTTTGGAAAACCTTCGTTTATTTCAAACTTCATTATCGAAAATTGTTGACATATTTAGCTTTTACTAACAAACAGCGTAGATAAAGATCGGAATGCACAGAAAAAATGAAACTGCTTAAAATGTAAAGTCTGATCTTTGATCGAAGTTACGAGATTTAATCATTTATTTAGTGGGTATACATATGGCACAGCTTCTCTCTGTGCCACACAGTCCCAGGGTTTAACGACCCTGAGGAATAAAGCTTTTGAAAGCATAATGGAAAACAGAGAAAATTCTGGTAACCAGCATTTTATCCTTGACCCACAATGTTTTCCTGCGCTTTCAAAGACAAATGCCATCATTTCGGGAGCCATGTTCAACTTGTCGTCTGCTAAAGCTGTCAAAATAGACGAGTGCAATTTAATTTCTTTTTCGTACTTGTAAAGAGTTAACTCTTTACCAAACGACAAACGACGAAATTTTAGACCTGTCCAAAATCAAAGCATTTACAGACGACAAAATAAATGTGACTCAAAAATTGACCTTTTTGTTGGGAAGGATAGAAAACATTGTGGGAAAAGGAGAAAATGCTGGTTACCAGCATTTTCTCCTTTTCCCACAATGTTTTCAAAAGGCTTCTTTTTCAGGGTCGTCAAAACTCGGTACTGTGTGGTAAAGAATTAAGCAACTCAGTAATTGTATGTCGAAGAATGTAGATCAAGATCAGATTGCTCGGATGTATCGGCTGATCTTGATCTACATCGCAAATGACATCAGGGTCCAGATTCACCAACCAATCTTAATTTCACTCTACATCTTATACTCAAGAATTTTCTAGATTTGAGAGTACACTGTACGTGTAGGACAGCTTCTGATTGGTTGAAAATAGTTAGCCAATCAGAAGTTGCGTTACTTTCTAAATCTAGAAGAAGACTAAGAATGGAATTGAGAATGATTTTTGAATACGGATCCAGATGTCACGATTACTAGGACATGACACAGTTTCTCAGAAGAAACCAACGCTCGGACACGACAAACTTTTTAGACCTGTCCAAAATCAAAGCATTTACAGACGACAAAATAAATGTGACTCAAAAATTGACCTTTTTGTTGGGAAGGATAGAAAACATTGTGGGAAAAGGAGAAAATACTGGTTACCAGCATTTTCTCCTTCTCCCACAATGTTTTCAAAGGCCTCTTTTTCAGGGTCGTCAAAACTCGGTACTGTGTGGTAAAGAATTAAGCAACTCAGTAATTGTATGTCGAAGAATGTAGATCAAGATCAGATTGCTCGGATGTATCGGCTGATCTTGATCTACATCGCAAATGACATCAGGGTCCAGATTCACCAACCAATCTTAATTTCACTCTACATCTTATACTCAAGAATTTTCTAGAATTGAGAGTACACTGTACGTGTAGAACAGCTTCTGATTGGTTGAAAATAGTTAGCCAATCAGAAGTTGCGTTACTTTCTAAATCTAGAAGAAGACTAAGAATGGAATTGAGAATGATTTTTGAATACGGATCCAGATGTCACGATTACTAGGACATGACACAGTTTCTTAGAAGAAACCAACGCTCGGACACGACTGCTGCTGACGCGGTCGCTTCAAAACAACAATAGATCCATTTAAATATAAGGATTTCCGAACTGTATGACACAATTAAAGTTAATGTCAAATTCATGACTATCTACATGTCCCTACTCCGTAGTAAATAATACTTCCGTGGAATTTGGAGGAATCGATGATTCGAAATAAGTAAAGAGAGATTTCTCACAAACAAACAAGCAAACGTACGTACGTACATTCATACATACATACAGACGGAAGGACAGAAGGGCGGACAGACAGACAGACAGACAGACAGACTAGCTTTACTTCTATAGCGTTTACTGGGACATGATACAGTTTCTCAAAAGAGAGAGTCCTGCTTGACTTATTGGTAAAGTGCATCGGGTTCAAGCACCGGGTTCAAACCTCACTGGAAAAACTGGGGTTTTCCAGGTAGTGACCTTGGTTAACCCTTTCCCAAATGACAAATTTTGGACTGGTCCAAATTGAAAGAGTTTGCAGACGACAATTTCAAATTTGATGAAAATGGCAGAAAGGTCTCAAAAAGGGTAGAAAACACTGTGGGAAAAGGAGAAATTGCTCGTTACGAGCAATTTCTCCTTTTCCCAGAGTGTTTTCAAAAGACTTGTACTGCAGACACGTGAAAACCAGGGCTTGTTTAGGAAAGGGTTAAGACACTTCAGAGCCCTAGCATAGTACTGGTGAAACCAAGGACATACATGAATAAGAGAGGTGTTGCCGTGATATAAATGAAATAATGTTGATAGCGGCGTAAAACATCATCCAATTCCAAAAAGAAAGCAACCGTCTGATACGACTTCTGCTGACGCGTTCGCTTTGAAACAACAATGGAGTTAATCAAATACAAGGATTTCCGAATTTTAATATTACGCAATTTGAGCTCACACACCCCCCCCCCCCCTTTCGACTTGTCCTTCTCTTGGACGGTCTTTTGTTTCACAAAGTACTGACTAAATAATGTATATGAACCGCTCTGGCAAAAGGGGGCTTAATGCATCTCCGTGATGCATGATACCAAGCAAGACATCACATAATTATGAGGCCATAATAGCCACTTTTTTAATCAGCAACGTAACCATGAGGTAGAATGGTCCTTTGCCACGTGGAAAATTAACCAACAGCGAAGAGTTTCGGCCCAGGTCAGCCTGACCTGGGTCGATACTTTTCGCAGATGCATTAAGCCCCCATTTCACAGAGCATAGCTCATATTAATATATTTGGCAAATGTACATGTAAAATATCTGTAATGTTTCACACGTAGATTACAAACAAATAAACCATGCTCTGTGAAAAAGGTGTTTAATGCATCTGCAAAAGGTATAGCTCCAGGTCAGCCTGCACAGTCTGCGCGCGCTGATCTGGCTCAAAAACATTTCGCGATTGGTCGATTTTTTGCATGTCCAAGGACCATCCCACCTCATGATTCAATCAATAGTTCAACACAAAAGATTCTATGTATCCGCGATTGTGTGATGACTTGCTTGCTTTTTATGCACCGCAAGAATGCATTAAACCCCTTTTGCCAGAGCGTCGCGCATATATTTCCATTCAAAGGAATTACAATTTATTTCAGAGAATTGTTCAAGTTACAAGTAGCGACGGTGCGAGTGGTTATATTGTATGATTGATTGTATGGTGTTTAACGCCGTTTTCTACATTATTTCAGTTATATCACCGCGGCCAGTGCACCTGTCCATGCTTTCCTGGAGTTTCTTTTACCAGTACTCCGCACAATATTCTTTCCAAGCCACTGGCTGCTTTCCCACATAACCATCGTCGAAACAGTGGTCAGCGTTGAGAGAGGAAAGAATCGTGTCGCGATGACTATATTCAATCCTCGGAAAGAAATTGGTCAAGTCGGGGATCGAACCAGCGACCTCCTGTTCTCAAGTCCTGTACGCTACTGTCTGAGCTACGGGGGTTTGGCGAGTGGATATAACTTTCGTTTCGAGAACTGTATCGGGTTTTTGGATTAGAGATCCGACTAGGTTATACTAACAATCATAAAATAAAAGCCATAATAAGTTTTGACCTCTGTGCTCATGTTTCATGGGATGGTCTTACATCATGGAATGTCGATGTCCAGATGAAAAAAAAAAAGCAATATGAAACTGCTTTGATCAGCCAACACACCAAAACATCAAACAGAAAACATCACAAAGAAAGTATCAGTAAAAGATTCTGTTAAAGGTTATCTCTTTGACAAACGACAAAATTTTACACTCATCCAAAAATGAAAGCATTTGCAGACGACAAAATTGGTGCGACTGGAAAAGTGAATTCTTTTGGGGGAGGGATAGAAAACATTGTGGGAAAAGGAGAAAATGCTGGTTACCAGTATTTTCTCCTTTTCCCACAATGCTTTCAAAAACGCTTCTTTCTCAGGGTCGTGAAAATATGGGATTGTTTGGTAAAGGGTTATGCTATCTTTGTGCAGTGATACCATCGGTAAAGTTTCCCAATAACTGGATAGAAAATCTACAACAAAGGGAGGTAACAATGTATGATATCTTACAGACTTCAATTATTATTTCCCTTGATTCTTGTTTCCCATCCGTCAGCTCTCTCGCTCCCTCTTTCTCTCTCTCCCCCCTCGCTCTCCCTCCCTCTTTCTCTCTCTCTCTCTCTCTCTCTCTTGTTTGGTAAATGTACGTTTTAATTTTTAAACCTTCTGTTTAACGAACGGGAGCAGTACTAAGAGCTATCATTACCGTTACTGCACTATTTCCAAAGAAAAAAAAAATCTCTCTTTACTAGTCCACAAAACTCCGGTCACGTCCATATTTAAATAACTTGCAGACGACACGTTGGAAATGTAACTCAACTGATTGAATTGACCTTGAAGGGGTAGAAAACGTTGTGGGAATAGAAGAAAATGTTGGTTACCAGCATTTTCCTCTTTCCCTACAATGTTTTCAAAAGCCTTTTTCATCATGGTCGTAAAAACAAACCAACACTGGATTGTTTGATTCAGGGTAACTAACCGAATAAACAGACTCACTTGTCCAATATGGAGCATCGAGTGCCTTTTCAAAATCCGCGGTCTTAAATAGTTCGAATTACGGATTCGAATTGCCGATCCCCGGTAGCTCATTTGCAAATGGGCTGAAAATCCAGGAGTCGTTAATTCGAATCCTGGCGGGGCCAGAAATCTATCACAGGACAGATGATAGTCATTTCTATAAGTTTTATTCCAGTACTTCTTTTCTCACCGCTAAATAAAGTTTCGACTTTATGTATGTGACGAATAGCAGGCATTGGCTTGGAAAGGTTGTTGCGCGTAGTTCGGAGAAAAGAAACGTCTGAAATGCATTGACAGGTGCACTGGTCGCGCTGATGTAATTACAACTCTGTTGAAAACGGCGTAAAAGGCCAAAACAAACAAATAGAAGAGTTCGAAGTATCGATATAAACCCTTTACTAAACCATTCCGTGTTGAAACGCCCGTTGGGAATGACGCTTTTGAAAACATTGTGGGAAAAGGAGAAAATGCTGGTAACCAGCATTTTCTCCTTTTCCCACAATATTTTCGTGCCTTCCCGTGACAACTCCCATCATTTGAGCCAATATATCGTCTGCAAACGCTTTGAATTTGGAAAAGACTAAAAGTTTGTCTTCTGAGAAAGAAAAGGAGAAAATGCTGGTAACCAGCATTTTCTCCATTCCCCACAATGTCCACCCCTTCCAAGCCCACAATGTCTCCTCCCTTCCAAGATAAAAATCCATCATTTGAGCCGCCGTTGATTTGTCGTCTGCAAATGCTTTCAATTTAGACAAGTCTTAAATTTTGTCATCTGGTGTAGTTAAACTGTTGTTTGTATTACTGTTTCGGGACAAGAGCTAGGACACTTAAATACACCACGACATTAAGCCTTTACCTATCAGTTACAAGTATACAGCATTTGTGGATATTGTAGATCAGGATCAGACTGCACAGAACGTGCAGTCTGATCTGAGGTCTACATTTTCCGATGTGTCATAGAGGAATTCCGGCCAACACAGCCTTGAAATGGCAATATACGGGTCATTTTTCACCATTTGAAAATGTTTATTTCATTTATTTGGCGCTCTAGGGTAAAGTCTTTATCAGACGACAAAAATTTTAGCTTCGTCCAAACTGAAAGTATTTGCAGACGACATGATAAATGTGGCTCGCACGACGGGAATTGTTTCGGCAATGCCAGAAAACACTGCGGGAAAAGGAGAAAATGCTGGTTACCAGCATTTTCTCCTATTCCCACACTGTTTTCAAAAGCCCCGTATCTGTTGATCTAAGGGTATATTCTGTCCGTGACCGTGACATGACCCAGAGGTAGAGTTGAAACTTTGTCTAACCGGGTAAATATGTCCCTATCCCAGTCACAATGAAATAACTAACCCTTCACCAAGCAATCCCGAGCTTTGATGGCTGTGAGAAGTGGGTCTTTAAAAACATTGTGGGAAAAGGGGTAAATGCCGGTGACCAGTATTTGCCCCCTTTTCCATATGTATTCTACCCTTTCAAAGACAAATACCACCACCTGAGTCTCATCTAAATTGTCGTCTGCAAATCCTTTCAGTTTGGACCAGTCTATGATTTTGTCTTATGGCAAAGGAGTTAACCAGACGACAAAATTTTAGAGTCGTCCATACTGAAAGCATTTGCAGACGACAAAATAAACGTGACTCATATGATGGGATCTATCTTCAAAAGAATAAAAAACATCGCGGTAAAAGGAGAAAGTACTGTCACACTGGCATTTAGGTTGTGCCTTGCACTCTGATAGTCATTGAATATGAGTCATGCTCTGTGAAAAGGGGGCTTAATGCATGGGAAGGGGGGGGTATCGACTCAGGTTAACCTGCGCAATCCGCGCATGCTGACCTGGGCAAAAACCTTTTGCTTTTGGTCATTTTTTTAAATGTCAAAGAACCAGTATGCCTCATGGTTCGTTCGGTTGTTAGATAAAATGAATTTTATGGATCCATAATTATGTGATGACTTGCTTGGTATCAAGCGTCACGGAGATGCATTAAGTCCCCTTTTGCCAGAGCATGGCTC
The DNA here is from genome assembly GCA_945859785.2 of Tridacna gigas. Classification (NCBI taxonomy): domain Eukaryota; kingdom Metazoa; phylum Mollusca; class Bivalvia; order Cardiida; family Cardiidae; genus Tridacna; species Tridacna gigas. Next base: position 48,767,498 of record OX244036.2, read on the forward strand.
ATATTGATGATTGATAGAAAGACTTTAATATAAATCCTTACCAAAGGACAAATTTATCACCTTTTCTTTATTACGAAAGCATAATGCAGACAACAAATAAAAGATGGCTGAAGTGATAGAAGTTGTCCTTTAAAGAAATGATTACAAGCATTTTCTTCTTTTCCCACGATGTTTACGAAACATTTCTCCTTCGGGGTTGTTATAATACGACAGGGTGAAAGCCTTTGGGATCAAAATATCTCGAAAGACAACACATTTTGTGCAGTCTGATCTCACTTCCTGCATGAGATTGATGAAATCATCCTCTCCATGGGGTAGATAGAGAATGGTGTCATCAAAATCGATCCACGTGACAGTTTACTTGATCACGCTGTACGATTGGTCACGTGTGAACTTTCATTCCTCATTTTTAACTATCGAGATATTTATAAATATGCCTAACCCTTAAAGCGCCGAATAAACCAAGCAGGCATTTTCATTCTGGAAACAAGACGCTTTACGTGTAATTTCGAGGTTGCATTGGTCAAGAATGACTAAACAAAGCGGACAGTGTAGATCAAAGATCAGACTGCACGTTTTGTGCAGACTGATCTTGATCTACACTGACCGCAAAGGCCATGATAGTTGTGAAATGCACTTTAAGGGTTAAAAGTCGATGTCCTTTATCATGTTCAAAAGTGAAACCCTACGTGCTTGGATAAAGTTCGGATAAAAAAAAAAATACACGGAGATACAAACACAAGGTAATTTTATTTCACAAGATTCTAAAATATTAAAATTTTCTATAAGTATCGAAGCCCGCCAGTTGTTTTGAGAATTCAGTTTACCGAACAAACCTCAGTTTTAAACCTGACATCTTTTCTTTAGCGCGATTTAGATTAGCTTAATCAATTTACCAGACAATCCCGAGTTTTAACGACCCTGAAAAAGAAAGCCTTTGAAAACATTGTGGAAAAAGGAGAAAATGCTGGTGACCAGCATTTTAACGACCCTGAAAAAGAAAGCCTTTGAAAACATTGTGGAAAAGGGAGAAAATGCTGGTCACCAGCCTTTTCTCCTTTTTCCACTATGTTTTCTACTGTATCAAAGACAGATTCCATCATTTGAACCAAAATGAATTTGTCGTCTGCAAATGCTTTCAATATGGATCCGTCTGAATTCTTGTTCGTTTTGTAAGGACTTAAAAACTTTACCAGTTGGGATTTAAACCAGCGATCCCTGGTTCCAAGCACTGTATGTTACCGACTCGGATACCGAGCTCAGAAGTTAAAGGCACACCAACAGCCAAATATAAACAACACGGATTTCAAACTGCAGATAAATTTATTCATACCATATAAAAGTATGGATATTACAGGTATTTTGAGTCTGATATTATGTTAAAGTACAGTCTGTCAAAATTTCGGTTTCAGAAAAAAAATGTAAAACTAGTAGGAAACTTTTGTTTACATTTGGCAGCTGGTGGGCCTTAAAACTATTTGTTTCGTACATTGTCTGTAATCTGGGATGTCACGTCGTGTCCCTGTAGATTTCTGTTTATATAGACAAAGGGAAGATATGTGAGTACATGAGGGTTGAGTTGACCCCGCCTTTGTAACAGATTATTTTGTAATCAAGACCCGTAGCCCTGCTCTTAATAAAACATTGTTAAAGGTGGATGAAAAATCGCAATTAAACCCATATTTTTAAAGCAGAATGCACTTTAAATCTTTTAAATTCCATATAAATTTTCAAAACACCGTAACAAATGAAAAAAAAAAAAGCCCCACTCGATGATCAACTCTACTCAATTACAGACATGTTTCAAATAAACAAAATGGATATTTCCTTCAATAAAGGTATTGCGATTTCAACGCTGGGTTTTGCTTATATACTCGAATCTAAGAAAGAAAAAAAAATTGGATATTATATCATGCAACATCAGAATGCCTTTTCTTGAATTGAGCCATGCTCTGTGAAAAGGGGGCTTACTGCATCTGCAAGAAGTATCGACCAGGTCAGCCTGCGCGGACTGCGCAGGCTGACCTGAATCAAAACGTCGTGCTATTTTTCAAAACGTCTGCATGTCCAAGGACCATTCCACCTCTTGATTCAGCCGGTCGTTAGACATAGTTGATTTTGTGAATCCCTAATTACGTTATGTCTTCCTTGGTATAATGCAACATTGAGATGCATTAAGCCCCCTTTTACAAGAGTATGGCTCAATTAATCTTGATAGAGACAGTCATATAAGAGCACAAAAAGGTCCCTAATTGCTGTCTGTAACATTACCGACTGCGCTACCGGACTGAGAATGTGTCAGCAGATTAGGTTGCTAGTCTCTGAGATATTTGGAATTAAATGGAAGTGATTTCAAGCTAATCACATGCTGTGTCTCAGTAATTACGAATCTAAATCGAAGTGTTTTTGAACTACTTATATAGAAGTATTTCTAAACAAATCGAAGGGTTTTTGAACTACACATGGCATGAAAAACACACGAAAAGGGGCCTTCGGACATTTGCGTAAAGTGTTGTCTCGGATTAGCCTGCGCAGTCTGCGCAGGCTAATCCGAGACAACACTTTACGACTACATAAGATTTTTTCATACAGTAGACTTTCGTGAAACAGAAAATCGCACAAAAACGGGAAGTGCCGTCTTGGATTAGTCTCAGACAGCACAGGCTGATCTGGGACGACTAACTTTTACGCATATGTCCGAAGGCCCCTTTTCGTGTGTTGCACGCCATATATAGAAGTATTTCCAAACAAATCGAAGTGCTTTTTAACTACATAGAAGTATTTCTGAAGAAATGGAAGTATTTTTTTTTTGAAATATATATAGAAGTATTTCTGATCAAATCGAAATATTTTTGCACACATATCGAAGTATTTTGAACTACATACAGCTAGAAGTGTTTCTGATCAAACTAAGGTACATGTATTTGTGAACTATATGGAAGTATTTCTGAACAAATCGAAATACATGTGGGTTTTTTTGTGTTTTTTTAAACTACTATTATACAAAAGTTTTTCTGAACTATATCAAAGTATTTGCTAACTGTATCGAAGTGATTTTGAACTATATCGAAGAATTCTTTAACTATTTCAAACTACTTTTGAACTAATTTTTTACCATTTCGAATGGTATTGTAATTCAAACTAATTTCGTGGTCTCTCGCATATTCAAACTGTCCGGGATTTTAACTAACATTTAGGCTGCTAAGCGCGACTCAAGGACCTTTTTGCGGTCAGTGAAAATCAAGATCAGACTGCACAGCACGTCTAGTCTGATCTATACTGTCTGATACTACATATTTTCCCACAAAAATAACTTTGTAATAGCAATATTTGGGTTTTTACTATCAACTTGAAAGTTTCATTTCACTTATTTAGCAGGTTAAGGGTTAACATTTTCAGTTATATCTATAACAGCGAAGGCTGAAATCACTTCTTTTCCATGGTCACTGGCATATTCGATTGATTGATTGATTGTATGGTGTTTAACGCCGTTTTCAACATTATTTCAGTTATATCGCGGCGGCCAGTGCACCTATCCATGCTTTCCTGGAGTTTCTTTTACCAGTGCTACGCACAATATTCTTTCCAAGCCACTGGCTGCTTTCCCACATAACCATCGTCGAAACAATGGTCAGCGGTGAGAGAGGAATGAATCCTGTCGCAATGACTATCATCAACCCTCGGAATAGAAATTGGCCGAGCCGGGGATCGAACCAGCGACCTCCTGTTCTCAAGTCCTGTACGCTACCGACTGAGCGACGGGGGCTCGGCGGCATATTCGAACGACAGGTATCCGCGTTAGAATATTTTTAACTTTATCTTTAATAGCGAAGGCTGACGTCACTTATTTTTTCATTGCCTCTCTCCCATACTCAAACTGTCCGGGTAATAACATTTTTAGCTTTTTAACAGCGAAGGCTGACTTCACTTATTTTTTCATTGTCTCTCTCCCATACTCAAACTGTCCGGGTAATAACATTTTTAGCTTTTTAACAGCGAAGGCTGACTTCACTTATTTTTTCATTGTCTCTCTCCCATACTCAAACTGTCCGGGTAATAACATTTTTAGCTTTTTAACAGCGAAGGCTGACTTCACTTATTTTTTCATTGCCTCTCTCCCATACTCAAACTGTCCGGGTAATAACATTTTTAGCTTTTTAACAGCGAAGTCTGACTTCACTTATTTTTTCATTGTCTCTCTCCCATACTCAAACTGTCCGGGTAATAACATTTTTAGCTTTTTAACAGCGAAGGCTGACTTCACTTTATTGTATGAGGAGTTGACAATCATGATAAAACGTCCCTGACGACTCACCCTCTTATCTCTGATTGTTGCACATATCAGTGTTTTATCTCGAAAACTTTCAAATCTTTACTTTTACCATTTACCAAACGACAAAATTTAAGAAAGGTCGAAATTGGAAGCATTTGCAGACGGTAAAACAAATGTTATTCAAAAATTGAAATTTGTTTTAGGAAGGGTAGAAAACATTTTGGGAAAAAGAGAAAATGCTGGTTACCAGCATTTTCTCCTTTTCCCACAATTTTTTTTTGTTAAAAGTCGGGATTGTGTGGTAAAGAGTAAACCCTTTACCACACAACCCCGAGTTTCACGGCCTTCAGAAAGAAGACTTTCGAAAACATTGTGGGAAAAGGAGAAAATGCTGGTAACCAGCATTTTCTCCTTTTCCCACAATGTTTTCTATACTTTCATAGGACAAAACCCTTTATTTGTGTCACATTTTTTTTTTTTTTGTCTTCTGCAAATGCTTTCAATTTGGACCGGTCTTAAATCTTGTCGTTTGGTAAAGGGTTAACAGCCATACAATGACTTCACACTATCATGTTTTATTAAAGATGTATAATCACCTACTGAAAGAGGGCTTTCTGGTATTTTGTCTGTTCTGGTGTTGTATTCGATAAATTTTCTGTTTGCTGCAATATATTTATACTCCATGACGAGTTCTAACCTACTCAACTAAACTCCCTCTAACCAGGGATCTGATATACACTGTGTATATAAGATCCCTGTTCTAACCTTTTACCAGACCATTCCGACCGTTAACGACGCTGAGAAAGAAGGCTTTTAAAAACATTGTGGGAAAAGGAGAAAATGCTGGAAACCAGCATTTTCTCCTTTTCCCACAATTTTTTCTACTCTTCTTTAAACAGATTTCAATGTTTGACTCACATTTATTTTGTCGTCTGCAAATGCTTTCAATTTGGACAAGTCTAAAATTTTGTCGTTTGGCAAAGAGCTAAACAGAATGTTGAAGCAATTCACTCAAACCAATTAGTAACAGACTCGTGTGTAAAAGTTGTTTATATCTCAAGGAACCGGTGAAGACCTTGCGAACACTTCCTTGTCCGATTCTTCTCGGTACCGTTTGGGTAAAAATCGACGACCATGTGACAGGGGTTCCACGTATCAGTTGACGGCTTGGTATATACCTTTCGATATGGTTCTATCTCTCGGGCCGAGCTGGTCACATGAAATCGTCCCTGGGCAAGGCACTGCAGAGCACCATAGAAGTGCTGCTGGACAGAGGTTTCACCCTTTACCGGCTAAATAAGTGAAATGAAACTTTCAAGTCGATAATAAAAAAAAAATTTTGCTATTTCAAGTTTTGTTTTGTTTTTTTTTTTGTTTTTTTTTTTTTGGGGGGGGGGGTATCTCCTTATCGGACAGTGTAGATCCAAGATCAGACTACACGTTCTGTGCAGTCTGATCTTGATCTACATTGTCCGCAAAAGGTCCTGGGGTCGGGCTTTGCAGCTGAAGGTTAACACATGAGTGCACAGAGTTGTAGCCGTGATATGACGGACCTACTGATGAAACGGTATAAATCTCTGTTTAGAAGAATCAGACAAAATATTTTAGGCCCATACCAAATACTAGCCTCTATTTTTAATCTGTGTATGCCATAAGCTCAAAAAGACCGAGACACAACAAAAAATATGGAGAAACGGGTCTGTACCTTTAAAAACAGCAAAAAATTGTGCTCACACTGATGTAATAAATATATTTACCTTATCGAAAAAGTGTAGTGTATACCCTCAAAATGTGTAGTCTTCTGTCCCCTTTGAAACTGGTGTCATAAAATATCACTAACCAACCACTTTAAACACCCTCTTTGTCTCTTATTATTATTTTTTGTTCAATGTATTTTAAAATATGGATGTACATGCATGTAATGTATTAAGAAAGCCATGCAGTGAAAAGAAAGAAAATGGGATTACTTTCGATTCATTTGCGAGAGGGATTTACATTAAACTTTTCGCCATAGTTGTGATATTTGTAATGCTTTAAATCATAAACAAGATTAAGTTTAATCCTGGTGAGTAAATAGGCAAAATATATTTTGTTCGTTTCTATTTTAAATATAATTGTTATTGATAAAGTCAACTTAAAGGAGTGGGATGCCTATCAAGGACGGATCCATGGATGGACGGACAGACGGATGACTGGTGGCTAGATGGATAAATAGATAGATATAGATTGACAGATAGATTAGATAGATAGATAGATAGGTAGATAGATGTTACAAAGTATTTCATGTTACAAATCAGCAATAGTCAACACTGGCATACAAATGCAAATATAGACGGCGAGAGAGAGAGGCAGAGAGGTATGCATGTTGCTAGAGAGAGAGAGAATATGTTTTAAGACAGGAAGTAGGAAGATGCGAAAATTACTTAAAGGTAACAAATACCCTGAAATAAGTTTGCAAAAGACTTCTTTTAAAACTGAAATATATTAAAGCTGACACTCAACAGAAAATAAGGTGTAATACAGGACACATTTGAATGCATTGCGGCAAAAGGAGAAATTGCTCGTCACGAGCAATTTCACCTTTTGCCACGATGCTTTTAATAGTCGTCAGCTGCTAGACGTATTTAAAACGGTAGTCCGTAGGACTTAATGACTTTACTCTCATTCCAGACACCAGCAAGAGTCTTCCATAATGGCAAATGATCATGGATACCGATAGCGGTAGATACTCTCCCAGCGTTGAGGGTTTGGGCCTTGCACCCTCTGCCGATGACGTCGACATCGGGCCGCAGAGCGCATGCGCAGATGACGTCACCATCCACCACATTCAGAGAGCAGCGGCATCGCTGCTTGTGCTGCACGACAGCGTGGACGAGGAAGAAATTCAAAATTATCTGGAGCAGTTAGAGTCCTGCGTTCTTCATGGCAACGGTAATAGGAGTCCTTGATGGGCGCTTCTCCCTCTTGAACTGTCTGTCTGTCTGTCTGTCTGCCTGCCTGCCTGCCTGCCTGTCTGTCTGTCTGTCTGTCTGTCTGTCTGTCTGTCTGTCCGTCCGTCCGTCCGCCCGCCCGTCCGTCCGTCCATCTGTCTGTCTGTCTGTCTGTCTACTTTTTTTTTTCCAATACTTGTCCTTCTTCCTTGTCTACTTACCTGTCTCTGTCTCTTTCTCTCTCAAGTCGATTTGTTTTTTGTCCCCGTTCGTCAGTCGAGCAGTTTGTTTTTCTAAAAGTGTTTTAACTCTATACCAAACGACAAAATTTTAGACTGGTCCAAATTCAAACGATTTGCAGATGACAAAATAAAAGTGACTGAAAAACTGAAATTTGTTTTGGAAAGGATAAAAAAATTGTGGGAAAAGGAGAAAATGCTGGTTACCAGCATTTTCTCCTTTTCCCGCAATGTATCCAAGAGGCTTCTTTAACAGGGTCGTTAAAAGTCGGGATTGTGTGCTAACGGGTTAATCAGAGATTATGTTGTTTAGAAACAGTTTTAGTTTACATCGATTCAGAAGCAAGTTCTTGCAACTTATACTAATCTCTCTAGATTCTTAATCCAACAGTAAAGTATTGCCAGAAATATACGAAATAGGTACAGTTAGCCGTGGAAATCAACCGCTTTTGAACCTACATACATGAAGATAGACTCTACAGGAAACAATATTGATTTCTGAAGTCATTTTCTATGTACAAACTTTATCATCCCCACGCCGGTAGCTCTGCGCGAATGGACAGGACTGGTAATCTAAAGCTTTTAAGTTTGAATCCCGTATTCATCAATCTTTTTGAATTTCACTCTTTGTCTAATTCTAGACTTAGAAAGAAACACAACTTTTGATTGGCTAAACCGTGTGGTTTATCCATAAGAAAGTGTGTTACTTTCGAATTTAGAAAATTCTTTAGAATAAGATACAGACTGTTCTTAAGAATGGTTGGTGGATACGGACCATGGTAGGCTACTTCTTGAACCAGTTCTATGCCATTGTACTCGTTTCAAGTGTAAAAACAACATTAAGCGGTGATGGACGGGAATGAACCTTGTCGCAATTTTCATTAATACTCGATAAGAATTATGGTCCAGCTAGTATTCGAATTCACAACTATTGGGTAATAAGCCCTCTACCTTACTATTAGGCCACCAAGGCTCGGTCCAGAAAGCGATGATGTGCTGTATATCGGTTAACCCTTTAACCCTTTACCACACAATCCCAACTTTTAACGACCCCTAGTAAGAAGCCTTTCGAAAACATTGTGGGAAAAGGAGAAAATGCTGGTAACCAGCATTTTCTCCTTTTCCCACAATATTTTAACCAAATCATAGGCAAAAAGAATCATTTGAGCAACAATCAATTCGTTGTCTGCAGATGCTTTCAATTTGGACTACCCCAAAATTTTGTCGTTTGGTAAAGAGTTAACAAACGATTCCATGTTTTAACGACTCGTAGGAAGAATGTTTTTGTAAACACTCGGAAAGGAGAAAATTCTGGAAACCAGCATTTTCTCCATTTTCCACGCTGTTTTCTTCCACATTAAAGACAAATTCAATCAATGTAGCCGCATGTATTTTCCATATATTTTCGAAATTGACGAGTCTAACATTTTATCATTTAGTGAAAGGGTAATTCTCCATGTCTGCTTATGTCCCTTTCCTACCCGAGATAGCCTTTTGAAAGAGAGATGATTTAGCTTATTCACTTTTATAAACGATTTATTTACATTTTTTTTGCATTTTTTATGTCAGAACACATTATGGACTACCTGGAGCGGAACCAGGCCCACGTTCACCTGCTATCTGTGTTGAAACATATACCCAGTTCCCTGTCTATACAGCAGGTAACCAGCAACTGAGTCATACTCCATATACATCTACATATATAATGTATTTATATACCTCAAATTACTTAACTCTCTACCACACAATCACGAGTTGTAATGAACCATAAAGAACAAGGCTTTTGAAAACATTATGGGAAAAGAAGAAAATGCTGGTAACAAGCATTTTCTCCTTTTCTCACAATGTTTTCTACCCTTCCCAACACAAATTTCAATTTTTGGGTCACATTCATTTTGTCGTCTGCAAATGCTTTCAATTTGGACCAGTCAAAAATTTTGTCGTTTGGTAAAGAGTTAACTCTCTACCACAAAATCAGGAGTTGTAACGACCATGAAGGACAAGGCTTTTGAAAACATTGTGGGAAAAGAAGAAAATGCTGGCAGCCAGCATTTTCTTCTTTTCCCTCAATGTTTTCAACAATCTCAAAGACAGATACTGCCGTTTATGCTCGATTTTATTTGTCGTCTGCAAACACTGTCAATTTGGACTGGTCTGAAATTTTGTTGTGCGGTTAAGAGTTAAAGGATAAATTTCAGTGGTAAATATTTTTAAGTTAAATTGTATAATTAGCCATAGAAACGCAAAGAGTAGAGCCATAACCCAGTATTTCTGTCTGTTTTGTTGACAGCCAAGCCCCGTAGCTCAGTCGGTAGCGCAGGACTTCAGAATAGGAGGTCGCTGGTTCGATCCCCGGCTTGGCCAATTTCTTTCCGAGGATTGATGATAGTCATCGCGACAGGATTCATTCCTCTCTCACCGCTGACCATTGTTTCGACAATGGTTATGTGGGAAAGCAGCCAGTGACTTGGAAAGAATATTGTGCGGAGTACTGGTAAAAGAAACTCCAGGAAAGCATGGATAGGTGCACTGGCCGTCGTGATATAACTGAAATAGTGTTGAAAACGGCGTTAAACACCATACAGTCAATCAATCAATCTGTTTTGTTGACTATGACACATGAGATGACAAGGGGCATTTTTTACAATTTGATTTTTTGTTTTTTCGATCGCGATACGATCCGATCAAGATTCGCCTTGCCCGTCAAAGCAGTTTAAGATCAATCTATTAACCCTTAAGCTGCTAAGCCTGACTCACTGACCTTTTGCGGACAGTGTGGATCAAGATCAGACTGTACAGAACGTGCAGTCTGATCTTGGATCTACAGTGTCCGATAAGGAGATATCGTTCTCAAAAAAATAAGTTTTGAAATAACATTATTTTAGGTTTTTACTATTGTCTTGAAAGCTTATCTAACTTATTTAACAGGGTTAATAGTCAGTCAGTCAATCAGTCGGTCGGTGGGTTTGTCGGTCGGTCAGTCAAATGGCGTGCAACACACGAAAAGGGGCCTTCGGAGATATGCGTAAAAGTGTGTCGTCCCAGATCAGCCAGTGTGCAGACTGACTAATCCGAGACGAAGCTTCCTGTTTTTGTGCGATTTTCTGTTTCACGAAAATCTACCCCATGAAAATATCCTATGCAGTCGTAAAGTGCCGTCTCGGATTAGCCTGCTCGGACTGCGCAGGCTAATCCGGAACGACACTTTACGCAAATGTCCGAAGGTCTCATTTAGCATGTTGCGGGCCAAATAAGGAAGTTTAAAGCACGCGCCGGAATACTGTCAATGATTCATTATAATTTTTCAAAGGTTTCATTTTTCTTTCAGAGAGGATTGAAGATACTGTACCATCTTGCCGTGAAGAGTTCGAGTCTCCGAGACTCAATGATCGCGTGCGAGTGCTGCAGGTAAGGTTAGAATTTATCTCTACGCTAAACTATTTTATAGGCCCAGTTGCGGCCAAAAGTAAACGATATGGGTGATAAATTGCATTGACGTTTAAATCATACCTTTTAAAAGTATGTAAATTGTTGTGAAGATGACAATCTGGTATCTTACGGGTCGGTCCAAGTGTTAGTCGCTGGCAGAAAAATGAATTTTAAAACTAGGTAAAAAGTTAACAAGTCGCTCTATCTTTTGTTTACTTTATACCTGGGCCGGTATTTACCAACCATTCTTTAGACCGTTCTTTGTCTTATTCTCCAGAATTTTCTAAACTTGAAAGTAACACAACTTCTGATTGGCTAAGCCATTTGATTTAGCCAATCAGAAGTTGTGTTACTTTCAAATTTAGAAAATCTTGAAAATTAAGACTAAGAATAGTCTCAAGAATGGTTGGTGAATACGGACCCTGGTTTTAAAATTAATTTTTCTGACAGCGACTAACACACGGGCCGACCGTACAATAACAGATTGCCATTCTCACAATACCTTCCATACTTTTAAATGTCGTGATTTAAAAAAAAATAAATGATCCATGCTCTGGCAAAAGGGGGCTTAATGCATCTCCGTGATGCAATATACCAAGCAAGACATCACATAATTATGGATCTAAAAGGTTCATTTTGTCTAACAACCGACTGTATCACAAGGTAGACTGGTCCTTTAGCATACAGAAAATTGACTAATAGCGGAAAGTTTCGGCCCAGGTCAGCTTGCGCGGACTGCGCAAGCTGACCTGTGTCGATACTTTTCGCAGATGCATTAAGCCCTCTTTTCATAGAGCATAGCCCAAATGCATTGTAACACCCAGATTGTTTACTTTTGAGCCTGTTGGACCTTTGACTTTGAACAAGACTACAAACTTTTAGACTTGGTCCATGTTGAAAGTGTTTGCAAACGATGAATTCATTGTGGATCAAATAATACAAATTGTTACTTATGTGGGAGAAAACATTCTTGGAAAAGGAGACGATGTTAACCAGCATTTTCTCTTTTTTTCTGTAGTTTTTTTTTTTTGCTTGGAATATCGGACAACCTTGACCCAAGATCTAACTGTTTTGTAGAAACAAGATAACTGTATACTTGTCATTAAGAACAATGCTTTTTAAAACGGGATTTGAGCTCTGAACATTTTGTCTTAATATTTTTCTCATCCATAAAAGAGTATACAAGTTATTTATAAGCAAATTAATACGACCCAAAATAACCATAATTTCAAGGTTCCTATTGTTCAGAAAATTTCAGCAAAGCAGACAGGGCAGATCAGAGATTAGACTGCACGTTTTATGTAGTCTTTTCTTGATCTACGCAGGCCACAAAGGCAACTACAGTTGTGAAAAGCGCTTTAAGAGTTAACTGCAGAAAAAACAAAATCAAAGCACTGACAGTGCTGAGGTCCAGAGTTTAGTTTCCCCGCAAGTGAAGTCAGAGCATACAATAATGTAAGAGCGGAAGTCATTGTGCCTTACATAGGATATGTTTCTATTTATTATTTATAGTTTCTGGACGGCCACCTGCAGACCACTTATTTACATTATGGAGCAAGCTTCTTCACAAGACATTCTAGTGAAAAGGATACATTGCTCGTATATTGCAATTTCTCCTTTGGCCACAAGGTTGTCACAAATATTCAGATATTGAGCATTAATTGTCACTGATCATCCAGGTCTTTACTGATGTTTTCGAAGTCTTATGCTGCAGATTTGTTTGGAGTGAACTGAGAGATCACTAAACCAAACGAACGTCGTGAAAGAGCTACTTTTCGTGGTACAATACACTTATTTACTGTAATAATGCTAATTCTACTCCCACTTCAATACAAGAACAACATCAGCCTAAAACCCAGCTAAGTTGTCGGTTATATTTTCTAAAACTAAATAAAACTGTTTATCATGTGTGGGTATGTTTTTTTTTTTCTTTCAGCCAAATTTTGTACTTGCTGTTGACTGACAAACTGGATATCAGTACACAGAAATATGGCATTGGACTTCTTGCATGTTTTCTTGAGACGGGTATGCTACATTTTGGCCACAGAAAAATGCATTAACGTAGGAATTAAAAGGACAACAATTACATATTTGTGTCATCATTTTCGGCAGATCTTTACTTGAAGTGCATATGTAACGCTTTCTTCTCCGTTAAACTTTCAGATGAAGTGCATGGAAAATTAAGTATTCGATGAACTCATGAGCAAATTTTCCGGGGGTGGGGCAAGGCGCATTCTTCCAGATACCCAATAATACAAAACGATACTGATTTCAATGGCAAGTCGTACAAAATTATCAAATATTTCTGTAGATTATGGTCATACTAAGCAAAAAGCGACTCTTTACCGCCAGACAAAATTTAGACCCGTCAAAATTTAAAGCCTTTGCATTCGAGGAATCAAATGCAGTTTATCTGAAGGAAATCGTTTATGAGTGAGAAGAAAGCATTGTGAGAAAAGAAGAAAATGCTGGTTATGAAAAGCCTTCTCGTTCAGGGTGACCAGGGATTGTTTGATGATGGATTGCGCTGTCGGAATGGCGACCAAAGGGTATTTATAGGCATTCAGGTACATAATACAGGTTCATGAAAGTTTTTTGGCCCATCTCCCGTTGTAGACGCTTTTCGACGGATATGCGGTTTTCGTGGCGTAAAATTATTATAAAAAATTGAAGTATTGAGCCTTAGTAGCAATTATTCTCTCTTAAACATACGCGTTTTGTTGCGGGATTTTCACACTTGTCTTGAAAATTCCATTGTTTACGGTCTATTTTACGTTTCCCTTTTTTTAACCACAGTGATCAATTGTATAAATCCGCAGTAAGTTGTGGAAATGGGTAGACGATACGATTATGCGTGCTCATGAAACAGAAACTCCGGTGTAACCCTTTATCAGATGACCTATTTGTAGACTCGTCTATATTGACACGATTTCAAGATATCAAACTGAATGTTGCTCAAAGTCTGAAATCTATTTTGTAATTGCAGAGAAAAAAATGTGGGAAAAGGAGAAAATGCTGATCATCAGCATTTTCTCCTTTTCCCACATTCATGAAAGCCATCTATCACAGGGTCGTTAAAACAAGGGATTGTTAAGTGAAGGGTAAATGACCTCCACCCCTCTCTTGCACTCAGTGCTACCGGTTAACATATGTTAAATTGCCCGTTATAAGAACATATTTTTATCTAAATGATGAGTCTTATTGAATTGACAATAGGCCTACTTAAAAATATCAGCAGTTTTCTCCGTGTTATTTTAATGTTGAGACTGTAAATTACACTTCTGTTTCATATTTGGAGATGCAAATGTTGTTTGTAAGGTAAAAATAAAATCATTTATGCACGCTCACGAAATTTTCACATATAAACAAAAGAATGCAGAACAAAATCATTGTTCCAATAGAGCTACATGTAGATTATGGGATAAAACCTAAAGATATCAGTCACAAGGTGCAGTCGTTTAAACTGTTGATAGGGTGAATCGAAGATAGAACTGCACACAACTTGCATTCTGATCTGTGGTCTACACTGTCTGTTTTTTCACCCTTTTGTGACGAAAGAAATGCATTATTTTGGTCTTTTACGGTCTGGAAACATCATCCAATTTACTTACATGTCCATAGTGTTTTAAGATAAACATAGAATATTAATGAACACCATGATTTGATCTTGTAAATGTATTGTACTCAATGTGCATAGTGCAAACTGATAAGGATAATGTGGTGACTTGTTGGGAAATTATTTTGACATATATAGAAACTTATTTAATCTGATCATATATAAGTTGGTGGGATAAATCCTCTTCTTTGTGAAAAAGAAAAAAAAAAAAAAAAAAAATAGGGGGCATGCGAGTAACAATTTTCCCAGTGGCGCTGATTATGTGGAAGCGTCTTTGGGCACAGCAGAGCCTTACCCTGGCACTGATGGAAGCCACGATAACATGAATAAGGAAGCTGACGCCGCGATTTGACTGAAGTCCTGTTGAAAACAGCTATAAATACATTCGAAAACATCACCCTTTTTACAGAAAAATGCAGAAAAAACGTTCAGTACGACAACCAAGAGAGAGATGTGATATTAGCTCTATTCCATGTTATTGAAACACTTTACGAAGAAACAGAGATATATATCAAAGCCCTGAAGGCGCTTCTGTCGTGTGTAAAAATAGAAAATGTAGTTCACGTGTTCATATCTCAGTCTCATTGTGATGTGTTTGAAGACAGACTTCAACAAACAGACGATTCGGCCATACAAAAACTGCTTCTGAGAACTATTTCCGCCTTTGCAAATGAAGGTAAGGGCCTGCATAAACTAGCCTTTAGTACTTTATTTCCACAAATGACTTCGGGCCAATTGTAACACGCTTTCAAGGGTCGGGCTATTCACAAGTATGTGTAAAATACGCTAAAAGACGTTAATAATGACGTCTGTAGCGTGAATGGATGTGACTTTGAAAACGTCAACGACGTAATAAGATTAATGATGTCCTAAATGACGTTTAGGATGACGTTTAGGATGTCGTAAAATACGTTATTTTACGTTATTAATGACATAATTTACGATAACAATCAATACTACCTTTTGACATTATGCCAACCTAATGCAGTTTGCATTATAACCTTATTTCAATAGTTTGGAAGAATTTCAATTTTCACCACTTGTTAGGTTGATCTAGCAAAAAAATGTTACATTTGTTCTTGCGTGTTTTCTTGACACCATTTTATCTGAAACTCACTTTTACTTGTTTACGATATATTTTCAGACAAACATCGACTTCATTTGATTGAGAAAGACGCTCATTTTACAGCAATGGAAATATGTTCAAAGTCGCCAACTGATGAGAGCTTGGCAACAGAGGCTCTGGAATTACTGTCAGTACTGTGTAAGGAAGGTAATTAGCGAACACTTGTTTTCTGAACACGTGGTTATATATTCGAAAAAAAAAAAAGGAAAATTACACATCCCGGAATGGTTGGCCCCTACGTTTTGTTTGTTTGTTTGTTTGTTTTCCTTTTACAATTATTCTTAGTCGTTTGAAATTAGATTTTCTAAATCTTGTTTGAGCTAAAGGAGCAACTATTCAACTAAATGATTCCATTTGAAATCTCTTAAACGTGCAGTTATGACATCAAGTTTTGGATTTTGCCTCTAAAATTAGACTGGGACAATGCTTTTGTACCAATGGTTTGTACCCTGTCAATTAATTGGTTGAAAGTTCCAGCATAGTATCAACCGGAAATTTATTGAATTAATCATGAGAAAGAGATTTTGCCAGCCCCATATCCGGGAGTACATCGATACTGTTTAATGAAATCAAAGTTTTAGGTAGTAAGATAACAACAACACTTACGATGATAGTCGTTTGTGAAGTATTATTGTGTGAGTTAACTTTCAAGCTGCTAAGTGCGACTCACTGACCTTTTGCGGACAGTGTAGATCCGAGATCAGACTGCACAGAACGTCTGACCTTGGATCCACATAGTCCGATGAGGAGATATTTTTGCCGAAAAAATAACTTTGAAATAGCCATATTAAGGATTTTAACGTCGGCTTTGAAAGTTTCATTTAAAGTTGTTTAGTATGATAATTGCAGATATCGCACACCATTCCTGAATGATTCATTACCTCCAGAAACTTCTTGATGTTTTTCATTGCGAAATATTGATGAAAATCATACATAACCCTTCAATACATGAAAAAACATTTTGCCAAAGGAATAATTGTTCGTTATCTGCAATTTATTATTTTGCCATTTGTTTAAAAAGTTACTCCGCAACAAGACAAAAAGAGTCGTTGCATGGGGTATTGGAAGAGTTTTAATCTGTCATTTTCTTACGTTTATTATTATTATTGTTATTTTTTTTTTTTTTTTTTTTGTTATTGATCTATGCATAATCTATTCATCATAATTATTACTAATGGCTTATGTTTCTTTCAGAGTGTGTACAAACTGTTCTAGTTTCTTATGGTTTTATACAGAAAAGCATCCAGTCCATACTCACCTCGTTCCGTCTTTCTGAACGGATACAAACCGTCGGGTTTAACATCATTGAAAGAGTTGGTAAGTTAACGCAAGTGCATCATTGATTTTAAGTTTTAGCTATTTACCTTTATCTTCACATTACTGCAAACGAGAGTTCAAGATCACACCTTTCTTAGGGGGAAGTCTAGCCAAAGCTATTTCCTTAAAGTGGCGGCCTGCTGTTTATCTAATCTAAAACATTTTGTGTTTACCTTTTCCGTCCAATAGAAACAAATTATAGAAGATATGGACTGTTCATGTGATCACCCACGTCAGAAACATGTCATCTTCATCATCAAATATAAGCATGTTACCATTAATGACATCATTTTAATCATTCTCACCATTCATACCATCAGAGTCATCTATATACCTACTATTTACATCCATATCACCATCGACACCGTGTGCATCAGTTATGATATCATCTTTGTCAGCGTCAACCTAACTGACGTCAACATATTTTGCAATCATTGATGAAATTTACATCACTTATGTAAACATGTTTACCGATCCTGTTACTATATTTTACAACAACAACGTCATCTGTATCAGCAAAATTGTCATCTGCGTAAGAAAATATATTAAGCTTTATCCTGCTAAATAAGTTAAACTTTCGAGCTGATATTAAAAGCCCGAATGATGTTATTTCAAACTTACATTTTGGAGAAAAATATCTCCTTAACGGTCAGTGTAAATCAAAGATCAGGCTGCGCGTTCTGTGTAGTCTGATCTTGATCTACATTGTCTGCAAAAGTCAGTTATTTTTGCCTAGCAGCTTAAGGATTAATATAAACACAATTCACGTCAGTCTAGTACCTATGCACGTTCTGTTTATCGTCGTCTATCTCCGCAACATCATCTTTGACACATTTTCATTTTCTCAGTCTCATTTCATTGACGTCATTTTACCATCTATGTCGCTGGCCAACATATTCGTAATCTTCGTTATTTACGTCCTCAAATATTTTAAACAACGACCTTGACTTAGTTAAATGCCATGTTGTATACAACTCGTCATCAGAGATTTTTCTACAGTAAGATCAACATCTCCATCAGCAGTGATAGCATTTAAATTATGATGTAGGTATATATATACGTCTTTGAGAAGTTTATCATCTAAGCTTTATCATCAACATCATCATGTAGGCAAAAACATCGTCACTTGCGTCATGAACATTTAACATTTATGCCACCAACGTCATCTAGAACTTGGGTGCACAAAAGTTATACCCACACTTCCTCTCATCAGTCGCAGTTTAGACACTTTTAAACATGAAAAAAGTGCACCTCCGTTTCTGGTGTCCTGCAACACGGAAATGCTTCCGGGTCGCAATATCAAATGAAGTCTTAATAAAAGAAAAAATGACACTCTAGCACTTGAACTGCTGAACACTGTTTTATCAGAAACGTGAAAGAATGTGCTTCAGTTGTGTATTTGCAGTGGATGGATGATTTCTTCGGGAATCGACCACGTATGGTGTTTAAGGGCCTTTTTCTTTGCTTTAATTTTCCATGTGTAGAACTTATGTTTGAAGTGGAATAAAAAAAAAAAAAAAAAAACCGCAATCAGTAGAGATGCCATTTCCTTGCCTTATTGTATAAGTCATTTAGGCATATGTTAAAAAAAAAAAAAAAAAAAAAACCAGTAAACTGCTAACCTCTTTGTTTCTAGTTAAAAAGAAATCGACATATGTACTTATATGGCCACAATAAATAGCGATTCTCAGTATGCTTACAGCTATATAAGAAAAGAAGTGGTAGTGTGACACCTTCTTAAAAAACTGAAAGGCGGTAGTTTCGAATCTTGAGTTAAGATAGACTTGTTGGTTTATGGTGTTATACTTATTTCAATTGTAGATCTACCACATTAAAGAAATTAAGAAACAAAAACTGCTTCCATGAACTTAAAATTAGCACAGAAAGTCGTGGATTTGTTAGTTCGAACGTGATAGAACATAGAATCCATAGCTCTACCTCTTAATCGAAGCCTTGAAAAGTTGTCTGCAAACTGGTCCAAGTCTTGACCTCGGGCGGAGGTAAATCAAAATCAGTTTGAACACAATGGAAATCGAACAAGAAACAACAACAGGAGAGCCCCAGACTAAGTAGAAAAACGAAAAATTCATTCATGCCGAAGAAAAAAAGATTGGCGAAAAGAGGGATTTGGAATCAAAATTTATAGCAAAGATGGCGAGATTAACAAAATTCTTTACTTTAGCCGTCAAAGAAGTGAGGATAAAGCTTTTACTTGTAACAGGATATCACATCAAAACTCATAAAATACTGGTCTAGAGCGGTTGCTTTGCTAACTTTATTGTGCAGCGATCTAGATCTTAATGAAATTGCCATTCATGAAAAGTTTTAGGACTGAGAATGATAATTTTTGAAAAAAAAAAAACAAGACAGGTCTATTGAAAGGATAAAAAAATTCGGGAAACTTTCCACTAACAATTCAAACAATTCTTTGTTTCAGTGCCATTGTTGATGAAAGATTGTGACAGAAGTGATGACTTATCTAGACAAATC
The DNA here is from genome assembly GCA_945859785.2 of Tridacna gigas. NCBI lineage: Eukaryota > Metazoa > Mollusca > Bivalvia > Cardiida > Cardiidae > Tridacna > Tridacna gigas. The sequence goes on from OX244036.2 coordinate 48,786,918, forward strand.
GTCCGGCTTGTGTTCACTGCCATGTTCTCCCATATTGATCACCCACAGATACAGGTCTGTAGGAGCAGAGATATACAATACACATCTAATCTGTGTCTCTGGTAGGAGCTAGCCTTTTAACCCTTTCCCAAACGACAAATTTTGGACTGGTCCAAATTCAAAGAGTTTGCAGACGACAATTTTATATTTGATGAAACTGGCAGAAAGTTCTCTAAAAGGGTAGAAAACACTGTGAGAAAAGGAGAAAATTGCTCATTACTAGCAATTTCTCCTTTTCCCACAGTGTTTTCAAAAGACTTGTACTGCAGACACTTGAAAACCAGGGCTTGTTTGGGAAAGGGTTAACTCTTTACCAAATGACAAAATTTTACACCAGTCCAAATTGAAAGCATTTGCAGACGGCAAAATAAATGTAACTGGAAAATTGAAATTTGTTTTGTGATGACCCACAGATACAGGTCTGGAGGAGCTAGCCTTTAACTCTTTACTACACAATCCCGACTTTAAGGACCCTAACAAGTCTTTTGAAAACATGGTAGGAAAAGGAGAAAATGCTGGTAACCAGCATTTTCTCCTTTTCCCACTATGTTTTCTACTCCATCAAAACAATTTCCATCATTTGAGCCACATTTAAATTGTCGTCTGCAAACGCTTTGAATTTGGACCAGTCTGACATTCTGTCGTTTGGTAAAGAGTTAATAAGTGCTTCATCCTACACCAGAAATACCACATTTAATATCCCTGACTTAGAGGGCTTTTTGAAAACTTTATGGGAAAATGAGAAAAAGCTGGTAACCTTTTTCTCCTTTTGCCTCAATATTTTCATTTCTATTACAGATGAATCCCATCGTTTGTGCCCCATTTAACCCTTTTCCGAATGAAAAATTTTTAGACTTTAATTCAAAGCATTTGTGGACAACAAAGTAGATCTATATGTGATTCAAAAGTTGATATTTGGTTTTAGAAGGGCAGAAAACAATTTGGGAAAAGGAGAGAATGCTAGTTTTCAGCATTTTCTCCTTTTTCTAAAATGTTTTCGAAAGCCCTCTTTCTCAGGGTTGTTAAAACTTGGGATTGTGTCGTAAAGGGTTAAGTTGTCATCTTTCAGGTGCTTTCAAATTAGACATGAATGAAATTTGATTGTTTGGTAAAAAGTTTTTGGGATTTATCTCATATGTGTATTACAAAGTTCATTTGGCTCAGTGATGAAATTTGTCTTTGATATGATAGAAGACGTGGGAAAAGGATAAAATACAGTCAAACTTCGGTAGCTCGAACACCCAGGGGACCAGCCGATTTGTTCGAGTTATCGGAAGTTCGACCAAGCCGAAGATCATTCACAGATCGCCGGATTCGATCAAGAAATATATTATGTCCACAGTAGATTATGTCCGACATTACCTATGCCCAATAGCATTTTAAATGATCACACGGAAAAATTATAAACAAAGCAGTTGTTCAGGAAAATAACTTTTATTTACATTCTTTTTGTTCCTCTTTTCTCTGACTTAGATATCCCCCCGTTACCGGGTGCTTCACTAAGTTGCTCAGAGATCTTTTTCTTCCGTAGGTTGAGACATTTCTAATACGTTACATGTATGTTATGATACTGGGAGTTAGTTAGTTATTTCCGTTTATTTATCGTCGCTACCGGTTGCCCATCTGAGCGACGCCCCCAGAAGACGGTTAGTTGTTACGGGGGATAGTGCAAGGATACAGGTCGAAACTACTGATAGCTTCGCCTGGTTCTTTAACGTGCTCGGCGTATAGCACCGTCACACGGGACCTCGGTTTAATGTCTCATCCGAAAGACTATTAGTAATTTTTAGTTGGCCAGCCGGGGATACGAACCCACAATCTGTAGGACATTGTGTTCACGAGTCCTACGCTCTACCTACTGAGCTATATCGTCCGGTATGATACTGGGATTCAGAATTCTCCTCTTAAATACCGTCGAACACCACAGTTTGATGCAAAAGGCGTGAAAAATTGATTAAAGGCAGAGCAAACATCCAATCAAGAAAAAAAAATACAATCATTATTAATCAGCATTAATTAATGAAAGCTAGTTATTTTTCACGTAACGGGTTAATATTACGCACCGTTTCAATCAGTGGACAGTAAGGTGTCATAAACAGATAAACAGCCTACATGTGTGAAATTCACCAACACTTGTCAACTAATTTATCGGTCAACCTTTTGTTCGACCTTTCCCAGGTAAAAAGTAAAGTGATTTTACGTTTGGGACCATGAAATGTGTTCGAGAATTCGAGTTTCACGGTGTGCGAGTTTTCCGAAGTCGAACTCGCTGAATTAAGAGCATTTTCTGTCGGGACTGAGATTCTTGTTCGAATTTTCGGTAGTGTTCGAAGATTCCCGTGTTCGAGCTACTGAGGTTTGACTGTACTACATAGCCATCATTTTTCTGAAATGTTTTCAAAAGCCTTCTTCCTCTGGGTTGTTAGAACATAGTTTATTTTGGGCAAAGGTTTCACTCAATACGGAACAACAAAAATATAGTCATCTATATACCTACTATTTACATCCATATCACTATCGACATCTTGTGCATCAGTGCATAAGTTTTCTACCAATTAAAAAAGAGAACAATGTTGTTTGTCTCTAACAGATTGCTGCCTGTAAAACAGTTTCTACCCTCTTGGAGCATAACCCAGCCTCTAATCATTGGATTGGAGAAAATGGAGATGAAAAACAGTAACAATATTTTGATTTACCGTAGTTAATACTCTTCAAGACTATAAAGGCTGAGTCCAGGAGGTGCAGTCGGTAGCATACAGGACTCGCGAACAGGGGGTTGCTGGTTTGAATCCCCACCTCGGCCAATTTCTTTGCAAGGATTGATGATAGTCACTGCAACAGGATTCATTCCTCTAAAGCCGCTGATCATTGCTTTGACAATGTGGGAAAGCAGCCAGAAAAGCATAGATAGGTGCACTTGCCACCGTAATATAACTGAATAATGTTGAAAATGGCATTAAACACCATGCAATCAATCAATCAAGACCACAAAATTCTAGAGAGCATACTGAAAGTAATTTCAGATGACGGATTTAATGTGGCCACAAATAGGTACAAAACATGTAGAAATAACAATTCCGAATTAAAAGAACCCTGCTAGAGAAATAATTTGAAAACATTGTCTTAAACCAGCATTTACCAGTCATTCCTATTTTTTATGTACTTCTATGATTGCCAAAAACATGAAAAATTCATATCATGGAATTTTGATGAAAAAAGTGTTACAACAAAAATTTACCCCAGTATAATGAAATTCTGAATTTACACTTCATGATAATCAACCGTTTTCTTGTTGTAAATGTTTTAAGTGATTGACTGTATCTTGAAGTAACGGAGGTTAATTTATTAAGTTCAAGTTTTCTGTCATCCATGGTGTGAAAACCATCAACAAAACTTACATAAACACATAAATTCATTGAAGATATAAGCATATGGAAAGGAAATAAGCCATAACTTTTGGATCGTATCGCATTTTTTGAAAATTAAGACACAAAATCGTAGCTATACCTTATTCTTCAAATTGATTCTCAAATTTCGAAATACTTTCGTTTAAAATATCTTTACTTTGGCTGGGGATTTGAATGACCATTATTCTTAATTATGTCAATGAATGTATCAGTGATAATTTTCCTTGCATAATTTCAACCATGATTCTCTAACTTAAAATGTTCAAATACCAATTAAGATTGTAACGGATGTTAAAAAGAAAATTCCATATAACAAAATATCCCAATTTTCACATATTACTGAAATGATGAAGTTATGAAATGACTCAGAAGTAAGATAACTTTACTCAACTTGAAGAACTATAACATTAAAAAATGTAGATCTGTTGAAAAACAATGACCCAGATTTTAGAAATAAATCTTGCAAATTTTAGACACAAAAAATGAAAGAAATTAATCAAAGCTAAAGTTAATACACCTACATCAACTTTTTAATTTCTTTAAAGCAAAAGTAGACACTGTTCTAATAGAATGCTTCACAATCTAATATTCTATTTGATTTCTTGAAAGATTTTCTAATCCTGGTAACGGAAGTTAAACCAACAATATTACTGAATCCCCTGGCGCTTCAAGTCACACTTTGCCTTCATACATACTCTCAGTCACGTCAACTATTTCAAGGCCTTACTTGAAAAATTGGCTTTCTCTTCCCAGAGGATGCGGAGTCCGTTATTTCCATCATAACCCGTAGGGTGCCGAATAAACCTAACAGACATTTTTAGTTAAGTTGCAAGACCAGAATAATTGCAACATTATGAATGATGGCTGTAGTCAACAGTGTTCCACCAAAGCTGATACTCAACTCACCGTGCAAATCAGAAATCTGACTGCGCGTTTTGTGCAGTCTGATCTTGATCTACACTGGTTGAAAAAAGCAACTACAGTTGTGAAACATGCTTTAAATGATATTATCCTTTTCAGGTACTCAAACTTCATCACGTTTTACAGGCCATTTTATCCAACGTTCCTACCTCATCTATGAAATTGATCTTAATTGCACCAGATCAGTTCTCTGTAAATGTGCAAATATACCATTCCCCATAAAACATAGCAACACAAAACTCAACAAAATCTAAAACAATATTATCTGTGAACTCACAATTGCCATTTTCTGTATATTTTGCTTTTAAGTAGTACCATCTTGCATTCAAAACCGAACAAAGCATTGTGTTTGAACAGTTACATACTTTGAACTACTTTTGTTTCATTGCTGTGAGGTTGGCAAGTCAGTTTGATGGTGGATAAACCTCAGATAGGTGTATTTTAGGTAGTCTACAAACGGCAGTCAAAAAGTATTGATTTTAGTCACGGATGTTAAAGATCATGGATGTTAAAATTGGCATATCGTTTGGATCAGAAAATGTCCTTTTTCAGGTTGTTACGAGAATGATCCATATTTTTTTTTATTCTTATTGGCATTCTTCTTTAAGCATTACGTTCAACACAAATCAATCAATGATGGTTTTCCTAAAACCTTGGTAACAGAGGTTAAACAACTTTTTGTCTGAATGCTATCTTTGATATCAATAATGTATTTTTTTCAAATGAAATTGGTTTTGGTGATCCTTAGGCTCTAAAATCCTCAATATCAAGCATAAAAGAATATTCTGACAGTGATCTCTGGACAAACAGTTCTAAGTTTGACCATCCCAGCACGAGATAAAAAGCAGTAACGGATGTTAATGCCTTTTCGGCGACACCACTAAACCATTGATATTTCAAAATTCTGTTGCATGTGTCTGCATGTGTTATTAATACATCTGTTAGCATACCAGATTTGTATGTTTTGTGCAAGAAAGAACAGTGAAATATCAAACAGTATACTTTCTGTAAAGTTTCAAAATCATTCCCCCAACAGAGAGACACAGAAAAAAAGCAGCTTTCTTGACATAATAAGCTAATTTTCAAGACTTTTTAAGTGAACATGAGAATGTACAACTCTGTATATGGTTTCTGTATGGTCCATGTATCGAAAATAGCTTGATTATTTTACTCTCGTTCGCTAATGGTGTCAATAATTCGGCAGCGACACTAAAAAATGGAAAAAGTACATGGAAAACAGGAATGACTGTTACTCCTTTTTCGTATATGTTTTTGAAAAATGGTTTTCCTCAGTCTTAAAAGCACAGGATTGTTTGGTAACAGGATAACGCTTTCTCAAATAGAATTTTAGACTTGTCCAAATTGAAAGTATCTGCAGGCAACAAATTAACCCTTTGGCTTCTAAGTGTGACTTACTGACCTTCTGCGGACAGTGTAGATTAAAATCAGACTGCACAGAATGTGCAGTCTGATCTTGGATCTACACTGTCAAATAAGGAGATATTTTTCTCCAAAAAATAAGTTTGAAATAGTACTATGTGGGTTTTTACTATTGGCTTGAAAGTTTTATTTAACTTATTTAGTAGCACAAGGGTTAAATGTGGCTCAAATGACTCAAGTTTTTTTCTATGAAAGGTAAGAAAACATTGTGTGAAAAGGTGAAAATGCTGATTACAAGCATTCTCTCCTTTTCAGACAATGTTTTCAAATTCTCGTGAAGGGTCATTTAAACTATGGATTTTATTTACATTAAACCTATTACTTAAAGATACTTTTATGTACTTTAAAAATTATTCCCCTTCTTCCCTTTTTCCATGTAACTCTTTACCAATTGACAGAATTATAGACTTGTCCAAATGGAAAACATATGTAGACAACAGATTAATTCTAGCTCAGATAGTGGGATTTGTCTTTGAAAAGTTAGAAAAAATCATGGGAAAGGGAGGAAATGGTGGTTAGCAGCATTTTCTTCTTTTCTGACAATGTTTTCAAAAGCCTTCAAACTCTTGAGTCATTAAAACTTGTGATTATTTGGCAGAGAATTAACAGATCATTTGTTCGTAGATACCAGAAAGAAAAGTGAGGAAATCATTTCTTTCCTGTATTGGGCTAGCTGATGACCTGAACTCATGTTGATCATCTGTATTTTACTAAGTTTTGTTGTGTCATCCTTTGCAATTATATCTTGGGAGGTATTGTAGGAAATCAGCCAGTGGTTTTGAAGGAGTGTTTAGCATGGTTTTAGTAGGAAGAGGCACAGGAAAAGCATTGGATAAATGCGGTTGCCACCATGATGTTATTGAATACTGTAGAAAATGGCTTGAAACACCAAACAAACAAATAAGTAAATCACAATTACTTATATCTAATTTTATGTTATTCATTTTGAACAGAGAGCCTATACACACTCTATGTCTTGGTGCTATCATGGTATTTAGAAAGAATCCTGATGTATTTAGTGTGGCTTGTGATGCCATCTACTGGATTGCAGCAGATAATGGTTTGTATTTCCCCACTTTTGTACTTATCCCTCTGTCATTTGATAAATTTTACTCTTTACCAAATCATAAAATTTAGGACTGGTCCATATTAATAGCATTTGCTATTTTTAAGTGACATATATAAAGTGGCTCATATGATAGAATTGAAATGCATCGTTGGTAAAGGAGAAAATGCTAGTTACCAGCATTTTCTCCATGTTTTTAAAAGCAGTTTAGCTCAGGGTCATAAAACATGGGATTGTTTGTGTAAGGGCTTAAGCCCTACCAAATGATGTTGTTTTTCTAAGCCATGAAGAAGAAGGGGTTCAAAAACTTGTGGGAAACAAAAAACTGCTAGTAACCACTATTTTGTCCATTTTTCATAATATTGTCTCCCCTTTTAAAGACAAAGCCATCATTTTAAGCTGCATTTAATTAGTCATCTACAAATACTTTCAATTTGGATAAATCAAATATTTTGCTTCCTGGTTCAGAGTAAGGCCATTACAATAAGATTATGAACATTCTTTTGCCTATTAAAACATTGTGGGAAAAAGGATTACATTCTAAATGCTTGTTACATCATTAAATTATTTTTTCTTTCAAGTAGGAATCAATTGTTAAAGGTCAAATAAAAGAAACTTTTAAGTAATGATCGTTGGACTTTCTTATTGACAAGATTAGCTTGAAATGTCTTTCTTTTAAAGTACCAGTAAAATGTTTGCACCCAAAGGAAGCATTAATTATGCTGTACATGGATATCTAATGCTTGAGATGCATGGCCTATGATGTGCTTTCACACCCTTGGATAGTTTCAGGTACACAGTTGTGTTTCAAGTTATTTGTTTATATGTGTTGGGGATACCAATGAAATACAAGCAGTGAAAAGCTACTTTCTCTCTTGCTTTTGATGTATTTGAAATGAAAAAAAAAAAACCCAGTTTGTGGTTGACAATGTTTGTAAGCAGCTATGAAAGCACATGAACAGAAAAAGCACATATATATATACATGCATGTACTGAACATACTTGTGATTTTTGTGACACATGTTTGTGAGCTAAGTAGGAATATAAAAAGGACAACTACATTACAGGTCGACTGTGCACATCACTTATGAACAAGAATGTCCACATTGCCATCATAGAAGGTCTCACAAAACATCGTAAAAAACCACTTGCTGTTGAAAAAGGATGCAAGGCTTTACGGGGATTGTGCATTTTTCTGTATGTATATACATTTATTGTAAATCAGATAAATACAAATATGGGACACCATGGATCAAAAAGCAGGGCATTTGGTCACATGTTTGAAAAAGTTTTGTATCTTGTTAGGGGACACATTTTCAGTCTTATTGTCACAGTAATTTCCGTGATTGTACTAGGGACAAAGTTGTACATGGGTTACCATGGGCAGAAAACTTGGTCGCTTGGTCAAATCTTATGAAATCTTACTTGTCATCACATACAGGCATTTTTTGCTTAAACCCAGTTTGGCAGTTGTTGACCATCAGGGATTTATTGTTTAAAGCAAAAATCAGCGCACTAGTTTAATTATATTGAATAGAATCATGAATTATATTAAAACTTACCTTTGAGAGGAATGATTTCAAAATGAAAACTGGTTGCTTTCAAAATGATTTATGTTACCTGCATTGTTGAAAATCTGCTAACAGTTCAAAACTATATTTTTTTCTTGTTATTTGTGTATTAGTTATGAGTGACACAGCACTTTCTGAAGAACTTTAACCAATAAGTACACAAGCTAATTTTAAACCTAACACAAAATAATCCAAAATATACAATGGAGAAACATTTAAAGGAAAGTAAAGTAGTGCTTTGTGCTGTTATCAAAACCGTTGTAGGAAAAGGAACAACTGCCCAAGAAAAACAGTGGTGCCATTTGCCCAAATTGTTAGCTTGGCTATTTTGGAAGAAAAGTTGAGGTATTGTCATAGCCCTGTCACCATCAGTGTTATTGTCATGCAAAAACTTTGTCATTTTATGATATCTCTGTTATTACTGTAGATATTTACTTCAAACTCGGAATAGTTGTTAACTTCAACTATCAAAAGGGGAACCCACCAGTGTGGCAGGTAACCATCAAAATATTTTTGACACAGTTATGTCCCTTTTTCAACTTAGAATTTTCACTGAAAACCAATCAGTTTCTAAAAGCAACTACAGCCAAGTGTTGGCACCCACATGGGTTGCTCTTCTTTTTATAAGCTGTCCATTCCTGGGCGTTTAACTCTTTACCAAACAACAAAATTTTGACTGCATTTGCAGACGACAAAATAAAAGTGAATTTAAAATTGAAAGTTGTTTGGGAAGGGTAGAAAATATTGTTGGAAAAGGAGAAAATGCTGGTTACCAGCATTTCCTCCTTTTCCCACAATGTTTACAAAGGCCTTCTTTCTCAGGGTCGTTAAAAGTCGGGATTGTGTAGTAAAGGGTTGAAATCATTCTTGTGTGGTAGAGGATTAAGTGAAGAAGGATTTATATTTGTTTCTATATATTTTTATTAGCTCTACTGGCTGTAAGCCAGCAGAGCTTATGTCATGGCGTGGTTTCCGTCGTCCGTCCGTCTGTCTGTCCATTAGTCTTTTTCTTGTTTATGTGATAAAGTCCGCATTGCAGAGTTTGTTTATCTCATCAATAGCTTGAACCCTATTGATTTTGAAAAAAATCTGACTATAAGTGCAGGAAAAGCAGCAATTTAAAGTTCAAAATTTCAATTTCTTGTTTACGCGATAAAGTCTGCATTTGTGGTCTGATTTTCATGAAACTTGCACAGTTTGTTTATCTCATCAATAGCTTAAACCCTATCGATTTTGAAAAAAATCTGACAACCAGTGTAGGAAAAGCAGCCATTTAAAATTCAACATTTAAATTTCTTGTTTACACAATTAAATCTGCAGTTGTGGTCAGATTTTTGTTAAACTTGCACAGATTGTTTATCTCATCCATAGCTTGAACCCTATTGATTTTGAAAAAAATCTGACAATCATTGTAGGAAAAGTAGCCATTTAAAGTTCAACGTTTAAATTTCTTTTTGATGTAATTAAGTCTGCAGTTGTGGTCGGAATTTTGTGAAACTTGCACAGATTGTTTATCTCATCAAAAGCCTGAACCCTATTGAAAAAAATCTGACAATTGGTGTAGGAAAAGTAGCCATTTAAAGTTCAACATTTCCTTTTCTTGTTTATGTGTTTTAGTCTACATTTGTGGTCAGATTTTTGTGAAACTTGCACAGATTGTTCATCTCATCAATAGCTTGAACCCTATAGATTTTGAAAAAAATCTGACGATCAGTATGGGAAAAGTAGCCATTTAAAGTTCAAAATGTTCATTTCTTGTTTACGCGATAAATTCAGCATTTGTAATTGGATTTTTTTGAAACTTGCACAGTTGCTTTGTATCATCAAAAGCTTGAACACTATTGATTTTGAAAAAAATTTGACAATCAGTATGGGAAAAGGAGCCATTTTAATTAAAAAATTTAAATTCCTTGTTTACGCTACGACTTGGCATTAATTTAGAGGTTAAATTTTCATTAAACTTGCACAGTTGCTTTATATTATCAATAGCTTGAACTCTATTGATTTTGAAAAACATTCAACAATCAGTAAGGGAAAAGGAGCCATTTAAAGTTGAAAATTTACATTTCTTTTTAACGCAATTAAGTCCGCATTTTAGATCCAATTCTTTTGAAACTTGCAAAGATTATTTGTGTCATGAACTCTAATAAAAATGAAGAAAATCTAGTAATCAGTTAAGGAAAAGCAGGGATTTGCAGGGATTGTTTAATACAATGAGTACTGAAACCCTATCAAATTTGTCTGGATTTCAAACAGTTGGCTTTGAGAAATTGTACTTCAATTTTTTTTCCACTATTTGTTCAATTCAACATGCCTACTTGTGCTTTCTTAGTGGGTTCAAGCCCAGTTGCAACAATACCTCCGTTTTTTTTTGGGGGGGGGGGGGGGGATGTTTGTCTTTCATCTTTTTGCATCATGAATTCATAATGTATGCTAGAAAAAAAGCTAGAAAAGAAGCAAACTCACTGCCAGTAGAGCGATTTCAGGCCCTCAAGGGCCTCTAGTTATTTTTTTACCATCTAGTCCAGCACATAAAAATTCTATGGTGAAAGAAGGAGTCTTCGACATTCTGATTGATCTCTTACCCAAGTTCAAAGAACATTTTGATGCCCAAATAGAGTTGATAAGTCTGATAGCAAGTCTTGCTGATATAGGTATGATATACTTTTGTGTTTCCACTGAGTAAATGAATCATATATTTTCAGTTTGTAAACTAAGGCCCCTTGAAGCAATTGTATGTAACCCATTTATTTTTTGATGTGATCTACACTGTCTTATGTTGCCCATATTACTTGAAATCATCAGAGGATAAGGAAAACTGTTAGGGTCAGGTTTTTGTACTATTATAAAGCCTATAGATTGCTATGTAAAGCAAGTGCACATATTCAGACATAAAAAAAGACATTATAAGATATTGCAGTGTCAAGACATTTTTTAGTTATAATTTTGATTTGCACTCTCCATAAAAATGACACAATATTGCATTCTGGGTTTTAAGGGTTAATTTAGAACTTTAACCCTTTTCCAAACAATCCGGAGTTTTAAAGACACTGAGAAAAAAAGGTTTTGTACCACATTGTGGGAAAAGCAGAAAATGCTGGTAATCAACTGGTCCTGCAATGTTTTCTACACTTTCAAAGAGAAATCCATCTTTTGAGCAATATTTAATATGTCATCTGCACATGCTTTTAATCTGGACATGTCAGAAATTTTGTCATTTGGTAAAGAGTTAAGGTTGGAAGTGATGTAAGATTCACTTCAGGATAGTCTAAAGTTGTTACCACCTGAAACAAACTTGCTGCAGAGGATTTTGCAGACATCTTTGTATCATCAAGCTGACTTTAGATTTAACACATCAAAACATGAGTGAACATAGTGGCTATAAAAAAGGGAATTTGCTAGTAATGAAGTAATTGTGCTTTTACCGTAGTGTTTTTATGACTGGCTGCTGCCAAAGAATAAATTTGTTTGCAGATTGTATTGTTCAACCCTTTACCACTCTACAAAATTTTACACCACTCTACAAAATTTTACATTTTTCCAAGTTGAAAGCACTTGTAGATGACAAATTAGATATGGCTCATTTGGTAAGATTTGTCTGGGAAAAGGAAGAAAACATTGTGGGAAAAGGAGAAAATGCTGGTTACCAGCATTTTCTCCTTTTCCCACAATGTTTTTAGAAGGCTTCTTCAGGGTCTTTAAAACTCGGGATCGTGTGGTAAAGAGTTAAATGTGAATTTTTAGATGTGGTCAGATACCAGTGTTATGTTGAAAGGTTTCCTGATATTGTCATTGAAAGAATGATGTGGCATAAGAGTGATCCAGTCCTGCAGGAAGTTGGACTTGAAACACTTGCAGTCTTGGCTAGTGCAGGTAAGTTAAAAGTGAAAAGTCTTTATCTTATTGGCATTTAGCATTGCTTGTTATCTTGACATTGGTTTCTTGACATTCTGTTCATCTTGATATGATCTTAATGTTCTTGATACATGCTGTCTTTTCTTCTGTAGTTAAATTTTTATGTCGAATTTAGTTATCTTGAACTTTGTAAATCTTTTGTCAAGTGTTTCTTTGTTTGCATTTTATAAGTTTGGCGGTTTCTGAAAAAAATTTCAAGTTATTGTCATAGCCCTGTCATGGTCGCGTTTGTATTGTCGTCGAAAAACATTAACATTTATAATATCTCTCTTATCACTGAAGATATTTATTTCACGCTCAGACAAGTTGTTCACTATCAAAAGGATAACCCATACAACAGAAGCAGATAACTATCAGAGCATTTTTGACACAGTTATGCTCCATTTTTGACTTTCACTAAAAATCAAGCAACTGCAGCCAAGGGTTAGCACCTGCATGTGGTGCTCTTGTTTTATTCTTATGTTACATCTTTCTTATGAATTGTTAGCTTTATTGCTTATTTTCTCTTGCAGAAGGAGGACTGGACATTTTATTATCAAATGGAGCCCTGCAGGCTACCCTTGATGCAATGGAAACATTTAAAGATATTGCATGTATGTAAACTTCATTTTTTTGCAAGCTACAGGGTCAAATCAGACTTTTCAAAAACGATTTAGCCATGCTGTGTGAAAAGGGGGCTTAATGCATCTGTCATACTGTTGACAAACAAACTGTTTGAATCTCGTTCATGCAACAAAACTTCTGCATGTGGGCTATTCATCATGAATGTTGAAAAATTCTGTGCACATGCAAAAAGAATTCAATGTACTGATAGAACAATCTCGTACACAAACATATTTCAACTACTTAGAACGACAAGCTAACCAATTTAAGCATCTGCCAGCAAATGCCAAAATATCTTCATACACTGGCTTTAAATGGGTCAATTTGTCACAGTATAAATGCACTTAAGCTCTGTTTTACAACTGTGCAAGCTTAATAAGAAAAGATACTTTGATAAGTAGGTAGATCTCTCATAAAAACCTCGATGTATGATATGAAATGCCTTGCCAAGTAGAATTAAAGACTTATAACTTTTCTTTTACCTATAACCAGTGATCCAGAAGAAAGGGTTAATCATGCTACAAGTATTTGCTGACAGAGAGTTGGTACAGAACAAAACTGTGAGGGGAAGAATTATAGACATAATGATATCAGATATGAAAGAGTTTCAAGGTGTAAAAGCTATCAGTACTGAGGTAAAAAGTTGATTAGTATACTTACCGATCTGAACCACAAAAAAGACTAGACTTTTCTGCATTGAAAGCATTTGCAGAGGACAAGTATAATGCAGCTCAAATGATGGGAACTGTCTTTGAAAGGGTAACATGGGAAACTTTGTTGGAAAAAAAGAAAACGCTGGTTACTAGCATTTTCTTCTTCTCCAATGATGTTTTCAACAGCCTTCCCCAGGGTTGAATCTATTGGTAAAGGGTTGTAATTATTATCCCCTGCCAAAGGCGAGGAAATATAGTTTTTGCGTTGTCCATCCGTCAATCCTTCCGTCCACCTGGCCGTTAGTTTGTTTGTCTGACTGTCTGTCTGGACAGATATCTTTTAAAATCCTTGACGAAATTTGATGAAACTTCATACATGTGTTCCTTACGATAGTCCGCTGATACAATTTTTTTTGTTTTTTTTATTTAATGCCGTGTCAAGGAAACTTGGGCTTTTGTCAGCAGGGGGTATCATTTCAACGAAATTACTTGTTTACACAGGTTTTTATAATCTTTGACCTTACACTTACATGTATGCCTTTTGGAAAACATCTTGTTAAAATATTGTTGGAAAAGGAACAATTGATAAGTCTCGTCTTGACTACTTTGTGGTAGTCATCATTTTAATAGCAAGAGAAGAAATTGCTCTAAATGAGACAATGAGCTGTTAACAATTTTGCAGAATATTTTGCATTTCAGGTGTGTGTTACAATACAACTTTATGCAGAATGTGACACTGTAATGAGCAGAGAATTTATTGAACAGGGCTGTCATGAATATTTATTCTCTATGTTGGAAGATAAAGAACAAAAATCAGGTACCTGTCTTTTGTTAATACACCTTAGATAATGAATTTATTGGAATATTTTGTTGGCATCAATACTACTTTTTATTTTCATCATGTTTAAGACAAATTTTGGCAAATTCGTTTCGAGTATTTTTATCACAGAATACACATATTTAATTAAGATATAGTATTTTTCATTTGCCATTTATCTCTACCAAAGAACAAAATTTTTTATTGTCCAGATTGAAAGCATTTGCAGAGGACAAAATAAATATGACTCAAAAATTGAAATTTATTTCTGGAAGATTTGAAAACATTGTGGGAAAAGAAGAAAATGCTGGTTACCAGCATTTTCTTCTTTTCCAGCAATTTTTCAAAAGCGTTCTTTCTCTGGATCATTAAAAGTCGGGATTATGTGGTAAAGGGTTATACCAAGATGGCCATGGACAACTTTTGCTCTGACTTGTTACCTAAAAATGCTTCAGAATGTTTCCAAATGCTATCCACTGCTAGGACAAGAACAGTCATAATGAGTTTTTAATATAAGCTGTATTAAATCTGTGTTAAAGTACTGTTACTTTCATAAGGAACAAAAATGTGCTTTTACACATATGAATATTATTTTTCAAAACTTTATAAATTTTCAAAACAAAGTGACACCTGCCTTAATCCTTAAACAAACAATCCTGTGTTTTAACAGTGTCGAGGAAGAAAGCTTTCCCAAACATTGTGGGAAAAGGAGAAAATACTGGTCACCAGAATTTTCTCCATTTTGTACAATGTTTTGTAATCTTCCAATGTCAAACCCCTTCATTTAAGCCACATTTAATTTGTTGTCTGCAAATACTTTCAGGATGGGCACGTCTGAAGTTTTGTCATCTGGCAAAGAGTTGTGCAAAGACCCAGACCCAAGGAACAAACTTGACCTCTTTTCACAGGTGGCTGTTTAACACAAGTTATTTTCAAAACTAGGGTCATGAAACTTTACATGACAATTCCTTAATACAGGTGGCTGCATAAAGAAGTGACCAGTAATGTAGGTTTGACTGTATATTGAATTTAAAAAAACTTAAACTTCTGATCATATCTTACAGGTTTACAAGAACTGGCCAGTGAGTGTTTGTATGTTCTAAGCCAAGAACAAAACCTGAAGTCGGTTATGCTTCTGTCTGCATGTAGAAACGGAATGCTCCCTGTAAGTCTGGCATCTCATAAAAATACACAAGCCATTCTCTATGAAAAGGAGGCTTAATGTATCTGCAAAAAGTATCAACCCAGGTCAGCCTGCGAATTCCGCACAGGCTGACCTAGGCCGACACTTTTCGCTACTGATGGATCACGGAGATGCATTAAGCCCCCTTTTACCAGAGCATGGCTCACATAGTTTTTATGCTCTTTAACTAATGACAAAATTTTAGACCAATTTAAGTTGAAAGTGTTTGCAAATTAATGTGGCTCAAATGATGGAATTTGTCTTTGAAAGGGTAGAAAATATTTTGGGAAAAGAAGAAAATACTGGTTTTGAGGATTTCCCCCCTTTCTCACTGTGCTTTGAAAAGCCTTATTCCGCAAGAGATAGTTTGGTACAGGCTTTTTCATTACTTCTTGGAAGGAATTTGCAGAAGAAATCTGAGGCAGTCAACCCTAAAAATATCTTTGTAAATAGGATAGTCACCATAAATTAGGTTCAATACAGAAATACAAGAAAAAAAACGATGTGGCGAAGAGGAAACTTGACCATTACTTGCGAATTCTCCTCTTGCCACAATGGTTTTGAAAAAATGTCTCCTGCCAAACAAAAGAAGTTATCTGCAGTTCACATTTTGTTAGAACAGAACAGAACAGAACTTTATTTCAAAATGACTTGAACTATGTTCATTGTCATTACAAAGATTATACAGAAAGATAAGAATACCATGTACATACATGTAACATGTTAGAGAATATCAGTGATATAAAAGCCTTTTAACCTTTTGAAAGCAAAGTAACTGTATTGAATATTGTCAATAGCAAAGAAAGTTTAATTACTTTTCAGACTAACTTAGAATTGCAAAAAACAGTAATAAATCATTCAAAATTGGAGAAGAAACTCATCCTTTAATGATTTTGAAATCATCAAGGAAATTGACTTAGGGTATTCGAATGTTTCGAACAGTTTCTCATTTTACCGCAATGTTTTCAAAAGCTTCCATTGTAAGAGTGTAAAAGTATGTGTATAGTAACAGGTTTATCACTGGTATCAAATTCTGTTATTTTATATTACAAGAAATGGGTTCACTTATTGTATTACAATGTATTATGTTGAATGACAGGCAACAGAATGTTTGATAGAGCTAGGGGCAGATGTGAATATTGGGGAAGGTTCTAGTACACCACTTTATACAGCTGTCTGTAGTAAAAGGGAGGATGTGGTGAGACTTATCATCAAACAGGTACATTATATTTGAGCCATGCTCTGTGAATAGGGGGCTTAATGCATGTGCGAAAAGTATCGACCCAGGTCAGCCTGCGCAGTTCGCGCAGGCTGACCTGGACCGAAACTTTTCGCCTATGGTCAATTTTCTGTATGTCCAAGGACCAGTCTACCTCATGATTAAGTTGGTTGCGAAAAAAAGTGGCTATTATGGATCCATAATCATGTAATGGCTTGATTGGTACAATGCATCATGGAGATGCATTAAGCCTCCTTTTCTCAGAGCATGGCTCATTTCTTTTCAACATGGTAGGATGCATTTTCATGAAGTTAACTCATGACCATGCATTCTATTTTGACACTTCACCCTTACCTTGTACAAGTCAAAAAAATAAAACAATGAAGGACAGAAAAATGTCCTTTTAATCACAGGGCCAGCTATTGTGACAGTACATACTCTCAAGCAAATAAAATTTAATTTTTTACTAAACGACAAAATTAAATTTGTCTAATTTGAAAGTATTTGTAGATGAAAAATACCACCACAATGACTGAATTTGCTTTTGAAAATGGAGAAAACATTGTGGGAAAAGGAGAAAATGCTGATTACAAGCATTTTCTTCTTTTCCCACACTGTTTTCAAAAGTATTCTCTCTTAGGGTCATTCAAACTCAGGATTGTGTGGTAAAGGGTTAATAAACACATCCTAATGATTGAGATAAGAATACATGTAGCGTTGAAATAGTCCAATTTATATGACATATGGTATGAATGTCTCTACGCTAGCATCAGATCGAAATCAGATTGCACAGAACTTCCTGTCTGATCTTGGATCTATACCACCTGCTTGTGTTGTCAAGCCTTGCAAATGAAAATCTTTCTGTGTTTAAGTCTTTACCACACAATCCTGATTTTTAATGACCCAGAAGAAGAAGGCTTTTGAAAACATTGTTGGAAAAGGAGAAAATGCTGGTAACCATGTTTTCTACCCTATCCAAAACAGAAATAATTATTTTATCAACATCTAATTTGATCTCTGCAAATGCTTTCAATTTGGTTCAGTCCAAAATTTTGTTGTTTTGTAAAGAGTTAAGTAGAATGTGTTTTCAGCCCTTGACAGAGGTCTAGTTTAACGCTTTACCATACAGTCCTGACTTTTAACGACTCGGAGAAAGAAAGCTTTTGAAAACATTGTGGGAAAATGAGAAAATGCTGGTAACCAGCATTTTCTCCATTTCCCACAATGTTTTCAAAAGCTTTCTTCCTAAGGGTCATTAAAACTTGGGATTGTGTGGTAAAAGGTTAAAGCTCTATTTCATTGTAATTATTCTGTCATGGTATTCAGTGATACCCACATTACTATGATATCATGTCATACTATTTTCTACTTAACAACTCTGTAGGAAGTACATGATATGCTGACATCATTGAATAGAAGTCTGGAACAGGAATCAGATGAAATCACTGGTCTTCTCTTGCAAGAGATTGGATATGAGAAAAATGGTAATGTTTCATTTACTCAGTGGTCAGACAATTAACTCTTTCCCAAATGACAAATTTTAGACTCTTCCAAGTGGAAAGCATCTGCAAACAACAAATCTGAAAGTGGTTCAAATGAACTGAAGCTCTTTCACATATTATAAAACATTGTGGTAAAAGTAGAAAATGCTAGTTACCAGCATTTTCCACTTTTCCCACACTCATGACCTGGTGGTTGTGAGTTTGATACCCAGTTGAGCCAAACTTTCTTTTCGGCGAATTTTTGCCTCTCACCTCAAATTCATGTGGGAAAAGTAGTCAGAGGAAGTAAATGCATTAACTGTACATAGATGCAATTTGGTTCTCTTTCACAGTTCTGTGCTGTTTTAACCCTTAGGCTGCTAGGCGTGACACATAGAACTTTTGCAGTGTAGATCAAGATCAGACTACACAGAATGTGCAGTCTGATCTTGGATCTACACTGTCCGTTAAGGAGATATATTTTTCCCACAACAATAACTTTGAAATAACAATATTTGGGTTTTTACCAATGGCTTGACAGTTTCATTTAATTTATTTGGCAGCTTTAGGGTTAACCCTTTACCAAACAACACAATTTTAGACTAGTCCAAATTCAAAGCATTTGCAGACAAAAAGATAATGTGGCTCAAAAATAGAAAATTTTTCTGGGACAGGTAGAAAACATGGTGGGAAATGGAGAAAATGCTGGTTACCAGCATTTTCTCCTTTTCCCACAATGTTTTCAAAGGGCTTTTTCTTCAGGGTCGTAAACTGGGGATTGTGTGGTAAAGGGCTAAATAGCTTTAGAGGTCCTGTGTGGCTTAGTTGTTATTATTTCTGGTTTGTAATCAGAAATTTATAGTTTGATTTCCAATTTGGCAGCGTTGGTTACTTTGGAGTGTCTTGGGGCATGGTTCTACCAAACTCCAAACCAGTTTTGGAGAAATTGAGGAAGACATGAATAAGTAAGCTGTCACCCTGATTTGCCTGAAATACTGTTGAAAGTGGAATAAAACACCATCCCAAAAAACAGTGAAAATAAGACAAAGCAAATTCAAGTTCAATTTCATCTACATGTACTAATATGTTTCTAAAGTTATGCTAATTCATGATAGAAATCCTTGAAGCTATTCACCAACAATGCTGTTTGTTCAGGCCAGCCATTGGATTGGCTAGTCTTGGAATCTAAAATTATATGTAGAACAATATTTTGAAAGATTGACTACAGTCTAAGATCCTGTTGAGAGTAACATTTTTTTAACTTACATGTACATAGTGGGTGTAATCAACTGGTCTGGATTGAAGCTGAACAGACTGAAATGTTCTTGGATTTTAACATCTCTCACAAACAGCCCTCACAAAGATTTTGACACAGGTGAGTAATAGTTTCTTTGCAATACTTTCACATTCATGAACCATTTATATACTTGTTACAGGCAGAAAACAACTTTTTTGGACCACATTTTGAAACATTGTGGGGAAAGGAGATATTGCTTGTGACTAGCAATTTCTCCTTTATCACAATTTTCAGTTTGCATTTGTGTATTAAACTTAAGTTCAATTGTGAATGATCACTATGGTACAAGTATACTACATATATGTTTTCATAGTAGTATACTGCAAATTTATTTCAACAGGTGACAAATTTTGTTATAGCTATAAAATTCATTAGTTCAGAAATGACTATTTCCCAATAGTCATTGACATGCTGTTCATTACCTTTGTCGTTATTTATATTCCACAAAACAAATGTATTCTTGAGTATATTGGAAATGTAGAAGGGCAGGCTCAAGTTTCGGATGTTTGCTTATTTGCATTGAGGAATTATATCCCCTTGAACATGGAATATTTTTGCATGCTGGCTTTGCATGTTAACCCTTAAAGCACCTTTTACAACTATAGTTGCCTTTGCAGCCAGTGTAGGTCAAAACATACAGTCTAATCTTTGATCTACACTATCTGCTCTCCTGGAACACTACAGAGAAAATCAACATGATTTGCAATTATTTGGGTTTTATTTCTGGACGTAAAAGGTCCGTTGGGTTTATTCGGAGCTCTATGGGTTAAGTTTGGACATTTATCATATGTATCAAAGCACTTGACAGGGGCAATAAGTCATCTTTTGTGACAGTTCTAAATTTGTGCCTAGAAACCAGCAGAGAGTTTCTGGACAAGATAAAGAGTAGTGAGTTCAAGAGGAACCAAAGGCGGAAATTAGCAAAATCAAAGAGTGATTCCTATCTACGACCTGCATTGAGACTTAAAAACAAGCGGACAGCAAGTGTAGAACAACAAACAATAGAAGAAATTGTACCCAAGTGTCCTAAAACAGCTGTTGGTAAGATCTTTTGTTCTAGCTAAAGTGACAAGTATCTCTCGCATGATATGTACATGGGCATATCGTTAGGATTGAAAAATATTTTTTAGGCATTTTTCTAACCAATTTTGTAGCCCTAAGAGCTCAAAGCATAACCGAAGATGCTTTCATGGACAGTACAGATCAAGAATGATTTGTACGTAATTTGCAGTCTGATTATGAAATGTCTTCAGTGCTTGCTATTTTGTTAGATTTTGCTATTTACACAAAACAGTTATTTCAGTAAATTGTGTCTTGAGCACTAATGGTGAAGTAACTTTTTCACTAATTTTGATACAAAAGATGTTGTCAGTTTTTAGTGGTTGAAGTGCTTTTAAAAAATATAACTGCTTATATGTTTTTGTGGTTTGGTCAAAATTGTCATTACAAATTTTCAGTCAATTTTATCAACCTATAAAACGATAAAGGCATGATTTTATGTATGAAGTTTTAAAAGATATCCATGAGAAATAAAAACCTTATAAATCGTTCACTTTCAGTTGTACCCAATATCTCACCATTCACAACACGCAAAATCTACATAAGGTCACAGAGTCTTGAAAGTATGGAACCATATCCAAGCCCTAAAATTGCAAGACGACCAACTCTTCCAACTATAACTGCCTTTAATCCAGACAACCTAGGTATTAAGTTATCATGAGTATGCATGTTTGTTTAAAGACTTTTAATGTTCTTGTATGACACTTTTTCATAAAGATATTGTAAAAATTTTCATGAGCAGGCTATTTGTTGACCTTGCAGAAACTATTATTAATTACACAAAACAAATGACAGATATCACTTTTAACCCTTTACCAAACAATACCGAGTTTTAACGACTGGTAAATAAGACTTTTGAAAAAATTGTGGGAAAAGGAGAAAATGCTGGTAACCAGCATTTTCTCCTTTTCCCACATTGTTTTCTAAACTTTCAGAAAAAAGTCAAGTCATTTGAGCCACCTTTTATTTGTCATCTGCAAACACTTGTGATTTGAACCAGTCTAAAATATTGTCCTGTGGTAAAGAGTTAAATAGTATGAAAAACATTATAATCACCCCTTTATCCTCAATGTTTTCCTAACCCACAATCCACAGCAGGGATATAAAGAGTCATAGTTGTACAGAAAGCAATAATCCATGACCATACAGGCTGGGCATACAAAAATTTAAATGATTTAACCCTTTCCCAAACAAACCCTGGTTTTCACATATCTGCAGTACAAGTCTTTTAAAAACACTGTGGGAAAAGGAGAAATTGCTCATAACGAGCAATTTCTCCTTTTCCCACAGTGTTTTCTACCCTTTTTCAGAACTTTCTGCCATTTTCATCAAATTTAAAATTGCCATCTGCAGACTTTCAATTTGGACTAGTCCAAAATTTGTCTTTTGGGAAAGGGTTAACAAAGAAAAAATTTGAAGGAATATGGACAATGTCTTTTTTCATTGTATTTGCATTTGTTTCCTGCATTAAATCTTTACCACACAGCAAAAGTGTAGACTTGTCCAGATTGAAAGCATTTGCAGACATTAATTTAGATGTGGTTAAAATGATGGAATTTGTCTTTGATAGGGTAGAAAACATTTGGGGAAAAGGAAAAAATGATGGTTACCAGCATTTTCTCCTTTTCCCACAGTGTTTTCAGAAGGATTTTCCTCAAGATCTTTAAAATTTGGGATTGTGTGGTGGAGGCTTAATTTATTACCTCCTGAAACAAATGTGCAGCTGAGGACTTTGAATACATGCTTGATTGAATGTTTGATACATTTAAATCTTTGTGGCAAAAATGTGAGAAATTGCATTCTATGAGCAATTTTTTCTTTTAACATAATGTTTTCGAAAGCATTTTGCTAGAAGACACCAAAAGTTTTCTGAAGTAATGAATGAATATAAGGATATTTATTACAGATTAATATGTTTATGTTTAAATATTTGCCAGAGTTCAATCTGTCACCTACAGAGGAAGATGTTTGGAGGCAAACAACTGTGACTGGTGCCAATGTACCATACAGCCATAATGATCCAAGACAGCAAGTGACAGACACAACGGATGACAGGAAACAAATACCAGCACCCGATGAAAGTTTGTAATGCTTCCTTAGACATTATTCTTACACTTATATTTACAGTTTGAGAAATGGAAGGACTAGGGTAAAAAAGAAGTTGTTCCATCCATCAATCAATTCATCTATATATCCAATTTTTTTATTTATCCATCCATCCATCCATCCATCCGTTAGCATTAACTATGGATATCTCTGGATATTGTAGTTAAATTGATCTTCGTTAATAAATAAAGTATTGCAATGACCAGGTACAGTGTATGAGATGAAACGTGTAATGCATTGCAAAATATGCATTCCAACAGCCCAGCCCTGCTATCTTTGTGGTAACAAACAAGGTTGGTAATCAGGGAGTTCCTAGTTCTAATTAACGCTTTGTAGTTTATTTTCAGAAATTTTTATGAATTTCACAGACACAGGTTTCATGCCTTAACATTGTTCTGATCACAGCATATGCAGGAAAGAAGCCCGTGGCTTTAACCCTTTACCACACAATCCCGACTTTTAATGACCCTGAGAAAGAAAACTTTCGAAAATATTGTGGGAAAAGGTGAAAATGCTGGTAACCAGCATTTTCTCCTTTTCCCACGATGTTTTCTATCCTATCCAGCACATAAATCACCATTTAAGCTACACTTAATTTATCATCTGCAAATGGTTTCAATTTGGTCCAGTCTAAAATTTTGTCGTTTGGTAAAGGGTTAAAAGGGTGTTGTTCCTAGCAATTGTTGAAAAATTCTAGGAATGCATAGATGTAGACACTGACTGTTGACATAATTTTTTTTATAACTGAAATACAGTTAAAAACTGCATTAAATAACAAAGCATTTCAAGTTAAATTGTTTATCTTGTCCTATATTACAGGTCCATGGATGAGAAAAAGATGCAGATCTCCAGCTTATTCAACCTCTAGTGACGAAAGTTATCCCTCACCTCTTCTTGGTACGAGAAAGGTAAATTGAGATTCAAACTCACAATAACACTACACTTCCTGAAGTAGATTTGCAGCAAGTTTTTATTTTTGAAATGTCCTTGTGAAATATGCATAATCAAAATAAAGTTTAGTACACTGTACATGAATGCACAAGAAGGTATATTGTCAAAAGATCTACACACAGAGCATTTCCATAATACAGTTGTATGCTTCTTTACTTTAAATTTTCATTTCTGTTAACCCATTACCTATTTAAGAAGATATCTACACAAACATTTGTAGATATCGATAATATGAATTAAAGCTTATTACATTGTGAAATTTCTGCTTTTCCCACAATGTTTTCAATAATGGTCAGTAGCAAGAAAAAAAATGTTGTCTTCATGTGAAACTATTTTAACCCTTTACCAGATGAGAAAATTGCAGACTGTTCCAAATTGAAAGTATTTGCAGACAACAGATTTAACATTGGTCCAATATTGGTATTTGTTTTTGAAAGGGTAGGAAACATTGTGGGAAGAGGAGAAATACTGGTTACCAGCATTTGCTCCTTTTCCAACAGTGTTTTCAAAAGCCCTTTTCATTAGGATTGATAAAATATGTGATTCTGTGGTAAAAGAAGCACACTAACTTTGTTTTTGTTTAATTTATTTAATTACAGAGCTCAGAACCTGATATTGGTCAGAATATTAATGCTTTTCTTCAGCGACGAAAAACCTTGGCCACCATCACAGGTAATACTAATTAACTTTGTACCAGATAGAAAAAATTTTGATTTTTAGCTCACCTGAGCACAAAGTGCTCAGGATGAGCTATTGTGATCACTCACCGTCCGTCGGCGTCCGTCCGTCCGTCGTCCGTCCGTCCACATTTTTTTGTTTACGCTCTAGCATCTACAAATATTAACGAATCAGCACCAAACTTGGTCAAAATGTATATGACCATAAGATCTCAGATGAGTTCGATTATGGGTGTAATCGGACCAGAACGACTGGAGTTATTTGCCCTTGAATTAGAAAAATTGCTATATTTGACTTTGTTTACACTCTAGCATCTACAAATATTAACCAATCAGCACCAAACTTGGTCAAAATGTATATGACCATAAGATCTCAGATGAGTTTGATTATGGGTGTAATTGGACCAGAACGACTGGAGTTATTTGCCCTTGAATTAGAAAAATTGCTATATTTGACTTTGTTTACACTCTAGCATCTACAAATATTAACCAATCAGCACCAAACTTGGTCAAAATGTATATGACCATATGATCTCAGATGAGTTTGATTATGGGTGTAATCGGACCAGAACGACTGGTGTTATTTGCCCTTGAATTAAAAAAATTGCTATATTTGACTTCGTTTACACTCTAGCATCTACAAATATAAACCAGTCAGCACCAAACTTGGTCTAAATATATATGACCGTAAGATCTCGAATGAGTTTGATTGTAGGTCTTATAGGACCAGTTATTGCTGTGTCATGGAAAAAGGGGGCTTGACGTATATTTTCAATGTGGACCAATATCTCTTTAACTACAGGACAAAATTTCATGAAACTTCATCTTCTTATTGTTTATTGCAAGCCACAGACAATAGTTATTTGTTTTTATTTCATGAAACACCATGTCATGAAAAAAGGGGGCTAAATGTTTAATTTCGTCATGGACCAATGACCATCTGTTTGTCCATCTTTCAGGACAGATATCTTCTAAAATCCTTGACAAAAACTAATAGAAATTCATACAGGTGTTCCTAATGATGTCTGCTGATATTTATTGTGTTTTTTTTTCCTTTTTGATATCAAATAGTGTCTCATAGGAAAAAGGAGCTTCATGTATATTTCTGTTAAGGATCAATATACATGTATCTTCAACTCAAAATCCTGGACAAAAATTTGTGAAACTTCATACATGTGTTCCTTATGATAGTCCGCCAATATCATTAGTTTAGCTTTTTTGATTAAATGTCATGTCATGGAAAAAGGGAGCTTCACATATATTTTCATTATGGATTAATATCTCTTTAACTACAGGACAAAATGTTATGAAACTTCATCTTTATGTTGTTTATCACAAGCCACAGACAATGGTTAGGCCTATTTGTTAGCTCACCTGAGCATGAAGGGCTGGGTGAGGTATTGTGATTCGTTGTTGTCCAGTATCTGTCTTTCCACAGTTCCTTTAAACATCTTCTCCTCCTAAATCAGTCATGTTGAAACTTGACAGGCATATACCTTGGGTGAAGTTCTACCAAAGTTGTTAAAAGAATTGAATTAACCCTTTAACTCCAGGGGTCACAATTTTGGGCAAAATTTTATATAGAGCAAACTTTAAAAATGTCTTTGTCTGAAACTAGAAGGCCTAGAGCTTTGATATTTGGTATGTGGCATTTCCTTGTGGACTTCTACCAATTTTGTTCAAATGATGCCCCTGGGTCAAAACAGGACATAAAGGTATACAGAATGAACTTTTAAAAGTCTTGTTCTATTTAACCCTTTACCACACAATCCCAAGTTTTAATGCCTGTGAGAAATAAGGCTCTTGAAAATATTGTGGGAAAAAGAGGAAATACTTGTAACCAGCATGTTTTCCTTTTTAGCTCACCTGAGCACATAGTGCTCAGGGTGAGCTATTGTGATTGATTGTTGTCCGGCGTCCATCCGTGTGTCCGTCCGTCCGTGAACAATTACTTAAAAAATCTTCTCCTCTGAAACCGTCCAACAGATTTCAATGAAACTTCACAGAAATTATCCTTAGGTGATGCACTTTCAGAATACTTCAAAGATTTGAATTCCATGAAGAACTCTGGTTGCCATGGCAACCCAGAGAAAAAACTTTAAAAATCTTCTTGTCCCAAACCGTAAGGGCTAGAGCTTTCATATTTGGCATGTAGCATCATCTGTAGCCCTCTACCAAAATACTTCAAATTATGGCGCTGTTGTTGAAATTGGCCCTATGTTGTGGGTTCTCGGATTTCACATAGAGATAAAGAGGGAAATCTTTAAAAATCTTCTTGTTTACACTGTAGCATCTACAAATATTGACCAATCAGTACCAAACTTGGCCACAATGTATATGCCCATAAGGTCTCGGATGAGTTCGATTTTGGATCAAATCCAATCAGAACATCAGGAGTTACTTGCCCTTGAATTTGCAAAAATTACTGAATCTGACTTTGTTTACACTCTAGCATCTACAAATATTACTCAATCAGCACCAAACATTGTCAAAGTGTGTGTGATCATAAGATCTTAGATTAGTTCAATTATGGATCTAATCGGACCAGAACTGTCTGAGTTGTCTGCCCTTGAATTAGAAAATTTGCCATATTTGACTTTGTTTACACTCTAGCATCTGCAAATATTGACCAATCAGTACCAAACTTGGTCAAAATATATATTCCCATAAGGTCTCGGAAGAGTTCAGTTATGGGTCAAATTGAACCAGAACATCCAGAGTTATTTGCCCTTGAATTGGACAAAATTTCCATATTTGACTTTGTGTACACTCTAGTATCTACAAATATATACCAATCAGTACCAAACTTGGTAAAAATTTATATGACCATAAGATCTTGGATGGGTTTTGATTATGGGTCTTATTAGACCCAAACAACATGAGTTATTTGCCCTTCAATTAGAGTTGCTGTATTTGACTTGGTTTACTCTGTAGCATCTACATGTATATATAATGCAAACTGAAAAATCTTTATGTTTAAACCCAAAATGCCTAGAGCTATGATACTTTGCATGAAGCATCACCTTGTGGACCTCAAGAAATTTTGCACACAAGATGCCCCTGGGATCATTACAGGTCCAGCCGCGGGGCTTAGATGTTTGTACTTAGGTATCTTTCGTGCAATTATAAGAAAATTTTCTGGGTAACCAAAGGCCTAGACCTCTGTTAAAGTTGTGAGTTGTCTCTCTTTCATAATCATTTGGCCTTGAACTTCAGTATTTGGTATTTATCTTCATTGTTAACCTGTACTGCTTAGTACTCAGGTGAGCGATATAGGACCATCATGGTCCTCTTGTTCTATTTTGTCAGCGTCTAGAGTAACAATTCAAATTTGATTCAAGTGGTAGGATTTACGAGGGACACTCTTTAAGTTCGTAGAGTAGGGCGGTCTTTTTAAAACCGCTTGAAATATCAAAATTTTATTTATCTAAGACCTTCGAAATATACCCCGTCTGCCTCCACACACATTTTACACCGATCTACCCATTTCCGGAACGCCGCCCGGTAGTCCTCTTTAGGTATATGTTGCAGACACTGGTAGACCGCACTGCCTATACCACAACGGGATTCAAAACGGTGCCCTGCCAGCATTTCCTTTAGTCTTGGGAACAACCAAAAGTCACAGGGGGACAGGTCAGGGCTGTATGGGGGATGATCTAAGACATCGAGCCCAGATTCTTTCAGATATTCCTGTACCGTAGCGGATTTATGGGCCGGTGCGTTATCATGGAGTAATTTGATGCCGCGGACACCGGTGCGCGGTCTGCGTTTCTGATAGAAATCAACAAGTTGAGTAAGAACACTTTCTCTGTAAAACTTTCCAGTGACAGAACTACCTTTCGGGACTGGAATTTGAAGGACTGGACCTTTCGAATCAAAGAATATCGCATACAACATGCGATTTGATGTTTTGCAACGGCGTGCAATGACAGGTCTGTCGCTCTCAGATGAAACCCAAACCTTATTTTTAGCCTTAGAATCGGGTTGAAAATGATAGATCCAGGTTTCATCACCTGTAACTATCTCTTCCAAACGACGTGGGTCACATTTATCATATTTTTCTATAACTTGCGATGCAAGTCTAGCCCGACTTTGTTTCTGCTCGTCAGTGAGCAAATGGGGCACCCAGCGTGCGCAGATCTTACGTAGCCCAAGTCGTTCACGTAATATCTTCAAAACATTTGACGAATGAATGCCACTTAATTCTTCTATCTCTTGCAGGGTATAACGTGAGTCTTCCTCAATTAACGTTTTCACAGTAGCAACGTTCTTTTCCGTCAAAACGGAACCCGGCCTACCCACCCGAGGGTCATTTTCAGTTGACTCCCGACCATCATTAAAACGATGTACCCACTTGCAAACTGTAGCATATTTTAAAGCACCATTCCCATAAACTTTTTGCAAATCAGCATGAATTTCTGTTGGCGGAAACCCGAGCTGTGCTCGAATCTTACAATATACCCTCTGTTCAGAGATTTTTCCATCCATGTTGAACGCTATATTTTACTATAGTGTATAAAAACACGTGTTGAAAATACCCAGCGCAGCGCGCACGTGGACCTCGTGCGCCGCATACCGTGACACCGTTCGAGAGAGGAATGATTACGCAAGTTCTGTGTAAAAAATCGTGCAACTTCATAATCACGTTAAAAAGTTATAGGCTTACTCTACGAACTTAAAAAGTGTCCCTCGTATTATTAAAAAGGTTGAAACATTGTTGGACAAAGAGAAAATGCTGATTTCTCCCTCTGTGCTACAGGCAATTTGCTTTCGTCCTTAGCCTGAACATTGATTTCGATCGGCATGGATTTGAGTTACTGACAAAGCCTTCCCTGTAACAGACAACAAGAAGTTTAGAATTTCCTGTATTGAAAGGATTTAGAAACACCACATCTGGCTAAATTGATGAGGTTCGTATTTGGGAGGGCATAAAATACCAGCATTGCATAAAAGGGAAAAGATGCTGCTAGTTATCATTGTTTTCCTTGGGGTTGTAAAAAAAATTGTTTGTCAAAGGGTTTAGGAAGTAAGAATTTATTTCACAGATGTTGTTGGAAACACAACTCTACAAGCCAGGAACAAATTGGTTCTTTTTGATGTGTCAAACACTTCTATACCAGATGTTCAGGCACTAGCATCCCAGGATTTAATGTTATATTTCATGAAGCTGGATACTTTGGATGCAAGTGGAAATAATATCAAGGAAATTCCCCCAGATCTGTACAAGGTATGTACATGAGATACATATCCATACTACACCAGTACTCTCACCATTACCCTTAACTCTTTACCACACGACTGGTTCAAATTGAAAGCATTTGCAGACAACAATTCAAATGTGGCTCAAATAGTGGAATTTGTCTTTGATAGGGTAGAAAACATTGTGGGAAAGGGAGAAAATGCTGGTTACCAGCATTTTCTCCTTTTCCCACAATGTTTTCTAAAGCCTCCTTTCTCAGAGTCGTTAAAACTCGGGATTGTGTGGTAAAGGGTTAATTATACCCCACCATAACAATATTTACCGGATATACTAGATTCAGCCTGTCCATCTATCTTTTGGTCTGTCCATTTGTTACAGATACTTTTAGGTATATTTTTGGTGTGAACTCTTTACCTCAGTTTTGCTGTCATCATATTGAAACTTTGTAAACATATGAACCAGAGTATGTTACATGTGCTAGATTCAAAATTTTTGATGTCAACTTTGTTGAAATATTTATCTTCCCTTGAATTGAGATCGTTTTATGCCTTCAGCATGTTAGGTCTTCAAACAATTTGATAAAGTCAAAGAAAAGAGAACAATGCTACCAAAGTGCACAGTAGATTACTGCACAGGGATCTTTTGCAAAGAGGTGGATAATGTTTTTGCAGTATTTTGAGAGACACAAATTAAACAAAAATGTCATGATGTTTGTTTATGTCATTTTTCTAGTAGAGATGCCTGAAACATGATACTTGCTTGTTAACCCTGTACCGCGCAAATTTTAACCACCCTGTGCAGGAATGCTTTTGAAATCATTGTGGGAAAAGGAAAAAATGTCGTAACCAACATTTTCTCCTTTTTTCACAATGTTTCCTACCCTATCATAGAACTTAGGATCGTTTGTACCAATTTTGAATTTGTCATCTGCAGCTGTTTCGAATTTAGAGATATTAAAATTTGTAATCTAGGAAAGGGTTAGTCAGGTGCATTGGAATTTTAGCAATTAACCTTTAAACATACACACATATTCATCTTGTTTTAAGAACACAATCCTCGTATATTTACATATATATTTTTCAGAATCTTCCTGCTCTGAAGAATCTAAATCTATCTTCAAATGCCATTGAAACTTTCCCAGATTCTATTCTAAAGTGTCAACATTTAG
Source organism: Tridacna gigas (assembly GCA_945859785.2). Taxonomy (NCBI): domain Eukaryota; kingdom Metazoa; phylum Mollusca; class Bivalvia; order Cardiida; family Cardiidae; genus Tridacna; species Tridacna gigas. The sequence continues at coordinate 48,817,691 of OX244036.2, forward strand.
AGCAGTTAGACCTGACACATAACAAGGTAGGTACAGCAAGACTAATAAACATAACAGAGTAGAAAGAAGTGATTAATTATGTTGTTTTCATTTATGAAATTATAACACCAGAAATACTGTTGCAATTGTACTGGGACACTATTACCCCTTCACTGAAAAATCCTGATTTTTAACGACCCCCTGGGAAAAAGGCTTTTCAAAACACTGGTAACGACTGTTTTCTCCTTTTCCCACAATATTTTCTATCCTGTCAAAGATGAATACTTTAATATGAGCCACATTCAACATGTGATCTGCAAATGCTTTTAATTTAGACGCATTTAAAGTTTTGTCATTTGAGGAAGGGTTAACCCTCATCAAGATGACAAGATCTTAGATGGGTCCATATTTAAAGCTTTTCCTGTTGAAACTTATAAACATATATGTAAATAAAATGATGGCGTTTCAATGAAACGGGCTAGAAAACATTGTGGGAAAATGATAAATGCTGGTTATGAGTATTTTCCCCTTTTCCCACCACGTTTTCAAAACCCTATTTTCTCAGGGTCATAAAATATTGGATCTTGTGGTTAGGGTTAAACTCCAAAGCTTTTTCTCAATAAATTATTGAGATACTTGTTTCTGTCAAGATACCAGTTTCGACTTCCAATTTGAATATTTCATGAAAAAAACAACCATTATGTAATGAACTTGTAAACTTTGTAATTGCTTTATCTATGAAGCATCGATTATTTCTTTATTTCTTATTAATGTCTAATTTTTCTTTGAGTGAGTGATTTTTTTCCTGGGTCAAAGTATGTAACCCTCAAATCAATGTCACATGGTCAGTAAATTCTTTTAATTCAGTTTACCTCAACTTTAAAAAAAAAAATCATTGTAAAATTTATAACTGACATAAGTCAAGGTCTAATTTGTGACTACATTTTGAAAAAATTGTTGTAAATTTGGAATTGTTTGTTGACAATTTCTCATTTTGCCACACTGGTTTTTTTAGAGTGGTCTGCTGCAATATGTAAAAAGTGTTCACTCTTTACCAAATGAGAAAATTTTGTACTTGTCCACATTCAAAGCATTTACAGACATCAAACAAAATTTGGCTGAAATGTTGGAGATTGTCTTTGAAAATTGTCAGAAAAGAGAAAATAAAGTTTACCAGCATTTTCTCCTTTTCCCACAATGTTTTCAAAAACCTTTTTCCTCATGGTCATTAAAACTCTGTAGTAAAGGATTAAAAGGTAGTCTCTCTCTTATTGGATGTATTCAGTCTTATGGACAACAGTATTCCTGTCTTTCAGATAAAAGAAATCAAATTACAGTTTTTCAATTCATCCTTGAAAAAGTTGTATTTAGCCCACAATAGGTTAAAGGCCTTACCTAGTGAAATTGGGAGTTACTGCCATAACTTGATGGAGCTGACTTTAAATGAGTGAGTATTGTGTATTCTATTTTTGAAGAAAAACATCAAGGTATTGTCATAGGCCTGATGATGTTGTCTGCCTTATCACCTGTCTCGTGCAAAAACTTGGACATTATATAATATCTCTGTCATTACTGAAGATATTTACTTCATACTCAGACTAATTGTTCACTATCAAAAGCGGAGTTCATACAACAGGGGCAGGTAACTATCAATATATTTTTGACACAGTTATGCACTTTCTTTGACATACAATTTTCAAAGACTAACATTTACTAATATTTCTGTATTTACTGGAGATGTTCACCTTAAACTAGGACTACCATAGCTGTTAACTACCAAAAAGAGAACCCATTCAACAGGGGCAGAAAATCATTAAAATAATTATGACACAGTTATATCCCCTTTTTCAACTTTGAATTTTCACCAAGAGCAACAGCAGCCAAGGGTTGGCCCTGCATGTGGTGCTCAAATGTTAGTCCCTTGTGTAGTCTGAGATATGTAGGAGAAAATCTGAAAATGCAAATAAAAAATCTGTAAAGTATTGTCTCATTGACCAAATGAAAAAAAAAAAACTTGGAGACCATCCATGTAAAATATGGATAACCATCGTGAATTAAGTTTCAATGTCTTAACCCTTTACCACACAACCCCAACTTTTAACGACCCTGAGAATGAAGGTTTTTGAAAACATTGCGGGAAAAGGAGAAAATGCTGGTAACCAGCATTTTCTCCTTTTCCCATGTTTTTTTAACCTTCCAAAATAAATATGAAATTTTGAAACACATTTATTTTGTCATTTGCAAATGCTTTCAATTTGGTCAAGTCTAAACTTTTGTCATTTGGTAAAGAGAAAGGCACGACTATAGGTGCCTTTGTGGCCAGTGTAGATCAAGATCTGCATGTTTTGTGCAGCCTGATGAAGGCAACCATGAAATTGCAATTATTTGGGTCTGTTGGATTTATTCGGCGCTCTGAGGGTTAAAGAAATTGCTAGATGTAAGTATCTTCTCCATTTTGCAGCAGTTTTATAACAAGTGATCTTCCACAAAATGAAAACAGTTGTCTGTCGGAGGTGATTTGTTGTAACAGGTTTGTCCTCAGTGTTCAATTTCTATTTCAGTAATGATCTACATGAGCTGCCAGAATCATCAGTTGGTCTGCAGGATTTGAGAAGACTGGATATATCTAAAAATCAAATTGTTTGTGTACCTGAAAAATTTTTAAATCTCTGTCAGAGACTTGAAGAACTGAACCTGTCTGATAATCGCATAAGTAAGTTAAATATGTAACTATTGGGTTCAAAATTTTGGAAAATATTTTGTTTTCATTTCGTAATGTTTCCCCTATCATTCAGAAGAGATTTTTGTTTGCTTTTTCTAAAATGTTTCTCCATTGCAAAACTGTTGCCATGATATACATGTAACTTAAGATACTATGAAAGTGGTATAAAACACCATTCAAACAAACGTTTTTAATGATGCGATTTAAATTTGTTGTTTGAAAGGTTATCTTCTTTAATAATGTGGTACATGTATTATTAAACTTTGGAAATACATGTATTAACCCTTTACCACACAATCCCGACTTTTAACGACCCTGAGAAAGAAGCATTTTCTCCTTTTCCCACAATGTTTTCTACTCTTCAGAGACAAATTTCAATTTTTCAGTCACATTAATTTGGTCGTCTGCAAATGCTTTCGATTTGGACTATATCTAAATTTTTTTCGTTTGGTAAAGAGTTAAGTAAAATCATCAAACCATCCAGTGACTATGAAAGTCTTTAAAAAGTTTTTTTCTAAAGTTGTGTTTTACTCTGTTGTAGTTTTTTATGGTAATCACAGTATGTTTATTTCTTTCACGTGACTTCAGGAATTATTTAATAGCAAGGTGACTTTATGATCACTGAAAGTGAGATACGGTGCATTAGTTTGTAAAAAGCAATTTTATTCTTTCATGCAACTAAATAAAGATATTTATGTTTACATGTACTTCATTTAGTTCTTTCTTATGTCACTTTGACTTGTTTGTTCTGTGAAATATTTGATAATATAGCTTAATCTTAGATCCTTTCTTTTCTAATGTTAAAATCTGGGTAGTTACGATGCAAAAACCTTGATGGTTGCATCATAAATTTTTTAGAAGGTTAATTAATTTTTGTATAGAAAATGGAACTGTTATTAATTCAGCAGTATTGTAAAATATTTCACAGAGTAAATATTAGATTAACCCTCTACCACACAATCCTGTGTTTTAACAACCCTTAAGAAGAGGCCTTTTGAAAACATTGTGGGAAAAGGAGAAAATGCTGGTAACTAGCATTTTCTCCTTTTCCCACAATGTTTTTTACTAGTCAACGACAAATTCCAATGTATGAGCCAAGTTTAATTTGTCGTCTGCAGATGCTTCCAATTTGGACAAGGCTAAAATTTTGTTGGTTGGTAAAGAGTTGACCTTAAGCTGCGAAGGGCAACTCAGTGACCTTTTGCCTAAATGTAGATCAAGATGAGACTGCATAGAATGTGCATAGAATGTCCAGTCTGGTCTTGGATCAACACTGTCTGATATGGAGATATTTTTTCCAAAGATACATCAAAATCTTGGTTTTTACTATCAGCTTGAAGGTTTTGTTTAACTTCTTTAACAGCTGAAGGGTTAATTGCTTGGTTGTCTAAAATTAGCCTGTGGGAAAATGGGCTCTTCTTGTATTGATCCCCGATTATTTTATTGACGCAGATCAACTACCGAGTGAGGCTGTATCTGCACTTCTTAACAAATTGACAAAGTTGAAAGTCAGGAATAACTTGCTGGAGGAGAAACCCCCATTTTATATTCCAAAGTTTATCTTAGAATTACCCAGGTGAGTAAAATGCTACACATGAATGTAACCTAGATAAATATCTGCAAACATGAATTTGAAATGATGCCTCGTGATCTGTGGAAATTACCGGAGATCTTTATTTGCAGAAAACGGCATATCATTTGGGATTTTGTTTCTTTCAATTGTGGAAATAAATTTATATATTCTTACGAACATGAAAGTTTGCAAGAAATGCATAGCTCAAATATAAACCGCAACAGCTGGGATTTAGACCCGTGTGGGCAAAGATCCTCATTTATCAAGGTTTAAAAGAACAATACACTAACCCCTGAGCCAAAGAGAGTTCTTCCCAATGCCGTTGTCAGGTATTGATTTTATACAGGAAAGCTATTCTGTAAGGAAGGAGTGATCTCCTGTAACACACCCCCTCTTAAGAGAAGTCATCAGTTTTGATGATTGAAAGCCTTATTAGGCAGGAAGTTTATTAATTAGACAACAAATGGCACAAAGGCCAATAATGAGCAACAAATGGCTCAATGGCCAATCCCCTACAAGCCCTCATCTTACGAACGTGAAAGTCCGCAACAAATACATAGCTCAAATATAAACCATAACGGCTGGGAGTTGAACCTGTGTGGGCAAAGATCCTTGTTTATCGAGGTTTAAAAGACCAATATACTAACCCCTGAGCTAAAGAGAATTCTCCCCAACACAGTTGTCAGGTATTGATTTTATACGGGAAAGCTATGCTGTAAGGAAGGAGTGATCTCCCGTAAGTATATCATTTGTGGAAATTTTGGAAACATGATTACCTCTTCTATAAGCCAGTCACTGTTAAACATCCAGGCTAGATTACATTACTAGATGTTTACTTGTACTTGCTAGATAGTCCTAGGCCTTGAATTTTTAGCCAACAAGCTTGCCCCAAGAGGGAATCCACAGCACTGTACAGTCATCATGGTGAAGGTATCCCTAATGACATTATGCATTGTCTTTTCAAAGTTGACCTCCACAAAAGCTGGTTCTAGCTCCAAATGGTGATCCTTCCAACTTCTTTCTACATGAAAATACTACATGAAAATACTACTATTCCTTTGATAAGGTTTTAACATGACACAATGATTTGTGACATTGTGCTTTCGAAATACTGAACAGTTAAATTTATGTGCGTTAATGAAAGGGTATTTTTTCCGCTTTTGATATGCAATTAAATTTTTTGTTTTTCTGAAAATAACATTCGCCCGAAATCACACATATATTTTCGGCCACAAGAAGGTAGTAAAGGTAGTTTTGACAATTTGACCCTTCCATGTATGGATAGAACTTTTATTATAAATTGTTTCTTAAATTTGATATGACATGTATTTAATCAGAAAGAAAGGATACAGGGAAAGAATGCCACTATATTTTGCTAGGTTAAGAAATAAGATTTTCTTGACTCTTTAGTTAACCATTATAAGTATATGAGGTGTTAAATTAATTCATAATTACTGTTTTACAGAAACAAAAAAAGTTTAGACTGCTTCATTATTTAACAAAACATATCACTTACCTGTTTAACTCTTTACCAAATGACAAAATTTTAGACTTGTCCAAATTCAAAGCATTTGCAGACTACAATTTAAATGAGGCTCAAATAATGGAATATTTCTTTGACAGGGTAGAAAACATTCTGGGAAAAGGAGAAAATGCTGGTTACCAGGATTTTCTCCTTTTCCCACAATGTTTTCAAAAGGTTGCTTTCCTAGTGGTGTTAAAACCCAGGATTGTGTGGTAAAGGGTTAAGTGGCATCTCATTCTCAAAATCTTTTCAAGGCTACTTAAAATGGCTATATTACTTATGAAAACTAAATTTATAAATGACATTGAAATAAAAGCAGTTTAAATCATGCTTTGCTAGAACAACAAATATATGAGACCATGCTTTGGCAAAATTGGGTTTGATGCTTCGGTGATGCATTATACCAACCTAGTCATCATTTAGTCATGGATCCATAAAATCCATTTTGTCTAACAACCAACTGCATCATGACGTAGAATTGTCCTTGGACATACAGAAAATTGACTAATAGCAAAAAGTTTTGACTATTGTCAACCTGTGCAGACTGCACAAACTGACATGGGTTGATACTTTTTGTTTTTTTCTCAGATGAATTAAGCCCCCTTTTCACAGAGCATAGCTCATTTGTATGCATGCTTTCTAATACAAAAAACATGTTTTTACAGTTTGCGTTCTGTTGATCTGAAGGGAAATCTTTTGAAAGGGCTTCCACCTTTACTGAACTGGAGATCCAACATGATGAAAGACTTTATTGCATCAAACAATCAGATTGCAAGTGTATGTAACATGTTATTACCTATAACCATACAATGGCAGCCCAAAGGCTCTTCATTTGACAACTTTGAATATATCATTGGAGATGGAGCCTGTTCTAAGCAATTGCCTGTATATCTCCATTGCTTTCCATATCATTCAAAAAAGATGTTTTCCTTTTCAGTTTTTCTCTGTGTATAAGTAAGCATGGTGCTTGAAAACAACCTGCATGTTACTTAAGGGACAGTGATCTCTTTCTAATCAAACCATTTTTATGACATGATTTTAAACTTTTAGTCTTTTTATTCCAAGCAGTACTGCTAGTTTGTTCCTTCCTACAGGATTTTTTATGCATTAGATAAAAGATAAAAGTTTTTTTTTTTCAGTAATTGATCTTATTTTTTTTGTCTGTGACAGTTAAACTTGGAGAATGTGAAGATTTGGGGAAAACTTGAGAAGCTACATCTCAGCAAAAACTATTTAACTGAGGTATAAATGAAAACCCTTTATTTACCCTTAAAGCACCTTTCACGACTATAGTTGCATTTGTGGCCAGTGTAGATCAAGATCAGGCTGCACAAAGCATGCAGCCTGATCTTTGATCTACACTGTCCGCTTTGCTGAATCACTGTAGACAAAAGAAACCAGGAAACTGCAATTATTTGGGTAGTATTTCTAGGATGAAAATGTCAGAGAGGTTTATTCGGTGCTCTAAGGGTTAACTTTATTTACCTTTCCATATACATGTACTAATGCCATGTCTTGCTAATGTTCTGCATTAATTGGGAAAAAAACAAACATGTTAAGCAATGAATCACATAGGGTAAATTTGAACCTTCTAAAATTTGTTAGAAGCTATAAAAAAAAAATACATTCAAAATATTGTTGTACAAGTCAGTGAAATGAATGTCGAAAGACTCTCACTTTCTTTCCTTCAGTAGAGTCTAAATCATTCCATTTTGTACTTTATGCATGAAGCTTTTGATTTAAGCTCACACACTAGTATTATAATAAAAAAAAATATAAAGTGAATCAAAGATTAGATTCTAGATATTTTTTTCCTCATTTCTAACTATAGCTGCCAAAAGAAATTGGTCAATTGACATCACTTATCTCTCTGGATATTAGCTATAATAAGGGGATTGCTACATTGCCAGATGAACTTGGAAGGTGCTCCAAAATATATGAGGTTTGTAGCTTTTTTATTGAACTTATGTTGTATCTGTATGTTACAGGATATCACTGAACCCATAAATTTGTCATAGTGTCCTTACAAAAACAGATACTGAACTTTACAACAGTCTTAGTTCAACTTTTTGACATGTCTGTTTGACTTTGGGTTTGTGCAACTATCAGCTGTCATATCACAGAGATTTATGTCTTTCCTGGGTTTCAACCTGGGTTTCAACTTTACAAGGCTGGATTTCTTCTGTGTATTGCCCCAGGACACACCCACTTGACTAGCATCACTAGGGTTGATTGATCCATGGTTTCCTGATTACAAAATTAATGCCTTGATCACTTAGCCTGATTGGATCCTTTCTGTTTGTTGTTTTATCTACATTTATTGCATGTTGGAATAATTGCCTTGCTGAATTAACCTTATACCAACTGATCTGATGTTCAAACAACCCCGAAAAAGAAAGGCATTGAAAATATTGTGGTAACCAGAATTTTATCCTTTTCTTACAAAGTTTTCATCTCTTTCAATGACAAATCCAATCATCAGCTGAATTCAAATTTTGTCTGTAAATGCTTTCAATTTTGACATCGTAAAAGATTTTGTTATCTGAGAAAGAAATAGACATAATTTTATCTCCAAACTTGTTTGAAGCACAGATGATTTGATTGCTTCTCTTTTGTCATATTGAAATGACTTCTGTAGAATTGTTCCTGTTTTCTTTTGTGTAGCTTAATCTTGATGGCCTTGACCTTGATCTGGACAGGGCTTTATTGAAGAGAAGGGTGAAAGATATCATCAGCTATTTGCACAACAGACTGAAAAAGGTGAGACAGGATCTTTTCAAATGTGTTAATGTTAAAATGACTGTGACATAGTACCAGTTTGCAGCCAGCCATTTCCTTTTTGTATGTCTTTGTTCTTTTGTAATGCGCCTCGCTTGGCCTGCTTCAAAAGCGGGGACTGCTACTCTGAGGCAAACTACTACTGTGGTCTGGTATAACATGTGTTGTCCCAGGATTTTGCTCTATCCTGTAATTATTCAGCTGTTGCTCCAACTCGGTGATTTCACACTGCATCCTAAATTGAGCATTTTCATACTCAAGCTTCTTTAAGCGCCACTTAAGTTCTTCTTCATTGCCCATTGAAGCCATCTCCAAAGTAGGGGTCTGACAATGGTGATGTTGTCAATGAATCCCACTGCTGCCACCAGTTGTAACGGGCCTCTCTTGGCTTGCTTCAAAAATGGTGATGAAACAATATGAAGAACAGAAATGTGGAACCAAGTATGCACAGTCCTTCTCCAGACACTCTTGATGTCGGCACTTTGAAGCCCTTAACTGGCTTCAATGAAGCTTCTTCAATAGCCTCAAAATGCTCCTTAGACCTCAAAAGGCTTCAAAGGGCTTCAGAGTTCGGTAATAGACGTTAAGAAGTGAACCTTGAAATTTGGGTAATTAGACTCTTACGAATGCTTCCTTTCTCTGTTGAAGTCTAACAGTTATCAAGGAGCATTCTGTAGTCATGCTGCTCGGTTAGAACGTTGGAAGTTGAAGTTGATTTAGGTACCGTAACTCTGAAGCTGTTTGAAGCCTTTTGAGGCCGAAGGAGCATTTTGAGACTATTGAAGAAGCTTCAGTGAAGCCAGTTAAGGGCTTCATAGTGCCGACATCAGAGTGTCTCAAGAAGGACTGTACATACCTTGGTTCCCCATTTTTGTTCTTCATATTGTTTCATCACCATTTTTTAAGCAAGCCAAGAGAGACCCATTACACTTTTTAACATCTTTGTAAGACATGACCAAATCATTTTCAAAACTGTTCTGCTGCAAGAGGAAAAAAAAATCTGTTGGTGATAATTTGTAAATAGGAATCACCAGTTACTACCCATTAACTCTTTACCAAACGACAAAACTTTAGACTGGTCCAAACTGAAAGCATTAGCAGACGACAAAATAAATTTGACTCAGAAATTAAAATTTGTTTTTGGTTGGGTAGAAAACATTGTGGAAAAAGGAGAAAATGCTGGTTACCAGCATTTTCTCCTTTTCCCACTATGTTTTCAAAAGCTTTGTTTCTCAGGGTCGTTAAAAGTCGGGATTGTGTGGTAAAGGGTTAAGTATCAAATTTTGTATCTTTTTTAAAATTATTAACCCTTTCATTGATTGAAAACATTTGATTAGAGTTTGTTACCTACCTCAGGCTTAATATTTCTATGGTTTTGTTCTTATTTTAGCTGTATTGTTTTTGTCAGGCTCAGGGGTATTATCGTATGAAGTTGATGGTGGTGGGGTATGGTAATAGAGGTAAAACTACACTGCTGAAAACACTAATGAGGAGGCAGTCAAAGACAGAAAATAAAGCAACTGTTGGAGTGATTGTTAGAGATTGGACGTATGTATGAGATAAAAGTCTCTGTTAGGTCCTAGGATGCCTAAGGCAACATTTTATGCTTTTTCCTATATTTTCATTCAATTAACATCAAAACTTTATAATCAATGTTTGTCTTCATAGTATCTAGTTAAGACCAATTGCATGGTCACCAGATGAAATAGATATGAAATCTTATTTAGAGACCAAATAATGGCAGTTTTCATCCAGTCTTTAAGGAACGGAGCCAAGTTTAGACCTGGAGAAATAAATTTAATAAAAAAAACAAGTCACAAGTTAAATTTGATATTAAACTTTTGAAAAGTAGTGTTCCACCAAGCCATGGTTTTTTGTAGCCCATCTCTTGTTGTTTCCCCATTAAAATAACATTTTAGAATCAACAATAGCAGTATGAAAAAAAAAATCATAGCAATGGAGAACCTCTTTGTCCTCTTGCTGATAAGTGGAACTTACAATATTTATAAGATTTACTAGTGTCCTAATCTCTCTTGTATTTGATCCAAGCCCAGTAGAGTACAGGACTTGAATATGAGGGGTTGCTGTTTAGAATTCCCAGCTCTGTGATTTTTTTTTCCAAGGGCTGATGCTAGTCATTGTGGCAGGTTCATTTCTTTCTTAGTGCTGATCATTGTTTCAACAATGGTTACGTTGGAAAGCAGCCAGTGGCTTTGGAAAAATATTGTCCACATTACTGGTAGTAGAAACTCCAGGAAAGCATGGGTAGGTGTACCGGCTGCCACAATAAAAGTGAAATAATGTTCAAAATGGTGTTTAACCTTTTCCCAAACAAGCCCTGGTTTTCACGTGTCTGCAGTACAAGTCTTTTGAAAACACTGTGGGAAAAGGAGAAATTGCTCGTAATGAGCAATTTCTCCTTTTCCCCCAGTGTTTTCTACCCTTTTGGAGAACTTTCTGTCATTTTCATCAAATTTAAAATTGTCATCTGCAAACTCTTTCAATTTGGACCAGTCTAAAATTCATCGTTTGGGAAAGGGTTAAGACTTCACGAACAAAGAAACAAATCCTGAAATTTAATTATCAATGTTGTTGTTTTCTCTATCATAATTATGACTGTAGATATACCTATCTTGAGAAAAAGGATGAGGATGGTATGTGGTTCCTTGGATCTGGATTTAGAACAGAACACACATTGAGTACATGGGACTTTGCAGGGCAGGAGGAGTTTTACAGTACACATGAATGTTATCTGTCGCAGAGGGCAGTCTACTTGGTATGTACAGTTGTGTGTGTGCATTGAGGGTTTTTTCATTTATCAGGTTTTCTTCCATTTAACCCTTTACCAGATGACTAAAATGAAGACTTTTCCAAATTGAGAGCATTTGCAGATGACACTGTGATGTGGCTCATGATAAGCTTTGTTGTTGAAAGGGTAGAAAACATTGTTGGAAAAGGAGAAAATGCTGGTAACCAGCATTTTCTCCTTTTCCCATGATGTTTTCAAAAGCCCCCCTCCCTCAGGGTTGTTAAAACTCAGGATTGTGTGGTAAAGAGATAAAAAACAACATTTGCTCATTTGAATGTGAAATTGTTAAACATGGTTAGGAAAACAAATTTACTTTTACCTTTTTCATAAGGGTTTTAAAAACAAGAGATTTCCTTTTAGTGTATTATAATTTTTGAAGGAATTAATATTAGTATTTATACATTAGAGATAATCAACTGTGGTACCAACAGCTTAATTGGAACCACATATTTCATCAAACTGTAGTCTCATAAAAACAAGCTTCCAGCCTGTCACATCTTTGACCTTTCTGTCAGCCAATCAAAGTCCTACTTCTAATTTTCTTAACCCTTTACCAGATGACAAAATTTTAGCCTTGTCCAAATTGAAAGCATTTGCTGACGACAATTTCAGTGTTGCTCAAATGGTGCAATTTTTCTTTGATAGGGTAGAAAACATTGTGGGAAAAGGAGAAAATGCTGGTTACCAGCATTTTCTCATTCTACCACATTTTCAAAAGGCTTCTTTCCCAGGGGCGTTAAAAGGCAGCATTGTGCGGTAAAGGGTTAAGGCAAAGTTAGACCTATTGAAAAATTGTAAGTAACACACAGTGTAAGTCTGCAATCATGATTGACTAATTGAATGACTGTTGAAGTGACGTCTTTGATTAGATTAGCAAGGAAAACTAAAAATTGGAAAATCCAGATATTGTCACAGGCCACGATTAAAGCGATTGTTATCAGATATACCATAATGTACTTGAAGTCCAACTGTCAACTTGTAGTTACGTAACTCTTTACCAAATTTCTAAAATTTATGTGTGTTTGCAATGACAGCTTTTATGTTTCTCAAAAGATGGACTTTGTCTTTGAAACAGTAGAAAGCATTGTGGGAACAGGAGAAAATACTGGTTACCATCAATTTCTCCCTTATCCTATTATATTTTCAGAAGCATACATCTTTAGGGGTGTGAAAACACAGGAATGGTAAATGGATAATATTTTGTTTTATATCTATATTAATCATCATTTGCACCCATTTACAGGTTGTGTTTGATTTAAGAAAAGGAGTCGCTGATGTTGAAAATCTGAAAACATGGTTGGCTAGTATACGTTCACATGCTCAGCATTGTCCAGTTATCATTGTTGGAACTCATATGGACAGATTACCAAAAGGTAATGAAACTATATTTTCTTGTAGAAACCATCACAGGCTGAGGGTTTTGGGATGGAGGGAAAAAATTTTGAAAAAAGTAGTTGTTACTTGATACAAAAATTGATCCAGTTTGCATCTAGTTTTCATAATCTATCCCCTCCCTCTTGTTTTCTAAAGATTTGTACTGCAGAACCATGAAGGCATTGTACTAGTAATGTAATCAGTTATAAATTTGTCAACCATTCTAACCCTTTACCTTACTGCCATGTGTTTTTATGGCTCTGATGCAGAAGGCTTTTTAAAACTTAGTGGGAAGAGGAGAAAATGCTGATAACCAGCATTTTCTTCATATTCACAATATTTTCAACCCTTTCAGAGACAAATCTTACAATTTTTTTTCAGGCTGATGAATAAAGAAGGATAAGCATGCATGTAGTAACATAATTACTGAACAAATGACATGTACAACAATAAAGAACCATCATTTTATTGTTTAGAATTGTACATGCTAAATGAATGTTTTTGTCTTTATCTACAGATGAAACCAAAAATAGAGAAGAAATCAACAAGATATCAGAAAAGCTTCGAGAATTTAATACTCAGCCAGGTGCAAAAATTAGTCAATTATTTTGTTGTTTGTCTGAAAATATGGTGAAAAAAAAGCAGTACTTATTGCTGACAGGATCAATCAGAAATGCTGCCTCATTTTCAGCTTGGCTGTTTTCGTAGAAACGTCGGTTGTAGCCCTGGCGGCGACATCGTCTACATTGTCGTGCTAAAACTTTGACATTTTATAATATCTCTGTTATTATTGAAGATATTTGCTTCAAACTTGGACAAGTTGTCAATTATCAAAAGGGGATTGCAACTATTTGTGTCTTAATTTTCTAGACTGAAAATCAGATACATGGCACTCCAAATGTTAAATTGATCTGTGCAGTGACATATCCTACAGGGCAGCAAATGCAATTACCTTTGCCAGTATAGAAAATTAGCATGCTTTGTCAACAGTTTATATTTCAAAATTCCATGTATCTAAGCTTGCGATAGAGAGCAATTCAGTGGTTGCTTTCATATAAAGCAGTATATAACAGATCTGGTTGCTTTTGTAACAAGTAGTATGAAAGACTCTAAATTGTAAAATATAGAAAGTTTGTGTAATTTTGGTAACGTCCAAGATAGATATGGAATAAATAAGGGAACTTTCTGACCACTATTCCTGCATAACAAAAATTCACCAATTTTCACTATTATAATTATGTTTTAGAACTTATTTTTTATATATGCAGGTTTGCCAACCATACATGGAGACAGAGTTTTTCTTGTGGATGCATCATGTGAAAATGAGTCAATAGAAAAACTGAGGAAAGCAATCAAGAAAACTGTGTCATCGTAAGATTGAAAACTTTATTATTAAACCATTCATATCAATTCAAAAACACATATGCCACTGCCATGTAATTAAAACTTTTTTTAAGTCATAACTTCCTGCAGATTTTCTTTTTGCTTTTTTTAAAACATTGTTAGAGGAGAAACTACTTCCAGTGAATAATTTATCATTATGCTGCAACCTTTTCTCAAATATTCTTTTATAAGACATTTATTCCTATTGATTAACTCTTTATCAAACAACAAAATCTTAGACCTGTCCAAATTGAAAGCATTTGCAGATGACAAAATAGATGACTCAAAAACTGAAATTTGTTTTGGGCAGGGTAGAAAACATTGTAGGAAAAGGAGAAAATGCTGCTGGTTACCAGTATTTTCTCCTATTCCTACAGTGTTTTCAATGGTCTTCTTCCTGGGGTGGGGGGGGTCATTAAAACCAGGATTGTGTGGTAAAGGGTTAAACCTACACAAGGATGTTTTCAAAGTCGTCTGCTGCGAATTTCTTTCTAAAGTAGATGTGTTAAATCCTCAGTACAAATATACTATCTGAATGTTTTGAAAATATCATCCAGGAAAAAAAAACAATAAGTTAGCTGTAAGAACAAGAAACTTTATTTTCCTGGAATATTGATGATGTAAAGCTTCGTGTGCTGTTATCTTGATTTGATTCCATACTCTCTGGAAAAAATTTTGTGTAAAAAAATTTGAAAAATTCTTGCAAAGTATGGATAATCAACTCTACTTAGATTTGATACTTGAATACATCCATGTCTTTGCTTATAAAACTTGGTCCATGAGGGTCATCAAGTCACATTTATACAACTTTGAAATTTCATGATCAGCTGAGTTTAGCACAAAAAAGGTGTTGTGAGCACTGAACCTAATAACATTATGGCAAATGTAAAAAACTAGTTTCTATTTTGCCATTGAATTTTCAAAAGTTGCCTAGCTGCATGATGAAATAAATCATCTGCAAGTGCACTTTGTCAAAAATGATTTATGATATCAAGTTCTTATCAATCCAACACTCTTGGATTTTTCATGTAATATCTGTTTTTAAGCAAAGTAGAGTTAAATGAACCCTTTTCCAAACAGTTCTACATGTTCAGGACCTAGATGGAAAAGGCTTTTTACAACATCACTGGAAAAGGAAAAGGATACTGGTAACTGGCATATTCTCCTTTTCCAACAATGTTTCCTTCTCATCCAAAGATAATTGCATAATTTAAACTACATTTGATTGTTTTTGTTTGCAGAAGCGTTTAGTATTAACTTGTCTGAAATGTTGTCATCTGACATAAAGTAAAGCAGCTTAGATGCAAGTATGATACAATTATTTGTTTTAAAAGGTCTTTGCTACATTGCAGGTTTGAAATAAGAGGCAATCGTGTGATGGGAGAAAAAGTTCCAGCCAGTTATGTGGTGAGTCTTGTGACATTTTATACAAAAAACTTGAACCCATACTATCGCTGTTGCAGACACTGTGGATCATGATAAGACAGAACATTCTGCCTGATCTTTGATCTACATTTCTGCTTTGTTGAATTTTCATTTTAGCCAAAACAGCCTTCAAATTACAATATCTAAGTCATTTATATCTAAACTGAAAATATTTGGTGCTCAAGTTACACACATGTATGTCTTTTATCTACTACATTATGTTACTAAAACCAGAAAGTTAAGGTAACATTAGCCACAAGATTTCTGTGAGATTGTTCATTATTTTGAAAAATATATTCAGTTTCCTATTGTTCATGTCCACTTTACATAACAAACACTGACAAAATTTTTAAGGCTATAATCCTTTTCTGCACAGAAATTGTCAGAACTGTTGACAGAAAAGGCAAAGTCTATGGAGAAGACATATCCAGTGTTACGTCACAGAGAACTACAACAGCTTGTACATGATGCTGACTTGAACTTAGATGGGGAAGATGAGTTGAGACAAGTATAATTTAATTCCATGTTTTTGTTAGCTTGGCTGTTTTCAAAGAAAATGTCAAGGTATTGTTGTAGCTCTGGCGTTGTCTGTGTCATCGTCTGTGTTGTTGTGCTAAACTTTGACTTTTTATATATCTCTGTTATTACTGAAGACATTTGCTTCAAGCTTGGACAAGTTGTTACCTGTTAAAAGGGGAACTTATACAACAAGGGCAGGTAACTATCAAAATATTTTTTACCAAGAATTTTCATTGAAAATCAAGCAACCACAGCCGAGTGTTGGAACCCGCATGCAGTGCTCTTGTTAACCCTTTTCCAAACGACAAATTTTGGACTGGTCCAAACTGAAAGAGTTTGCAGACAACAATTTCAAGCTTGATGAAAATGGCAGAAAATTCTCAAAAAGGGTAGAAAACACTGTGGGAAAAGGAGAAATTGCTCGTTACGAGCAATTTCTCCTTTTCCCACAGTGTTTTCAAAAGACTTGTACTGCAGACACGTGAAAACCAGGGCTTGTTTGGGAAAGGGTTAATGAAGGATTAAGTCAACTCTTCACTAGACATCAATACATTAGACAAGTCCATGAAAGCATTTGTAGATGACAAATCGAATGTAGCTCAAGCGATGGGATTGTCTCTGTAAGGGTAAAAATCATAGCAGGAAAATGTGAAATGCTGGCTACTTTCATTTTCTGTTTTTTTCCAGGATGTCTTCAAACACTTTCTTGCTCCCAGTTGTGAAAACATGATATTGTATGGTGAATGGTTCAACTTCCACTTTCATATGTATATATGTATTCTTTTGTAAAGTATAGTAATAAGAATATCCATTATTCTCTTTCTTTAGATTTCGAAAGTTTTTCAATAAGTACAAAACTCATACACCATCTCTTTTTGTTTAAAGGTGCAAAAAAGCAAAAACATGAATTGCTTGTAGGTTTGTTTGATTGTGTGACACCGTCTGTAAATGGTATTTAACCCTTTAACAAAAGACTAAATTTTAGACTAGTTCATATTAAAAGCATTTGCAGGGGACTAAATAAATGTGACTCTGTGAAATTTGTTTTTGGAAGGGTAGAAAACATAGTTGAAAAGGAGAAAATGCTGGTCACCAGCATTTTCTACTTTTCCAACAATGTTTTGAAAAGGCTTTTTCTTCAGTTAAAGCTCGTGATGGTGTGGAAAAGGCTTAACTCTTTACCAAATGACAAAATTCAGACTAGTCCAAATTGAAAGCAATTGCAGAGGACAAAATAAAAATGACTTTAAAATTGAAATTTGTTTTGAGAAGGGTAGAAAACATTGTGGGAAAAGGAGAAACTGCTGGTTACCAGCGTTTTCTCCTTTGCCCACAATGTTTTCAAAAGGCTTCTTTCTCAGGGTCGTTAAAAGTCGGGATTGTGTGGTAAAGGGTTAAGCTTTGTCAAAGTTTTCAGTGCACCTATCCTTGCTTTCCTGGAATGTCATTAGCCAGTACTATTCAAGCCTTTGACAGAGTTCCCAGGATGTTGAAATTACAATCGGCCATGAGAGAGGAATGAATTTTGTGTCAAAGAAATTTAATCTTTTCCTACACAGAGTTTTGATGGAACCCAAATGAGAGTATGACTCCAGGTATGACACCATGGTATCAAATCTTTACAAATAACAAATTTAAGACTCGTTTATATTAAAAGCATGTTCAGACAATAAATTGATTTTGGCTGAAACGATCGGTTTCATTTTTCAAAGGCAGTTGAATGCATTAAAGGAAAAGGATAAAAGACTGGCTACTATGGGATTATTTTGTAGTGGATTAAACTATTTCCTTAGGCTGTAAGATTCCTACATGGAGCTGGCGTAATTCTGCACTATGATGACATGTCCATGCAGCTTAGGGACTTGTACTTCATTGATCCAGGATGGCTGTGTCAGATGATGGCACAAGTAGTCACTGTGAGTCAAATCAACCCTTTTGTCAGCAAAGATGGGGTAAGTCAGACTTTTTGGACATTTGTCCAGCATATCCTTTTTGTTACAATTTGAAAAGGAGTGCAGTCTTTTGTAGCACTATTTATCCTCCTCCAAAATGCAGAGGGATACTGTTCTGGTATTTTCCTTCAGTTCATGTCTGTCCCATCCATTCTCTCCTTTTTTGCTTTTTTCTGTACCAAGGTAAGCCTCCTGTTGCCAGGGATATCTGTTTTAATGCAAGAACTTGCTATACAGTGTTTGTTTGCTGAGTTAATTACTTGTTTGTATGTTACTTTGAATTTTAACCACCTAAAGAGATTGGCAGGGAGATAAACTTGAAAACATCCTCATAAAATATGAATAATCAACATGACTTTTACTGTATTGCACAAATACAGGTGAAAAATGATGGTCTAAGGAAAAAAATGCATGTTTTGCTGCAATGATTTCAAAAGTTATCTGCTGCAACAAACAAAGAGTTGCCTGTAGGATGTAACAAGTTTCTTTCTTCCTTGGTTCAAGTATCTTAACTCTTTACCGAACGGCAAAATTTTAGACTGGTCCAAATTGAAAGCATTTGCAGACAACAATATAAATGTGATTGAAAAATTGAAATTTGTTTTGGGAAGGGTAGAAAACATTGTGGGAAAAGGAGAAAATGCTGGTTACCAGCATTTTCTCCTTTTCCCACAATGTTTTCAAAAGGCTTCTTTCTCAGGGTCGTTAAAAGCCAGGACTGTGTGGTAAAGGGTTAAAGCTTTCTGGATAAATTACATTTTTGGACATCAAAACCATATTTTTGGTGACATGAACCTGTTTTGTGTTTTCTGCCATTCATAAGATTACCACATAATTTTCTATTGTAGAATAAATATGAGCCATATTTTGTGATCAGGGGGCTTAATGCATCTGCGAAAAGTATTAAACCAGGTCAGCCTGCACAGTCTAAGCAGGCTGACCTGGGCCAAAACTGTATCCTACTGGTCTGTTTTCTGTATGTCTAAAGGACAAGTCTACCTCATGATCCATTCATTTGTTAGATAAAATGTTTTTCTATGGATCCATAATTAAGTGATGACTTGCTAGGTACCATGCATCATGGAGATGCATTAAAGCCCATTTGGCCAAAGCATGGTTCATATTCTTACGAACATGAAAGTTCGCAACAAATGCATAGCTCAAATACAAACCGCCATGACTGGGATTGGAACCTGTGCAGGCAAAGATCCTTATTTATTGAGGTTTAAAAGACCGATACACTAACCCATGAGATAAAGAGAATTCTCCCTAATGGAGTTGTCAGGTGTTGATTTTATACGGGAAGAAGCTATGCTATAAGGGAGGAGTGATCTCCCATAACATTATGTTTTTCTATTTGATACAGATATTGAACAAGAAGGACATAAACATCTTGTTCAAAGAAAAAGCTAAGTTTCCAGAACATCTCATCCCTCATTACATCAAGTTATTAGAAAAGTAAGTATTTCAGAGTATATGTGAATGATTGCAATGAATGAGTGAACTTTTAACTCTTTACCAAACAACAAAATTTTAGGGTCGACCAAATTGAAAGCATTTGCAGACGACAAATGTTGCTAAAATGAGGATTTCTCTCTTTGATAGAGTAGCAAACATAGTGGGAAAAGGAGAAAATGCTGGTTACCAGCATTTTCTCCTTTTCCTGCAATGTTTTCAAAAACCTTCTTTTGCAGGCTCGTTAAAAGTCGGGATTGTGTGGTAAAGAGTTAAATAAGCAAAAGATTTTGACAAAAAGAGTTTTTAAAGTAATTTCATTGGTTTTATTAATAACAAGTTTTAATTCCATAAAAGGTAAAAGTTAATTACTTTTTTGAAATAATACACTTATTAACTTGTAACATAGAATATGAAGTATTATTTGATTAACTCTTTACCAAACGACAAAATTTTAGACTGGCCCAAATTGAAAGCATTTGCAGACGACAAAATAAATGTGGCTGAAAATGAAATTTGTTTTGGAAAGGGTAGATATCATTGCGGGAAAAGGAGAAAATGCTGGTTACCAGCATTTTCTCCTTTTCCCACAATGTTTTCAAAAGGCTTCTTTCTCAGGGTTGTTGAAAGTCGGGATTGTGTGGTAAAGGGTTAGAGCCATTTTTTTTTTTCATCATTGGTTTTCATGGAGCAAGTTTATTGATTTATAAAAATTGAAAGTAAACGAAAAGGATGCTTAAAGCATTTATGAAAAGTATCGACCCAGGTCAGCCTGCGCAGTACGCGCAGGCTGACCTGGGCAGAAACTTTTCGCTATTGGTCAATTTTCTGCATGTCCAAGGACCAGTCTATCTCATGATTATGTCAGTTGTTAAAAACAGTGGCTATTATGGATTCATAATTATGTGATGGCTTGATTGATATCATGCATAACGGAGATGCATTAAACCACCTTTTGCCAGAAATGGCTAAAATGCATTGCTTATTTCAGATTTGAAATAGCTCTTCCTCACTCAGAAACAGAGCTGCTGATACCCTGTAAATTGCCAGCACAGAAACCACCCTTTAGAATTCCTGACCGAGGAAAAAACAGTAATTTTGTTTCCTTTTCTATAAAACTCTTTTAGTAATCCAAGATTGGAGACTTTGCATGCCTAGTCATGCTGCTACAAGATTTGTGTTAGCCTACCCTTTTACCTCAACACTGCAAATAATTTGTTTGTATGGTGTCTAACATATTTTCAACATTGTGTCAGTTATATAGCTTTGGCAAGTCGACCTTTCCATGCTTTCCTGAAGTTTCTTTGACCAGTACCTTTTTACAATATTCTCACTAAGCCACTGGCTGCTTTCCCACTTAAACAATGGTAAAACAATGCTCAGTAATGAGAGAGGGGCAAATCTTGTCACAGTGGCTATCATCAGTCCTCAGACAGAATGTAGCTGAGCTGCTTTCAAGACTTTCATTTTACAGACTGTCACTGAGCTACCCAGCTGTGCACTGCAAACAAGATATTGCAATGTACAACAGCATGACTTTTCAGAAAGAATGCTTTCAAAAATATTGCACAAAAGAAAGAAAATCTCTCTACCCTTTCAAAGATTATAAAATCCCATCATTTGAGCCACATTCAATTTGTTGTCTGGAAAATAAATGCCTTTAATGTGAATGAATAAAGAATTTTGTCATCTAGTAAAGAGTTTACACTTTACCACACAAACCTGACTTTTAATGACCCTGAAAGAGGAAATTGTCTCGAAAAGAATTACCCCTTTACCACACAATCCCAACTGTTTTGGCCTGAGAGAAAAACGCTATTGAAAACAATTCGGGAAAAAGAGAAAATGCTGGTAACAAGAACTTTCTACTTTCCCACAATGTTCTCTAACATTTCAATAACAGATGTAATGATTTGAGCCACATTTAATTTGTCGTCTGCAGTGCTTTCAAGTTTAGATAAGTCTCAAATTTTGTCATCTGGTTAAGAGTCTTCTGTTCACATTGGCTGAGAAAGAAGGCTTTCATAAACAGCAGGAAAAGGAGAAAATGCAGGTAACCAGCGTTGTCTCCTTTCCACACAATGTTATCTGCCCTTTAAAACACAGATCCTATAATTTGAGTAACATGTGATTTGTCTTCTGCAAATGTTGTTAACTTGGGCAAGTTAACAGCATTTGCACCTGGGAAAGAATTAACTCTTTACCACACAATCCTGACTTTTAACGACTGTGAAAAGGACACCTTTTGAAAACATTGTGGGAAAAGGAGAAAATGCTGGTAACCAGCATTTTCTCCTTTTCCCACAATGTTTTCTAACCTTCCCAAAACAAATTTCAGTATTTGTGTTACATTTATTTTGTTGTCTGCAAGTCCTTTCAATTTAGAATAGTCTAAAAATTTGTCGTTTGGTAAAGAGTTAAACTTCTTTTCACATTGGTTTCCCATATTTCGCAAGAAAAGTTTCTGTCTTATGCTGCTTATTTTTTCCAGGGGTTGACCCATTAGAAATAATCCTGAGTTTAACCCTCTATCAATCAATCCCGACTTTTAACGACCCTGGGGAAAAAACTTTTGAAAACATCATGGGAAAAGGAGAAAATGCTGGTAATCAACATTTTCTCCTTTTCCCACAATGTTTTCTACACTTCTTAAAACAGATTTCAGTTTTTGAGTTGCATTTATTTTGTCGTCTGCAAAAGCTTTCAATTTGGACTGGTCAAAAATTTTGTCGTTTGGTACAGAGTTAAACAAGTCTGAGAAAAAATGCAATCATAAACATCGACAGAAAAGGTTACCAGCATTGTCACCTTTTCCCACAGTGTTATCTGCTCTTTCGGACACAAATCCCATAATGTGAGTTACATTTTATTCGCCATCTACAAATGCTGTTAACCCTTAAAGTGCCTTTCACGACTATACACGTAGTTTCCTTTGCGGCCAGTGTAGATCAAGATCAGGCTGCATGTGCAGCCTGATCTTTGATCTACATTGTCCGCTTTGCTGAAACTCTTTTAGATGAAAGCAACCATGAAATTGCATTTATTTGGGTCTTATTAGCATGAAAATGTCTGAAAGGTTTATTCGGTGCTTTAAGGTTAATTTTGACTGGTGTAAAATTTTGTAGTCTGGTAATGAGTTAATGAGTTATAAAAGTTACCTTTATCGTCACATTATTTTCAGGTACAATTAAGAGAATCTATACACTGCCTCATGTCCCTATAGGATTAAGGTTCAGGCTTATTGCAAGACTTATAACTATGACAAAGAACAGAAGGTTTCGGGTAAGTATAGATCTGTTTTGGCGTTCTTGGCCCATGTTTGACTCTTTAGCACACAACAAAAGTTTAGACTTGTTTAACTTCAAAGTATGTGCAGATGACAAAGTAAAGGTGGCTCAAATGATTGAACTTGCCCTTGATTGTGTAGAAAACATTGTGGGAAAAGGAGGAAATGCTGGTTACCAGCATTTTCTCCTTTTCCTACAATATTTTCAAAAGCTTAGTTTCTCAGGAGACTGTGTGGTAAAGGGTTAAATAAAATGTTTTTGTCTTCAAACCAGCAAAGCATGAAATTTCAAAGCTAACTCTTTACTCAACGACAGATCTTGATAGTCATCCAAATTAAAAAGATTTGAAGACAACAGATATGAAAATGATTGATTTGCCTTTGAAAGGAGAGAAAAGATTGTGGGCAAAGGGAAAATGCTGGTTACCTGCATTTTCTCCTTTTCTCACAATGTTTTCAAAAGCCGTCTTCATCCGGGTCATGAGAACTTGGAATTGCTCGGTACAGGGTTCAAGAGACATAGTTTGGTATGTCTCATGGAGTAACTTCCCTTCTAAATGAGGGGGTTGCTGGTTCCAACCAGCTCAGTTTATTTCTTTCCAAGGATTGATGATCATCATTGCTGTTCCTCTCTCACCATTGATCACTGTTTTGATGATGGTTATCTTAGCAGCCAGTGGAAAGGGGGGGAATGCTTGTTACCAACATTTTCTCCCTTTCCTACAATGTCTTTTACCCTGTCAAAAACAGAAATCATCAATTGAGCTACGTTTAATTTGTTGTCCGCAAATGCTTTCAGTTTGGTTAAGTGCAAAATCTGGTCATGTGGTAAAGGGTGTAACACATGGCTAATACGAAGTCAAATACTGCAAATTTGTTGCAAGAGGTAATGAGCGGAATTAACATTTGCTGAATCTGACTAATTCCATCAGCCATGATTTATGTATTGGACACTGAATTTTTGAACAGTAGGACTTAAGCTGTTTTGGTATTATTTTGTCTACTAGTACATGCATAGAAATTTTACCCATTGCTCTGCCAGCTATTAGCAGTCTAAACCTAAGATTTCAAAAAAAAAAAAAAACCACAAAGGAAAAAGCATTTGAGGAAAACGAACAGTACCAAAACCGTGGTCAAAAAAGGAGTGATTGGTTGTTTACAAGCAGTTTGTCAAGTGCCAAAAATATTGTCGCAAAGATGCCAACTGTAGGTTCATAAATTGTTGTCATTGCACAGTAATTAAGATAAGACATATTTAAGTCATGCTCTTGAAAAGGGGTTTAATATATCTGCAAAAAATATTGGTCCAGAGCAACCTGCACAGTCCACACAGGCTAAGATAGGTTGAAACCTTTTGCTGTCGGTCAGTTATCTGCATTTCAAAGGATCAGTTTACCTTATGACACAGTTGGTTGTAGGACAAAATGGAATTTATGGATCCAGAACTAATGACTTGATTGTTATAAGTAGTCATGAAGATGCATTTTAACACCCTTTTGCAAGAGCACCTCTCCTCTGTATATTTTTTTTTTTTTTTTTTTTTCTTTTTAAGTCGGAGTTACAGCTAGAGGACAACCCAAGACAGATTTGTTGGAAAACTGGTCTTTATATGTACTGGAATGAGGTAATGGTCAATGTTCTGTACAACCTTGCTTTTGTACTGTTCGAGGAATTTTTGAAAATTTAGGACACATTTTGAGCCTCTTTTTTTCTCTACCAAAGATCCTAAAGCAACATACACCTAATTTTGATAGTAGAAGAAAAAATATGCCTTTTTCAAAGAAGAAGTTGTACATTAGCCTTCAGTTAGTCTGTCAAAAGTGGATGGGTCAGTCTGTTGGTTGGTGTACCAAATATGGTCAGGATGATTAGCAGACATTAGTTTGACAAAGATTTTTAAAACTTGATTTATATTTTTTCAAATAATTAATATATGCAAATTGTAATAATTTCAAGGTCAATAAGGCAAAGGTCAAGGTCAAAGCTGAATATAGCATTTTTAACCTAGTGCATACAATTACTAAACTCTGATCTGACTAAGGTTGTTAAAACTTCGGACAGATATTTAGTTTGGTCAAGTGACCTTCAACAAGCCTTTTTTAGTCAGACACATACACTTGTTTGACATAGGTTCCTCAAACTTAATACCATGTTCACCGTAAAGGATTTATCACCCCTAAACCTGTAAGTTCATTGGGTCAGTGGTCATTGCCACATAGGTCTTCAACTGGAACCTTGTCTGGACATTAAATGTATACAGGGCTGATATATGATCTTCAAAGTAGCCATATATATTCATATTGAAGTTTATCTTCATGTGTGTAGAAGTTAGTTTGACCATTTGTTTTGAGGACTGAATTTTCAAATCTGTTGCAGAGTGATTAGTTACAGATTATCTGATAATAGAAAATAATAGATTTGTCTTTCTTCCACAAGTAAATTTTCATTGTTGGTTAAAGCGATATGTCTAGTTCTACTGGCCAAAGGCCAGCAAGTTTATGCCATGGCCTGGTACTTGTCCTGTGTCCGTTTGTCAGTGGATGCATTAACTTTTATTTCAATAATCTTCTTCTCTGAATGAAACTTCACAAAAATGATCCTTCTATGGCCATCTTCAGAGTTTCTGTAAAGAATTTGACTCTAGTAAAAACTCTCATGGCAAAAAGAAAAAAAGCTGAAAAATATAGAATATCTCTAAAAATGTTCTTCTTTTAAATCATAAGGTTTAAGGCTACCAAATTTGGTATGCAGCTTCATCTAATAGACCTCTACAAAAACTATTCAAATTATAGCTCTTTGGTCGAAAGTGCCCATCCCAAGGGGGGCCCAATTTTTACAGGGGCATATAAACTGAACACTAAAAAAAATCCTCTGGTTCCAAACTGTAAGTTGTAGATTTACCAAATTTTGCATGTAGCTTGATTTAGTTGGCATATAGCAAGATTCCTATCTTATTAAAACTATAGCCCTAGGGTCATTCCTAGAGGTAGCATGTTTTGAAATGGCTCATACATGTATAGCAAAAACTTTAAAAATCTTCCTTTAGTACATAAAGTCAATGACTTCAGCTTACAAACTGATCAAGGGAAACAATTCCTGTTCACTTATATCATATAGTTTGTCACCATTTACCCCCCTTGATTATCAATTTGCATAATTGCAGGGTTGGTTTTGGGCATTCAAGTTTTTTTGACAGAAAATATTCAGTTTCCAGTGAAAGTAATTTATTTTGATGTCAATTGCTCAGGTGTTGTGAATATTTAATATGAAGTGAGGTTTGTGCCATTAAGTTTTTTGTTCTCTTGAACAATTCTTGATTAGACCTGCTATAAGTCATTGACATCATCTTTGCATTTGAAAAAAATATGACATTTACATGGGGTAGGCTATTTTCTCTGTGAAACTTTATTGCCATACAAACTTCTTTGATTTGTGTCTCTGTCAATGCCAATTTAGCCCATGATACATTTATTTAAAGGGCAGTTGAGTGATACAGGACCATCATGGCCCTCTTGTTTTTAGTATATTTCGACAATTTTGTGAAAGTATGATAGTTTCACGAAAAGTTTGATCTGATATTTTTATATTGCTGTAATATTTTATCAGACGCATATACCTCTTTTTTCATTATAAAACAGCTGGCCTTTTTCCTTCTTGACTCCAACTCATCAAATTCAGATGAAAAGAAAGAATTGTTATGTTTTACTGTACCCAAATCTTGCCAGGGTGTCAGGTAATCTTAATATGATGTTTTTTTTTACTATTCATCTAATTGCATGAGAGCTTTACACATATGAGCAAATGTACAGATATGCCTAAAGCAATGCTCTGCTTTGTTAAAGGGGCTATTTAATTTTTATGTCCTTTAAGGAAATATCATTGAAAAGCACTGAATTACTGATACATGTAGAGACCTTTTTGTTAGGAAAAACAGCCAGAAATATTGCTTTTTCAAGTGATTTCTGTTAGAATATGTAATATAGTAGCAGACAGTGTAGATCTAGGATCAGACTGCACATTTGTGCAATCTGATCTTGATCTACACTGTTCGCAAAAATGTCGGGGCTTTAAGGTTTAATACAGTGATGAATCATTCTTGAAATAAACATCCAAATAGCCCCCTTTCAATCCCCTTTTTTGGATCAAAACTGTTCTTACAGAATCCCCTTTTTCGGATCAAAACTGTTTTTACAGACTATATTTTGAAACTGATTCAAAAGGTTAGCTCTAACTCTTTACCAAAGAACAAAATTTGAGACTGGTCCAAAATGAAAGGATTTGCAGGTGACATATTAAGTGTGACTAAAATGATGATTTCTGTCTGTGATAGTGTAGAAAACATTGTGGGAAAAGGAGAAAATGCTTGTTACCATTTCTCCTTTTTCCACAATATTTTCAAGAGGCTTCTTCCTCAGAGTTGTTCAAAGTTGGGATAGTGTGGTAAAGGGTTAAAGGACCCTAAGGTAGAGACTCTTTAATTTCTAGTGGGGAAAGGAGAAAATGCTGGTCACCAGCACTCTCTCCTTTTCCTAAGACTGTTTTCTATCCCTTCCAAGATGATTCTAATCTGTTGAGTCACAATTACTTTGTCTTTTTCAAATGTTTTAGAGTTGACTATCCTAAAATGTTGTCCTCCAGTACATGTGAAAGCTTAAAACCACAACATATTTTGCAGGTTGCTTGGTCAGATTGTGGATTGTATAGATCAGTTAATAGATGAATGGTATCCTGGTTTGACAAATATAGATCCTCTGATGGGACATGAGATATTGGAAATTCTAGCACCTTGCACTCTATGTCCAGGTTAGTATATATGTTATAAGCAATTCCTCCTTTTCTCACATTGTTTTCAATCTGTTAGATACTTGACTTGAAAATCTAGCATGATGCAAATATGAATATGTCACGGTCAGTGTAACTAATATTCAATTGCTCCTTTTCTGACAATGCTTTTCATACTGTGAGATATTAGAAAGTCAAATACCATGTATAGGCTATATCTCGATTGGTGTAACTGTAAAAGGAATTGCTTCTTTTTCCACATTGTTTTTCAGACTTCCAGATACTGGTACTAGTACCATATTTATTTTGGTGTTGTGTAATCCATTACTGTACAAATACAGTGTGTTGTCCTCTGCATTTAATCAGTTTGGTTGATATAATGGTATATTAGACTGCTTTTAATATTATTACAGTTATGCACAGCAATAGCACAATTGTTCTCATGTTTCTTGGGTTTCACTAGTACTAGGCTGAGACTTTGCTGTGCCTTGTCCAAGGACACTCCCACAAAAATGAAGTGCTATTGATGAGGATTGAACCCAGGATCTCTAGAATACAATTCCAGGATCTTAATGACTAAGCAAAGACAGCTAACAGCTTTGAAAAACAAGAAAATTGAACACATAAATTATGGAAGGAGGGATAGGCAAGAAAATATTGTGACAAATAGAGATACTGCACATTTTTAGACTCTTTTCTTTTTTCTTTTGTTTTCATTTTGCAGCACCATGCTCTGAAAACACTGTGGCAAAACTAGATAAATTACAAAAAAGAGCCTGAAATTGAAAGGGTATTAGTCACATTAATGCTTAACCTCTGGCACATTACATTCTTGTCTTGTATGAACAGTGAAAAAGTTGTGGTAAAAAGTAGACATTCCCTTAACCCTTTACTGCACAGTGACGCCTTTTGACACCCCTGGGAAAGAAGCCTTTTGGAAATATTTTGGAAAAAGGAGAAAATGCTGGTAACCAGCATTTTCTCCTTTTCCCACAATGTTTTCTACCACATCAAAGCAAAGTTGCACCATTTGAGCCACACTGAAATTGTCATCTGCAAATGCTTTCAATTTGGACAAGGCTAAAGTTTTGTCGTCTGGTAAAAGGTTAAACGAGTAAGGTCTCCCTTTGCCACAGTATTGTATCCATGTATCGGTTCATGTTGGTAATATTTTTTTGAAGTTGTCTGTAAGTAATAAGTTTAGAGGGGTATAAATGCAATTAATTAACTCTTTTACCAAATGACAGAATGTCAGACTAGTTCAATACCAAATCAGTTGCAGATGACAAATTAACTGTGGCTCAAATGGTAAAATTTGTCTCTGAAAGGGTAAAAAACATTGTGGGAAAAGGAGAAAATGCTGGTTACCAGCATTTTCTCCATTTCCCACAATGCTTTCCCCCACCTCAAAAAGGCCTCTATCTAAAGGTTGTTTTATGAACGGCAATGAGTAAGCTTCAGAGAATTTTTGTAAGCAATATTTTGTCCCTTGACAGATCAATCCAACTGCCAGATGTTTACAATGTTAGAATTACAGAAGGTAGCTTCAGATAAAGACCGGATCTTTTGTCCAGTACATAAAGGAGAAATACTGCTAAAAGATGTGGTAAATTGGTCTCTTTTTAGCTCAGCTGAGCACAAAGTGCTCAAGGTGAGCTTTTGTGATAGTGCCATGTCTGTGGTCTGTCATGCATCGGCCAGGCATCAACGATTACCTTGTGTGCAGTCTAGAAGCTACATTTTGAACCAAATACCCATGAAACTCGGTCAGAATGTTTGTCTTGATAATATCTCGGTCATGTTCAAAATTGGGTATTAATATGTCAAAAAGTAGGTCACCAGATCAAAATTTAGAAAAACCTTATGTGTACTCTTAAGGCCCCATTTTCAGTCTGATACTTACAAAACATGGTCAGAAATGTTGTGTGCACTCTAGAGGCCACATTTTCAGCATGAAACTTAGAATGATATCTCTGACAAGTTTGAAATTGGGTCATGTCAGGTCAAAAAGTAAGTCACTCTGCCAAATTTTAGAAAAACCATGTGTGCACTTTAGATGCTGCATTTTCAGTCAAATACTCATGAAACTTGGTCAGAATGTTTGTCTTGAAAATATATCGCACAAGTTCAAAATTGGTACATGTCGGGTAAAAAAGTAGGTCACAAGGTCAAATTTTAAAACAACCTTGTGTGCACTCTTGAGGCCCCATTTTCAGTCTGATACTTACAAAACATGGTCAGAATGTTTGTCTTGATGATATCTGTGCCAAGTTCAAAAATAGGGCAAGTACGTCAAAAAGAAAAACACAAACACTCATGTGTTTTACATCATAACAACCAGGATCTCTTCAGCTTTATCAATCCTAGATGAGTTTTCTCATGTGAGTGCTTTAGGGCCAGTGGCCCTCTTGTTTCTTTATTTTTAACAGTGACCTGTAGTTTGATTTCGACTATCATTTTACAGATTAGATATTATGTTCCCTGCATATTAATGTTCATTAGACTTGTTTTAATTTTGAATGCTTCAAACTGTGTTTAACAATGCAGTCAAAATGTCCTTGTGTAGACTCAGTACCATTTAGACTGCTTAAGACCTATGGCAAGTGTGACGAAATGAAAGTAAAATATTCAGAAAGTAAAATGTCTTTTTCTTAATGATATATGAAAACACTTTTAAGAAAAGAATCAGTTACTTGAAACAAACACAAGCTCCTTTTGTCTCAAAGCTCAGGAAATATATATACTTTATAATAAGAAATGTTTAATAGTATGCAATTTTTGGACTCATGCAGTAGTTAGTTGAACTTGTGTGTTTAACCCTTTACAGCACAATGCCGTCTTTTAATGATACTGGGAAAGAAGCCTTTTGAAAACAATGTGAGAAAAGGAAAAAATTCTGGTAACCAGCATTTTTTTTTGTTGTTTCCACAATGTTTTTTGCCCTATCAAAGAAAAATTGCACCACTTAAGCCACATTGAAATTGTCTTCTGCAAATGCTTTCAAGTTGGGCAAGGCTAAAATTTTGTCGTCTGGTAAAGGGTTAATTAGCACCATGATTATTTTACCATTCTTTGAAGAAAGAAAATATTTAATATACTGTACTTAACTCTTGACCACACAATCCCAAGTTAAAGACACTGATTGAAAGGGCTTTTGAAAACATTGTTGGAAAAGGAGAAAGTGCTGGTAAACAGCTTTTTTTCCTTTTCCAACCATGTTTTCTACCATACTAAAGACAAAGCCTATCATTTTAGCCACATTTTATTTTTGTTGTTTGCAAATGATTTTAATTTGGACAAGTCTAAAATTTTCCTGTGTGATTAAGAGTTAATATATGTCAGTTTAGAAAATGAACTTGTTTTCAACAGGTTCCTGACCTTGTTCTTGCGGATGTGGAAAATAACTTGCAACTAGAGTCATCCATGCTTGAATTTGAAGAGAGGTCTGTTTGCTGTTTTACTTGAGATAAAATCTTTGTTTTTTGTTTTCCTGGTTTAAACATTATTGTTAACGGTCTTTCAGCTATATTACAGAAGCCTTAGTGCGTATTCTTTTAAACATGATGTTTCTTTACCAGCTAAACAATGTTAAGAGATGCAAAAGGAATTAATTCTGAATATACCATTTGTGAAACCATTATTCTTCATTCCATCACCTCTTAATCTTGAACATTTTAACCTTTTCCCAAGTAAAGCTGTGTTGTAATGACATTGAAGGAGAAGGCTTTTGAAAACATTATGGGAAAAAGAAAAAATGCCGGTAACAAGCATTTGATCCTTTTAAGGAATAATCCCCTTATATGACCCTTGTTTGATTTGTCATCTGTAAACACTTTCAATTTTGGCATGCCAAAGTTTTTGCTGTGTGGTAAGAAGTTTAAGTAATATTAACCAAATGTTTTTTTTAGAATATACTATTTACATGAATAGAATTAATATCTTGGATTATATATCATATTACCAACTTTTTACAATTAAAATTTTCAGCCCAGATAAACTGCTAGGTGATGGTGGGTTTGGTGATGTATACCATGCTAAATATGGGGACAAGGTTAGTTTTCAGAAGCCTTTACATGCCGCCCAACTCAACAGCACCTGTATACAACCTTTATTGCCCTCTCAAAACAAATATTTTTTGGGGTAAAAATGAGGCTGTCCCGTGAAAAGGTAGAAAAAATAGTTGCCAGCATTGTCTCCTTTTCTCACAATGATTTTAGAGGTCTTCTTTCTTAAGGTTGTTAAAACTCTGGATTATATTAGAAAGGATTAAGTATTTAATGTTG
Organism: Tridacna gigas; assembly: GCA_945859785.2. NCBI lineage: Eukaryota > Metazoa > Mollusca > Bivalvia > Cardiida > Cardiidae > Tridacna > Tridacna gigas. Next base: position 48,849,536 of record OX244036.2, read on the forward strand.
TTTCCCCTTGAAATTCAATTTATGGTGGAATTTATGGTAAGTTTTAAGACCTATGTACTCTATCAAAGTCTCTAGTCACCTTTATTGAAAGGTCTGCTCAAATTTTGTCGTGCAACCACTGTTGCAAAAGAAGACATTAGTTATAAGTGGCAATTTCTCTCTGCACAAATCATATCTTGCATTCATGTATTAATCTTTTATCACACAAACCCGAGTTTTAACAAGCCTGAGGAAGAATGCTGTTGAAAACATAATGGGAAAAGGAGAAAATGCTCGTAACCGGTAGTTGTCTGCTGCAGATACATGTAAATCAACATTTGCCTGTGTCTGTTTAGTTTTGAAAAGGACTCATAAAATTGTATTTATTTTGAAATTTTATTTAAGCCTTTACCACACAATCCTGACTTTTAACTATCCTGAGAAAGAGGCCTTTTGAAAGCATTGTGGGAAAAGGAGAAAATGCTGGTAACCAGCATTTTCTCCTTTTCCCACAATGTTTTCTACCCTTCTCAAAACAAATTTCAATTTTTCAGTCACATTGATTTTGTTGTCTGCAAATGCTTTCAATTTGGACAGGCCTACATTCTTGTCATGTGGTAAAGAGTTAAAAAAAATGAATTTATTTCAACTAATTTTGTCTAGGTTTTTCCTTTTTCAACACAGGATGTTGCCGTTAAGCTTTTCAAAGAAATTGGTGACATTCATCCTCTAAAGATGCTCCGACAAGAGGTAAATGTTTTTTTTTTTTTTATACATTCTACATTATAGGTTAGGATGGCATTCTTTTCCACCCAGCCCTTCTGAACAATGTTATTGAAAACACCCTTGTAAAGTATGAAAAAGTTGTGGCAAAAGGAGAAATACTTGTAACATGTAATTTCTCTTGTCATGGCCACGATACTGAACCATTATCCGAGCTGGCTGTGCAGCTGCTTGAATTGTCACCTTGCTGAACATAAGGGTTATTTATATAGCATTTGTATCTTATCCTTTATTTTTGTGGGCTGTTTAGTTGTAGAAAGTTGGTATTTGTATGTTTATGTTAACTCTTTACCAAACGATCCCGACTTTTAACGACCTTAAGGAGGAAGGCTTTTTATAGCATTGTAGAAAAAGGAGAAAATGCTGGTAACCAGCATTTTCTCCTTTTCCCACAATGTTTCCTACTCTATCAAAGACAAATGTTGTTATTTGAGATACCTTTATCTTGTCATCTGCAAATGCTTTCAAATTTCAATATATACAAGTGTAATATTTTCTTGTGTGGCAATTGGTTAACTCTTTACCACACGACAATATGTTAGACTAGATCAATTTCAAAGCATTTGCAGATGCCAAATTCAACTTTGGAAAAAACGGGCTTAAGCTCTCTGATACAGCAGAAAACATTGTTGGAAAAGGAGAAAATGCTGGTTACCAGCATTTTCTTCTTTTTCCCACAATGTTTTCAAAAGCCTTCTTTCCTAGGGTCGTGAAAACCCGGGATTGTTTGGTAAAGGGTTAATTGTCAATGTTTTATTTAAGGCCACAATACTGAAGCACTTAAACCACCCAAGTGTTGTGTCCCTGGTAGCTGTTGGAGTCAGACCACCTGTCCTGTTGCTAGAACTTGCACCTTGTGGGACACTGGGGACATTGATAAAAAATATCAAAGGGATGAAACGGGAACTACAGCACAAGATAGCACTGCAGGTACATTAAAGTTATTATTTCCTGCATGTATGACATTTTATGTCTTGTGGCAAGGTCCTTTTGAAAACACTATGGCAGATGGAAGAAATTGGAGAAATTGCTTACAGAAAGCAATTTCTGCTTTGACCCAAATGCCTGCATCAAATCTACGTTGGTAAAGATCATATCTATGTTTGTAAAAAAGGTTTGAATATTAGTCTGGTAATGAGTACTATCTTTTTTTGCAACAATCTTGCACAACAATCTTGTGACTTATATGTATTGAAGCTGAATCCATGTTGATTAGCCTAATTTTACAAAGCTGCTTTCTGCATTATTTTCTGGCAGTAACAAATTAACTCAGAAGGCAGTGAATTTTAGTGTTACTTCTTTCATCAGAGGGATGAACTACTTTGTAAAAGACTGTTCATTTGACAGTAGCCTATAACACACGATACAGAATTAATAATACCCCAAATGACCACTGCTCATTTAATAGATATTGCTGTTGGTACATATTGAGAGAAAAAGGAAAGCTTTACTTTATATGAACTTCCTTGTAAAAGTGATAAGTTTGAGTCAGTTTTCTAGACATTTGAAAGGCCAGTTTATGCAGTAGAATACTATTTACATTATATTTTACAAGTAGAGATATCATGCTAGAAATAGTCTGCATTCCCACTTAACCCTTTACACACAGAGAAAGAGGCCTTTTGAAAACATTGTGGGAAAAGAAGAAAATGCTGGTAACCAGCATTTTCTTCTTTTCCCACAATGTTTTCTACCCTTTGAAAGACAAATTTTATGTTTACAGGTCTACAGTATTGTCTTTTGGTAAAGAGTTAAAGAATGGTACATTGTCTCTGCTAAAAATTCTAAGAATACCTTTTAATGTAAATTTAAGCATCTGCACTGTTCATAGGTTTAAACAGTTTTCTTTCTTTCATATTATCTGTGTATGATTTTTTTTTTAAATTTTTATGTTTAGGTTACAGAAGGCCTGGCTTACCTACATGACATAATGATAGTTTTTCGGGACATGAAACCTGACAATGTTTTAATATTCAACACATCTGTCTCAGAGAGAGTAAGTGCTACTCATCCTACAGTTACTGCTTGTCATAAATTGTCCTCAAAGGCTATCAACTGCAAGGTTGCAGAAAGTGCTATTTGAACAGACTTCAATTTGCTTATGCTTGATTGAGTATTGAGATAGCCAATGATAGCAAAAATGATTAAATATATGTGACTTCTGTATTTGTTGCAAGAAACATATTGCGTTCCTTTTTTATTGCGAAGCCAACTTAACTTCCAGTTATCAATACATTACAATTCAGGCTGTTATAGGCCTACCAACAACAGTGAAAAACTACAAAGGAAAAACATTTGAAGGAAACAAAAGTGTTGTTCTTCAGTGCTTTTGAAAATAATTTTTAGACCCATTGCTGTATGCTCAATTGCTTTTTAGAGATAACTGCTCAAAATCTATGCTTTTGTAAAGGTTATTGCTTGGAATAAAAGTCATATTTGCACACCATTTGATTGACCCTTATTTGATATGCCTTGGTGGGTGAACAGAAATCTACCCAAGTTGATAAGAACTATTCATATCCTAACAAAACTGTATAAATTTGTAGGGGGTTAGTTCAAAATTATCCTGTCTTTCTGAGGCATGTACAGAGATAATTATATTTGTAACATGAACTCCCTCTCTAGTTTTGGCTGTAATTGTGATGAAACTTAGTATAACTCTGTCCAGAAACTTTTCAGATGTGCAGGACACAAACAAGGAGTGACTGCCTGTTTTCAAGCGTTGAAGAATCATGCACTGTTATCAGTGTATGATTGGTTGGAACATCTCTCTTTTCTAAAGCACTTAGCATACATATTAACCCTTTGGCTGCTAAGTGTGACTTATTTACCTTTTGCAGACAGTGTAGATCAAGATCAGAGGGAGATGTTTTTCTCCATAAAGTAAGTTTGAAATAGCATTACTCAGGTTTTCTACTATCAGCTTGAAAGTTTAACTTGTTCAGCAGGATAAGGGTTAAGTCACTAGTTATAACCAGACCTTGTTTCCTGTTGAATTCTGCACACTTTAAAATGCCTGTGTATATCCTTATGTATATTTTTTTCAGGTAATTGCTAAAATATCTGATTATGGTATTGCAAGGTTCACCTATCTCCAGAGTTTGAAAGCACAGGAAGGCACACTAGCATACAGGGCTCCTGAAGTTATAAGAAAGGAAAACTATCAATCCCAGGTATACATTTCACATGATCTGTATCTTGCTCTGATAAGTAGAAAGTATGAGTGTTTTTGCACATATGGATTTCATAGAAGAAAAATATGGTTAAAAAAAAGATGAAACTCATATTGCTACATGAAAAAAAATATGCATGAAACATTGTGGTAGGAAAAATTACCCATTACCAGCAATTTCTCCTTTTGCCTTAATGTATTATGCAGTTGTTTGCCTCAAGACACAAAAGTTGGTATGCAGGAGGCTAAACCTTCATTCGTATTAACTGTGATGTGTTGATAAGGTCATCTGGTTTCAAAGTGTAATGTAAAGTCCGTTGTTTCATATGCAACCTTACTATTTTATTGGTGAAACAAACATTAAACTGCATTTCAATTTAATGTTGATTCTTTTAATTTGAATCTGTACCAGCATGCTTCAGTATTTTTTTATGTATGTTGTTTTAGGCTGATATATTTTCTTTGGGACTAACATTTTATGTCATGCTGAGTGGTAGACATCCATTTGATAATCTGGATTCCAAGGGAGAGATGGATAGAGCTATCTCAGAGGTTAGTTTGGTTAATTTGAATCTGTACCAGCATGCTTCAGTATTTTTTTATGTATGTTGTTTTAGGCTGATATATTTTCTTTGGGACTAACATTTTATGTCATGCTGAGTGGTAGACATCCATTTGATAATCTGGATTCCAAGGGAGAGATGGATAGAGCTATCTCAGAGGTTAGTTTGGTGTTAAAAAAGTTTAAGAGAACTTTAGTTGCATTTGCAATGTGGATTTGGATGAAACTGCATATTTTGTGCTGTCTGATCTTGGATCTATGATGTCTGCTATTTTTAGATATCCTTGGCAAAGAAACTTTTACATACTTTTTTTTTTTCGGGAGGGGTTTGTCGGGAGGGACTGGAATAGAACTTAATTAACCTGTTACCACACAATACAGACTTTTAACAAACCTGAGGTAAAAAAACTTTTGAAAACATTGTGGGAAAAGAAGAAAATGTTGGTAGCCAGCATTTTCTCCTTTTCCCACAATGTTTTCCACCCTATGAAAGACTTATTTCATATTTTGAGTAACATTTGTTTTCTGCAAATGTGGTCAATTTGAATAAGTCTAAAATTTTGTTGTTTGGTAAAGAGTTAAGGGTCTGTCTACTACTTACTGTATATGAAAAAGTCTGGTATGTGTGATGATTATCATTCTAGTAATTAAATGTATACTAATTTTTCAACAAAAAGATTTAACCATTGAACTCTTCACCAAACAACTAAATCTTAAATTTGACCCTGTCCAAACTGAAAACATTTGCAGATGACAAAATAAATGTGACTTACAACATGAAAACAGTCTTTCATAGAGTAGAAAAGATTGTGGGAAAAGGGGAAAATGCTGGTTATCAGCATTTTCTCTTTCTCACATTGTTTTCAAAAGGCTTCTTCCTCGGGATCATTCAAAGTCAGGATTGTGTGGTAAAGGGTTCAATGTCTATCCTAACTAAAATTAGTTTCAATACAGATAATGATAAGACTGTGCAATGTATGGTCTGATCTTGGTTCCATATTGTACCAGCTGATTATGCTGATTATTTTTGTTTCTAATGCTTTGATAATTTCATTACACAGGGCTTACCTATACCACCTCTGTCATCTAAAATTTCCATCTCCTGGCCAGATATGCAAAACATCACTCTGAAATGTTTACGGTATTCACCAGATGAAAGACCAACGGTAAATATTTTTGTCACTTGCATTTGTTCCAGTATATATTTTTCCATCTGTCCATATTTGTAGCTTGACTGTTTTCAAAGAAAACAATGAAGTATTGTTGTAGTCCTGGCGTATTCATCTGTGCCATCGTCATGGTGTGAAACCTTGGACATTTTGTAATGTCTATGTTATTACTGAAGATATTTGCTTCAAACTTGGACAAGTTGTTGACTATCAAACGGGGAACCTGTACAACAAGAGCAGATAACCATCAAAGTATTTTTGACATAGTTATGCCCCTTTTTTTACTTAGAATTTTCACTGAAAGCCAAGCAACCGCAGGCAAGCATTGGTACCACATGCAGTACTCTTGCTAGGATTTACAGTCAGGTAATCCACATATCTGAATCTTTTTGTCTTAGAGATCTACCAAATTAATTTTATTTTTGTTTTTAGCTCATTTCCTCCCCGTAAGATTTTGTTTTATTGTGCGTAGTTTCCCCTTTTGTCAAAATGTTTTACTCAAGTAGGCTGCTATGAGACAAAGAGAGTCTGCAGGAGAAAATATTTTCGATAAATGAAATTAATAACATGGTGATGAGTTCTGTCAAACTTTTTGTAAAACATTTGTTCTTGTTTATTGTCTCTTCTTTTCTCTTTATTAGTTAAACTATATTTGAGAGAGAGAGAGAGAGAGCTAAAGAGAGAGAGAGCTAAAGACAGAGAGAGAGAGAGAGAGAGCTAAAGAGAGAGAGAGCTAAAGAGAGAGATATCACAGTAGCCAGCCATTGCTCTGGAGGTATTTTTACCACTGCTACTATGCACTTACTTCAATCGAGGATGTGTGAGAAACAAAGTGCAGCAAATGGAGAGGTATGAATCACGTAGCGTGTGACTTTCATTAATCGTTGGGAGGTTTTTGCACAGATTCAAACTCCTAACCCCTGACATTTGCTGGGGGCTTTGATGAGTTACCAAGGCTCATATTCATGGTGCATAAAAGCAGATGTGGTTACTTTGGAAACATATGGCTGTAATGATAACAAATGATCTTATAATGATTAATACATATCTGGTGACAGCATTTCAAGCTCGTTTATTCTGTGGCCATTTCATCAAAGTTTGACCCCATTATGTTGACCAAAACTTATGCTTAACCCTTTCCCACACAGCAAGATTTAGAATCTTCCAAATACAAAAACATCTACAGACGACAAATTTGGTATCGGTGTAAATGAGCTCAAGCCCTTTGACAAGGTAGAAAACATTGTGGGAAAAAGAGAAAATGCTGGTTACCAGCATTTTCTCCTTTTCGCAAAATGTTTTCAGAAGGCGTCTTTCTCAGGGTCTTTAAAACTCAGGATTGCATGGTAAAGGGTTACATAGGGTCAAGGAAAGGTTATTTTAGTAGAATAAATGTTTTTTCAAGTTTTCTTGGAACAGTACTTTTTCACTTCTGACCTTTTTATTCCAATGTGTCAATGTAATGTTGTCTTTTTTTTCAGGCTAAACAGGTTTATCAGCACCTGAGAAATGCGGAAATATATTGTCTTCAAAATATAGTCAATGTATCAAAATCTACTACAGTGGAATGTCTAGCAGTTCAGGTATGGTAACATTTAACTCTTTACCAAATGACAAAATTTTACATAAGTCCAAATTGAATGCATTTGTAGATGACAAAATAAATGCCACTGAAAAATTGAAATTTGTTTTTGGAAGGGTAGAGAACATTGTGGGAAAATGAGAAAATGCTGGTTTCCAGCATTTTCTCCTTTCCCCACAATGCTTTCAAAAGGCTCCTTTCTCAATGTTGTTAAAAGTTGGGATTGTGTGGTAAAGGGTTAACACTTTACCAAACAATCCCATTTTTCTCCTTTTCCCACAATGTTTCATACCTGTTCAAGAACATATCCCATCAGTTTAACCATTTTTAGCTCACCTGAGCACGAAGTGCTCGAGGTGAGCTATTCTGATCGGTCTATGTCCGTCATCCGTCTGTCCGTCCGTTCACAATTACAAAAAAAATCTTCTCCTCTGAAACCGCCAATCAGATTTCAATGAAACTTCACAGAAATGATCCTTAGGTGATGCCCTTTCAGAATACTTCAAAGATTTGAATTCCATGAAGAACTCTGGTTGCCATGGCAACCGAAAGAAAAAACTTTAAAAATCTTCTTGTCCAAAACTGTAAGGGCTAGAGCTTTCATATATGGCATGTAGCATCATCTAGTGACCCTCTACCAAAATACTTCAAATTATGGCCCTAGTGTGGAAATTGGCCCTATGTTGTGGGTTCTCGGATTTCACATAGAGATAAAGAAGGAAATCTTTAAAAATCTTCTTGTCCCAAACTGTTAGGGCTAGAGCTTTCATATATGCCATGTAGCATCATCTAGAGACCCTCTGCCAAAATACTTCAAATTATGGCCCTGGTGTTAAAAATTGGCCCTATGTTGTGGGTTCTCGGATTTCACATAGAGATAAAGAAGGCAATATTTAAAAATCTTCTTGTCCCAAACCGTTAGGGCTAGAGCTTTCATATATGGCATGTAGCATCATCTAGTGACCCTCTACCAAAATACTTCAAATTATGGCCCTGGTGTTAAAAATTGGCCCTATGTTGTGGGGTCTCGGATTTCACATAGAGATAAAGAAAGAAATCTGTAAAAATCTTCTCGTCCCAAACAGTAAGGGCTAGAGCCTTCATATTTGGCATGTAGCATCATCTAGTGGCCCTCTACCAAAATACTTCAAATTATGGCCCTAGTGTTGAAAATGGCCCTATGTTGTGGGTTCTTGGATTTCACATAGAGATAAAGAAGGAAATCTTTAAAAATCTTCTTGTCCCAAACCGTAAGTGCTAGAGCTCTCATATATGGCATGTAGTATCATCTAGTGGCCTTCTACCGAAATACTTCAAATTATGGCCCTATTGTGGAAATTGGCCCTATGTTGTGGGTTCTCGGATTTCACATAGAGATAAAGAAGGAAATCTTTAAAAATCTTCTTGTCCCAAACTGTAAGGGCTAGAGCTCTCATATATGGCATGTAGCATCATCTAGTGACCCTCTACCAAAACACTTCAAATTATGGCCCTGGTGTTAAAAATTGGCCCTATGTTGTGGGGTCTTGGATACCAAAATACTTAAAATTATGGCCCTGGTGTGAAAATTAGCCATATTTTGTTGGTCTCGGATTTCACATAGAGATAAAGAGGGAAATCTTTAAAAATCTTCTTGTCCCAAACTGTAAGGGCTAGAGCTTTCATATTTGGCATGTAGCATTATGGTGTTGAGCTGAGTTACATTTCAGGTGAATGGTCCTCTTGTTGATTTGTTGTCTGCAAATGCTTTCAATTTGGACAAGTCTAAAATTCTGTTGTTTGATAAATTTTTTTAAAAGATAGTCAGAACTAATATCCATAATGCTGTTTCATACCATACATTGTGTTGACTTTTTACTTTCATTTACTAGCTCATTAGGACTCATACTATATTTAGGCATACCACTTAATAATACAAGTGATACTTATACATATCTTCTTTACAGAAAAGTTCAAAATCACCTGGTGCAAAAGTGTGGATTGCATGTGGAGACAGTGATAATTTCCAGCTATCCTGTACTACTATGGGAACTAACAGTAAAACAAAGGTAAGACTGCAAAAATAGGGAGAAAAGAAAATTGTCTGTAAAATTAATTTTCTCAGCAATTTCGTAAAAACTTGCAAACTGCATTCAGCAAAGTGATTTTTTGCAAAATTCTGTCTTCATTGGTATGAACTCCAAAGTTCCTATTCACAAACCAGTCTGAATTAACCCTTTCCCAGACGACAAATTTTGGACTAGTTCAAATTGAAAGAGTTTGCAGACGACAATTTTAAATTTGATGAAAATGGCAGAAAGTTATCAAAAAGGGTAGAAAACACTGTGGGAAAAGGAGAAATTGCTCGTTACAAGCAATTTCTCCTTTTCCCATAGTGTTTTCAAAAGACTTGTACTGCAGACACGTGAAAACCAGGGCTTGTTTGGGAAAGGGTTAAATTTCAAGTCTATATTGATTAAACCTTTACCACACAATCCCGACTTTTAATGACCCGGTGGAAGAAGGCTTTTGAAATCATTGTGGGGAAAGGAGAAAATGCTGGTAACCAGCATTTTCTCCTTTTCCCACAATGTTTTCTACCCTATCAGGGACAGATCTTGACATTTTGTCACATTTAATTTGTGGTCTGCAAATGCTATCAATTTGGACCAGTCTAAAATTATGTCATGTGGTAGAGAGTTAAGACTAGCTCTCTGAGATCTTCTTTCCTGCCAAAAGAGCCTTATAATTGCAATATTTAGGTCTGTTTTCTGACTAAAAGTGCCTTATTCGTTTTTTCAGCACTTATCGGTGTTAAAGCTACAACAAGCTAGATTTGGGCAAAATGTTTCTCCTAGAAGAAAGTTGATATTTTTGGCTAGGAAGAATCAGTAACTCTTTACCAAACGACAAAATTTTAGACCTGTCCAAATTGAAAACATTTGCAGACGACAAAATAAATGTGACTGAAAAATTCAAATTTGTTTTGGGAAGGGTAGAAAACATTGTGGGAAAAGGAGAAAATCCTGGTTGCCAGCATTTTCTCCTTTTCCCACAATGTTTTCGAAAGGCTTCTTTCACAGGATGGTTAAAAGTCGGGATTGTTTGGTAAAGAGTTAAGACATGACAGTTTGTTTTAAGTTTGGGTAAAAGAAAATAAAAAAAAAAAATACCACAAAAAGTTTTTGCTTGAATTGGAATGTATAACCATCAAAATGACAGGCTTCTCTTCACACTTTTTTCTACCTGTGACAAATAGGATAAGAAATTTTACAGAAAATGTGTAAAAAAAATGGGACATTTCTCATATGTTTTCTACATTTATTTCAACCAACGGCTTGGTTTTTGAGTCATCTGTGCCAGCAGATAAATTTATCAGGATTTTTAAAGATTTTCTCAACAAGGTGCAGAATGAAATATGGTTACATGCTAATTGAATGCTATATTTCAGGGTTTTTTGTTTAAAGATGGCAGAATCATGTGTATTGAAGCCCTTGGAACACACTATTTAGCCCTGGGCACACAAAGTGGGCGAGTTACAATATTTGATACCAACACAAACACTTACCTCCATGAGTCGGCTCAGCTAGCTGATTCTGTGCTATGTATGAAACACAGTAAAGGGTAAGGTGTCATTCTGCTGTTATTTATTTTGACCCGGGACCAAATAATCCCAAGCTTTTATGACCTTGATGAAAAAAGCTTTTGTAATTACTCTTGAAAAAGGAAAAAATGCTGGAAATCAGCATTTCTTTCCTTTTCCCAAAATTTTTTTCACCCTTTCCAAGACCAAAACCGTCATTTGAGCAACATTAACCCTTTACCCCATAACAAATTTTAGACATATCCAGATAGATTACATATTAAATGTCGCTCAAATAACTGAATTTGACAGAAAAAAAAAAATTGGGATAAGGAGAAAATGCTTGTCAACAGCTTTTCTCCTTTTCCCACAATGTTTTCAGAAGCCTTCTTCATCAGGGTCATTAAAACTTGAGAGTGTGTGGTAAAGAGTTAAATTTGTCATTTGCAAATGCCTTCACTTTGGATAGTTGTAGAATTTTCTAGTCTGGTCAAGAGTTAATTGTGACATTCATTTTTGTCTGCCAGATCATTCCTCATCTATAAATTACCTCCTAAATGAGATGTGCAACAGAAAATAATTTCGATAACATCTGCTGCAAGAGACAAAGAATTATCTGCAGGATATAAAGAATCATCCTCAGGATGCAATTAGTTAATTGTTTGATTCTCATAATTTTTGTCATCAATCTGTATCAAGTTTGTGTATTATCCATTTGTATTATTTGTTATGAATCTAAAACCTTGTATCAAACAATAGCAAGAAGGATTTTGTAAAGATTGTGGGAAAAATATAGAGAAAATGCTGGCAACCACATTTACTTTTTTCTAAAAAATGTTTTTTACCTTTTTGAAGATGAATCCTGTACTTTAGTCAGGGTTAAATTTTTGTCTGCAAATGCTTTAAATGTGGGAAATTCTACTGTACTGCAGACACGTGAAAACCAGGGCTTGTTTGGGAAAGGGTCAAAGAATAGAAATGATTGTTTGAAAAAGAAAATATGCTGGTTATAGGCATTTTCTCCTTTTCCCATGATGTTTTAAAAAGCCTTCTACGCTGGTTTTTTCAAACATGGGATCCTTGAGCAAAGAATTAATTGGTTGAATATCATTACAGGGAAAGGGAAGGTGGATGGCTGCTGGTTGGCCTAGCTAATGGAAAGGTTGCTGTATTTCCTGTAAATGAACTTCTTTCAGTAAGTAATTTAAATCTGATGAAGTAAATTAGTTTGCTACACATAACTAAAACTATTAACTTTAAGAAGTTGTTTGCCTGTGACAGTGGGATTTGTTCATTTGTGATAATGCAGTATGCCAGATGTTTATTCTTGTGACAGTGGGATTTGTTCATTTGTGATAATGCAGTATGCCAGATGTTTATTCTTGATCATATTTTCAAACCATATGACTCTGAAAAAATTAAATGGACAAAATTGTCCTGGTCCAGTGCCTGCTGCGTGTCTGAGAGTGTGTCTGTAGATCTGTACATCTGTATGTTTCAATCTTTTTTTCTAATACAACAGAACCAGTTTTTACTAAAAGGGATTGAAATTCTAGATGTGGTCCTCCTTCAAAGACTTAGGTTCCATGTAAAACTATGCTTGCAGTGGGAACAAAGCTGAAAAAAATCAAAGTACTGATAGTACTGAAGGCCAGGAAATCTGGTGATCTGTAATCTCTAAGGAACGAAGGATACGAACTCACAGGAGACCTCATTTTCTAATTATCACTACCATACAGACAGTCAGGCCAACTCAATTATGCCAAAAGAATTCATTGGTAAAGGGGTACTGTTACGCATAATATGGAATAATACAATAATCAACAGGAAAAATTAAATTAATGCAAAAAAAAAAAGCAGTGCTCAGAAGCCAGATTCTATAATTAAACCGAAGCAAATAGTGGATACCAACGCTCGGGTGCGTGATAATGGCTTTAAAAATTTCTAAGTCGAAAAGGCGCTTAAATCAAGCAAATTTATTTTTGAGTTATTTGCCTTATTGGTTAAGGTTGATCTTTATGATAACGCACATATATTCCAAGTTTCAAATAAATATCGTCAATGATAAGAAAGATGAGACACAATTTAAAATCGGACACAACGCGAATACCAACGCTTAATATCGCGAACGCAGGGCAGGGTGATGTCAGTACATCGCAGTTTTGTTCTCAAACAGTCGATCTAAATCTATTCTTTTGACTATATCATACAAAGACGTCCACTAGCCCTTCTCGTCCCATTAGAGAGAGAGAGAGAGAGAGAGATTCCAACGACGGCTTCTGGCGCTTAAAATGAATTTGCACATTCGGGATGTATGTCAAAATAAATATTCTTAAACTTTCATTTGTCCTTTTCAAACAATGTTTCGGAAACTACCAGTTATGTGAATGAAACTCTAGGTATGTAAATGTGATGAATAACTTATAAATTAAAACCTAATTTTTTAAACACACCTTTTATTTTCAAATTATTTTGTTTGAAAGTTAAAAAATGTCCAAGGATCGCACAACACTTTCATGATTTCTAATCAATCAACAGTCATCACAAAAAAAGAATATAAGCAGATAACATGGTTGATTATCGGAAAATGTAGATAGAACAAAAAATTCTTATTTTTCCATAATGTTTGCCTATTCTTCTGACAAAAAGAGAGATGTTTTAAATCGATTCACACAGAAAAAAGAGAGTATAATTTCTTTTAATTTCTGCATATTTCTTAATTCTATCGATTTTTTTTTTTTTTTTTTAAACATATAGAGAAAATCAAGTTCAGTTCTAAATGATTAAAAGAAACTGATAATAAATGCAGTTAATACACCAATAATCTCATTCAACTATCGACATTTCCATGGAAAATCGTATATCTCAATCTTTTCACCAGGCAGTCAAAGGAGATGCAGCGTGCGGTTCCCTTTGATCTTTATTTGAAACGCGGACAGTAACTAGCAAGTGACAATGGAAACTAAAAATAGAAAACTGGTTCTCGGGTTTTTCCCTCGCGCTAGTACACTAGAAAGTGATATCAGGGGCTGTAATCATGTCTATAATACGAGAGGATTTCAGTATCCAATCACAGTGATGGAAAAGTTGGTAGAGGTTAAATGTACACCGAATAAGTCTGTACACCGAATAAGTCTGATGTCAGTCATAATACGGCAACGCCTTAATGCACAGTTCCTGACAAGATTTCTGAATAAGTCTGTACACCGAATAAGTCTGATGTCAGTCATAATACGGCAACGCCTGAATGCACAGTTCCTGACAAGATTTGTGTAACTATAAACTCCGCCCATAGGCGGTATCGGATAAAAATAGACATCAGACTTAAACGGTGTACAGACTTATTCGGTGGACGTTTAACTTTTACCTGGAAAAGTTATTGTGTATTCAACAGGGACACAACCCTTAAAACACACTCGTTGGTTATTAAAGGGCTGTAATACCCTTGCAATTCCATAGCACTATGCTGATGTCGGAAAGCTTTGAGGAAAGGAAAACATTCACGCCGTGTGATAAGCGATCTCTGTACTTAGGGAACTAGTTGTTTTGGCGGACTAAGCGATATAGAGTGGACACACCGTTCAACATTTTGTCTGCAAGTAGTCCGGAAAAGTCAGCTTACGATCGCTATAGGCAAGGGAATCCCTTGAGAGGGATTCCCTGGCCTAAAAATGAAATATCCTTCTTTTTCTAAATCATGTAATTCTGACCATTGGTCTGCCTATTACTAACCCTTTGTCAACTTCTTGCAGATTTCTAGACAGAATCTTGATCTGTGAAAATATGGCTGCTGTGGCAATTTTTGTATCATTCCTTTTTATAGGTGTAATTTTCAGCATACATGCCAAAGAAAAAATACTTTCAGCTACCCAAGTTTTGGAAATTCTTTTCAAAAACTGTTTGTCAGTGTTTGGCATGATTAGTCCTGAAGTATAATATGTCTTTTGTATTCCTCTATGGCATTTTTATATGAGAAAAACACAAATTCTGGGCATGGTAATTTGTTAACTCTTTACCCAAGGACAAAATTTTATACTTGTCCATATTGAAAGAATTAGCAGATGAAAAATTAGATGTGGCTTCAATGATTGGATTTGTCTTTGAATGTACAGAAAACATTGTGGGAAATGGAGAAAATGCTAGTTATAAGCATTTTCTCCTGTACCTACAATGTTTTCAAACCTCTTTTTTCTCGAGCTCATTAAAACTCCGGATTGTGTGGTAAAGGGTTAAAGGTCCTTTCAATAATATGTAATTTTTTTTGTGTTTGTTCAGGAAGCGGGTGTAGACCCAATATGTTTGTATCCCGGACAAGACTACGAGCCTGTCCTGTGTATGGTGAAGTTTGGTAGAAGGATATTCTTGTCATGTGGAACCCAGATCATGGTGCTAAATACCACAAAGGGAATAATTATTGAAAAAATTCTGGAAACTGTTCCTCAGAGGTAAATAGGCCAATAGAAATCAGACCTAGATGAGTTTTGTCTCTTAGATTTATATGTCTGTTTTGTAATATGAATGTTTTGAGTTGATCTGAAATCATCATCTATATGAGCCATGCCCTGTGAAAAGGGGGCTTTATGCATCTGTGAAAAGTATCGACCCAGGTCAGACAGGTCCAAAACTTTTCGCAATTGGTCAATTTTCTGTATGTCAAGATGCATTAAGCCCCTTTTTGCCAGATAGGGTTAGGTGTCAATCTACAGTTATTTATTTTGACCCGGCACAGTATTTCTATATTCGCCAGGGATCAGATTGACTGTTTGTCCCCCAGCCTGTCGGTAGATTCAGTTTTGTGTCCTACATTTTTTGAACAATTTTGGTAGTATTTTAACGGAAGCTTTCCTTTCCTACTATGGGAACTTGTGCACCTGCAGGAGTTACGGCCCTTCCTTTGAACTTGGACGATACGTTTCGCAGATGCATTAAACCCCCTTTTTGTAGAGCGTGGCTCATATATTTGATAGCTTTAAGTTAAATATCAGCTTTTCTCTGCCACAATGAACTACCTATCACAGACTGGATGCTTGTTTATTCTTCAGAACTCCACACATACCCCCAATCTATACACTAGCTGTGTTGAAAGATAAGATGATTTTCTCAAAGAAAGGAACTTCACTGGTGGAAATATGGGACACAAATAAAGATACACTTCTACAAACGATTGATGTGAAGGAAAAGCTTGGGTAATTATAGATAGTTTCTTCCTAGACCCTTTGTAATATGAATTCAGATAAGTAAGTTTTGTAGGAGGATAAAATTTTAGATTCATTTATATTAGCTCTACCAAATGACAAAATTATAGACAAGTCCAGATTTAAAGCATTTCCAGACAACAACATAAATATGACTCTGACATCAAATTTGTTTGCAGAAGGATAGAAAACATTCTGGGAAAAGGAGGAAATACTGGTTATCAGAATTTTCTCCTTTTCCCAAAATGTTTTCAAAACTCTTCTTCTATAGGGTCATTAAACTTAATACAGGGTAGAAAACCAAAGTTTCAAAACTGTTCATAGGATCATTTGGTAAGGGGCTTGGCACCTCTGTTTCTTTTTACTATTGTATGACTAATTTGATTTTTTCAGTGCTTGAACTTGAAGCCTAGAATGTCTCAGCAGAGGGAACAGTGTCTGTGCAGTCTGATCTTGATCTACACTGGCTCCAGGCAGCTGTTATTGTGAAAGCTTGCTAAGGGATGAAAGGACTTTTTCTCGGTTGTCTGTGACAAATTTGTGTCATTACATGATGTTTAATTAGATGATGAGTTTATTTTGCCATTACTATATCAAAATGTAAAAGAAAACATTCCATGTGTTATAAAATTGAATATCCCCGACTGAAAAGAGAGGAACATTTCAGTTCTTAAGCCTGATAGATATGTAAACTGTTCACATTCACTCTCTGATGCCATTTTCCATGTTAACCCTTTAACTCTTTACCACACGACAAAATTTTAGGGCCAACCAAATTGAAAGCGTTTGCAGACGACAAATTAAATGTTGTTAAAATGAGGATTTCTCTCTTTGATAGGGTAGAAAACATTGTGAGAAAAGGAGAAAATGCTGGTTACCAGCATTTTCTCCTTTTCCCACAATGTTTTCAAAAGCCTTCTTTTGTAGGGTCGTTAAAAGTCCGGATTGTGTGGTAAAGAGTTAACTGCTCAGTGGGACTCACTTACTTTTGCACTTTTTTTAGTGTAGATCTAGATCAGAATGCACAGAATTTGCAGTCTGATCTTGAATCTACACTGTCCAGTAAGGAGATATTTTTCTCAACATAAGTTTGAGATAACATTATTCAGGTTTTTACCATTGGCTTGAAAGTTCTGTTTAACTTCTTTAGCAGGATAGGAGTTAAACTTGCCTTAGAAAGATTAGGGAGCACCTTTTGTCAAACCTGTCATATTCAGAAAAAGAAATGGGTGTTTTCAGGAAGTAAAAAAGAACCATTATTGTTAACCATTTACCATACAATCCAAAATTTTAACAACCCTGATTGCAAAGGCTTTTGAAAAGATGGTGGGGAAAAAGGTGAAAATGCTGTCGCCTGCAAATGTCAATCTTTAGAAAAGATTAACATTTTTGTTGCTAGCTTTTCAAAGAAAACCCAAAGATATTGTCATTGCCTTGTCACAGTTCCATTGTGGTGCAAAAACTTTGACATTTTATAATATCCCTGTCATAACTGAAGATATTTACTTCAAACTGGGAGTGGTTGTTGAAAAAAAAAAACTGTCAATAGGGGAACCCATACAAAAGGGTCAGGAAACCATCAAAATATTTTCAGTACAATAATGCCCCCTGTTCAACATATAATTTTCACTGACAATCAATCTGTTTCTAAAAGTAACTACAGCCAAATGTTGGTATCTGTATTTGGTGCTCTTGTCTGATATAGAGTTAATTATACATCCCCACCAATGAAGCAGAGGGGGTACCATGTCTGTCTGTCTGTCCGTCAGTCAATCTGTCCATCTGTAGACTTTTTCATTTCCGTGCTCTATTTGACTCGTAACCCACAGAGGTGCTGTATTGTTTTGGGGTCACATGGGTCGAAAGTCAAGGTCACAGGTGAACTTTGTTTGAAAATTGGGCTGCCTCAGTGACGAGGTGCTAGTAGAGGGTATTTGTCCACTTTGGGACAGTTCTAGTCCAAGGACTGCTTTCGATCCAGATATCTCACAAAATATTGATTAGTGTAGATTCATGGTGTTCTGTGCTGTGAAATCTTAATCTATACTGTCTCAAAAAACAACTGAAGATGCGACAGACATTCCAAAGTTCATGTGAAGAAAAAGATGGTTATATCATGAACTGAACCCCTCCTATTAACTCTACCAGACAGCAAAATTTTAGATTTGTCTATACTGGAAGCACATGCAGACGAAAAATTAATTGTGGCTCAAATGATGAGATTTGTCTCGAGAATGGTAGAAAATATTATGGGAAAAGGAGAAATTTCTGGCTAACAGTGTTTTTTCCTTTTCCCCCAATCTTTTCAAAAGCCTTCTCTCTTTGGGGTCATTATGAAAAACTTGTAGACCAGTCCAAATTGAAAACTTTTGCAGACGACAAATAAATGTGACTCAAAAATTGAAATTTGTTTTGGGAAGAATAGAAAACATTGTGGGAAAAGGATAAAAAGCTGGTTACCAGCATTTTCTCCTTTTTCCACAATCTTCTCAAAAGGCTTCGTCCTCAGGGTCGTTATAAGTCGGGATTGTGTGGTAAAGGGTTAAGGGTTAATTTCATTACTGCACCAAAAATACGCCTACTGTCCATTTCATAGTCAATTTAGACTCATTAATGTTTAGTGCACTTAATACAAAATCATTAAGGATCTAGCAGACATAAAAAATTCATACTCGTCCATATTAAAAACATTCATAGACAACAAATAAACCCTTTACCATACAATTCCGACTTTTAACAACCCTGAGGAAGAAGAATTTTGAAAACATAATGGGAGAAGGAGAAAATGCTTGTAAACAATATTTTCTCCTTTTCCCACCATGCTTTCTACCCTATCATGGACAAGTTTTGTCATATGGGCCACCTTTGTCATCTGCAAATACTTTGAATTTGGACCAGTCTAACATTTAATCATTTTGTAGAGTTAAATGGTGGTCATTTGATAGGATTTTAGTTAAAAAGGTAGAAAATATTGTGTGCAAAGGAGCAGGTTATCAGCTTTTACTCTTTTTCCAAGAATGTTGCCAATAACCTTTTTCATTATGGGATTGTTACGTAAAGGGTTAAAGGTACAAATCAGTCTCTATTATATAAATTTATATCTGTATCAAGCTGTTTTATTAAAAGTTCACCTATAATCTGGTTTTCAAAATGACCACATTGAACATTTTATATCTTTAATGTCTGGTTGTAGGTCATTATAGGGTACAGTAATGATCGATTGTTAAAAAGGTCTTTGATTTCCCTTTTTGTAGACAGACATATATGTGATTGGCACTCTGGCTAAATGGGGTTTGATACATTTCCGTGATGCATTATACCAACCAAGTCATCACATAATTATGGATCTATAAAATCCATTTCATCTAACAATTGACTGAATATATGAGGTAGAATGGTTCTTGGACAAAAGTTTTGACCAAGGCTAGCCTGTGCCAACTACAAGGGTCGGTACTTTTTGCAGATGCATTAAACCCCCATTTCACAGAGCATGGCTCATGCATTTTTATTAGTCTACATAGAATACTTTGGAGAACATAGTGACATTCATGGAAAGACAAAGAGCTAGTAACAAGCAATTCTGTATTTTTCCAATGTTTTTGCACTGTTAGAAATAATATTTTCCTTTCCTTCATAAATGTCTTTCAGTTACCCCTGGTAGCCCTGAACCCAGAATTAATTGCTGACACAGTGTAGATCAAGATCACACTGCACAGAAAATACAGTCTGATCTTCAATTCAAACTGCTTTTTAGCTTGTCTGGCTGAAGGCCAGCAAGCTTATGTCATGGCCCCCTGGCATTGTCCGTCTGTGGGTGTGTCCGTGCATGCATCCATACATGCTTTAACTTTATTTCAAACATCCTCTTTGCTGAACTTATCCAATTTTAATGAAACTTCACAGGAATGACCCTGTTATAGTACTCTACAGAGTTTCGTCAAAAAAATTGATTCTAATGAAAATTCTGGTTGCAATGGCAATAAATATGAAAAATATTGAAAATCTTTGAAAATCTTCTGGTCTGGTCCAAAATCATAAGGCCTAGGACTACCAGATTTGGCATGTAGGTTCATCTAATAGACCTTCCACCAAAATTTCTTCAAATTATAGCCCTGGGGTCGAAATTGGCCCAGGGGTCAAAAATTTTACATGGGCTTATACAGTGAAGGCTTTAAAAATCTCCTTGTTCTAACCATAACACTTGGAGCTACCAAATTTGGCATGCAGCTTCATCTAGTGGACCTCTACTATATCTTTTCAGATTATAGCCAAGGGGTCAAAATTGGCCCCTGCCAGGGGTCACAAGCTTTACATGGGCTTATATAGTGAAAACTTCAAAAATCTTTTGATTCTAACTGTAAGGCCTAGGGCTAGTAAATTTGGAATGCTTCTTCATGTTGTAGATCTCTACCAAGCATGTCCAATTTATAGCCCTGGGGTCAAAGTTTGCCCCACCCCGGGTCACAAGTTTTACATGGGCTTATAAACTGAAAACTAAAAGAATTGTCTGGCTCCTAACTAGGTTTACCAATTTTGTTTGTAGCTTCATCTAGTAGACCTGTAGCAAGATTGTATGAATTATAGCCCTGGGGGTAACAGGTTTTACAAAAGCATAACTAAAGAAAACTTTTAAAAATCTTCTTGTAGCACATGAAGTCAGTATTACTTAAATTTATATACTGATCAAGGGACCTCCTGTTGTTACAAATATATAATTTGTTACCATTTATCTCCCTTGTTTATCAAACTGCACTATTACATGATTTATGTTAGGTATTCAAGTTTCCTTGGATAGAAAATGTCCAGTTTTCAGGAAGAGTGATTTATTTTGACGTTAATAGTTATGCTCAGATGGGGGGAATATTTAGATATATAAAGTTTTGTTTCTCTCATTTAGTTTTTTTGTTCCAAAACTTTACCATTCATGCCACTGAAAAAAATGTTCTCTGCTTCTAAGGTTTGGAAATCTTCTTGTCAAAGCACCCTTCATTAGAGTTCATTGATATTTGGTATGAATGATACTTGCTTGTATTCACTGACACAATCTTTGCATTTGATAAGATCTGACTTTTTTGCGGGGTGGTGGAGGCTAGGCTATTTATCCTATGAAAGTTTATTGCCATACAGACTTTCTTATGATTTATGTCTCTGCCAGTGCCAATTAAGTGCCTGATACATTCATTCAAAAGCCAGTGGAGCAATACAGGGCCATCATAGTCCCCTTGTTTACTAGATATTCTGATAAAACAGCCTCGAAATTGTAATATCTGAATCTTAAAAAAGAACAGAGATTGTCCATTCTATTTAATTAGCACCACAAGGGTTAAATTGTAACATCTATTGATAGGTCTGAAAAGAGCCTGTCAATGTATTTCTTATAGAAATAGATTAGCTAATTACCACAAGTATACTATCCAGTATTTTTCCCCTTTTCGTCCAGTTTTTTTCAGAAGCCTTCCTTCATTTGGATGTTAAAATGTGAGATTGTTCGATTAATAAGAGGTTTAAATAGTCTGCCACAGATTTGTTTCATAAGCTAAAGAGTTGATTTCATCTAACCAGTAACTCTTTCATTACTAATGACATTTAAGTAGCTTTTTGTAGATGGTGTAAATCAAGATCAGACCACACAGAACATACAGTCTGATCTTAGATCTACACAGTCCACTACCTAATACTTTACTATGGCAATAGTCATTTTCAATAGCGGTGGAAATCTACTTTTAGAACTGAAAAAAGTAGTGGAATTGTTGAAGTTGGTAGTGAAAGAGTAAAGATAGTTCACCCCTTATCTTACAGCCTATCAAGACCTTTGGCCCGTGTCACAGCTCTTTCAGCAGATAATAAATCTATCTGGATTGGTACCCACAGTGGACATATAGGAATCCTAGATTTGAAGTCGCAGTCCGTGTTAGCTGTAACACATCGTTATGAACGAGCAGTGAGGAGTCTTCTACATGCAAATGATCTTGGTAATGTTTGTGTTTCTCCTCTAGACTGTTGGGTATTTTTATACCTCATTACTTCCTGCAGACATTTAGCCTGCTACCTGTAGTCCATGGCTTATATTCCAGTGGTCGTGATATTGAATTCCAACTTGGCCCCTTTCTTGAAGCATTGATGAAGGTCATTACCACAGGATTCATGCCTCTCTTAACTCTTTACTACACAATCCCGACTTTTAACGACCCTAAAGAGGAAGACTTTTGAAAACATTGTGGGAAAAGGAGAAAATGCTGGTAACCAGCATTTTCTCCTTTTCCCACAATGTTTTCTACCTGTCCCATAACAAATTTTAAGTTTTAAGTCACATTTAATTTGTCGTCTGCAAATGCTTTCAATTTGGACTGGTCTAAAATTTTGTTGTTTGGGTAAAGAGTTAACTCTTTACCAAGAGACAAAGTTTTAGACTTATTCAACATCAAAAGCATTTGCACATGATAGATTCACTGTGGCTGAATTAGTGGGATTTGCCTTTGAGAAGGTAGAAAACATGGTTACCAGCATTTTCTCCTGTTTCCCACAAAGTTTGCAAAAGCTTTCTTTCTCAGGGTTGTTAAAAGTCAGTATAGTGTGGTTACCAGCATTTTCTCCTGTTTCCCACAAAGTTTGTAAAAGCTTTCTTTCTCAGGGTTGTTAAAAGTCAGTACAGTGTGGTAAAGGGTTAAAGCATTGTTTCTCAAATGGTGTGGGTGGAAGGCAGCCAGTGGCATCAAACGAGTGATGTTCAAAGTACTGTTAAAAGAAAACCCATGAGGACATGAACAGGTGCACTGGCTGTCATGCTATGACTGAAATAATGTTAAAACATCGAGTTATACACTAAATAGTGAATCTTGTACACATGAATTTTGTCTTCTTTATGCAGACATCTGTTGAAAATATTGTGGTAAAAGGAGAAATTACTTATAACAAGTACTTACCAGTACATGTATTCCTTTTGCCACAACCTTTTCAGATGTATTGAAGCATTATACCTTAAATCATGTGGATAATCCATCTTCCTGTTAACCCTTTTACCACACGACAAAATTTTAGACCAGTCCAAATTGATGGCATTTGCAGACAACAATTTCAATGTGGCTCAAACAATGCGATTATTTTTCTGTTAGGGTAGAAAACATTGTGGGAAAAGGAGAAAATGCTGGTTACCAGCATTTTCTTCTTTTCCCACAATGTTTTCAAAAGGCTTCTACGTCAGGATCATTAAAAGTCAGCATTATGTGGTAAAGGGTTGAGGATAAATAAAAGATTAATACTATTGATACTGGATGTCTATAGGTCAGAAAATAGAGAAAATTCACAAAAAGAATGTCTAATAGAAAAATTACCAACACCTTCAAGATACTTTTGGTTATTCATATAAATAACTTAAACATTTTTCAATAATGGGTAATACCACTGATTTCTTAAATGTTTCTTTGCGGAGTATGAATGAAAATCTATGATACCTTGCTTTATCATAAACCAAAAATACCTTATATGTATTACTTTTTCTATTTGATATTCATAAAGTTTCCTGCATATTTTTATGACAGGTTCTACAAGACAGTCTGTGGTGTTAAGTGGGGGCTTAGGGTTCAAGGACATACTGGTGTCGGAGAAAGAATCAAGTAAGAATTTTGATAAAGTTCAATAGAAGTTCAGTTGAGGTTTGAGCCTCGATATGCGATACCATCTCTTTTGATGAATGTTCAGGACTCGACACAAAATTTTAGGACAGGTGTACCTCGGCCTTTATGCTGCAAAAATCAGGACACCTCACTCCGTAAAATAGGAAATTTCAGGTTTTCCTTTCAAAATTTCGGTGTCCTGTACATTGTTAGTGTCACCCCCAACTTTTTGGAATATGGATGGTTCACTTTTGTGAAAGTCTCATATTATGAAAAACAAAATTCATATGCTGACACACATAGCTTATTTACTTGCATTTTAAACATCTTGATGTTGGCTTACCTTGGCTCATTTTAGCATGTTAACATGTTAACTTTGTTTCCTTGGTTACTAAAGTGTTAATCGTTTATTTGTTTACATATGATCAGTTTGTCCAATTTCTGAGTAGAGAATTCCTCTCCTCTCCATTTTTGAATCTAAAAAAATCACTTAAAAAAAAAAAAAACTCCCTTTTTGAATCTAAAAAAAAATCACTTGATCTACAGTGTAGATCAAGGTCAGACTGCACAGAAAATAGAGTCTGATCTTCAATCCCAACTGTCTGCTTTTTTAGCTCCACTAGTAGAAGGCCTGCGAGCTTGTCATGCATGACCCGTTGTCCGTTGTCATCTGTCTGTGCATTTGTCCTGGCATGCATCCATGCATGCTTTAACTTTTATTTCAAACATCATCTCTGAAAACATCTTCTTTAAAAAAACTCCCTTTTTGAATCTAAAAAAATAATCACTTGATCTACAGTGTAGATCAAGGTCAGACAGCACAGATCTGACTGATCTCCTGATCTCCTTCTTGTGAAAGTCACTGTTACCTACATCCAAAGGTTATCTAATTTCCCTTCTACTTGTAGATACCATGTGTGGATGTGTAATTGTCTGGGATGCAGACTTTCCCAAATATGCCAAATCTCTATCGGAGTATGAACAAAAACGGCAAGAACTTCATTTACAAGCACAACGAAGGGTCTCACAACACAATGCTTTACATGGTTGACAAAGTACATATCTGGTCCAGTATGCTGTGTGATTGTAAAGTGAATATTTAGTTTAGTGCATTTTAACCTGAAAGTGCCACATATGTGATATTTTCATTCAATAAGACAGACCCAAACTATGAAGACAGCATCTCAGTGTTGAATGGTGAGCATCCAAGATAAGACCCCATATTTTCTGCAGTTATTGATCCTGCCAAGGATCATTGTAGTGTTTTGAATATACATGTATACACCTCCTGCATGAGCAACTATAGCTGTTTATCTCTTTACCATATGACAAGATTTTGGACTCAGCCAGATAGAGAGCATTTGCAGATGACAAATCAAATGTAGCCCAGATGGCAACTTTTGTCTTTGATAGGATAGAAAACATTGTGGGAAAAGGAGAAAATATCAGCAATTTCTTCTCTTTTCCAGAAGGTTTTCAAAAGTCTTCTTTTTCAGGGTCATTTAAACTTGGGAATGTGTGGTAAAGGGTTAAGGCATAGTTAGGGTTATAAAAGCATAAGGTAAGAGTGAAGTTCAACTAAACTAGACAGTCTAGTTTAAAAAGCATCTCAGATACATGTACATAACAGTAAATGATTATCGGTGATTATGTGCTCTCTTTTCTAAAAAATAGTGTTGCCTGATTTCTTACATCTACATGCATGTATTCGATTTTGTTTTGTTTATTGTTGAGACTTGTTTTTGTTATTACTTAATGTTATTTGTTATCTAGTCACATTTTTATCAGTTAAATGATAGGTTTGTTGCAATTGTGATAGAGTCTGTGAGAGAGAGAGGGGGGCAGTCAGTCAGTCAAATGCTTTTTTGACCAGATACTGTCTGATTGCATGAATGCTGGGTTAGGTATATGCTTAAATTGATATAAAAAATCTCGTTTCTTTCCCAGAATGCAATATATTAAACACACCACTCCCTGCCGATGACTTTTATCAGCTTGCACCGGACTTTTTCAAAAAGTTTGAAAACATTGTGGCATAAAGAGAGCTATTCCACCTTTTGCCACAGTGTTTTCAAAATATGCAACAAGTTGTACTAGGATGAAAGTCCTTCGACAGTAGTACTAGTGTGAAGATGTCAGTGTGATAATAAAGCTTCTATTGCTGTCATAATGTGTCCAGCTTTAATCACTATCAGCCTCTACCCGTCTTTTATGATGTTAAAACCCATACTATGGTTTGTTTCCTGCCGATGGCATTGAAAAGGTACCCTCCATCAAGGCAGAAATAAAACTGAGTGGCATGTACTTTTGAGCAGGAGATATCAGGATTTTTATTCCCAAATTGTTTCAAGTAAGAAGGGAAAAAATCACAGTAACATAAGAATAGTTTCGGTACGACCTGGGCCCATATTCACCAACCATTCTTACGAAAAGTTTAAGTCTCATGAAAGTAACACAATTTCTGATTGGCTAAACCACATGGTTTAGCCAGTCAGAAGTCGTGTTACTTTCTCTATAGAATAAGACAAAGAATGAAATTAAGAATAGTGGCGAAATACAGGCCCTCACTTAATTTGTATGAAAAATCTGCTCATGCAGCAATTTCTTAGACCAGTATAACCGAAGCTTTGCTGTTTCGTTATAATCACAGGCCTTGTAAAATATTCTATTTACCCTTTACCAAGTATTCCCGTTTTTTAACGACCGAAGGGGAAGGATGCTTTTTGAAAGCATAGTAGCAAAAGGAAAAATGGTGGTAACAAGCATTTTCTCCTTTTCCTACAATTTTTTTCTACCCTGAAAGACATATCTCATCTTTTGAACTGCATGCAACTGTCAGCAACAATGCTCTCACCATGTACAAGTCTAAAATTCTGTCGTCTGGTAAAGAGTTAAAAGAAACCAATTGGCGCCAAAAACTTTACCCGTGTCCTGCCTTATGTGACTATGGATTTAGCTTTCGGATAGTCTACGCCAGTGTCAGCCTGCGTATAAGTGCAGACTGATCTTGGTACAAAATCTCTTCTTCTATTCACCTTTAGCATAATATGATCCCAGTCAAATGCCAATTACATTCACGAAATCTACTGGTGTGATTGTCAACTATATATCGAAAGTCGACAGGATAAGGGTTGCCGCCACGACTGTAATATAACTAAAACCTACATGACCTCTATGCAAATGGTCAATAGACGTGCA
Source organism: Tridacna gigas (assembly GCA_945859785.2). NCBI lineage: Eukaryota > Metazoa > Mollusca > Bivalvia > Cardiida > Cardiidae > Tridacna > Tridacna gigas. The sequence goes on from OX244036.2 coordinate 48,876,351, forward strand.
AGATATTTGAAATCAAACATTCCTAAAACCACCCTGGGTCCGTATTCACCAACCATTCTTAAGAATATTCTTATTCTTGTTCTCCTAGATTTTCTACATTTGAAAGTAACACAACTTCTGATTGACTAAACCAAATGGTTTAGCCAATCAGAAGTTGTGTTACTTTGAAATGTAGAAAACTTTGGAGAATAAGACTAAGAACGTTCTTAAGAATGGTTGGTGAATACGGACCCTGATATAAATGCCAAGCGACTAAGAATGACTCAATGCACTTTTGCGGACAGTGTAGATCAAAGGTCTGATCTTTGATCTACACAGTCCAATACAGTGACATTTATTTCGGCGGAAAAAAACTTTAAAGCTGCAATTTCTCGGTTTTTTTTACTGTCTGTTTGAAATTTGCGCTCAAATCATGTTGCAGTTTAGATTTCCATATTTAGTCCGTAAAATCTATGTAGTACAGATGAAGTCAAATCTTTTTTAAAAAATGGGTTTGAGAAAAATAATATTGAATTAACAAACTTCTAAAAACTTTGAACTTGATGTCTCTGTAAGCTAGCAACCGTTTATCTGTAACAAAACGGCAACAAAATGAGTAAGTCTCTGTATATAACAACAACAACAACACAACGTTAACGTTTTTTCGGACCAACTCGGCTTTTACGATTTTTCATCATTTTACCCCTGAGGGCGTTCCATCGGCCTCTTGGAGAAACTGTGTTTTTCCTGATACGCGCCTGTTTGAAGGTGATGATCATCAGAACCAGGGAGGTGATGTTCATACACAGAGCTATAAACCCGAAACTCTTGGTTATCGTACCAAGGACCGTCATGCATTGGCCATTCATCTCAAAACCTGCAATGATCAATAATATTCGAAAAGAGTTCACAGGTTTTCAATACTCTGAGGACCGAAGCTTTTGAAAAACATTGTATGAAATGGAGGAAAAGTGGTAATCAGCATGTAAGGAGTGGATAGAAAGGAAAACATCTTTAGTTTTAATGATATGGTAACTTTGTTGAAGGAATCAACTCTTTGCCAAACGACAAAATTTTGGACTAGACCAAATTGAAAGCTTTTGCGGACGATGGCAAAATAAATGTAGCTCAAATGATGATTTCTGTCTCTAATAGGGTGGAAAACGTTGTGGAAAAAGGAGAAAATGCTGGTAACCAGCATTTTCTCCTTTTCCCACAATGTTTACAAGAGGCCTGTTTCCTCAGGGTCGTTAAAACTCAGGTTGTGTGGTAAAGGGTTAAATTGATCCTTTTCTGAAAAACTTGTCAAAACCTGCTGCATGCAGGGGCCTACCAGTCAACTTGCATAGTAATGCGTTAGTTGGTCATCAAAGCGAGGAAAAGTTTTAATAGACTGAATTAAACGTTTTTACCTGTAGCATCACCACAAATCGATTCTGTCACGCAGTTACTGTAGTAATACTTGTACACATTTTGTCCTGTAATAACGAAAGTTTGGACTTTAAAGATGCTCTGAATGATTTGATTGACATGTGCAGGACTTTTTCAAGCCACTGGCTGCTAGATGGACGGTTACGAAAGTTTTTCAGCGGAAAGAGGAATGCATCCCGTTGTTATGACTTTCACTTATCCTTGAAAATCATTTAGGTCGAACCGGCTTTCAAACTCAAAACAACTTTACGAGTTACCCCTGAGATATCGTGGCCTGGCCTTTACTTATGCACTTAAGCTATGAATATCTTGGACCTGAAATACGCAATATTTGATCAGGCTGTTGACTTGAATATCCCCATTGATCGTCTAGCTTTCTCTATGGTTAACCCTTGAAGCGCCTTTTACGGCTATATTTGTTTTGTGGTCAGTGTAGATCAAGATCAAACTGCACAAAACGTGCAATCTGATCTTTGATCTACTCTGTCTGCTTAATTCAACACTGCAGACAAAAGCAACCGTCAAATTGCAATTAATTGGGTCTTATTCCTTCTGCGAATATGTCGTATGTCGACGCTGTAAGGGTTCAATGCTGCCCGATTGGAAAGTAGAATACTTTTCCAAATCATTCAGTATACGTGTATTTTATTGACTTAGATTCTGTCGTAACGTCTCAAAAAAAGGCCCGCACTTTACTCATATTAAGACAACTGTAGGAAAAGTTATAGAGGGGGCAGAAAGGGACAGATAACATTGTAGAAAATAGGAGAAAATGCTCGTTACTAGCTTTTTCTCATTTTCCCACAGTTTAAAAGAAAACAAAAAAAATTCAGGGTCGTTAAAACATGGGATTGTGTGGTAATGGTTGAACATTTCTTTCTTTTTCATATAAATGTAAAACAAGTCGTACAACATTAATCACTATTGACGTTTTCCCTTTTGGAAAACTAACCAGTACTTGCGTCACAATGTTTTAGTTACAGTGGCTGACCCCGGTCATTAGTTGATTCGATCCCAGAACCTCTGATGTATGAGACTGACGCAGTATACACCTACTTTACTTTCTCCAGCTCGTTAAAGTGGCATTCAACGAATTCCGTTTCGTGAGTTTTTTAGTTTGAAAATCTTAACAAAGACTGTTAAAGGTGGCTTTAAACCAAAATATACATAGAAATAGATGTGCAAAACACTAAATCTCCTTAGTAAGGTGATATCTCTTATTGTGTAACAAGGGATGGATACATTTTCAACACGAAAGAATAACAATCATCTAGATGGCTCAGTTGGTAGAGTTGCCGAATTATGGTTTTGAAAGTCAAGGATTCGAATCCGGGCGGAGGCATATTATTTTGCAGTTTTTGGCCGTTTTTAATCGCGACTTAATGTAAACAGTCACGTACTTGTGTCTTTAATCCTTAACCTGCTGAAGAAGTTAAATGAAACTTTCAAGCCTATAGTAAAAACGCACATGTTCTCTCAAACTTATTATTATTATTATTTTTTTAATTTATCTCTTTCGGACTGTGTAGATTGATCACACTGTCCGCAAAAGGTCACTGAGTTGCGCTCAGCAGCTTAGAGTTTAAAAAAAACCTGGGAAAAAAATCTAGTTCTATGTCCCTTTAAAAGCGAGAATGATATAAAGAAAAGTGTCCATATGATACTTACCGGTTGAGCTGTTACTACTGTAGCACATCATATCACCAAACACGGTGATATTGTCTCCCCTTGTAAAGGGAACAAACCACAGATTAGAGCAGGAGCAGTCCCACTCTATATCGTACAGCCGGAGCTCTGTTAGGGAGCTCATTCCACTAAATATACTACCATACAGGCTGGAGAATAGGTTATCGCTCAGGTCCATGAACCGTAGTTTCGTATTGTAGGTAAATGTGTAGCTGGGCATTGTGAGAATGGAACAACCCTGAAAGATTAAAAAAAATTAAGATGGAAATTACTGTAAAACTATTTGCTTGTTTGTTTGCTTGTTTGTTTGTTTGGTCGAGTTGTTTCCTGTGCCATAGCCATTTTCAACGAAATTTCATTACGATGACAGCTCACTTTTTCATCTGTTTTCTAGGTTTACAAAGTACGAACCTGGGGCTCTGCATTTACAGATCCAACATCTGAACCGCTGAGACAAGGGGTCTCTGTTTGACTAGGTATTGTTTTAAAGTTAGGAAAACCTCGATAGGTATCTAAGTGTCTCCCGTGATACAGCTTACACGTAGATATACGTATATTATCTACGTTGTATATTTGAGTCATGCTCTGTAAAAATGGTGTTTAATGCATCTGAAAAAAAAAAATCGACCAAAATAAGCCTGCGCAGGCTGACATGGGTCAAAACATTTTGCTATTTGTAAATTTTCTGCATTTTCTAAGGACCAATCTACCTCATGATTTAGTTGTTTGCTAGGCATAATGGATTTTATGGATCCACAATTATGTGATGACTTACTTTGTATAAGGCATCTCGGAGATGCATTAAACCCCCTTTTGCCAATGGGAAGCTCATTTGTATATGTATAATGGGGCTACGTTTGCATTCTGTTCATAGTGTGCGTATCGTTTAAATATATGCAAACACTGTAGCCAGAAGTTTCATAACCATGTAAAATGCGCAAGTAGCCTGAGATTTGACGTTCACTAGCCCCATGCTCTACCATCTCAGCTAGTAGGGCTGGTCGTGCAACACCTTTGGATATAAGTTTTCCTTATAAATATTTAGAGAACACGACAGAGAAAAGTTTGCTTCTTCTAAAAATACGTCACAGGTCAACATCTCAACTTCTGACACTTATTATACATGCCAAGTTTCTGTGTCAACTGACTTCTAGTTACTGAGACCAGATTGGAGAAAATATCTTCATTTCAGAATTTCACTTGTAAATGTCAGGATTAAGAGCTATTGATTGTTACTACCTGGGTAAATATACACCAGCAATTTTAAGAACTCTTCCTTCCAGCATTCAGTGGAATCAACATATTTTATTTGATTTGATCTAAAAGCTTTCGAAAAGACAACATTTAGGTAATTGTAGACCTCCGTAATGACGAATAACGGATGTCAAACAATCACGGAAACACCTCATACTCAAATCAAAATCCCATCATAGAGCCAATACTTACGCGCATTGTAATTGAAGTCAGGTTTTTGAAATTGGCCAAAAAGCCTGCTGGGACTGTGTTGCCTGGTAACGCAGAGTACAGAATCTCGAACATGCCGAGATTTTGCGGGATGGTGTGAGTGTCGGAAGTGAGTTTCTCCACACTAAGTCCCATCATGCCATAGGCGCTCATCAAGGTCAAGGACCCTCTCTCTATACCGAAGTAATCCAAGTATTCCAGCTCCTCGAATGAGTACGCAGAAATGTAGCTGATAACGCAGTCGGTTATCTAGAAATATTCATATTTTTTACATTTAAGAAAAAAGTAATCAATATATTCTACTTTTGGAAATCAATTCGCTGCGAACTGTATAAAATATACAACCCTTGATAATTTTCCATCAAACTTTTACTAGACAATTCCGCGTTTTAACGACCGTGAGGAAAAAAACTTTTGAGAACACAATGTTTTCTACTCTATCACAGACAAATTCTTCATTTGAGCTACGGTGAATTTGTCGTCTGCACATGCTTTTAATTCGGACAAGTATAAGATTTTGTTCGGTAAAGAGTTATATCAGCTTTTGCCTTTCATTTGTATAACAGAACAATAATTTTGATACTGTGACTTCAGACAGTCGGCTAGTAAAGTTTACACCTTGATTTCAATGCCATAGGCAAAACTAGAACCCTATTTGTGGACGGCATAGATCAAGATCAGACCGTAAAGAAAGCACATTTTGATCTTTGCTCCATACCGTCCGCTTGTTCCGTAAAACTTTTAAGATCAACACTATTTCTGCGTTTCACTGGGTTGTATTTTGAGCCGTCGAAAGAGGTCGAGATTGTATATCTGGAGCTGAAAGAATTAAACTTTTCTATTTACCCTAACCTGCTACATAAATTATCGGACAGTGTAGATCGAAGATCAGACTGTAGTCTGATCTTGATCTACACTGTCTGCAAAATGCCATTGAGTCGCGCTTAGAAGCCTAGGGTTTATACATTTTCCCAGATTAACAGATATTTAGGTTCAATGCAAAGAGCATTAAGAAAGCCATGCAGTACACACACACGTTTGCGAATTCACCTCGTTTCGGACTTCTATTTATTTCAAGGAAATAAAAGGACACATTACGCTATCAAAAGAACTTTTAACTTGGAACACCTCCAAATTGATGAGATAAGACTTTTTCCTGTAAGGAAAAACGTATTACCCTCTAATTCTTTGAATGCCTTAGCCAGGTTATTTCCTATTATTATCAACTACCAGGCTTGAAGACTTGAAAATAATTCGACGGACATGTCTGTGTAGGCTGATCTTCATTTATAGTGCTCACAAAGTGTCCGAAGATGCACCACAAAGCTCTAACCAGTTACCTTTAGCCGCTGGACATGACTCATGTTGGCAAATGTGTCGTCTCTGAAATAAGCTGACCCCTTCCTTTCACAGAGCAGGTCGATACTGGACGGGAAATTGTTGTCAAAAGTGTTCTTGTCGATGGAGGCAAACCCGGAACTGAACATCTGTGTATCAGCTGATTTATACGATGAAACAAAAATGAAAGAAATGAACGCAATGATTAAATGCCACGCTGCCGGTATTTCTCAGATTCCCGGGTCCGTATTGACCAAGCATTCTTAGCCTTATTCTTAGTCTTATTCTAAATTTAGAAAGTAACGCAACATCTGATTGGCTAAATCATTTTCTTTAGCCAATCAGAAGTTGTGTTACTTTCAAATTTAGAAAATTTTTGAAAATAAAACCATGAAAGTTCTTTAGAATGGTTGGTGAATACAGACCCAGCAAACATAATTGTGAGGTAGCAGCTCTAAACGCTCTTACAAGTCATCAGAACTGCTGTTTCACTGAACTCAGAAATAGGCCACACCACTGGGCTTTACATATTTAGTATAGGTATATATGCTGAACTTCAGTTATCAGTAGACTACAAATTTTAGGAACCCATTTATTATCTTTTAACCCATTCGGCCGCTAAACGCGACCCAAGGACCTTTTGCGGACAGTGTAGATCAAGATCAGACTGCACAGAACGTGCAGTCAAATTTTGGATTTACAATGTCCGACAAGGAGATATTTTCCCCGCAAAACAACTTTGAAATGGCAGTATCAGGGTTTTTACTCATTCGGCATACCTCGGGTGATCCGGTGATCAAATCCCTCGGCTGTATCACGTAGCTTGGTATGCACCTACACGGTACATTTCGCACATCTGCGGAAGCACACCGCTTTACCGTTATTGAAATTGTAAGGCACCTCTTTAGAAAGAACGCATGAGTAACTTTTCTGTCGTTATCTTTCTAAGAGTATTTCAGTCGGCAAACAGTTTGTACATTCAATTTTTAGCGTGGTTTATCAATTCCGTTAGCTTTCATCGACAGATCGATAGAAGTGAATAACTTCACAGTGGTTGTTCATGTCGTTGCTAAGCGATCTACAGGGGCGCCGCCATGTTTAAGATCATGTGATTGGTAGTTCAAAATGGAAGCCTCCCTTATACAGACGAGGTTAGATGTAGGTACGGAATCGGCCGAGTTGTGACGAGTGGGTTTTTACTATCGACTTGAAAATTTCATTTTAATAATTTAGCAGGTTAAGGATTAAGTAATAGGAAGGCGTATAGTCTCTTCACTTCTATTCACCTGTAAGATGTGTTTGTTGCTTGACTTTCAAGTCAATACCTCCTGAAACTAGTTTGTAGCAAAAGGCTCTATCAAAATCCCAAGACAATATGGATAATAAATATGAGGAATTCGGGTGAAAACATTATGGCAAATAGATAAAAGATGAGGTCTTACTTTTATACGGTATGAATCCATTGACTTGAACGCTGAGGCTCTGCGGGATCGGGCTAAAGCCGCCGAAGTTTATAGGCCTGTCCGCACTACCCATGTTCGTGTAGTCGCAGGTAAACTCGTTGCCACTGACGTGGGAACATTGCGGGGGCGCCGACTGGCTGGTCACGTGATGTACAGTCAGAATCAACAGAACTCCATGTATCCATATCGTTGCTCTTTTCGGATCTGAAGGTGAAATGTTAACTATTTTAGGCCTTGGAGTGATAAGCGCAATTGGTGTTGCTTTCTTGCATACTGCAGATACAGATCAGACAGCACATACTGTGCAGTCTGCCATTGGATCTAAATTGTACGTCACCCTGACTAAAAATTTGAGCCGCGTTCTGGCAAAAGCGGGTTTATTCCATCTCCGTGATGCATTATACCAAGCAAGTCATCATATAATTATGGATCCATAGTATCAATTTTGTTTAACCCTTTCCCAAACAAGCCCTGGTTTTCACGTGTCTGCAGTACAAGTCTTTTGAAAACACTGTGGGAAAAGGAGAAATTGCTCGTAACGAGCAATTTCTCCTTTTCCCACAGTGTTTTCTACCCTTTTTGAGAACTTTCTGCCATTTTCATCAAATTTAAAATTGTCGTCTGCAAACTCTTTCAATTTGGACCAGTCCAAAATTTGTCGTTTGGGAAAGGGTTAACAATCAACTGAATCATGAGGTAAACTGGTCATTTGACATGCAGAGATTTGAACAATAGCACAAAGTTTCGGCAAGGTCAGCCAGCGCTGACTGCGCAGGCTGACATGGGTCTAATTTTTTGCAGATGCAGTAAACCCCTTTTTGACAGAGCGTGGCTCATACTAGTACTAATAAAAAAAACTATTTATATTAGTCACTTTTTAACGCAGCTGTTTTCGAAGAAATCGTCGCGGTATTCTCGTAGCCCTATAACTTTATGGTCCTCTGCGTCTGCGTAGTCACGCCAAGACTTGGAAATTTCATATTCTCTGTCATTATTGAAGATATTTTTCTTTAAACTTTGGCTAATTTTTGACTGTCAAAAAGGGACAGATACCATGGTCAACCATGTTGAATTTTTGTTCTAAGTGTAATTATAGATTTAGAAAGTTACACAACTTCTGATTGGCAAAACTATTTGGTTTGGCCAATCAGAAGTTTTGTTACTTTCAAATTTAGAAAATTATTGAGGGTAATACTAAAAATTTTTCCTAAGAATAGATGGTGAAGAGAGACCCAGACGAGCAGATAACCCTCACAATATTTTTACACAATTGTGTCCCTTTTTTACTTAACCCTTTCCCAAACAAGCCCTGGTTTTCACGTGTCTGCCGTACAAGTCTTTTGAAAACACTGTGGGAAAAGGAGAAATTGCTCGTAACGAGCAATTTCTCCTTTTCCCACAGTGTTTTCTACCCTTTTTGAGAACTTTCTGCCATTTTCATCAAATTTAAAATTGTCGTCTGCAAACTCTTTCAATTTGGACCAGTCCAAAATTTGTCGTTTGGGAAAGGTTTAAAATGTCACTCGAAAAGCACGAGTTTTGGCACCCGCATGCGGTGCTTCTGTATTTTTATGTACAGAAATAACTAAGAACTGGGCTTTCTTCATCTTCTCTTTCACGTTTTGCTAGGTAAATAAATAAGCTACAATAGACGTCAATCACTGTCGATCACGTTGATCCTTGACCAAACAATTCCGAGTTTTAACGACTCTGATGAAAAATGCTTTTGAAAGTATTGCTGGAAAAGGAAAAAATATTGGTTACAAGCATTTTCTCCTTTTCCCGCCATGTTTTCTACCCTTTCGTGGACAATTTTCATTTTTGATCAAGATTTACTTTGTCGTCTGAATATGCTTTCAATTTGAACAAGTCTTACTTTGTGACGATTGGAAAAAACTTAAAAAGCTTTTTTTTGTAGCCTATTGCGGTAATTGACTTGTTTGGTGGGTAAATCGCTCTGAAATTTCTTGTTTCGTAGAATTATTCTTACACGGGAGTTTAACCCCTCTTCAATTTTTTAATACAGTATAGATTCACGTCAGATTATAAAGCAACGTATAGTCCGATCTTGCATCTCTTCTGTCCGACGTTATCGATATGAATTTTCGGCAAATAGACCGTTAACCCTTTACCAGACGACAAAACTTTAGAATCGTCTGGACTGAAAGCACTCGCAGACAACAAATTAAACGTGTCCCAAATTATGAGATACGTCTGTGAAAGGGTAAAAAGCACTGTAGGAAAAGGAGAAAATACTGGCTACCCGCATTTTCTCCTTTTCCCATAATGTTTTCAAAAGCTTTATTATGGGTCCTGCGTGGCCCAGAGGTAGGACTCGTTACCTGGAAGCCACGGGTTCGAGACTCACTGGAAGCACTGTGTTTTTCGTAGAAGTGTCCTTTGGCAAGACACTTCAGAGCCCTAGCCCAGTACTGGTGAAACTCAGGACATACATGAATATGCGAGCTCTCACCATAATATGACTGAAAAAATATTGAAAAACGACGTAAAACACAATTCAGTTCAATTGGAAGCTTTCTTTCTCAAGTCCATAAAACTCGGCATTGTGTGGTAATGAGTCTAATCGCAATATTTCGATTATTCTAATTTTTGGTAGGAATTTGATTTCGCTGATTTAATAGTTTAGGGTCAAATCATTTTTCAGTTACAGATTCAAATAGATGATCGGCAAGATGTTGTGAAGTAAAAATTTTTTTTTTTTTTTTTTTTTTTTTTTTGAGGAAAAAAAAAAAAAAAAAGAAAGAAGAAAAAAAAATCAATGCGCATTTGCACAGTCCATTACAGTTTTCATTATACCGTGCTTACGGCTAACTGGTAATTCAGTTTGCACTTTTTGATATTTCTTGTTACCTTTATTCTTACTTGCTGAAAATCTGTCATCACCTTCAAGCATATTATGTCATATCATTTACTTATTAGACAGAAAATGACCATAAACAAATCTGAATTAACAGATAAACAATGAGAAACGAAGTCTTGTAAGCTGCCTACAACCTTATTTTCTGACTGTTGAAAAAACGTGAATTCTTCTACATGAGAAATATATGTACACTGTATGTCCATTTAGTTATTTAGCTTCTAGAGGATACAATGTTTACCCCTTAAGCTTTATCCGGTAGAATATAAGAAAACACTGGGCTTTTTCTAATGAACAAAAATATCGTGCAGTATAAATCTGCCTGATTGTAATAGTAATTATGTAATATCAAGTTTATATAGTTACCTGGCATTTTGACAGATCTTCCTTTTTATTTACACGTTTTACATTTATGGTTTTAAAAGTCTTTCACTTTTTTTTTTTTAAATTCAAGAACACCGATCTTCCTTCAAGTATGCATGGCTTCTGGATTGGTTCAAAACTATACCACTTAGGCTTACTTATGCAAAACCCTTTACCAAACTTGTCCGTGTTTTAATGACCCTGAGGGGGAAGCCTTACGAAAACATTGTAAGAAAAGAAGAAATTGCTGGTAGTCAGCATTTTCTCCTTTTCTCACAATGTTTTCTACCTTTTCAGATACAACTCCCGTCATTTGAGCCAAATTGAATTGGACGTCTGCTAATGCTTTCAGTTTGAAAAATGTTGAGTTTTGTTGTCTGGTAAAGAGTTAACTGTTTAACCTCCTCAATCAGTTTTATAAAAGACGGATTTTTAAAACATCTTCGTGAAAAAAAAAAAGTTAAAAAATCTGAAAAGATACAAACAGACACTTTGTGGCAAAGGGAGAAATTGTCCGTAACTACCTTTTTTTACTTTTGCCACGATGTTTCAAAAGTAGCCTGTACAAAGACGAAAAAAGTTTTCTGCAATGTGTAATGTGGTAAAGAATGGGTTGACGGGTCTCGAAAATAAATCATTTTTGAATATGACAGAAAAATAATTTCTTAACTTGGGACGAGAAAGCTATGATAATTTAGGCCCATGTCTCACATTGAAGTACTTTCGATCCGAAACATCCTGTGAAAAGAAGTCAGGCCAACCCAATCTTATCGATCTTAAAATTGTTTCATACTTTCGAATTGGAAGAATCTAAATGATTTTTAAGTAAGGTCGACCTCTGATTTCAACCTAAATAACAGTGGATTAAAAGATTATGGGATCAGCTTACCCCATTTTTATTTTCTGATACATTGTATTGCATTAACATTACAAAGATTTTGGCATCATTTCAAATTATATTCAGTTGGTGTTTATAAAGCCTTGGTAAAGATCTTCGAATAGCCAAATATCAGAGGGGGTGGGGGGCAAAATGGCCTTTCACCATTTTCAGGTCTAATATCTGCTGCTTTTTATATCTTCTTATGTCAAACTTTAAAAAATCAGCCACATCAACCCATAAACTCTTTACCAAAAGACAAAATTTTAGCCTTGTCCAAATTGAAAGCTATTGAAGACGACAAATTAAGTACCGGTACACATATCATCAGACTCATGATAAAATCCATACTTTTACATGGTATTAATAAAATTCGTCTGCATTTGGACTCCAAATAATTTACTTTTGGTGGCTAGTGTGCCTTTAACTTTTTGTGTGTATGTTTCCTTTTATGTATGCTCGAGGCGCTAGATTTTCGTCAGAGTGTCCTTGAGCGCTTGCCTAGTACTGGTGAAAGTCAGGACTCGCGTGAGTGAGTTGTTGCCATCATATAGCTAAAATAATGTTGAAAGCTACGTTAAACACTATTTAATGAATCGAATTCTTTATGCATGGTCCATAATATGCAAATGAGTGTAACCGGTTCAGACTATTAGAAGTATTTCGGTATACATATGACCTGAGGTTATAAAACTTTGTTAGAAGATGTTGCCGGTATCAGTTGGTTCTATACTTTTCAGTGCTCTCTAGGCGATAGCGTTTTATTTGGCTGGTTGGTCTTCAGAGCTATGCATATTTAGTGGCCGTTATTGGCAAGTTTATTGTATTGTACATAGTACAGTGCCAAGGTCATACAGTTTGCTCATAGCATTGCCTGAAAGAAATCACGTTTTGAAAACATAGAATGTCATGGAGAAATACCTTGTAACTAGCGATTGTCACATTTTATGTTCACATTTTTCCATGTTTGAAGTCTTAATTTATGTTTATTATGCAAATCGTGTTTGTCTGAAACATTCCAAGATCATGGATTTGGCTTAAAAGGCATTTACAGACGTCCAATGAAAGGAATATCATTGCCCTTGTCGTTAGTCATTATTTCCTTGTTTTAGCAGGTCTCGGCTTTTGAAAATATTACAAGCAATGATATTTCTCCTTGTAGTCTCTTTGAAATTTAAATGCATTTGATATTCATTTTGATCGTTAATCTTACTGTTATGAACTAACAAACGTTTAACCCTTTGCCACACGACAAAAATGTAGACTTGTCCAAATTGAAAGCATTTTGAATACTACAAATTAGAATGGACAGACATGTGTATCAGAAATGGTAGAAAACATTATGAAACCGTCGTTTCTTTCATAGGGTCGGTAGAACATAAGATTGTTTGGTAAAGGGTTAATTTGTTAATTTGTGAAACCATGTGCCTGTTAGTTATGTATAATCCATGAAAACATTTTTGTCTCATTGTTGTGGTGATATTGTCGTCGTCTGCGTCGTCGTTCGAAAACTTTCACATCGTCTTATGTCTTAGTCATTACTGAATACGAATATGTTTACGTCAAACCTGTCTATAGTAGTAACTGCTGAAGATACTAACTTCAAACTCAGACTAGTTGTAACTATCAAAGGGGGTTCCCATACCAGACGGGTAAGTAACTCCCACAGATATGCCCATTTCTGAACTTTTTCACAGAACAGAATTTTATTTTGACTTGTACAAAGTACATCGTCAGTTGCACTACAATATACAAAGACAACGTGGTACATGGAGATACTATCAAGATGTTACAAAAAAGACATATAAGAAAGAAATAAGTTGAAAAGTATTATGATTAGAAATAAAAAAAAATCAAGCAGTAGAGAGTGAACATTTAAGATCAATTAATTACAATATTTCCAGTCGTTTTGCGATCGCAAGTTTGACGTAGACTGCAGTTTTTTTAATGATGTTTTTGTCTTGGGATTTTAACAGTTCAATACATTTATACATAGATGGGCGATTTCGAAAATATACAGGCAAAAAGGAAAAAAAATCTCTGTCTAAGTTCGTTATAACATGAGCATAAAAATAAAAAAATGATACGAGTCTTTAATATCTGATGCGTTACGGCAAGGACAAAATCTTTCACAGAAAAAAGCTACCGCAGCTGAGCGTTGTGCTGCTCTTGTTTCATTAATGGTCTGCAAAATGAAGGCAGCCGTTGAAAGGTGCGAGTGTAATGATAAACTTAATTTCTAGTAAGATGAATTTAAGCCATGCTCTGTGAAAAGGGAGTTTAGTACATCTGCAAAAGCGATCGATCCAGATCAGCCTATGCAATCCGCGCAGGCTGACTTGGGTCGAAACTTTTCGCAGTTGGTTAATTTTCTGCATGTCCATTGACCATTAAATCTCAGCAGGATTTAGTAAGTTGTCAGACAAACTTGATTTCATGGATCCATAATTATATTATGATGACTTCCTTGGTATAATGCATTACAGAGATACATTACAAGCCCCTTTTGCCAGAACATGGCTTATATAGTATAATAGTACAATATGCTCACACTTCTGGTGTTGGTTATGGCATATTTTTCTGGGTTTATAGTTATCCAGGGTCATTTTGATGCCTTAGAATAATAAGTTTGTATTCTTGCGACCTTGTATGATACATAGGCTAATATTTGAAAATGGCATTTAAAACTCTATCATTCTGTAAAAAATTGCATCGAAATCGGGCCCTGTTATATTGAACAGAAGCAGTCCTGAAAAGGGCCATAAGAGAAACATTACAGTAGTAATATTTGTTACCCCGGGTTTTCAAAAAAGAGAACTTTTTCACTTACGACCTTGTTATTCTAAGCCATCGAATCGTAATTAAACGAAACAGTAAGTAAAATGAACTTAGCTGCTGTGTAGCAGTTTCGTTTCTGTTCTCTGTTTTCGGGTTTTTATGCCCCCGCCATGAAAATGGGGGGGAGGGGAAATAGTGTTACCCCTGTCCGTGTGTTTGTGTGTGTATGTATGTGTGTTCGGTAAATAGTGGTGTTCGTGTCCAGCCAATAACTTCTAGGTGGATGTTCCCATTCTTAAAAAAAAAAATTGTCGCAAACGATCACCATGGATCGACGAGGTGTCGCGTGCAACAACCTTGTCGCCAGCTCAAAGGCCAAGGTCACAGTGTTTGATTGAACTTTGTCAATAATTGCTACGATTATAGTGATGACAGGCGTTCCTGTCCGACCAATAACTTCCAGGCGTATGGTCCGATTTTGAAATAATTTTACACAAATGATCAACATGGATAGACAAGTGTGGCGTCCAACAACCGTTTCGCCAGCTAAATGTTCAAGGTCACAGTGCTTGGATGAACTTCGTCAATATTTGCTACAATTATAGTGATTGTGGTTGTCCATCCCACTTGGTTGGATGTCGAAATTATTTGACGCAAAAGATTCCATGGATAAATGGTGTGTCGCATGCAAGAACCGTGTCATCAGGTTAAGAGTAAAGGTCACAATTCTCAGTTGACTTCGTAAGTTATCTCCAATAGTTGTTAAATTTTGTAGGCCATAATCCCATAACCCGTTGATATATTTTCGTGATACTTCATCAAGCTGTAAAGTTACAAGTAGGTATGTCACGTATAAGGAAGACAATTTTGTCTTTTTTTTAGTTATCTCCCGTGGTTGTTCAATTTTCTTAAGGTCAAAACTCCTCTATCATTGGAGATGTTTTGGTGATAATGAATAGGAATTCTTAGGACGTCAAGAAGGAGCACTCGTCACAATTCGGCCGATTCCGTACCTACATCTAACCTCGTCCGTATAAAGGAGGCTTCCATTTTGAACTACCAATCACATGATCTTGAACATGGCGGCGCCCCTGTAGATTGCTTAGCAACGACATGAACAACCACGATAAAGTTATTCACTTCTATCAATCTGTCGATGAAAGCTCCCAACAGAATTGATAAACTACGCTAAAAATTGAATGTACAAACTGTTTGCCGACTGAAATATTCTAAGAAAGATAACGACAGAAAATTTACTCACGTTTTCTTTTTTACGAGGAGATTTACAATTTTAATAACGGTAAAGCGGTGTGCTTCCGGAGATGTTCGAAATATACCGTGTAGGTGCATATCAAGCTACGTGATACAGCCGAGGGATTTGATCACTGGATCACCCGAGGTATGCCGAATGCAAGAAGGAGAAGAGCATTTAAGAATTGTGACTCTGGCTCGCTCTATATATTTTCAGTGATCTCCCTTGGTGGTAAATTTTTGTCCAGGCCATAACTCTTTAACCAGTGGAGTCATTTTAATGGTAGTTAGTAGAGCTGTTAAGAACATAAAATAGGGGTGTCAGGCTATATAAGGATAACTCTGACCTTATTGTTGGAGTTATCTCCCTTACTTATACTTTAGATACAGATTATCAACAGAGTATGCAGCAGTCCGTATTTTTATCGTGGTTTTAGGATTCTTTGCTGCAAATCACTTACCAGCAAACACATAAGTGAGTTTCTCGGACCTACGCTTTGAGAGAGTTATTATCTTTGCAGGCAACTGTCCTTACAATGCCCCCGCCATAAAATGGCAGATGGGCATATAGAGTTAGCTCTGTCTGAGTGGGTATGTGTTCACGAAGCAGGTGTTCATGTCCGGCCCTAAACTTCCATGTGCATTGTTGGATTTCAAAATAATTTGGTACAAATGATTATCATGAACAAACAACATGTCGCGAGCAAAACCGTATTTCCAGCTCAAAGGTCAATGTCACAGTGCTTGGCGAAAATTTTTGCATATGCAAAGTATATGTAGATCAATATGAAAATGTTTTTGTCAGTAAATATGGCTATAGGTATAGGTCTTTGTTTGAGTTTAGAACTAAACCATGACTGCGACCTCTGTCATATTGCGGAGGCATCCGTGTTGCCGAATCACATCTAGTTTTTTGTTTTCTTGTCACAAAATGTCAGTATATTCTACTGTGTAAGTTCAAGATCAGACTGGACATTATTTGCAGCTTGACTTTTACCCACGTTATATAGTTTAACTATATTCCAAGCGACAAAATTTTAGACAATCTAAATTTAAAGCATTTGCATGCGAAAATAAATAGGACTCTGAAATAGGAAGTTTGTTTTGGGAAGCGTAGAATACATTGTGGGGACAGGAGAAAATGCTGGTTACCAGCATTTACTCCTTTTTTCGAAATGTTTTCAAAAGCTTTCTTTCTCTGTGTCGTTAAAAGTCGGGATTGTTTGGTAAAGGGTTAAACTAAACATCATTCATCAACATACAAGCTACACATTCCCGACTTGATGTGAGCGGGCCTACGGTTCATGAAACACTGCAAAACTGTTCTTGTTTTATTGTGATAGCGGTTCAGGCAAAGAGAGAGTGCGTGGTTCAGTGGTCCGTTTTTCCACTGGCTCAGATGTTGGATTTGAATTCAGCGAACTACCCTCGTTCCATACCCACTGGCTGCCTTCCTGGACCGTGAACTGGTACTAGACAAATGGTACCCAGGATTACTCGCACACAGGACAATTCGTACTTAGTAAAACTCCTACTCGGGACTGTACCCAGAACTGCTAGTACATAGAACAATTAGTGCATAGTACAACTTCTATTCGGTACAGCTCGCACCAGGTCAATAAGTACCAGAACAATTCATAGCCAGACAATTCGCAACTAGGACAACTCTTGCCTCGGACAATCATTAAATGGTCATTTACTCCTTCAAGGAATCCTCGCTCAGTAATGGTGGCGGAGAATATGAATATCTTTGTGAATGAGTTGTCTTTGGTACACATTGCACTAGGTACCAGTTGTCCCAGTACAAATTGTTTCATATACCAATTGTCCCATGTACGAGTTGTCCTGAGTACGAGTTATCCTAGGTACAAATGCCCAAGTACGAATTTCAAGTGTCTGGGTATGCTTTTGGAATACTGGTGATATCCAGGAATGACGCGAATACGTGAGCTGTACTAGAGTAACCTTCGGAAGACTGAAATACTGCGAACGTGTCCTGAAACTGTCTCAGACAAACAAGTAACTTTCAAAAATGTTTATTTCAACAAGAATCTGTTCTTAAAAAGAAAAGAAGAGATATAGGTAGGATTAAAACATAAAATTATTCCTCTGGGCGAGTTGGAACCCCCCTCCCACTCTCTTTCTCTCTCTCTCTAATTCTTTACATTTGTGTAATATAAACTTTTACTTTCCCTATTTAAACATAAAAGACAACTGTACAGGAAAATGCATTAGCTGAAGTCGCGGCGTTTTGTGCACACACACACACACACACACACACACACACAGAGGCACAAAGAAAAACTGTGATGAATTGAGAATATGTCTATGAGAGCCATTGCTCCATTTTTTATCACATGTTTTTATGAATCCATTGGAATAACGCTAACAGTAACTGTTTATTATCATATATGACTTTAATTCATAGATAGAGCCACCAATAGCGGCCTTTCAAAGCCATGTTGAGCAATTATTCTTTCGTTTCCATAAAGAAAAATCGAATCATTGTACAATAATGAGTCTAAACTGGCTTATTTTTTGATACACTGTCTCTTTATACAAACGCTCCTTTAGTGCTCTCGACCGGTGCCGGCCCTATGTCATTATTGTTTTTCTTCTTCTTTGAAGTGATTAGTTTCTCAATTAATTCATTCCAGCGCCCCCTGGCTGCTTGTTCCCGTTGTCCCGACTTCTTCACTGATAGTAGTAGCGTGATCACAAGTACCAGAGCTACGATGTCCATCACGAGAGCGAATACAGCAAAGATGGTGACGATAAGGGCAACTGGGCCCACACACTGCTCTCCCATAGCAAACCCTGAAAAAAAAACATAGGATAGGTGAGTTTATCCCTTAGAGTGATAAATATATAGATAAACAAATAAATGAGTGAATTTAAGAAAAAAAAGCTAAGCACGACTCACTGGCCTTTTGCAGCGAGTGTCGATCAAGTGCACAGAACGTTCAATTCAGGGTGCAAATTACATACACTTTCAAATTTTACCATCTATAAGTATGGATATCATTTTGAGTCTGATAATGTGTTACAGTGCAATCTGTCAATGTTCCAGTCTCTGGCAGAAAAATGAATTGTAAAACCAGGATAAAAGTCAGCGACTTTTGTTCCAGTTTGACAACACATTTTTCTGCAATTCTGTGCATTTTGACACCCTCACTGTTTACTTTTGGCCTTTAATGTGCCTTTAGATAACCAATATACATGGACAGGTCTACGTTTTGCCTAGGCCATGCTTACTTATCAAATAAAAGTTAATGCTTTTCTTTTTGTCAAATTTCGTTAAAATATGAATGTTTTGAGATCTAAAAACCAGGATGGTTTTATATATTTGGATAGTTATTCGACACATGTTTGAAGTTTTTTTTTTTTTTTTTTTTTAAAGATGACTTCATAGTAAATACAATGTTCATAGAAACAAACGCTGAAGAAATTGTCGAATCAAAGGTGTTTAAGTACCAACCTGTCATCCCATCACAAACTGATGACGTCACACATGTGTCGTAGTAAAATTTATAAATACTCTTTCCTGTAAATGTAAATTGAGAACATGAGGCAGATAAGTCGACGAATCGGAATATAAAAAGATTCTATTTACAATATTTCAAAAGTGGTCTGTTATCTGACGGGAAAAATGTCGTCTGCATATAGAAATGCTTTAAACCTGTTACATTAAATACTTGAGCTGTGACCGCGGTATAGTTTGAACAGGCTACTATTGAAAGCAGCTTATAGCACCATTTTAAAACACTGTAGAAAAAAAAAATCAGTGGAGCTCTAATCAGTATTGCAAGAGCAAGTGCCCGTATTCACACCCCCCTCCTCCCCGCCCTGTTAAAAAAAATCTACATGTACTGAATTTTCAAGACTAGTGATTCATGTTCTTGCAGAATTTTTCACAGCCAAGCAGAGGGCTAGGAATATATTTGAGCCATGCTCTAGCAAAGGGGGCTTAATGCATCTCTGTGATACACGATACCAAGCAAGTTATCACATGACGATGGATCCATAAAGTCCATTTTGTCAAATAAATGACTGAATCATGAGGTACAATGGTCCTTCGACATACAGAAAATTGATCAATAGGTAAAAGTTTCGGCCCAGGTCAGCCTACGCGGACTGCGCAGGCTGACCTGAGTCGATAGTTTTCGCAGATGCATTAAGACCCCGTCTCAGAGCGCATGGCTCGTTTGCAAATAGATTTTCCACTTTTTTGGGTTTGAATACGGCCCCTGGCTGATTTATTATTGATTAGAACTTCATCACGTTCTTGTTTTGTTGTTAGTAGAACGGTTAGTTATTACGGCCCTAGCTTTGAAAGCTGTCGGTTGCCTGTGTTTATAAAAACAAAAACAGTTTCGACCACTAAAGGAAAACCATACATACCGGTATTGCTACAATAGTTATCGCCAAACAGCGTGATGTTCTGTCCGACCACATAGGGCACAAACCATAGATAGGAACAAGAACAGTTCCATTCTATGTTATACAGCTTTAGCTCAGATAGGGACAGCATCTCGTCCATAAAGTTGTTGGGTAACGTTCCAAAGGTATTGTCACTAAGATCTATATACCGCAGTAGGGTATTGTACACGAACGTATGATCGGGAATTGTGGCCAAACTACAGCCCTGAAAGGAATTAAAGTGGAATTAAGGTTTTACCTGGCAGTATCGATATATATGGGCCATGCTCTTGCGAAAGGGGGTTTAATGCATCTCCCTGATGCATTATACCAAGCAGGCCATCACTGTTGATCAGTATAATCCATATTGTATGATAAACAGCTGAATCACTAGGTAGACTGGTCCTTTGGCCAACGGAAAATTGACCTATAGCAGAAAGTATCGATCCAGGTCAGCCTGCGCGGACTGCGCAGGCTGACTTGGGTCGATACTTTTTGTAGATGCATGAAACCTTTTTTTCACAGAGCATTGCTCAAATACAAGTAACGTTGATTTTGTAAGGGTCCGTTTACTGATTCAGAATTAGTAAAGTAAAGGTTATAAGCAATGAAAATGCATCAAAGAGTAC
Organism: Tridacna gigas; assembly: GCA_945859785.2. NCBI lineage: Eukaryota > Metazoa > Mollusca > Bivalvia > Cardiida > Cardiidae > Tridacna > Tridacna gigas. Next base: position 48,896,907 of record OX244036.2, read on the forward strand.
AAACCAAAGATATGACAACAGTTGTGATACTAATGTAGAATAACACTTGATCTCCGCAAATGCACATTACCTAAAATACCCAGTCTTAGATAAGCACAGTTCTTGGAGGATTTACATCGTTAAGTTTAGCGGTAGAAGAGATAATTTTTTGTTGTTTCATTTTTTTTTTTTTTAATTTTAATCTTTTGCAACGAAAGTAAACTTAGGTTGAACATCGAAGAGTTCAGATTGCAGCCAGTCTTTACGAATGTACAATGTGATCCTTGTTCGCACTATTGGCACAATACATCGGTGGTTTGATTCGCAGAACCCCTTGGTAGGCCACTATAGGTGAATGTTAGGTTCCTATGCAGCGAAAGTGACTTTGGAGTATGAATGCTCAGGTCATATCCAACCTTTTAAAATAGCACCGAAGACAATTTGACCAGCTCATAATTTTGATCGTAATCGGCTACTCCTCATACTTTGATTACGGTACACTTTAAGTACCATCAGGGTCCGTATTCACCATCCATTCTTAAAAACATACTTAGTCTTATTCTTCAAGATCATTTTTTTAATTTACAAGTAACACATTTTCTGATTGACTGAACTATTTTTCAGCCAATCAGAAGTTGTGTTACTTTCAAATTAAGAAAATCCAGGAGAATAGACTACGAACGTTCTCAAGAATGGTTGGTGAATACGGACTTAGGGATCATATATGATAATATAAGATCTCTGATATGATTTTGATATGGTTGACAAAATTTCGTTCTCGTGAATGAATTTAAACATTTAATTGGGTCCATGGTGACATTTTGCGGAACATTTGCCAATGAATGGACACTTTACAAATAACCTATACGAAATAAATTTCATGATGTAAATTTGTGACAGATTCCTAGAGTGTCCTTTGCAAAAGAGTTTTGATTGAAATACGAATTTTGATTGTTTGAAGAGTTACTTTGAAGTTCAACAAATGGGGCAGAGTGAATTAACGACTGTTCTATCATCGCTCAAAAATCTGTAAACGGAAAGACCAACGCAGTGGTCGAGAACTGTGGTGGAACTTTTAAAAATGTTAAGCTTTATATAAAATTGCTTAAATGTGGAACTACAAACTGGCCTGCTGTGAACTAACGACTTTTCTGTCATCCGAAGTCTATAGTATTGTATAAGGTTTCATTGATATACATGTATCTGTAACAAATACTGTTGCAATACTGTTTGCCTTGGCGTGTTTGTATTAGCTTTACGGTCCCAGCTTTACGATTATAATGATTAATTGATATTTCTTTAATTTATCGTCGCCACCGGTTGCTTAAATGGGCGACTCACCCTAGAAGGCTGTTAGTTATGTTACGGGGGGATAGTGCTAGATACAGGACAAAAATAATCCCAGGTTACGTGCTCGTTATATAGCACCGTAACACGGGACTTCGGCTTTACGGCTTGTCCGAAAGACTATTAGTAATTTTGTAGTTGGCCAGCTATGGGGCTCGAACCCACCCCGTTAATTGTTCATACAATTGTTGCTTACAAGTCTAACGGCTTACTACTCGGCCTGACTAAGGGTTATAATATCATACTTGTAATTCTACAGTTCAGTTTTTGAGTCCTGCTCATATTAGGGTCAATCGCTATTTTATTGTGATTTGATATCGGCGTCACTTGATATTTATCGCGATTCCATACTGAAGTCCGCTAATTGTAATACGGTGTCGTCTGCGTGTTCAGTGACAGTTCTGTCTGCTGCCAATATTTGTCATCTAACCGTGCGTTCCCTAAAGGCTCATTTGGCACGATTAATCCCTTAACCCTGACCAGACGGAAGAATTTTAGACGTGTCTATGTAGAAATCATTTGCAGACGACGACGGAACTGTGATGATGGCAAAAAAAGATAGGAAACATTGTGGTAAAAGACGAAAATGCTGGTTACCAGCATTTTCTTCTTTTCCCACAGTGTTTCAAAAATCTTCCCCGTGCGAGTTGTTAAAACAAGGGATTGTGTGGTAAAGACTTAACTTATAAAAAGTGTCAACTTGATACACAGCTTCATTAAAAAACAACAACAACAACAACAACAGAATTGCAGTTCCATGGATGTTTGATCAAGTTTTCAGATAAAAAATCTTACATTGTGGCTCCTACCCAGATCATACCCAGTTTTGTAACGTCTATTCTTGATATTGCGACAAAGGTTGTTTTATGCACTCTAATGGCAGAAAAAGTCGGCTTTTGCTTAGATAGATGGCAAAACACAAGTTATGGTTCCTTCTGTGAGCAATAACGATCAAGACTGGACTGCAAATAGTGTATTCTGGACCTGTAACTTTACGCTGTTCGATCTTTCAATTAGATGTACTGACTCTTTAGTTTTGAAATTACAATGTCTGAGACTTATATCATTGTTTGCAAAATAGACATTTTCATCTTATTTGGAGGGTGTAACTCTTTCCCGGGCGAAAAACTTTTAGGCTTGTCCAAACTGAAAGCATTTGCAGATGACAGACGTAGATTACATGATATAATTTGTCTTTGAAAGTGTATAAAGTATTATGGGAAACGGAGAAAATGCTGGTTATCAGCAGTTTCTCAAATTTCAACAGTGTTTTCAAAAGTTCCACAGAGTCGTTCAGACACGGGATTGTAGAGTAAAGGGTTAATCAGTTATCTGGGTTGATAAAAAAGATATGCACGATTGCATGCTCACATGCTCGTTGGTCTGTTGGGGTTTGAGAGGAGAGATTTTGTCTTACGATGTAACGTTTTCCTGTTACGTGATAAAAAACCATTAAGAGCCATTAATACTTACCATTGAATTAACTGTTTTACCACACAATCCCTAGTTTTAACGACCCTGAGGAAAAAGCCTTTAGAAAACCTTGTGGGAAAAGGAGAAAATGCTGGTAACCAGCATTTTCTCCTTTTCTCACAATGTTTTCTACACTTTCAAATACAGTTACCATCATTTCAGCTAAATTTGAATGGTCATCTGTAAATGCTTTCAATTTGGACCAGTCTAAAATTTTGTCGTTTGGTAAAGGATAAATGCTTAACTCTTAACTCTCTTTCAGACGGCAAATTTTCAACTTGTCCAACCATTCACATACGACAAATTACGTATAGCTCAAATGAGGGTATGTGGGTATGTTTTTAAAAGCGTAGGAGACGTATGAAAAGGAGAAAATGCTGGTTACATTGAGGAAAAAGGCTCCGGAAAACATTATCGTAACCGTTGTGGGAAGCAATGACCGAAAAGGAGAAAATTCTGGTTACCAGCATTTTCTCCTTTTCCCACGTTTTCTGTCGTTTCACAAATGAGCCATACCAATCAAGCCATCACATAATTATGGATCCTCAATTGCAAGTTTCTTTAATAACCGATTTAATCATGAGGAAGACTGGTCTTTTGACATACAGAAAATTGACCCATAGCGAAAAGTTTCGGCCCAGGTCAGCCTGCGCAGTCCGCGCAGGCTGACCTGGGTGATACTTTTCGCAGATGCATTTAGCCCCCTTTTCACAGAGCATGGCTCAAATGAATTCGATCGTTTGAGCCACATCTAATTTTGTTGTCTGCAAGTGTTTTCGCGTTGAAATGGCCTAATTTTTTCTCGTCTGGTAAAGAATTAATAGACTGCGTGTTTATGATAAGTTTGATGTTTGTCTACTCTAGCCGTAAAATAATCATGATTACGTTTGACAGAATAACAGTCAATGCATGTTTAATTAATCATTTAGAAGGCTCTTGTCTTTTAATGTAGGTTAAAGAGGTGAATCTGTAAGTTGAAAGTTCTTTGTTCGACCCCTTTTTGCGGTGCGCGTTTTCGTCGGCGTTGGCCAAGCACTGCGGGCTATCCCTGGGCTAAAATAATTGAAACCCAGGAAACAAAATAATTTTATATGTGCTGTTGCAGTGATAAAACTGATATACTGTTGAAAGTACCATAAAAGACTATTCAAGCAAAAGTACTCACTTTGATCGTGACAGCCGTGAGGTTCTTCCAGTTTGATAGGAAACCTGCGGGTATAGTGTTGGATGGTAGAGCCGAGTACAACATCTCGAACTTGCCGAAGTTTTGTGGGATGGTGTGGGTGTCCCAGGTCATCTTCTCCACACTGAGCCCAAACATGGCGTAGGCGCTCATCAGTGTGAGGGAGCCCATCTCTATCCCGAAATAATCCAGATACTCCAGCTCTTCCAGACTGTTGGCTGATATATAGCTGATGGTGCAGTCTCTTATCTGTGGTGTGGAAGATTTGATTTTATGTTTGAGCCACGCTCCGACAAAAGGGGGCTTAATGCCTATCCGTGATGCATTCTACCAAGCATGTTATCACATGCTTATGGGTCATCAAAATCCATTTTTGTCTAACAACCGCCTGAATCATGAGATGGAAAGGTCCTTTGAAAATGTAGAAAATTCAAAGACAGCAAAAAGTTTCGGCCCATGTCAGCCTGCGCGGACTGCGCAGGCTGACATGGGTCGATACTTTTTGCAGATGCATTAAGCCCCATTTTCACAGAGCATGGCTCATTTATATGTTTAAAACGTTTGTGGTTTTTCATTTGTATAAAACTGTATCGTTAACTCAAGTTTTGATCATTGAAGCGGTGAATACGGTAGAATAACACAACCGTTATTAATAAAAAAAAAATAAAACGATCTTAAAGGGGCATTGGATCAGGTTTTGATTCTTTTTTGTGGGGAAAAAATTGATATTTTGTAAGGAAAAATCCTTTTGACGTGACTGTTTACCCTTAATGGGGGGGGGGGGGAATATGCTTCCGGTGAGATTGACCGATACTTCCCCGTGTTAAAAATGTATTTACTCCTTCTGCAACAGCGGCTATACTGTTACTAATGGTATAACTCAAACTCGATAAACCTTTCATTAACAGTTAATACTATTGTTTGTTTTTTTGGGAATACATGTTTAAAATCACGAACCATGATGAGATGATATAAACATTATCGAGTTGGGTTTATAAATTATCTCGTCACGGTACGTGATTTTAAAGCTGTTGTCCCAAACGTAAACAGTAATATGAACTGATAAAGAAACGTTTATCGAGTAAGAGCTATATTTTAGAATTTTATAATAAAACCCCTCTGTTATTGTTTGGAATTTTATAATAAAACCCCTCTGTTAGTTGTCGTGTTTGTATTATTATTTCTATTCATGCTTTAATTTCAAAGCGGTCTTTGCACGCGACTAAAACTTACAGGACTGTGTTGAAATTAAAAAAAAAAGATGCGAAACGAAACCTGGTTTAATGCCCCTATAACGATGAAATTTGGGAATATCACACTGCGCAGTCTGATCTTGATCTACGCTGCCTGCAGAAGTGAATTAATCTTATTTGAGCTCAGGCATCTAAGGGTTAATTCACAGCAGATGGATGATAATACCTTACCGTGGGATAAAGTATTTCCTAGACCAACACTTTATCATTATAATGCTATGAACTATAGTATAATTTATTGATAGAAACCTTGTGATTGATACCCAATAAAAGCCTGACAGGCTTATTATCCCCTGAAGCAACATTGCAGCAGAGGCCAAAACACCCATGTGAAATATGGATGATTTTCCCTTTACTACACAAAGACCTTGAGGAAGAAGGCTTTTGAAAACATTGTGGGAAAAGGAGAAAATGCTGGTAACCAGCATTTTCTCCTTTTTCCCACAATGTTCTCTAGCCATCCATAGGCATTTTTAGTGTTTATGTCACATTTTAGTTTTCGTCTGCAAATGCTTTCAAGTTGGGCCAGTCTAAAATTTTGCCAATTGGTAAAGAGTTAATACAGGTAAAAAGTTTGATAAATGGATGTGAAAAATATGTGGAAAACAGGGACATTGCTAAAGCTGTTTCATCTTTACCTAAAGCGTTTTCAGAAGTCAACTGGCGCAAGAAGAAGAAATCTTTTGCGTGAGAGAGTCATTCACCAAAATACTTTGATGATGACAAATTTCTCCTTTATTTTTTATAAGCAGACAAATTCATATATGTAAAAAATAAGTCTACAGGAAATTAAACAACTTCATTATCTTAGTTACAAACTGTATAGAATTTCATTGTAAGAAAATACCTTAGTAGCAATTTTTTAAGAAAAAATCCGAAGCCCCAGATCTACTCTGGATTATGTAATATTTAGTAACTAAAAAAAGAGAGAGTAAAATTCATATAATTGCTTTGACCTGAAACAATTCCGTAATAATGACACCTCACCGATGTAACCTCTAGACCAGGTTTAATTAATTAAAGGCCGCTGATTAAAAAAAGTGATAAATTTTATAGAAATGAACGAAAACAAAACTTTCATGCAGAAACTGTTAAAGGAAAAAAGCGAACGAAAAGAAAAAAAAATGTACGTTTGGAGTAGTTCTCTATATCCACCAATCTTTTTATCCTGCTAAGTAAGTTAAATGAAGCTTTCAAGCCGATAGTTAGCCTGGCGTTCAGGCCCTGCATTTGAGTCATTCTAATAAACAAGGTGTAAAATATAATGTTACTTGCTCTGTATGTAAAATACTTAGATCTTGAGAATATTATAGGGGTGTATTTGTTTTGCTGCTTTATTTTATGATTTTTTTTTTTTTAATGAAAATGCTCTATTTAACGGACTGATACCAGTCTAGTCGATAGTAAGAAACCCGAATAATGCTTCTTCAAACTTACTTTTTGGAGAAAATATCTCCTTATCGGACAGTGTAGATCCAAGATCAGACTGCACATTCTGTGCAGTCTGATCTTGATCTACACAGTCCGCAAAAGGTTGGTGAGTCGCGCTTAGCAGCCTAAGGGTTAACTAAAAGGGGCGTGGAAACGGGCCTGCATCACATAATGATTTAAATACCTTCAGGCGTTGTACGTGACTCATGTTGGCAAAGGAATCGTCTTTGAAATAAATGGAACCTTTCCTGTCACAAAGTAACTCCACACTGGCCGCGTAGTTGTCATCGAAAGAGTTTTTGTTGATCCCCGAAAACGTCGTACTGAAAACCTGGGTGTCTCCTAAAAAACAGAATTACAGAAAAACAGAATTATAAAGTTACCCTTTACCAAACAATCTCGTCTATTAACCCTTGACCTTGATGACAAAATGCTGCATTTGACCAAACTGAAAACATTTGCAGATGGCAAAATAAATGTAGATCAAATGTTGATTTTCTGTTTTTAATGGGATAAAAAATATCGTGCGAAAAGGAGTAAATGCTGGTTTCTCCTTTTCCCACAATGATTTCAAAAGCCATCTTCCTCCAAGTCGTTAAAAATCGGGATTGTGTCGCAAAGGGTTTTAACGACTTGAATAAGAAAGCCTTTGAAAAGATTGTTGAAAAAGGGGAGGAGGGAGAAGCTGGTAACAAGTCCCATTATTTGGGTCACAGTGAACAATCGACTGAATCATGAGGCAGAATGCTCCTTGGACATGCAGAAAATTGACCAATCGCAAAAAGATTCAATCCAGGTCAGCCTGCGCAGGCTGACCTAGGTCGGTATCTTTTGCGAATGCATTAAACCCCCTTTTCACAGAGCATGGCTCATATATAAGCCTGCTATTTTTACGACGCAAGGGCTTTTGCCAACAGCTGTTGCGATGTTCATGTTTAATCTTTATCATGCGACAAAACTGATCTAAAACTCGCCCAAATTGACAGCATTGGCAGAGGAACATTCTGTCTTTCTCATCCAAATGAATTTGTCTTTGAAAAGGTGAAGGGGAAAAGGACACACCTGGTTTCGGGAGTTGTAACTTTACGACAGTACAAGAAACGAATACATTTAATCAAATGTTTATATACAATCATATAGAACCAACCTGTTTTCGGAACAAATCCACTAACTTTCAGCTGCAACCTTTGTGGGGTCGGACTGAATCCCGTGTAGTCGATGGGTCTGTGGGACGAGTTCATGCTTGGATAATCGCAGTAAAAGAGATAATCATTTTGGTACGAACAATGTGGGGGCGCAGACTGGCTCGTCACGTGACGCACCATCAGGATCACAAAGACCCTGTGTACCCATATCATTTGTCGATTATTACCTGGAAGAGAAAATTGTTTCACCTGTAAGTTGTCAATTATTTGTAGCATTCAGGCTTCACGTTCACCAAGAGTTTTAAAAAATAACCGAATTTTAAATTCCAGGACGGAAACAATCATGTCTTGTAAATATAAATGAGCTGTGCTCTGTGAAAAGGGGGCTACATACATCTCCGTGGTCCATGATATCAAGCATGTCATCACAAAATTATGGGTGCATAAAACGCATTTTATCCAACAACTGACTTAATCTTGGGGTAGAATGGTCCTTTGATATCCAGAAAATTGACCAAATGCATAAAGTTGCGGCCCAGGTCAGCCTGCGCGGAATGCGCAGGCTGACCTGGGTCGATACTTTTTGCAAATGCATTAAGCTCCCTTTTGCCAGAGATGGCTCAAATTCATCAATAGTCACGCTTCTTCTTGAGAGCAACAGAATCTTCTCTTTCTGATAAATGCATCACTCAGAAATAATGAAACGGAAATGCGGATTGCCCTCACTGTTGGAGATTTGCTGTACATGTTTAACTCTATACCGCACAATCCTGAGTTTTAACCACCCTGAGGAAGAAGGCTTTTGAAAACAATGTGGGAAAAGAAGAAAATGCTGATAACAATCATTTTCTCCTTTTCCCAACATTGCTTTCTACTCTTTCGGAGCTACATCTACCGCTTGAGTCACATTAGATCAGTCGTCTGCCAATGCTTTCAATTTAGGCAAGGCTAAAATTTTGTTGTCTGGTAAAGAGTTAACCCTTTACCACACAGTCCCGAGTTTTAACGACCCTCAAGAAAAAAGACTTTTGAAAACATTGTGGGAAAAGGAGAAAATGCTGGTCACCAGCATTTTCTCCTTTTCCCACTATGTTTTCTATCCTTTCAAAGACAAATTTCATAATTTGTGCAGCATTTATTTTGTCGTCTGCAAATGCTTTCAATTTGGACCAGTCTAAACTTTTATCGTTTGGTAAAGAGGTAAACTTATTATCCCATGCAGAAGACTGCAGCTGGCCAATCATTTGAAACTTGATGATGATTTTATAGCAAATAGAAAAATTGCAGTTAACAACGTTAGTTTCCTTTGCATTCATGTATTACACCTCAGTTGATGATGCTTATCAGTATTTTACTGGCTTTTCTATTTTCAAAGTAGTCTGATTGACAAAAAGGACACCGGAACTCACAAAAGAAGTGTCCTTGCCTACAACATTCTAAATAATCTACATTTTGCTGCGAATATCAATAAAAACTTCCGATTTTCTGATCTTTTGTGTTTCTAATTCATGTAAAAAATATCATCTCTCATAGTTTTTTTTCCCCGAAAGCGTCGCTGAACGGAAATATAAATGCATCATTACAAGTGTTTTCCGTCGATATTATTCATAATTAGTTAATCTGTATATAAGCCATGCTCTGTGTAAAAAGGGGGCTTGATTAATGCATTCTGCAAAAAGTATCGACCGTGGTCAGCCTACCCATTCCGCGCAGGCTGACCTGGATAGAACCTTTTGCTGTTGGTGATACTGTCTCATGATCCAGTCGGCTGTCAGACAGAATGGATTTGATGGATCTTTTGTATATGATAACTTGCCTTCTATTTTGCATCACGGAGACACATTAAACCTCTTCTGCCAGACGACAAAATTTTAGCCTTGTCCAAACTGAAAGCATTTGCAGACGACAATTTCAATGTGGCTCAAATGGTACAATTTTTCTTTGACAGGGTAGAAAACATTGCTGGTTACCAGCATTTTCTCCTTTTCCCACAATGTTTTCAAAAGGCTTCCTTCCCAGGGGCATCAAAAGGCGGCATCGTGCGGTAAAGGGTTAAACCCCTTCTGCCAGAGCGCCGCTCATATAGGCATAATAAGTTAGATGTTTTTGTTTGATACCTTGAGAAATCGATTTTTGGCTTAAGTGTAACCAAGTAACTGTGAAGTGGCTCTTTCGGCCAGGGCTAGTAACTTATATATACGGAACGGAGGAGACAAACCGGGTTATTAAGAAATATCATCTAGCACTGAATGCCAACGGCAGACCAAAAGATCTGACCTTTTAATAAAATCCCTCAAGTTAAGTATGTAACTAGATCTATATCCAAAATAATATAACAGTCTATTGGCCAACCGGTGAAACTTATTTCCTTATCATGACCTAAGATTTTATCACAGTTATCTAATTGAATCTCTGTTTTCTCAACAAGCACAGATAGACGATAACATTACAAAATCTATATTTCACCTGATTATTACATACTAAAAAATATTGTGATATTACAGGGAAATATACAAACAGTGCTACAGTAATAATTACGAACGAGTGTGGACCATAATGGTCCTTAACTTGTATATTTATGGATCTTGTTTCTAACAAATTTGTTAATGAGGCACAAATAAGCTCTTCACGTTTTTCCTCTAACTCTTGTGATATATTAATTGCCATATAAGTTGCTTTGGCAGGCATTTTAGATCAAGATACGACTGCCCAGAACGTTCAGTCTGATCTGGAGCTAACACTTTCTGATATATATTCTTAGATACATGTATATTCAATCATACCGCTGTACTGAAATGTGCAATATCGGCGTCTTTTCAACTCAGTGGAAATGTTCATTTCATTTGATAGGCACTCGAGTAATTAACACTGTACCAGAAAAATACATTGTTTTAACTACCCAGAGGAAGACGGCTTTAGAAAACAGTGTGAGAAAAGAAGGCAATGGTGGTATCCAGCATTGTTTCCTTGTCCAACAATTTTTTCTGTAACCTATTTTGACTTATATTCCATTATTTCAGCCAGATAAAGAATGTCGTCTACAAGTGCTTTCACTGGGGCGAGACTAAAATTTGGTTGCATGGTAAAGAGTTAAGGCTTATCCTGCTAAATAAGTGAAATAAACTTTTCAAACGGTAACAAAACCCGAATAATGCTATTTCAAATTTAATTCTAGGGGAAAAAAATATCTCCTTGTCGGACAGTATAGATCCAAGATCAGACTGCACGTTCAGTGCAGTCTGATCTTGATCTACACTGTCCGCAAAAGGTCAGTTAGTTGCGGTTAGCAGCTAAAGGGTTGATATGGCACGAAGTAGTTTTTCCCTGTTTCCTAAATTAAAGGCTGTATATTTTTGTTTACAGTAAAGATACATTTTTAGGAGATCCTTTTCTGCAATTCATAGTTCATTGAACCTGTCCATCTTTAGAAATATACATCAAGCACCGTTTTCAACCATTCTGTCAATAAACAGACTTATTTTGAACAGCCATTCGTCGAAAAAATATGGTGACCTTTGAAGACAGGTGACAGCTTAATGCAGTTGATTTGTTTGCTTGTATTGGAGTTTAACGCAACAGCTTAGGTCATATACAGAATTTGCAGTCTCATCTTGATCTACGCTTGGCGATTAGGCGATATTTCACCGAAAAAAATAACTTAGAAATTGCAGTATTTGGGTTTAGTACTATTGGCTGGAAAGTTTCATTTAACTTATTTAGCAGGTTAAGGGTTAATTAGCAACAGACCAGTTTTAATTGTTGTCTTCTTCTTATGCCATTATATTTGCAAAGGTGTGTTGCTGCAAGAAGCAAATAGTTATTTGTTGGTGGAAAATGTTTTGTTTTTTTTTTTTAAATCCTCAATAACAGTAACGCTAGATAGAGAGAAGGCCCACAAATGATCATGGTCTATTTGTTGAGCTGTCAGTTAATCCTTTACCACACAATCCCGAGTTATAGCGACCTTGAAGAAAAAAGGCTTTTGAAAACATTGTGGAAAAATCAGAAAATACGAGTAGTTACAATTCCGAGTTACGACGACCTAGAAGAAAAACGCTTTTGAAAATATTGTGGGAAAACAGAAAATGCTGATAACCAGCATTTTTTCTTCTTTTGCTACAATGTTTTCTACCCTTCTTGAGGCAATTTTAGATTATAAGGGGCATTTACTCTGTAACCTGTGAATGCTTTTAATTTTGACAAGTCTAAAATTTTGTTGTTTCGTCAAGAATTAAGTTTTTTCAGGAGATGTGGACTTAGATTAGACTGCCCTTTTTGGGCAGTATAGATCTCGGGCAGACTGATCTTGGTTCTACTCTATCCGCCGCGTTGTGAAATATCAGTGCAAATTAATCACAAGTGATACAAATGTTTGGGTCCTACATCTTGACGAAAAAGTACATTTGAGCCGTGCTCTGGCAAAAGGGGGTTTATTGCATCTCCATGATACATTATACTAAGCAAGACATCATAAAATTATGGATCCATACAATCCATTTTGTCTTAAAACCGATTGAATCAAGAGGTAGATCAGTACTTTTTCATACGCAAAATTGATCGATAGCATAAAGTTTCAATGCAGGTCAGTCTGCGCGGACTGCACAGGCTGATCTGGGTCGATAAGTTTTTGCAGATGCGTTTAGCATCCTTTTCACAGAGAATGGCTGAGGCTCATTTGATTTGTTCAGTGTAAACTCTTTCTTGGCATGCTAGATAAATTGGACTTACTTTCGATGTCTAACAGTAGATTTCCAATGTAATTTGACAATCATAATTATAGTCATAGTTAGCATCAGGTAAAGGACGATGTAGATCAAGATCAGAATGCACGTTCTGTGAGGTCTGATCTTTATTAATGCTGTAGTTAAAGGCGTTTTAGTCCGTAGACAGTAAAAGACATGATTACATATTCCCTGAAGATCCACTCAAAACGGCAATTTCCTTGTTCAGGAAGATTGTGTACTCGCAATGCGAGTCAGCCTATATATATAAATGAGCCAAGCTCTTTGAAAACGGGGCTTAATGCATCAGGGAAAAGTATTGACATAGGTCAGCCTGCGCAGTCCGCGCAGGCTGACCCGGGCCGAACCATTTCGCTTTCGGTCAATTTTCTGTATGTCCAAAAGTAATTCTACCTCATGATGAAGTCGGTTGTTTAACCCTTTCCCAAACAAGCCCTGGTTTTCACGTGTCTGCAGTACAAGTCTTTTGAAAACACTGTGGGAAAAGGAGAAATTGCTCGTAAGGAGCAGTTTCTCCTTTCCCCACAGTGTTTTCTACCCTTTTTGGGATCTTTCTGCCATTTTCATCAAGTTTAAAATTGTCGTCTGCAAACTCTTTCAATTTGGACTAGTCCAAAATTTGTCGTTTGGGAAAGGGTTAAGCCCTTTATTGCCAGAGCATGGCTCAAATATAACTGTAACTCGTACACATATCAGTTTTCCCATTTTCTGTAGAATTACAAGTCTATGACAGCAGTTGTAACAAGATGTGCTCGTACAAGCAAATATTTCGAATTAATTCAGTGCTCACAAATATCTGAAAACGACATAAAAACATCCGATTGTTAAAAGGATACTCAATGGAAATTAAGGCTTAATTATAATACTTCTTCCATCGTGGGGGAAAATACGAAAAAAAGTCGTTTGGGGCGCTCTCTGCCTATGCCATAATACTTTCCAAAGAGTTCTGCTGAAAGACGACAAAAATCGTTGTCAAGGTGTGCAGGATTTAAATAGGCAATCTATTCGAATTAGTGTTTGTTGAAGACTCAACATTTCGTCGAATAATAGAGATAGGGCCTATCTAAGCCAAGCCGACCAAGGTAGCGCAAAGATAACGCAAAGGGCTTCTTGTAACCAGAGGGTTATGAGTTCGAGCAACCCTGGCTCAAGGACCCATCTGATACAGACACAGCATCAACCTGTACCGTACCAAGCCAATGTAGCTCGGATATAATGCGAAGGGCTTGCAGGTAGTGGGTTGCAGGTTCGAATTATCTCGACTCAAGCCAAACCTTTTGCCCGCAGGATTGATGATAGTCATATCAACGAGCACCATAGCGACATTCCTCTCTATCCGCTGCATACTTTTTACGACTATAGTAAAACAGCCAGTGACTTGAAACTATCTATATCACGGGACCAGTACTGGTTGAACATTTACCGCACGATAAAATTTTGGACTATTTCAAATCCTGAATATTTGCAAATAAACGTGACTCAGATGATGAAATTTGTCTTTGTTGAGGTAGAAAACATTGCGGGAAAAGGAGAAAATGCTGGTTAACAGCATTTTCTCCTTATCCTGCCATGTTTTCTAAAGGCTTTTTTTCTATGGGTCGTTAAAACTCGGACTGTGTGGTATAGGGTTAAGGATTCCAGGAAGTAATCAACTGGACTGATTATTGAGACTCGTAAAACCTTGTCGATGTCAGATAACCAGGGTTAGACTGTATACTGAGAGACTCTGGAATACACTGATAGGTGTTACAGTCACCGTTATATAAATTATTTACTGTTTTAAAAAAGTGAAAATATAAAACAACCGAAGACTTACCTGACATCCTTTATATGTCTTTCATTTACATCCTGAATTCCCCCATTAGATTCTGACCGACTTCCACTCTACAGTAATGCCCCCTTTGTAATTTAGTGAGTTTGTTTCGGGTACATGTATTTGGAGTACATGTATTTCCAAAGGAGATTTAATTTTGAAGGATTAAAAACAATTCTGTTTTATTTAATCTGCGATAATCCTGAAGACTAGGTTAATCCGTCATTTAACCCAGGCTATGGTCGAATACCTGCGTATTTCGTAATATTGGGTACAATGTTAGAGTACTCGTATCAGAAGACAAATAATCTTGTAAGATAAATCTGGTTACATTCGTTTGTTCGATTGTTTTTATAAAGGTCGCTTTCAACAGTACGTCGGTCATATTAGGATGTCAGTCTCAACTTTCCTGGGTTTCGCAGTTATGCCTGGACTGGGACTATTCAACGGCTTGCACCTCACGTGATAGGCACCTCACATGGAACCGGGCCAGGATTTCGATCCTAAAGCAAATCCAACTGAGCAAATGATGGTTCTATTTTATAATTCTTCACCGATAGGTGGAGTGATACTGTTTTAGCGTTGTCCGTCCGTTCAGATGTCCTTGCGCCCGATTTTGTTAAAAATGCTTCTGCTTGCTTAACAAGGGACCCGATGTTAGAAATACTTCACACTCGTGTTCAATTCACCGACTTAGGACGCAGGCTTCAGGAACCAAACCACACGGTCACGGTTACAGTAAGGATATGTCAAATGCACTTTAATTTTGTCCTGTGTCTTGATTTCCTTGTCCAAATTATATAAAAGAGAGAGAGAAAAAAACAAACAAATGAGCAGTGCCCTGTGAAAGGGGTGTTTAATGCCTTTGCAAAAAGTATCGCTGGTAAGCAGCACTTTCTTTTTTTCCCCACAATGACTTTTCAAAAACACATTCCTTATTTGAGTAACATTCATTTTATCGTCTGCAAATGTTTTCATTTTGAACAAGTTTAAACTTTTGACGTTTAAGGTTTCCAGGAAGCCATCATTGAGTGCAATCAGTATAAATAAATCATAAAAACTTGTTTCGCAATCGATGCAAAATAAAATGTATAAACTAATGTACCTTCTGTACGTTCATTTTAATTATACACTGATCTGGTTTTTCGAGCTTTAGTTATATTGGCATTGTTCACGTCTAAATCCTCTAAAGCCACGTTTTGATCTTTCATTCTAAATGCGTTTAACCGGAAATGTAGGACGAATAACACAAACAGAAAATACTATTGCACAGAAAAATAAATCCTATACGCCAATCTTGGGGTTCTACTATTCTTATCTCTGCTTTCTAAGCATGCATTGATATTGTTGAAAGTTTCAAAATTACAATAGCTCAACTTCTCTTTTGCCATGGTCAAATTCCTTATTTCCTGCAGGACTTTTTACTCGTGGCAATTATTCTAGAAAAATAAAGAAGTTCTCTTGCTCAAGTTATGCCCTAAAATCAGCCGATGTTTTGCCGTCTTTTTTATGAAATGATGTTTTGAAAATCGTTTGCTTCAAATTTAAGTCCGGGCTATCTGACGCTCCGCAATATTAGCACCTTGATTGTGTTTCTTCCCTTCGCTGCCTTCTCAGTTTCATTTGCTCAAAAGGTATCGGTACGACAAATCATTTTAGCGCACCTAGGCTGAAGGCTCAAAAGTGAGCTTATAGTATAGCCTAAGATCTAGCGACAGTCGTCGTCTGTCGTCAACATTTTCACACAAGTACAGGGTGCTTTGTAATTCCTGTCCTTACTTTAAACGTTAATATTTTCTACACAAATGAGTTTGCAATAAATTGAAAGCTCTCAACTTTTTAAAGTCATAGTAAAACTTATTTAATATAAAATGCATAACCCTATGCATAACCAGTACTTTAAACATTAGTTGATATACTACACTTTTCTGACAAGTTCTTTTAACGACGAGTGTCTTCCACAGCGCCAATTCTGAGCATTTAAATAGCGTCAAGTCATTGTTTAAAGATTATCTTTGAAGCGTACAGGCTTAAAAGGAGAAGAAAACTAGTAGGTTTTGGGCAACATAGACACTAGACTTTCATATTGGGGAAAAAAATGCTACATAATGAGGTGAATACTGCATGGGCTACTTTCAGTGCAGACTGTATTGCGGGTCCTTTGATTCTCGAGGGTGACGAAGGTAATGCCGACACGTTAAATAAGAATGGCTATCTAATCATTTTGAAGAATTTCATTCCAGTACCAAGAAGTACAAGTAATAACACTGAAAATTCATGTTCTATTACGTAATTTCAGCAAGATGGATCCAAAAACACATGTTCAAAGCATTATCGAATGACTTTCAAAAACATTAGGGCAAAAGTTCATTTCATACACACTACCCACTCTATCAGAAATGGCCACTACACACCGACCCTTCAGACTTTTACTTTTTAGGTACATCAAAAATGGTATACAGCCCAAAGTCAGGAAATACACAGGATCTTAAAAAGCTGTAATCGAGATAGAAACTAATGCAAATAGCAGGGGGGACACACGGAAATACATATGAACCATACTCAGTGAAAAGTAGGCTTAATGCACCTGCGAAAAGTATGGACCCATGTCAGCCTGCGCAGTCCATTTTCTGTATGTCCAAGGATCATTCTACCTCATGGCTGAAAAAAGTAGCTATTATAGATCCATATTTGTATGATGGCTTGTTTGGTATCGTGCATCACGGAAATGCATAATCGTTAAGCCCCTTTTGCAGAGCATGGCTCATATTTAAAAACAAAAACAAAAAAACTCAGGAAAAACTTGACATCATATCTGCTCAGAGTGGACACTATTTAGGGCAACAGTTGTAAAGTGGGCAAGTCAGAAAAGGTGTAGTGTATTAACTAACACTAAGGTACTGCTGGTGTAATGTATATCATTCAAAAGTAGTTTTTGTCTGCAAAAAGTTGGTTGCTTTCAATTCAGTTTGAAATGAAAATTTTAGCACTAAGAATAAGGCCAGGTATTATGAAACACTCATCCCTGAAGCTAAAGGGCCAATCCTAATAAAAAATCATTGGGCAAGCGGAAAAGCTGCATGAGGTATGTCTGACTGAAATGGTTATCATGGCAACCAATAGCTCCCATTTACCTATAATGAGGAAAATTGGTGTCTCCAGCTTTTTTCGGTCATTTTTGATTGGAACTTTTTTAGACATGCAGGGAACACGGACAGACACAAGAACTCGGACAAGCTCGACATAGAGCCACATCCAATTTTCCATCGCTGAGTTAGTTGCCCTTGAGCGTTCTAGAAGACTTTGTACGAGGAAAATCGAGTCTTCACATTTTTTCCCATTTATAGAAACAAGAAGTCTCGGGTGCGTTTGAGTATCAGTCAGATTTGACTTATCATAAGAGAGTTATTTGAGGGTCTAAGAATATGGTGTTTCCAGCTCTTTTCGGTCACTGTAAATCAGATCTTTTTCAAATTTGTAGATAAGGAGGACAGGCAAAAGAGCTGGGACAAATTCGAAATTAAGCCAGATCCGATTTTTCATCACAGAGTCACTTACCCTTGATCGTTCCTGTAGATTATTTATGAGGAAAACCATATCTCCACTTTCTCTTTTGCTCATTCTTATACATCGTTTGAAAAAGTTATTTATTCTTTTACGTCCTTCATCGTCTGTCCATCTGTCCGTTCGTCAATGTCTGTCGGCCAGCCTGTAAATATTTTCGTTTCTGGATAACTCCTCGTGTGATTCTAAAACTTCACAGGTCGTTAGCCAAGGATGTGGGTCAACGCATATTGTTCCATTGTATGACTTATGTGGATCTTATTCACCCCAAACCGCCCTTACATGTGGCCATCCTGATTCTGTTCCCCATTGGTGGTAATCTGGAGTCAAACTCGAAAAGTAGCTATGTTTGGTATCAATTATAGGATCTTGAACAGATCTGGAACATAGTATGTGTTGAATGGATCTCAATCACCCAGCCTCAACCCCACCCTGAAGTGGGGTCAAAAGGGGTCAGCCTGGATATATAGCCATGTTTGGTATCAAATCGAAGGTCTTAATGACAACTTTATGAAAATTTGACTTTATTGTTTTCTTTAAAAATTTGGTCATCTTTACCCTGACTCCTCCTAGTGCGGGTACTTATATCATAATCCGCATGGTCTCGGCCTCTCTGGTGAGCGATATTGGACCACTGTTGCTCTAATTTCCCAGTCCTTGTGATTTAAGCTTCTTCCACATTTGTTTAGAGTAAAGTAAAAATTAGGACCATCGACGGAACGAATAATTTTAAGCACTGTAGGGTGTCCCATGTTTAAAGTTTGAGAAAGCTGTGTGTCTTATTGAGGGTATTTCTTGAAATTATAACACCATTGAATTTTTTAGAACCTTTTCAGCTCTTAAGTTAGTTCTGATTGGTTTCATTTATTTGTTTTCCGAATGTCAAAATAATTCAACATAAACAAGAAAAAGATACCAGTTTAGTCTTGTTTACAAAGGCGTAACATCAAAGTCTAGAAAAGTTTAAGTTGAGTCATGAATCGTTGTGAATAGATAAATGAGCCATGCTCTTGCAAAAGGGGGCTGACTGCATCTCCGTGAAGCATCATATCAAGCAAGACATCACATAGTTAGGAACCTTAAAATTCATTTTGTCTAAACCGACTGCATCTTAAGGTAGGTTGGTCCTTTGACCTCTGACATAACGAAAATTGACCAATTGCAAAAAGTTTCGGCCCAGGTCAGCCCGCGCGGGCTGCGCAGTCTGACCTGGATCGATACTTTTCGCAGAAGCATTAAGCCCCCTTTTCACACAGCATGGCTCATATGTTATCATGATGATTTAAATTACAAGTATAAAAACAAAACAACATTTAACACAGGTTACGAAACTAAGTAAGTACGAAAAGCAAACCCATGGTAGGAAATAGCAAGCACTTACCGGTGTCACACCACAGTGCTACATTGAAAATTAAGTGAAAATTACTCTCGTTGACCTTCTGCTGCTCTTTCCCGAACAAATGGTATTTCAACTGATTGCGATTTTATTCAGTTTACCTAAAAATCAACTACCTCTGGAAAATCACAATAATGAAATGTCCTTACAAATTGAAGATAGTTTTTTTTTTTATGTAGTTTTGTTTTGATTAAACGGTGTTTTAGGCCGTTTTTAAAATAATTTCAGTTATATCAAAGCGACACGTCGAATGTTCATGTATGTAGTAGGTTTCACTAGTACTAGGTTAGGGCTCTGAAGTGTCTTGCCCAAGGACACTCCCACGAAAAGCCAAGTGCTTCCAGTGAAGCTCGCACCCGGGGCTTCCAGGAAAAGAGTCCTACACTGTACTACTGAGCTACGGCACCGATACTAAATAATGCCCCGAGCAATAACACTATTGCACTTGATTTCGACGAAATATAGTGAAATAAACATCAATGAAACATTTTACAGCTACCCTTCAGTTTTTCTGACAGAGCAAGTCGGCATAAATGATTGATTTTATATTTTTACATGCGACTGCTTTTTGCCAGGAAACATACTGTAGTATACCACTAAGAGACCCGGATGCATTTGGTTATAGTTCCACACTAACTACGACTCGGAAACATTTTGCATTCTACAGTACTACGGTCTGTGAGTATTTTGTTGTGGTACAAAACCTATTGTAATTAAATTTTAGGTCAGCTGTGATGGTACGGGAGGCAAAGTTTCCAATCTATCTTACTTGCGTTCACTCGTGCTTAATATATATTGATACCTGTTAGGAAAACATACGCCTTCGAGTCATTGATGCGTCTGATATTAGTAATGGAACTGTGTTTTGGCGTGATTAGGTCTGAACGGAACCTGCGGTGGTAGAGTTGCTCACGAAATTTCAAACGGCCAAAGCAAAGAGTAAAACTAATGTCCTTCAAGTATCTAAATTGCAATAATATACATGACCTGTAGTGCGCAAGTGTGCGAGTGTGTAGGTATAGCTATCACTCGATAAACCTTTCATTACCAGTTTATATTATTGTTTTTGTTTGGGATAACCACCCTTACGGTGGCACAAAAGTGACATGGAAGATATATTTTATACTACGTGCGCACGTAATAGTTATTACGTGCGCACGTATTAGTTAATACGTGCGCACGTATTAGTTAATACGTGCGCACGTATTAGTTAATACGTGCACACGTATTAGCTACTGCGTGCGCACGTACTAGCTACTGCGTGCGCACGTAATAACTAATACGTGCGCACGTAATACTATTGCGTGCGCACGTATTAGCTAATACGTGCGCACGTATTAACTAATACGTGCGCACGCAATAGTATTACGTGCGCACGCATTAGCTAATACGTGCGCACGTATTAACTTATACGTGCGCACGTATTAACTAATACGTGCGCACGTAATAATCGACCAATCAGTTTATAAGGAACAGAAGCCATATTGTTGCGAGGGAAGGTCAAAATTACATTGGTCCAACACGGCAACAGATGTGTACATCTGACACCCAAGTAAAAAATCAAGTAGAGCTATTACTTCTTAAATCGTTTAGGCATACTGCGATTATTTTAAGTATCTGTACCTTGGTACGGTACAGTAACTATTAATACTCTAGCCTACGGTCCATCGAATTACCCCAAACCACCCCAAAACACCCCAAACCACCCCAAAACATCCCAAACCACCCCGAAACACCTTTTATATGATATAAAATTATTAATACAGTAAGGGTTGGTTGAATTGTTGGGTAAGGATCACTTTTAACAAAATATATCTATATTACGTCCTGTCACGTTAGCCTAAGGATAAAAGGACTACATGCATTACATGCGCTAGAGACTTTTTGGCCCCACTGAGATCTGGGACCATAATGTCTGACTGTCTGAAAAAGTTCGTTCATGCCTCCAAACTATATGTAATCAGAATGGCAAACATTGTGGACCCGGATCCGACTGCCCCTTGAAAGAGCAGTCTGATCTGGGTCCATTATGTTTGGTCATGTCTGACTGTCTGAAAAAGTTCGTTCATGCCTCTATATGTAGTTAGAATGGCAAGCATTGTGGACCCAGATCCGACTGCCCCTTGAAGGAGCAGTCTGATCTGGGTACATTATGTTTGGTCATGTCTGACTGTCTGAAAAAGTTCGTTCATGCCTCCAACCTATATGTAGTCAGAATGGCAAACATTGTGGAACCAGATCCGACTGCCCCTTGAAGGAGCAGTCTAATCTAGGTACATTATGTTTGGTCATGTCTGATTGTCTGAAAATGTTCGTTCATGCCTCCAACCTATATGTAGTCACAATGGCAAGCATTGTGGATCCAGATCCGACTGCCCCTTGAAGGAGCAGTCTAATCTGGGTACATTATGTTTGGTCATGTCTGTCTGTCTGAAAAAGTTCGTTCATGCCTCCAAACTATATGTAGTCATGCTGTCAGAATGGCAAACTTTGTGGACCCAGATCCGACTGCCCCTTAAAGGAGCAGTCTAATCTGGGTACATTATGTTTGCTAATGTCTGACTGTCTGAAAAAGTTCGTTCATACCTCCAAACTATATGTAGTCATGCTGTCAGAAAGGGAAACTTTGTGGACCCAGATCATGCGCGGATCCAGATATCTTTCCCAGGGGGGGGTCCCACCGCAAACGCACTCTTCTTATTATATGATACTTTGATTTCGGATTTCAGTGGATGTAAGTCAACGTTTCCAGTTCTAACCATGAGGAGGTCTCCACATTTAGAACCGTTTATTTTTTATATTCATGACTGTATTTTACATAAATGCTGTGCAATATCAAACCAGTACCATTTCATGAATCCGATAACCACATTTTTCCAAAATTCCAGGGGGGGTCCGGACCCCCGGTCCCCCCTCTGGATCCGCCCATGAAGATCCAACTGCCCCTTGAAGGAGCAGTCTGATCTGAGTCCATAATGTTTGGTCATGTCTGACTGCCTGAAAAAGTTCGTTCGTGCCTCCAAACTATATGTAGTCAGAATGGCAACAGATACCGTAATTTATATAAGTTTTAGGGAAGTTAGATATATGCAAACATTGTGCAGCCAGATCATCAGACTGCTACTAAAGTAACAGTCTGATTGGGGTCCACGGTGTTAGGCATTCAAACTACATCTTTTGAACCATAGATATTTCAGTTTAAGGAAGATTAATTATTGTGTATGCCATTTTCAATTTGATGTATACTGTTCCTGCATCTTAAACCGTTGTA
Source organism: Tridacna gigas (assembly GCA_945859785.2). Lineage (NCBI taxonomy): Eukaryota > Metazoa > Mollusca > Bivalvia > Cardiida > Cardiidae > Tridacna > Tridacna gigas. The sequence continues at coordinate 48,919,504 of OX244036.2, forward strand.
AAATGATATCACTTTAAACGCCTTTTTTGTTTTCTTGAGGTGTTTTGTGTAGTTTTCGGTGACAAAACTCCTTGTATAGCTCATCAGTCTTTCGTACCCTACAAATCATTCCACCCCCAACCCCACCACAGTATTAATTTTATATGATAAAAGGTGGTTTGGGGTGGTTTGGGGTGTTTTGGGGTGGTTTGGGGTAATTCGATGGACCGTAGGCTAGAGTATTAATAGTTACTGTACCGTACCAAGGTACAGGTACTTAAAATAATCGCAGTATGCCTAAACGATTTAAGAAATAATAGCTCTACTTGATTTTTTACTTGGGTGTCAGATGTATGCACATCTGTTGCCGTGTTGGACCAATGTAATTTTGCCCTTCCCTCGCAACAATATGGCTTCTGTTCCTTATAAACTGATTGGTCGATTATTACGTGCGCACGTATTAGTTAATACGTGCGCACGTATTAGTTAATACGTGCGCACGTATTAGCTACTGCGTGCGCACGTATTAGTTAATACGTGCGCACGTATTAGCTAATACGTGCGCACGCAATAGTATTACGTGCGCACGTATTAGTTATTACGTGCGCACGCAGTAGCTAGTACGTGCGCACGCAGTAGCTAATACGTGCGCACGTATTAACTAATACGTGCGCACGTAATAACTATTACGTGCGCACGTAGTATAAAATATATCTTCCATGTCACTTTTGTGCCACCGTACACCCTCGTTAACTTAGGTGTGAAGTTTTACCATTCATTATCCCTGGGACATTCAATTGCGAAACCGTCGTTTCTAAGAATATTCATAAGATTGCGAATTACACCCAATAGCCAATCGAATTGTCGATAACATAACGATACTCTCTTGTAGTGGAGGATAGTCACATTTCTTCTGTTACTATGTATAAACCGGGTACAACCCAATCTCTGAGCAGAGTTGTCGTTCGTTACTCTCACCATACATCTCTGCAACGGGCTAAATGACAAGAATCTTGTCCAACCGAGGATATGTTTTGCTACTGTTTAACTGTTTCATGTGTAACATAATAAAGTAGACATAGGAAATGTGATTCCGGAAACATTATAGGTGCATTCAAACTGATGAATTTACCTGTATACAATGGAACTATTTTTTCAAGCTTCTTTACTGATCAGAATTTAAAAAAAAAAAAAAAAAATGGCTGCGCCCATGAACGATGACAATTTAAGCAAAATTAAAAAACAAGTAATCGTCCTTTAAAAGACATTTAAGCTTTTCAGAAAATCCCTCTTTTTTCACATTTCCTACCACTAAGTCTGATTGGCCGTATGCTGTTTGAACAGCGCACAAAACAATCGATTGGTCTTTCTTTCACCGGCATTTGTGTCGCCATTTTGAGTTATGGTCATGTGACGAGAATATCACGTGATGACGGACTACTTTCTGAGCCAACTACAGAGGTGAATGGGAATGATCCGTAGTGCAAGAGAGTGGGTACAACCCACATCATTATCAACGAATATGGCGGCAGCCAACGGGCTTTCCTTCTGTGGCATTTGCCTTACGACAATCCAGGGCAGACATTACAAAGCTGCTAGGGCTTTAAGCTGGAAATCTTTCGGGGTGACCCCGAATGTTTTTGTAAACTTTTGCCAATGATGTTCATGGCCTCAGCCATATTTAAAGTATCGCCAAGCTTGATTTGAAACAAGCGATTTGATTGGATATAGACGAGGTAAAAATAGATGGCATATGGTTGATAAAAATAGATTAAATTTTCTCACTGAAAAACCGAGATTACCAGTCAAAATGCCTCATGAATAATTCATGAGAACGAGAACACATACGTGAGATAACCCAGGGGCGATGAATGTAGTTAACGGAATACATCGGAACTGGGTCAACAAGGATGACGCAGATTGTACATGGAGAAAATGTATACAACATATCATAAACACCAATTTGAACTATGACAAAGTTTCTTGCCGATGTGGCGCTGTCGCTTTTTGACACTGAGAATGACATTTTTACTAACATTTGTAAAAGGGAATATAATACAAAATATCTACATCAAAATACGCATACGAAATCATGGCACTTTGGTGAAGCTCCAAGAAATTTAGAACAAACATTTTTTTTTCTTTTGACTGTGGTTTCATTTAAAACAATGAAATGGCTCTAGTGTGAAACATGATAATTCATTAGAATACTTGACTCATCAACCTTCGATACATTTCGTTATCTAGCCCTCTCGGAGAAATCAGGAAAGTAGCCGTTGGGTTGAAACACCACGCCACGTGTTTCTTGGAGTCTCTGGGGACGTGTAAACCCATTTGTATAATAAAAATGTCTCGTGGTCAAATTGACGATTTGTTTTAAAAGCTTTTTTTGTCACAAAGGTGACGACGTGCTATTTTGATGAGGTAATTAAAATACACAATATATGCAGTTTAGTAGACCCAGTGTAACAAAACTTTTAGCATCAAGAAGAGAAGCAAAAATAAAAAAAAAACATTCAGATAAACCCTCAGCCTGCTAAATAAGTGAATTGAAACTTCCCAGCTGATAGTAAAATAACAAATGTTGCTTTTTTCAAAGGTATTTTTGGGGGAAAATATCTCCCTATAGGACGGTATAGATCCAAGATCAGACTTCAGGTTCTGTGCAGTCTGATCTTGATCTACATTGTCCGCAAAAGGTCAGTGAGTCGTGCTTAGGAACCGGAGTGTTAAAAGTCCGTGCCGGCATACGTATTTTGGAGGGAAAGATGCGTCTGCCAAAGGTAACACAACATCGAGCCATTGTTATACAAGAAAGAGTTCTACGCCTTTTCAATAGAAAGCTTTTGAAACCATTACGGGAAACGAAGCAGTTGTTCTGTACATATGTTAAACAATAACATCCAAATATCTCGAATAACTTACTATCAAACATTTCTTCGTTACGGTATTTGTACTAGCTATGTAGAGATTGGCTATGTCTGAAAATAACATGGTCCTTGACTGATTTAGACGGATGGTAAAAGCCAATTTCTGATCATCATTTGCATATTAAAAGGTCGAGTAATTAAACCTCAAAAGACTGCAAGTTTTCAATGCAATGCATATTTTTTTTTTCATTACCTTTGTACGGCAAAAAGTTCGGCCGGCCAAACCTATCGTAGGCTAAATATATGCCCAATCAAAAAAAGAAACGCATGGTGAACTGGCTGAGTCTATAACTTATACATGAAAAGTTTGTATCAGTTTGAGAACTAAATCTATAATCAAAAAACAATCCTTAAATTAATCTAACCAGCAACTCACATGTGATTGACACATATTTGATTGTATCCCGCTAAAATCACAAAATGAAATCGACCCAACCTTTGATATCTCGTATGCCCTGTCCCCGTCTTCCAGTGCACACTTCTTAAGGCCCTGGGTCTCCTGTGCATGGAGTTCATAAGAGCATTTATCTTTCTCATGGGATACCGGTACTATTCTACTCCTCCAACGAAACAGTTTTTAGTTTATCAAGAGTATCAGAGGAATTCTGATGCCTCCTTAACCTCCTGTCTAGTTCATCCCTAAGATGTTCAAATTTTTGGGTCAAATCTGGGTCGTACGGCGGCCAGTGGAGCGGGTAAATGTAATGGTTTGCCAAAAAGTCTTCGTAAACTCTGTCTACATGGGTGGCCTGCCATAGTTAGTAAGGGCAATAGATCGAAGAATTTCATACCTATATATCTTAAGATGGTTGAATTACCATATGTCAGAATTAACGGTTCCTTACCATGTGTCCGATATCCCTTCCCACGCCATACCTGAGCCGCCCCAAAACCATAACGGCGATATACACGACGTCGACTATCTGAACGAAACAGAGAGAACCGAGGCTTATCTGTGAAAACACGTTTCCATCGATGCCCTTGGAACAATCTTGGTACACGTGTGGTCAACCAAGCTAAACGACGTGCGCGACGTACTGGAGTGAGGGGCAAACCAACGTAAGGACCAGGGGATCGCAAACCGTCACCACAGAGTCGGCTTCTTACTGTTTGAGCAGGAATGAGGGGATAATGATTGCCTGTCATATTAACAGGCGTTTCGGTGGCGATTACGAAGGTTGGCAAGAGGTATAGTCATGTTTTGATGTGACATGATCGTCACACGGTTACATCCTAATCTAGGACAGACGGCAACGCTTCTAGTTTTTGTAAGGCGCCTCAAAAGTCGTTCTTACACCAACTTGCCTCGCAACCTATTTTTAGTGGAAATGTTTTTACACCAAATTGCCTCGCAACCTACTTTTGCTGCTGACTTTCTAAAAGTAATGCATTAGTTTGACTTCTCTGTACTTGGGTCAGCCGTACCATGATAGCAAATATCAACTTGAAACAGCGGAAAGTGATGTGTTTGTCTCAAGAGTATTGAGAAGTAATACAAAACGTGTTGAGCAAATTAAACTTGATTTTTGCTGTTGAACATTTTCTCTATTGACCACGTTACATCTATCGGCTGAGCAAATTTTAGATACCACGTTAAGTACACATTGACATTGACAATTGTATGACTAATTTTCGCCATTTAATGAAAGCATTTAATAATGGTTGCACATTTATGAAGTGTACCACGTGTTTCTTTTTTGTTCAAGTTTATAAAAAGTAGAAGTATTTATGTATATGTGTTTTTCTTATGGTGCTGAAAAATTAACGAAAATGAACAATAACTGGTAATAAGCATTAATTTTGCTCTGCAATTTTTAACAAGACCTTTATGGCTTCTTCAGAGGCGATTACATTTGGAGTTACGAAGTAATGGATTACAATGGAGATAGGTAAATGCTGCTTGTGCCTTCAGTGAAAATAGGAGCGAGTCAGGTTTCATGTCTCTAGCGAATCTCATATGCCTCAAGCATACTGAAGGTGTTTTGAAAAGCTTGAAATGTACAGACCCTTATTCTGCTACATAAGTGAAATGAATCTTTCAAGCCGATAGTAAAAACCAAGGTTTTACTATTTCAAAGGTATTTTTGGTGAAAAATAACAGCTTACTGGACAGTGTAGATCCAAGATCAGACTGCACGTTCTGTGCAGTCTGATCTTGATCTACACTGTCCGCAAAAGGTCCTTGAGTCGAGCTTAGCCGTCTAAGCGTTAAAGTAATCGGTTGATATTTAAAAAAAAAAAATGTGGTCTCCTCTGTCTGATACGAGCTAATATTTGCTTAATATGGAAATAGATATGTCATGCTCTGTGACAAGGAGGATCAGTGCATCTGCAGCTGTCGCAGGCTGGTATGGGTAGAAACCTTTTGTTATAGGTAAATTTTCCGCATGCCGAAGGATCATTCTGTCTCACGATTAAGCCGGCTTTTAGACAGCATGGATCCATACAATTCGACGACTTGCTTGGTATAATACAGTAAAAAGCGGCATTAAACCGCCTTTTTCTCAGAGCGCAGCTCCTATATATCTCTTAATCGGAATAAAAAGGAAATCTTCTTGGAACTTCGCGACAAACCAATCACATTTTCCACAGCTCTCATCTAAATGACGGGGAATATCACAAAAGTTATCATATGTTGAATGTAGAACGACACCATACATCGAAACCATTCTGATTACTTTACCCGTGGCCGCTTTTCTTCTTGTGAAATGAAGTTCGCTTGTATTAATTATCGTGAAAAATGATCTGTTTTGGGGTTTGTTTTTCCGATAGAAATCATCAGAATTGAGAGTTCACTCTTGTAACAGCATGGCTTCAAAAAAAAAACAACCTTTGGACTTTACTTTCTACCTATTATTTCTTCGTTTAAAGGCCCAATAACAGTCAAAACTAAACGATGCGGGTGTTAAAATTAAACCATACGATAACTGTGAAGATGGTAATCTGTAATTGTACAGTCGGCCCAAGTGTTAGTCGCAGGCAGAAAAATGAATTTTAGAACTAGGTAAACATTTGCCAGGTCTCTTTTATTTTAGTTTACTTTTTACTTGGTTTAAAGTTCATTTTTTGCCAGCGACTAACTCTTTGACCTACGGTACAATAAGAGATTGTCATCTTCATAATAATTTCCATACTAGAAGGTATGATTAAAATCTAAATGCAATTTGTAACCCTTATTGTTTACATTTGGTCGCTAGTGGGCCTTCAATAGTGACTATTCGTCCCTCTTTTTTCCCTCGTGTTTTGTCAGAGACTATGATAAATGCCTCGTTCAGGTAAATAGGCTGGAAAATGTTACCCAAGTAACAATGATATAGAATGTTTCCAAGTTACCGAGAGAAGCCTAATAATTATTGGAATTTTATAGCACTTAAATACTATTTTGTCGCCGAGTCTAAATATGGGCTCGGAACAGTTGGATCTCCGTTGGGAAAGATATGTTTCAGTCACTAATCATCAACAAAAAATACGATATTTTATCCTGGAATCTAGGTTGTATCGAAAAAAATATGTGACACGGCTAAGATTTTTTTTAAAATTAAAATCTTAATTTCATTATAATAAAAAAGCGTGTGAAACTTTTAAGATTTTCTTTAATCAGTGGAAAATTTAAATTATGAAATGATAATAATTCAAAAGAAAAAAATGAAATTAGGTAATTATAAGACATTTGTGCGCTTGATGTTTGGACTAATAACTTTAACGCATGTCATGTCCTCACAGAACCTGACGTATAAAGTTGGAATACTATTAATGACCAATTCCACATTTCCAGTTGACCTTCCGCATGTTGGACCAGCTATAGACAAGGGCGTCGAGGATGTAGAATCTATCTATGGTGTCCGGTTCGAAACCATTTTCGCTAACTATAGTGTATGGTGTGACATAGCGCGCTACACAGCTCAGGGCTTCCTAGCTGACATGTTCTATCGGGATAATGTTCGAGCCTTTATAGGACCAGCTTGCTCTTATGCCGTGGAAACTGCTGGCCGCATGGCTGAGTACCTCCGCGTTCCCATGGTAACAGGGCTTGGTGATCTGGTGACGAGGGAACCGGCAGAAAACGATATGTTTAAAACTACAGTTATCTTGTCATACAACAGTCGAAAATTGTCAGGTAGGAATACAGACATACACTTCATGCTGTCAAATGCTGTCCTTAATGCGAACACCGTTTAATTCGAGTTTATCTCTTACTTCGAAGTGATGGCTTTATCGAACGTACAATTTGGGGAAAAAAAGGGTGTAGCAGCGATTGATTAGAGCCCGTTGCATTTTTAGTTTGGTTGTTTTCGAAGAAAAAGTCTAGGTATTGTCATAGCCCTGTCTGCGCCGTCGTCGACGTGATAAAACTTTGACATTTTAGAATATCTCTGTCACTATTGAAGATATTTGCGTCAAACTCGGACGAGTGGTTCACCGTCAAAAGGGGAACCCATACAACAGGAGGAGATAACCATCAAAATATTTTTTCACAGTTATGCCCCTTTCTCGACTCAGAAGTTTCATTCAAAATCAATCTATAAATTTCTAAAAGCAACTGCAGCCAAACGTTTGCGCCTGCGTGCGGTGCTCTTGTTCTAACAAGAATTCAAATATGATTTTCCAACAACACATCATGCGCATTTGTCTTTTTGGTTCTTTTTAAAGAATCGGGTTCTTTTTTGCTTTATGTTCAGTTTACTTATATCTTATATACCTGATCCGTGGGTAGACTGCTTTCAAGTTTCATGATTTTCCTGTTATAATTTTGACCTTTCAAAAAAGGCATGAGCGTCATTAGTTATTAAAACGGTACGAAAACATGGAAACTATGCTTTTCAAAACCTCTTCGTTAGAATTCACTGAAATTTTGTAAACAAAAAAAGTATATTTTAACTCATGTAGACTTCGCGATAGAATCTATATCTGTCGAAAATATTAATATAAAGTTGGCATTCCCGATTATACTTTTACCATTCAGTTCTCTGTAAGCGACTGTAACTTTGACATACTCTACTGTAACATATTGTGAGAGTGGTAATAATGTTCATACTTAAAAATGGTTTTAATTAGATTTGCCTGCACTGTGACTCCCGATTGTTTACTTTTGGCCACTCCCGAGCATTTGAAATATGTTTGTCAGCATTTTGTTGATACTTAGTATAAACGATGCTATCATGGACCTAGTGTGCACTATAAATGACAACTTTTCGGCACAGTTTCTTAGACAGATTTTAATGGGATAGCTCTTGTCAAAAAGCATATCTTCGAAAAACCTGATGGGAACTATAGAGGCCACATGAAACTTCATGTGACTTCATCAGAGTGCTTTTCTTGATGAAACGTTTGTTGAGCTTGAAACAGGCTTACCTTCGGTCATAAACATGGTTCACTAGGTTGCATCTCTGGAGTCTACACATTTTGTTTCATTTTCTGTATGGGTATAATTTCGTTTGAATTTTAAAATGTGTTGCCTTCAATTGAAAAATAGGTCAATTGATAAAATCTTAAAAGCACATTGTGTGCTCACTGGAGGCCACATTTTCAGTCTTGTCGATATAATCACCGACACCTAGAATTAAGCTCGTGGATACATGTATGTGTGTGTGAAACCCTAAAGTGCTCCATAACTGTATATTTAAACCTTCTAGAAAAAGGATAGTGATTTATTCGTAAGAATTTGTAAGAGCTAATCGTACATTAAATCGTCTCAGGATATGGAATCAATTTTATCTTTTCACTGGATTGACTGTAACTGGTTCCCTTAGCAGTAAAATGTACATGCAAATAACGGCCAGTAGAGCGTTTAAAGCCCTCCCAGATCTCTTTTTTAATTCTTTACCACACGGCAAAATTTTAGACTTGTCCAAATTGAAAGCATTTGCAGACAGAAAATAAAGTGCGGCTCAAGTCGTGAAAATGTCTTTGAAATCAGTAGAAAACATTGTGGGAAAAGTAGAAAATGCTGGTTACCAGCATTTTCTTCTTTTTCCACAACGTTTTCAAAAGTTCTTCTTCATCTAGGTCGTCGAAACTGGGACGTGAGTGGCAAAGATATAGTAAATATAACAGGATCAAGGTTAATCCCTTCTTTCAAGGTCATAAAGCGTGAACAAAAAGACACGTGACAGGAAGTGATGATATTTTTCTATTAACCCTTTGTGTGCCATATAGTTGAAATCAACATTTCCCGTCAAAAAATAAGACCTAATTATGGCAATGTTAAGGTCGTTTTTGTAAGAATATTTCACAAAGAAGCGGATGTTGCAGGTCTAAGATCAGACTGTACATTCATTCTGTTTAGTCTGATAATCCTACTGCTGTGTGGGGTCTTGCGTGGCTCATCGGTAAAGTGTAGGACTCGTAATCTGGAGGCCCAGTTTCGAGCCTCGCTAGAAGCACTGGGCTTTTCGTGGGAGTGTCCTTGGGCAAGACGCTTCAGAGCCCTAGCCTAGCACTGGTGAAACCCAGGACATACATGAATAATGTGAGCTGTCGCCGTGATGTGACTGAAATAATGTTGAGAGCCGCGCGAAACACCATTCATTCAATCAATACTGATCTATAAAGTCTCCAGAGTCAACTATAGTTGTGATAGGTGTTCTAAGGGTTAATCCTTTACTAACAAAAAACATTTTAGAATGAAGCAAATTAACAGCATTTGCACAACAAATTAAATGCAGCTCAATCGATTACTTGTGTCTTCGGAAAGATAAAAAAAAAAAAATCTTGGGAAAAGGAGAAAATGCTGGTTACCAGCATTTTTATCTTTTCTCACGATATATTCCAAAGCCCTCTTTCTCAGGTTTGGCAGAACACTGGATTGTTTGACGATGGGTTAAGCCAGTAGTACAGTTATTTAAGGCGAAGTTCATCAGGATTTAAAACATTACTCTCACAAGAGAAAAAGATCCGTGATTTCAGCACGTGAACGTATTATGTGTTGTTTTCAGTTCAAGAATAGCAAAGCTTATAGTGATAATTACGTTCTTGACCTCTGTAAATCATGATACCCTAGAATTAATTGAAAAAAAAAACGATTTTAGTAAAATCTCCATGATTCCAATAACCGTAGGACTAAGGAAACGGTTAACCCCTAAACTGCTTACTGTTCCATTATTTATATTTCATTGAAATCGTTTTACGGCACAATTTTCAGTTTAAACTTCAAACGACGATTGTGCACCAAAGATACCAATAAATGTAGCTGAAACTTCAAAAACTTTCGAATTTATTGTGTCAAACGTTGAATTGAATAGTACATTACTGTCGTCATTTACGTTTTGAGATTTTAATATGTTTTAAAACTGATCGAATTTAGATATGAGCCATGCTCTGTGAAAAGGGGGCTTCGTGCATTTGCGAAAAAGTATCGATCCGGGTCAGCCAGCGCAGTCCGCGCAGGCTGACCTGGGCCGAGCTTTTCGCTATTGGTCATTTTTCTGTATGTCAAACGACGAGTCCACTTTATGATACAGTCGGTTGTTAGACATTATGATTTTTATTGATCCCTAATTATGTGATGTCTTGCTTGGTATGGTGCATCACGGAGATGTATTAAGCCCCCTTTTCACAAAGCATGGGTCATGAGTATATTTGTCATCTATGTATTAAGCCCCCTTTTCACAAAGCATGGCCCATGAGTATATTTGTTATCTATTAGAATCGACCATGTCTGTTCAATAAATTCCTGTGAATAACTTCAATTTTTCAATCATTGGTCGCCCGGCAGAAGCCGGCGACCTTATATTTAATATAGTTTGGAAGAGATGTTCATGGAGAGTGTAGGTACTTCCGGTTGAAATCTATTATCATATTCGCCAGGTTTATTCGGTAAAATGGGTGTAAATGATTGTGAAATTGTTGTGTGGGGCTTTCATCACCTTTTCGAAGCTGTTGACTTGTTTTGAAACTGATAAACATTGTGTATGGGTGTTTTTTTTAACTTTCATGAAAGAATAATAAACGATCTGGTGCGGAATGTTTTGCGAAACTTCTAGTGCAGAATGCATCTATTTTTTACGCGAATGAACTCGTCCAATCACGTGATCGTAGGAACCAATGGAAATGCAAAAATGCGCGTACTCTTTACCACGTGACTATACCTGACCGACCTTTCGAGGTTTCTTTGTTTATGAAGCGAAAGTACTTCCGGTTGAAATCTTTTTTGATATTCGCCAGGTTTATTTTGGTAAAATGGGTGTATATGATTGTGAAATTGTTGTGTGGGGCTTTCATCACCTTTTCGAAGCTGTTGACTTGTTTTGAAACCGATAAACATTGTGTATGGGTGTTTTTTTTTAACTTTCATGAAAGAATAATAAACGCTCTGATGCGGAATGTTTTGCGAAACTTCTAGTGCAGAATGCATCTATTTTTTACGCGAATGAACTCGTCCAATCACGTGATCTTAGGAACCAATGGAAATGCAAAACTGCGCGTACTTTTTACCACGTGACTGTACCTGACCAAACTGTTGATCATTAAAAAAGTTTATCATGAAAATTAAATGTTATTTTATAATTTCTCCATTTTGTGTTTTTGGCATTTATTCCTTTGCCACACAACCCCGACTTTGTACAATCGTTGTAAAGACAACTCTAAGAATTATGTGTAAAAGAAGAAAGATCTACTTGTAATAAACAACTTCTTTTCCTACAAATTTTCTCCCAAACAAAACATTTTTCAATTGACACCACTTAGAACTGCTATGAGCAACCTTTTCTAATTTGGACAGTCTAATATTTTGTCTTAAGCTATTGGGTTGGGTACCCACCAATCTTGAAAAAAACGTGCACCTGACAACAAATTTATGCAACCATTACTTGATTTATAAGATGACCTAAGGTAACGGTTTCAGACCCTCTTTTGATACAAACAGTCATAGTGGTTATCAGACACAAAGATAGGATAATTTGTTTTATGCCAAGAAAAAAGTGGGTTTTTTTAGATAAAAAACACCTTAGGATAAGAGGAATTGCTTATTGCTGGCAGTATGTCCTTATTCCACAGTATTTTCGCAAATAATAAATATCAGAATTGTAAAAGTAAGGGATAGTGTTTGAATGAGATCAAATACGAGTATATAGGGTCTAAATGAATGATGGTGGTAAGTCAACATGTAACATAAAATGTAAATCGGACATTTTCAAGAACGTTTTGCAGTCCGAAAACCCATACTTTATTTTCACAGTTGGTCATATGGCAAATTCATAATATTGTAGATATTGATTTCATGTTAATTTCATTTGAAAACAAAATCTAATTTTTCACTAATCAAAAACAACTGAAAAAAAAGGTGTCCCGGTAAATTCTCTTGTCTACGTATTTCTGTGTTTAATAATAAAAAAGCAATTCATTTTCGGGCGACCTTGACGCCCGTGCGTCTTCTTTTTTTCTTGTAAACAAGTTGTAATGACACTTTATTTAATGTCACCAAAGATCACAATTATAAATTTTGTACCCAGTGCACACGATCTACCATATTATAATTTCCAGTCAATCGCCAAAACACAAATGTTGCCAGGAGATTGAATTTGTACGCTTTAAAGGCACCGATTTCTGAAAAGTTATTCATGGTACAGATACTTGGTCAGAAGTTTGGTAATATGATGACGATATCTTGAGCTGGTCGGAATATTGCTGGCCCGAGGTGAAAAAATAAATCACTGTATGAGATATCTATGTATTCGTAGAATCAAAAATAAGGGAACCCTTGTACTTCACCTTGAGGTAATTATTTATTTTACCTAAAAAATATAACAAATATGGAATCCAAGTCGCTATCGGGTGTGACCTCCATGTGCAGCAACACCTGCACGACACCTGGAGGGCATACTGGAGTAGATACGGCGTATTGTTGCTCTTGGAATCTGTTAAATATTGAGAGGTAAAGACACCCCTGCTACATACCCCTGTGGACTGCAACAGCACGCTGTATTTCTAAATATTTGCCTTTGTATACAAGGATTTGTAATGTCTGCTCTGGATTGTCGCAAGGCAAATGCCACAGAAGGAAGGTCCTCCGGCACCCGCCATATTCGTTGATAATGATGTGGGGTTTACCCGGTTTATTCATAACAACGAAAGAAATGTGATTATTTTTCAATACAAGAGAGTATCATTATGTCATCGATAATTCTATTTGGCTATTGGGTGTAATTCGCAATCTTATGAATATTCATAGAAACGACAGTTTCGCAGTTGAATGTCCCAGGACTGATGAATGGCAATACTTCACACCTGGGTTGACGAGGGTGGATCTTAACACGACAGCCTGAATATATGCAATCTTGTCTAATCACGGGCCTTTGAAGCTCCATTGGTCTATCACGGAACGCTAAAATTTTCCTTGGTCGGTCACACATCGAACACTTTTGCACATTGGTGCATCGCCTGTATACCACGGAATACTCAAAGTGTCATTTAGACCGTTACTATTTATAGTAACGGTGTCCGATAAGGAAAATTTCGTTATCCCGCAATAGACCAATGGAGTTTCAGTGACCTATGGTCTAATCTACATTCTTATTAAACATAGAAGAGATAAACAACACTTTATTACTCTCATAGCTTTCGAGGCAGAGTCAGAGAAGGAGCAATTCAAACTATGTTTTTATACTAAGAAATTCTTAACAACTCGTACTTTTTACGACTTGTAACAGATTTTGGTAAGCCCAAAATTAACCTTTGCACAAATGCCCTTTAAATACTTTTCACTGGCAATTGCGAATCGGGTAACTTTTGCAGAAGGTGTCACAGCGATCAAGATCACACTGCAAAAAACATGCAGTCTGTTCTTGGACCCACACCGTCCGCCACTTGCTGTGAAACTTTGACCAAAAATATCTGAAACATGCTCTGAAAATGGGGTTTAATGCATCTGCAAAAAGTATCAACCCATGTCAAGCTGCGCAGTCCGCGCAGGCTGACATGGGTTGAAACTTTTTGCTATTGGTCAATTTTCTGCATGTCTAAGGACCAGTCTACCTAATGATTTAGTCGGTTGTTAGACAAAATCGATTTTGTGGACCCATAATTGTATGATTTCATGCTCGGTATAATACATTACGGAAATGCATTAAACCCCCTTTTGCCAGAGCAGGACTCATTTGCAGTGGTACCATATTTTGAAACATCGTAAATAAAAAAAAGATGAAAATGGAAGAACTGAAATCAATAATTGGCTCCAAGAGCAATGGCTGACTCTGCAGTATAAAGGTCAAATAAAGTGAAATGCTCTTGTATGAAACAATCATAGATCCATATAGAAAAACAAATACAATTCGTTTGTGAATCTGGCGACATCTGAAACAAAATTGATGACTAGGATACAGTAATGGCAAAACTTGGAGACAGTGATTTGTTTTCAGATTGCCTCTGGTGCATGCAGTTAAACCCGTTACCACACAATCCCTAGTTTTAACGAACCCGAGAATAATGGCTTTTCAAAACATTGTGGTAAAAGGAAAGAAAAGCTGGTCATCAGCATTTTCCCTATCTCTAGGAAATTCCTTTATCTTAGCTATGTTCAAATTGTCGTCTGCAAAAGCTTTCAATATGGCCCTCAACATGCGAATTGAGACCTTCGGACATTTGCGTAAAGTGTCGTCCCGGATTAGCCTGCGCAGTCCGCGCAGGCTAATCCGAGACAACACTTTACGACTACATAAGATTTTTTCATACAGTAGACTTTTGTGAAACAGAAAATCGCACAAAAACTGGAAGTGTCGTCTCGGATTAGTCACAAACTGCACAGGCTGATCTAGGATGACAAACGTTTACGCATATGTCGGAAGGCCCCTTTTCGCGTGTTGCACGCCATATGGAGGAGTCTTAAATTTTGACGTCTGGTAAAATCTTTGAAATCCTTGAGATGTCGTGATTGACTGTAGGTGCTTTTTTGAAAAGTGTAGATATTAGATCAGACTGCCTGTAACGTACGGACAATGTAGATCCAGGATTAAACTGCACTCAGCGTGCGGAGAGTGTAGATCCAAGATCAGACTGCACGTAACGTGCGGAGAGTGTAGATCAAGATCAGACTGCATGTTACGTGCGGACCGTGTAGTTCCAAGATTACACAGCACGTACCTTGCGAACAGTGTAGATCTAAGATCAGACAGTACGTTACCTGCAGTCTGATCTTGGATCTACACTGTTCCATAGTTTGTGAATTTATTTAAAGCAGGTTCAGTAAAGCTGCAACAACGAGGTCGTTTATTAAGAACTGAAAAAAAACGGTCTTCAATTCTTTAGTGTTCAATAGGTTAGCCCTGAGTAACACATCACTCTTTTTTGTATTGAATAATTCAATAAATGAATGACATTAACAGCGTACCACTTATATCGTCTATAGATATAAAAACTGTTTGGAACTATTCCACGAATAGAAATTTACAAAAAATAAAAATGACTAAGAGAGTGTTGTATACTGGTAACCTTGATAGAAGAGGAATTCTGTTGAAAAAAAGGCATTTAACAAGACAAAAAGAAAATCAAAGCACTGAAGGCGCTGAAGGCCTGGGCATCAGAACGGGAGAAGAGGTAGGAAGATGAGGCCCAGAAGCTTAAAGTTGCTATCACATTTGTACAGACTTAAAAACTGCTATCACATTTGTACAGACTAATAAAAAATATCCACATGTCTCACAATGACAGTCTGTGGAGTTGACAACAGAATGGAAAAAACATAAATTTGTAAAGGCCAATAGCCTTGGTTTCATGGTCTTTATGGATTGAAAGTAGATATTTTTCAAAGGATTTTCTGCTTCCTATTTTCTTCCTTTACGTTGCTTTGGCAACAAGTCATGCTAACAAACCAGAATGAGCAGCGTGCAACAGCAGGGAATATTTCTGGAAAGTTCAAAAATCCACAATGGCCAAGCAATGGATCATATTTTTCTTTCATTTTACCACACTCGGTCTGTAGGTTGAAATAGTAACCATGTCCTTTGAGCAATGACAAGGAAAAACAAAATCTTTAAAGGCTAATATCACAGAGCACGATTTGGTGTCTGAGAAGACAATCTTTCAAGTATTTTTTTTTTATTTTTAAGTTTTGGTTTCTATGGCAACAAATAAATAGACGTCCGCATTCGGGCGCCAATACTCGTAGGTTTTCAGTGAAAACACAAAGTTGAAAAGGGAGCTTAACTTGATAGTTATTTACCCTTATTGTTTATGTTTCCCTTTTGATAGTTAACAACTTGTCCAAGTTTTAAGTAAACATTTTCAGTAATAACAAAGATATTGTAAAATGTCAAATATTTTGCATGACGACGATACAAACGACGAAGATGATGACACTAGGGCTATGAAAATACCATGTCTCTAAAAACAGCTGAGCTAAAAGTTCTCTGTCGAAAAAGGGGCATAACTAATTACTTTGCCAAAAATATTTTGCTGGTTACCTACCTCTGTTGTACAGAATAAAATCCCCTTTTAATAGTTATCGAAAAGTTCAAGTTTGAAGTAAGTATCGTCATTAATGACAGATATGATAAAATGTCAAAGGTTCTGAAAATGTAAAAAGAAAAAAAAGGCGTAACTGTGTCGAAAATATTTTGATGGTTACCTGCCCTGTCATATGGGTACCCCTTTTGACAGTAAATAACTTGTTCAAGTTTAGAGTAAATGAAGTAAATATCTTCAGGAATAACAGAGATATTAAAAAAATGTCGACGTTTTTGCATGACGACAATGACACATAGGCTTTGACAATAGCATGACGTTTTCTTCGTAAACAGATGAGCTAAAGACTACCAGTTGAAAAAAATCATATGGATGATACGAGACTGCTCAAAGTACATTTCTATAAAAGTTTTGTCAAAATATCTGCTGTAAATGCCACTTTTCAACTTTCGCATTGAAAGTCTATGGAATCTCTAAGCTGCCATGATCAACCAAGTTTGAAAGCAGATTTTCATGAACAAGAGGGCCGTAAGACCTAAAGCCCTCATCTGAGTAAAGCCATCTAAGACAGATAAATTTGAAGAGCTCCTGGTTGTGCTTTATGGAAAACACAAATGAGCCATGCTCTGGAAAAAGGGGGTTTAATGCATCTCCGTGATCCATCAATCGAAACGAGCCATCATATATTAATGGATCCATAAAATCCATTTTGTGGAGTAACCGACTAAATCATGAGGTACACTGGTTCTTTGACACGTAGAAAATTTGCCAAAAGCAAAAAGTTTCGACCCAGGTCAGCCTAAATACCCATAGAGATCAAGATCAGATTGCACTGAATGTCAAGTCTGATCTTCGATATAAAACGCCCACCAGTTACTTAACTCTTGACCACACATTCTCGAGTTTTAAGGACTCCAAGGATATAGCCTCATGAAAACCTTTTGGAAAAAAAAGAAAATGCTCCCTTTTTTCCTACAAGGTTTTCTGCACTTTCACAGCCAATAACCAACATTTCAGCTAAATCTAACTTGCCGTTCGCAAATGTTTTCAGTTTAGACAAGTCTAAAATTTCATCGTCTTTTAAAGATTACTGGTTTTCAATGGCTCATGTTACAAACTTTAATAAATATTTGGTATTGTATGCTCCGAGTTTGCTATGGGCCGAAATGGTTGTGGGCCGAGATGTCATATTTGGACAATTCTGACAGGAAGAAATAAGGCATATATACCAATCAAATACATACTTCTAACTTCAGACACGAGGTGCACAGTAATTTTACGAAAATTAGAATCTTGCCAAGGTTTTGAAACACCTTTTTCAGAGAAAGAGCGCATCGTCTGCGTAAAATACGCTATTATTATTTGTCATTCACATGGTGTGTAGAAAAAGGATAAACGAACGATCCCGATTAGTGCTCCGCAACAGCACTCGTCACAACTCGGTCGATTGCGTACCTACATCAAAACATTTGATCAACGATCAGCCGAGGTTTGCCAATTGTTTCTTTTTCTGTTAAGCGCACGAATTACAGTTACGAG
Source organism: Tridacna gigas (assembly GCA_945859785.2). Taxonomy (NCBI): domain Eukaryota; kingdom Metazoa; phylum Mollusca; class Bivalvia; order Cardiida; family Cardiidae; genus Tridacna; species Tridacna gigas. Next base: position 48,937,347 of record OX244036.2, read on the forward strand.
AATAACCTCTCGAGGGCCCCAAATTCTCAGTCAACACTTTCGTTTAATTAAAATCCACATCTATCAAACTTTGTTGTGAAATTGAACCTTACTGTGATGTTAAAATCGAAATATTTTACTATTTAAAGGGGTCGTTTCCTTCAGCGTAGTGAGATGGATTGCAGGCGGTAGTAGTATAGGAGGGTAGACCTCGGACAAAATCCGTTTTGTCCGAGGTCTACCCTCCCTGAGTGCCATTTTGTCCGAGGTCTACCCTCCCTGAGTGCCATTTTGTCCGAGGTCTACCCTCCCGGGGAGACAAAAGACCGGTCAAAATATCAAACCGGAAGTAGATGTCCGCTTTTTCTGCCCCCCCATGCCACGGTCAGAGCCCCTTTTTAACTATCTCTGTGAAAAGGGGTCTTAATGCATCTGCGCGCACGCGCGCACGGATCGTAATGATATGGTTCGGCAGAGACTATCGTTGGACTTAGTCTTTTTTCTTCATCGGAGATAGATGTTCACCATCTTTGACGCGGCAGGGATCCTTTTTTTAAACCGTGGTCTGTGAAAAGGGGTCTTAATGCATCTGCGCGCACGTGCACGGATCGTAATGATATGGTACGGCAGAGACTATCGTTGGACTTAGTCTTTTTTCTTCATCGGAGATAGATGTTCACCATCTTTGACGCGGCAGGGATCCTTTTTTTAAACCGTGGTCTGTGAAAAGGGGTCTTAATGCATCTGCGCGCACGTGCACGGATCGTAATGATATGGTTCAGGCAGACACTATCGTTTGACTTAGGCTTTTCTCTGTCATCGTTGGACTTAGTCTTTTTTCTCCGTCTTCGTTCGCCTCAATCTTTCTCTATTACCGTTGGACTTAGTCTTTTTTCCCACGATATGGGTTATTTCCCCCTCTTCAGCTTGGCTCAGGCAAATACCATCGTCGGACTTAGTCTTTTTTCCCGTCTTTTGTTCGCCTCAGCCTTTCTCTATCACCGTTGAACTTAGTCTTTTTTCCACGATATGGGTTATTTTCCCCTCCTCATGCTGGTTCAGGCAGAGATCATCGTTGGACTTAGTCTTTTTTCCGTCTTTATTCACCTCATTCTTCTATCACCGTTGAACTTAGTCTTTTTTCCACGATATGGACTATATCCCTACTTAAGCTGGGTCAGGCAGAGAGGATCGTTGGACTTAGTCTTTTTTCTCAGTCTTCGTTCGCCTCAGGCTTTCTCTATCACCGTTGAACTTAGTCTTTTTTCCACGATATGGACTATATTCCCTACTTACGCTGGGTCAGACAGAGAGTATCGTTGGACTTAGTCTTTTTCCGTCTTTTGTTCGCCTCAGCCTTTCTCTATCACCGTTGAACTTAGTCTTTTTTCCACGATATGGACTATATTCCCTACTTACGCTGGGTCAGACAGAGAGTATCGTTGAGCTTAGTCTTTTTCCGTCTTTATTTGCCTTAATCTTTTTTCTATCACCGTTGGACTTAGTCTTTTCTTCCGTCTTTTGTTCGTCTCAACCTTTTCTCTATCACCGTTGGGCTTAGTCTTTTCTTTGGCTCCTAGCAGTATGATCTTTAGACATTGCCTGATTATATGATCTGAGTGTGGGTTTTTTTCCGGCATTTCCCGGAAATCAGTTCGTCTAGACTTACCCGATCTTAGATTTATTCCTCCCTAGTTTTATTCGACCCTAGTTTTTAATCTGCAAAACTTTTTTTTAAATTGTAAAAAATTTTTATCCGAAAATTTTTATCCGAAATTTTTAAGCGTAAAAAATTTTCTCTATCGAAAAAAATTGACTGTAAGATTTTTTATTTGAAAAAATTTTTCTCTGTAAGATTTTTTGAAAAAATTTTTCTATCGATAAAAATGTTTTTTCTCTCTGCAAGATTTTTTTAATCGTAAAAATTTTTTCTATCGCCCAAAAAAGATTTTTCTCTCTCTGCAAGATTTTTTAAAAATTGAAAAATTACCTGCTCCATATTTGATTTTTTTCTCGTCTTGGTATACTTTATAATTTATTTGCACTACTCGAGAAACGAGAGATGAATGAATATAGGAAAAGTTCACTGGATTTTTATAGCTTAGTGGAGGGATTGACCTGCTTTGTCTTTGAATTAAGAGTACGAACGGTAGGTGAGCATGTAGATAGAACATAACGTACTGTAAAAATTCATTCACATAGAATGTTATGATCTATCTACAATTTCCAAGACTGATCTTTTTTTGGAAGAAATGTTTGAATAAAAATGCTTTCATCGTTATTTATGTTGTCATTTTATTATTAATCCTTAAAGAGAAAAGTAAAGAAATCATGGAGGTGGATGTACAAGCTATTTTATTTCAACATCCTTGTAATATTTTCATCACAGGTCCGAGTGGTTGTGGAAAGACAGTCTTTGTTCATAAATTAATTGACTATCGAGAAGATTTGTTCAATATCGTTCCTGAAAGAGTTGTCTGGTGTTACAAAGAATGGCAGTATGCTTACAATCTTATGCATGAGAAATTCAATTTGCAGTTTGAATTAATAAAATTCGTGGAAGGAATTCCTGACGATGAAAACGAGCTTGTCAGCGATGTATCTATACCGCATTTAATCGTCTTTGATGATATGCTGGGTGAAAAAGATGAGGAAAAAATTAAACTTTGGTTTACAAGAAAAGGACATCATCGTAATGCAACCGTGATTTATATCACACAAAATATGTTTCAACAATCGAAATCGAGTCGAACCATCAGTCTTAATTCAAGATACATGATTTTATTTCGAAATGAGCGAGATAAAAATCAGATTAAAACACTAGCTCACCAAATGCAAGCTCCACATTTACTGTCTGCTTATGATGACGCTACATCGATGGATCATGGATATCTTGTCATCGATTTCCATTCACGAACAAATAAAGAATTAAGACTGCGAACAGATATATTTCATCGTTATGAAGAAGACGAAAGAGGTCCAACCGTTTATTCCCCTGCTTAATCGTTATAATGTTTTTTTTAAAAATAAAAATGACTTCATTTTAATTTATATTGTCATTCTATCAATAGACGACAGTGAGTAAACATGGCTTTACCAACCACACCAACTTCAATTTTAGCTGCTTTGCGAAATTTAAGTCAACAAACCAATAGATATGAAAGAGAATCTGTGTTGAAAGCAGGATTAAAAGAAATTTTAAAATGGTTTACGTTGGCAGCACAAAACATCCTTGAAGATAAAATCAAATTACCAAAACAAACCACCACGTATATGACAAAACATAGAGCAGATATCGAGCAGTTAGCAGATCCGAATATTGATGAGGAAATTAAACGTAGAATTATTTTAAAACCTGGAGGTGGTGGATTTCTAGGTGGTGTTATTATCAGAAGTTTACTGAGATGGGATGGAACTAAAACCGTTAGGAAATTTGGGGGTGAAAGGCAACCTCGAAAACATGCTCCGCGAAAAAGGAAATCTCCAAAGAAGAAAAAATCTCCAAGGAAGAAAAAGTCTCCAAAGAAGAAAAAATCTTCAAAGAAGAGAAAGACCCTGAAAACGCATGCAAGAACTATCACCTCACCACCTATGATTGATGAAAGAGCCATCACCTCACCACCTATAATTGATGCAAGAACTACCACCCCGCCGCCTATGATTGATGAAAGATTTGTTACTATGCGAAGGCCTGTAGGAAGCACCATTTCAGAACATCAACGCTATCCGAAATCCAGAAAGGAACTATTAAGTGAAAGAATGCAAAAACTCAGAACAAAGTATTCACAATTTATAGAACCAGGGAAAAAATTGAAGTTTCAATCCATTCCATCCACCTCATGGTCTCCAAATACATTAGCTAAATATAAAAAAGGTAGAAAGGCAGAAGATCGACTGTTTGGGGATATAATCCAATATAACCTTGATACAGGAAAATATCGTGTTGACTATGACAAGCGTCTGATTCATCTTGGTGGTGGAAGAACCATTCCTCTGCCCGACAGAGGGTCAGATGTAGAAGAAAGCGAGGATGAAGAACTCACTGATTCCGATTCGTAGTTTTCTTTTGTAAAAAAAAGACAGTATGATAAAACATCAGGTATAAATGATAGTGACATGGAACTTTTATTTTCATTTGATGTGAAATAGTGATAAAGTCAACATGAAGAAAAGACCTCTGATAAAAAAACACGGCTCAATGGTTATGGCCATGATACAGGCTACACCAAAAATACGTAAAAAGCTTGTCAAAGATTCACCCTCAGAAGCGATAAGGTGTATATCGGAATGCTGTCATAATGTTTTAAAAGGCAATGTACATTTATCACCAGATCAGAAGAAGAAGTTGTATTCAAGCCGACAACATCTCAGACGTTTAGCTTCAAAATCAGTCTCTGTAAAAGATAAAAAACAAATTTTAAATCAAAAAGGTGGATTTCTTTCATTGCTTGCACCTGCATTATTACCTTTGTTAGGAAAAGCCGTTATCGGAGGAATAGGAGGAGCTCTAAAAGCCTTGTAGATAAAAAAATCTTGTAGATGAAAACATTTTCAATGAAAAAAAATCTTATAGATAAAAATCTTGTAGATAAAAAATCTTATAAATAAAAAATCATGTCTGTTAGAAAAATGGTTATCGTACCTTACCAGGTCTTAGAAAACATGAAACGATGGAAAGCCGAACAAGCTCAAAAACCTCGTTTACCACCTAATCCACAAGTTGCAGATGCATCACATCTTCGACAAGATATGAGTCAGATTTTACAAAGTACCGATCTGTCAGAAACAGAAAAGGCTCAAAGATATGGCGAAACTTTGATTAAGTTACAAAATTCGCTTCAGAAAACAAAACCAACTTCGATCAATTTTCTTCCAAAAACCGATGATAGTGCACAGGAATCAGCATCTGTTGGCCTGCAATCTGTTGCCTTGTATGATCGAATTTTGCAAAGTGTACCAAAAACCATGAAAAGAAAAGCTGAGTTACTTTTGAGTATGATAAAAGACAACGATAATTTAACTTGGGACGAACATGGGGTGGTATCATATAAAGGTACACGCATCCATGGCTCCAATATTATTGATCTTGTCAATGATGCGATACGTCAAAGAAAAGGCATTGAGCCCAGAGGATGGAAAACATTTTCAAAGGCATTACATGAAAGTAATATACCTCAAGAAGTTATTGGTAATTTGAACAGATGGAAATGGATACAAAAAGTCCATGATAAATCACTGAGTAAATCATTGAGCGAAGATGAAGATTCCCATGCAGAATCCTATGGAGATTCCGATTACTTATTTCACACACCAAAAAGTGTACGAAAAAGTACTAAGTTAACTCCTATAAAAAGAAGTATGAAAAGAATAAAAGAAAAATCTCCATACATGAAACCTGAAGAAAGAGAACGATTGAAGCAATTCTATGTTAAAGAACTGCTAACTCCACCAAAGTCTATAAAAAAGACTCCGAGTCGTAAAACACTTCAGTCATGGGAGGCATGGTAAAGTCAAAACTTGATTACGTGTTAAGAAAGTTGTTTTATGATCCTAAAAGTACTGTAGCATTTAGTGGAGTAAAGCAATTGTATCACGCTGCGAAATCTGTTTTGAAAGGAATAAGATACAAAGATGTTCAAGAATGGTTACAGGGTGAATCCACCTACACCTTACACAAACCGATTCGTCGTCGTTTCAAAAGACGAAAAACTATTGTAGGTGGTATAGATTATCAATGGCAGGCTGATTTGGCTAACATGCAACATTTAGCAAAACAAAATAATAACAAGAAATATTTACTTTGTGTGATTGATGTGTTTTCGAGATTTTCATGGGTTATCCCTATTCCAGACAAAACGGGTAAAACTTTAATCAAAGCATTTCAATCTATCGTTCAGAAATCAAAACGAAAACCTTTAGCGCTTCAAACAGACAAAGGCTCGGAATTCAAAAACAAATCGTTTCAAGACTACTTGAAAAAGAATCAGATTCATTTTTTCACCACTGAAAACCCAGAGACAAAAGCAAGCATTGTTGAAAGATTTCAACGAACTTTGAAAACGAGAATGTGGAAATACTTTACGTACAAGAAAACAAGACGTTACATTGACGTATTGAATTCTTTAGTTAAGAATTACAACCATACTTTTCACAGAAGTATAAAAACATCTCCTGTAATGGTAACAAAATCCAATGAGGCAGAGATTTCAAGAAATCTGTATTCTCAATTACCGACAAATGTAATGATGAAAAAGCCGAAATTCAAAATTGGAGATCATGTTCGAATCAATAAAACAAAACGTACATTTGATAAGGGCTATTTACCGAATTGGACGCAAGAAATATTTGAAATCAGCCATGTCAACAAAACATTTTCACCTATTACCTATAAAGTAAAAGATCTACTGGGAGAACAGATTTTAGGAACTTATTATGAATATGAACTTCAATTAATAAAAGATGATGATATTTATGAGATTGACTCAGTTCTTGATAGACGTACAAGACGTAAGGGTAAAAAATTAATCAAAGAAATAAAAGTCAACTGGAAAGGTTATCCAAAAAAATTTCAAAGTTGGATACCAGAATCCTATTTGGTGTAATCCTATTTTAGTGTTTTGAAAACATCTTTTCTTATAAAAATCTTATAACTTAAGAAAAAAGTTATAAAAAGTCAGTACATTCATAATGAATCCACAGTCAAACATCGAGTGTGGAACAGAAAAGTCTGGAATAGAAGAAAAGTTCGGAATAGAAAACTTCGATAGCAGTAGTAGCAGTAGTATCAGTAAGAACTACAATTGCTGTGGAAATCGTGTCCCAAAGAATCAGTTTACCTATATTTCACAGATTTTAGTCATTTATGCAATTATTGCAACCTCAATAGTACATTTAAGTATTCAAAGTCAAGATCGTGAATTGTGGCTGATCCTGTTAAGCAGCTCACTTGGATATATTCTTCCATCACCAGGATTAAAATTCAGCAGATCAGATCAAAAGCAGTCAGGGTGGATTGATAGTAAAAAATGAGTTCGTTTTATCTCACTCTACCCAGCGATAGTTCCATGGATCTTTATCCGAACAACACCCAATGTTGTTTTAAGGTTCATTTACCAAAGACAGTTCATATTGACAAGGAAACTTGGGAAGTCGCATTAGTTCAACTTATTACTCCCTCTCAGTTCTTAAACATAAGTGAAGAAGAAGCACAGTTCGATCTTATAACAACGGATAAGGACTTAGTCAAATTAATATCACAGATAGACAAAAGAGGAGATAATATGAAAATAAATATATTAAGACAAAATAGTGGAGGTGATATAATAAAATGGGGAATTCGATTTAACATTCCATCCGGGAATTACACTTCACCTGCTCATCTTATAGACACGATCAATGATGTGATTCAAACCGCTATAGGTCCTGCTCTTCGTAAGAATTCGTCGGGTCTGCACATCACTTATTCACCTTCAACCAAACGTCCGAAAATTACATTTGATAATATTATAAAATCAGGACTCAAATTACATCCATCCCTGTTTTTAAAACTAGGTGGATCACCAGAATTCAAACATGATACAATTTTTCAGGGTAAAAATATTTTCAAATACTTTAAATACAATCCAAACATTGATGCTGGCTATAATCATCTGTATATTTATTCAGATATTGCTGAACACACTATAGTGGGTGATACACTTGCTCCCATACTTCGTGTTCTGCCTTTCAAAACATCCGATTTGGTTGAAAATGGTTGTGGTTCTCAACATACCAATCATGAAATTACAATACCGCATTATATTCCCGTTTCGAAATCCGATTTCGATCATATTCACATTCAAATAACAGGGGATTTAGGTATACCGGTTCATTTCATTACTGGTAAGACAATAGTGAAGCTACATTTCAGACAACGTTCAACTGACAATCATTGAAAATCATTGAAAATCATTTTTAAAAAATGCTACCAGTTTATCGTGGTGTAAAACATCAGTATGGTTATGGGTTAGGTTCGCTATTTAAATCGGCAATTAAAGTAGTGACTCCATTGCTTAAACCGTTGATTAAATCTGGTTTTAATGCCGTGAAAAAAGAAGGACTCAAACAAGGAATAGGCGTAGTAGAAGATATCCTTTTACGTGGTGAAAACCCCAAAAAAGTTGTAATTTCACGGGGAAAACAAGCCATTCATGATCTAGCAGAAAAGCTAATACCAGGGATAAATAAAAGAAAATCACGAAAACCACGTCATTCCCCCTACCGCCTTCACAGTGGTAAGATCATAAGACAAAGAGACAGACGACCTCTTGATATATTTGATTAATATAATTGATTCATATATTGAATTCATCTACTTAAATTATATAAAAATGATGCAGAGTGGGTCCTGTGAATGCAGTAAGTCAGAACTCGATGTTCTTTCTGTACCACCTACAATGACAACGATGCAAGAAAGTCAATGGATTGAACATTTCCCAATATCGTCTTTGGCAAACAATGCACCAATAGAATTCATCATACCACCTCAAACCGAACATTGGACAGATTTGTCACAATCGTATTTGTATGTCAAATACAAAGTCGTTCAAGCTGACGGTGGCAATTTACTTGCCAATGCAAATGTGGCCCCTGTAAACAACTTCCTACACAGTTTGTTTAGCAGTGTCGATTTGTATCTAAATAATAAACTAATCACCAGCAATTCAGACACCTATCCATACAGAGCATATATTGAAAATCTTATGTCATATAATTCTGACAGCAAGACTACGCATTTGAAAGCTGGTGATCTTTGGACTGAAGACACCACTGGTCATTTCAATTCACTCAACCATGATGGAGATAATGCAGGGTTAAAAGAAAGAATGGGTGAAATTGCACAAAGTAGAACTGCCGAACTTTTTGGACGCTTGCATCTTGATCTATTTCAACAAGAAAAATATTTACCTAATGGTATTGAAATCAGACTTAGATTAAACAGATCTTCGGTAAACTTTTGTCTCACAGGAGGTGGTGGTGCACCAGCTTCAAAAATTGTATTGGAAACAGTCAGTCTTCATGTGCGAAATGTCGAATTGTTGCCTGTTGTTGCAAATGATCTAAATCATGTTATTGCTCAGCAAAACATGAAAATCCCTATTCGTAGGGTTGAAGTAAAAACTTTTACCATTTCTACAGGCCTTCAATCTAAAGTTGAAGATCATTTGTTTCAAGGACAACTTCCAAAACGCATTTTCATTGCAATGGTAGCAAATACTGATTATAATGGGGATTATGGTAGAAATCCATTTTTCTTTCATCATTTTAATCTATCAAAAATTGATGTATCATGTAATGGTCACAGTATTCATAACAGACCCTTTGAACCTAACTTTGAAGCAGGATTGTATTTGAAATCATTTCTATCATTGTATCAGGCTAACTCATCTTTAGCACTTAATAAATCATTTAATATTGGTAAAGAAGACTATGCTGGTGGATACTGTTTGTGGGGATACGATTTGACAGCGGATCAAGGTAGTGAAGAAGGACAACTTCATCCTATAAAAACTGGAAATCTTCGAATTGAACTTCAGTTTGCTCAAGCTCTGGCAGCAGCTATCAACGTTATTGTTTTTGCTGAATTTGACAATCAGATTGAAATCAACAGTTTGAGAGAAGTTATCACAGATTATTAATCCTGGAAAAATCAACAGAAACTCTCTGATCAAAAGATAGCTTTCACAAAAACAGTCCTTTTCAGGACTAAGGAATATAATATCGAAAACGATAGTTCTTTTCAGAACTATTGAAAAAACAGTCCTTTTCAGGACTATCTACAGGACTAAAGAACCAAAAACAATGTTGGGACTCAGATTTGCTATAACACTTAGAGAAGAAGCAGAAAAAGTGAAATATTCCGTGTCGAAGTGCATCTCTACTCGGAAAAATGACATTCATAATAGCTTCGAAAAACATATGACTGAAAAATTTAAAAATCTTATTGTCAGTGAAGTTACCAACCAGTGTTACGGATGTCAAGTGGATCATCCCAGTCAAACACAGCATGAACTGTGTTTATTCAAGGATAGACAAGAACATACAGATATGTTCATAGAAAAAGCCATGATGGAATTAAATCCATACGAAATCATGGAAAAATGGTATCCTGAACTCATAGAAATGAAACTCGATGAAAGTGACTATGTGGAAGCCTACAGATTATGGCGAAATATAAAACAAAACATTTTATCTGAATTCACGGAGTCGTGGTTACAATACTGGTGTGACAAAGTAAAACAATCCTGGGAAGAAAGTGATTAGAAAAAAATGTATACTTCTGAAATTCAATACATATTGGATCACGGGACATGGATAAAAAATCTACAGGCAAAAGTCTGTGCAAAAGATCAGTTACCTCGACAAAAACCCGATCATGTGAAAGCCTACATTGTGAACACAGAGAAATCAACCGGTCCAGGAGAACACTGGGTAGCCGTGATATTCAACAATAATGGCAATGTACTATACTTTGATCCCTACGGACTACCACCACTTGAGCCAGAAATCATTAACTTTTTAGACAATCATTCTTATTCGTGGAGATACAATCGACAAACTCTTCAGAGTCCACAGGGGAAAGTTTGCGGATTTTACTGTATCTTCGTATTGGATGCTGCTGCCAGAGGATACAACATACAGAAATATCTTCAACAGAAATTCCTCTCAACGGAACATCGACGAAACGATCGAGATGTAGTGTTATGGTTCAATCAGCAGTATGGAATTCTATTCAATAAAGCTCAGAGACTTTTTCCCCACAAATAGTATATAAATGTATAATAGTTCTTTTATCTATGTGTTTGTTGTAAATATGTTCATTGCTCAGTTCATTGTTCAGTTCTGTTCAAATAAAAGTTATACTGTTTAAATGGTGTTTTTTTCATTCTTTTTTCCACAAAGATAATCCCTCCACAAAATATCAGTCTTGGAAAAAAATGTAGATAGATCATAACATTCTATGTGAATGAATTTTTACAGTACGTTATGTTCTACCTACATGGTCTCGCCCACGTTCGTACTCTTAATTCCAAGACGAAAAGTAGGTCAATCCCTCCACCAAGCTATAAAACCACCAAATTTCTCTATATACCATTTCATTTCCACGATGGGTTTGTTCAGATTCTGCTGTGGACTATTTGGTAAAAGTCAAAGGAACGAGGAGAAGAGAAAACGTCAAAAGACAAAGACATCGGCTGAGTTCTCTGTAAGACAAGGGGGTAACCCCTATACCCAGAACCCAGCACCTAATTTCTACCCCGATCTTTGGGTTATACCAATTGATGATCCAATCTTTGGGGAGTCTGTGATATCAGCCAACCAATGAGTTGATGATGAGAAGGTTTAGAATCCTCTATCTTTCTCTGATTTTTGGAATTAACTTGCTCGGATGATTAATTTAATTCCAATCCAGAGAATGGTAAAAAACAGCTCTTTTCAGAGCTAACATTCATTCCAGAAAGTCCTATCTTCGAGACTTATCAATTTTACGACTGAGTACCATTCCAAGAGTTAGATTCCAAACGATATACTTCAATTCAAATTAACTCAAAAAAGGTTAAGCCCAACACGATGTTTGTATGGTAAGATTATGCTATAACCAAGCTGAGGAGGGGAAATAACCCATATCGTGGAAAAAAGACTAAGTCCAACGTTGATAGAGAAAGGTTAAGACGAACAAAAACGGAGAAAAAAGACTAAGTCCAACGATGACAGAGAAAAAGCCTAAATCCAACACGGTGATAGAGAAAGATTGAGGCGAATAAAGACGGAAAAAGACTAAGTCCAACGATACTCTCTGCCTGACCCAGCGTAAGTAGAGAATATAGTCCATATCGTGGAAAAAAGACTAAGTTCAACACTGGTAGAGAAAGCCTGAGGCGAACGAAGACGGAGAAAAAAAGACTAAGTCCAACGAGGGTCTCTGCCTGAACCACTATGAGAAGGGAGTATAACCCATATCGTGGAAAAAAGCCTAAGTCCAACTGTGATAGAGAAAGATTGAGGCGAACAAAGACGGGAAAAAAGACTAAGTCCAACGATGACAGAGAAAAGCCTAAGTCAAACGATAGTGTCTGCCTGAACCATGTCATTACGACCCGTGCGCACGTGTGTGTAGATGCATTAAGTCCCCTTTTCACAGACCATGGTTAAAAAAAGGATCCCTGCCGCGTCAAAGATGGTGAACATCTATCTCCGATGAAGAAAAAAAGACTAAGTCCAACGATAATCTCTGCCGAACCATATCATTACGATCCGTGCGCGCAGATGCATTAAGGCCCCTTTTCACAGACCATGGATAAAAAGGACCCCAGCCGCGTCAAAGATGGCGGACATCTACTTCTGGTTTGACATTTCGACCGGTCTTTTCTTGAGAGCCATGTCGTGGAAAAAAAGACTAAGTCCAACACGGTGATAGAGAAAGATTGAGGCGAATAAAGACGGAGAAAAAAGACTAAGTCCAACGATACTCTCTACCTGACCCAGCGTAAGTAGGGGAAAATAACCCATATCGTGGAAAAAAGACTAAGTCCAACATTGATAGAGAAAGGTTAAGACGAACAAAGACGGAGAAAAAAGACTAAGTCCAACGGTGGTAGAGAAAGATAGACGAACAAAAGACGGGGAAAAAAGACTAAGCCCAACACGATGTTTGTATGGTAAGGTTATGCTATAACCAAGCTGAGGAAGGGGAAATAACCCATATCGTGGAAAAAAGACTAAGTCCAACGTTGATAGAGAAAGGTTAAGACGAACAAAAGACGGGAAAAAAGACTAAGTCCGACGGTGATAGAGAAAGTTCGAAACGAACAAAAAGACGAAAAAAGACTAAGTCCAACACGGTGATAGAGAAAGACCAAAGCGAGTGAAGATGGTGGCACACCTTCTTTTTCCCCGAGTCAGTCTGTGGTGTCATACGTTTTCAATTCAAATTTTTGGCTGGAAAACGTCTCGACCAATCAAAACGCAGGATCAACCCGAACAAAACATGGTGACACACCATTCTTTGCTAGGAATTCCACTTCCGGTTTCCTCTTTTTGTTTTTACATTTTTGCAGTGGTGTGAGGAGGGGGGGCAGAAAAAGCGGACATCTACTTCCGGTTTGATATTTTGACCGGTCTTTTGTCTCCCCGGGAGGGTAGACCTCGGACAAAATGGCACTCAGGGAGGGTAGACCTCGGACAAAATGGCACTCAGGGAGGGTAGACCTCGGACAAAACGGATTTTGTCCGAGGTCTACCCTCCTATACTACTGGCGGTGCCTTTCACTTTTACTCGGGTTTTTCCGTACATGTGTGACTCGGGTTTTTCCGTAAATGCTTGGATGGGGTTGAAATTTTCGTATACGATTCCTGTGGCCTTGGGCTGGGCAAGCCAAGCCCAGGCCAAAAAAATATGAAGGTCTTCGAATCTGGTTAAGCAAAGTACTACTGATACTGTGGTAGAAATTGTGCACAATTTGTGACCTTAAGTCTTTGGACGCTGATGGCAAACTCAGTTAATTTTCGGACAGAGTAGATAAAAATAAGACTACACAAAAAACCCAGTCTGATCTTAATCCAGTACTTTTGTACATGCTCTCGCAAATGAAAGCAAAAACATCTCAAAATGCACGGTTCTAATGAATTGCTGCTGAAAGTATCCGTTTCATTAAAATGAATTAAACAATCAAACACTCCTGATATTTCATTGTATCGTTTCGCTTATTTCATATTGCACTTTATCTCTGTCACTGCGACTGGTGACTTGAATTTTGTTTTTGCAGATGGTTAAGATTAAGATTAGACTGTACAGAACGTTCAGTCTGATCTATGATCCACACTGTTCGCTACTTGGATGCTAAGACTGATTACCTCAAATTGCAGCTCTAGGAATTCAAAGTTTAGACCACGAAAAAAGCTCGGGTTAATTTCGTTGGCACCGAAAGAGTTATTTAACCCTTAGGCTGCTAAGCGCGACTAGGTCTGCTTTTGCAGGCAGTGTAGATCAAGATCAGACTGCACAAAATGTACAGTCTGATCTTTGATCTACACTGTCCGATACGGTATTTTCTTTTCGGTGAAATCAACTTTGAAATAGCAATATTTGCGTTTTTACTACTGAGCGGAAATTTTCGTTTCATTTATTCAGCAGTTCAAGGGTTAAAGGGAAGTTGTAGCAATCTCCTGTATGTTGTAAACTCAATTAGTTAACACATTACCAACTGCAGAAAACATTTTCGTCTTGCAGTCAACCATCTTTTCAAACACTGGCGAAAGGATAAAATGCTGGTAATGTGCTATTTTCCTTTTTCTCCAATGTTTGCATAGGTAGCCATGTATTAATTCTTAATTCCATGTTGACTATCCCTATCTCACAAGAGTGTTTAAAGAAACGTCTGCTGTGAATTTCTTCGATGAAATCGGTTATTGTAAATTTCTACAGAGACATTTGTTTATCCCTTTACCATGCAGTGCCGAGTTTTAACGACCCTGAGAAGAAAGGCTTTTAAAAACATTGTGGGAAAAGGAGAAAATGCTGGTTACCAGCATTTACTCTTTTTCCCACAGTGTTTTTTTTCTAATCTTTCATAGACAATTTCCACCATTTAAGCCGTATTTAATACTGTTGCAGTCTGCAAATGTTTCAGAATTAGTTTAATCCATAATTTTGTCGTTTTGTACAGAGATAATGTCAGTTTTATTCTCCAGCACAGATCATTACGCGTCGTGTAGTAGTAATAATACCTGTGTGAGCCCAAAGTTCGACGACCTAAGATTGCGTGATTATTTTTCTTTTTCAGTCATTACTTTCCGAAACTTTTCTGTAAAACCTTACGTGCTCTGTATTGTTTTTACCTTTGTCGATCTTTTATAATAAAGAGAAATGACAATTCCTGACGCAGTGAAAGCATATCACGTACACGTATTAAAAGGCTGCTAAATTCGAAGATGGATCCATTCAGTTACTTTTTTGAAAAGAAAACAATGTGACTTTGTTTGTATGTGACTATTTTAATTTAGCAGCCAAATACCGCCGTCTAACAAGTGTAGCACAATTTTGAAGGAAATGGTAATTTTAAACAAACATTATGAAGAGAAACATTACTGATCATGTCCTGACTATGATTTAAAGAGCATTTTTCTAACTGCTTAAAACGTATCGTTGGTGCGGCCTGCGTAAATCAAGATCAGACTGCACAAAACGTGCAGTCTGATCTTTGATCTACACTGTCCGCTTTGCTGAAACACTATCGATGAAAGCAATCTTGAAACTGGACTCGTAATAGTGTTTAATTCTGGACTGAAAATTGCTTTTTGATTTTTTGGGCGCTATAAGGGTTAAGGCACCTTCGATTCTAGGACCTATGACGATATAATGTTGTCTTTTTTTTTCAAACTATTTCTTTCCTTCTGTTTTCTCTACAGTCTCAGTTCGTGCTTTACTGGAAGAGTATGGGTGGTTCCACGTGTCCATTATATACGACACTGATGAAATATTCTATAGAGTTGCTGGGCCCAGTATGGTTTCTGACATCGAAGAGGACCCAACCTTTCCCGATCCACATCCTGTGCCGTTTGAGCGTCTCACTGATTGGAATCCAAGTCAGACGCTACAAACTGCATCTGATCACGCTCGAGGTACATTATAGTTACATCTCTCAAATATGAATAAGCCATGCTTTGTGAAAAAAGGGGAGGGGGGGTTAATGCATTTGCAAAAAGTGTCGAACCATGTCAGCATACACAGTCTGTGCAGGCTGTCCTGGGTCGGAAGTTTTTGCTGTTGGTCATTTTTGTGCATGCCTAAGGAGCAGTCTACCCCATGATTCATTTGGTTGTATGAAAAATGGATTTTATGGATCCATAATTATATGATTACTTGCTTGGTACAGTGGATTGCGGAGATGCATTAAACCCATTTTGCCAGAGCGCTGCTCATACATGAAACCATATGTTACTTAATATTGTGTAATTAGCGTTACGTAAATCTACTCGTATTGGCGATCACGCACTGTGCCAGTATGTAAGCGCTGTAGAACTATGCTATTTGTGATAAAAATGTGAAACTGAAGTGAAGAAAGAGTAAATATCGACCCTATAAAACCATAACCACACTCCGACAACGTTTTTGAATCAAAACAACATTCCAGGTCATACCACGTTTATTTCATATACCAGTCATTTCTGGAGGAAAGCTCAGTTATCCATGTCACTTCTGAGATTTACACGTACAACGTCGGGACCTTGTAATGTTACGTCAGAAGAATACTTGTCCACTGCCGCCAGCAGGGATTGAACTAGAATTTTCTTAACCCTTTACCACACAATTTCGAGTTTTAACAACCCCGATAAAGAAGCCTTTTGAAAACATTGTGGGAAAAGGAGAAAATGCTGGTATCCAGCATTTTCTCCTTTTCCCACAATATTTTCCACCCCTCTCAAAACAAATTTCAATTTTTTTTTTGTCACACTTATTTTGTCGTCTGCAAATGCCTTCAATTTGGACCAGTCTAAAATTTTGTCATTTGGTAAAGAGTTAACTCTTTACCAAACGACCAAAATTTAAACCTGTCCAACTGGAAAACATTTGCAGAAGATGATATAAATGTGTTTGAAATGATGCGATTGACTTTGGAAGGACAGAAAACATTATGGGAAAAGAAGAAAATGTTTGTTATTATCATTTCCACCTTTTATCACAATGTTTTTCAAAAGCTTTATTCTTGTGGCTCGTTAAACATGGGATTGTTGGATAAAAGTTTCAACATAACGCCTCAGAAAATGTGCCGAAAGCTACCACATATACCCATGTGCTATTCCAGAAAATGTTACATATTGCCTTCACTTAAATTAACACATTGTCTCTGAAAGACAGAATATCAGGGCTTAGAATCACGGAGGCTGTCACAAATATAATGAAGACTCTTTTTATCTTAATGGTTTTCTTGGAAAGACTGTATAAACTCATATTTGTGTAGTTAATTGTTGTTTGTACCAAAAGCTTAGTGTTTCTGAACTTTTTTTTTTTAACTTTATTGTCCACGTCTTTATGGTACTTGAGGGTCGTGGCCATCCCTCAATGCACCTTACAGATCGTTGTTAGTATTCTGTGTTAGTAATTGAACTTTAAAATACAAACAAAAGTCGTAATTACAGATTCCAGATTTTTTTACAGCTACTATTGTACTACTACATTGATATGGGTACTAAAATATGAAGATTTTAACAATAATGACTAATAGCAGGTTTACTTTTCTTACTTGTTACAGTTTTTTTTTTTTTTCTTTAAATATGTGGACAAAAAAGCTTATTTTTATATATAATTGTGTAAAAAGAAAAACACACTTAGTGGCTCTTGACGTAAACGATGAAGGTATCATCACAGAATTTACCTCTGCTGCTTTCTTTAATGCAGTTTTCATAATGCTGGTGAATGCGGAACAGTTTCGGATATTGATGTACCATGCGGGACAACTGGGAATGGCAGACGGGGACTATGTATTTATCGCCATACAACTTGCAGAGATAGATTGGTGGGGCTCCTACCGGAACTATATCAAAGGTACCATTATATATGAGCCGCGTTCTGTGAAAAGGGGACTTAATGCATCTGCGAAAAGTATCGACCCAGGCCAGCCTGCGCAGTCCTGACCTGGGCCGAAACTTTTCGCTATTGGTCAATTTTCTGCATGTCAAAGGACCAGTGTACCTCATGAAATAGTCGGTTGTTATACAAAATGGATTTTATGGATCCACAATCATGCAATGACTTGCTTAGTATCATGGATCACGGAGATGCGACAAAGCCCCTTTTGTCAGAGCATGGCTCATATTATACTTCCATTCCTTGGTTATATCTGTTGCCCACAACCTTTTACTGTAAATTATATACTTTTTTATTAATAATACTTTAGCTTTCTTAAAAATCACTTTCTTATGTATTGTTTGTGAAACTTGCTGTGTATTCGGTGTGCAAAAAATAGCTACAAGTTCTCGCAACCGTGAAGAAAGTTATGATTGCTGTGGTGTATTGGATTTATTTTTCGACTGCTAAAATTTTCAGTCAGTAATAACTCCGCAACATTAAGTCAAGTCTTATTTATCATGAACCGAATGCACTTAATTGTGTGTATTGCATCTTGGTCACCGTAGGTGCAAGGCCTGGAGTACTACAGTGTTTCTAGCGTTTCTAGCCCTTTGATTTTTACAGGCGCCTACACCGACGACGCGTGAAAAAGTTCTTGCGAATATGTCCTCAACCAAATTTTCTCAACCAAGTTAACTTTTCTAAAGGCGACTACATGGACAAAGCTTACTTTCTTACGAATGTGTCCTAGTTTTATCACTTATTAAACCAGTAATCGTTTCCACCGGCGAGTAGGCCTACATGGACAAAGCACATTGTGGAAAAAGGAGAAAATGCTGGTTACCAGCATTTTTCTCCTTTTCCCAAAATGCTTTCAAAAGAATTCTTTCTCAGGGTCGTTAAAAGTCGGGAGCGTGTTAAAAATGCGTACGAATCTGTCCTCGTTTTAACACTATAACATTACAACAGGCAACGAAATGAACGATGCTTCAAATCGTTCTGTTGTTCAAGCCAGTAATCTACATATGACAACATAGACTGTGCTTTAAAACTCCCTAACTTTATATCCTCATTTTATCACAAATAAAGCCAGTAACCGTTTCTAAAGATAACTACATGGACTGTGCTTTAACCTCTATCCTGATAAATAAATGAAATGAAACTTTCAAAATGACAGTACAATCTCAAATTCTGCTGTTTCAAAGGTATTTTTAGGGAAAAGATATCTCCTTATCGGACAGTGTAGATCCAAGATCAGACTGCACGTTCTGTGCATTCTGATCTTGATCCACACTGTCCACATAAGGTCAGTGAGTCGCGCTTAGCTGCTTAAGGGTTAAAAATCCTTTACGAATCCCCTCATAAAATCACAAATAAAGTCAGTAACCGTTTCTATATACCACTACATGCAGTGCGATTTAAAGCCTTCCAACGAATCTATCCTCATTTTTTCACAAAGTCAGTAGCAGGATAAGGGATAGAAATGTTCTTTCGACCCTGTTCTCGTCCAATTATTGATCAAAGCTGTAACCATTTTACAGGCGACCATATGGACGAAGCGCTAAAACGTTCCTACGAATCTGTCCTCATCCTATCTTTGATAAACCCTGTCACTAACAACACAGACTTCCAGACGGACATCAAACAAAGAGCAGAAAGAGATTACGGATATAAATTTCGCCAAGATGAACCGGTATGTACTGAGTTCAGTATTTTTTTTTTTTACTTGATTGTTTTGTTTTTGTAGTTTCTGGGGCTGTATTCATCACCTGTACCGAATGTTGCAGATTGGTCGACAAAGACAATCTGTCTTGGCCCGTCAGCCGGAGAAAGCCTGTCTTTAATTAGAAATAGAGTTAATTTAGACAGGTTGGTGAGTACGATAGCCGTTGAAGTTTAGACTTTAGGTTCGACTGAACAACATTTTGGACCTAGACTTGGAGCTAAAAAGATGCCTGCAAGAAAAGACTTTCCAAATCGATTCCGGTCAACCAGATTTCAACAGACGCGTCTTATTCTTCTTCTCCTCATCCTCCTCCTTTTTCTTCTTCTTCCTCTTCAGTACGGTGAAGTGCCAAGTCTATTAGACCATGCTGGTGTAGGTAAAAACCAATTTCATCCTCTCTCCTCCGGAGTCGATCTACATCTGATGAAGACCTGGATTAAACCCCCGTTTGCCACACCATGGCTCACACGTACGTACATATGAGCCATGGTCTGGCAAAGGGGGGTTAAATGCATCTTCGTGATGCATTGTACCAAGCAAGTCATCGTATAGATATGGATCCATAAAACCCATTTTGTCTAACAACCGACTGAATCATGAGGTAGACTGGTCCCTTGACATGCAGAAAATTGACGAATAACAAAACTTTTCGGTTCGATACTTTTTGCAGATGCATTAAGCCCCCTTTTGTCACAGCATGGCCCTAAAATTATAGTTTTCACTACGTTTTTTACAGACTCGTCAAACATACGTGACAATGACGTCACTCATACGCAATCCATATGCTTGTTTTACTGAGCACCATCATGTCACCGTATGATAAGCGCACCTGAGACTATCTTCAGCCCCTATCTGGCATCGACAGCCGATCCTCGCGTATGATAAGCGTGTGCGTAACTTAATATCATACACGCTGATACGTTTAAGGGCTTTGAACATTTTCAAAAATATTTTCCGTTTCCGCGTATGAGAACATACACATACACCGATTTATGGCAGCTTAGTATGACTAACTTACCACTGGCTTTTAGTCCGCGCACACGAGCATTAGTATTCTTTCAGATACGCTCACATTGTTTGGTTCCATAATACTAAAGTGCGACTTCCCCGTCATATTTGAAGATAAATAGTATTAAGACTTTTGGGTATCATTTTCCATTCTCTAGATCTGTTGGTGTCTAAAATATATCCCGTCCGTCACCGTTGATCTGAAAGCACTGAAAGCTTTCGTCACCTTTGACATAAATATCACTGACAACCTTCTTGACCGTCGGCATAAATATATCCTGTCCGTCACTGAAAGCACAGAAAGTTTTCATTAAGTTTAACATAAATGAAACTGACAACCTTCGTGACCTGCGACATGAAAATACCGCACCCTTAAACGTTGACATAAAAGCACTAAACGTTGTTATCACTTTTGACATAAATGAAACTGACAGCATAGCCTTCCTGACCTTCGACATAGATAAAAGTGAAAGTTATTTCTCTCTACGGTTGACATAAAAACACTTACAGCTTTCGTCACCTTTGATATAAATAACACTGACAACCTCCCTAACTTTTGACACGTCCGTCACTGTTGACATGAAAGCGTTGAAAGTTGTCACCTTTGACAAAATAACACTGACAGCCTTCGACTTAACCCTTTCCCAAACGACAAATTTTGGACTAGTCCAAATTGAAAGAGTTTGCAGACGACAATTTTAAATTTGATGAAAATGACATAAAGGTCTCAAAACGGGTAGAAAACACTGTGGGAAAAGGAGAAATTGCTCGTTACGAGCAATTTCTCCTTTTCCCACAGTGTTTTCAAAAGAATTGTACTGCAGACACGTGAAAACCAGGGCTTGTTTGGGAAAGGGTTAAATAAGACTGAAATTTTCACTTTCCATGTGAAAACAATGGTCAGAATGTTTAGTCGCCTTTGACACAGAAGTACTGGAAAGATTGTGGATAAAGACTTACTAAGTTTCCCCCCTTTCCCCCCCCCCGCAGATAAACAAATCTATTTACCGGTAGAATTAACCTTTTACCATACGAAACTGAAAGCTTTTGCAGACGACAAATTAGATGTGACTCAAATGATGGAAGCTCTTTCTGAAATGGTAGAAAACATTGTGAGAAAACGAGATAGTACTATTAAGCAGCATTTCGTCCTTTTCCCACTAAGTTAAGGCCCTCTCGTCTAGGGTTGTTAAAATACGGGATTGTTTAGTAGATGTTTAAACCATTTAATTTCTTAATTAAGAATGAGTGAACTAGTTTTATCTTACATTATACTTGTGGGTAAAATAATTAAATAGGATTAATACGATATATAATAAGCAAAACCCCATAGGGTTTACTTTTAGCCCCTTAAAACGAATTTAATGCATGACGACTTTGAAAATATCCTTGTAAAATGCGGATTATGAACAAAGGCTTAAAGGCTCAGCAGCGACCAAGAGTAAACAAAGGGTGTGGTAAAATGCATTTACATTTAAATCCTACCATTTAAAATATGTAAATTATTGTGAAGATGACAATCTGTTATTGCACAGTCGTTCCAAGCCTCAGTCGCTGGAAGAAAATGAATTTAAATATTAGGACAAAAGTTACTAGGTCGCTCTATCTTTTGCTTACTTTTTACCTTGGTTTGAAATTCATTTTCCTGCCAGCAATTTAGCACTTGGACCGACCATACAATAACAGATTGTCATTTCTACAATAATTAAAATACTTTTAAATGACATGAATTAAATTTAGATGCATCTAAACACCCCATTGTTTACTTTTGGCCGGTATTGTGACTTTAACACCTTACCAAATGACAAAATTTTAGACTTGTCCAAATTAAAAACATTTGCAGACCGACAAGTTAGAAGTAGCCCTAGTGATGATCTCTATCTTTGAAAGGGAAGAAAACATTGTTGCAGAAGGAGAAAATGCTGGTTACCAGCATTTTCTTCTTTTCCCACAATAGTTTCAACAGCCTTCTCTCTCAGGGCCGTTAAAACCCAGGATTGTGTGGTAAAGGGTTAACCCTTATGGCGCCTTTCGCAACTATAGCTGCCTTTGTGGCCAGTGTAGATCAAGATCAGGTTGCACAAAACGTGCAGCCTGATCTTTGATCTGCACTGTCCGCTTTGCTGACACACTGTAGACGAAAGCAACCATGAACTTGCAATTATTTGGGTTGTATTTCTGGGATGAAAATGTGCAATGGGTTTATTCGGCACTCTAAGGGTTAAGACATAAAAGCATGTGAAAATATTCTCGCAAAAAGAGAAATCACTCGTTTGGAGCTGCACCATGTATGAAACACAAAAAGTAAAGAATGGTAAATGTTCTTTGTGATGAAAGCCATCAAAGATCGTCCTGTACAGTCCTGCAGTCTTACCTTGGTCTGCAGTCGTTAATACCTAATTAATGTAATAACCCTTGTGCTGTTTAGCTTGACCCAGTTTACCTTCACGGACATTGTAGATCAAGATCATGTTGCACAAGAAGGTGTAGTCCTATCTTCGATCTACTTTGTCCAATATGTTTTTTCCCCATAGAAAAAGAAACTTTGGCATGCAGTAGATTGGTCTTTACTCATTTAGGCTTGAAATTTCCATTTGATTTATTTAGGGGTATGGCGGTTAAAACTTTTCTATATCCATATCCAATCAATTAACGGGTCCTTAACACTGAACCAGTTCCGTTGATCAATTCAAATTAGAAGGATAATGTTGAATCTTTTGTTATCGTCTATAGAAATGAGTTTTCTCATCAGATAGAGTATGAGGATTTACGTTTAAAAAAAAATAATGCATATAATAATTGAGTCATGCTCTGTGAGAAGAAGATTTAATGCATCTCTAAAAAGTATCGAACAAAATCAGCCTGCGCAGTCCGTGTAGGCTGACCTGGGTCGAAAGGTTTTGCTATATCGGTCAATTTCCTGCATGCTAAAGGACCATGGTACCTCAGTGAAAAGTGTCTATCTTATGCGGTAACTTGCTTGGTATAATGCATTAAACTCCCTTTTTACGAAGCATGACCCTCATTATATTCTGGCAGTCTCGTGACGGTACACAGCAATGTGATCGTGGGGAAACGTCTAGTATAAGACCAAGGAAAAATAATCACTCGTAATTGTGTGAACCCTGTAACATTTCCAGCCGATATCAACACAAAATAATGCAATTTCACCCCTCTTGTAAGTGGAGAACCTTCACCCTAGTCGATAGTGTAGATTGGATCGAAGATCAGACTGCACGTTCTGTGCAGTATGATCTTGATCTGTACTGCCCACCTAAGCACGTTTAGCAGCCTAAGTGTCGTATGGTGCAAAATGAATGAAACGGTCCTAGTAATTTTCAGTCAGTTAAAGGGTAGTTCTAAATATTTCAGCTTTGGAGGCTTTTTCGCCAAAAGAAACTATTTCATTGTCTTTCAAACCATTTTCAGCAATAAAATAACTGATCGTAAAAAGAAAAGTTATCTGCATTAACTCTTTTGGCATGTCGTCCATAACTTTAGCTAAGAAAACCTGTAACCTTTAGAAATTCAAACGTACCGTTAAGTACTTTAGTGGACAGTATCGAACAAGATAGGATTGTAGAGAACGTGCTGTTGTAATTGTGTGTAATCCATGCTGTATGAACTTGGCTTTTTGACGTATCTGCGCTTGGCGGCTTTGGAAAACATGATGGTATCACGATGGGGGGCTGGGGGAGCACTTGCTTTTACTAAGCACCCCCTTTATAACGTTACAGAGGGAATTACGGACTGCGAAAGATATTATCAAGCGGTCTGCTCTCATGCAATGTCTCATCCCCTTTTCTACTTTACACTGTCCGGTGTTTTTCATTTATCAAGTTCAACGAAGTCCTTACCTCGTGATTGATAAAATATTTCTATTTTACGTAGAATAGATGTAAATCTCAAAAGTCAATGTTGATGCTGAAAAGATACTTTGATGTATGTGTAGACCTAGCTATGATCCTGCGGTGTCAAACTGACACGAGTTTTGTCATGGGTTTTCGTGTTTTTGCGGCGATCTATGTTCGTATAGGTTTCGGTTTTCCACGTTGTTCAATTTCATTTGTTCCTCTGTCCTATTAAAACAAACGCTAAGTGAAAATGAAATCTGTGTATTTTTTATATTTAACCCTTTTCCCAAACAAGCCCTGGTTTTCACGTGTCTGCAGTACAAGTCTTTTGAAAACACAGTGGGAAAAGGAGAAATTGCTCGTAACGAGCAATTTCTCCTTTTCCCACAGTGTTTTCTACCCTTTTTGAGACCTTTCTGCCATTTTCATCAAATTCAAAATTGTCGTCTGCAAACTCTTTGAATTTAGACCAGTCCAAAATTTGTCGTTTGGGAAAGGGTTAAAGGATATTTAAATCACAAGTAAGAAAATGAAAGCAAAAAGAAAATTAAGCACGAAATCTCTCCTTTATTCTTTACCAAAACGACAAAAATTTTAGACCTTTCTAGATCGGAAGTATTAGCATACAACAAATCAACTGTGGTTCAGAAATGGAATTTGTTTTTGTTTTTTTATAGGACGGAAAACATTGTGGGAAAAGGAGAAAAATGTTGGTTACCAGCATTTTCTGCTTTTACCCCTAATGTTTTCAAAAGCTGTCTTCTTAAGGGTCTGTAAAACATTGCATTGTTTGATAAAAGATTAAAAATGTATATTCTGACTGGTCAGATGGTATATTCTGTTTTGGAGTGCGGCCTAAAGCTATAAGAACAAAAAAACAGACATCTTCCGAAGTATCAATAGCCTCCTGTTATATATATTATATAAGGTCAAAAACGGCATATAAATTGATGATAATGACGAGAGAATTATACCTCTAATATAAATGTATATCAGTCATTATCTTCCATATTTAGCGTCTTGTTGCCCACAAATTATGAACGACATTGCTGCAAAGGGAGAGACTAAGGCTGTATCGGCCAAATTTCACAATATATCGGACCTTATAACCCTTTACCACACTACAAATTTTGGACTCGTCCAAATTCAAAACATCTGCAGATGGCAAATTCAAAATTGGTACAAACACACTTAAGTTCTCTGGTAGAATAGAAAACGTAGTGGCGAAAGAGAGAAAAAAAATGTTGTTTACCAGCATTTTTTCCTTTTCCCACAATGTTTCAAAAGCTTTTTCCTATAGGCTCGTTAAAACCCGTGATAGTGTGGTAAAGGGCTAAGGACAACTCTTATCATTTGGGACATAATTAAGTTTTTGTCTGCAAATGCTTTCAATTAGGCAAAGACCAAAAATTTTGTTCACAGGTTGAGCTATATAGACGTATTTAATGAAGTAAAAGGTGAGAAAGACGACAACAATAACATGATTGTATTCTACATAAAGATTATGGTGCCGAGCGGACGGCACGTACGTTTTGCATCCACTCTTACGTCTTACAGGCATTATGTTTTTTTTTTCTTTTGGTGTTGCAGCCGACCATGTTTTAAACGCTGTTACTAATGAGAAATGCCTATTTACGAACAACATTTCCTTTCGCCTGAAGGTTTACATACATTTATCAGTTTTTTTTTTATTACCCTTGGGTAGGAAGCATGTTTTCAAAATCTTGTGCAATTTTATTGAATACATTCAGTTCCATTGGCGCAAACAGAAGCCGTGTGCGGACGGTATAGATCAAGAATAAGACTGCAAAGAACGTGCAGTCTG
Organism: Tridacna gigas; assembly: GCA_945859785.2. Taxonomy (NCBI): domain Eukaryota; kingdom Metazoa; phylum Mollusca; class Bivalvia; order Cardiida; family Cardiidae; genus Tridacna; species Tridacna gigas. The sequence goes on from OX244036.2 coordinate 48,963,347, forward strand.
ATCTTGAGTCTAGACCATCTGCTTGTTTGGTAAAGCTGTAATGTATATATATATATAAAACCTCTGAGTTTCAGTGGATTGTATTTTCATTAGTCAGAAGAGGTCTAAGTAATATATTTGACGCTGAAATGTTCTCTTTACCAGAGGACAAAAAATTTTGGACTGGTCCATATTGAAAGCATTTGCAGATGACACGTTTAATGTGGCTCATGAGATAGGGGTTGTCTTTGAATGGGTACAGAATACTGTGAGAAAAGGAAAAAATGCTGGTTTCCAGCATTTTATTTTTGTCACAATGTTTTCAATAGGTTCTATTTCCAAGAGTTGTGACTGTGTGGTGAAAGGTTAAGGACAGAAAGTGTAAACACTTAACATGCTATATTTAATTATTTTTCTTTTTCTGCCAAAAGTAAAATCTAAAATATTGTGATACAAAGTCAAAGTTCTTTTCACGGAAAAATAATCTCACCCTACCGGCAGGGTAGATCCAAGATCAGACTGCACGTTCTGTGCAGTCTGATCTTGGTCGACACCGTTGGCAAAAATGCTTTGAGTCATGCTTAGCAGCTACAAGGTTAAAAGAAAAAAAAAATTGGTTTTTCGTTAATTAGATCAGTGTTGTAGAAAGCGTTTTCTATCTTGGTCTTTGCAATTCTCCTTCAATTGTTCAGTTTTTTTCTTTGAATGTCATTGATAGTACTTAAGAAGGCTCCCTGATTCAAAGATCTGATTAAAGTTGTGTTTAATCTTAATTGCAAATCTGAGATTGTAACACTTTTTTTTTTACGTTTGATTATGTTGGTAATAAAGATATGTCTTTTTTATGTGTTTTGATTAGTTTTCTTAATTGCGCAACTGAAATTGTATCATACTTTTTAGCTTACCTGGCCATAAACATGTTGATAAAGTGCTCATGGGAAGATTTTGGGGTAGTCAATGTCTTTCTGCCTGCATGCATTATCTATTGTCTACAATTTCTGATTTCTGTATACATCCTTTCCTGAAATATTACTGGGTTAATTTTAATCAGACTTCGCACAAATGATGCTTTGATGGTCTTCTATTAAGATTGGTTTTAGCCTATTGCATAATCAGGTTACAGATAGGAAAACTGATAAGAAATGCCAAAGCCCTTCTCCTTAGAAACTGCAAATCATACTCTAAGTTCATTTGCAACCCTCATAGCTTATAGAGAAAATTGTTTATATCATTCAGGTTATATGACCGGGGTGACTGCAATTTCTAAATACAGGGGTAAACATAATCTTCATTCTCCAGAATGGGTTGTTGTCATTTGGTATTGTAAAATAGCATCAATCACTAGTATCGTTATGGTAGTGTTCAGATAATGATTATATGCTGACCTTTATTTGGATAAAACAAACTTCCTGTAGTTGTGTAATTAAAAATACTTAAAGATGTTCTTGTCTGAAATCACAAGGTCTTGAGAATTTACATTATCATGTATGGCACTATCTAGTGGGACCCTGTCTGATATGTTCAGAGAGTTCCTAGGCTCAGAGATGGTCCTTGAGACGCTTGGGTTACATGTTCTATTTAGGATTATATACAAAAACCTTAAAAGATTGTCTTTTTTGTAACCACTAGGTTTAGGGTTGTGACATCTCATAGGTAATATTACATGATGGGCATCAATCAAGATTTCAGAAGCCTTTTAAAGATCTCTTTGTTTAAAACCACAATGCCTAGGTCTTCAAGATTTTGCGAGTAATGTCACCTGATGGACCTCATCTCTAGAGACATCCTTCATTTTTTTGCCTTTGGATCAAAGAAAGCCATATTATGCTACACAGGGAAAATTTGAAAAGAAGAAAAACCTCTCAAATTAAATTGTACAGCTTTTTTTATTTGTGCATATGGCCTCATCTACTAAACCTGTAAGATATACCGTATACTCAATTTAAGACATTTCTTTGCCTGAAAAACTTTGAAATTGGCTACCTAGGACAAAAAAAAAAAAAAAAAAAGGGTCAGTACCTAGTCAAATCTGTGAAAATCTTAATCTGCACTCTAGAAGGCACATTACATATATTATTTGGTCAGAGAATATATTAATGGATGATGCCCCAGAGGAATTTGAAAGAAAGTTACCCTGGATATAAAAGAAGGACACTGATTCAAATACATGTAGTAGAAAAACCATGTATGAACTTCAGAATCTATATTTTTAGTCCAGAATATATTGAAACTTGATCAGAATGTTATTTTTAACCAAAGCTCTTTGAAAACAAGTCATCTTTAAAAGGGAAACCAGGTGTAAACTCTGTATGCAACTTTGTCCATCCAACATCCATGACTTTTGGTAAGAAAAATCAGTCTTGATAAAATCTCAAATGAGAAAAGGAAAAAACACTGGCCATCTTGTGTTATAAAAAAATCACTCCATCAATTTTAAATAAACCTAGTGTGCACTCTAAATGCCACCTTATTTATATATGGTCTTATGCTCAGATGAGCGATACAGGGCCACATGGTCCTCTGTTTTCTTGATTTCTTTTTACCCTTATCTGTTAATGCGCTTAATGTTTTTCTATGCTGAAGGCAACATAAGGTTTGGGAGCAGGATAGCTTAAGATTAGCCTGCACAGAAAGGACATTCTGAACAATAAAATTGCAATGTCTGATATATCATGTGATATTTTGGTCATAACAACCGGTAAATTGCTGCAAGGGAATTTCATCGGCCTACTGAAAATATGCCTTTCGGATTTAGTAGTCTAAGAGTGAATGTTGCATGTATGTGTATATTTTGTCAATTGATTTCAGGTCCACTACTTCATCACTGCATTTTATGAGGCTGTACTGTATCTCGGGGCCGCCTACAACAAAACTCTTGCAGAGAACAGGAATATCACTGATGGTTACAAATTAGCCAGAACATTCTTTGGATCTTCATTTACCGGTATTTATATCTAAATGTCTTACCTCATTCCACTTTAGACTAATATAGAGATGGCCATGAAAACATCCATGTACTTGAGTAAATCACTGCACATAGCATTACTCAGGCTTTTGACAGCAACGCACATGGTTTGTGATGGGGTTCCTATAAACTTAGAAATGGAATGGAAATGAAACGCAACAAAACAGAACAGAATGGAAAGAAAAACAAGGAAATGAAATGAGATGGAACCAAACCCAACAAAACGAAATGAAATAGAATTTAACAATATAGAATGAAATCTAGCAAAGTAATTTTTTTCCATTAATTTTTTCTCTGTTTATCATATTTCTTTTGTATCATTCTGCTTGGATTATCCCATGTTTTATGTGGAGTGCACACAAAAACAATTGCTGAAATTTTGCGTCATCTCATGTGTGATTTGCAGGTTTGAAGACAATCCGTTACCAGGACCTGTGTTTGGGAAAGTTGCACAAACTCCAATATATTTGATGGAAGATTTTGGGCGGAAATGGAATTTTATCTTCTTTCTATTCTGTTCTTCTTTGATTTTGGTTCCAAGCCCCTGTAGCTCAGATGGTAGCGTACAGGACTTGAGAATAGGGGGTCACTGGTTCGAAGCCGTGCTCGGCCAATTTCTTTCTGAGGATCGATGATAGTCATTGCGACAGGACTCATTCCTCTCTTGTCGCTGACCATTGTTTCAACAATGGTTATGTTAGAAAAGTAGCCATTGTCTTGGAAAGAATATTGTGCGTATTACTGTCAAAAGAAACTCCAGGGAAGCATGGATAGGTGCACTTGCCACCATGATACATCTGAAATAATGTTGAAAATGGCCTTAAACATCATCCAATCAATCAATTTTATTTTTATATCGTATTACTCTTGCAGGGTGCCGGCATATAGATTCCCCACATATGTATGTTTTTTATTTGTACATTTTTTCCCATATTAATAAGTCAATGTAATTAACCTCTTGGCAGATAAAGAGATGGCTTCAGGTCTGAAAAGAGAAAATGGGTAGGGCTGTTCATCAGAACCGCTTTAAGGTGAATGCATATGGCTACATCGGCAGAGGGAGATAAATTCAGTCTAGAAGAAATCGTCATCAGTTTCAAAGACATTACTTTATTACAAATAAATGTACAGCATGTATATAAATGTTTCCGAACATTCGCACAGGATCTGACAGTAAGCAGTAGCTTATCTGAAAGTCATCTGAAAATGTTAACCCTTATCCTGCTAAATACGTGGAATGACACTTTCGAGCCAATAGTAAAAACCCAAACTTTGCTATTTCAAAGGTATTTTTAAGGGGAAAGGTATCTCCTTATCAGACAGTGTAGATCCAAGATCAGACTGCATGTTCTGTGCAGTCTGATCTTGATCTATACTGCCTGCCAAAGGACTGTGAGTTGCACTTAGCAGCCTAAGGTTTAAGTAGGTTCCAACACAGCTGTCTGGCGAATAAGAACCCTTACCTGCACGATATACAGCGGATAAGGATAATTATTCGCAAGACAGCAGTAAGCTTGCTGTTTTTTATGAAAGAAAAATATGACAATGTATTGATGATTTTGAAATCATCAAGAAAAGATTCGATGATCTTATGCTAAATTGCTGTTTATGTGAAAATTATATGAGTTGAAGGCCAAATAGCGGCCAAAAACACAATGCTGGTGTTAAAATAGATTTAAATTTAAATCATATAAAATCAAAAATATGGAAAATATTGTTAGGATGATAATCTGTTATTGTGTGGTAAATACGATTGTGAATCGCTGGCAGAAAAATGAATTTTAAAATCAGGCAAAAAGTAAATAAAAGATGGAGTGGCCTGGCAACTTTTAACCTGGTTTTGAAATTAACTTCTCTGCCACCAATGAACACTTGGATCGACTGTACAATATCAGATTGTCATTTTCACAATAATTTCCATGCTTTTAAGTGATATGATTTGAATTTAAATTTATTTTAGAACCTGCTTTGTTTACTTTTGGCAGCTATTGTTTATTTAAGAAACTTCAGAAACTGACTGAGCTAGAGCCCAAACCTTTTCCCCCAACATCGAAGGAATTTGCAATGTTCATGATTAAAAAATGATAATACATGTTATAATCAAAGATAAACACCATTATCAAAATTAATGACGGCCGTGAATATCCCAGCAGCCCCAGATCAAAGGATTTTTGTATAATATATTATACTGAACCAAAAAAGAAACTTTCGTAAAGTACACTGTATATGCAAAACTTTAAAGGTTACCTTTGATACATACATACATACATACATACGTCATGTATACATGTGTGGTAATTTTTAAAACCATCATAGTTTGCAAAATTGTGCAAATAATTTCTACCTAAAAGATCTGATGGCTAAATAAGGCAAAGTTCGAGTTTCGGTGTATGTAAGGGATGGACATATCCAGCCCATGTATTGATCAGAAATATCAAAACCAAGACTTAAAGAAAATTTACCAGAGAGAGTCATAGGTATGCTAGAGGCTTGGTTTCCTACTACAGCGGCTGCAGTTAATGTTGGTGCATTTGTGCAAGTAGTCAGCAGCTTTCTGCAGTGATTTCCGCAAACCTGGAGTGCAAAAGACTTACACGTAGCGGCAGACCGCATGTCACGACTGGAGCCTTACACCAATATGTCATGAATCAGTACCTACAAGACCTAAGAGCAACAGTTACAGCTGCTATTATCCCGCGAATCGTTTGGCTGATAACAGTTTGCACAGATGTTGCCTGTATGTTTTCTTGGTTCTGACACGCCTCCATCATAATTATAGAGAGCAATTGGCCTAGGAACATAAACTGGACAAGACAGCATTCGCAGGCAATTATTTTTTCTGATAAGTCAAGGTTTGTATTGTCTCAAGCTAATGGCTGTGTACAATTGTTCCGATGCAGGAATGAATGTTATGCTGACTGCTGCTTACTGCAACATGATCATTTTCGGGGCTGGAATCAGTTATGGTGCAGGCGGTATTGCTTACGGGTATTGTACCCCTCTCGTCGTTATCGGGGGAAATTTAAATGCCCCATACAAATAGGGAAAATGATCTAGGCCCTCATATTGTCCCTCTTCTTCGACTAAGCAGCGACATGACTGCGTCACTGACAGTTACCCTATGAACAATAATCCAGATTCACTGCAATGGCCGGATCTTTGTGCGTAAAACTGCTATCAAATTTTAATATTTACCTATTTGCTTCAATTGCAATCAAGAGGAAGATGATTTGAAAGAAAAAACTAATGTAGGTTTTACTTCTGCTTCATTTTGTTCTATTTCATTTTGTTCCATTGGGTTTGATGCTGTTTTGTTTTGTTCCGTTTCATTGCATTTCATTGTGTTTCGCTTCAGTTCTGTTTCTAAGTTTACAGGGACCCGTTTGTGATGATAGTGGTTTTGCATATTGGATTGCTCCAACCATTTATCATCAAAAGAATAATTCCTCACCGACTGTCATGGAAAAACTCTTTTGACGTTCCTTATCTTTGGATAGATACCAGTTGCTTGTGAAAATTGCTGCCTCAAGTGTTACAGATTTTTTTCTGCAAATTTGAAATTTGTTTCACAAGTTTTGCCAAATGCAAAGCCAAAAGGGGGCCATGCAAGACAAGTATAAAAAGCTGCTGTGACCTGACTGAAATATGGCGTTGAGGTCAAAACAAACACAGATCATATTCAATACCCTAATCCTCTTAACATGGATTTGAGAATCATAGATATTCTCATCTTTCCATACTGTTTCCTACAACATTCTAGCTTACCAGCTCACCAGCCATATCGGGTTGTATTGCGTAATTTCACTGTATCCTAATTTTACTAATCAACCTACTCTTTCGCTCAACTGAGCATGTAATGCTCAAGATGAGCTTTTAAGATCGAGATGTGTCGGGCTTCTGTCATATGTGGTGCATTGTGGGACATTAATTTTTACACTGTGTAAAGGTGTTTGGTTTTTTAAAGCTTCACACTCTGTAACCTAATAATTTATATAAGGTTATTAAAGATTAAATTTTCAAAATCCAAGTGCCATAGTTGTGTACACTGTACAGACCACACTCAAAATCCAAGTCCTTAGACTTTTTTTTGGCGTTAACTGTATGCACTGGCTTTTGACCTACCTGTTGGTACTGATAAAAAATGAATGAATAGAAATTTGTGATTGGTCAAATATGTAGATATGTTTATTCTAAGTGCCGCTGTGGTAAAAAATGTAGCCATATTTATTCTAAGAGCCCCTGCCTATTTGGTGGCAAATTTTTGCCGTCTATTTTTTTTTTAAAGATATTTCTTGTTTCATGATGATATCTCGGATGCTTTTGAATGTTGCTCACCACAGAACAAAAGCTACATGTAGGTTACTAGGTCCAATCTTACAAAATCTATGTGCATTCCAAGGGCAACACTGACTGTCTGATTTTTGCGAAACTTGTTGAGAACATTTTATTGATAGAAGAAATTTTGGCTGTCTTAATCCAGTTAGGTCACCAGGTCAAATTGTAGACAAAACGAGTGTGCACACTTGTAGTCACTTTTTTCAATCTATTATTGACAAAACTTGGAATGCTTGTCTTGATTATGTTTTAGTGAGTTCAGATATATGTAATCCCTAATGAAGAAGTAGATCAAAAGTTCAAATAACAATGAAAGAGGTACTCTAGTGGACACTGTATGAATATAGATCACATTGAGTCTGAAATAACATCACTAGGTTGAATTTGAGAAGCATGGTTTTTGTGGTTTTGAGTCCACATTTTTAAGCTCATCTGACCACAAACTTGTACTCAATGTGAGCTTTGGTGCTTACGCTTTGTCTGTTGTCGGTGGTGTGTCATCAACCATTACATTATGCACACTATAGAGGCCACATTTTCAATTCAGTCCTCATGACAGTTGGATCAGAATGTTTGTCTTGACGATATCTAAACTAGTTAGAGAATGGATCATGTCGGATGAAAAAGTAGGTCACCGAGACAAATCTTAGAATAATGTTTGAGTACAATCTGGGGCAACATTTTCATAAAATAGGCATGAAAGTTGGTCAGAAAGTGTGTCTTGATGATGTCTCGGACAGGTTAAAAAATGCATCCTGTCATGTCAAAAAATATGTTGGTGTTCAAATTATCTATATGATATTGATAGATCATGAAATTGGTAAATCATTGGGACAAATCTTAGAAAAATCTTTTGTACACTCTACAAGCCTCAAATTCGGTTCAATTCTCATGAAAGTTGGTCAGAATATTTGTCTTTATGATGTCTCAAAGGAACTTGAAAATTGGGTCATATTGAGTCAAAAGTTAGTTCACTTGGAGAAATACCTAGAGCGCACTCTAGAGGCCGCATTTTCAGTCTAATGCTCATGAAAATCTGTATGAATGTTTATCTTGATCATATCTCAGACAAGTTCAAAGATGGGTCTAGTCAGGTCAAAAAGAATGTCATTCTCTCGTAGACTGATTTTCAGTCAGCTTCTCATGAACGTAACAGACACAAGCATTGTATTGTGGAAAAACTTAATTCCCATTTTGGTCATTAAGTATAATTATTTTGATTGCGTTGTACTACATTACCACCAGGATCTATTCAACTTTATGAACCCCTGTTCACTTTACTCAGGTGAGTGCTTTAGGGCCAACGGCCCTCTTGTTAGCTCCAATGGCCGAAGGCCAGCGGGCTTATGTCATGGCCTGGTGTCCGTCGTGCGTGCGTCCGTCCGTGCGTTAACTTTTATTTCAAACATATTCTCTGAAACTACCCATCCAATTTTCATGAAACTTCTCAGAAATGATCCTGCCATGGTCCTCTTCAGAATTTATTGAAAGAATTTGATTCCTTCAAAAACTCTGGTTGCCATGGCAACAAAACTGAAAAATATTGGAAATCTTTAAAAACCTTTTTGTCTGAAACCATAAGGCATAGGGCTACCAAATTTGGCATGTAGCTTTATGTAGTAGACCTCTATCAAGTTTCTTCAAATTATAGCCCTGGGGTCAAAATTGGCTCTGCCCCAGGGGTCACAAGTTTCACATAGGCTTATATAGAGAAAACTTTAAAAATCTTCCTGTACCTAGCCATAAGGCCTAGAGCTACCAAATTTTGCATGTAGCTATATCTAGTGGGCCTCTACTAAGCAGGCCAAAATTTTAGCCCTGGGGTCAAAATTGGCCCCGCCGCAGGGGTCACAAGTTTTACATGGGCTTACATAGTGACAACTTAAGAAATCTTCCTGTTTTGATTTTTTTTTTTGAAATTAGCGTTGCATCAGGGGTCTTATGTTTTACAGAGGCTTCATATGGACAAAACTTGAAAATCACCTTATTTATAACCATACAGCATAGACTTGTATTATTTTGGCATGTGGCTTTATCTTGTGGACCTCTACCAGGGTTCAAGTAATTATAGCTCTGGGATCAAAAATGGCTTTGCCCTGCGGGTCTCAACTTTCACATGGGCTTTTACAGAGAAAACTTTGTAAGTCTTCATTTTGAAACCATTTGGCTCAGAATTGAAATGTTTAGTATTTATGGTTTATATTTATAAGGCAGTGGAGCAATACAGGGCCAATATGGCCCTCTTATTTTTATTGTAGTTAGCATTGCTCCATTATCTAGGTCTGAATCAAGCTGTTGCTGTAGATGCCACGGGGACCAGAATTGCAGACTTTGAAGTTTTAGATCTAGTGGATCCTGATACAGAAACTTTTGAGGTAAAACGAATTACAACTATTAATAGTTGTATGTTGTTGGTCATCCTTAGAAAAATTGAGGTTAATAGTTGTAACTAGGGGCATTTCAGTTATCAATCTTTACTATGGAAAAGTTTGAGCACCTAAATGTGAATTCTTATTTTCATCAGATATCACCCTAATTTGTGTAACTACTTGTTTTCCTGTATCACCTATTATGGAATTATTGTTGTTGCAAAGATTATTTGTCATTTTTAGACCTAATATGAAATAGTTTGAAGCTGTTTTAAATCTTTTAGTAATGAAAATTTTGCAATAATTATGGTATGACACAGGTCTTAATATGTATATTTGGGCTGTTGTGTCTTAGTGCTCTATCACACTATTTTTCTTTTTTTCAGTACAATCAGTATTTTAACCAAAAGGCTGCTAAGTGCAACTCACTGACCTTTTGCAGACAGTGTAGATCAAGATCAGACTGCACAGAATTTGCAGTCTGATCTTGGATCTACACAGGTCTGATAAGGAGATATTTTCTCCAAAAATAAGCTTGAAGTAGCATTATTCCAGTTTTTACTATCGGCTTGAAAGATTGATTTAACTTATTTAGAAGGATAAGGGTTAACTTCTTTCCAGTCAGTACACATGTCTTGACCAAACTTGCTCTTGAATGTTTGTTATTGATCATGCGTGTCAGCAAAGTGAGCGTTTTTTGTTTTAGCGTGTTGGGATATTTCTGGGAGTGAGCCGTGAGTACAAGCCTCTAGAGAACCAACCAATCAGATGGTTGAAAGGGATACCTCGAGATGTGCCTTATTGTGGCTTCAGGGGAGAACTATGTGTTGTCGGTAAATTTTCTATCACATTAATCTTCTGCCAATCAATTGGAGTTTTAACAAACCCCCCAGAAAGAAGGCTTTTGAAGACATTGTGGGCAAGGAGAAAATGCTTGTAGCCCTTTTAAAGACAAATCTCATGGTTTAAGCCGTACCTAATTTGTTATCTGCAGTTGCTTTCTATTTAGATGAGTCCAGAATTTCTGTTATTTGGTAAAAAATTGTCTTAATCTTGCTGTCAAATCAGTTTTGATAATTTAATTGTTTATAAACAGAATTCAAGGAAGCATGCTCATTCTAATTTATGTCAATGTTTCTTTTGACTGTTTGATTATAGAACATATAAAACCACCAGAGATTTTCAGTCTAGCAATAAGAAGCAAATAATTGCAGTTTCAAGGTTCAGCTTTTGTGTAGAATGTCTCAGCAAAGCAGACAGTGTAGGTCAAAGACCAGAGTGTATGTTTTGTGTAGTTTGCTTATAAAATATGAGTTCTTGTTCAAATAAATTTGTGCACAAACTGTCAATTTTATTAGTGCTTTTGCCTGTATGATAATGAGAAATAAAGACTTTTATTCAATAAGATGGAGAAAAGAGAAGTTAAAAAAGTTAGAAAGTTGCCGTGTGAGGTGTATCAAATCAATTCTGTATGTTTTTGGAATTTCATGATCAGCAAGAAAAACTTTTATAAGCACCTGCCATGATCTTGAGTTACACTCTGCTTTGGTTATAAACTTGAGTTTGTGCTCAATTCAGTATATGTGTTCATGTTCAAACTTTCAGTTTTATTAGTGCCTCTGTAAATATCACAATGAGAAATAGAGACTTCATCTAATATTAAGTGCCTCTGCAGATATCACAATGAGAAATAGAGACTTCATCTAATATTAAGAAGGAAAGAGAAGTTTGAAAATCTGAAAAGTCTATCTGTGAGGTATATCAAATCAATCCAGGATAATGGTGAAATTTCATGCTCAGCTGAGCTGTGTATGAAAAAAGTTTTATAAGGACCCCTATCCTGGCTGCAAAGTCAACTAAAGTTGAACTTGTGGTATATCACATGATGCTGGAGCATTTCTATGGAAATATTGGATGCCTCAGTTTGTTTTGTCTGCAATAACCCTTTACAAAACAGTCCCATGTTTTAACTCCTTACCAAACACCAAAATTTAAGACTAGTCCAAATTGAAAACAATTGCAGACGACAAATTTATTGTGACTGAAAAATTGAAAGTTGTTTTGGGAGGGGTTGAAAACATTGTGGGAAAAGGAGAAAATGCTGGTTACCAGCATTTTTAGCTCACCTGAGCACGAAGTGCTCGAGGTGAGCTATTGTGATCGGTCAATGTCTGTCGTCCGTCTGTCCGTCCATCCGTCCGTCCATTCACAATTACAAAAAAAATCTTCTCCTCCTAAGCTAACAATCAGATTTCAATCAAACTTCACAGAAATGATCCTTAGGTCATGCTCTTTCAAAGTACTTCAAAGAATTGAAGTCAGTGAAGAACTCTGGTTGCCATGGCAACAGAATGAAAAAACTTAAAAAATCTTCTTCTCCAAAACCGTAAGGCCTAGAGCGTTCATATTCATACTACATATTTGGTATGTAGTATTGTCTAATGGCCCTCTACCAAAATACTTCAAATTATGGCCCTTGTGTGGAAATTGGCCCTATGTTGTGGGTTCTTGGATTTCACATAGAGATAAAGAAGGAAATCTTTAAAAATCTTCTTGTCCCAAACTGTAAGGGCTAGAGCTTTCATATATGGCATGTAGCATCATCTAGTGACCCTCTACCAAAATACTTCAAATTATGGCCCTGGTGTTAAAAATTGGCCCTATGTTGTGGGGTCTCGGATTTCACATAGAGATAAAGAAGGAAATCTTTAAAAATCTTCTTGTCCCAAACTGTAAGGGCTAGAGCTTTCATATTTGGCATGTAGCATCATCTAGTGGCCCTCTACCAAAATATTTCAAATTATGGCCCTAGTGTTGAAAATGGCCCTATGTTGTGATGTTGTGGGTTCTCGGATTTCACATAGAGTTAAAGAGGAAAATCTTATGACAGCTGAGTTGCATTTCAGGTGAGCGATTTAGGACCATCATGGTCCTCTTGTCTCCATTTCCCACAATGTTTTCAAAAGGTCTCTTTCTTAGGGTCGTTAAAGGTCGGGATTGCGTGGTACAGGGTTGAAGACCCTGAAGAAGAAGTCTTTTGAAAACTTTGTTAAAAAAGAAGATGTTGTTGGTCACCAGCATTTCTCTTTTTCCCAAATTGTTTTCTAGATAACCAAAAATCAATTCTGCCGTTTGAGGTACATTTAGAATGTCCTCTGCAAATGCTTTTCAAAGCCGACAAATCTACATTTTTGTGGTTCGGTGAAAATTTAAGTGCCACAGCTAGGCGCCATTGCAGTATTTGTCTCGTTGGCTCTGTTTTAACTTGCTGGATGTATCAGTTTATGATGACTGGTACTACAAAGAATATTGTATAACATGCATTTATGTGTATTGATAGAGAAACTGTCTGGACAAGCAATAGCGGGGATTGTTGGTGGAAGTTTGATTTTTGTTCTTATCATCATCATCATCATGCAAAACATATACAGGTAGGTAATGCTGAATGTCACACAAGGTTTGCTTGTTTCAAAGTATGTTACACAATCTTCTTCCCAAGCCGCTGGCTGCTTTTCCAGATAACTGATGTTGATCAGTGGTCAGAGAGGGATAAATCCTGTTGATTGACCATCATCAATCCTTGGAAAAAATGGGATTTGAACCAATGGCCCACTCGTTTCAAGCCCAATGTGCTACTGAATGAGCCACCAGGCTTGATGTAAAACAAGGTCTTAATAATCAAATAAAAAAGCAACACAGACAAATCATTTATTTTTCCTTAAGGATGTAGATCTGTACATAATTTCTGTAATATTTATAATGGTTAAATTCAGTCAATACCCTCCCCCCCATTTCCCCTTCCCTGCAGTCAAATGGAAGTGTTCCTTAAAGGCCCAGTAGCAGCCAAAAGTAAACAATGGGGGTGTTATAATGTTCAAATTCAAATCATATTATGTAAAAGTATGGAAATTATTGTGGAAATGACAATCTTTTATTGTATGATTGGTCCAAGTGGTAGCCACGGGCAGAAAAGTTAACTTCAATACCAGGTAAAAATGAAACAAACAACTGAGCGACTTGGCAACTATTTACCTAATTTTAGAATTCATTTTCTTCCAGCAACTACAACTTGGACATAACGTACAAAAACAGATTTATTGTCATCTTCACAATGGTATCCATACTTTTAAATGGTATGGTTTAAATTCAGTTGCATTCTAACATATGCATTGCTCACTTTTTGCCCCTACTTGGCCTTTGCAAAAAGCTGTATAAAACTTCTTTTAACTCTTTACAAAACAACAAAATTTTAAGCTTGTCCAAATTGAAAGCGTTTGCAAACGACATATCTAATGTTGCTCAAATGATTGGATTTGCCCCTGAAAGCTTAGAAAACATTGTGGGAAAAGGAGAAAATGCTGGTTACCAGCATTTTCTTCTTTTCCCACAATGTTTTTAAAAGGCTTCTGCCGCAGGGTTGTTAATACTCGGGATTGTGTGGTAATGGGTTAATCATAGGCACTCACAAGTGGGTTAACAAACTTTGTTTCCTTTAATTTAATGTTTTAAGTATCAGGTTATAGTTAGCGATGGTTGTATTGAAACATTAGTGCTGGTGCTGTAAATAGGCATTGACATGCAGATAATTATTTCACCTTCCAGTATATCTGAACCCTTTACCAAAAAATCCCATATTATAATGTCTGTGCAGAAGAAGGCTTTTGAAAACATCTTGGGAAAAGCAGAAAATGCTGGTAAACAGCACTTTCTATTTTTCCCACAATGTTTTCCACATAATCAGAGAAGTTAAGTTTATTTGTAACAATTTTGAATTTGTCATCATCAGATGCTTCTCAGGCCTGTAGAATCTCAAGTTCACCATTTTGGAATGGGTTAATGCTAGGGTCAAGGTCGCTGTAATAGAAATTTGGAATAACCCTCATAGCACATGAGCTAGATTCAAGAATTGTCTCTTTTTGGATTTATAACAGGTTGCAAATAATGCATGTACCATCATAAATTGGCCAAAACTACATTATTCTTACTAAAATCAGAAAAGATGGAATAAAAAAATGGATTCAAGATTTCTAAATAAGAGCCATGCTCTGTGAAAAGGAGGCTGAATGTATCTGCAAAAGGTATCAACCCATGCCAGCCTGCGCAGTCTGCCCAGGCTGACATAGGTTAATAATTTTTGCTATTTGTAAATTTTCTGCATGTGAGAGACTACTTTACTTTTCCGCCAGATCTAGTCACTTGTTAGAGAAACTGGATTTTGTTATACCCCACTTTCCCCCCCCCCCCCCCCCACTACGGAGAAGAGAGGTAGAGAGGGGTATACTCGTTTCCCATGTCTGTCCGTTCGTTCGTCCATCAATCCGTCCGTCTTGTTTTCGTTTCTGTGCTCTAACTCAAAAGCTGTTTGACCTAGGACCCTGAAACTTCATACAAGTGTTCCTCAAGACCCAAGGACATGCCCTATTGTTTTGGGTCACATGGGTCAAAGGTGGGGGGGGGCCACAGGTGAACTTTGTTTGAAAACTGTTTCCATGCTCTGACTCAATAACTGTTTGACATAAGGCCTTGAAACTTTGAAACTTTACACAATTGTTGCTCATGACCCAAGAAGGTGCCCTTTTGTTGTTTGGTTACATGGGTCAAAGGTCAAGGTAACTGATGATCTTTGTTTTGAAATCATTTTTGTTCTCTGATTATGCTGCTTCTGTGACAAGTTGCTGGGGGGGGGGGGGGGGGGGGGGGGTATTTTTCTGTTTTGTGACAATTCTAGTTGATTCATAATCATGTGATGACATGTTTGGTATAATGGATCAAGGAGATGCATTAAACCCCCCTTTGCCAGAGCATGGTTCATATATCAATTCATCAGCTACTTGCTGAAAGAAAGATGATCGTGTGCGGAAGATTATTCTCTCTCTATTTTATGCAGTCGGAGAAAGGCCAATTCAGACATGCGCTGGAGGGTTGCATGGAAAGACGTGGAAATACTGAAATCATTTGGAAGTGTCATATCTGGGTGTAACAAGTCTAAACTTACAATGGAGGATACAGAGGTAAAGGATACTTTTCACAACTTTAATTATGGTACTTTTTGCAGGCACTTTAGATCAAGATCAGACTGCACAAAACAAGTGGTCTGATCCGGTGTGCTGGCTGTTATGTCGACGGGCCTAGCCCAAATCAGCTTTGACATTTCATGCATTTGAGTGTTCTGTCTATTTTGTTTAACTCTTTACAACGCAATCCTGACTTTTAGCAACCCTAAGGATGAAGGCTTTTGAAAACATTGTGGGAAAAGGAGAAAATACTGGTAACCAGCATTTTCTCCTTTTCCTACAATGTTTTCAACCCTTCCAAACACAATTTTGAATTCACATTTGTCGTATTTTGAATTAGGCCAAGTTATGGTAGAGAGTTAAACAGTTAAACAGGGGTAACATAAATGTTGGTATCCATGTAATTATAGTTCAGGATTTGTTAGGTGATTTTTTCTATTTCTGTTGATGTGCATATATCTTTTTATAAATACTATTCTTGTACATTTGTCTGTGAAAGTAAGAGTTTATTTGGAGTTTTTAACACTAGTATCTGACGACTGCTGACATCTCAATAGGGATGTCATAGGTATTACAAAATCACAGCATTGATGTCTCTAATATACATGTAGCATGATATCATAGGAAAAAAAGAATTGTATTGATTGAAAAAACTTGTCCTTATGTCACTATGTCATAACCTTCCGAAACAATCTGCAGCAGACGACATTAAAAATATCTTTTTAGAATAGGTATAACAAACATAAATTTTATGAATGGACAAGTATCATTGCAAAAAGAGGTGTTTGTGTAAGAAGTAGTTCTCAAGCTACAATGTTTTAAAAAGCGTAAGATGTAACAGAAAAAGAAACAATTATCAAGGGCACATTTAGGCTTTAAAATCATTACATGTCTCCTTTTTAAACTGATAGCTAATGATGTCAAAGAGGCATTACTCTCTCAAGTGACAAAAAGCATGTTTGATGATTTCCTCTTCATCCTTATTACCCATCTGTGTATTGTTCATTAACCCTGTACCAAACAATCTGTGTTTTAATGACACTGAAGAAAATAGGCTTTTTTAAACATTGTGGGAAAAGGAGAAAATGTTGGTAACCAGCATTTTTCCTTTTTGATAAAATTTTCTGCCCTGTCAGTGAACTTAAAATCATTAGTACCCTTTCCTCAGTTTTCGTCTGCCCTCAATTTTGAATGGTCTAAAACTTGCCATTTGAGAAAAGTTTTAGATAACATTACGCTTTTGAGTCAGTGCGTTAAATCTACATTCTACAAAATACAGTATCTTTTCAAAAAAAAGTGAATGAAGATCAGCCTGCAGGGCTTTTGGCTGCCCTCTGTTTTACCCAATTTTAATTGTTCATTTAATGCTTTACCAAACAATCACAAGCTTCAAAAACTCTTCAGTTACTCTGTTTAGCAGTCTAAGGACCTAAGGGGAGAAGGCTTTTAAAAACATTGCGAGAAAGGTAGAAAATACTGGGCCCAGTTTCACAAAAAAAAATTAAAAGTCTCTATTTTTCTCAAATCCACTAATGTACCTGTTTTCAAACATAAGTTGCGCTTGATATTTGAGACATATTTCACTAACATTAACATTCTCAAATCCTGAGTTGATACACAATTTCAGACTCAACTCTGCAAAAAAAATTAACTTAAATCTGATAACTTAGTTAATTCTGTTTATTCTATTGGGTTAAGTCTGAAATGTTGTGTCAGCTCAGGATTTGAGAACACCCTTTCAGTATGAACAAGAACAAAATTTTGTCCTTTGATAAAGGATTGAAGCATATTGTATCGTAAAGAATGTCTTGTTCCCATGATAATTTTAACCCAGCTGATTAAAGGTTGTTTCAGGCCTTGTTATACATGTTTTGACCAGTTTTCTGTGATTATCATGAGACAAGCTTTTTTAATTCAACAAGATTGCCCTAAGGTTATTCTATGCTATATTAACCCTTTGCCCAACAATGCAATGTTTTAAAAACCCCAGGTAAGAGGACTTTTGAAAACTTTGTGGGAAAGGAGAAAATGCTGGTAACCAGCATTTTCTCCTATTCCCACAATGTTTTCTACCCTTCCAAACTTTAATGCTTGAGTGACATTCACTGTCATCTGCAAATGCTTTCAATTTTGGGCAGGGGAGGGGGTGTCATTGATTAAAAGGTAAAGTCATGTCTTTCTGTCACTTGGCCAATACATCATACAACAAATTTCAAAGAATTACTTTGATGATTTGGGTTTTTTTTTTTTTGTTTAACCCTTTTCCACACGATCTAGTGTTTTAATGACCTTGAATGAAAAAGCCTTTGAAATCACTGTGGGAAGAGGACAAAATGCTGGTAACCACCATTTCCTCCTTTTCCCACAGTGTTCTTTATCCTTTCACTCACAAGTTACCTCATTTGAGTTACACTTAATTTGTCTGCAGATGATTTCAATTTGAACAGTACTTACATTTTGTTGTTTTGTATAGACTGATATTGCCATTGTTACTACCTATAATCGAAGAAGAAATGGCTGCTGAAAGAGTTTTTTTGCATTCTCTCTTTCAATCAAAGTCTATGATTTCTTGGAACATAGAGGTCAAAACTAATCATGAAAGGGCAGACAGGTGAAAATTAAAGTTTGTTACAAGACAAATTTGCAGAAAAACATGACTTCCTATATAAGAGTACATACATACTAAATATTTTTAATTACTTTCCTCATTAGTGAGTATTCAGGTTGCCATATCTTTCATTCATTATCCGTTTACCACACAATCTCAAGTTTTAATGACACCAAGGAAGAAGGCTTTGGAAAACATTTATGGAAAAGGAGAAAATGCTGGTTACCAGCATTTTCTTCTTTTCCCAAAATGTTTTCTACCCTTTCAAAGACAATTCTTGTCATTTCAGCCACAATGAATTTGTCGTCTGCAACTGCTTTGAATTTGGACAGGTCTAAGATTTTATCATCTAGTACATAGTTACATTTGTACTTTGCCTTTTAGAGAACTAAAGGGAATATAAATGAGAGGGTAATCACTGGAAATGAGGCTAAGATTTTGTCATCTGATAAAGAGTTAAATTTGTACTTTGATTTTCAGAGCACTAAAGGTGATGTAAATGAGAGGGTATTCACTGGAAATGGGCGCATGGGTCTGTATAAAGGTGACAGAGTGTACATCAGAAAGTACCAAGTGAATGCTGTTGACATGAATGCAAAAAATATACTCGAAATGAGACAGGTATCTTTTCTATCTAAATAATCAATTGATTCCTTAGGTCATTACCTGAGCTTCTGACATAAATTTCAGTTAAAATATTTTGATAATTGGCTTGTTGAAGGAGGATGGTGAACATGAATTTGATAAAAACACTATGGAAAAATGAGATCCTGTAAGAAGCAACTGGGTTCGTATTCACCAACCATTCAGCAAGAACAGTCATGATCTGATTTTCAATATAGAAAGTAACACAACTTCTGATTGGCTAAACCATTTGGTTTAGCCAATCAGAAGTTGTGTTACTTTCAAACTTAAGAAAACTCTTGAAAATAAGAATGTTCTTAAGGATGGTTGGTGAATACGCACCCTGATTTTTGTGCCACTATCCTTTTCAAAGGTGCTTTATTGCAAGACAAAAAAGTCTTCTGCAGAAGGCCAGGGCCCATATTCACCAACCATTCTTAAGAATATTCTTAGTCTTATTCTCCAGCGTTGTCCAAATTTGAAAGTAACACAACTTCTGATTAGCTAAACCAAATGGTTTAGCCAATCAGAAGTTGTGTTACTTTCAAATCCAGAAAATGTTGGAGAATAAGACCAAGAATGTTCTTAAGAATGGTTGGTGAATATGGACCCAGGAGTTTATAGTATTTAATACAAACTTATCTAGTAAATTCAATTCATAGCCGAGTATTCCTGATTCGCTTATCACATAATCCCAAGCTTTAACAATCATGGGAAAGCAAGCTTTTGGAAACATCATGGGAAAAGCCTTTTGAAAACATTGTGGGAAAAGGAGAAAATGCTGGTAACCAGCATTTTCTCTTTTTCCCCACAATGTTTTCTACCTAATTCAAGGCAAGTTACATCATTTTAGCCAACTTTAATTTGTCATCTGCAACTGCTTTAAATTAAACAAGTCTAAAATTTTGTTGTGTGGTAAATAGTTAATCTAATTTAAAAGTTTGTCAATAAAAATTCTTTCCATCAGGAATTTCAGATCCTGTAAGTTGTAGGCAAACAGCACTTATATAATTATGCCAATCATGTCACAGACCCAAAAGTCTGCAAGCTGCTGTTGCTTGTCCTGAGAAGGAAAAGCTGCATAAATCTGAACCCCTAACCAAACCACAAAATTTTTTACCAAAAAAATGTTTATATGAAATGCAAGTTATAAAAAAAGTTAAAGAAAAGCAAGTTACATGAAATGAAGACCTGCATACTCAGACGGTGCTGTAATATCATTTTTAGATGTATAATCTAAGACATAACAACTTGGAGACATTTATCGGTGCTTGTGTGGAGTCCTGTAACATAGCTGTGTTGTCAGAGGTGTGTCCGAGGGGAAGCTTAATGGTAAGGATTTGATACTATCTCGAGTGTTCACCATACCACTGGTAGCCCTGGGTTCCAGCCTTACTGGATCCAGTGGGTTTTTCGTAGGAGTGTCCTTGGGCAAGACACTTAAGGGCAATAGCCTTATACTGGTGGAACCCAGGAAATACATGAATATGTGAGCTGTTGCCGTGATATGACTGAAATAATGTTGAAAGTGGCGTAAAACACCATTCAATCAATCAATCATTACCATACAACAAAATTTAAATTTTACACTCGTCCATTTTCAAGGCATTTGTAATACAACAAACAGATGTGGTAAAAGTTATGAGACTTGTCCATTTTCTTTTTTACTGGCTTATTGGTGACTGGTACCGAAGAGTGTGACAGTTGAAAGCATGTCTGTGTTGAAAACTCAAATCTAGATTATTCTGAGATTATATTTTTTACTTATAATTCCAGGAGAAACTATTAAGTGACAAGAATTTTATTGAAAGAATGAGATGTCACCCTGTTTTAAAACAATATCTTCTGTAACCTGCAACTGACATCTTTTTTTTAACCCTTTAACCTCATAGTTCTGAATTTTAATGACCAAAAGAACAAGGACCTTTGAAAACATAGTGGGAAAAGGAGAAAATGCTGATAACCAGCATTTTATCTTTTCCCACAATGTTTTCTACCCTTTCAAAAAAAAATTTCCTAATTTGTGCAACATTTAATTTGTTGTCTGCAAATGCTTTCAACTTGGACCAGTCTAAAATTTTGTCGTTTGCTAAAGAGTTAAGCACTGAAGAAAAGGAAGATTTTGCCCTTTAACAAACGATTTTTCCTTTTGCATTTGTTTGTGTCATCTTAAAAGTAATGATTATTCATATTCTATAAAGATTTTTCAAGGGCCATATCCTTACGAAAAAAAAATTCAGGAGGCAGTGAATTGAACCAGAGAGTAATACTGGTACATGTATTATTTGTAACAAGGAGATTCTTTTACAAGATACAAAAATTTATTTGGAGGAGGTAATGAGTTAACCTTTTACCACACAATCCTGACTTTAAAAAACCTTGAAAGAAAAGCTTTTAAAAACATTGTGGGAAAAGGAGAAAATGCTGGTAACCAGTATTTTCTTGTTTTCCCACTATGTTTTCTACCCTATCACAGACAAATTTCATAAATTCAGCCACCTTTAATTTTCATTGTGGAAATACTTTCAATTTAGACAACTCTAAAATTTCATTGTGTTGTAAAAAGTTGAATTGCAAAGATATACGGTAATACCTTATGATTTTTTTGACATCCCCACACTATTTTGTTTTCAGGATATCATAGAAAATGATGGTATACAGTTGGATTGGGCATTTAGACATTCTCTCATCAATGACATTGTGCAGGTTGTATTCCGCTTTTGTTAACCCATATTACAGCTCTCACACAAAAAAAGCTTTCAGGGATATGCTGGGACCATCCTGTCTGCCTCCTTGTCCGTCAATATGTAGCATGTGTAGGGGTGTATTTGTGCTGCAAACTCCCTTTCCATTTTTGCTGAAATCGTTTTAAAACTTAATATGTACCACTCTAATCTACAAACTATAGATGTGTAAAATGCATTCATTTTAAATGCTTTTAAATGTTAAAGAACTGTCTCTTCTTTAACTTAAAACTTCCTTTTTTTAGCTCACCTGAGCACGAAGTGCTCAAGGTGAGCTATTGTGATTGGTCAATGTCCGTCGTCCGTCCGTCCGTCCGTCCGTCCGTTCACAATTACAAAAAAAATCTTCTCCTCCTAAACTAACATTCATACTTCAAAGAATTGAATTCCATGAAGAACTCTGGTTGCCATGGCAACCGAAAGAAAAAACTTTAAAAATCTTCTTGTCCCAAACTGTAAGGGCTAGAGCTTTCATATATTGCATGTAGCATCATCTAGTGGCCCTCTATCAAACTACTTCAAATTATGGCCCTAGTGTGGAAATTGGCCCTATGTTGTGGGTTCTCGAATTTCACATTGAGATAAAGAAGGAAATTTTTAAAAATCTTCCTGTCCCAAACCGTAAGGGCTAGAGCTTTCATATATGGCATGTAGCATCATCTAGTGACCCTCTACCAAAATACTTCAAATTATGGCCCTGGTGTTAAAAATTGGCCCTATGTTGTGGGGTCTCGGATTTCACATAGAGATAAAGAAGGAAATCTTTAAAAATCTTCTAGTCCCAAACCAAAAGGGCTAGAGCTTTCATATTTGGCATGTAGCATCATCTAGTGGCCTTCTACCAAAATACTTCAAATTATGGCCCTAGTGTTGAAAATGGCCCTATGTTGTGGGTTCTCGGATTTCACATAGAGATAAAGAAGGAAATCTTTAAAAATCTTCTTGTCCCAAACCGTAAGGACTAGAGCTCTCATTTATGGCATGTAGTATCATCTAGTGGCCCTCTACCAAAATACTTCAAATAATGGCCCTAGTGTGGAAATTGGCCCTATGTTGTGGGTTCTCGGATTTCACATAGAGATAAAGAAGGAAATCTTTAAAAATCTTCTTGTCCCAAACCGTAAGGGCTAGAGCTTTCATATATGGCATGTAGCATCATCTAGTGACCCTCTACCAAAATACTTCAAATTATGGCCCTGGTGTTGAAAATGGCCCCATGTTGTGGGTTCTCGGATTTCACATAGAGATAAAGAAGGAAATCTTTAAAAATCTTCCTGTCCCAAACCGTAAGGGCTAGAGCTCTCATATATGGCATGTAGTATCATCTAGTGGCCCTCTACCAAAATACTTCGAATAATGGCCCTAGTGTGGAAATTGGCCCTATGTTGTGGGTTCTCGGATTTCACATAGAGATAAAGAAGGAAATCTTTAAAAATCTTCTTGTCCCAAACCATAAGGGCTAGAGCTTTCATATATGGCATGTAGCATCATCTAGTGACCCTCTACCAAAACACTTCAAATTATGGCCCTGGTGTTAAAAATTGGCCCTATGTTGTGGGGTCTCGGATTTCACATAGAGATAAAGAAGGAAATCTTTAAAAATCTTCCTGTCCCAAACCGTAAGGGCTAGAGCTTTCATATTTGGCATGTAGCATCATCTAGTGGATTTCTACTAAAACACTTAAAATTATGGCCCTGGTCTGAAAATTAGCCATATTTTGTTGGGCTTGGATTTCACATAGAGATAAGGAGGGAAATCTTTAAAAATCTTCTTGTCCCAAACCGTAAGGGCTAGAGCTTTCATATTTGGCATGTAGCATTATGGTGTTGAGTCTTCTTGCAAGTGGTTGTGGGAAAGAGGTTGATCACCATTATATCTTGAAAAGAGTCAACTCAATACTGATCTGCTAAAATATTAATTAATTTCTTGAGCATCTCTGCAACAATTACAGTAAACTTTGCTTATTACTATATTGCTTAATACGATATATTGCTTATAATGACGTTAATCCCTTGGTCCCAACAGGGTCTCTTTTTATAAGAATATACATGTACATCAGTTAAAACGATATTCAGATAAAACGATATGATTTCATCGATATGATTTCTTCGGTCCCCTGAGTATCATTATAAGTGGAACCCTATTTTGGGCTGTCGCAGATGTCAACCCGTACCAGGTATGTGCCACTATTGGGAAACACTGAGTCTTTTAACTGCTTTCTGCAATTATTGTCTAATTGTTGTCAACTTTTCATTTGCCTGTCTATCAAAAGGTCATTGCATATCTAATTTATTTTTGGACCCACTCATAAAAAAGGTATAATCACAATATTAAGACTGAATATGAAGGCCATATCTGTGAACGATGGCTTATATGCAGAGCAAAAAACAAGAGGCAAGTGGCCATAACAATGACAGCTGAGTTGCATTTCAGGTGAGCGATTTAGGACCATCATGGTCCTCTTGTTTTTTTTTTGCCTTCTGCATATTCATTAACCTCTTTCTCGGCCAAACAAATTCAGATCATTTCAAATTTAGGTAAGGGACATAGGAAAAAACATTCGAAGGATAGGAAAATAATGTCTTTAAATGAGAGTAAAAACTTTTTTGGGAAAACCATGTCTTGATACTTGTAACAACTGGTGGCTCCTGTTTTACATCAATGTTTTTTAGCAAGCTGTGAATGGCCGGGACCATGAGTCCATGTTTGAAGAAGTGCTATACAATTAGAACCTTACATTGTGGCTTTAAAATTTATACAAGTGTTGTGAAGAGTGAGATTTTTCCACAATGTTTTAACATGTATTTGTGTAATAAACTTTAATTCATGTTGATTATCTATATTTATATACTTTACTTGAGTATTTTAACTCTTTACTAAACTTCAAAATTTTAGACTGGTCCAAATTGAAAGCATTTGCAAACGAAAAATTAAATGTGGCATAGAGGATGGAACTTCTATTAGAAAGGGAAGAAAATGTTCCCCACAATGTTTTTGAAAGCTGTCACTTTCAGGGTCGTTAAAATTTGGTTTAACCCCATACGAAACATTCCTGTGTTTTAAATACCTAGAAAGAACCAGCATTTTCTTCTCTTCTTATAGTGGTTTCCATCCTTCGAAAGACAAAATTCCTCATTTGAACCACATTAACCCTTTCCCAAACGACAGATTTTAGAGCCTTCCAAACTGAAAGAGTTTGCAGAGGACAATTTTAAATTTGATAAAAATGGCAGAAAGTTCTCAAAAAGGGTAGAAAACACTGTGGGAAAAGGAGAAATTGCTCTTTACGAGCAATTTCTCCTTTTCCCACAGTGTTTTCAAAAGACTTGTACTGCAGACACATGAAAACCAGGGCTTGTTTGGGAAGGGGTTAAGTTGTGTGCAAATGCTGTCACGTTGGACAAGTCTTACATTTTGTTGTCTGGAAAAAAGCTGTCTGATGCAAATGTGTTTCAAGAAGTAATGATTTTAGATTAACCCTTTATCAAATGACAAAATTGTAGTCATGCCTGAATTTAAGGCATTTGCAGATGACAAATTTAATTTTATTCAAGTGACGTGATTTGCCTTTGGTAGGGTAGAAAACATTGTTGGAAAAGGAGAAAATGCTGGTAATTACCAGCATTTTCTCCTTTCCCTACAATGTTTTCAAAAGCTTAATTCCTAAGCATTGTTAAAAATCTGGTTTGTGTGGTAAATGGTTAATCATCTTTTGTCTTTTAGGGCATGAGATATCTGCATAATTCAGATATCAAAGTTCATGGTCGTTTAAGAAGCTCATCCTGTGTCGTGGACAGCCGGTTTATGTTGAAAATTAAGGGATTTGGACCCAAGTCCTTCATACAGGCTGAGGAAAAGAATTTGAAGACAACAGCCAATAGATCTAGTAAGCATTTGTAGCTTGTGTATTCGCTGTTGGTATTCCATTTTGTATTTTGAAGCTTCATCTTAATGAGGATTTTTTAAATCTCTGAGTACCAATCAAGACTGGTATAAAATATTATCATAACCTTGAGTTACTTACATAGCCCAGTCTTCCTTGTCCCCATGGTCGTGCACTTTGACATTTTATATGTCATTACTGAAGGTTCTTATTTCAAGTTTGGACGAGTTGTTAATTATCAGAACGGGATCCAATACCAGTATAGCATGTAACCATCAAAATATTTTTGACACAGTTATGTCCCTGTTTCCACTTTGAATTTTCACTGAAAATCAATTTATTTCTAATAGCAACTACAGCAAAACATTGGCACCCACATGTGGTGCTCCTGTTTTTTTGGCTGCAGACCACTTCATTTGATGAGCAATTTTACCTTTTGGTAGAATGTGCTTTTATATATTACCATACTGCAGTTTAATACCGTAATTCATATTACTTTTGCCTATGTACAGTAACATATTTGTTTACAAAGCTACCTGCCCAAAATTTGTTTCAGTAGGTATTTGAGAATGTTTTATGGAGAATGTACAGATATTTTTAGCTTTGCTGTTTTCAACAAAATGTCAAGGTATTGTCATAACCCTTTCGTTGTTTGTGTCGTTGTTGTGGTGAAAAAATTTGACATTTTTTAATATCTGTCATTACTCAAGATATTTATTTCAAACTCGAACTAGTTGTTAGCTATCAAAAAGGGAACTCATTCCAATAGGGCAGATGACCATCAAACTATTTTTGACACAGTTATGCCCTTTTTTTGACCTGGAATTTCCATTTAAATATTTAAATTGATATTTGAAGAATAGAAAATGTGTGACAACATTTTTGTGGAGTATGTGTTTTATATTGAAATACACTTGAAGAAAAGAATGTTTCACATTGTGCCAAGTGGAAAAATTACTTACTTCTTAGTCTCTCTTCTCCACAATTTTATGTCTAGATAACTTATATCTAAAGCCTAGCTTACATGGTTGATGCAACATAATATTTCTACATTAAATATAAACTAAGCTTTACTGCAACTGTTTTTTTTTTTCAGAGTTATTGTGGACAGCACCAGAAATACTGAGAATGACAAACTGGTCGCCAGGTACACAGAAGGGTGATGTTTACAGCTTTGGCATTATACTACAAGAAATTATCATTCGTGGATCTCCGTATGAAACATATGATCTTGATACAGAAGGTAATGCTTTATTGAAGCCTCTTCTGCACATACTAGTACCTGACCTTTTGAAAATATGCTTTGCATGGCAAATAAAGAACATTTCTAGAAGTGGAAAATACAGTTTGATTTTAAATGAATAATGAAATCATCTAGGTAACAAAAGCATTGACTTGTAAAGTGTTCAGAACCAGACCATGACTACTGCTGGTAGCTGGTATTTACAATAAGTAGTATAATAATGACATCTTTACAGTGCAGTATCAAGCGGCCTATTGCTAGTAAAATGTATAACATGTAAAGGAGATATATTAAAAAACATGTAACATCTATCTCGGTTAACTCTTACCAAGCAACAAAATTCTAGACTGGTCGAAATTGAAAGCATTCCCAGATGACAAAATAAATGTGACCCAAAAGTTGGACTTTGTTTGGAAAGGGTAGAAAACATTGTAGGAAAAGGAGAAAATGCTGGTTACCAGCATTTTCTCCTTTTTCCCACAATGTTTTCAAGAGGCTTCTTCCATAGGGTTGTTAAAAGTTGGGATTGTGTGGTAAAGGGTTGAAAAGAGCTTCCAGACACTTTAATACTTTTGTGTATTTGTATACTCGGCTGAATGCTACCTTACATAGCTTCAGTGACAATGCAATTTACATTGTTGCACTTAGGGATTTGATTTTTTTTCTTCCTATAAGAGATACATGAAAGTATCTGTGGTTGAAGCTTTACATTAAAGTTTGTATCATTAAAAGGTCATTTTTTATGCGTATTTCGGATAGTCTTATCTTGTTCTTCATTTACTATTACTCAAGAATCTGCACATGTTTTCTAATTGTTACGAAGACATCAAGTAGAGTAAAGATGTAAGAGACTCCGCCATTTAGACCTGGTGGTTTTCTGTATAGTGTAGATCAAGATCAGACTGAAAAGAATGTGGAATCTCATAACTGGTATTGTCAGTCCAGTATTTTGAGAGTCATTCTGATCAGAGCAGCCTCTAAAATTGCTATAATTAATTGGGTCTTGTCTTCTGTCTGAAAATACAAATGTCTTTTACACATTGGTGTTAGAGTTTTGCATGGCTCTATTTCCTGACAGAGATATTAAGCAGAGTGAAACTTGTAGAGAAGCCACCATTTAGACCCAGTCTGTCAGGTGTACAATGTACAGCTGGCCTTATGGATATCATGACCATGTGTTGGGAGGAGGACCCAGCATCTAGACCAACCTTTGAAATGGCTGAACATAACATCAGGAAAATTGTCAAGTAAGTTATAGCTAGATTTATCTGAAGTACTTAATTTTTTGGCTATAACCCTTAACCATACGACAAAATTTAGATTGGTCCAAATTGAAAATGTTTGCAGATGACAAATGAAATGTGACTGAAATGATGGAATTTGTATTTGACAAGGTAGAAAACATTGTGGGAAAAGGAGAAAATGCTGGTTACTAGCATTTTCTCCTTTTTTCACAATGTTTTCCAGGGCCAACTTTTTCAGGGTCGGAAAAAGTCAGGATCGTGTGGTAAAGAGTTAATTATAGAGATGTAAAACTTTAATGCTTTCCATAAAGACAGCCTGCATATCAAATACTCAAGGCTTGAATCTTTTAATAAGGGAAGAAAAGGTTATCAAAATTCTAATTTTTGTAATCTGTCCAACTGGAATCTTCCAACAGTAGGAATTTGTTTCTTCTAAATACTGAAATTTACTTGCATTTATAAAACTTTTTTTAAGTGCCTACCTGTGCATTTCTGGTATTCCTTTGACCAGTAATACACACAACATCCTTTCACAGGTGGCTGCTTTCCCCCATGAGCAGTGACAAAACACTATTCAGTGGTGGGGCTAAACTGGTTCTATATACTTGTTTAAAGACTTGTATTTCTTTGCTCTTATATAAGCCCTCTTTTTTTTTTTATTCATTCCAGATCACGTGGTAGCAACATAATGGACAATCTGATGCAACGAATGGAACAGTATGCGAACAACTTGGAGAGTCTAGTGGAAGAACGAACTAAAGCTTATATGGAGGAAAAGAAAAAAGCTGAGGACCTTCTGTACCGCATGCTACCCATGTAAGATTACAGTCTTTTTTTCAGCTTGACTTATGGTCATGGAAACAAATTGAAGTAATTAAACACTTACAGCATCATATAGAAATAATAACTGGCTAAACCATTCAGAAATTATGTTACTTTCAAATTCAGAAATTTTTTGAGAATAAGACTAGAATGTTCTTTAGGTACTGTTGGTGAATAATATGAACCTCGACTAATGTTCTGTATGGTCTGGTGTAGATTCTATACTGTCTGCAGAAGCCTTAATGGTTGCAAGCAGCTTGTTCCAGTTATACCATGATGGCCAGTGCATCAAACCATTTTTTTCCTGGAGTTTCTCATTCTAGTATCTCACACATACTTTCTAAACCACAGGCTGCTTTCCCACATATCCATCATCGAAACAATGATTAGTGGTGAGATAGGAATGAATCCTCTTGCAACAACAATCAGCAATCCTTGAAAAGAAATTGATTGAGATAGGGATTAACCTACTGGGCTTGGCAGTTGCCAGTGATATTCTCAAGCATATTAATAAAAAAGAATAACCAATGATTTTGTATAGAGGCAGTTTCATATTCCATTAGTATTAGTAATCAAAGTGCTGTAAGCACTGTAATCGGTCGACACTGAATAATTACAGTGATTTGAAATCACAAATCAGATGGTAGATGTCTGAACTATCTATTGGACAAAATATCCTACACCGTTACAAATGAGCTACGTAGGATCCCACTTTTTTAAACTGTCTTTTACAAATTAGTAGTCTAACAATTGGTTAAAACATAAGTTATGTTTGCCAGCCGACAGCAATAGAACGTAAAAGATATGTGACAATTCTGATCAGCAATACCCATTATCAAGTTTTAGATATCACTCATCATGAACAGCGGTACCTACCAACCCTTTAAAAGAGTGAAAAAATACATATATTCTTTTCTGTAACTTTGGCAACTTTGGTAACTGTATTGTAACATATAAAAGCCGTATAACATATGTCTGCATTATAACTTTGGAATTATTTACTTTTGGCTGCTTGTAGGCCTTGCATTTTTCCATTTTGAACGAGACATCGTATTCATCTTGACAAACTGTCCTACTTATTTTTTAGCGGGCCAAATCGCCCAGTCCAAACGTCTGCTGGCAAATTTCTCCTACATTATACTTTCAAAGAATGTAGATACCCAATAGCTCCCTAACCGTCAACTCCTTACCAAATGATAAAATTTTAGACTTGTCGAAATCAAAAGCATCTGCACATGACGATTAAATGTAGACCAAATGATGATCTGAATCGTTGAAAGGGTAAAAAAACATGGGAAAAGGAGAAAATGGTAACCTGCATTTTCCCCTTTCTCACAATGTTTTCAACTTCTTTCTCATAGGCATTAACAAAGGATAGTTTGGTTAAGAGTTAAAACACTCGGTTAATCGACTAGCCTTTTACAGTCAGGAAAACAATATCAAACATTAGGCATCAATTTCATGGTCGTTTTTTTTTTTCTCCCCCATATACATCCCAAATAAACAGGCAATTAGATCTAAGATATGAAAGTCTGTGATATTAAACTGCATTGCGTTCAAAGGACATTCTGATCTTTATCTTTTATTGTCTTCAAAAGCGACTTTACTTGTCCATAGCCAACACAAGTAACTGTATTTGGGTCATTCTAATCAGTAAGAGCATAACTGCGGTAGCCTTGATCTCTTTATCTGAAATGTGGAAAGGATGAGAATTGACCAATATGGAATAGCTGATGAAACAAACATGTTGCTGACATTTGCACGCTTAGAGCGCTAAATTGTTAAAATAGACATGTTAAGCTTAGAAAAGCAGCCTAAATCTTGCAGGACCATTGCTGTCTTGAGTAGAATAACTCGGAAAACTGGCATGACAGATCCAAGATCTGACTGCATGTTCTGAGCAGTCTGGTCTGAATCTGCACTCTCTGCAAAGACTTTTTCCCTGGTCCGTTGATTCAGATATGGAGAATATAACAGTAAGTGAGCTTATTTGTGTGACCGTTTCAGGTTTTTTTTTTTATCCTCGATGAAAATGTTCTA
The DNA here is from genome assembly GCA_945859785.2 of Tridacna gigas. Taxonomy (NCBI): domain Eukaryota; kingdom Metazoa; phylum Mollusca; class Bivalvia; order Cardiida; family Cardiidae; genus Tridacna; species Tridacna gigas. Next base: position 48,994,218 of record OX244036.2, read on the forward strand.
TTTGACAAAATTTCGAAAATCTTTTAAATGGGTGAAAAACGCTGTGGAAAAAAGAGAACATGCTGAATACATAGAGTTTTTCCAACTATATTTTCAAAGCCACACAGGATTGTTTGGTCAAGGGTTTACAGACTGATTCTGGTCTGTAGAAACTCACCAAGAAGAAACATGTAAGTGAGTGTAAAATGGTAGTGCCATGGCTGGAAAGAGAGGAAAAGGGACTGTGAAAACAATTCAACCCTTATCCCGCTAAAACATTGAAATGAAATTTCAAACCGGTGGTAAAACCCGAATAATTCTATGTCAAACTTATTCTTTTTTGGAAAAAGAAATATCTCCTTATCGGACAGTATACATCCAAGATCAGACTGCACATTCTGTGCAGTCTGATCTTGATCTATACTATCCGCAAAATAGGTCAGTGAGTCGCACTTAGCAGCCTAGGGGTTAATACATCATACGCTGAAAGATGCGTAATCAGTCAGTACTGCGAATGGACAGTCTGGGTACTAAGGTTGCAAGCGATGAATCGCCAGTCCATTCTGAAAATGTTTACGTAATGGCCTCTCCGCGAGGGCCATAACCTTTACACAACTCTATATACCCACAGCTTCACACGCTTTCGCCTCGCTAACATTAAACGACCAGCCGGTTACTATTTTAAACTTACGGCTGTTACGAGTTGCATTTACATCAGTTTTCTCTTAGGCAGAGCAATCTAAATTTTCAAATTCTTTTCAAGCAATGTTTCCTGTTGCGATTTTATTCCTCTCAAGACCAAAATGACCTATTATCTTTTCAACATTTTAAAGAAACCATTATTGGAAGCTTTTCTATGAAACGAGAACATATGTTGTATTGGAAATTCTGTGTTGAAAAATATTCTTGGTTTCTATGATTTTTTTTTTTTTTTTGGGGGGGGGGGAGGGGGGGGGCAAAAATACGTTAAAAGTACACTTATTGTCTATTTTTATGAAGTACTTTGCTAGTCAATCTCAGACTAAATATTACATACTAATCTAAAGAATTTATCACCGATAAATAAATTACTTGTATGTGATAATTATTTTTTGATTCAGTTATTCGAGTGAACTTCTGCAATTTGTACCATTTTTCATGTATTTCAAATCTGTTTTGTATATATGTTACTTTACCCGTCTGCCAGACTTAGACCAGTACTTGATTTCGTTACAAAAATCGACGTCCTATCATTATTGCGACTGACATGCCACGGAATCTGAATATAATGTCTTTTAACTGTAGAGGAATCCACCTAAGAAAAAACGTATATCAGTTTTTCACCATCTTAAAAATTTGAAACATAATATTTACTGTTTACAGGATACCCATTTTACTAATGATATGTACAATACTATATACTCAGAATGGGGTAATGAAATTTTCTTGAGTTGTAATACTTCACAAAGTAGGGGAGTTGCCATATTACTTGGAAATCTGGATTATGAAATACACAAATCACTTTCAGACTCGGAAGGAAACTACGTTATACTTGATTTAACCATTGATGATCACAGGTTTACATTGGCATCAATTTATGGACCAAATCAAGACAATCCACAATTTTACACAAATCTTTTTGAGAAACTAGATTACATTGGTAATGATTCGTTTATGATTTGTGGTGATTTTAATCTAGTTTTAAATCCTGAGTTAGACTATCAAAATTATAAACACATCAATAATAAAAACGCTAGAAATCATATAAGGGAAATCATTGAAAACAGGCAGCTAATAGACCCATTCCGCGAACTCAACCCCGAAACTAGACTTTATACTTGGAGAAAAATTAACCCTATTCAGCAAGCGCGTTTGGATTTTTTTCTTGTTTCAACTGAACTTTCTAGCAATATTGTTAAATCATCTATTGAACATAGTTACCTTTCTGACCATTCCATCATATCTACAACTTATATATTCAATGAATTTGAATACATTTCTGGCCTTTGGAAACACAATAATTCCTTGCTACAAGACATTGAATATATTCATACAATTAATAAAAAAATAGATGATGTCATAGAACAATATGCCCTACCTGTATACAGTAGAGAATCATTGAAAGATATACCTCCTGATATTTTGCAATTTACTATAAATGACCAATTATTCTTAGACACATTACTAATGGAAATAAGAGGGAAGTCAATATCATATAGTTCTTACAAGAAAAAAACATCACGAAAACGCGAAGAAAAAATTAAACAAGAAATTATTTCACTGGAACAAAATTTATCAGAAATTAATTCAGAAAGACTAGAACTATTAAAAAAAGAGTTACAACAGATAACAGAAGACAAATTAAAAGGTTCAATGATTAGATCAAAAACAAAGTGGAGTTTAGATGGCGAGAAACCTAGTAGTTATTTTTGTGGTTTGGAAAAGAAAAATTCGTCCATAAAAACTATCCGTAGAATAGTTAAAGATGATGGTACCGAAGTTTCAAATCAAAAGCAAATTTTAGATGAAGTTAAGAGTTTTTATGCATCACTATATAGCAAAGGCAAATGTATTGAATCTGATAATAGTAACGATGACTTTCTTAACGACTTACACATTCCAACCTTAAATGATCAACAATCAGACGCTATTGAGGGAGAAATTTCAATTCAAGAAGCAGCACTAGTTTTAAAAAATATGAAAAATAACCGTAGTCCTGGTACGTCTGGCTTTAGTGCTGACTTTTATAAAGTCTTTTGGAAAAAAATAGGGCATTTTGTAATAAGAAGTCTTAATGAAGCATTTCATATAAACAAATTATCCGATACTCAAACACAGGGTTTAATTACGTGCATACCAAAAGGTGACAAACCAAAACAATATATTAAAAATTGGCGTCCAATTACGTTACTTAATACCGTGTATAAAATTGGAAGCGGTGTAATTGCAAACAGAATAAAACCATTACTACCATTGCTAATTAAAAGTGACCAAACTGGTTTCATAAAAGGTCGATATATTGGAGAGAATATTAGACTGATCTACGATATACTCCACTATACTGAGGAAAATAACATACCCGGCATTTTACTTTTAATTGATTTTGAAAAGGCCTTTGATTCCATTTCATGGTCTTTCATTAACAAAACACTAAATCTTTTCAATTTTGGACCCTCAATACAGAAGTGGTTTAATGTTTTCTACAAAGATGCAAAGTCAACTGTATCACAGTGTGGATTCCTCTCAGATTTCTTCAAAGTCGAAAGAGGTTGTCGACAAGGAGACCCTTTATCTTGTTACATTTTCATTCTTTGTGCAGAAATTTTATCAATTAAAATTAGATCAAATCCTAAAATAAAAGGTATTAAAATAAATGGCACCGAATACAAACTTTCTCAATTCGCTGACGACACCAGCATTTGTCTCGATGGTTCAAGTGAGTCCTTAAATGAAACTCTTACCACACTTTCCAAATTTTCAGTAATTTCAGGCCTTAATGTTAACTTTGATAAGACACAGGTTATTTGGATAGGAAAGAAAAAATACAGCGCTGATACTATTAAAACAAGATGGAAACTAGTGTGGAATCAGCATCAATTCCAGTTATTAGGCATCATCTTTCATGTCGATTTATCGAAAATGATCAGATTAAATTACAGTAAAAAGATTAACGAAATCGAAGAAACTTTAAGGAAATGGAGAAGAAGAATTTTAACACCCATTGGTAAAATAGTCATCGTAAAAAAATTGCTTATTTCAAAGCTTAACCATTTGTTTTTAACCCTTCCAAATCCATTAGAACTTGATTTTCGTAAACTTAAGACTCTTTTAAACACGTTCGTTTATGGTAAATCTTTTAAGGTTAAACAATCAGTGATGATCAAAGATTATAATCAAGGAGGCCTGAAAATGATTAATTTAGAAGCTTTCGTAAATTCGCTTAAAATTACTTGGATCAGGTGACTAATGACTAGTGAAAGTAAATGGACGGAAATAGTCAAGATGTATGTCGATATTTCTAAACTACCCTTCTGTGGTCAGTGTTTTTTCGAACTAGTTTCAAAAAAATGTACTAATAATTTTTGGGCAGAAGCATTTGACGCTTTTTCTAAACTAATCGAAAAGTTACCAGTCAAAAAGGAAAAAATATTTGAATATCCTTTATTTTTTAATCCAGATATTCTAGTTGGTTTTAAAAGTATTTTCATAAAGTCATGGTTTGAGGCTGGAATTAACTGCATAGGAGATCTAGTAACAATAAATAACACAATTATGGAATATAATGAATTTAAGGCAAAATACCACATAAAATCTGATTATTTAATATATCAAGGAATTAAAACATCCCTTCAAAAAGCTTTAAAGAAATACCATGTCAAACAGCAAGAATTAAAACAAACTCAAAAACCCTTCTTCCCGCCTTACCTTAAAGCCTTACTGAATGATAGCAAAGGCTGTAAATCAGTTTATACTTGTTTAAACAATAATAATGAAATTCCAACATGTATAAGGAAATGGGATGAAATTTTGTCCACTAAATTTACTGAAGATAACTGGGAGGCTATTTTCCTCTTACCTTTCTCCGTAACAAGTGATATTAATATAAGATGGTTTCAATTTAGGTTAATCCACAGAATTCTTGGCACAAACAGTTACCTGTACAAAATAAATTATGTTGAAAATTCTGTATGCACTTTCTGTAAACAATTTCCAGAAACAATTCAACACATTTTCTGGACATGCCGGTACAGTCAAGCTTTAATTAGAAATATGCTACTAAATCATCACAACATATACGGAGATCTAACTTTAAATAACATGTTATTTGGATTTATAGAATCCGCATGCAAAATGAAAAATTTGCTGTTAATTCTTTTCAAAATGTACATTTTCAAATGTAGGAACATAAATGTAAAACCATCGATACAAGGAGCAAAAAACTACTTAACATTTCAATACAAAATTTTAAAAAATAAAGTATTGTTAAGTGAAAAACACGACGAGTCTATAGAACAGTTGGACGTTGTCTGGTCTCCTTTTATAGATTGAATTGTTTTTGAGTATTTAAATGCTGAGGTGCAAAGGAATATCATATTATAAAAATGAATATACAAAACATAACGAAACTGACTACTCTAGAGTCTGGCTACGGATAGTTTTTTTTTTTCCCCTTTTTTAACCATACGTTTTTCAATTTTATATTGTCTGTTCTTTGTTTGTATTATAAATGTTATTACTCTTATATTAGAAAAACCAGGTGCTGTTGGAGTACCAAGATTATGAAAATTTTGATCACTCCTATCCGGCAAGCCACTGAATCTCTATACCTTTCTGATGGCAGAATATACAAAAAGGTCAATTATTCCCGATAGGCAATTTTAAAGATTCCACCTTTTTTTTTTTTTTTTTTTTGAAAATAGTGTGTAATTAACCGTTTCCCAAAAGACAAATTTCAGACTATTCCGAATTAAACCATCAGCAATCGGCAATATTGTGATTGGTATACTTGAGATGTAGTAGTATGAAAAGATAAGAACCATGGTGGGAAACGGAGATATGTATCTTTTTGAGTTTTTTTTTTCTAAAATGTTCTTCAAATCCAATATATCTCAGAGTCGTAGTAGGAGGTGATCGATATTGAAGAGGTCAAACCGGAAATTGTGGATCAGGATCTGAATGAATTTTTGCTCATTCTGATGCTGATCTGCAGTATTCGCATAACCAACAAAACGGTATATATTAACTCTTTACCACACAAGCTCGAATTTTAATGACCCTGAGAAAGAGAGTTTTTGAAAACATTGAGGGAAAAGGAGAAAATGCTGTAACCAGCGTTTTCTCCTTTTTCTAAAATGTTTACAGCCCTTTCAAATACAAATTTCAATTTTTGAGTCACATTTACTTTGTCGTCTGCAAACGCGACTGCAAATGTTTTCAGTTTGGGCAGGCCTAAAATTTTCGCCGTTTGTTAAAAATTTAAGGTGCAGGATCGATCTTATATGTTATTGTAATTTGTGTACTATATTATAGAGAAATAAACGAGGCCCTCTCTGACAGGACCTGAAAAAAAAAAAAATGATTTTGTATAGAGGCAGTTTCATATTCCATTAGTATTAGTAATCAAAGTGCTGTAAGCACTGTAATCGGTCGACACTGAATAATTACAGTGGTTTGAAATCACAAATCAGATGGTAGATGTCTGAACTATCTATTGGACAAAATATCCTACACCGTTACAAATGAGCTACGTAGGATCCCACTTTTTTAAACTGTCTTTTACAAATTAGTAGTTTAACAATTGGTTAAAACATAAGTTATGTTTGCCAGCCGACAGCAATAGAACGTAAAAGATATGTGACAATTCTGATCAGCAATACCCATTATCAAGTTTTAGATATCACTCATCATGAACAGCGGTACCTACCAACCCTTTAAAAGAGTGAAAAAATACATATATTCTTTTCTGTAACTTTGGCAACTTTGGTAACTGTATTGTAACATATAAAAGCCGTATAACATATGTCTGCATTATAACTTTGGAATTATTTACTTTTGGCTGCTTGTAGGCCTTGCATTTTTCCATTTTGAACAAGACATCGTATTCATCTTGACAAACTGTCCTACTTATTTTTTAGCGGGCCAAATCGCCCAGTCCAAACGTCTGCTGGCAAATTTCTCCTACATTATACTTTCAAAGAATGTAGATACCCAATAGCTCCCTAACCGTCAACTCCTTACCAAATGATAAAATTTTAGACTTGTCGAAATCAAAAGCATCTGCACATGACGATTAAATGTAGACCAAATGATGATCTGAATCGTTGAAAGGGTAAAAAAACATGGGAAAAGGAGAAAATGGTAACCTGCATTTTCCCCTTTCTCACAATGTTTTCAACTTCTTTCTCATAGGCATTAACAAAGGATAGTTTGGTTAAGAGTTAAAACACTCGGTTAATCGACTAGCCTTTTACAGTCAGGAAAACAATATCAAACATTAGGCATCAATTTCATGGTCGTTTTTTTTTTTTCTCCCCCATATACATCCCAAATAAACAGGCAATTAGATCTAAGATATGAAAGTCTGTGATATTAAACTGCATTGCGTTCAAAGGACATTCTGATCTTTATCTTTTATTGTCTTCAAAAGCGACTTTACTTGTCCATAGCCAACACAAGTAACTGTATTTGGGTCATTCTAATCAGTAAGAGCATAACTGCGGTAGCCTTGATCTCTTTATCTGAAATGTGGAAAGGATGAGAATTGACCAATATGGAATAGCTGATGAAACAAACATGTTGCTGACATTTGCACGCTTAGAGCGCTAAATTGTTAAAATAGACATGTTAAGCTTAGAAAAGCAGCCTAAATCTTGCAGGACCATTGCTGTCTTGAGTAGAATAACTCGGAAAACTGGCATGACAGATCCAAGATCTGACTGCATGTTCTGAGCAGTCTGGTCTGAATCTGCACTCTCTGCAAAGACTTTTTCCCTGGTCCGTTGATTCAGATATGGAGAATATAACAGTAAGTGAGCTTATTTGTGTGACCGTTTCAGGTTTTTTTTTTTATCCTCGATGAAAATGTTCTATTTGACAAAATTTCGAAAATCTTTTAAATGGGTGAAAAACGCTGTGGAAAAAAGAGAACATGCTGAATACATAGAGTTTTTCCAACTATATTTTCAAAGCCACACAGGATTGTTTGGTCAAGGGTTTACAGACTGATTCTGGTCTGTAGAAACTCACCAAGAAGAAACATGTAAGTGAGTGTAAAATGGTAGTGCCATGGCTGGAAAGAGAGGAAAAGGGACTGTGAAAACAATTCAACCCTTATCCCGTTAAAACATTGAAATGAAATTTCAAACCGGTGGTAAAACCCGAATAATTCTATGTCAAACTTATTCTTTTTTGGAAAAAGAAATATCTCCTTATCGGACAGTATACATCCAAGATCAGACTGCACATTCTGTGCAGTCTGATCTTGATCTATACTATCCGCAAAATAGGTCAGTGAGTCGCACTTAGCAGCCTAGGGGTTAATACATCATACGCTGAAAGATGCGTAATCAGTCAGTACTGCGAATGGACAGTCTGGGTACTAAGGTTGCAAGCGATGAATCGCCAGTCCATTCTGAAAATGTTTACGTAATGGCCTCTCCGCGAGGGCCATAACCTTTACACAACTCTATATACCCACAGCTTCACACGCTTTCGCCTCGCTAACATTAAACGACCAGCCGGTTACTTTTTTAAACTTACGGCTGTTACGAGTTGCATTTACATCAGTTTTCTCTTAGGCAGAGCAATCTAAATTTTCAAATTCTTTTCAAGCAATGTTTCCTGTTGCGATTTTATTCCTCTCAAGACCAAAATGACCTATTATCTTTTCAACACCTGCTACATATACGGAGAGCACTCGTCACAACTCGGCCGATCCCGTAACTACGTATAACTATCAACGGATCACTCGAAATTTTCCGAATGACATGGACAGCAGACGACTACAAGATGTGTTCACATCACCCAATACACTTGATTCGCACTCGTTTCATTCATAAAGTTGCTGCTAATTACTGACCATATTTCTTATAATCGTGTTGAAAGTAAACTGCTCCAGTTTTTGCTGGCCAGAGATTTTGATAATACTGTAATTATGACATACTTCAATACTAAACAAATTGTAACCACCGTTTATTACATAATTGAAAAGTTATTATGGGATTACTTGACATTACTTAACGCCTGTTTACCGCTAATTACTATTCCTGCGCTTATCTGGGTCAAAAGTGCGGTTATCTGGGTCAAAAGTAGTTTTTGTAATAAGGTCATCACAGCAGGTATAAGCGTTAAAACGCTGTAAGTAAAAGCTGTTCCGAGTTGCAGTTACACCAGTTTGCCCTGAGTAGACGGGTTTCCGGAGTTTTCCATCTCTCTAATCGTTCTACCGCCCGATTAAAAAACTATTTGTACATCTTTTCAAATACCATTGACAAAGAAAAGAAGTGCTCAAAATATAGAATTTCTCTTTTTTGCCAGAATGTTTTCACTCATATTCATGGACCAAACCTAAATCTTAAAATTGCAAACTTTGTGATCAGAATTATTATTATCATAAGAATTATCTTTTCAATATTTCAGTTCAGTTGCTAAGCAGTTAGAAGCTGGCTCGCAAGTCCAACCGGAGACCTATGACAGTGTGACAATATATTTTAGCGACATTGTGGGGTTTACATCCCTTGCTGGACTCAGTTCTCCGATGCAAGTTGTGGATTTTCTAAATGACCTGTATACCATATTTGACAGAATTATTGATGATTTTGTGGTGTACAAGGTAGTATTCTATTAGCCTTTTCATACTATTCTGTAATGTATTGACTCAACACGAACGCTAGCTGATTCGGTAAACACTTCACAGTTTATTAAATCTGTACCACATGACAAAATTTTAGACTTCTCCAAATCTAAAGATTTGTAGATGACAATATTAATGTGACTCAAAATGTGGCATTTCCTTTTTGAAAATGGAGAGAAAATGGTGGAAAAAGGAGAAAATGCTGATCAACAGCATTTTCTCCTTTTCTCACTATGTTTTCAAAAGGTCTCTTTCTCATTGTCAATACATCTTATTATTATGTGGTGAAGATTTAAAAAGATTAAATCTGCAAATGACAGTTTAGATCTTACACAAATGATTGCATTCGTCATTTGCAGGGTAGAAAACATTTTGGGAAAAAGAGAAAATGACAAAAGCCTTCTTCCACAGGGTCGCTAAATCTCGTGGTAAAGGGTTATAGTGCTGAATGAATTTTCTTTCAGCTTGGATAATTGACCTAAACATTGCAATTTTTCAGCCTTTGTTTGCCCTGATCTTTTTTCTCAGATTTTAATGCAGAAATAACTTTAGAATTGGATTTGATATATAACTTATAATATATTATAGTCCTCTGATACAATACCAACCATAGAAACATTGTGCAAAAAAAAAAATCCTGGTCACCAGAATTCTCTTCTCTCCAAATACGTTTTCAGAAGGTTTATTCTTCAGTGTCATCAAAACATCAGACTGTTTGGTTAATGTTTATCCTCGGCTAAATGATTCTGGTTTTTTGTACTCCATGAAGAAGAAAACTTTTGACAAACATGTCAGTAACCACCATTTTCTCCTTTAACCCTTTACCAAACAACAAAATTTTAGACCAATCCAAATTGAAAGTATTTGCAGATGACAAATTAAAGGTAGCCGTAATGATGAAATCTGCCCTTAATAGATTAGAAAACATTGTGGGAAAAGGAGAAAATGCTGGTTACCAGCATTTTCTCCTTTTCCCACAATGTTTTCAAAAGCCGTCTCCCTCAGGGTCATTAAAACTCAGGATTGTGTGGTAAAGAGTTAACTAAAACATTTCCACCCTTGAAAATACAAATCTCATCACTTCAGACACATTGAAATTATTGTCAGTATGGAACAAAAACTTTTTCTGGTAAAGAGTAAATGATCAAAGCTGTTCATGATTGTTTGAAGAACTCTGTTTTTCCCAGATAAACTGAAGAAGTTGAGACAATCTACCAGTAATTTACAGCCAATTCTTTGTCATTCTTCAGGTTGAAACAATCGGCGATGCTTACATGTGTGCTTCTGGGTTACCAATACGGATTGGAGACAGACATGTCCAGGAAATTTCAAACATGGCGCTCGCAATAAGAGAAAGTGTACGAAACTTTACTATAAGGCACCTGCCGGAAGAGCCCCTTAGAATCCGAATCGGTCTACATTCTGGTAAAATTTACTTTTGGATTCTTTACCAATTGATTCTGTGTTTAAACAATCCTGAAGACTGCTGAAGAAATAAATGTTGGAAAACAAGAAAGTGCTGGTATTTTTCAAACAAATTGCTACCCTTTAACTCTTTACCAAACAACAACATTTTAGACTAGTCCAAATTCAAAGTATTTGCAGACAACAAAATAAACCCAATGCAGAAATTATTCTTTGTTTTGGGAAGGGTAGAAAACATTGTGGAAAAAGGAGAAAATGCTGGTTACCATACATTTTCTCCTTTTCAAACAATGTTTTCAAAAGTTTTCTTCCGCAGGGTCGTAAAATGTGGGGATTGTTTGGTAAAGGGATATCTTATACCAAAAGCATTTTTTAACCATGAAATGCTGAACATGGTTATAGCAAATTTCCGCTCTTGATCCTATTTTAAAGCTTGAAATTTGAAATGTGGACTGCTTGTACATTGATGTCTTATTCTGTTAACCTTGTAGCTTAACTCTTTACCAAACAACAAAATTTTACACTGGTCCATATTGAAATTGTCATTTGCAGATGACAATTTAGATGTGGCTGGAATTATGCTTTTTGGCTGTGGATGGGTAGAAAACATTGTGGGAAAAGGAGAAAATGCTGGTTACCAGCATTTTCTCCTTTTCCCACAATGTTTTCAAAAGGCCTCTTGCTCAGGGTCATTAAAAATCGGAATTGCTCGGTAAAGGGTTAAATATGTATATTATAAATGAACTATGTGTCAATTCATCCACCATGAACATAAAACTGTAGTGCATGCACCTACAATGAATTCTAAATGCTAATACAGAAATATCTTCAATTTTAGGTATTGTTTGAATATTATAGCCCTGTTTGATTTTTTTTTACAGAAATAAAGAAATCGGTTTGCCTTTTATTAGCTCACCTGAGCACAACATGCTCAAGGGGAGCTTTTAGGATCACCCGGTGTCCATCATCCGTTGTTCGTCTTGCGTCGTGCGTCGTTCGTCGTGCGTCGTCAATAATTCTTTAAACATCATCTCCTCCTAAACCACTGGGCCAATTTGGACCAAACTTGGCAGGAATGTTCCTTGGGAGGTCCTTTTTAAAATTTGTTCACAAAATTTGATTCCATCATGGCTCTGGTGAATGGGGGCTACTTGCACGATATGGAAATGAAGAAATTCTTAAAAATTCTTTTTCTCTGAAACGGTAGGTCAGATTTTGAAATAATTTCACAGAGATGTTCCTTGGATGACCTTTTTCAAAAGCTGTTCGCGAAATTTTGATCTGTCAAGAAACATAGCTCTGGTGAATGGGGGCTACTTGCACTATACGGCAATGAAGAAATTCTTAAAAATTCTTCTTCTCTGAAATGGCTGGTCAGATTTTGAAATAAATTCACAGAGATGTTCCTTGGGTGACCCTTTTCAAAAATTGTTTGCGAAATTTTGATCCATCAAGAAACATGGCTCTGGTGACTGGGGTCAAATTAAAGCAATACCTTGTGGGCATTCTAGAGGTCACATTTTTTGCTCAATTGACTTGAAAATTTATCAGAATGTTTGCCTAAATTAACTCTTGGATGAGATTGAAATTGGGTCATCTGGTGTCATAAAGTAGGTCACTAGGTCAAATTAAAGAAATACCTTGTGGGCACTCTAGAGGCCACATTTTTTGTCTTGATGATATCTCAGAGGAGTTCAAAATTGGGTCACATAGGGTCATAAACAATGTCACTGGGTCACATTGAAGAAATACCTTGTGGGCACTCTAGAGGCCACAATTCTAGCTAAATTGACCTGAAAATTGGTGTACATATTTGACCCAATGATATCTTGGATCAGTTAGAAATTGGGTCTCATAGGGTCATAAACTAGGTCACTGGGTCAAATTAAAGAAATGTATTGTGGGCACTGTAGAGGCCACAGTTTTTGCTCAACTCACCTGAAAATTTGTCAGCATGTTTGACTTGATGATATCTTAAATGGATTTGAAATTGGGTCACATAGGGTCATAATCTAGGTCACTAGGTCAAATTACAGAAATACCTTGTGGGCACTCCAGAGGTGACAGTTCTTGCCCAATTCACCTGAACCTTGGTCAACAAGTTTGTTTTGATGTCTCTGATGAGTTTGAAATATGGTCACATAGGGTCATAAACTAGGTCACTTGGTCAAATTGAAGAAAGACATTTTGGACACTCCGGAGGCCACATTTTCAGCTCAACTGACCTGACAATTGGTCTGAATGTTTGTCATAATAATATCTCAGATGAGTTTTAAATTTGGTCATTATGACCCTGGAGTGAAATTTCCCCTAATGACTCAGGTGAGCGATCCAGGGCCATCATGGCCCTCTTGTTTTATTTAACCCTTACCTCACAATCCAAACTTTTAATGACCTTTAGGGAGAAGGCTTTTAAAAAACATTGTGGGAAAGGAAGAAAATGCTGGTAACTAGCATTTTCTCCTTTTTCTACAGTGTTTGTTCTTTTACAGACAAATTCCTTCATATGAACTAAATTCAGTTTATAATTTACAAACACTTACAATATGGACAAGTCTAAAGTTTTGTTTTCTTTGAATGAGATTGAGAGAAATAAAACAGATATTAAAGCTGTTGCACTAAAACATCTTCAGGTGCAGTGGTTGCTGGTGTAGTAGGATCAACTATGCCGCGGTATTGCTTGTTTGGTGATACAGTGAATACAGCCAGTAGAATGGAATCTAATGGAGAACGTAAGTCATTCTCTCTCTCTCTCTCTCACACACACACATGCTGACAACAAAGACAGATTATGCAAATTTCCATTGCTCAGTTCAAAATTTAAATGCCTTTACCCCATGATTCTTTATCAGTTATATATGTTTGAACATGCAAATACAGAAAAAAATAAAGAAAAGTAAACAAGAAAGATATACTAAGTCTTCACATGATTTTCCCGATTGAGGGGTTAAGCAGAGGATAAATTAAATGATTGGATATGTCCTTGTAAAAATAGAGAACACTGAGGAAATATAGGAAAGAAATGCTGTTTACCAGCACTTTCTCATTTTCCCATGATGTTTCCAAAAGCCTTCTTCTTTAGGTTTGTTAAAATTCAGGATTGTTTAGTCAATGGTTGAAAAACATTGCAGAAAGAATATTGATGCCCTACATGAGTTACAGGGTGAACTGTTTACCCCACAATCCCGTATTTTAAGGACCCTGAGAAGGAAAGCTTTTGAAAGCATGGGAAAAGGAGAAAATGCTGGTAACCAGCATTTTCTCCTTTTCCCACAATGTTTTCTAGCTGTCCGAAAACAAATTTCAATTTTTGAGTTGCATTTATTTTGTCATCTGCAAATGCTTCCAAATTGGACTGGTCTAAAATTTTGTCATTTGGTAAAGAGTTAACTCACAAAATGAGCAATGTCTCTACTCACTGAAATCAACCCCCTTATGAAATATTATAACTTGTTTTTTCTGTTGTATTACTGCTTTTCACATTTTATTTCTAATAACCAAAAACTGTACCAGAAAAGAAAGTTTATTTTAATTTCATAATTGATGAGTGTATATTTGACTTTGAGAATGTTTGTAATTTAAGCCATGAAGATCCACATATCAGAAAGTTCTATGAAACTGTTGGAGAAGTTTGGTGACTACAACATGCGCTATAGGGGTGAAATTGCTGTAAAGGTTTGTAGTTTAATTTTAACCCTTAATCCTTTACCACACAGGAAAATTTTGGACTGGTCCATATTGAAAGGATTTGCAGACAACAACTTAAATGTGATTCAAACGAAAGGGTAGAAAACGTTGTGGGAAAAATGTTTTCAAAAGTCTTCTTTCCTTGAGGGTCGTGAAAAGTTTGGATTGTGTAGTAAAGGGTTAACCTGCTAAATAATTGAAATGAAACTTTCGTGTCAATGGTAAAAACCCAAATGTTGCTATTTCAAAGTTATTTTGCAGAGAAAAATATCTCCTTATCAGACATTGTAGATCCAAGATCAGACTGCACTTTCTTGAGTCACACTTAACAGCCTGAGGGTTAACTTATCTATTTCTATAGACTCATATTCAGCAGAGGCTGTATCCATGAACCTTTCTGTCCATTCAGAGACTGGCTATTTGATTGGCTTAGATAAACCATGTCGGCCAATCAGATGGCTAGTCTCTGAATTTCAAATTTACAGAAATATTTAGAAAGATTGACGGAATGTTGTCAATCAGTTACTGTTGTATTTGAAGTACATGTAGGCTTATTAGCTTGGCTGTTTTCAAAGAAAACATTGAGGTGCCGGTATTGCTGTAGCCCTGGTGTCATCATCTGGGTTGTCATGCAAAAACTTTGACATTTTATAATATCCCTGTTATTACTGCAGATATTTACTTCAAACTTGGACAAGTTGTTAATTATTAAAAAGGGAACCAATACAACAAGGGCAGTTGACCATCAAAGTATTTTTAACACAGTTTGCCCCTTTTTTGACTTAGAATTTTCACTGAAAATGTAGCAACTGCAGCCGAGCATCGGCACCTGCATGCGGTGCTCTTCTTCATCTATAGCAGTTGTTGAGTTCATTACTTCTTACAACATTATTTTTCCTCTTGCAGTAGTAAGCATGTGAAAAATACATCAATGTGCCATGCTCTGTTAAAAGGGGGGCTTAGTGGAACATCAAAAAGACCCATGTCAGCCTGCACAGTCTGACTTGAGCAGAAGTTTTTTGCTCTTGGTAAATTTTCTGCACATCCAAGGACTATTCAACCTCAGAATTCAGTCAGTCATTCAACAAAATGGATTTTATAGATCCATAATTTTGTGATGACTTGCTTGGTATCATGGATCAAGGTGATGCATTAAGCCCCCATTTGCCAGAGAATGGCTCATTTTTATCTTATAGTCGTAAATGTATACTAAGGTAACCTTCTACCAAATAGTCTCAGTTCAGTTTTGATGACCCTGTGGGAGATGTCTTTGAAAACATTGTGGGAAAAGGAGGAAATGCTGGTTACCAACATTTTCTCCTTTTTCATCAGTGTTTTCTACACCTTCAAAGACGAATTCCATCATTGGACCATGTTAACTGTAATCTGTCTTCTGCTGTTTGGACCAGTCCAAAGTTTTGTCCTCTTCAAAACATTAAAATGTTTGCAACAGTTTTTTGTTGAAATTATTGCAAAAAGCAAAAGAGTAAACAATCAAAATCTTTCTTTCTACTGTCAACTTTTTAACTTGACTGTAAAATATTACAGGGAAAAGGTCAGATGAAGACATACTGGTTGAATGGCAGACGTAGAGTTACTGGTGACTCAAGAAATGACATCGAACAGTGCTCAGTAAAGTCCTCGGACCTGAAATCTATCGATGGTTTACCAAACTCAAGTTTGCCCCTTAATAGTGTAGACACAAGTGTAGAGACTCTTTGTGAAGAAATATGAGCTGCTTCTCAACCCTTTCACTGCCATATGCGAATTTAACCCTTTACCAAACAGTCTGAGGTTTTCATGACTCTGGGAAAGAGGGCTCTTGAAAACATTGTGTTAAAAGGAGAAAATGCTGGTAACCAGCATTTTCTCCTTTTCCATCAATATTTTCTACCCGGTCAGAGACCTTAAGCTAATTTTTACCCATTCTGAATTTCACTTCTGCAGATATTTTGAATTTGAAAGAATCTATAATTTGTCATTTGGGAAAGGGTTAATACCTTTTGCAGACAGCATAAATCAACGTCAGACTGCACAGTATGTGCAGCCTGATCTTAGGTCTGCATCTCACGCCTCTTCATTCTAAACTATGTCCATACATTATCTTCATTACTACTACAGTTGTGTTTGTAATCATTGTAAAAACCCAATGCCTTTATTTTCCAGCAAAAAAGTTAACCGTTTACCACACAGTCCTGACTTTTAACGACCCCGAGAAAGAAGCATTTTGAAAACATTGTTGGAAAAGGAGAAAATGCTGGTAACCAGCATTTTCTCCTTTTCCAACAATGTTTTTTACTCTTCCCCCAAAGAAATTCAATTTTTCAGTCACATTTATCATGTCGTTTGCAAATGCTTTCGATTTGGACTAGTCTAAAATCTTGTCGTTTGGTATAGAGTTAACCAGTCAATTTGTACTTCATATTTCCTTGTAATTTAATAATTCAAAACAAAAATGTAGACTCGTCCAAATCGAAAGTAGTTGTGACAACAATTTAAATGTGGCTGAAATGATGGAATTTGTTTTTGATAGGGTGGTAAACATTGTGGGAAAAGGAGAAAATGCTGGTTACCAGTATTTTCTCCTTTTCCCACAATGTTTTCGAAAAGCTTCTTTCTTGGGGTCGTTAAAACTCAGGATTGTGCAGGAAAGGGTTAATAATTGGTTTATGCATCATAGTTTACTTGTATTTAACTTTTTGTCAAACCACAAAATTAAAAACTCTAATATTTTCCTACTGTTTGCAAATGCTATTGTAAATGCAACTAGAAGGATAGGATCATCTTCGAAAGGAAAGAAAATAATGAGAAGAATGGAGAAAATGCTGGTATTATCCATTTCTCACAATACATTTCAAAAGCCTTGTTAACATTTGGGATTGTGTAATAAAAGATAAGGGATGATTTAATCCTTTACAATACAATACCAAGTTTTTAACAACCCTACGAAAAAAAAAGATTTTTAAAATATTGTGGAAAAAGGAGAAAATACTTGTAACCATCATTTTCTTCTTTTCCCACATTATATTTTATTTTATTAAAGACAAATTCCACTATTAAGATAAATTTGAGCCATGCTCTTGCAAAAGGGGGTTTAATGCATCTCCATGATCCATCATACCAAGCAACTCTTCATATAATTATGGATCCATAAAATCTGTTTTGTCTGGCAGTCGACTGAATTCTGAGGTGGAGTGATCAATAGACATGCAGAAAATTGACCCCATAGCAAAATGTTCCAACCCAGGGCAGCCTCTGCAGACTGCGCAGGCTGACCTGGATTGATACTTTTTGCAGATGCATTAAACTCCCTTTTCACAGGGCATGGCTCATTTAGTTTGCTGTCTGGATGTACGTCCAAATTTGACATGTCTGAAATTTTGTTGTTTGGTGAAAAAGTTACTACAGATGAAAGTCTTTTTGAACTCCGCCAGCCAAAGGCAGCAAGCTTGTGTCATGGTCCTGTGTTTGTCATGTGTTCAACCATGCATCTGTCTGTGCATGAAATCTTACTCTTTACCACACAACAAAATTTTAGACTGGTCCAAATTGAAAGAATTTGCATATGAAAAGTTAAATGTGCCTCAAATGCATGTATAAAGATAGATCATTGCCATGTCAAGCAACCATTTCCCTGTAATATTGGTACTTATCAAGGTGATTCTGTATCACCTTTAATAGTCAGTATTTACATTTATAATCTGTGCCCACTTTTATGAGAACATGGTGGAAACAGCATTTTCATTTCCAGCTAAATAGAAAACATTACCAGCATTTTCTCCTTTTCCCTCAATGTTTTCAAAAGCTTTTTTTCTCAGGGTCGTTAAAACTTGGGACTGTGTGTAAAATTTTGTTGTTTGGTAAAGGGTTAAGGCTTTAGAAATGGATGTATGTGAAAACGTTGTGGAAACTTAAATTGTTCATTTTGTGCAATTTTTCTCCTTTTTAGATCACCTGAGCATGAATTGCTCAAGGTGAACTTTTGTGATCGTGCTGTGTTTGTCGTCTGTCATGCATTTTGTGTCATCCTTCATCGGGTTGTCAAGAATGACCCTGTGCACTCTAGAGGCAGTATTTTCAATCAGATTCTCATGAAAATTGATTAGAATGTTGATAACATCTTGGACAAGTTTGAAATTGGGTCACATGGGGTCATAAAGTAAGCCACTTTGACAAATTGTTGAAAAGCCTTGTGTGCACTCCAGAGGCTACATTTGCAGTTCGATACACATGAAAGTTAGAATGTTTTTCTTGATAATATTTCAGACAAGTGTGAAACTGGGTCATGATTGGTCAAAATGTAGGTCATTGGGACAAATCGTAAAAAAACCTTGTGTGACCTTCACCTCTAACCTATGTGCATGATACATTGCCTTGCTTTTGTTAACATTTGTGCAAAGTTATTTTGATATAAAGTCATAGGGAAAAAGAGTTATTCATAATTGAAAAAATAATAGCCCCAAAACAAAATAATTGAAAAAGTAATAGTCCCAAAACAAACATAACCCTCCAAAATTTCTCTTTTTAATGATATTTGACCTTGATGTGACTTTGACCTTTCATCTACTGACATGGTTTTCGAGCAGACACATTGTTTTTATGTGGTTGACAATTCTACAAAGTTACAGTGAAATTCATTTATAATTAAAGACATTACAGGTCAGACACGAACGTCCCCCCCCCCTCCCCCGAAAAAAAACCCACACATTTCAATGGCATCCATTACACACAATACACATGCACACATGTGTGAATAAAAAAATCCGTGACCAAAGATGTAAATAACAATATCATACTCATGTACTGATTTTCTGTAGATCTGTGTGCATTTTCAAACTAAATAGATGCCTTAAATTGATGCGCTGATGACTACGGAATTGTTCTATGCTTTACAATAAATGCAACCCTCCCACTCCCTCCCCCATCGGCACTTCATGCATCACCATGCATATGAATATTTTGATCCTGGCTACGTCTATGCACTTGACCTTGCTGTGACCTTGCTGTGACCTTGACCTTTAAATTGTAGCCATGGCACCTGCTCATTAAGCATTTCTTGATGTGGTTAACATTTGCAGAAAGTATTTGTGAAATTAAGTGATAGGGAAAAAAGTTATGGCCAAAAAAATGGACATTTGACCATGTCATGACCTTGCCCTTTGACCTATGGACATGGTTCTTGTGTGCGACACAATGTCTTTATGTGGTTGACAATTCTACAGAGTTGTAGTGAAATTTATATATAATTAAAAAAGTTGCAGGGCAAACACAAATACTCCCCCCCCCCCGAAAGAATTTGACCTAGCTGTAACCTTGACCTTTGACCTACGGAAATGACTCTTGCTCATGACACTTGTCAATGTGATTAACATTTGTGCAAAGTTATCTTGAAATTAAGTGATAGGGAAAAAGTGATCCAGACACAAAACGTGTGGACAGACAGACAGCTGGATGGACTTTACAAGTACTATGTACCCCCGAAAAGTTTTTTTTCAGGGACATAGGAATTCTATATGCACTCTAGATGCCTTCTTTTCTGTCCAATGCCTGGTCAGAATGTTTTCTCAGTAAAAGCTATTTAAAGGTCATGTCTGCTGCATGATGTCCATGAATTTTGTTGAATTTTTTTGTTTAGATAACACCTTATTTTTGACTAACAGTTATCCTCCTAAGGCTGCAAATGCTCAGGTGAGCCACCTAGGGCAATCTTGGCTCTCATGTTTCTCCTGGAACAAATTTGCAACATTTCGAAAACATTACTGTACAATATCAATTAATACCTTGGATTTAGGTTTTAATACACGAAAATACTTTAACCCTTTACAAAACAATCCTGAGTTTTGACGACAATGAACTACAGGTTGTCTTTAAAAGAGTTTTCAAATTGACCAGCATTTTTTCCTTCTCCCACGATATTTCCTACCCTTTCAAAGACAAATATCGTAGTTTGAGCCACTTTTGATTTGTCGTCTGCAAATGCTTTCAATTTGGTCAAGTCTAAATTTTTGGGGAGAAGGAGTTAAAACTTGAGGCAAAAGGAAGATTTGCCATTTCTTTGACTGCATCATTTTTTTCAGACACGGTCCGCTGCAAAACGGAATAAAGTTGTTTGAATTTGATAAAGGGTTCAATGGATCTGTTGGAAATAAATGTCTTGTTTGATCATGTTTTTGCTTTCTTGTTTCTTTTTATTCTCCTTCCGGTTTTGCAGGGAAGTGGGGGGGGGGGAGCTAAAGATGTGTCCTTCAACTGCCCTTCTGTCTGTTTATTCCCCAAGATGCAGATTTTACAGTAGTTTAACCCTTAGGCTGCTAAGCGTGACTAACTGATCATTAACGTACAGTGCAGATCAAGATCAGACTGCACAGAATGTGCAGTCTGATCTTGGATCTACACTTTCCGATAAGGAGATATTTTCTCCAAAAAATAAGTTAGAAAATGGCATTATTTGGGTTTTCACTATTGGCTTGAAGGTTTCATTTAACTTATTTAGCTGAAGAAGGGTTAAGAAACTAGAGGGAATCCGTTTCCTGTAAGCAAACCTTACGCAACGAGGAAGGCAGAGAACTAGACCAAAATACCATTCGTATGCAGCGTGACAAAATGGCCCTGCGATTCAGGTGAGTAGGTGCGCTACAAGGAAATGTCCCCTTTTCTAGTGTTTCGGAAGTTTCTACCTTGCCCAATGGAGTGGAAACTTTCGCAGCACGAAAAGAGGTACCATGTGGAAAATTTACATTTTTCACACAGATAACTTACAAAGTCCAGTTTTCGTAGCTGCAAAATGTTGGCGAGAATTGTGCCAGATTTCCTGGAAAGCTATGTAGTACAAAAAACCAAGTTCTAATTGGCAGAATTAACCTGTTAAAGTTTTGGTCCCGTTTTGTGGTGTTGCGATAAATTTGTTCGAATGCACGCGGGTATCTCGTGCAAAATCAGTCGCGGCATGATAATAGGTACCCGATACAGAGATTAACAGATGTGTTGCACTGAAAAATCCCCTTTTATGGTGCTGCGAAAGTTTCACTCCATATCCGGCCATTTTGAATGAAAACTTTCGCAGCACGAGAACAGGGACCATGTGGAATTATCTCAATTCGCAAACACACAACAAAAGCACTTGTATTTTCTTATTGTCAAAAGTTAGTTAGAATTGCTCCAGATTACACTGCAAGCTTTTTATGCTCAGAGGACGATTCCAAGTAGGGGAAATAACCTGTCAAACTTTCGGTCCCCTTTTCTCGTGACGCGATAAATGTGCTCGAAATCAAGAAAAGTTTTTGTTAAACCTGTTCGGCCCCTGCTTAATCGTACCCGAAGAAGACAATTACCCGTTCTAATACGATATTAAGTCCCTTTCACTTTTTGTATGTTTTAGTTTGTTAGGCTGAACACTTCACCAAACAAGTCCATGCCTTCACGACCCTGAGAAATGGGAAATTTCAAATACATTGTGGTTAAAGGAGAAAATGCTGACACCTTCATTTTCTCCTTTCCCGTAATTCTGTATTCTCTCTCAAGCGCAAATCTCATACTTTGAGCCACGGTTTATTTGTCATTTGCAAATACTTTCAATTTAGATAGTCTTAAATAAGGGCTTTTGCAGACGGCAAAGATCAAGATCAGACTGCACAAAACGTGCAGTCCGATCTTGATCTATACCGTCTGCTTCTCTAATCCAGCCCATAAGATAAATCTAAGATTAATTGGATTGGAGTTTTAGCCGTCAAAAGAGGTTGAGTTTATTTGTTTGGCGCTAAAAGAATAGATGAGCTATCGCCGGTGTATAACTGAAATACTGTTGAAACATGCCGATATAAAAGCATTCAAAGGCGAGGTGGCCGCAGCACTTTGAGAAGGTCTGAGTAAACCACCTTGCTGGTAATCCGGCGCTTCGAAAATCGGCTTGTTACTTGTATAGAATGCGTTGATGAATGCGTTTTACTTGTAAAGAAACATCAGAAACATTAATACAGGTGCTCTTGCCGTCGTGACTTAACTGAAATGTTGTTGAAAATAGCGTTATACACAACACAAACCAACGTAAAAACAAAAAAAGGGAAATTTTGTTGCAAACAATTTTTTTTTTTTTCTACGGGTACGATTGGTCGAGGGCCGAACAAGTTTCATAAAGTTTTCTTGATTTGGAGCACATTTATCGCATCGTGAGAAAAGGGGACCGAAAC
The DNA here is from genome assembly GCA_945859785.2 of Tridacna gigas. NCBI lineage: Eukaryota > Metazoa > Mollusca > Bivalvia > Cardiida > Cardiidae > Tridacna > Tridacna gigas. Next base: position 49,016,826 of record OX244036.2, read on the forward strand.
TTTGAAAGGTTATTTCTCCTCTTTGGAAAGGTTTCTAAGCATCAAAAGCTTTCTGTGAGATCCAGAGCAATTCTAACTAGATTTCAGCAGCATAAAAATACCAGAATTACATCTCGTGTGCTTGCAAATTGACATTTTTCCACATGGTCCCTGTTCTCGTGCTGCGAAAGTTTTCCTCCAATATGGCCAGATATTGGCTAAAACTTTCGCAGCACCATAAAAGGAAACTTTTCTTTGTCACGCATCTATTTACCTCTCATTCGGGTACCAATTATCACGCCATAACAGGTTTTTGCACGAGATACCCGGGTGTTTTTGGACAAATTTATCGTATCAACGCAAAAGGGGACTTGAATTTTAACTGGTTATTTCTGCTCTTTAGGCCTCATTTCCGTGTTGCAAAAGCTCTCCACGACGTCTGGAACAATTCTCGCTTACTTTTTGCGCCAACAAAATATAGAAATTGTTTGTTGTCGGCGGAAATGCTCGAAATTCTCCATGTGATACCTTTTTTCGTGTTGCGAAAGTATTTCTTCTCTGTGGCTATGGAGAAACCACAGGTCATTGGTGTTTGACAGCTTTCACCCTCTTTAACATCTGTAGTACACGAGGTGTCCAACTGTATTACATACCTTACACTATCTCACCCCCCCCCCCTCCACCCAGTCAATTATACCAGAAAGGAAAAAGTCCGTACTTTTATCAATCTCCATTGTGGAAGATAGAACAGAACAAATCAAAGTCGAAGATGTAGGGGCGGACGGAGTTTTACTTGCCTTCTGAAATTGAAGATATTCAACGGATCTGATCGGTCAGTACTATTTTAGCAGCTTGTACGATAAGGTTCATTGACCAATCAGATTCATTCTATATATCCACTGTGGTATTAAAATTTCAATTTCACGTGGAATGGGAAAACTGTCCGCCTCCAAAGCTTTCATGTTTATACATTTGTTTCGCTCTAGGTTCGATATACTCGCAATTTACCATAGAATCCGATAACAGTATCTGCATACCTTTCGATTTCAGCCCAGAAATGTCAAAATATTGACAAATGACTGGGATTAGTGCTCGGTAGCTTGTCCTGTATGGAAGGCTATCGAGGACAAAGCTTGTACTTAAACAAGAACAAGTGCCTGTGGGAGAAACCCCACAAACGGACCTACCTACATTGTGTTTATTTTGTCATGCTTCCATATTCACGTATTTCCTGCGGTTTTTTACCAGTACTGGGCCAGGGCTCTGAAGTGTCTTGCCCAAGGGTACTCCCACAAAAAATTGTGTGGCTCCAGTGAGTCTAGAACCCGCTGCTTCCAGGTCAGGAGTCTTACACTTTAAATACCACTGAGCCACGTATGACCCCAAAAACTTTATTAATATTTGGTGCTGAAAGTTCTTTTTCGATGAAAAAAAATCCAAGGTGTCGGTCAGTCTAGATACAAAATCAGACTGCATAAATTCTGTGCAGTCTGATCTTGATCAAGATAAAAGCTCACTTAACAGCCTATCGGTCAGATTTCTTGTGTTTGTGGGTATTTTTATGAGTTTATTGTGTACATTTCTGACGGTTTCACTTTCCATGATCATAAAATAACAGCTCTTCAAATATAAAGGAGCCACGCTCTGGCAAAAGGAGGCTTAATGCATCTCCGTGATCCATGATTCCAAGCAAGCCATCACAGAATTGTGGATCCATAATAGCCACTTTTTTCAACATTTGACTGAATCATGAGGTACGCTAGTCCTTGGGCATGCAGAAAATTGACGAATAGCGAAAAGTTTCGGCCCAGTTCAGCCTGCGCGGATTGCCCAGGCTGACCTGAGCCGATACTTTTCGCAGATGCATTAAGCCCCTTTTTCACAGAGAGTGGCTCAAAGGTAAATGTATACGAAGGATAAATTTGATGAGGGTGAAAATCGGAATGTGCACTGTTTATTTTTTAATTTTTTTTTTTTTTGGGGGGGGGGGGTGTCACTTTTTTAACTGCCTATTACAACTATAGTTGCCTTTGCAGCCAGTGTAGATCAAGATCAGACTGCACAAAATGTGCAGTCTGATCTTTGATCTACACTGTCTGCTTTCCTGAAACTTTACAGACAAAAGCAATCACCATATTGCAATAATTTGGGTACTATTTCTAGACTTATAAAGTCTGTTGGGTTTATTCGGCACTCCGAGGGTTAATATAGTATTTTTTTTTTGGGGGGGGGGGGGGAGAGGGGCGTCTCTTGCATGTTCTGTGCAGTTTGAACTCATTTTACAGTCTGCAAATACACCAAACCTTGTGCTCAGGGGTGGAACTCAAATCATTTAAGAAACACCTGTTGTCTACAAATTCTGACAAGGCTAGAATCTTTTACAACTGGGCTTGAACCCACTAAGGCAGCATAAGTAGGCATGGTGAATTGAATAAACAGTGAAAAAAAAATTGAAGTACAATTTCTCAAAACAAATTGTTCGGAATCCGTTTCCCATACTGATAGTCAGATTTTTTTCAAAATCAATAGGGTTCAAGCTATTGATGATAAAAAGCAACTGCAAGTTTCACGAAAATTCTACCACAAATGCCGACTTTATCACATTAACAAGAAACGGAAATTTTCAACTTCAAATGGCTATTTTTCCCATAGTGATTGATTTTTTTCTAAATCAATAGGGTTCAAGCTGTTCAATGGGGTTCAAGCTGTTGATTATACAAAGCAACTGTGTAAGTTTCGTGAAGATCCGATTGCAAATGCAGACTTTATCGCATAAACAAGAAATGGAAATTTTCAACTTTAAATGGCTACTTTTCCCATACTGATTGTCAGATTTTTTGTCAAAGTCAATAGGGTTCAAGCTATTGATGAGATAAACATAGTGTGCAAGTTTGACGAAAATCCGACAACAAATGCAGACTTTATTGCATAAACAAGAGAAGACTAACGAACGAGCAGACAGACAGACGACAGACGATGGAAACCATAAGCTTTGCTGGCTTTCAGCCAGTAGAGCTAAAACGGTACTTGTTTTAACCCTCAGAGTGCCAAACATAACTTTGTTTACTTGTATTTAGTTCAGGTGATAATGTAGATCAAAATTAAACTGCCTTTTGAAGACTGTATATATCGTAAGTGCGCAAAAAGCGTGGTTTGATCTTGGTTCTACTCTGCTTTACAGACGGACAGACAGACAGGCATACAGACCAGAGTAAGGGTAGACGACCACTCACATAACATAATAAGATCTGAGCATATAAGAATTAAGCATGATTGGAGAATACCCAGATAACTTCAAAGTGTCCACTACTAACAAAGTACAGTGAACAATAAACTCATCAAGGGAGAGAAATGGCTCTAAGTATGTATCATGAAAATATTGAGTTATTTCCCTTTGACCATTAAAAAAGTTGACCCTCAAGTTTCCAAGCATAATTTAAGTTAGTTTTGTTTACAAGGTAGATCAAGATTGAACTGCCTTTTAAAGACTGTGTAGATCATGATCAGACTGCACAAAAAAGTAGCGTGATCTTTAATCTACTCTGCTTGCTGGTTTTCTAAATATTCTTGCCAATCGTCTATCATGATAAAAGAAGACCCAGAAAGCTTTAAAGCGTGCAATGCTAAGGTTATTGTGGTGCATCATAATCTAATCTAGGAACTAATCAAGGAAGATATAAAGTTATAAATATGTATCAGATAATTTATCATGTAAAATGAGTTACTTCCCTTTGTACATTAAAAAACTTCAAAACCTTGTTGTACCCCTCAGAGTGCTAAGCACAACTTCAACTGGTTTCCTTGACACTGTAGATCAACATTAAACTGCACTTTGAAGACAGTGGAGATCATGAACAGTATGCACAAAAGTGCAGTCTGATCTTTGATCTACTTTTCCTATCATGTCTAAATATTCTGGCAAAACATCCTTGAAAGTTTTTGTTTCTGTTTATTTATAAAACCATGATGAAACAGACTGTGTATCAGAAAAAAATTCGTAAAAAAGACTGGATTTAGGCAGCGATTTCTGAGGCAGTCTGCCTTTTAAACTCACCACTGTTGGAGAGGTCTGATAACCAGAGATCTAATCGAAGGGAGATAAGTTACGAATTAAGCCATTTAAAATGAGTTATTTCCCTTCGACCATCATAGAACTTGGTTGCCTGTTCCTATCAATTGACTGATCGACTGTTTGGTGTTTAATGCCGTTTTCAGCATTATTTCAGTTATATCGCCATGGCAAGAGCACCTATCCATGCTTTCCTGGAGTTCCTTTTACCACTTCTTTGCACAATATTCTTCCCAAGCCACTGGCTGCTTTCTCACATAACCTTTGTTGAAATAATGATAGTGGTGAGAGAGGAATGAATCCTGTCCCAATGACTATCATCAGTCCTTGAAAGAACTTGGCAGCAGAGCAGGGGATTCAACACGCAACCCTGTGTTCTCAAGTCCTTTACTCTACCAACTGCGCTACCATGGCTCGGCTTGTTATGATGTATCAAAACACTATGCACAACATTAGTTGATTTTGTTAACAAAGTAGATCAGGATCATGATCAGAGTGCACAAAAAGTCCAGTCTGATCTTGGATCTTCTCTATTCTGGGAAAATATCCTTGTTACTGCAAAAGGTCTGTTTTCCTGTTGGAGAAGCACTGTTTTACTTATTAGCCCTTTACTAAACAATCCCTGTTTTGAAGACCCTAGAAAACAAAGCTTCTGAAATCAATCTGGGAGAGGGGTAATAATGCTGCACATCAGTATTTTCTCCTTTTCCCACAATCTTTTTCATCCTTTTAACCCTTTTCCACACAATCCGACTTTTAACAACCCCGAGATAGAAGTCTTTTGAAAACATTATGGGAAAAGAAGAAAATGCTGGTAACCAGTATTTTCTCCTTTTCCCACAATGGTTTCTACCCTTCCCAAAACCAATTTCAATTTTTCAGTCACATTTATTTTCTTGTCTGCAACTGTTTTCAATCTGTACTTGTCTAAAATGTTGTCAGTTGGTAAAGAGTTTAAGACAACTTTTATTACCTGAGCCACATCTAATTTTGGTGACTGCAAAAGCTTTCAAACTTGCCAAGTTTAAACTTCAGTTGCCTGATGAAGAGCTAGGCCCAATAAAAACATTAAGAGAAAATAAGCCAAGTCCACAGCAGTCATATCTTTTGTTGGATTAAAGTTTCCTTAACCTTTCACCAGATGACAAAATTACAGCCTTGTCCAAATTGAAAGCATTTGCAGAAAACAATTTCAATGTGGCTAAAATGGTGCAATTTTTCTTGATAGGGTAGAAAACATTGTGGGAAAAGGAGAAAATGCTGGTCACTCCTTTTCCCACAATGTTCTCACAAGGCTTCTTTCCAAGGGTCGTTAAAAGGCAGCACTGTGTGGTAAAGTGTTAACTTTCACCACACAATTCCAAGTTTTAACGACCCTGACAAAGAAGGCTTTAGAAAACATTGTGAGAAAAGGAGCAAATCTCCTTTCCAAACAATGTTTTCTACCCTTGTCCCATTTTTTGAGCCCCATTTAATTTGTTGTCTGCAAATTCTGTCAATTTTGACTTATCTAACATTTTGTCATTTGGTAAGCAGTTAAGAGGATCATTTGCATCAATTTTCAGACATTTCAACAGGTCATTTTTAGAGAAGAAGAATTTTTAAAAGATTTTATTTGTCTCTCTAGTTTTGTTTCATATTTAAATGGAATAGGATTCTTTGCAGGAAGAGGAACATGGCAAGATGATTTCCATGAAGATTAAAATCCAAGGACATGTTTGGAATAAAAGTTCAAAAATGGACAGTCACAGAAAGGACACCAGGCCAGGACATCACCACAATGGCCTTTGGCCAATGGAGCTTACAATCAACTCCAAAACCCTCCTATTTGCATACATTTATGAAAATATTTATCTAAAAAATTATTTGGAGAAAAATATGTACATGTAATATTATATAAAATATATTAAAAATCAACCTATTATGGATCAAAACACCATTCTTAACTGCTTCTGAAGCCACAAAAAGAAAAAGAGCAACTGCCTTTAACTCCCTACCATAAAACTAAATTTTAGACTGGTCCAAATTGAAAACATTGGCAGACGACAAATTAAGTTATGTTTTAATGGTGGGATTTGTCTTTGAAAGGGTAAAAAACATTGTGGGGAAAGGAGAAAATGCTGGTTACCAGCATTTTCTCCTTTTCGCACAATGCTTTCAGAAGTCTTTTCTGTCAGGGTCGATAAAACTCGGGATTGTGTTGTAAAGGGTTAACAAAGAACTGCTCCTAGTCCCTTAATTCTTTCTACAGCACTGAAAATTCATACTTTGTTTTTCTTCTCCTTTTTTCCCTTTTTGTCCCTACTGTGGCTTGTATAGGAAATGGACTATTTCACCCATTACCCAACAGGCTATTTTAATTCTGTACCACGCAAAATAAATTCAGACTGGTCCAAATTGAAAGCATTTGCAGATGACAAATTCATTGTGACACAAATGATGGAATCTGTCTTTGATAGAGTAGAAAACATTGTGGAAAAAGGAGAAAATGCTGGTTACCAGCATTTTCTCCTTTTTCCACAATGTTTTCAAAAGGTTTCTTTAACAGGGTCGTTAAAACTCGGGATTGTGTGATAAAGGATTAACTCTTTACCAAATGACACAATTTTAGACTGGTCCAAATTGAAAGCATTTGCAGACGACAAATTAAATGTGACTCAATAATTGAAATTTGTTTTGGAAAAGGTAGAAAACATTGTGGGAAAGGGAGAAAATGCTGGTTACCAGCATTTTCTCCTTTTCCCACAATGTTTTCAAAAGCCTTCTTCTTCAGGGTCATTAAAACTCAGGATTGTGTGGTAACCATGATAAGTTCCTGTAACACTGTGGAGAAACATTCAATATGTTTTCTAGAAAATGTCTAGTTTTTAAATGACATTGAAAACAATGAGGAGAGAAGCCTTACTCCTTTTTTAGTGATATTTTCAAATGTTTCTTACAAGGCAAAAACTAGTTATATAATGTTTGTGTGATACATTCCAAACAGAACATGTATTTGACATGATGCATCACTCGGGGAACCCTAAATAAATAGAACGGACATTTTGAACAACATCCCCCCCCCCCCCCCCCCCCCAAAATTAAATTTCAGAGACTATATCTGCAGACTATTTCATGAAGTAGACAACAGAGTAGATCCAATGCCCAACTGAAGGTTCCTGCAGCCTGACTTTGATCTAAACAATTAAAACTAATGAAATTGTATCAAGTGCTCCAATGGTGAAAGAAAATGCACTAGCAATAAATAAACCTTTTTCTAACAAGTTATATAAGGGTTTTTTGCAGTTCTACAGAAATTATAAACCTATAACTTCACTTCGAAAGGTATAATTTCACATGTGAATTAATCACATTATAATTTCACTGCTTGTGTTGTGCCTGCTTCAGTTTTCCATGTAACTGTGCACAAAACTGTTTTTGACCTTTGATTGTAAATATTGATGATCCAAAGAAAAACATGGAATTGTACCATAAAAATTCATTGTTTAATGTTTTAGTACATAAGCAAGACATTTGAAAATTGATCTAATGCAGCATCAAGATAATATTTCATCCATTAACCCTTAATGTGGTTTTCATGACTTAACTCTTTACCAAAAACAAAATGTTGTACTTGACCAAATCTAAAGCATTTGCAGATGACAAATTAAAGGTAGCTCAAATGGTGATTTCTGTCTTTGACAGAATAGGCAACATTGTGGGAACAGGAGAAAATGCTGGTTACCAGCATTTTCTCCTTTTTCCACGATGCTTTCAAAAGGCCTTTTCTCCAAGGTTGTTAAAACTCGGGATTCAGTGGTAAAGGGTTAAGTTGCCTCTTGGGCCAGTGTAGATCAAGATCAGACTGTGCAAAAAATGCAGTCTGATCTCTGATCTACATTGGCAGCTTTGCTCAGAAATTCTAGATAGAGGAAACCTTGAAATTGTATTATTTTGGTCTTACTAGTATTTCTATTCTGAAAACGTAGATTGGGTTAATTATGCGCTCAAAGGGCTAACATCAAAATTAAGTATTTACACTTTTGGCTTTGTACGTAGCTACTCCCCAAAAATATCAATTTGGTATTCACACAAAGAAATATACGTTGATTTTAATCAAAGCAAACAATTATACTCTGTGTAATGGTTTTAAATGATCTGACATGAAAAAAGTACAAATAAATTAAAGCTCTAAATGCAAACCAAAGTGAATGTCCAGTGCATCTGATGAAATTAATATAATATCACAATTTTTCTAGCCATTTTAAAATATTCAACACTTGTCTTTACCCTTTACCAAATGACAAATTTCAGACTCCTTTTTCACAATGTTTTATTTTATTCAAAATGCAAATTGCATCATTTCAGCCACATTTAACCCTTAACCACAAGAAAAAGTTAAAGACATGTCCAAATTAAAAGCTTTTGCAGATGACAAATCAAATTTGGCTTGAATGATAGTGTAGAAAACATTGTGGAAAAAAGGAGAAAATGCTTATCAGCAGCCTTTTCATGCTTTTCCCACAGTGTTTTCAAAAGCTTTCTTCTTCATGGTCATTAAAACTCGGAATTGAGTGGAAAAAGGTGTTAGGCAAGTTCCTGCAAATGATTTCTATAAAAAGGAGTCTAAACTTTTATGATCTGGTACAGAATAAACTTTTCAACACCGTCCCAACACTATATTAATCATCACACTCGCACTTGGTATTTCGCCATTTGTAAATCATGAACCACCCTATCAGCATCAAGTTGTCTGAAGTAAGCATCATCATCATCCCGAACCAGATGTTCCTGGAGAAGTTTTATCTCTGCCTCCATCTTCTTCCTTAAGTCTTTCTTCATAGAGTTTAGGACCTGAAAAACAGGAATGTGATCGTGATTTTTATGATTTTTTCAATCTTAGAACAACATGCCAAACTTGACTTGCTTTTTTTGTGGAGAGTAGTAAACATTTGCCACATGACTTGTCCAAATTGAAAGCATTTGCAGACGAGAAATCAAATTTTATTCAAATGCTGTGATTTGTCTTGAAGGGTAGAAAACACCGTGGGAAAAGGAGAAAATGCTGGTTAACAGCTTTTTCTCCTATTCCAACGATGTTTTCAAAAGACTACTTTCTCAGGGCCGCCAAAACTCAGGATTGTGTGGTCCAGGGTTAAACATTGCCTTCAACAAATTACCTCTGAAACAAATCTGCAGAGGTCTACTTTGAAAAATACCTTGTAAAATATGGCTGACCAACATGACTCCAAGTTTGTTTATAAACATCTGTCCCAAAGGTTTCACAAGTTGAAACAAGTTGTAGTTAGTGAAATAAGACCCTAAAGCTTGTTTACAGCTCATATGTGATGAAAAGATTCCAATGGACACTGAAACTGCTCATACTCAGGGTTTAACCCTTTCCCAAACAAGCCCTGGTTTTCACGTGTCTGCAGCACAAGTCTTTTGAAAACACTGTGGGAAAAGGAGAAATTGCTCGTAACGAGCAATTTCTCCTTTTCCCACAGTGTTTTCTACCCTTATTAAGAACTTTCTACCATTTTCATCAAATTTAATATTGTCATCTGCAAACTGTTTCAATTTGGACCGGTCCAAATTTTGTCGTTTGGGAAAGGGTTAACACAGTATTTTCTGAATGATCTGGCTGAACCCTAGATCCTAATGATGAGCACTAATCAAAGAGAAAGAGGTAGATGGGCGAACAGAAGGCCAAGCTGGTATTTGCCATGACTGACTAAAGAAATGAAATGCATTTATCAATTACCTTTTGTTTGGCCTTTTCTTGTAACTCCAACTCTTCCTTTTCTTTTGATATGTTGTCAGCCAGCATCTGAAACTGGTCTCTGTAACTGTGCATTGGTCAAGGAAAAACAATTATACCAAGACTCAACAAAATTTGAAAGATTTTGATGAAAGCAAGTCTAAAATATCTGTCACTTAACATTACGCTGCATACAAAAATTTTGATCTATTTCTTTTTTACTGAATGTGTGTTCAGGTAAGTTTTATCTTATAGAAACCATACAACATTACTCTTCAAGCTCCCCTTTAACCCTTTACCAAATGACAAAATTTTACACTTGTCCAAATTGAAAGCATTTGCAGATGACAACTTAGATATGGCCCATATGGTGAAATTTGTCTGTAAAAGGACAGAAAACATTGTGGGAAAAGGAGAAAATGCTGGAAACTCCTTTTCTCCTTTTCCCACATGTTTTCAAAAGGCCTCTTTCTCAGGATCAATAAAACTCGGGATTGTGTGGTAAAGGGTTAAAAAGCTGTTACAGCTCTACCTAATAGTACTAAAATTAGTATAATCTTAACACATCTTTAACTCTTGACTAACGCTAAGTCATCTAATTCAAAAGCATTTGCAGACGAGAATTTAAATGTGGTTGTTGTTATTGAGATTTGGCTGTGAAAGAGTAGAAAAGTTTATGGGAAAAGGAGAAAATACTGGTAACCAGTATTTTCTCTGTTTCCCACAATGTTTTCAAAAGCCATCCTCCTCAAAGTCATTAAACCTCGGGATTGTGTGGTAAAGGGTTTAAGTAACGTTAGAATTGCTGCTTGTAAGGTGGATACTGTTCTTTGATTAACCTAGTTTGTTTTTGTCCAAAAAAAGAGGGTTTCTTCAGTTTGTATTGTCAGGCTAAGGTTTGTTTGGTGTTGTAAACCATAATGACCTGTTTCACAAGGGAAAGTTTTACTGTCAATGCTATTACCTTCCTTATAGGCATTGCCTATAACATGCAAATAAATTTAAAGTTCCAGTAGCAGCCAAAAGTAAACAATGCAGGTGTTAACAATACATTTAAATTCAAATCATGCCATTCAAAAGTATGTAAATTATTGTGAAGATGACAATCTGTTTTTTATGGTCAGTCAAAGTGTTAGTCACTGGCAGGTGCCAGGTCTCTCTATCTTTTGTTCACTTTTTACCTGGTTTTAAAATTCATTTCTCTGCCAATGACTAAAACTTGGACCGACTGTACAATAACAGTTTGTCATCTTCACAATAATGTCCATATTTTTCAATAGTATGATTGAAATTCAAACACATATTAACACCAGCATTGTTTACTTTTGGCTGCTATTGAGGTTTTAACCCTTTACCATACAATCTCGACTTTTAACGACCCTGAGAAAGAAAGCTTTTGAAAACATTGTAGGAAAAGGAGAAAATGCTGGTAACCAGCATTTCTCCTTTTCCCACAATGTTTTCTGCTCTTCACAAAACAAATCTCAGTTTTTGATTTGCATTTATTTTGTCGTCTGCAAATACTCTCAATTTGGACTGGTTTAAAATCTTCTTGTTTGGTAAAGAGTTAACCAGGACAGAAAGTTAGAGTAATTTGACGTAGGTACAAGCCTAGGTTGAAACACTTCTACTGAAATGTCGAATGCCTAATTCTGTTGTCTGCACTAAAATCACGGATACAAAACAATTACCCAGTTAACCCTATACACACAATCCCAAGTTTTAACGACCTTCAGAAAGGAAGTTTTTGCAAACATTGTGCAAAAAGGAAAAATACTAGTAACCAGCATTTTCTCCTTTTCCCACATCGTTTTCTACTCAATTAAAGGCAAGTTTCATCATTTGAACCACCTTTAATTTGTTGTCTGCAAATACATTGAATTTGAACAAGTTAAAAATTTTGTCGTTTGGTAAAGAGTTAAAATATTGGTGAAAGGATACTAGTTCTCTATAGAGTCAATTTCATTCCTCTGTGATTTGGCCTGATTATCTCTCTGTTCTCTTGCATACTTTCTTAACTCTCTGATCCTCTCCTTCTGTATCTCCATACCATCCTTGAACAGTTTCTTGAATATCTGAAAAACAAGGCATATACAGCAGTTGCATGAGCAAAAGGGATAATCCGCCTTAACCATTTACCACACAATCCCAAGGTTTAACCCGTAAGCTGCCAAATTGGTTAAATGAAACTTCAAGCCAATAGTATAGGCCCAAATTTTGTCATTTAAAAGTTATTTCAGACAGTGTGTGATCCAAGATCAGACTGCACATTCTATGCAGTCTGATCTTGATCTACACTGCCCCAAAAAGGTCCTTGAGTAGCGCTTAGCAGCCTAAGAGTTAACAGCCCTAAGAGAAAGGGATTTTGAAAACATTGTGGAAAAAGGAGAAAATGCTGGTAACCAGCATTTTCTCCTTTTTCCACAATGTTTTCTACTATCCAAAAACAATTTTCAATTTCACATTTATTTTGTCATCTGCAAATGCTTTCAATTTGGACTAGTCTTAAATTGTGTCGTTTGGTAAAGAGTTCATGACTCAAAGGAGAAACAAGGGCAGCACAGGATAGTCTATATCCACTGTTTTTCCAAGTTGTAAAGGTTTGTTTCATTAATTCAGAAGTCAAAGGGTAACAAAATTAATAAGCCAATTCTTTTAAGTCTAAAGTAGATCCTAAAACTAACCAAAAAAGGCCAACACAAAGTCAAAGAATATCAGGACTATAGCCTGATTTGAACTGCGAATGTCTCACTAATTTATTTTTTTCACAATTGTTCACAGCCTTTGAAACATCATCAAATCTTAAAAGAATTAGAAAATGTTCACAATAAAATAGGATATGTGTACTTGTAAATATATAGAGACAAAAAATAAAACTGTAACAGAGAAACTGTATGATCATTAACTTCTTTCTTTCAGATTTAAACTTCAATTTCAAAGAGAAAAAGCATCCAAAAGTTCACCTAAGTAATACTATGAACCTACCATCTCTTCTCTGGTCCTTCTCTTCAACATTTTAGCTCTCATACGGACCTGATATTCATCATAGTAATGTCGAGACTTGGCTGACTGCATTCTTCTCTCATGTAGTTTGTTCTTAGTTTTGATGGCAACTGCTTGTCTCTCCTTTATTTCCCTCTGTTCAATAAAATTTCATGGATTTAATCATTTACCACTCAATCCCGAGTTTAAACGACCCTGAGGGAGAAGCCTTTTGAAAACATTTTCTCCTTTTCCTTTAATGTTCCCTATTAGAGATAAGTTCTCTCATTTGAGTCACATTTAAATTGTTGTTTGCGAACACTTTCAATTCAGACAAGTCTACATTTTTTGTCATTTGGTGAAGAGTTAAAAGTCAATAAGTGCATATAAATTCAATAAATATCACCTGGGACATTTTTGCAGTAGAGAACGTGCATCAGTTCTACGAACCTAAATTCCAAGACCTGAAAGGCTGACAGTTCTGACTCGGTAATTAAGATGGCTACTCTTAGAATTTAGAATTAGCCTGATTGTAATCACTAATGACTCTAAATAACAGTCAAATTCTAAATTCTACGAGTAGCAGTTCTTTACATGTTATTTGTGAGATCCATGTCAAACTGAAGACAGCAATTTTGAAACTAAAAAAATATAACACACACACAAAACTCACAAACAAAAATTTAAGAAATCAACAGCTTTAACTTACAAGTCTTTGACTGTGCTCTAATTCCTTCTTCATGATGTTTACCATTATCTCCTGCCTCTTTTCTGCTTCTTCCAGCTTTTCGAACAAAAAAAAAAAATTATTAACATTGTAAAACATAGATTGAATATGGTTGAAAAGATTTACCTCTTTTTCTTTCAAACCTACTTCTTATCACTCACTGATCCATATGAAATTTTAGGCTAGGTAGGAAAATTAAATTTCAATCAGTTCAAAATTTAATACCATACTGCTAAGATGCTAAAGTCAATACTTAAAAAAATTAAGAAAAAAAAAAACCAATTCCTATTACCATACAAATATTTCCTTACCATACGAACATGTCTGATTTTATGATGCCCCTGCGGTGTGTAAGCTTGTACAGTAATGGTGTTATGATCTGCAGCATAAATCATCACATTTTTCATACAACTTTTACTTTGAACGGTAAAAGATACCATCATTTGCTATACTATTTATTACCTGGTTTTGAGCCCGAGATTTTTTCCTCCTGACTTCTTGATGGGCCCTTGTGATTTGTTCTATCTGTGTGAGGCCCTTTCTCCATAGTTCATGCCATGTGTGTAGGGACAGGTGTAAATGTGGAAACTCGTCCAGTAACATAGGCAGGATATCTTCATCATCTTTTAATGTTACTGAAATAAATATGTTATCGCTTTCAATGCCAGTGGTAACATCTGCTGCTTTTAAGGATAGTGTAGATTAAAATCAGACTGCACAAAGTATGAAATCTCACCTTGATCTTCACTGTCTGCTACTAAACTGTAAACTTTAGCCAAAGGTTGGTTCATTTGCAATAGCATCATATTTCAAACTGTAGAAAAAAGAAACTTGCTTTTGGCTGGACAAATTTCAAGGTATTTGCAGACGACTAATTGTTGCTAAAATGTTTCCCACAAAGTTTTCTAAAGTCTCCTCTTTAAAGTTAAAAGTTGGAATTGTGTGGTAAAGGGTTAATACATCAGTAAATAATGAGCTAAAATGTTTATGAAACAATGCAATTTCATACAACATACTTCTTTACCTTTTATTTCAAGCAATATTTTCATAAGTATTAGTTCACTACTAGCTTGTTACTTACAAGGTTTTGTCTGTTTAACTAGACTCCCTGTCTGAGATGATTTCTTCACTTTACTACTGACATAGGTCTTTGGTGGCACTTTCTTGGTGGTCTTCTTTAATACTGAGGGACCTGAAAAACAATGTTTCTTTATCAGATTTTCAGCTGTTACCTCAAGACTTAAATTAGCAGAAGAAAACTTTGAACCTTGCTAAAAACATAGTCAATATCAATTGAATTGTAATATGTGAATATGTATGACACCAATTGTGGCAAATGGACAGTTCACGTCACTGGCAATTGTTCCATTGTCATGATGTTTTCAAATGCAGTCTTCTGCAAAGAGGCCTTCAGCCAGTAGTAATGTACAAAAATGCTGAGATAGTTCAGCTGCTGCTATGGCAGAGTATACAGAAGCAGATAAGCTAACTCTGCCAAACATGTTTTACAATATACTACCATAAATACCCCGTGAAATGCATTTATATAAGTGTCCTTTTTTCACCTTATGTATACCCACAGTGATGCTTCAACATGTAGAGCATGAAATTTTCATCATTAGTAAATCTATCATCTTTTCGTCCTCCCTTTATGCCTTCTTCATATCTCTATTTACAGGCATACACTCAAGGTATTGCTAGGTACAGGGTTTTACAACATATAACATAAATCAGCAGTCAGTCTGGTAATTTTTTTCTCTTATGATAAAACTTAACCCTTTACCACACGACAAAATTTTAGGCTTGTCCAAATTGAAAGCATTTGCAGACAACAATTTCAATGTGGCTCAAATGGTGCAACTTTTCTTTGATAGGGTAGAAAACCTTGTGGGAAAAGGAGAAAATGCTGGTTACCAGCATTTTCTCCTTTTCCCAAAATGTTTTCAAAAGGCTTCTTTCCCAGGGGTGTCAAAAGGCAGTATTGTACGGTAAAGAGTTAATGAAGTATGAATAAAGATAAGAAAAAGTTGAAGTATTAAAAGTCACCTTGTTTCTCTTGAGTGGACTTGCTCTTAATTCCAGCTTGCATTTTCTTCCTATATTCTTTCTCCTGTAACAACAATGAAAAAGCAATCAAACCATTTTTTAACACAAGAGGGCCATGATGGCCCTGGATCGCTCACCTGAGTCAATAGGCAAAATTTCACTCCAGGGTCATAATGACCCAATTTAAAACTCATCTGAGATATTATTAAGACAAACATTCTGACCAATTGTCAGGTCAATTGAGCTGAAAATGTGGCCTCCGGAGTGTCCAAAATATATTTCTTTAATTTGACCTAGTGACTTAGATTATGTCCCCCAGGTGACCCAATTTTGAAGTTATCCAAGATTTCATCAAGACAAACATTCTGACCGATTTTCAGGTCAATTGAGCAATAAATGTGGCCTCTAGAGTGCCCACAAGGTATTTCTTTAACTTGACCTAGTTACCTAGTTTATGACCGCAACTCGTCCGAGATTTAATTAAGACAAACATTCTGACCAATTTTCAAGTCAATTGAGCAAACAATGTGGCTTCTAGAATGTCCACATGGTATTTCTTTGATTCAACTTAGTGACCTTGTTTATGACCCCAGGTGACCCAATTTCAAACTCATCCGAGATTTAATTAAGACAAACATTCTGACCAATTTTACAGTCAATTGAGCAAAAAATGTGGCCTCTAGAGTGCCCACAATGTATTTCTTTAATTTGACTTAGTGACCTACTTTACGACCCCAGATGACCCAATTTCAAAGTCATCTAAGATTTAATTAAGACAAACATTCTGACCAATTTTCAAGTCAGTTGAGCGAAAAATGTGGCTTCTAGAGTGCCCACAAGGTATTTCTTTAATTTGACCTAGTGACCTAGTTTTTGACCCTACATGACCCAATTTCGAACTCATCCAAGTTTTTATCAAGACAAACATTCTGACCAAGTTTCATGAGTATCGGACTAAAAATGTATCCTCTAGAGCGCACACAAGGTTTACCTAAGATTTGACCTGGTGACCTAGTTTTTGAACTGAGGTGACCCAGTTTCAAACTCTTCCAAGATATCATCAAGACAAATATTTTGACTTGGTTTCATTAGTATGGGACTGAAAATGTGGCCTATAGGGCGTACACATGGTTTTTCTAACATTTGACCTAGTGACCTAGTTTTTGACCCCATATGACCCAATTTCAAACTAGTCTGAGATTTTATCAAGACAAACATTCTGACCAAGTTTCACAAGTATCTGACTGAAAATGTGGCCTCTACAGCGCACACAAGGTTTTTCTAAGATTTGACTTAGTGACCTAGTTTTTGACCCCACATAACCCAATTTTGAACTTGTCCGAGAATTTATCAAGACAAACATTCTGACCAAGTTTCACAAGTATCTGATTGAAAATATCGCCTATAGAGCACACACAATGTTTTTCTAAGATTTGACCTAGTGACCTAGTTTTTGACCCAACATGACCCAATTTCGAAAGCACCCGAGACTTTACCAAGACAAAGATTCTGACATAGTTTCATTAGTATGGGACTGAAAATGTGGCCTCCATAGTGCACACAAGGTTTTTCTAAGATTTGACCTAGTGACCTAGTTTTTGACCCCACATGACCCAATTTCAAAGCCTTCCGAGATTTTATCAAGACAAACATTCTGACCAAGTTTCATGAGGATCGGACTGAAAATGTGGCCTCTAGAGCGTACACAAGGTAAAAAGTTGACGACGGACGCCAGACACAGCACGGATCACAATAGCTCATCATGAGCACTTTGTGCTTAGGTGAGCTAAAAACAGACACACATAAAAAGGTAAAAACATTGAGTGCTTTCATGTACACTTTGTATCCAGCTGAAATAGAGGACTCTTTGTCTTACAACATAAATCTTTTGAAAACATTTTGAAAAAGGGATAATTAACCCTTAGCCTGCTAAATAAGAGAAATGACACTTTCAAGCCGACTGTAAAAACCAAAATTTTGCTATTTCAAAAGGATTTTTGCAGGAAAAATATCTCCTTATCAGGCAGTGTAGATCCAAGATCAGACTGCATGTTCTGTGCAGTCTGATCTTGATCTACACTGTCCGAAAAAAGTCCTTGAGTCATGCTTAGCAGCCTAAGGTTTAATTGGGAATAACTGCCTATACCATACGAATCTTCCTTCTCCCATAATATTTCTACAAAACATCACATATTAAACCATAGTTCAAAATGATTTCCCCTTTCTAGCAATGATGATTTCAAAATTGTTTGCTGCTTATTTGTTCATGACCTGGTGTTAACGCTTTACTAAATGACAACAATGTGTAACTTATCGAAAAGCATTTGCGGACGACAATTGAATTAAAATGATGGAACTTGTCTTTGATAGGTAGACAACATAGTGGGAAAAGGAGAAAATGCTGGATACAAGCATTTTCTCCTTTTCTCCAATACTTTCACAGGGCATCTCACTCAACCAATTGAAAAGATCTAATACTGCACATAAAAGCCATTTTAGTGGAATATCTCAAAACATCAGACACTGTAGAGCTAAGCTCTGTCTGTATGTTCTGTTGCAGTCTGATCTTAATCTTCATTCTCTGCAAAAGCATCTTGCATTCTATTCACCATGGTCAAGATATAATACACCTGAAAACACACAAACCTGTTCCTGAGCTGTTTCCCTGTTTTTCTTCATCAAATACTCTGCCTCGTCTAACAGTTCATCTAGATCTTCTCTGTAAATCTTCTGTAAGAACTGTTACAGGAGAAAACAGAATGTTAAAGACAATGTGATTTCTAGGTATTTTCACCCATATAACCTCTTTGGTCTTATACCTAAAGCTATCAATCATTAACTCTTTACCAAATGACAAAATTTTAGACTGGTCCAAATTGAAAGCATTTGCAGACAACAAAATAAATGCGACTGAAAAATGGAAATCTGTTTCGGGAAAGGTAGAAAACATTGTGGGAAAACGAGAAAATGCTGGATAAAAGCATTTTCTCCTTTTCCAACAATGTTTTCAAAAGACTTCTTTCTCATGGTCGCTAAAAGTCTGGATTGTGTGGTAAAGGATTAATCAGCTAAATGATAGTTTTAATAGTTTGTTTTAATTTCTGGTTTATTAATACTCATAACATTCCTCAATAAATGGCCAAAATTTCATCACAATTTGACTAGATACTGACCAATTATCATGATTTTATTACGAGCCGTTCGGTACTTATTGCATAAAATGTTTAGCCTTTGTTTCTTTTTCCATTTTGTAGAGTTTTAACTTTTAATCTTTTCAGGGCAATATGCCAAAGCAGACGCTTTTGCAGACTGAATAGATCAAGATCAGACTGCACAGAATGTGTCGTTTGATCTTGGATTTATACTTTCCACAGAAGCCTTTTAGACAAAATGCTTATTCAGTCTTTTCAGAGGACAGTATTTTCAGCAATCAAAAGAGGTCAAGTTATAGACTTGACTATGAAAGGATTGTGAAGCAAACTCTGCAAGTTCTATTAAGCACTTTAGAAAATTGCTTTCTAGGGGCCTAACCAGTACATATACTGAAATCTTGGACACAAAGAAAAAACCTCTAGTCCAAAAGCTGTGTGTTCTACCTTCAGACTACTGTCTCCTACAAAGTTTAACCCTTTACTCAAGTTTTAATGATCCTAAGAGAGAAAGCTTTTGAAAACTGTAAGAAAAGGAGAAAACGCTGGTAACCAGCATTTTCTTCTTTTCCACAATTTTTCCTACCCTATCATCGAAGGTGAGCTCATTTATATCTATTTCAAATTAGTCCTCTGCAGATGTTTGGTGGAGTCCAAAATTTGTTGTTTGGGAAAAGTTTATGTGTTACCATACAGGCTCTTTTAAGACATGCCATAAACATTTATAAAATACTTCATTTAACTATAATTATACCAACTACAAATTATTTTCTTACAGTTGATGTAATTCACACACACACAGACAAGAAAAAGATTAAAATCAAACCAACCCCAATTTTCTTCTTGCCAGCTTCCTGTTCTTGGCTGACCAGTTTTCTTGTATCCCCCATGGTGTACAATGCTTTTGGTCTGGAAGAGAGCTCTTTGTACTTATCAGTCCTGTACGTGGATGCTGATCTAAACCTGTCTGGTAAATCATCATCAAAGTTAACATCCGAGACAATCTCCTCATACCTGGAATCAAGTTGTACATAATGAATTATTTCTGGATGATCACATAAACATCCCCCTCCCCCTGTGAAAAGTATGAAGTACTTGTCTTAACTCTTTACCACACAATCTCGACTTTTACCGACCTTACTTTAATTTTTCAATTTAATTTAAACATATTTTATTCCACAGAAGTACAATATACATAAACAATACAATACAATCAGTCAACAAATATGATTCTACCAACCTTAAACAGAAAGCCTTTTGAAAACATTGTGAGAAAAGGAGAAAATGCTGGTAACAATGTTTTCTACCCATCCCATAACATATTTCACTTTTTATGTTACATTTAATTTGTCATCTGCAAATGCTTTCAATTTGGACTAGTCTAAAATTTTGTTGTTTGGTAAAGAGTTTTAAAAAAAAAAAAAAGTAAATTATGGATTATTACTATGAATTAAAATTTAAGACATAAACACATGTGAAAACATTGTGACAGAAGGACATATTACATGAGACCAGAACTTGGGAGTTTCTCCAGTCACAGCTTTTCAAGAGGTGCCTGATGCAAAATGTAAAAAGTTGTCTGCATTTATAGGTGTTTACAAATTAGCATGCAAACTGGGCTTGCTACATCTTTGCACAGTAAGAGAAGTTGTTGCAATCAACTGCTCCTTTTCCAACTTTTAGTAGTGTGCAGCAGGGCATGCAAAGTCATTTATACAAAAATGGGTCAAAATAAGTATAACTGTTGGAACCATTTCCACAAAAAGATATGAACTTTGCTCTGAGAAAATCAGGCATGATGCATCTGCAAAAAGTATCCACCAAGGTCAGTCTGCACAAGGCCTGCGCAGGCTGACATGGGTCGATACCTTTTGCTATTATTAAATTTTCTACATGTCAAAGGACCACTGTGCTTCCAGGTTCAGTCAGTTGTTGGACAAAATGGATTTTTATGGATCTATGACTTGCTCAGTATGATGGATCACAAAGATGCATTAACCCTTTAGCACACAATGCCAACTTTTAACGACCCTGGGGTAGAAGCCTTTTGAAAACATTGTGGGAATAGGAGAAAATGCTGGTAACCAGCATTTTCTCCTTTTCCCACAATGTTTACTACCTTTCCCAAAACAAATTTCAGTTTTTGTGTCACATTCATTTTGTCGTCTGCAAATGCTTTCAATTTGGAAAGATTCAAAATGTAGTCGTTTGGTAAAGAGTTAAACCTCCTTTTACAAGAGCATGGCTCACGTATTAATCTGAACTTACTGTTTTCTAAGTCTCTCCTCATAGCTTTCATTTTCTTTGTCATTTAAATCATATGGAAAGTAACTCCCAGACTTTGATCTCAAGTTATTTCCCTTGGATGGCAATTTCTCACTCTCCTCCCATGCATATCTATAAAATAAATACATGTTATAAATGTTTAATGGACAGAGCAGTGAAAACAAAATGAAAACAAGAGCCCCACACATGGATGCCAACACTTGGCTGCAGTTGCTTTTCGGAATAGATTGATTTTCAGTGAGAATTCCAAGTCAAAAAAAGAGGCATACCAGTGTCAAAAATATGTTAGTGGTTAACTGCCCCTGTTGTATGGATTCCCCTTTTGATAGTTAACAACTAGTCCAAGTTGGAAGTAACATATTCAGTAATAACAGAGAAATCAAAGATGTCAAAGTTTTTGCATGGCACAGACAACAATGCAGACAACAACAGGGCTACCACATTACCTTGAGACCACCATTTTCTCCTTTTCTACTCTTTTCTAGACTAATTCCATCATTTGAGCCACAATTGACTTGCTGTCTGCATATGCTTCCAATTTGGGCAAATCTGAAGTTGTGTTGGTAAAGAAATAAATGATTCACATGATTACATAAAGTTTTTGGCACAACAGTTTCATTTTGGCTATGTGCATGGGTGTGTTTTCATGCCACACATAAAATTTATAGTGCAGTTCATGAAAGACTGCCTACCTTCTGTTTACTCCCTCAGGAACAGTGATACTTGGACTAGAATCTGTGGCAGACCTCTCAACAAGGAAGGAAACCTTTCTCTTTGCTTTACTAGGTGTCAGCTGTAAGACAGAAAACAAACCATGTAGTGAGGTACATGTATAAGTATTACAATCAAGCCTTTGCAACTCAATCCCAAGTTTTAAAGGTCCTGAGAAAGAAAGCTTTTGAAAACATTATGGGAAAGGGAAAAATGCTGGTAACCAACATTTTCTCAATTTCCCACAATGTTTCCTACTCTTTTGCCGACAACTTTCATAAGCTCAGCTAAGTTAAACATGTTGTCTTAAATTTTGTTGTTTGGTAAAAAGTTAAATCTATACCTGAAATAAAACTGTGATCAAGGGTCAAGTTCAATAATCAGTGTGTATACACACCATCAAAAAGCACAAACAGTCAACCAATGTTAACCCATTACCACAAAATCCAGACTTTTGAGGACCCTAAGTAAGAAGGCTTTTGAAAACACTGAGGAAAAGGATAAAAATGCTAGTAAACACTATTTTCTCCTTAATCCACAGTATTTCCAACCAACTGAAAGCTAATTTTCACATTTCAAATACCATTTAGGTTGTTGTCTGCAAATGATAGCAATTTATACAAAAGCTTACAATTTTCTTATCTGATAACTATATTTTACTCATCCACAATGAGATTAAAAGCATTTTCTTCTCTTCACACAATGTTTTCAAAAGCAATTTGCTTTAAAGGTGTTAAAATACTGGATTATTTGATACATGGCTAAATGGACAAGTTCACACATCAATGTGGCCCATAGTATTCACATTCGTGAATAGATCAATTTTCAAGGAAACAGCACAGTGACAGTTCAAATTGATCTCGTGAGCATAGTTAGACTTGCTGCATAACCTTTTTTTGCTCACAGCTCCATCCAGCCAATATTTTAAACTAGCAGATATATTTCAGCATGTTGTATGTTTGTGTAACCAAACTTATACAGTAGGTAAGTTTTGTATTATTTGCAGTGAGTCTGTAAGTAAGATAAAGTGTTCAACTCTTTATGATATGAAAAATTTTACGCTCATCAAAAATGAAAGCAATTGCAGACAACAAATTAAACATGGCTCAAAAACTGAAATTTGCCAATAGAAGGGAAGAAAACATTGTGGGAAAAGGAGAAAATGCTGGTTACCAGCATTTTCTCATTTTCCCTCAATGTTTTCAAAAGCCTTCTTCTTCAGGGTCGTTAAAGCTCAGGATTTTGTGGTAACGGGTTAAATGACACATCCAAATCAAATTTTCTTACATGAAATTTGCTGCAGGCTCTACAAATTTACTCAGTCTCATCCAGCAACATAACTGGAAATCAACAGATATTTTCACTGAGTCTGTAAAACAGGGACACAAATATTGCACTTGAATGCAGTTTTACCCAACATACCTCACAAAATAGCAATGTACATTCAAGGTCAGACAGCCCATTCAGTGCAGTCTGATCCTGATCTACACTGCAAGGTCCACAAGTGCACTCTTCACTTAACCCCCTTAACTCTTTACCAAACGACAAAACTTTGTACTAGCCCAAATTCAGAACATTTAAAAAAGACAATTAAAATGTGTCTCAAATGATGGAATTTGTTTCTGATGGGGTTAAAAAACATAGTGGGCAAAGGAGAAAATGCTGGTTACCAGTATTTTCTACTTTTCCCACTATGTTTTCATGAGCCTTTTTTTAGGGTCATTAACACTTGGGATTTTGTGTAAAATGTGTAAACAATCCTGAGATTTAACAATCCTATAGAAGAAGACTCCTAAAAGCATACTGGAACAAGGGGAAATGCTGGTAAGCAGCATTTTCTCCTTTTTCCAAAACGTTGTGTACCCTTCCGAAAGCAAATTTCAATTTTTTTCTATTTCATTTGTCTCTGCATATGCTTTCAATTTGGACAAGTCTAAATTTTTGTGGTTTGGTAATGAGTTTACAGTTGAGAAACAAAGGCGACATTAGGTGCTCCATGCCAAACGTTTTACCTCAGTATCAGAGAGCCTATCAGCGGGTTTTGAACTTCCTCTGGCAGAGGGAGAAGCTCTCTTTGCATTTGTTGTGATGTCTGCCCTCGATGGCTGACCTTTCCTTGACCTTTCTGTAAAGTCTACACCAATTGCTTTAGTTCTGAAAATTAATGACACACCTGATAGATGTTTTATCATTTGATATGAAAACAAGAGCACACCACACGGTGCCAACACTCGACTGCAATTGCTTGATTTTCAGTGAAGTCAAGCAACTGCAAGAAAGTAAAAAAGGAGCATAACTGTGTAAAAATATTTTGATAGTTACCTGCCCTTGTTGTATAGGTTCCCCATTTGCTAGTGAAAAACTTGTGCAAGCCTGAAGTATATATCTTCAGTACTAACAGAGATATTATAAAATACCAAAGTTTTTGTACAATGATGACAATGATGCAGATGCCGCCGCCAAGGCTATGACAATAACTCACAGTCTTCTTCCAGCCGAGCTAACAATCCTAACACTCATACATTAAATCATCTCACTCTGCTCCTGTCTTCTTCGGTCACCAGACCACTTTCATTATGAGAAATTCACCTTTTGGCACAATGTTTTCTCATGTATTCATGTACCCATACTGATAACCCACAATTCACAAAGATGTGTGCAACAAATTAGTTTTGGGAGGCAAAGAATCTTCTACAAATGTTTACCTCTGTTTTTTTGTTCTGACTCCACCTCCAGGCCTTTTTTTTCTTTGAACGGCCCTATTAACTCTTTCCCACACAACAAATTTCAGACTGGGCTAAATTGAAAGCAACTACAGATGACAAATTGAATGTCGTTCAAATGATGGAATTTGGCTTTGATTGGGAAGAAAACGTTATGGAAAAAGGAGAAAATGGTGGTTACCAGCATTTTCTCCTTTTCCCACAATGTTTTCAAAAGGCCTCTAAGGCTCATTAAACATTGGGATTTTGTGGTAAAAAATGTTCTTTTCATTTATTTAGCACTCTACAAAAACTAATAAAATTCTCATCCTACAGACAATACTTTACAACCTTGTGATGCATTATGAGCAACACATGATGTATTGCTGAGTTTGATGGTAGATGAATGGTCATACTCTTACATATTTACAGAATTTTAGGACATCAGGGGTTCAGACAGAAGTACAGGCTTTTCGAAAACATTGTTAGGAAAGTAGAAAATGCTGGTGACCAGCATTTTCTACTTCTCCCACAATGTTTTCTACCCAGCCAAAGAACTTCAATTCATTTGTACCACTTTCAGATTCCTTGTCTGCAGATGCTTTCAAATTGGAAGAATCTAAAATTTGTTACATGGGAAAGGATTACTGCTAATTTAAAAACATGAGTCTTCTATCAATTCTAACCTCAATGAACCTCATCTTTCACTTTTTAATGTTAAATAAGGATTAATCGTTTATAATATGATTCCATGCTTTTTACAACTCTGAGAAAAAAAAAAGGCTTTTGAAAATTTTATAGAAAAAAGAGAAATTGTTGGTAAACAGCACTTTCTCATTCTTCAACATTTTTTCCACTTTTTCCAAGATAACTCTTATCATCTGAGCCAATTTCAATTCATCATCTGCAAATGCTGTCAATATGTATGAATCTAAAATTCTGTTCTGTCTTAATTATCCCTTTACCACACAATCCCACGTTTTTATGACAATGAGGAAGATACCTTTTTAAAATATTATTAGTAAAGGAGAAAATGCTGCTAACTTGCATTTTCTCCGTTTCCAACAATGTTTTCTACCCTATCAAAGACAAATTCCATCATTTGAGCAACATTTAAAGTCAGAATCAGAATAATTTATTGACCTAAACTACAAAGTTTTTCATCATCAACAAGAAAAATTGACATAAATCTATTACGGTATAGGTCAGTGTAGTCTCTAAATGCTTTCAATTCAGAAAAGTCTACATTTTGTCATGTGGTAGAGATTTAAATAAGACAAACCTTCTCTGAGTTCTATCCAGGGTTTCCAGCATTGACTTGGCACGTGATGGACTACAATTGACTGCTGCACGTGCCATGGCAGCTGTTTCCTCTACCATATGTTGTAGGTTGTTAAAGGTATCATCAATCTCCTTATCTTCCTCCTGGGTTTGAGCCTTACTTGGTGGCAGCATGTACTTGTATCTTGGGTCATTTTCAAGCCTTTTGATGATTTGATCTCTTGTTTCCCTCTCTTTTACAAGTCCTAAATACATGTGCATTATGGGTCAAATCAATTATGTATATTGGTTTAACCCTTTACCACACAACCCTGAGAAAGACAGCTTTTGAGGACATTTTGGGGAATAGGAGAAAATGCTGGTTACCAGCATTTTCTCCTTTCCCTAAATGTTTTCTACCCTTTGCAAAACAAATTTCAATTTCTGAATCACATTTATTTTGTCGCATGCAAATAATGTCAATTTGGACATGTCTAAAATCTTGTGGATTGGTAAAGAGTTAACGCATACCCTGCTGAATAAGTTAAACAAAACTTTCTAGATGATACTAAGATCTCGAATAATGCTATTACAAACTTATTTTTTGGAGAACAATATCTTCTTATCAGACAGTGTAGATTCAAGATCAGACTGCACATTCTGTGCAGTCTGATCTTGATCTACACTATCCACAAAAGGTCAGAGTGAGTGAGCTGCGCCTAGCAGCTTAAGGGTTGAACAGATGTTTTTGGATATAGAAAACAGAGTATAATGATGCAATGAAGAAATCCTGATTTTAGTATTTTCCATCACCTACCTAAAATCATTACAAACTACCCACAGTACAAAGTAAATTTGAAGGAAGGAAATTACTGTTTTCTAACAGAATAAAACAAGAGGGCCATGATGGCCCTGGGTCGCTCACCTTAGTAGAGTGCCTTAAAGGTTTTTCTTTAATTTGACCATGTGACCTAGTTTTTGACCACAGGTGACCCAATTGCAAACTCATATTTCAAGAAGATAAACATTCTGACCAATTTTCAAGTCAATTGAGCAAAAAATGTGGCCTCGAGTGCCCTACAGATATTTCTTTAATTTGACCTAGTGACCTAGATTATGACCCCAGGTGACCCAAATTTGAACTGGTCTTTGACTATATCAAAAGAAACATTTTGACCAATTTTCAAATCAAATGAATAATAAATGTGACCTCTAGAGTGCCCACTAGCTATTTCTTTAATTTGACCAAGAGACCTAGTTTATGACCCCAGTTGGCCCAAATTCAGACTCATGTGAGATTTTACAAAGACAAACATTCTGACCAATTTTCAAGGCAATTAAGCAAATAATGTGGCCTCTAGAGTGCCCACAAGGTATTTCTTTATTTTGACCTAGTGACCTAGTTTATGGTTCCAGGTGACCCAAATCCAAACTCATCTGTTATTTCATCAAGACAAACATTCTGGCCAAATTTCAGGTCATTTGAGCATTAAATGTGGCCTCCAGAGTCCAAACAAGGTATTTCTTTAATTTGACCAAGTGAACTAGTTTATGACCCAAGTTGACCCAAATTAATCTTATGTGAGACTTTATAAAGACAAACTTACTAACTAATTTTCAAGGCAATTGAGCAAATAATGTGGCCTCGAGAGTGCCAACAAGGTATTTCTTTAATCTGACCTAGTGACCTAGTTTATGACCCAAGATGACCCAATTTTGAACTCAATGAACTTGTTGCGCTTAGATGGGCAAACAAACTTAGAAGAGAATCACTACATACCAAATATCAAAGCTCCACGCCTTCCAGTTTTAAAGAAGAATTTTAAAGTTTTCCTTCTTTGTTCCTATGTTCGAACTTGTGACCCCCGGGGCTGGGCCAGTTTTGACCCAGGGACATCATATGAACAAACTTGGTAGAGGTCCACTAGGAAATGCGACATACCAAATATCAAAGCTCTACACCTTCCCGTTTAAGAGAAAAAGAAATTTAAAGTTTTCCTTCTTTGTTCCCATCTTCGAACTTGTGACCCCCGGGGCGGGGTCAGTTTTGACTCACGGGCATCATATGAACAAACTTGGTAGAGGTCCACTCTGAGATGCAACATACCAAATATCAAAGCTCCACACCTTTCGGTTTCAGAAAAGAAGAACTTTAAAGTTTTCCTTCTTTGTTCCTATATTCGAACTTGTGACCCCAGGGGCTGGGCCAGTTTTGACCCAAGCAGCATCCTTGGAACAAACTTAGCAGAAGTCCACTAGGAGATGCTACATACCAAATATCAAAGCTCTATGCCTTCCCATTTAAGAGAAAAAAAAAATTAAAGTTTTCCTTCTTTGTTCCTATGTTTGAACTTGTGACCCCCGTGGCAGGGCCAATTTTGACACCAAGGGCATCATATGAACAAACTTGATAGAGATCCACTAGAAGATGCTACATACCAAATATCAAAGCTCCATGCCTTCCTGTTTCAGAGAAGAAGATTTTTAAAGTTTTCCTTCTTTTTTCCCATGTTGGAAATTGTGACCCCCAGGGCCGGGTCAGTTTTGACCCCAGGGGCATCATATGAACAAACTTGGTAGAGGTCCACTAGGCAATGCTACAAACCAAATATCAAAGCTCTACGCCTTCCAGTTTCAGAGAAGAAGATTTTTAAAGTTTTCCCTCTTTGTTCCTATGTTCGAACTTGTGACCCCTCGGGGCGGGGCCAGTTTTGACCCCAAGGGCATCATATGAACAAATTTGGTAGAGGTCCACTAGGAGATGCTACATGCCAAATATCAAAGCTCTATGTCTTCTAGTTTTAGTGAAGATGATTCTTAAAGTTTTTCTTCTTTGTTCCTATGTTGGAAATTGTGACCCCGGGGCGGGGCCAGTTTTGACCCCAGGGGCATCATATGAACAAACTTGGTAGAGGTCCACTAGGAGATGCTACATGCCAAATATCAAAGCTCTACACCTTCAAGTTTCAGAGAAGATGATTCTTAAAGTTTTCCTTCTCTGTTACTATGCTCAAATTTGTGACCCCCTGGGCGGGGCCAGTTTTGACCCCAGGGGCATCATATGAACAAACTTGGTAGAGGTCCACTAGGCAATGCTACATACCAAATATCAAAGCTCTATGCTTTCTAGTTTTAGAGAAGAAAATTTTGAAAGTTTTCCTTTTTTTGTTCCTATGTTGGAAATTGTGACCCCAGGGCGGGGCCAGTTTTGACCCCAGGGGCATCATATGAACAAACTTGGTAGAGGTCCACTAGGAGATGCTACATGCCAAATATCAAAGCTCTACGCCTTCAAGTTTCAGAGAAGAAGATTTTTAAAGTTTTCCTTCTTTGATACTATGCTAAAATTTGTGACCCCCGGGGCGGGGCCAGTTTTGACCCAAAGGGCATCATATGAACAAACTTGGTAGAGGTCCACTAGGCAATGCTACATACCAAATATCAAAGCTCTACGCCTTCCAGTTTCAGAGAAGAAGATTTTTAAAGTTTTCCTTCTTTGTTCCTATGTTGGAAATTGTGACCCCCGGGGCGGGGCCAGTTTTGACCCCAGGGGCATCATATGAACAAACTTGGTAGAGGTCCACTAGGAGATAATACATGCCAAATATCAAAGCTCTACGCCTTCAAGTTTTAGAGAAGAAGATTTTTAAAGTTTTCCTTCTTTGTGACTATGCTCAAACTTGTGACCCCCTGGGCGGGGCCAGTTTTGACCCCAGGGGCATCAAATGAACAAACTTGGTAGAGGTCCACTAGGAGATGCTACATACCAAATATCAAAGCTCTGCGCCTTCTAGTTTCAGAGAAGAAGATTTTCAAAGATTTTGCTTTTTTTTTTCCTTTTTGTTGCCATGGCAACCAGAGTTGTGGGTGGAATTCAATTCTTTGAACAATTTTGGTAGAGCTTCACCCAAGGAACATCCCTGCCAAGTTTCATCAAGATTGGCCCAGTGGTTTAGGAGAAGAAGATGTTTAAAGAAATTGTTGACGGACGACGGACAACGGACGACAGACGCCGGACGCCGGACATAGGGCGATCACAATAGCTCACCTTTAGCACGTTGTGCTAAGGTGAGCTAAAAATACATTGTGAGAAAAGAAGCATGAGTTTCTTTTTTTCCATCATATTTCAATTAAATATACACCAATATCACAATTATTCAAATCTGAAACACAATAGAAACCCCAGAAACATGGGCATGTATATTATATAACTTTTAAATTATTCTTTTTATCACCTGCAAACACTGACATTTTGAACTAAAATTTTAGTCCTATCAGTATTCCATTGATCTGACCAAGAATTCTTATTACTGTGTTAGTTCAAAATTCCAAGACAAGCCATGGCAGGTTTTGGAGTTTTGAATAAAATCTGAAAGAAGAATATTGGTAGTTAATGAATACAGCCCCAGATTTTTCTGCAAACAATAACTACAAAAAAAAACATAGGGTACCTTCCACTCTTTCCTCATTCTTTTCATCTGTCTCTCTCACTTCAGTGGTAATGACTGGCACATCATAAGTTGCAGTGTCCATGGTAACACTTTTTGCCTGAGTTGTTGGCACAGATGGATGTATGGATGTAGGAGCAGTACATATGGACGTAGGAGCAGTAGTCCTCAGGTTTGTAGCCTCTTTCAGTCTTTTTTCTATCTCTTCTGTTTCTCTGATCAGATCCGCAGTTGTGTCACGACCATCTAGAAAATTGAATTGAAAATCTGCAATTTCTATCTACATTTTTCACTGGATTAACCCTTTGAATGCCGAGTAATCTTGTGTCAGTAAACCAACCCAACGCCAACATTGCTATCATACGGCCGTTTTTGGTTTTCTCATAAAATATCTAGTCAGTAGGTCTGATCTTAACTGTACCAATTGCCAAATTTTAGATTTGATCAAACTCAAGTATTTGCAGATGACAATTAATATGGTTTTAAAGCAATAGTATTTGTTTTTGAAAGAGTAGAAAACATGTGGCTGCCAGCATTTTCTCCTTTTCCCTTAATGTTTATGAAGTTTTTTTCTCAGGGGGCTTTAAAACACTAGATTGTTTGATAAAGGTTCAATACTTACTGCTGCCAAAAGCAATGGAGTTTGTGATTGCAGCTTTGAGGATGAAATTCAGAAGTGACTGCCTTAATGTTTCACATCAACATTTACATAGATAAATATGTTTTTTTTTTTCTAGAGAGTCTGCAGCCTTTATCACAGCAAGAATGAACATGTCTTTATAAATTTCGTACAATATATCATACCATATTTGTTTTATTTTCAGCTGTTAATGATAGACTTAACAGTTTTTTATAGCCAAAAAAACACTGTGCTACTGATCCATATTGAACTCACTTTGCACACTTCAGAGAAAATTGTGGGAAAAGGAGAAAACTCTGGTACCCAGAATTTTCCCTCTTTCCAAAAAAGTTGTCAACCATGTGAAAGCCCATCATTTGAGTCACATCTAACTTGCCAACTGCAAATGCTATCAATTTTGAAAAATCAACAATAGTTTCATCTGGTTAACAGGTAGGAAGAGTAAAATGATCATAGGAATAAAAGCCTTGTTTAACCCTTTTACCAGATAACAAAATTTTAGCATTATCCAAATTGAAAGCATTTGCAGAAGACAATTTCAATGTGGCTCAAATGGTGCAGTTTTTGTTTGATAGGGTAGAAGACATTGTGGGAAAAGGAGAAAATGCTGTTTACCAAAAGGCTTGTTTCCCAGGGTCGTTAATAGGCAGCATTGTGTGGTAAAGGGTTAATCTAGGTCCTGTAATCACAAGATTATTTGGTTAATGGTTTACTCTTTACCAAACAACAAAATTTCTAACTGGTCCAAATTGAAAGCATTTTGAGAGCAAATTCAATGTGGCACAAATAAATGGATTCATTTCTGAAATCAGCATTTCTCCTTTTCTCACAATGTTTTCAAAGTCCTTCATCCCCAGGCTTGTTAAAACTTTTGATTGTGTGTTAAAGGTTTACAAGAAAAGAAATCTCACTTTTCACTGGTGATAAGCCATTTGCAGCATCAATAAGATCAGCAGTTCTCTCTCCATGACCTCTTGATGGACTGGCACTGGAGACAAAATAAAAACTTTATATATTAGCTCTAATAAACAAAACAATTGCATCCTTTTAATCCTTTACCACACAATCCCGACTTTCAATGACTTTGAAAAGGAAGCCTTTTGAAAACATTGTGGGAAAAGGAGAAAATGCCAGTAACCAGCATTTTCTCCTTTTCCCACCATGTTTTCTACCCATCCCATGACAAATTTCAATTTTTAAGTCACATTTAATTTGTCGTCTGCAAATGCTGTCAATTTGGACTAGTCTGAAATTTTGTTGTTTGGTAAAGAGTTAATATAAGTCTGGCAAAAGGCAAAGTTACTCATAATTAGCAATTTTTCCTTTCACAGCAATTTTTTCATGTTTGTTATTACATGCATCTACCTGTAAATTTTCAGTAAAGCCGTCTAATACTGTTCCAAATATAATTGAGCCATGCTCTTGCAATAGGGAGCTTAGCGCATCTCCCTGACGCATTATACCAAGCCAGTCATCATATAATTATGGCTTCATTAAATTCATAAAATCCATTCTGTTCAACTAACTGAATCATGAGGTAGCCCTTAGCTGTATCACAGTTTATTTAACCCTTTACCACACAATCCCGACTTTTAACGACCCTGAGAAAGAGGCCTTTTGATAACATTGTGGAAAAAGGAGAAAATGCTGGTAACCAGCATTTTCTCCTTTTCCCACAATGTTTTCTTACCTTTCAGAGACAAATTTAATAATTTGGGTCACCTTTAATTTGTCGTCTGCAAATGCTTCCAATTTGGACCAATCTAAAATATTGTCGTTTGGTAAAGGGTTAAGTAACTTTGGAATTTCAAGCTCAACAGAGTTGAGTACAAAAAAAAAAAAGGTGAGGACAGAGCATGTACTCAAACATGTGACCTAGGTCTTCACCCACCATGACCCATATTCAAATTTTTGCTACCAAGGTAATTGCGAAAGACACATCACAAACCATGGACACAGAGAATCACAACAGCCAACCCTTGAGTTCTTTCAGCTCAGGTGAGCTACAATTTGAGACTCTTTGATGTTGAACAAAACCTTATTTCCATTTAAATAAAGACATTACTTACTCAGCAACCCATTTAGCTGTAGGACCAGCATTTTTGATAGCAGTAGACTCAATCTGTAATCTGTCCTTTTTAAGCTCTGCCTCTAGGATCTCATTTAGTTGATCTTGTGTCATCAAATCTGGATCATCAGTGGTCAGGTTCTGATCAATATCATCTAAAATAAAAACATATGACAAATTCTCACTGATAAATTATTTCTATTCAATAGCCTGAGTAAAGTAAAAGCACTACTGGCTTCTGTTCTGTCATTCAATACCCTGAGTAAAATAAACTTGCTACTGACTTCTATTCAGCTTGCACCATTTCATGATATCAAACGCACAGAGCATGGCATGTATTTACTGACCATTCTAAATAAGATTCCAATTCTAAATTCCTTGGCCACTTTATCACAGATGACCACAGAGACATAGGAGAAGCATAGGAAAGGAAAATGGCTGTTTTGAATGGTATGAAAAACAATATAGGATAAGGAGCAATTACTAGCTGATGCTAGCATTTGTAACTATCAATTGCTTTGTTTCTCACAGTGTTTCCAAAAAGCTGTCAAGGCTAGAACAAGATAAACTCATATTTGTATGATAAAGGCTGAACTCTTTATCAGATAATCTAGAGTTTCAACAACCCTGGATTTGCTTCTGTACCCACAATGTGTTCTATCTTTTCAAAGACAAATACCATCACTTAAGTCACAGTTAATTTGCTGTTTTCAAATGCTTTCAATTTCTGTAAATCTAAAATTTTGTTATTGAGCTACATCAAGAGCTTTTGCAGGCTATGTAGGTCAAGATCAGACAGCAAAGAGGTCTGATCAATGATATGCACTGCTCAATATTTCAATATGATATTCAGTTTCCAAGTTTTGGAATTGCTACAAAATGACTTTTGTCTACTGACTGTGAAAGGGGTCTTGTGGCTTAGTGGTAAATTGTAGATTCGTAACCTAGAGGCCCCGGGTTCCAGCCTCACTGGAAGCACTGGGATTTCCCTGGGTAAGACACGTCAGAGCCCTAGCATAGTACTGGCAAAACCAAGGACATACCTGAAAATGTGACCTGTCGCCTTGATATAACTGAAATAATGTTGAAAATGCCATAAAAAAAATTCAATCAATCAATCTGACTGAAAAAATAAGTTTCCTTTCCTTACCGTTCAAGAATTTTATCAGTAAATACAGTGAACCCTGTCTTAATGGTCACCTGCATTAATTTAGGCAACCTGTATTAAACAAGCATAAAGTGATTAAACAAGCATTAAGTGAGTATCTGAAGAAGGAAGAGAGAAATATCTCGTCGGACAGTGTAGATCCAAGATCAGACTGCATGTTATGTGCAGTCCAATCTTGATCTACATAATTCATAAAAGGTCCTCGCATCGCGCTTATCGGACAGTGTAGATCCAAGATCAGACTGCATTTTACATGCAGTCTGATCTTGACCTACACCATCCGCAAAAGGTCCTCGCGTCGCACTTAGCAGCCCAAGGGTTAAAATATAAAATAATTTCAATTCCCTAACCATTATCTGTTGAAACATCACTTTCAATCTTGTTTAACATGTATTCTAGAAGTCCAGCAAAGATTTCAGTCAGGTTTAAAATATCCTCATGGCTTCCATTCATGATTTCTGCACCACTGATGTGAGAGAGAGATGTATGGAGAACATCTCCCGACAATGAATCAATCACTGTCTGACAATTCTGAATTTCATCTTCTTTGTTCTTAGGTGAACGTATTATACCTGAAATGGAGAGAGAGTAAAATGTTCTTTGAACAAAACAAGCAATATTTCAGTATATCTGCTGTTTCAAAGAACTTACAACAATAGCTTTAAACCTTTACCTGACAACAAAATTTTAGCCTTGTCCGAACTGAAAGAATTTGCAGACAAAAATTTCAGTGTGGCTCAAATGGTGGAGTTTTTCTTTGATAGGGTAGAAAACATTGTGGGAAAAGGAGAAAATGCTGGTTACCAGCATTTTCTCCTTTTCCCACAATATTTTCAAAAGGCTTCTTTCCCAGAGGCATTAAAAGTTGGCATTGTACTGTGAAGAGTTAACATGAGAAAATGATTTAGTGTAGCAGTTCTGATTGTTCATGCATGAGTGCAATCAGAACGGCCGTTACATCATTTGACATAAAGATAATTATTCATAATTGTATGAAAACTATTAAGAATCTAATCAATATGCATTTGTCCATCTAACACATGGTTTTAGAATAGCGGGGACATTTTGTACAGTAAATACCAGGGGTGTTCAATAAATACGTGGAAAAGTAATGTCATTCTCTTAAATATTGCTTAAACGCAGCACAATTGATACATATTGTAGCCAAATTAATTTTTTATTGACAGTATAAATTTCAGGTCAATATCTCAACAACTTAAAAAGATATGGTTGTTATAGTAACGCCATCACTCAAAAACCGGCCCATGTCATCCAGCGTCAATTTTACGTCACTTTATTTGCATTACTTGTTTATCGTTTCTTTCACATACCTCGATAAGATCACTGTCTAAAGAATTTCATCTTTTTCAGAATACTCTACTTGAAATGTACTACACCTTTCGCATCATTTCACCAATGAATAGAAGCTTTTCCTGTTTCCTTTTGGCACCAGACTCAATGGAAGCAATCGTGGACTGCATTGCACTCTTTACGTTGTGCTATCGACGTTGACTGTCTGCTCCTCTGCTCATCTGTCACACTTTCATGACCGTCTTTGTAATGCGCATACCATTTGTATAAAGCCATTTTCTTCACTGCTGAATCGCCGTATGCCTTGATTAACATTTCAATCGTTTCTTTTCTGGACTTTCCATTTAAAACACAAAATTTAACAGCAGTTCTGTGTTCGGTACTCATTTTGACGCATGTGAATAAACAATATGGCCGTCAAATGCTCATATGATGTCAAACATAAATGTGACTTCAAGAACGTCATGCCAAGAGTTGGTGCCAAATCATGACAAAATTTGGTGAAGATATCTGATCAGACACAAAAAAGACACGTCGTTTTCCACACGGCAAATGCTGTCGTTTTATTGCATTTTGGACTGGGTTTTGGAACACGATGTTGCCATAACTACCATATCTTTATAAGATATTGAAATAATAGCTTGAAATTTATTCTTCCAGTACAGTATTAATTTGTCTACAGCATGTATCAATTCTGCTGTATTCAAGCAATATTTAAGAGAATCACTGTACTTTTCTGCGTATTTATTTAACAACCCTTATATGTTTAAATCTTTACTAAAAAACAAAATTTTGGGCTCAACCAAACTGAAAGCATGTGCAGATGACAAAACAACTTTAGTTCAATGGATGAT
This sequence comes from Tridacna gigas, assembly GCA_945859785.2. NCBI lineage: Eukaryota > Metazoa > Mollusca > Bivalvia > Cardiida > Cardiidae > Tridacna > Tridacna gigas. The sequence goes on from OX244036.2 coordinate 49,052,966, forward strand.
TTCTGCCTTTGATAGGGTAGAAAACATTGTGGGAAAAGGAGAAAATGCTGGTTAACCAGCATTTTCTCTTTTTCCCACAATGTTTTCAAAAACCTTCTTTCTTCAGGGTTATAAAACCCGAGATTGTGTGGTAAAGAGTGAAACTAATCTACTAAGTTCACAATTACCCGTCAACTGTTCCCCACACAGCCCCTCATACAGTGTGACAAAGACGCCAGCTCCAATATCAGAAATAGATTCAACACGACTGGAAACATGAAGCTGATCCAACAGTGAGTTCAGTTTGTTGACGATTGCTGCAATGTACATGAAAAAGTGAGCATAAAACATGAACTTTAATCATCTGAAAGAAAGCCAGATACGTGTGACAGGATATGTTTGAAAATGAATGCCAAAAGCATTCGTTCTTCACTATGTTATGTTTTGGTTAATCACTTGAACTAGTTAGCTCTAAAATTTTGTTGTTTAGTAAGGTTAACCCTTTCACGCATAATGCCGTCTTTTAACAACTCGGGAAAAGAAGCCTTGGAAAACATTGTGGGAAAAGGAGAGAATGCTGGTAACCAGCATTTTCTCCTTTTCCCACAATGTTTTTCTACCCTATCAAGAGAAAATTGCACCATTTGAGTCACACTGAAATTGTTGTCTGCAAATGCTTTCAATTTGGACAAGGCTAAATTTTTGTTGTCTGGTAAAGGGTTAAAAATAGAAGCTTATAAATGTGACTATAATTTCATCCAAATTGAAAACACTTGCAGAAAACAAATTAAATGTGGCCCCAAAGATGGGATTTGTTTTAAAGAGGGTAGATAACATCATGGACAAAGGGGAAATTCTGGATACCAGCATTTTCTCCTTTTCCGTAATATTTTTAAAAGCTTCCTTCCAAACAGTTGTAAAAACATGGGTTTGCTTGGTCAAGGTTAAGCATTGTATTAGAAGAAAATAAAAAACAACTTAGATTTGGTTTCTATGCTTTCAAATATGTTTTGTCCCTAGACTAAATTTTAGAAAAGTATCTTACCTGTATCCTCCGATGGGGAAACATTTTTTGGTGCCATCTTTCAAACAAACAGTCCCAGTGCATTCATTTAATCTATTGATGTAAAAATAATGTTTGAATATAAAAGGAGATCATTTTAAGCTTTTCCAAATAAAAACGATATTTTGTCAATTCAGTAATCATACTAAATTCCAAAGACAGCCTATGTCATTGGCTAAGACCTTCTGCTTTTACAATTTTTTTGTTCAGATTCTTCTGCGATAGTGATCTTTTGCTATATGCAAAGTTCCAGGGGGTTGGACAAAATGCACATTTAATCCTACCTTCGATTTCAAGGTTAGCTCTGACAAAGATTATGGATATAAAGTTTAAAAACACTATGAAAATCATTAGTACATTTTGACTCCACTTGTGCACATTCTGACTTCACTTGGGTATGTTTTGGTTTGGGTACGTTTTGACTGTAAAACTTCAAAAAACTAGAATTGCAAAACCATATAAAGTTACATTTAATTTGGTGTTTTTGTGAGCATTAACCACTAAGCTATCAATTAAGGACCTAATTATCATCAGGCAACAAAAATATTGACGCATAAAGCTGTTTGATGAGATGCTGGTAGGATCGAATATTTTTCCAGCAGCATGAAAAGAAGGGCTGCTTGAGGAGTGTAGCAGAGACACAATCACAAAAATAACAACGGAGCTACCCTATGAATCAGGGGTAATTTAACCCTTAACCTAAAATTTCTTTCTTACAACAACCTGGTGAAATAAATCTTCTGAAAGCAATGTGGGGAAAAGGAGAATGCAATACATGTTGGTAACCAGCATTTTCTCCTTTTCACACAATGTTTTCTCCCCACTCAAAGACAAATACATCCACTTGAACATTTATTGTCTGCAAATTCTTTTAATTTGGACAAGTATACAAGTTTTTCATCTGATAAACTGATAGAGTATTACTTCATATTGTTTCTGTCGGTCATAACTCTTCGGAATTAGTTGGAATGGTGCGTGCTACGACTTGCCTCGAGTTTTCGAGGGACGAAATCGTCAGATTGAATTGAAAAGCTTTTTGGATTTTGGAGCTAACAAATTGCCTCATTTCAAGCCCCGAAACTTGTTTTTCTCACAAGAAGAGAATAGCATCGTCAGTAATAATATATTTTACCTTATAGACTTTCAAAGACTTATCTCATGCCGTTTAAAATGCAGAATGATGCCTCTTTGTTGATAACAACAATGAAGAGTATTCAAGGGGAATTAAGTACAACTTCGTGCCGTATTAATTTCGTACCACCAAATGTTCGAATGAAAAAAAAAAAACACACATCTGCACAAAAAAAAAACCGACTATATATAAACTTGTTTATGAAAAATACTGAATTGTCTGATTGTAGCATTTTAGCTTAACCCTTACCGCGCCTTTCATAACTATAGTTTCATTTTTGGCCTGTGTAGATCAAGATCAGTATATAGCACAAATGTGCAACTGGTCTGATCATTTATCTATACTGTCCGCTTTACTGAGACACTCTTTAAACAAAAACAGTCTTAAACTTACTCTTACATTAGTCTCTTGTTCCCAGACTGAGATGTGCATTAGGTTCAGTCGGTGCTTTTATGGCTAAGGAAAAATACATACTGTTACGCAATGCGTATTCAGTTTTGGAGGTAGGGCTTAATTTAGTTTTTCAATTCATATTCAGAGACAAAAAGTTAAAAAAAAAAAGACTTATAAAGCCCCCCCTCCACTTGCTCCCTCTCTCTCTCTCTCTCTCTCTCTCTAAATAGATCAATAATATTGCGGTGACTAGTTCACGTTAAATCAGCCAGTGTATCAAACTATCGATAAACACCTTAAATATTTAATGCAGCTCTTCTCTACAACCATGGATCGAGATCCCAACGGTGTTATTAATGAATCTCCTACACTGAGGCCTGTTCTAGATATGAACACTTGCTTCAATATTATCAAAGAGAATGACGTAGCATCTTGCTAATAAAACTCATTACCTTCGAAAACAAATTTGCAACAGACTTGTTTGAAAACACAGGTCTATGTAATAATTATACGGATAATCAACTCGATCTAAAGTTTGACTCATGAATGAATAGAAAATCAATGTGGCAAAAGGAGAAATTGTCTCCCTCTCTGTCTCTCTGCCTCTGTCTGTCTGTCTGTCTCTCTGTCTCTCTCCTTTTTCTTTCATGAATGTTTTTTTTTTTTTTATATATATATATATATATTTATTGTAACTTTATAATGAAATAAAGCTTTACAGAAGCTTTGTATGACAGATGGGTGGTTTCAAATAAAAGCAATCTTGCATAGCTAAACTCTATCCCGGTGAACTGACCTATTCATGCCAGCCTGAATCATGAAATTTTAATAAAGTTCAATGGGCCTCCTCTGTATGCCATTATTGGCACATCTCGAAAGCTTTACGACGTTATAACCAGCAAATCATGCATGCATTTAAACACGAAAACTTCTCGCGCAAATTATCCTGGGTCAGTATTCACCAACCATTCTTAAGAACATTCTTAGTCTCATTCTCAAAGATTGTCTAAATTTGAAAATAACACAACTTATGATTGGCTTAACCAAATGATTTAGCCAATCAGGAGTTTTGTTACTTTCAAATTTAGACAATCTTTGAGAATAAGACTAAGAATGTTCTTAAGAATGGTTGGTGAATACGGACCCTGAGCTCGGAGGATGCGCCTATGATCTGACTCCGGTGTGACCCAAAACTAGCATGATTTGACATCTGACATTTGACATAGCAGATCCTTTATCATTATGGCACGACTGTTTGGTAGAGAGAGAGAGAGAGATATGGAGAGACAGAGACAGATGAAACATACAATAAAAATGTCGTAAAAATTTATAATGGTACATGAAGCTATCTTGTAAGTCACCAACAGAGTAATTACATGTAATTTGACTGAATTGATTATGCCAAAATAGGATATCCATCGTATTTTCGACATTTTTTTGTACTCGATATTTTAAGTTTTTCTTTTTTTTTTCTTTTGTTTGTTTGTTTGTTGTTGTTGTTGTTGTTTTGCAGGAGAGCAATCATTAGCATTTTTCATAAGCATGTGACCACAATCTTTCCTTTACCAACAGTTCTAAGAGAGATTACGAATAATAAATCAAAATTAATAAGAATAAACGTTACGCCTAGTAACAGATTCGCGAAATTACGTACATGTAAAGTATTGTTTGGTTAAAAGTAATTCTAAAGAACAGCATGTAAGGGCCGGGGAGAGAGAGAGAGAGAGAGAGAGAGAGAGAGGGGGGGGATAAAATACTAGTGCATGTAGGTATAAATTAGAGTTCCATGTATCCTACAGCAAAAGGATAAACTGCAAATCACGACGGAAATTGTGCTGACGTCAGTGGTAGGCCTATCGCTACTGAGATAAAATCTCCGTGTCTGCTTTTGAAGTCCATCAGGTAAAATATTGATTAGAAAGATTGATGACAGATTTTTATCTTAGTTCTGATTTGATGAAATTTTCAGACACATGCTGAGATTCTCTCCTCGGATCTTGCCAATCAGAAACAGTTACACTTTCAATTAGTACCGTTGTCAACAGCATTTTCTCCTTTTTCCAGAGGTTTCCTAACCCGTCAAAGACAAATCCAATCATTTGGGTCACACTGAATTTGTCATCTGCAAATACTTTCAATTTGGACAAGTCTTAAATTTTATCGTATGGTAATGAGTTAAAATGAAACTCATTTCATCCAAGAAGAAGAAGAAGATACTACAAGTAAAAAGTATTTTTCAGCCATGAAGGCTGCAAAATCCTTTTTCTATATTGTTTATTTTCAAAAATCATTCTATTTCACAGTATACAGAGGTAAATCACAGAACCTGTGACAATTTCCTTTGGAACGATATGGGACAATGACACTAAAAGTTACATGTAAAGGTCTTTGACCACTGATCGTTTCCCGAATATAAACACATTTTGAATTTTAATTTCAACATATAGGCCATGCTCTGTGATAAACAGGGGTTCAATGCATTTGCAAAACTTTGAAGTATCGACACAGGTCAGCCTGCGCGGACGCGAGTCGAAACTTTTTGCCATTTGTAAATTTTCTGCATGTCCAAAGACCATTCTATCCCATGATTCATTCGATTGTGAGATAAAATGGATTTAGGAATCCATATAAATTTATGTGATGCCTTGCTTGGTATAATGCATTACTAAGATGCATCAAACCCCCTTTCCCAGAGCATCTATTTTACATCGACTGAGAAAAAAGTTCTTGCAACTTATCTTTCTCGATTCTCAGCTAACTGGAAACCACACCAATACTCGCGCAGAATGTGTGAGCCAATGAACAGTCCAAAAGTTGACACCCCGAGCGTTCCAGGGAGTCGAACTCAGGACAAACTTTGAAACTTCTGCCTCCGTGGTTTTTGGAAAACATGGAGGAAATACATATTACGATTCGAGATACTTACATCTTGAATACGTTACCATCTGTATGCGACTTCTTTCCGTCATGTAGCACACCACGTTGGAATCTCCATTTGCCTCGGTATTTTCACTCTACTCGTGTATCAAACTTGTGAGAGTCGGTTATCGATAATATATTACAAATAGGTTTTCAAAGTTCTTGCATTTTTTATGCTCATACAAATAATTCTTTTAAAGAATTGAGCGAAAGTGGAAAAGTTCTCATGCTGCATTTCTTCATATGCCATATTTCTTACAAGTAACCTATTCATACATTATTTTGCGCCTGTATAAAATTATCATGTTCATTATCAAAATTGGCATTTTCGACTATATATCCAGTCCAACTTCGGAAACCTTCATAAATGATACAGAAGATATTTGCTTTTTTCGGTGGAAGATCGAAATTTATTTCATCTCGTGAACATCATCGGTAATATTTCACGAGATGAAATAAATTTCGATCTTTCACCCCCCCCCCCTCCCCCCCCCCAAAAAAAAATCTATCTATTTCATGCTTCTAACCCCTATTTGGTTGGAACTTTCATCAAAATCCAGTACACTTGTCTTCGGTAATTCCCCGTGGCGTACCCCCTCACATCAGGACGCATTTCCTGTCAGTACTATGTAAAGCGCGAGAAATACAGCGTAAATTACGTCATATTTACCTCCATTTGAATGGCACGCGCTGATTACCTAGGTAACTAGTGCGCGGGAACTACTGTTTCCGCACTCAATTGAAGAGTTAGAAAATATTCAATCGGTGTTTTCACTGGTCGTAACCAAGAAATATCAAACCATAATCCACCATTATTTCTCCATAAACTACCGAAAAGCATGAAATAAATATATATGCATCTCTTATTGCGCGGGTAAAATGATAGTACTTCGGCGAAGGCTAATAACACTTACCTCTATAGGCCTACTAAACTACAAAATAAAAGAGATGTTTGTATTTAAATCATAGATTGCATACAACAAACTACATATAAATTCGGTCCATATGTTGGGATTTTTCTTTGAAGGGAAGGACTGTGGGAAAACAAGAAAAGTTGAATTACAAGCATTTTCTCTTCTCTTCATGATGTTTTGACAAGCCTTCTTCTCTAAGTTTGTTAAGTGTTTACCAAACAACAACAACAACAAATAGACTTGTCCAAACTGACAGAATTTGTAGACGACAAATTAAATGTGTTTCAAAGGATGGAATTTGTCTTGGAAAGAGTATTGTTGGCAAAAAGAGAAAATGCTGGTTGCAAGCATTTTCGCCTTTTCCCACAATGTTTTTAAAACCTGCCAGGATTGAAACATGGGATTAAACCGATTAGATTAATGTTCGCTTAATTATAAGACAGTTTTCGACAGAACATCTCATAAATGACTAACAATGAGGATCCAGATCAGCGTAGAATCTACATGTTTTATGAAATCTGAGTTTGACCAGCACTGTCCACAAGTAACTAAAGCTGTATTTAGCACATTAAGAATTAACTTGTTTGGTGTTCAACGCCGTTTCAGAATTATTTGAATTATGTCACTGTTCAGTGCTCTTGTCCATGCGTTCCTGGGGTACCTTTCACTAAACTGCGTAGATTTACGCATTTTTAAATTGAATATACACACATACGATCCTTGGTTCAACCAAAGGCACAAACTGGCGTAAAGTTATACAAATATTTACTCATATCGTAAAATAATGCAGTTCAATGAAACTGTTTTTAGACTCCATGCTTGATTACCTAAACTGCGTACGCGAATTTTGTGTGCTTGCAGTTTAGTGAAAGGTACTCCAGGTGTTTCTTAACACGTTTTTCGTAATAGATCTATATTTTTTCCAAGCCACTGGCTGTTTTTCCACAAAAATTAAGTCGAAACAATGTTATGTGGGGAAAGAGGTACCAATCCTGTTGCGATTGCTCCCTGCAACTCTTGGACAGAATTATGGAGGGGGGGGTGTCGAAGTCGCAGCCCTTGCTAGGGGTAAACTTTTTACCAGACAATTCTGTGTATAAATGACCCTGAATTAAAAGGCTTTGGAACGTCGTGTAAATGGGAAAAGATGCTGGTAACCAGCATTTTCTCCTTTTAATACCGTGTTTTTACCGTTTATACCTACGATTCCGCCATTCCACCATTTTATCGTCACTTATTTTGTCCAGTGCAATTGCTTTCAACACTGACAAGTTTTAAGTTCGTTATCTGCTGTAGTATTAATCCTTTATAATGAAAGATGTCCCCGATCGGTCAACAACACGGAGACGACGGTTTTAAGCCTTTGATCAATTATTTATTATTGGGTTATAAAAGTGTGCCGCAGAAAGTACATTGTTTATAAATACGTATGTTTACTATCTACCCGATATTTGAAGCCAATGGTTGGACTAGGAACGTATGTTTTTCTCGTAAAGTAAGTGCGTTCAAATATACGTGTTGTAAATAATTTGAAATATGACTTCACCTTTGTTTTGAAGTGATCTTGGAAAATGGTTCGAAATTCCAAATTTTAGCTGACGTACGCCGTTGATGCGGAATTCTTGGATACTCAATAGAGCAATGTAGATCCTGATTAGACTGCATGGAGGTTGCAGTCTGATATTGGTTATAAACCTACTTTATCAAAACGTGCGATATTTTGGTTGAACATCTCTGTTGTGGTGCGTGATGCACTAGCAGAACCTTCCAGGAAATTGCAATCATTTGGTCATGTTTAGGCCCGTTGAAGGAAAACCTTGATTTCACATTTGCGGTCAGTAAGAATTAAATTTGCCACTAGGTAAACGAAAGTCGAACTTAATTTTTATTCTGTATTATCGTGTTTTGCGCTCTGCTCTATGCGACAACTAGCAGACAGAACGGCTCTAATCTCGGCCAGACTGCACGTTCGGCCCTGACCTACTAACCGTTAAAACCCCTTATGCTCTGTATTTCACAACATTCGACGAGATTTTGTAAAAGAAAGTTAAAATATCGATATTGAGTTATATAACCGACATGTTCTATTTTAAATTTTATTGGTCTATACAAGTCACTCTACGTGGAACGTGAAAATCTCCAGTCCGATACTGATCAATTTAACTGCTCAAGAACCGTCATCACCAGGATCAATGGGAAAACAATGAGGACACGCACTCGTCGCTACATGGAAACAAACTTGATACAGGTTATCGGCGATTGGGATACACGGAGTCTTAGATTTATTGGAATATAGGGCTTATATAGAATATTTCAGGGATTTTTCATTATAATTTTATAAGAGAGGTGTGTAACTTTTACTGTGACCTGCCGCAGAATCTTAGAACTATTACAATTTAGAGTATTTCAGGTTTTATTTGTGCCATGCTCTGGCAAGAGGGGGCTTAATGCATCTCCATGATCCGTGACACCAAGCAAGTCATCAAATAATTAGGGATCCATAAAATCCATTTTGTCTGAAAACCGACCGAATCATGAGGTACACCGGTTCTTTGACATGCAGAAAATTGACCGAAAGTAAAAAGTTTCGGCTCAGTTCAGTCTGTGCGGACTGCACAGGCTGACCTAGGTCGATACTTTTTTTGCAGATGGTTTAACCCTTTCCCAAATAAGCCCTGGTTTTCACGTGTCGGCAGTACAAGTCTTTTGAAAACACTGTGGGAAAAGGAGAAATTGCTCGTAACGAGCAATTTCTCCTTTTCCCACAGTGTTTTCTCCCCTTTTTGAGACCTTTCTGCCATTTTCATCAAATTTAAAATTGTCGTCTGCAGACTCTTTCAATTTATTTGGACCAGGCCAAAATATATCTTTTGGGAAAGGTTAAGCCCCCTTTTCACAGAGCATGGCTCATTTCATTTCCATTTTGTAAGACAGATGTGAATCATATTTACAGAGTGGGATCCTAGATCTATTTGAATATACAATCTCTCAGCGATTTTTTTTTTTTGTTGAATTTGCTCTGTACCAAACAACAAATTTTGGACTGTCAAGTTGAAAGCAGTCACGGACGACAAATTACATGCTGCGCAAATAAGGAGAATTGTCTTTGAAACGGTGAAAAAACATGGCTCGTAAAGAAGAAAATGCTAGTTACCAGCATTTTCTTCTTTTCCCATAATGTTTTTAACCTTTCTTCTTCGGGGTCCTTGGAATACAGTATTATTTTTGTAAACGTGTACCACAGATGTGTAGCATATCTAGGCTTTACGCCTAATTTTCTTTACCATTTTCAGGGGTGGATCCAGGGTTTTTTTCCGGGGCGGGGTCCACAAAATAATTATGTAGATGTGACGTGTCGAAGCATTTAGTAATCTTCTGTTTTACAAGAAGTGCTCCCAAAGTACTGTTGGAGAGTGCTGTGCTACCGTAACATAGAGCATTTGTTACATGGGGGACGCGACTGGTTTAATACCTTATACACTATTTTTAAACGCATTTAAAGTTGTTAGAACTAGTTCTTAGTGGATTTGACTTGTGTTTTGGCACAGATCTACCCTTTAACCCTTTACCAGACGACAAGATTTTAGCCTTGTCCAAACTGAAAGCATTTGCAGACGACAATTTCGATGTGGCTAAAATAGTGCAACTTTTCTTAGATAGAGTAGAAAACATTGTGGGAAAAGGAGAAAATGCTGGTTACCAGCATTTTCTCCTTTTCCCACAATGTTTTCAAAAGGCTTCTTTCCCAGGGGCGTCAAAAGGCGTCATTGTGTGGTAAAGGGTTAAAGACAAATCCCACCATTCATACTTGGTCAAAATTTCAGACAAGACAGCGGTTACTTTGAAAATTCTCGAGGGGTTCGGACCCTCCCCCCCCCCCCCCCCCCCCCATCTGCCGATGATTTTTAACAGAAATGTTCTCATGAAGTTGGTGGTGCCATCACAAGTTTTTTGAAAACAGCTGATTTGCCTTTAACAAATATTTTGTTTTGTAGAAAGCAGAAATATTCCTGCCACCTTGCCAAAACTCATTCATCTGCTTGTTGTTAGTGTTCAGTGTTCAAAAAATATCGAATAACGGCATCATATCACTTCAGGTCTACCAAAGCACTGTGAATGTTCCATCAACAGGGTTGAATCACCTATAGATAATATGGCTGGAGCAGAACCAGACATTCTACGAATTAAAAGTGAGTCAGGCCATAATATTTATGAATAGCCTAATGTACCTGTACTTCTATGATAAATGTATTTGAACCATGCTCTGTGAAAAGGGGGCTCAATGCATCTGCGAAAAGTATCGACCTAGTCCGCGCAGGCTTATCTGGACCGACACCTTTCGCTATTGGTCAATTTTCTGTATGTTCGAGGACCATTCTACCTCATGTCTAAGTCGGTTCCAAAAAAAGTGGCTATTATGGATCCATTAATTATGCGATGGCTTGATAGGTGTCATACACGGAGACGTATTAAGCTCCCTGTTGCCAGAGCATGACTCATTTATTAACCAGTAAATATTTTTCTGTAAGATTTACATTAAACCGTCGTCTTCTAAATGTATGGATTTTTTTATTATTATTTTCATCCACCAGACCATTTTTGAAAAAATTGTGGCAAAAGTAAAATAACGCATAATGAGCAAGTTATCTTTTTTCCACACTCGTATTCACATTTCATATTTCAGACCATACTCTATATAGAGTATCTATATATTACCACGATATTTACAAAGTCGATTACTTCAAATTTGTTCCAGGTGGGTATACCGGTTGAATGCTTTGAAAATTCTCGGTGAATTGACAGTTAAAAAATAACTCTTGCTCACTGGTCTATTCAGTCTTACATGTCTTGGACGATTTAATGATTCAGTGTCATACCGTCATGGCTCCGAAAAGAAAAATTCCCATCTCTGTCTAGGTGTTTTAGTTAGATTGTCATCTTATAAGTCGACATGTTATTTCAGCTCCAAGCAGTTTGGACTCAATTGGATATTTCATGGAGGAACGAGGCCGAACCTTTGTGGTTTCACAGGTACGTAAATAAAACTGCTGCTGACAATAAATTACTGTTCTCGGCTTGCAGCAGAATGATTTTGAAAACATTGTCGCAAAAAGAGAAATTGCTCGTGACGTCACTTGTTACTATTGAACTTTGACTCACCTCGATTCTTCATCCATACACATAGTCTTTTGTGGCAAATTTGGATGAACGAGCTAAGTTTCCGATTGATCTAACTGAGACATTTGTAACATTTTGAAACATTTTCTTTCTTCGCAAATAGTGTTAAAGAGTAATCAGTTACGTGTGACTATTAGGTTCTATATTTTAGCAAGATAGATGATGTAATTTTATAAGTATCATATGAGGTTACCTTAACATTTTAATACCTAAAATAAGTCCTTTTACTGCATATGTCGACTTTAGGTGCAATTGGGTGCGATTTCGGGTGGTTTAGTTCCAAGATCAGACTGCACATTTAGATTTACAAGGTCCAATATGCCCAATCATTCGATTTAGATTCTCCGATTAAGTACTTGCTTTAATTTACAATATCGTAGTTGTTTTAAATGACAGAAAATTTATTTACAGTTTACACAAAATAACTTTCGGATTATTTCAGCCATCCGATGACGTAAGCGGTGCCTCTGATATAGAACTGGTAATTGAAGATAACATGGACAGAGTTATGAGAATTGTCAATGAAAAGTTTGAAGCTCGAGAGACACAAATTAAAGACGAGTTAAGATCAGAATTCGAGGATAGAATTAGTAAAATTGAGAGATCTCACGAGCTCTCAGTTCGACATCTAAAGAGAGAGTTATCGACCTTGTCTAAGGTTTCTCTGGAATGTGAATATCTTAAAACACTTCAGAAAGAGCTTCGCAAAGAGCTGGATAACCAACAAGAGAAGATTCGTAGACTTACTCGGGAAAATCAACGGCTAAAGGCAAGTTCCAAATCAAATTCTATGACAGAAGATAACGAAAAACTCAAAGAAGAAAATGAAAAATTAAAAGAAGAGAACAAAAAGAGAGAAAGTGAAATAGACAAACTGTCAAAGTTCATCACACTAAAGGAGACAGAGATAGCGAATTTGAAAGCCCAAATTGATACACAGTATAAGAAAATCAAATTGGATCTTACAAATACGAGGGATAAATTCCGCACTGAGCACATAAACCTTAATGCAGGAATGAAGAAACAGGAACTTTTACTGACGGAGATCTCCGAAGCAGTTCGACATATCTCGAAAGCGTCTGATGATGTTCCCACGGAAACAAAATCTGGTAAAACGACCAAAGAGGAGTCTGGTGAAAAATCTGATAATACAGAAAAATCAGGGAAAGAAATAAAGGTGAAAGACAGAAAACCTAAACGACCTTCACCTAAAAAGAAACAGCCCACATCTGATAAACCAAAGTGAAAAAAAACTTTATAAACTTTTATTGTGTTCATTAAAGTGCTAACTTCTACAAACTTGAACATGTTCCGCAACTTTTACCTTTGAACAGTAAAGAAAACTCTTTTCCAAACAATCCAGGGTTTAACGAACCCGGAGAAGAAGGCTTTTGACAGCATTATGGGAAAAGGGGAAAATATTGGTAACCAGCATTTTCTCCTTTTTTTTTTCACAATGTTTTTTATCCTGTCAGAGACGTAATCCATCATTTGTTCTTCATTAACCGCGTCGTTTGTAAATGATCCATGATTTGTGTAAAAGGGTTTAACGCATCTGCATAAAGTATCGATTCAGGTCAGCCTGCGCACTCCGTGCAGGCTGACTGCTTTTGGTAAATTTTCTATGTGTCCAAGGAACATTTTACCTCAGGAGTCAGCCGGTTGTTACACACATGGATTTTATGGATCCATAATTATGTGATGACTTGCTTGTTATAGTGCATCACGTATATGCATTAAATTCCCTTTTGTCAGAGCATGGCTTACGTGCTTAGAATGCTTTAAATATGAACGTGTCTAAGATTTTGTCATCTAGTTAATGAGCAAAATAATCCTAGATGTAAGAAGGTTATCCAAGCCGGGTATGTGGGTGTATGGGGACAATATGTTCAGATTTACTCCCAGAAATAGAAAATCTTGACACATCAAGAACTATAGGAAAAGGTGCACACGTGTACGAGGGGTTGGCCTCTTCTCCAACTTTTTGTCCACTCCAAAGCTGCCTATTGTACTGTCTTATCATGTTTGATGAATTACTTTCAAAGTTCTTAATATTTACGAACTTGGATGGCATGAGCTTATGATAAGAACGTATATTTGAATGCATTCTGTTGATAAAGTTTGTGGCACTAATGTTTACCATGTTATATCGTCCATGTATTTGTATAATAATTAGCCATGCTCTGTGAAAGGGGGGTTTAATGCATCTCCGTAATAATTTGTACCATGCAAGACATTGTATACCTAATTATGTTATGGATCCATAAGATCCATTTTGTCAAACTTGTGACCGACTGAATCGTGGGGTACAATGGCTCTTTGACATGCAGAAAATTGACCAGTAGCAAAAAGTATCGACCCAGGACGGCCTGCGCATACAACGCTGACATGGAACGATACTTTTTGCAGATGCATAAAGCCTCCTTTTCATGGAGCATGGCTCAGTTATTAAGTTTTAGAAGGCTTGTCGTGATAAGGTTTACAAAAGTGTAAAAATTTAGCACTAGCTTGTAACAAGCAATTGCTTACTCGTATTCTCTCACACACCCATTTTCTTTTCAAAAGTTCCGATGTCTTCTGTCGAAGGTCATATTTCTAAAGCGATGGGCTAAAAGCTTAACCCTTTTCCACATAATCCCTGACAGAAAAAAAAAAGGCTTTTGAGAACATTGTGGGAAAAGGAAAAAATGCTGGTTACCAGCATTTTTTCCTTTTCCCGCAATGTTTTCTGCCCTTTCGAAGACAAGTCCCACCATTTAAGCAACATTTAATTTATCGTCTGCAAATGGTTTTGAATTTGGACCCTTCTAAAATTTTGTCGTCTGGTAAAGAGTTGAATAATTTCGACCTTATTGTCAAGGTTCGCTCCATCTCCCAGTCATATCAGCGTCCGTTGTTGTAAGACATTGGGCCACCGTGAGCAGGTCCATCTTTGGCCCCCGAGATAAACATTGGACAAATTTCATTTATTGATACTATAGGCCCAATTTTCAGTCAAAAAACAATTTCATATTTTGAAATTTTCTTAATAATGAACACGTGACCTCTGAGATGACGCTGCATACCACATATCATTGGTAAAACTGGAAGAGACAAACTATAAAAGTGTTCCAGAGTTACCCCCTTAGACCACAAAAATGGATGGCGGTCGACTCGGTTCAAAAACTCTGTAGTAATGTGAATTCTAACTGGGTTCCCATTGACAATAGGACCTATGCCTTACCTCTGAGTTACCCCGATGCTTGGCGGACCTTCTCGGAGCCTAAGTACGTAGACAAAACAATGAGAACTTGAACATTATGTAAACGGAACTTGGGTCAAGTAAGATGCTATAAGTCTGTCGAATATCATCAAGCACTGCCTCAAGAGTACAAAATTCCAAAGAATCCAACCATTTACTTTTTTTTTCATGTTTAACATCGTTTTCAATATTTTTTTCTGTTATGTCTTGGCGCCAAGTGCACCTATTCATGCTTTCCTGGAATTTCCTTAACCAGTACTTTGCACAACCTTCTTTCCAAGCCACTGGCGGCTTTCCTACATAAAAATCATCGAACCATGTTCAGGTGTAAGAGAGATATTGATATTTGTCGCAATGACCGTCATCAATCCTCGAAAAGAATCTGGTCGAGCTGGGAATCGTTCCAGCAACCTCTTATTTTCAAGCCATACACGTCATCGACTGGGCTTCCGACCTCGGCGCAATGTTTAACTCTTTACCAAACAACGAAGTTAGAATCTTCCAAACTGAAAGCATCTCCAGACGACAAATTCTTTGACTAGGAAGAAAACATTGTGGGAAAAGGGAGAATACGCTTGATACCAGCATTTTCTCCTATTTTCCACTATATTTTCAAAAGCCTTCTCTTTCAGGGGCGTTAAAACTCGGGTTTGTGTGGTAAAGAGTTAACGCTTAAGCTGCTAAGTGCCACTCACTGACCTTTTGCGACTTTGTAGATCAAGATCAGACTGATCTTTGATCTACATTGTCCGATACGGTATTTACTTTCCGGTAAAATCAACTTTGAAATAGCAATATTTCGGTTTTTACTATTGAGAGGAAATTTTCGTTTCATTTATTTAGCTGGATAATGGTTAAGATACTAGTTGGATTAGCAGTCTGCAGTAAGAGTGTTACAAGTGTAATCGATGTGTGCGGGGAATACATCGGTTGTTGCCGTTATCATGGTTACGATGATCGAATGGCGATTTGGGTGAAAGGATTCTGTAAGTTTTCGGGCCTGTAGCGGCAATCTGAAACTATTTACATTTGTATACATAACAGTATTTATTATTTTCACTAGATTTGATTACATACGTGTTCCACAGCATAATACAACATCCATTCACTAGTTCCTCAGATTAGATGACAAAGTCACTTGCTACACAGAACTGTTAAAGTTTTCTTTTTGGCATTTTCTACAAATTCGTGCAATAATTTCAAAATCGCTTAACTTCTGTCAACGTGTATGCCTACTGTCAGTCCGACAATACATAAGTATAAAATTCCCGGTTATTCATTCATCCATTCTGTTTTGGTCAGGATGTCCCAATAATATCGGATGGTGTAGATTCAAGGTCAGACTGAACATTTGGTCTTTTGTGCCAACATGTTGTCTTACTAGGCCTTCTATGTGTCTAAACATGTCATTTTCTTCGAAGATTGACCTGCTTGCTATGACATATCACTATCCCGTAGAGGATAAACTTTAATAGGTGGTACACATAACTCAAAACTCTGTCGCTAAAAAGTAGCAAGCAGTAAGTGGCTATAGATAATACGTTTGTAGAGAAATCAAGCCCGTTATTCGCTACAAATACATTGAAAATATAATAATTTCAAACAGGAAAAATAATTGAGAAAAAAAATATATATATATGTGTGTGTGTGTGTGTGTGTGTGTGTGTGTGTGTGTTGTTTAATGCACATCTACAGTTTCTAAATGTAGATTTAGGGGAAACCGCCAAAACAATATCTTGTGCAAGCATAATCAAATTAAAAAAAAAATCACTCAGTACAACCGATACAAACACATCTTTGCAAAATCATGGTTCAGATAAAACTTTACCAAAGTCGCTCATATGTACAACTGTCGTAGTAAGAGATTCATGAATAATACCAGTTAGCGTTGTTTTGAATAAACGTATATTTTATTTTGACATACGCTGCACCAGCTGCCATCTTGAGAGGTTGTCCTTTTTTGTACCCAGGAAGCTCAGGTCAGATAGGTCAGTACTTGGAAAATGCCGCCTAGTGGAAGACAGTGCCGAGACAAAGCTCATAATTTGGGTCGTATTTATATTGTCGTCTACAAAAACTTTCCAATTGAACGAGTCCATGATTTCGTCTTCTGGTAAAGAGTTCATATGTGCACAGTAGGCCTAAATAGGCCTAAATATGCCTATATATATTCAAAAGGTGAAGATATGGAGATCCAACAGGCAGAGGGGCTCATTCATTTACCTTTCTGTCCCCGACATTATAATTTGGTCAAAGGGAATGACGGTTAACAGCATTTTCTCCTTTCCCCAAAAAAGTTTTCAAAAGCCTTCTTTCTCAGAGTCGCCATTGAAGCCCGGGATTTGTGTGGTACCAAACGACCGTGCCAATATTTGAACAGCTGATAAGATTTATCGATTATGATAATTTTTGTAGATGGTTAGCTCCGGATGCTTGTAAAAGGACATAGGACACGCATTTTCAATAAGCAGGTGCATTTGCTGTCGCTAGCACATTACTGTGGGTATATGCATAATGCAAATGAATCGGTGTTACCAAAAGCCAAAGAGGAACCATGTTTTCTTGGATAACATACCGATGCGGTGATTTAACGACTCATGTATTTAATGCAGACGCTACAAGTCTGATTTTGACATGCTCGTTACTGTCGCCGAGTTGATACCCTTTGATTAATAGACCCTTATCGCGGTAATCATATCATGTAGCGATTACAAGGTTTAGAACATTTTATAAAACAGTCTTCTTCTTGAATAATGTTACACTAAATTGATCGTAAGTTCAAATCAATTCATTGAAAACACATAGTATCGAAAAACATGTCCGTTACCGACGAAGTTGTAACTTTAAATGTGCAATGGATTCAATTTTGACAGAATCATTTGACCATTACTGTTTAATATTAACATTGCCGAACGTATCCAGACCTTTGTTTCCCTAATTAAAGCTGGTAGAAAACTCCTTTTTATAATGACACATTTAACGATCTGCGAAAAATGACTTTGATTTGACATATTCGTTACATAAAAAAGCTTGCTTTTGCACTATATTGTATTTGCTTTGTTCTTGCTAGTATCCAGAATGTCAAGAAATTTGCTGGAACAACTGATTCTTAGGGACGTGAAACATTTTTTTTTTTTTGGTCCCAAATATGCAAATAAAACACAAAAATGACAGATTCCGTTACTGACATGTTCGGTACCGAAATTCGAAACCAACACACGGAGATGCTACCTTTAAAGATTTACGTCAAAATTCATTTGGACGTACTTGATCCAATGACATGCAACACAATGATGGTATATTCAAACAAGGGCATGTCTTTTTTGCAAGGTTAAATTGAGTATCGTTGACAACAGCTGGTAAAGGTTTTGTGTCCTTTTTCCATTACATGAAAACTCTTTCTATATACATATTTATGGTATGATGATTAAAATATAATACACAACATTTAACATAAAACAGCACCGGTAAATTTATCTAAAATAATAATAATAATAATAATATCTTTATTTTGTGAAGGTTAAAACATTAAGACATATTTCAAGTCTTTTTTACAATGTTGCCTTCAAAATGAGTGGAATAATAATAATAATGATAGTAATAATATCAAAAATAAATGGCGATATTGATGACTGATACTTATGAGTGTGGTGTTTGAAAATGAAGAAGATAAATTAATGGCAAAATAATGATGGAATCTGAAATCTACGGACAGACACACGTTTCTATACTGTGCAATATTTTGTTAAGTTGTATGATTTCCTAACTAGAATGAGGACTGTAAGTTTAATAAATGTTGTTTGAACTGTTTTTTAAAGACAGGTAATAATTTCGCATCTCTGATGGTAGTAGGAATTTCATTCCACACATCCATGCTGAAATACGAGAATGCTCGTTTCTTGTACGATGTATTGAATCTCGAGTTTATGATGTCACTGCGAGCAGATGACCTTAAATTATAATTTGTGTTACTCGAAAACGAAATAATGTCGCTCATATATGTAGGCGATAGGTTATTACGACATCTGCAGATTAAAACGCCGGTGTGATACTTACATCTATTATCGTAAATTAACCAGTTAAGTTGAGAAAAAAGTTCCTTGGACGGTGTTCTTGTGGTAACCCCTAGTATAATGCGAGCGGCTCTTTTCTGGAGGACGGTTAGCTTAGATGATTTACATTTGGTGTTCTTCAACCAAACTGTACAACAGTAGTCAAAGATTGGGAGTATGTAAGAGTTGTGAAGTAATTGTTTCATTTCAAATGTGCGATATATGGAAATTCTTTTTAGCAATGTTATCATACTGTTTATCTTAGAAACAGTTTTATCAATATGAAAATTCCAGGACAAATGTTTATCAACATATACACCTAATATTTTATGAGATTCAACATTTTCAGTACAAAAGTTTTTAACATTTAATTCTAAATTAATAGATTTTAACCTATATTTTGGCCCAATAAGCATGCATTTTGTTTTATTTGGGTTTACAAGCATATTGTTAACACTACACCATCTCAGTATAGATTCTAGGCTATTCTGGATATTAGCTTGTATTTCTATAAGGTTTGTTCCGGATGTATGTAATGTCGAATCATCCGCA
Organism: Tridacna gigas; assembly: GCA_945859785.2. NCBI lineage: Eukaryota > Metazoa > Mollusca > Bivalvia > Cardiida > Cardiidae > Tridacna > Tridacna gigas. The sequence continues at coordinate 49,072,389 of OX244036.2, forward strand.
TAAAGGTCTAAATTTGCGGTATCAATATGCACACCAATGTCATTTAAGTAAATTAAAAAAAGTAACGGTCCCAAAATAGAACCATGAGGGACCCCGCTGGTTAGAATTCGTGGAGAAGAAAGTACATCATTATGTTTAATATACTGTTTTCTGTCACTCAAGTAGGATTTGAAAAGTGCCAAGGCCCTTTCAGAAAAATGGTGCAGTCTCGGCTTGTGTAACAAAATTTCATGGTCAACTAAATCAAATGCTTTCTTAAGATCAACAAGAACTGAACCAATAATTTTCCCTGAATCGATTTCCTTAAGCCATTCATCAATCAGTCGAATAAGTGTGGTCTGACACGAATGTCTTTCTCTAAACCCTGATTGATACTTAGCTAATATATCAAATTCATTTAGAAAGGATAGTAACTGATTAGACAAATGGCGTTAAAAAAAAAACTAAAACATAAAACGTGTTATGGGATGTCAAATCTGAGACATGTTCGTTACCATGTGGTAACGAATATGTCATCTTAAAAGACTGTTCTGAATATGACTAAAAAAAAAAATTCATGTGGCTAATTGTCTTTTTGCCCACTGGATATTTCTAGAACCTAAAAAAAAAATAAATAAATAATCAGGTAGCTCAATTTGTTAGCAAGAAAAACACCTTACATAAATATATCGCTGGTGTTTGTCTTTATATTGATCCCAGCACTCATCAAAGTTGCAGTTATTTTTATTTATATCATAGCGTATTTGATGAGCAATTGTAACGTTAATATTCTTTGCAAAATTACAGCACCAAAATCATGCGGAAAATCACTGAGCATGTTAACAATTTGGGCCCACAAAATCAAAAGCGTTGTCAAAAGTTTTTTTTTTTTTTCCAAGAAAATTAGACCAAGTTGAAATGTTTGTTACCCGGTATATTACATTTACATTGAGTTTTTGGGGTATCGAGCATATTATAGTGTTTAAGACTGACATAATGACAATATTTATTTTTAACCACAAATATCTTGTAACTCAATAACACTCAAATACGAATTTTTACAGATGCACAGAAAAATGTCAAAAGAAATCACTGTGGGAAAAGAAGAAATTGTGTGACGAGAATTTCTCCTTTTCTCGCGATTTTGTTTCTCCATTTCCTTAATTTCAATGGACAGTGTAACATAGGGTTAATTTTTTCAGTCGCATAAGTGCATTTGAAAATCAAAGACCTCCAAGCCCCCAAAGTGTTACTGACATAAAGACCAGCAAATGTACTTTTGGAATGGCTGGCAACATGGCAACGAACATGTCAAATTGTCTTAAGGTGGTGTATACTTTTTCAGCCGTAACACAGTTTTTTCCCCGTTTTTATTAACAGGTTTCCGTTGATTTTCTTTCTTTCGTGGTGTTTTGGTACATGTACGTTTGTTGTGTGTTGGTGTGGATTGGTGTTCTTTTTCTATCCATTTGACATAGTTTGCCAATGGCAGAATTGACATGCATTTTACACTTCCGAATATATTTCCTTTGATTATATACACAATAACAGTCTCACATAGCCTTTTGCTTCATAGATTTGCTCTCAGTACATCCTGGTCATGCTTTTACATTTATGAATTTCTTTATTTCGTTTTTACACACTTTTATGACATGTTTGTTACTTCTCCCCCTATTGTTTGAAATATGGTTTACGCCGAAAAAATTTGCATTACGGAGAATGTGTGATGGCGTAATAGATTCCCACTTTCCCTTGCTCATGTTGCTGCATTCAATTGGCAATATTAAAAAGTTGTTTATTTCGATTTTAACAAGTGTTAAAAGAGATTTGAAACTTTGTCCAAATTTAATAAGGTTTGAAAATAATATGTCGCAAATGAAACTATAATAAAATCCTTATTTGTTGCTTCAAAGTCCCGTTAAGGTATTTTGCTTCTTTGACATGCATTAAGATCTTCATAATATAACTTTTTTTTTTCTCTCTCTTATCAAAACCCAGTTTCCTTCAATTATCTTCATAAGTGAGATAAAAAGCAGTAGTAACGGACATTTCTGGAAAAAAAAAAAAAAAACAATTATAAATGTGCACATTCATGAAGCTGTACAACAAAAACTATTTAACTGTTGTTCAAAAAACTTTGGATTTGCGAGGTTCTGGTGTTTTGTATTGCTTTTGTTGATAAACCATAGTGGAGTGGTTATTTTTGTCTTTTTGCAGTGTGCAAATGCACCTACTTATTGAAAATGCGTGAGTAATACTAAATGTTTAGTCAATGTTAAAGCCTTGAATATCTGTAGTAGTTTCATTCCTCAAAAAGTGTACAGTCACTACTTCCACTAGATCTAAATGTTTCCTGAATTTTTCTGAGGTTTCAACCTATTTCAAGTTTAGGCTCTTCTCACGGATTCTTTTAAAGTTCGGATTGCTAAGACTTGACAAGAAGAGCGATTACAGCTGATTCGTAAGCTAGGCTACAAACACCACCCTACATTACCACTTTTAATAAAGCCCCTCAACCTTTTAAACTGAAACCCTTGGATGACCCAGTTAACCCGCGTATGGACTTCCCGTACAACTGTGGTCTGCTACCACAATAAATTATAACCGAATTGGACATTATTACAAATGAAGTTGTACATTAAGTTTTTTTTTTTTCTGCTTTTCTTCGAAAATTATATGCATTAAATAATTTGAGATCGAGAACAGTAATATGACAAACGGATAAATAAGCTAAATTGTGTTGCTATCACGAAAAACTTGAAATTGATATGTAAATGCACATCCATGCTAATTCGTCACCAATCCGAAACTGATTATTATTCTTATCCGATGTTCTTTGACGTCATCGATTGTTCACCAATCGAATGGTCCCTACCACGTGACCGGAGACCGGTCTCTCAGTGCTGACAAAAAGGAGGTGAGGAGCTGCTAAAGAAAGGTTTTCATGATTTTGTTGCCCCCTTCATTCAGATAGACAACCTGGAAGTAATTATTGGTTTAGATCAATAGAATCAATAAATTCTTTGCGTTTTTCAGAGCAAGATGTTTGAGAAGCTGTACGCTACCGCTAAAAGCGGCATTTTGCCTACCGTGAAGTGCGACTCGACAGGAACAGCGGCAAATTCAGGTACTGTACAGCAGAGAAAAAGAAATCAATTAAATTTCTACTTCAGTTTGACCAAAAAAGTTATTATTGGACTTAAGAAGTCACTTAGTGTAGTCATCTTTACCTACTGTATATATATGAAGTTACTATTAACGCGTTGGAGGCACTGTTCGAACAAACTGAGTCAACCGATACTCAAGGTCATTTATGTCAAATTGCAAAATTGCCCCACTGACTGTTTACCAGGCGACATAACAGTATTTGCAGATGTAAACCTCGACGTGGCTCCAGTGATGGGAGTTGTCCATGAAATGGTAGAAAATACTGACATAATTATGAGGAAATGTTGACAACTTCAGTTTCTTTGTTTTCCCCACCATCCTGCAAAACAAGTGGAATGAAACTTTCGGGCTGATAGTAAGAACCTATATTATGATATTTCAAAGTTATTTTCTGGGAAAATATATCTCCCTATTGCATAGTTTAGATCTAAGATCAGACTGCACATTCTCTGCAATCTGATCTTGATCTACATGGTCTTCCAAAGTTGCTTGATTCGAGCTTAGCAGTCTAACTTCCAAAGGATTTATTCTCCCTCGGGTTAGAAAGCAAATGCATCATTTGGTAAAGTGTTATAATTTGCCAGAAGTTTGTGTTCCGAATTACAAGTTGGAAAGGCTGCAGTTTTAGGTATTGATTTGGTTACACTTTGGTCACAAGTTGACATTAGCATAACTTAATTTGATGTTAGTTTAATATCGACCCCCACCCCCTCCAAATTGCTCCAATAGGGTCTTCTCAACCCAAATTAAGTTAAAACGCGATACACGCATACAGTTAATAATTGACAAGTGGGGTCGACATTAGCAGAACTTTAAATGATGTAAGTTTAATATCAACCCCCCACTCCCAATTGCACCAATAGGGTCTTCTCAACCCGATAGAGCATATAAAGTATGTGTATGATCTTGTATTACCTTTCTAGTCAAACAATATCACTTTGCCAACATCAATAATGTACATGTTAAAATTTGAATACAAATTTTAGGTATCAACATTTCCCAGGATTAAAGTGCCAGAATATTACCAGACATCACAAGTAGTAGTACTTTAGTATTTGAAATGAACTGATGGATATTTGTTTCACAGATGCTTAATGTTTTTTATACAACTTTCCCAACTGAATCGACTGTGGGAAAAATATATATTATTTTCATTTCAAATCTTAGACTATTTAGGTCAAGATTTAACATGAAAAATGAACTGCGTTGCAGATCTAGAGCTTGTGTCAGCTCTTGGTATCACAGACTCATGTAGTTGTAAACTTCATGATCACATACTGAATAAATCAATGATTACATAGATATGATGTGTCTGGGCATTTAGTAATCTGCTGTTTTACAAAGAGTGAGCACTCCCAAAGTACTTTTGCAGAGTGTGCTGTGTTACCATAATCTACAGCATTTGTCACATGTGGGACTCAACTGGTTTAATACTTTAAACACTTTTTAAACACATTTCAAGTTGTTTTAGAGATCTAGAATCTATGGCTACATTCATAGTTGGTCAAAATTTCAGGCAGAAAGTGTTACTTTGAAAATTCGAAAGTGGGCTTAGGCACAGCAGAAAAGGTAGGGCCAGATCGTAATGGCATTTTTGCTCAGTCAGATCTTATTCTACACTGCGAGCAATAGCTTATATAGTTGTGATAGAGGATCTAAGGCATAAGTTAGCCACTCAGCAGTTGATAAATGGTTATACCAATAAATAGACCCACATACACACCCTTGTTGGATTTTGTTGACTTGGGCCCAACCCAAATGGACTTGTGCCAAATTAACCAGGTGCCCACATTATGTAGGTTTACAGATATGTTTCAGTTAGATAATATAGGTAACAAATACAGTAAAACTTAATTATAACGAACTCTGATAATGCGAATTTTCGCTTAGTACAAATCAAAATCAATTCCCCAGCAAAAACCTTCTTTCGCCTTTGTAAAAATTAATTGTTAAAAGAAATTTGGATATAACGAATTTTCGCATATTGTGAATCAAAAATCAGGTCCGAGATATCCATTTGAACTGAAAATACCTTGGTTACACTGAAGTCGCATCTAAGGGTCTTTAATTACCAAGTCAGTTATTCACACCTTCCCACTTGCCCAATTAACAGGTTGACACTAGAGGCGTTGATCTACACAACATAAACTGACCATTATCGATCGATAATTATCGTGGTAAGGTATAATTTGCAACAAGTAGAAAATTGTCGTCTTCAAATGCTTTCAATTCCCACTGGTATAAAATGTGTTTTGAATGATTAACATCGCTCACTCGATTAAATAAATACGAAATCGGCTACTAGTTTTTCCTACCTGTCCCATTGTACTATTGAGTGCTAATCGTTCTTGTTGGGATTGTTTCAAGTTGAGCATGGATTCCAAAAAAAGGAAAGCAATTTCATTAGAAACAAAATACCAAATAATAAAATGTGTGGAAGAGGGGAAAAAGGCAAAAAAGGATATAGCAGCCGATTTTGACGTGACTTCAGATATATAAATGTCATTGGATACTATAAATATAACACATATTTGTCGAAGTATGTTAGAAAAACATTTTTCTGGTAAATAAATGTTAGACTGCATGTACATGTGTCCACCTTTGAGTCCCAAAATATAACGAAGTTCGTACTATCAATATGCTCATAGCAAATTAAATCTGACGGTCCCGTGAAATTTGCTATATCAGAGTTTTACTGTACATACAGATACATAAATCAATGTACAACGGAAAGATTATCCAAATTCTGATTTATGTACTCTGCTTAAATTAATACTAGACATGCTTTCGCAGCAGCCTTTTGTAAGCAGCAGTTTCCACTTCAAAATGTTTTCACAGGCATCAACTCTTTCACTGCTAGCTCAAGAAATTCCGTTTTTTTTCGAGGTCTAGAAGAAGATTTCCACTGCTATTGAATATGAACTGCATCATAGTCTAGCATCTGGTAGCAGATGGTGTAGGTCAAAGATCAGACTGCACATTCTGTGTAGTCTGATCTTGATCTACACCATCTGCAAAAGGTACTAATGTCGTCATCAGTAGTGAAAGAGTTAAGCCAATGTTCATGTTGTGAATTCAGCATTTTACAAGGCTGTTTTCAATCATAGTTGTAGAAACATGGTTTCTGGAGCCTTCATGGTAATAAGTTTATCACTTTTGCTTTTTTTTTTTTTCAGATCAGTATAGCTGCGAGTTTGGCTCTGCAAAGTACTATGCCCTCTGTGGTTTTGGAGGCATCCTTAGCTGTGGAATTACACATACAGCAGTTGTTCCACTTGATCTGGTGAAGTGTAGAATTCAAGTAGATCCGGCTAAATATGGAAGCATTATTAAAGGGTTTAGAGTAACTATTGCAGAAAATGGTTACAGAGGGCTTGGATTGGGCTGGGCACCAACTTTTGTTGGATACTCCATGCAGGGACTTTGTAAATTCGGATTCTATGAAGTCTTTAAGAACTTGTATTCCGGACTTCTTGGTGAGGTATGAGCTTACTGCTGTTTCTAGAATTTTTTTGGTGTGGGGATGTCAACCCATAATGAGACAATTCCGTATCATGATTACACTGGCAGAGAAGGCATTTTGAAAACAATGTGAGAAAAGTAGAAAATGCTGGTGGTAATGAGCACCAGCATTTTCTACTTTTTTTTTTTTTTACGAAGTTTTCTGTCTTTTCGTGGGCACATCTTTCCATTTAAGCTGCATTATCATCTGCAAATAGTTTAGAACAGATGAGTCCAAGTATTTTTAAAAAATTTGTGGTTCGGTGAAAGCTATGGGAGACTCAGAGACATGGCCAGCTTCCACTATAATGTGGGAACCATATTCGAACCAGAGTTTTTTTTTTTTCCATACATATTTTCAGGCGTTTTTGAGGGAAAATTTGGATATTTGGATCTTTATTTATTTCCTGTATGTTTAGGACTGTCTCTCGGAAAGGTATATGTGCTGTTAGAGAGCAAATGCCATGTTAATGTTCTCGGCTTTAAAAGTTCTGTAGAAAACACTCAGAATTTGAGAAAGTGCAGCATTACTGGTATTATTTTGTCATTTCATTTTTACAGGAAAAATCCTACCTATGGAGAACATCATTATACTTGGCAGCCAGTGCTTCAGCAGAATTTTTTGCCGATATAGCTCTTTGCCCTATGGAATCTGTGAAAGTCAGAATTCAAACAAAACCAGGTTGGTCAACCACACTTAGAGAGGGAGCTCCAAGAATATTTAAAGAGGAAGGATATAATGGGTAAGGTTTTATACTTCAGATCTTTGCAAAATTATCCTGTGTTTGTGTAACCTTGGTGAAGACGGCTTTTGAAAAATTATGGAAAAAAGAGAAAATGGTGGTTAACAACATTTGGTGTCGGCTCCATTTCCCAAAGTTTTATAATAATTGTTTGGATACAGATTCCATCATTTTTTTTCCCCAGCAGTTTGGGCATGTATCTAAATATTAATCTGATATAAAATTGAACTACAAAAAATAGAAATAAAAACCCTCCCACGTTACCTTAGATCCATTCCTTGGCTTAACTGACAGTTTCAGGTGTGAACTGTGAACCTGTCTAACCAGCCGACAACTTTACTGGTTGTAAATAGGGAATGCATGAGTCATTGGCGTGGAATATCAATATACCTGCATTGACTGCTGTGGAATTTTAATTTATTTGAATCTCCTTGCAGTTAATTTGGACAAGGTTTTTCTCTCAGAGATGAACAAGTCAGAGAAAAGGTTTTTACTGACTTTCAGTTCCTCAGTTGAACTTTGATACATACCATTGTGCATATAAGTTTTATTTTGGACCTATTGTTAACAGGAAACATTTTATTTGAGCCTGTTGAAGCCAACAATCTACCTACTTGTACTACTCTGTCTGCAGGAAAAACATCTTTTTATTTTTGTATTGGTCCATGATTTGTTGAAAACGCGCCAGATGTTACAACTTACGAAAACTTTGCTGTTTTATATCAAGAGGTTTTCTTTTTTTCAGTTTCTATAAGGGAATTGTGCCATTATGGAGCAGACAGATTCCATACACCATGATGAAGTTTGCTTGTTTTGAGAGGACAGTCGAGGCATTGTACAAATTTGTAGTACCAAAACCAAGAGCAGAATGCAACAAAGCTGAACAATTGCTTGTCACATTTGTTGCTGGATATATAGGTATTGTGTTAAACCCTCAAAGCACTGGAACAAACCATATAAAGACAGTGTAGATCAAGATCAGACTTCATAGAATATAGAGTTTGATCTTTGATCTACACTGTCTGCTTTTTTCTGAGAGGCCAAACCAGCCTTAGAATTCCTATTTTTATGCCCCCCTTTGAAGAAGCAGGGGTACATTGCTTTGCACTTGTCGGTCGGTCGGTCAGTCCGTAGACCACATTTTTGTCCGGAGCATAACTCAAAAAGTATTTCAGGTATCATCTTGAAACTACATAGGTGGATAGATCTCATTAAGGAGAAGTGCAGTGCACAAGAATCATAACTCTGCCCATCATATTTATGGAGTTATTGCCCTTTGTTGATTTTCATACTTAATTTTTGTCCAGAGCGTAACTCTAAAAGTATTTCAGGTATCATCTTGAAACCTCATAGGTGGACAGATCTCATTAAGGAGAAGTGCAGTGCACAAGTACCATAACTCTGCCCATCATATTTTTGGAGTTATTGCCCTTTGTTGATTTTCATACTTAATTTTTGTCCGGAGCATAACTCAAAAGGTTTTTCAGATATCGTCTTGAAACTTTACATGTGGATAGATCTTATTCAGGAGAAGTGCACTGCACAAGAACCATAACTCTGCCCATTATATTTTTGCAGTTATTGCCCATTGTTGATTTTCGTACTTAATTCTTTTCCGGAGCATAACTCAAAAAGTATGTGGGGTAAAATCATGAAACCTTATAAGTTGATGGTTCACATAAATGGGAAGTGCAGTGCCCAAGAATTGTTAATTTATCATTAATAATTTTTGAGTAATTACCCCTTGTTCGTTTTTACACTTTGAACTTAACAGTTTATAATCACATGTTATATGTAGAATTGGATGCCATTAGGGGGGCATACATGTTTTACAAACATCTCTTGTTGAATCTTACCTTCCAACTGAAGTAGTTTAAGAGTTAAATCACATCACACAGCACTTTATTAATGTATATGACTGGTTCATTGGTTGAAGAAGGGGATTTTTAATCTATAGGCTCTAGGTTCAAATTCGTAGATGAAACTCAGGAAACACACAAGTGATGTGTGGCCATGATGTAATTGAAATGGCATGCAGAGAAACCATATCTCTTGATTTACTGTTAAACCCATAGCACATCTCATGCTTCTGCGAAGGCAGCTTTTCCCCCACATTATATTATACCCACTATTTCACCGACTAGTGTAGATTCTTAAGGAAGTTGTGTAAAAGAGAGACATTTTAAGCAAAGTGCACAAGGCCCAAAGCTTTTGTTATTTTGCATTATGCATTTTGGATTTAGAAGTTTTTCAAATAATGCTAATGGGTCAAAAATGTCCAGGAAAGCTATTACAGTCTTTTTACCTGGACCCATAAGGCTAGAGCCAGGAACCGGCCATATCCATGTATTCAGATGAGCAACAAAAGACCTTCATAGTTCTCAAGATGAAGGGATTTATATAGTTTTGTAACAGAAAATTTGAAATATTCTTTGTTTCAGCCGGTGTTTTCTGTGCTGTGGTATCCCATCCAGCTGACACAATTGTATCCAAGTTGAACCAAGATGCTGGCAGCAACTTTATGGATGCAGCAAAATCCTTAGGATTAAAAGGTATGCCTGTTTTACTTTGGCTATTGTCTCTTGTTAACTCTACCACATAATCCCGAGTTTTAATGACCCTGAAGAAGACGGCATTTAAAAATGTGGGAAAATAAAAAAATGCTGGTAACCAGCATTTTATTCTTTTCCCACAATGTTTTCAACAATCTCAAAGACGGATACTGTCGTTTGTACCCCATTTTGTCATCTGTAAACACTTTCAATTTGGACTGGTCTAAAATTTTGTTGTTTTTAAAGAGTTGGAGCATAAATTGTTAGAAAGAGGAAAACTTCAAACGTTGGTTATTTTACCTCACCTGAGCTCAGACTGCTCATTGCCAAGTTTTTGTGATATGTTTGCAAAAGAAGTTGTGTATGTGTTGCCACTCAAGCTGCAACTTGTTGCTCAGTTCTTACTGCTGGTCTTGGTATCTTGAAAATATTGTAATGTGGGTCATTCTCCTTCAAGACCTAGGGTCAAATCTTGGAAAACCTTATCATCACTGGAGGCAGCACTATCTTAACCCTTTCCCAAACAAGCCCTGGTTTTCACGTGTCTGCAGTACAAGTCTTTTGAAAACACTGTGGGAAAAGGAGAAATTGCTCGTAACGAGCAATTTCTCCTTTTCCCACAGTGTTTTCTACCCTTTTTGAGACCTTTCTGCCATTTTGATCAAATTTAAAATTGTCATCTGCAAACTCTTTCAATTTGGACCAGTCCAAAATTTGTCGTTTGGGAAAGGGTTAATGAAAATTTGTAAGAATGTTTATTGTGATACCAAAATTTGGAGGAAGTTTCATTATAGGCCTATTATACTAAATGTTTATGAAAATATGTTAAAAATATCTTTCTGGCTATCTTCTGTAACTTTTAAAGGAAAAACATTTATGGGAGCGAGATAGGTGACAGGGTGAATGTCTACAAGCTGCAGTTAATAACTTGTTGGAAAAGGAGAAAATGTTGGTAACCAGCTTTCTCTCTTTTTCCCACAAATACCATCTGCAATCACTTTCACTTTGGACAGGTATAAAATTATGCCATGTGGTAAAGGGTTAAGTCAAAACAGGATAAATAAAAAGTATCCGGGCCCTTTCAAATTTTTTGTCATTCGAACATGTTTTGTAAACTTTCAGGTATGTGGAAGGGATTATTCCCCAGAATTATCATGATTGGTACATTGACTGCTCTACAATGGTTCATCTATGACTCGGTGAAAGTATTCTTCCGTCTGCCAAGACCTCCACCGCCAGAGATGCCAGAAAGTTTGAAGAAGAAGCTTCAGCAATCATAATGAACTGAAAATTTAGGGACTAAAATGTTTTATACAGACTGGATTTTTCTTCCTTTTGGACTGAAGATTTTTAAAGTGGTATTGAAAGTGACTTATAGTTGTTTATTTGTTGAAATTCATGTAAATGACTGCTTCATTGACCACAAAAATCTCCACTTTTCATGACAAAAAAAAAAGATTGTCCTAAGTGGTATTGTATTGATCAAGGACTTTTTCCCAGAATTCAGTATCATAGTGTTTTTGGTTTGCAGCTTTACATTTTAATGGATTAGTATAGGAAAATTTAAGACAGAAAGTCCTGCATTTTGAAAGTAAATCATGTTTGTTTTACAAGATTTTAATTGAAACAGATGCTGTTTCACTCACAAAGACTTTGTTGACATGAAGTCAAGATGATGGCACTAGAATTGAAACCATAGAATTTTAAGCTAATATATGTGATAGTTTTGGTTTGTTGTATATATGATTTGGCACTTTATTTAAAGTTTAGCTTAAAATTCAGTTGTGCACAAGAATGAATAATAACAGATCTGTTTGTAAAATATGTTTGTTATTTGTTCTTGATTTCCTATCCTTGCCTCTATTTGTCAAATCGGTTGTATGTTGTGAAGTATTTACTCCCAAAAGGTTGGCTACAACCATGGTAGACAAAACATGACAGTGGGTTCAAATTGTGGTCAACTTCAAGATTTTTACCATGGACCTCTTTGAGCGAAAACATTTTCAGTGGGAGAATAAGTGGTCGGTTCCCCATGCTTTTGCTTAACAAAGTATTCAGAAACAAAACGACTGCAAAAGTATGTTAAAAACATTTAATTGAAGGCATACGTAAAGTACATGATTGTATGTTAACTGTTGGTTAAGATTTTGGGCTCAGCACATCGAATTTTGTTCAACAAATAAATGAAAACACAAAGATTTCTTCTGCACTTACATCCAGTAAATTACCAAACTGGTTAAACAAATGAAGTCGTTAGTGTTGCTTCTAAAAACTGTTGATGAAATCTCCAGCTGCTTGTAATCGGACTCCACTGTACTCAAGTTTTTTTCCAAATTATGAGCCGTGCTCTGGCAAAAGGCGGCTTAATGCATTTCCGTAATTCATTATACCAAGCAAGACATCACTTAATTATGGATCCATAAAATCCACTTTGTCAAACAATCGACTGAATCACGAGGTACAATTATCCCTTGACAAGCAGAAAATTTAAAGATTGCGAAGTTTCGGCTCATGTCAGCCTGCGGGGACTGTGCAGGCTGACATGGGTCAATACTTTTCGCAAAAGCATTAAGCCCCCTTTTCACAGAGCATGGCTCATATACATGTAGTAGCGAAAGACATTTGCCTTATTTTTTTTGCCTTAAATTTTCATAAGAATGGACCACTGCAGTATGCAATTTTCATGAAATGGACCAACATGCTGTCACAGCTATGTAACATTTGTAAGAGATTATGGGTTTAAAACTATTGGCATGGCCATATTCACCACCATATATGGCAATGAGCAAACATGGGTTGACTACTGCTGAACCGAGCTGGCGACAGAAAATCACCTGTTGACTTTCCCTTGTCATTTTATCGTACTACCATAATTTTCTTCACAAATCTTTTCGAACATATTACTATCTTTTCAAACATGTAACCTTTCCTCTTTACGTCGACTATTTACCTATATTACTAAGTTCAAACACTGTTATCGCATACTGAGAGTTTCAAACATAATATCCACAATGAAAACTTCCCTTTACACCCACCGAAAAGTATCCACTCATTTCCGATTTCACATTGTTTTGCCCTAAATAATCTGGATATGGTCTACACATCAGCTCCTGATGTAACCAACCATTATAAAAATAATCCTTATGTCATCTCTAGAGCTGATCTGTGATAAGGCCTTGAAACTGAGTGCATATGGTCACTTGATGGCTTTAGAGGATATTTCCTGTTCCGAGAGTCAGGAAATCTGTCATGATAATGTTCTAGACGAAGATACTTCACAGTCACAAGACGACCTACAAAACAAGTCATCGAGCCATCTTAAATTTGTTGTCCGCAAATCCTTTCAATTTGGTCTAGTAAAAAATTTGGTTGTTTGGTACGGGGTTATAGGGAGTCTGTAAGAATTCTACCTCAAACAACCCTTGCAAGCAGTATTTAGTTTTAAAAACATCTAACATTCCCAGACATGCCTAACTTGCTTTGAACCAAGTCAAAGTGAAATTCATATACTCTCTTTACCAGATGACAAAATTTTGGACTTGTTCATCTTGATAACATTTGCAGATGACAAATGGTAGGATATATCATTGCAATGGTAGGAAACACTGCTTGGGGATTGCAGAAAATGATGGTTAGCAGCTTATTCTTCTTTTCCAACAATGTTTTCAAAAGGCATCTTCCCCTGGGTTGTTTAAACATGGGATTTTTGGGTAAAGAGTTGGCTCTTTACCACATGACAAATTTTTAAACTGATCCAAATTGAAAGCTATCACAGACAACAAATTAAATGTGATTTGCTTTTGAAAATTGATAAAAATTGTGGTAAAAGGAGAAAATGCTCGTTACCAACATTTTCTCAATTTCCCACTATGTCTTCAAAAAGCCTCAGTCTCAGGGTTGTTAAATCTCAGGATTGTGTGGTAAAGGGATAAAGTATTATTTTGATTAATTCACTTCTGGAGTTAAGTGTAATCAACAACCTTTCTCTCCCACTATGAATTTGTGCCCTGTTCAAGTGACTTACTGTTTAACCCTTTAAACACAATGCCGCCTTTTAACGACCGTAGGAAAGAAGCCTTTTGAAAACATTGTAGGAAAAGGAGAAAATGCTGATAACCAGCATTTTCTCCTTTTCCTACAATGTTTTCTACCCTATCAAGAGAAAATTGCGTTATTTGAGCACATTAAACTTGTCATCTGCAAATGCTTTCAATTTGGACAAGGCTAAAGTTTTGTCGTCTGGTAAAGGGTTAAACACTAAACAAAGAGCAGACCTGACAAGGTTCAGTGTGAATTTGACCTACAGGTTGAAGGCCCTTTTGCCATGAAGAGTAAACAATGTGGATTTTAAAATGCATCTGAATTTAAATTGTACCATTTAAAAGTATGTAAATTATTATGAAGATGACAATCTGTTATTGTATGGTCAGTCCATGTGTTTGTCACTGGCAGAAAAATGAAATCTAAAACTAGATTAAAAGTTGCCAGGTCGCCCTCCCTTTTGTTTGCTTTTTACCCGATATGAAAATTAATTTTTCTGCCATCGACAATTAGTTGGAATGGACCAACCGTACAGTAACAGATTGTCATCTTCAGAATAATTTCCATAGTTTTAAATGGCATTGCATTTTACCACCCCATTGCTTACTTTCGGCAGCTATGGGACCTTTCATTGCCGAGCACAGCCTTCAATTCATTTGTACAGAGTCCATCAAAATCAGACGGCAAAGAGAATGTAGTAACACCATTAGATCAATAAACTAGTAAAGATGCTATTGAGTTCTAAACAGTGGATTTGTTTGCATTGTTTCCTTTAAAAAAAATATGTCTCTACATTTTGTGAAGCAAAGATGAAATAGTGTCAGCAGTAATTTTTCCTGCAATTTTAATTTGACTGCATTTTCTTCTTGTCACTATCACACAAATATAACTTTTTTTCTCTAAAGTTTTTAACTTTACAAAACATTGAAGGAAAAGGAGCAATTACTGCTTATCATAAGCAAAAGCACCTTCTACCACAATATTTTCCATAATATGAAAGAAATGTTTTGAATGGCTTTCAACAAATTAACTTTACCACATTACGATCTGCAGACACTTGATTTTTATCTTGCAGCAGCCTGAGAACATTGTGGCAAAAGGAGAAATTCAAGTGTACAAAGCAACTTCTATTGTGACAACTTTGAATACCCGTATTTTACAATGATGTGTTCAAAGTCATCTGCCGTAATGTTGTGTGTGTGGAGGGGTGGAATGAGTTGTGCAGATCCCAAATTAGCCTTGGTCGCAATGGGCTTAAGTTTTCAATTTCTATTTGTGTACGTTGGCAAAAAATATGAACTTCAAGAGACAAATAAACAATTCATACCGTCAAACCACCATCCATGTAGAGCCTGGAAGGTCTCAAATGCTTTCTGGCAGCTCTCACACTTGATGTAAACACAGCCCTACAAAGCAAATACTCTAAATGAAAATCATCTCAATTTTATTTGAGCCATGCTCTGGCAAAAGTGGCTTAATGCATATCGATGATGCATCATACCAAGCAAGACATCACATAGAGATCCATAAAATACATGTCTAACAACCGACTGTATCATAAGGGAGAAGAGACGACATACAAAATTTTGACCAACAGCGAAGTTTAGCCCAAGTTGGCCTGCGCAGGCTGACCTGGATTGATACTTTTCGCAGATGCATTAAGCCCCCTTTTCACAGAGCATGGCTCATTTATAATTAACCCTTTAAAGGTCAACTAGCTGCCAAAAGTAAACAAAGCAGGTGTTGAAATGCATTTGAATGTAAATCATACCTTTTACAATTACAGAAATAATGTGAAGATAACAATCTGTTATTGTAAGGTCAAAGTGTTATTCACTGGCAGAAAAACAGAATTTTAAAAATCAGGTAGAATGTAAGCAAAAGATACAGCAACCTGGCAACGTCTAACCTACTTCAAAAATCCATTTTTCTGTCTGCGACTAACATTTGAACTGACAGTGCGATGACAGATTGTCATCTTCACAATTATTCCTATACTTTTGAGTGGTATGATTTAAATTCAATGCATTTTAACACCCCCACCCCTTTACTTTTGGTTGCTGTTGGAGGCTTCAAGACAGGCCTGTGTTTTGACAACTCTGAGGAAGAATGCTATCAGAAATTGCCCGAGACAGGAGACTTTTCAAAGCAATGAGAGACAATGAGAGTGCTTGTTACCCTTTTAAAGACAAATCCAATCCTTTGCGTCATTTTCAAGGTTTTGTCCACAATTGCTTTCAAGACGACATCTCGAGTTCAATGTAGTTTAAAACTACCGCTTGAATTTGGATTGGTTTTGGATGCTGTTTTCAACTTTTCAGTTAAGGTCACAATAGTCATGTCACCTATCCATGTGTTCCTGGAGTTTCTCTTAACAATAGTTTAATATCCTTCAAAGCCAAATAAGAACAATAGCTATTTCACATTAACATCATGTTCAACTGTCACATGGGAATGAATCCTGTTGCAATGATTGTCACAAATCCTCAGAGTTTTGCTAAAGTAGAATTGTAATTCAATTAATTCTTTTGTGTCTATTTTTTTAGGGGATGGGAGAAAATTATGAGTGATTTAGTCGGGTTTTTAAGGTGAAAATGTATATGTTCCTGCAACAATTTGAAAAGATCCATTTATTCAACATGTAAGCTGACATGATAACTTTTAAAAGATGTGCAGCAGCAACTCTGAAAGATGTGTATATAAAAAGTATCATAATCTGTTAACAACAGCAGTTAATAGCATACCTCTTGCGAGTTCCTGTCTACAAATATATGTAAAATTCCATTTACATCTTTACACTTTTCCAAGATTGACTCTTCAATATCAAGATGCCAGTCACCTGAATTCTGCTCCCTGAAATAAATCAACACAAATATTAGATGGGCTTCATGTGATATTCCTTACCTGAGCATGACTTCCTTAATCCGTTATCAAGCAATCCCATGTTTCAACAAACCTGAGGAATAAAGCTTTTGAAGCACTGTGAGAAAAGGAGAAATGCTGGTAAACCAGCATTTTCTCCTTTTCCCACAATGTTTCCAACCCCATCAAAGACAAATCCAATCCCATTGAGCCAAATTTGTCATCTGCAAATGCTTCCAATTTGGACAAGTCTACAATTTTGTCATTTGGTCAAGAGTTCAATTCTTTCAAAACCATCATTACACAATAACAGCATTTCAAGTCCCTGCAACAGATCTTTGAGAAACATCGCTTGAATAAAAGCAGTTTCTTGTAACAACAAATAGTTCTCCAACCATAATCTTTTCCATAAAGTTTGAGACGGCCATTTTGCTTTCCTAGCAATTGCATAGGTGAAAGAAAAACTGACAATAAAGAATTTTCTGCTGGGGGTCCAGGGAGCCACTATGGTCCCCAGTGGGTCCAGGACAATGCCTTGGCTGGGGTCCAGTGGGCCAGCAGCCCCCGGAAGCTCCAGAAACATTGCTTTTTTAATCATGTTAAAAGCCTTTTCCTGACATCCTCCTTTCAAAAAGGCTTCAGGTATTTTCACTCTAAATTTCGATTTTCAGTTGACATAAAACTTAAGGTTTTTGTTTATAATCATGTGTCATACCAAGGCAGGCTAATAAGGATTGATTCTTTCAAGCACATGGCTCTTTTAAAAATTTACCATATCCATTTATACATAACTATCTTGTCTACGGGTTTCTTTACCATTCAATCTGTACTGTAGTTGATCGTTTTCTTGCATACTTCACAAAATGCAACTCTAGTTACATCAGACATTATTAACCATTTGCCATATTTTTCTCCACATGTATCACTTCCATTTTCCCATCCCAACCTTCATTTATTTCTCCCGACCTTGTTGATTTATTTTGAATTAAAATACAGGGGAAAAACTTCATTTTTAACAGTGACCTCTGTCAATCTGCCATGTTGTGATGCAAGACGAACTTTCTCCGTTAAAGAAATATCTACTGGTTGACTGATTTTTTTTGTCAAATCAAAAGACGTTTTTTCAAATAGGTGACCTTAAATGCTCCTAAGAATATTCCGAGTATACTCAACCACTAAACTCGGCTGATTCTGCATCCGAATCTCAATTACCAGATGTTCGACAAGAGCCATACATAACTAGGAATAGCCCCGAACAAACGAAATGCAGAGATGCGTTAAATTATTAATACCGCACCTGGAGATTAGTTGACTTGCAACTTGCAATAGACCAAAGAAACGAGATTTGGAAGGGGTACCCACCTCACCCCAATTTTCTCCTCGGATTTAGACAATTTGGAAAAATGACCTAGTTGGACCCTGAAAATACAGAATTCCGCACTAATACGGAAAACTTTCACCCATGCAATTGTTCTCCAGTATGAAGTCCTTTGTAGTACATTTTACTATGAAACAGGCCAAGAAAGTAATAGTAATCTCATTGTGTGGTGGCAGAATGCCTAGATATAAGAGCAGATCCAAGATCACACTGGCATGTTTTGTGAACACATCATACAGTGATAAAGCGTTTGATTTTTCCTCCTTTTAGATGATTTCCTCCCTTTTACTGGAGTATGTGAGGGGTGTTGGGGCATTTTTCTTCCCTTTTGTATTTCAGCAATCATATCTCTGTTAACTCTTTACCGCACAATCCTAAATTTTAACAACCCTGAAGAAGAAAGGAAAAGAAGAAAAAGCTGGCAACCAACACTTTCTCCTTTTTCCCACAACGTTTTCTACCTTATCAAATGCAGAAATCATAATTTGAGCTACATTTATTTTGTCACCTGCAAATGCTCTCAATTTTGTCTAGTTCCAAGTTTTGTCGTTTGGTAAAAAGTTAATTTACCATATCAATACATGATCACTACAATTTATGTGATACTTACATATTAGCATCAAACATGTTCCTCACTTTCAGACAAGGTGTTGGGCCATAAGGAAGAACATTCACATTGCTCTGGCTTGTTTCTCCAAAGGCTGCAAATAAAGAAATATTTCGATATTGATAAACACCTTCCTATTTAACACTTAAGTAATTTAGAGCTTACAGAGTCAACTTAAGACTAAATGAAGAATAAATGCATTATCTATGATACCACAAGGATAAGTGTTTTTTTATAATGTGTTTTTTTTTTTTCTTTTTTTTGTGGTGGGGGTGGGGGGTATTTTCTTAAATCACATTTCTTTGAAAAGATTTTCAATCAAATTCTTTCCCCGTTACTGATTTAAATAAACAAGAGCACCGCATGTGGGTGCTAGCATTGTGGTTGCTAGATTTTCAGTGAAAATTCTAAGTCAAAAGAGGGGTATAACTTTCATGGTTACTTGCCCTTGTTGTCTAGGTTGACCTTTTGACAATTCACAACTTGCCCAACTTTGAAGCAAATATCTCCAGTAATAACAGAGCCAAAGTTTTAGCACGAAGACACAGACAATGATGCCAGCTCTATGACAATACCTCAATGTTTTCATCGAAAACAGCCGAGCTAAAGGAAAAAGTCTATGTCTAAAGAAATGAAATTTTTCATCATCTACAAATTCATGTCAAGATTGAATTCCACATCCTAACCACTTCAACATTTGTAAGATTATTTAACCTGAAACAAGCTCTGTTTATCGCTTGGTGTGCAGTGTACATCAAGTAAATTGGTTGCCACACAAAACATATAACCTGATCGCCATGAAGTGTACAGATATCAATATTAGGAGAGGTTGCCATCCACTGTTGCTTGTAACAAACTCCAAATTGAGAGCAGACAACAAGTTAAATTTGGTCAAAAAATGATTTCTGTCTTTGGAATGATAGGAAAAATAATATGAAAAGGAGGAAATGCTTGTTACCTGCATTTCCTCCTTTTCCAAAATTTTTCAATAGCCTTTGTAACCAGGGTTATTAAAGGGTCAAAATCATACTGCATTTCTTATTTAGTTTTATCTTGATCCACACTGCCTGAAAAAGTTAACTAGTAGCCTGCAAGCATATAGCTAAGTAAATAGTACAATAAATACCTTGCCCTTGCCATACTTTGTGTCCATTTGGTACTGCCTACAGTGCATAAAAAAGAAAAAGTACAATTAAACAAGAGCAATGCATGCAGGTGCCAATGCTCGGCTGCAGCTGCTTGATTATAGTGAAATTCTTAAGTCAAAAAAGGGGCAAAACTGTGTCAAAAATACTTTGATGGTTACCTGCCCTTGTTGTACGAGTTTCACTTTTGATAGTTAACAGCTTGTCCAAGTTTGAAGTAAGTACCTTTAGTAATACAAGAGATATTGTAAAATGTCAGTTTTTGCACAACGGTGGTGACGACATGGATATAACTCAACATTTTCTTTGAAAACAGCCGAGCTAATGAAGGGAAATCTTGATTTCTGATAGACCAAATGGTTGAAAATCATCCAATTGCAGGAACAGATACACCTTGAAAAAACAGAGAAGCAGCATCAGCAACCAGGACTGTGATAATAAGTAATTCATTTTGAGCAAGTCAAAAAATTTTCGTGAGGACTTTTTGATTATATACATTGTACATGCATGAAGACTTCCTTTACACATATTGAAATTGTATGTGACTTTAACCTGGATACACTTATGTATCGGCACACTGAAGTTATGAGTGACGCTTAACATTACCCATACACCTATATTTGAAAATAATTTTAAGTCGCTTTTGGGCTCAAGTTATTTACTTAACAGTGCACACATTGTATCTACAATAAAATAAGAAGAAGATTTTTGAGATTTACTATTTACCAGACAATTCCAAGTTTTCAGAAGAGGCTTTGGAAAACATTGTTGGAAATTGAGAAAATGCTGGAAATTAGCATTTTCTCCTCTTCCCACACTGTTTTCGACCCTATCGAGTATAGAAATCATCATTTAAGCTACATTTGTCCTCAGCAAATGCTTTCAATTTAGTAATGTCCAAAATGTTGCTGTTTGTTAAAGAGTTAAGTAGTTCATCTAAAGCTCAGCATAATTAACACCATGTTCACAAAATTTATATTGATCTCAAATTAAAAGGAAAAGTTATTTTTGATTTGTCTGTGGAATATGCACTTACACATTTATGAATTTAAAGTACTAGTTACTTTTTTGTCTACTCATTTCATAGGTTATCTGCCAGGCCCCAGTTCCTTGGTGGTAATGGACAAGGCTTGTAATCTAAAGGCTGTGCCATTTAAATTGTGGCTTTATGTGGATTCATTAAAGTCAATGCCACATTATTTATTCCTTTCCCTTGGCTACACACTGTTTCAACCTTTCTTAACTTTTTACCAAAAAACAAAACTTTGGACTGGACCAAATTGAAAGCATGTGCAGAAAACAAATGAACTCTTTACCACACGATAAAATATAATAGACTTTTCCAAACTGACAGCATTTGCAGACGACAATCTAAGTGTGGATAAAATGATGAAACTTACCTTGGACAGGGCAGAAAACATTGTGGGGAAAGGAGAAAATGCTGGTTACCCACAATGTTTTCAAAAGACCTCTTCCTCAGGGTCATTAAAAATCGGGATTGTGTTGTAAAGGGTTAAAACAAGGCTCAAATGATTGGAATTGTTTCTAAAAGGTTAGAAAGCATTGTGGGAAAAGGAGAAAATGCTGATTACCAACATTTTCTCTTTTTCCCACAACATTTTCAAAAGTCTAATCTTCCAGGGTTGTGAAAACTGGGCAATGTGTGGTAAAGGGTTAATTAGGAAATCAGTTAGTGGTTTGGAGAAAGTCTAGTGAGTATTACTGAAACAGACAACTCAATGAATACATAGATAGATACACTAGCCACCACAGTAAAGAGAACACTAAAATACTGTTCAATACTTTTAAACATTTAACAAATTCATGTTTTCTCTCTTTTCCATTACAAGAGTAAGTAATCTAACTTTGGGGAGAAAGAAAGATTCAACCAAAATAATATACATACCGGCAGCCATCTCCAAACAGTAAACTCTTCTCCGTGAATAAATTGGGTATCAACACGGATACGGGACTCATTAGTCTCTATAAACTTGACAGCCTCATCCCACAGTTGCTTCAGCTGTCTCCTAGTAATAAATTGATTGATTGATTGTATGGTGTTTAACACCCTTTTCAACATTAATTCAGTTTTATCGCGGTGGCACCTATCCATGCTTTCCTGGAGTTCCTTGCACAACATTCTTCCCAAGCCACTGCTGCTTTCCCACATAACCATCATCGAAATGATGATCAGCAGTGTCAGAGGAATGAATCCTGTTGCAATGATTATCACCAATCCTCGGAAAGAAATTGGCCACACTGGGGATTCGAACCAGTGACCCACTTTTCTCAAGTGCTGTATGTTATCAACTGTGCTACCAGGGTTCATATTCACCAACCATTCTTAAGAACGTTCTTTCTCTTGTTCTCCAGAATTTTCTACATTTGAAAGTAACACAACTCCTGATTGGCTAAACCAAATGGTTTAGCCAATCAGGAGTTGTGTTACTTTCAAATGTAGAAAATCTTGGAGAATCAGACAAAGAATATTCTTAAGAATGGTTGGTGAATACGGACCCAGGACTCAGCTCCTAGTAATACATGAAATGTTACCAAAAACAATCAAACATGAAATACTGTGAAAAGTAAATTTACTGTATTTCATCAGAATTATCTGGATGATTTTTCTCCTATTACTTTGTTTTTGTGTGGTTTTATGGCATCCAATATATTTCAGGTTAGGAAGAATAAACCTGCATCTTAAACTTAAACCCAACACTTCCAGATTCTTTCGGACAAACCATTGAATAGTTCAACTGACACAAATGAGAAACATGTGCAAGAAAGGAATGCAAATTATTCAACCCTATACCACACAATCTTGAGAAGGACCTTGAAAAAGAAGACTTGAAAACATTGTCGGAAAGAAGAAATTGCTGGTAACCAGCATTTTCATACAACGTTTTCTCCCCTATCAACTTCCCTATCAAAGACAGCTTGCACATTTTGAGCTACATTTAGATTTGTCGTCTGCAAATGTTTTGGGTTTGGACAAGTCTAAAATCTTATTGTGTGGTAAGGGGTTAATGACAATGAAAATACTGTGGTGAAAAGAGCATTTCCGTGTACCAAGCTGTATATTTAAGATAAGTAAAAGGTTGTAACTGTAAAAAAGTATCAATACCTTTTTGCTATAGGGATCAGCTGATCTCTCACATGCTGCACAGCTAGGTATGGAGGATAATTAGTGGAATCATTCTTTCTCTCTGCAAGTTCACTATTATTCTTCAAAATTTCTGGGAAAAGAAAGATTAAAATTGAAAGTAAATGCAAAAAGAAATTTCGGGTAATCTTTATCTTTTCCACAAATCATCCACTTATCCCTCTCACAGAGAAATCTTCAGATACAAATTCAATGCCCAACTTATTATATTTCCTTTTTTCTTTTAAATAATCCTTGAAATTGACCAATAGCGAAAAGTTTCGGCCCAGGTCAGTCAGCCTGCATGGTCTGTGCAGGCTGACGTGGCTCAATACTTTACACAGATGCATTAAACCCCCTTTTCACAGAGCATGGCTCATATGGTTCAAACATTGTTGAAAGTGGATAATATTCCATAGTATCTCAGAAACTCTACACTTCTTTCAGACATTTCTTTTTTGTCATAAAGCTACCCACTTTGGAAAATATTGCTACTAAAGGAGAAAAAAGCAATTACTCCTTTTGCAACAATGTTTGCATATGCATTAAACCTCAATTCATGTTAATAACTTTCATTTTACAAGGATCCTTGTACTACAAAATGTCCAGTATTTCTATTACACACTCTATGTATTTACCATATTTATCCTAATTAACGCTCCCTCCCTAATAGTAGCGACCCCACTATATTTTCTTACTCCAGAGGCATCTGGACAACCCCCACCAACACCCGATGTTACCTTGAAATCGATGACTGCAGTGACAAACTTCAAAACGCAAGGTACTTTCACTTTAACTTTTCGAACACAAACTTCCAAAAATCATTAATGATGGATATTTTATAAATAAACTTACCGCTACAGCATAGACACAATCCAAATTACTTAACAAATTGATGTCATTAACACTTGACTATCTGAATACATGTACCTTCCTAAAACATTATTGACTTCCAGTAACACAAAATTTGTTAACTAACTTGGAAAAACTTTAAGAAAGTGAAGTATTGAATACCAGTGTCCCACACAGATTATGAATGATATTAAAATTCTAATGTCCAAATAAATCATAACTGGCAGTAAAATCAATATTCTGCATTACAGTGAGTCTTTCAAAATGGCAGTCGTTTTGCACTCGGCACTAACTAAAACTTGGATCAAGTACCATTCTTACTCTAAGTGACGGAGCTTAAATTTCGGGAAATTGGCTATCGAATAAGAGCACCCCGTCAGTGTTTTGCATGGCGCCTGGGTGCGTTAATTAGGTGAAATACGGTACTTGAATCTGTGAGAAAAGTTTGCATGTTCAGTAGAGTCTTTGACATGTAATGCTATTACTAACCTATGATTTTCTCCACCAGCTCGTAGACTTTTAACTGTTCTTGTTCTTTCTTCTTGTTTTGCCATCTCAAGTAAAATATACCAAGGATGCAGAATCCAACACCTGCAACCAAAACATTCATTTAAATCTTTACAGACAACACAAATTTAAAATGGTCAAAACTGAAATCATTTGCAGATGACATATGGTTCAAGTGATAGAAAATATTTTAGAAATGTTTGAAAACATGTGGGAAAAGGAGAAAATGCTGGTCATTAAAGCTAGGGATTGTGTGATAAAGGATTAAACAGAGTCTTCCCTGCACTTTCTCATATGTTAAAATTAATTTTTGAACAAGACAAATCTCTCTACAGGATAGATAGATTTGAGAATACACATCTGTATATATTCAAAGGTAAAGAAGGGAACTAATTTATGGATAAGGAGTTATATCCATATTACCTTCTCTGAAATCCTTGCTGTCGGTGCTTATTAAAATGGTCTTATCCCGACCATAGGCCACTGAAATTCCATAGGGTCTATCATGGGATAACGAAATTTTCATAATCTGACACCACTACTATAAATAGCATATTGGCAACTGACACTGTATCATATATAGTAAGACAAGGTGTGCAATGAAATTTAAGAAAATTTTACCCCAATCCCCTTTCAGAGATAATATTTAACTGAAGACAGAAATATAAACCTAGTTACCGCTGCAGATGGGTTTACAAATGATTTTTCTTGTGTATCCCGACCTTCAAAAGTTCAAATCGGCTCTTGCAATCAAGCAGTAGCTCTGATCTCAAAAAATTTAAAAAGCTTCAACATTTGCGGATCACCATGTGCTATTTATAGTACCAGTGTAAATGAAAATTTAAGTATTCTGTGATATACGGGCGATGCACCAACATGCAAAAGTGTTTGATGATTGACCAAGGAAAATTTCAGTGTTCCAAGAATGACCAATGAAGCTTCAAAGGCCTGTAGTATTACCTTCTCTGTTTGCACTCTGTGCTCATTTACATTGTCTTATCCATACCATGCAAATGAGTACCCACATCATGAATTTTAAGGGATAAGTAATGCTGATATACCTTGTAGACTGCTCCCCATACTTAGACCTTGTGAGTATTGTCCTTTAACTCTTAACTTAACAACAACATTATTGACTTTTGCAGACAACATATTAAATATGACTCAAAATTGGACTTTGTACTTGGGAGGGTAAAAGACATTGTAGGAAAAAGAGAAAATGATGGTTAGCAGCCTTTTCTCCCTCTTCCCACAATGTTTCAAAAGCTTTCTTCTTCAGGGTTGTTAAAATCTGAGATTGTGTGGTAAAGGGTAAACAAAATAATGACAAAAGGATGTATACTTACACATTAACAGCAGAACAAGACCATAGAGTACCTTCAGCAAGGCAAGATAAATTCTTGTTGAAACTGGAAGATCACCATAGCGGCTTTCAATATGAAAAATATCTTCTACCACTGTGGCATCTGTACCATCTGCATTAAATGCTCTGTAAATAGTAATTGTGAATGCATATTCTTAACCCTTTACCACACAATGCCGCCTTTTAACCACCCTGAAAAAAAAGCATTCTGAAAACATTGTGGGAAAAGGAGAAAATACTGGTAACCAGCATTTTCTCCTTTTCCCACAATGTTTTCTGCTGTGTCAAGGAAAAATTGCACCATTTGAGCCACACTGAAACTGTCATCTAAAAATGCTTTCAATTTGTAAAAGGCTAAAATGCTGCCATTTGGTAAAGGGAATATCATAGGTACTAAAGGGGACTTAAATCTTTAACTGATGATAAAAATTCAGACATTAGACATTTAGACATTTGCAGGCAAAACCTCTGTAAATGCAACTCAAAATCTGAAATATATCTTTGGAAGGGTAGAAACTTTGTTGTGAGAGATAAATGGGTAAACATGTGTGGAGAATTACCTGGGTACCCCTTCTGATTGTAAACAACTAGCTCAAGTTTGAATTTGATGCTGTTTTTCAAGATAATTTCAGTTATATTACTGTGACTAGTGCAGCTATCCATGCTTTCCTGGAGTTTACCAGTACCTAGCACAACATTCTTTTCAAGCCACTCGCTGCTTTCCCACGTAAACCAATCAGCACTGAAAGAGGAATGACTCCGGTCAAAATGACTCTCATCAATCCTCGGAAAAAAATTGGCTGAGCTGGGGATTCAAACCGGTGACCTCCTGATTTCAAGCCCTGTTTGTTACCGACTGAGCTCTTTGGCCTAGCAGCTAAAGTCTGAAGTCATTATATTCTGTAATAACAGAGAGGACGTCAAAGATTTTACACATCAACAACAACAGGGCTATGACAATACCTCCACTGTGTTTTCTTTCAAAACAGCAGAACTGAAAAGCAGCGATTTGGCTGTAGGGTGCAAAATATTAGACTTACAAGACATCATACTCTGGATGACTGAGTATCAAATGAAAACATAAGGTGGCCAGTGTATCTATATTCTCTCCAGCCTGCAATTTACACAAAACACAGATTGAGCATCTTTCACAACAATATAAATCAAACCCTTCAATCTTTACCACATTACAAAATTTCAAAATTTTACAACCATCCAAATTATGAGCACATGCAGACAACAAATTCATGGAGTTTGTCTTGGAAATGATAGAAAGCATGTGGAAAAGGAGAAAATGCTGGTGACCAACATTTTCTCCTATTTCCACATGTTTTCAAGAGTTTTCTCAACTACTTAGGTATGGAATTATTTGAGAATACAACACTGTCTTGGAGCTAGGCAAATTTTTACTGCTGTAAAAAGAAGACTACACACCACAGCTTACAACTTCGGAAATCATAGCAAAGACCTAACTGTTAACAGTTCTAAAACTTTGCTGTCTGGTAAACAGTTAACAAAGAAATGCTTCTTCTGCCACTGTGTTTTTTTAATTCTGTTACTAAACGATATTTTTCTGTCCCTCAACCATTTGTCATTTGGTGTAATTTACAACAGTTTTTAGTAGGTCAGTAACACATACAATTTAAATGGAGTTATAATTCTGCTTATAAAGTCTGTCGACAGAGGTTTTAATTTGAACTGAGAAATTTCTGACAAATTTGATGTATAATTATTGAGTATCCTTTAAATCCCAAGGATTCAGGAAATCAACAATGAACAGATATGGATGGGACTGAGTTGATAATTTTGCAGTTTTCAATAACTAGTTGTGATGCCACAGTCCAGACAACAAAATTTTTACACTTGTCTATTGTGACATCAACTACAAGGTGGCTCAGTTGATGACACTCATCTTTGAAAGAGTAGAACAAGGTGAATAACATTTCCTATTTTATCAGGATCAGACTTTATAAAATATCCAATCTGATCTTGGTTCTACACTGTCCTATATGGGCAAACATTTTTAATCTGGAAATAAGACTGAAATAACTGCAATTTTAAGTTTGCTCTTGTCCAAAATGTGTCAGCAAAGCAGACAGTATTGATCAAAGATCAGACTGCATATTTTGTGCAGTCTGATCTTTATCTACACTGGCCGCAAAGGCACCTATAGTCGTGAAAGGAGCTTTACTTGAGGGTTAACTTACATTATTACTCATCTGTTTGAGCCTGGATTTGACT
Organism: Tridacna gigas; assembly: GCA_945859785.2. NCBI lineage: Eukaryota > Metazoa > Mollusca > Bivalvia > Cardiida > Cardiidae > Tridacna > Tridacna gigas. The sequence goes on from OX244036.2 coordinate 49,100,470, forward strand.
TCCTCTTTCGTCATGCTCTTGTCCTGCTCTTCAATACTGCCCAGTTCAAATTGACCTAAAACAAATGGAGGCTTTTTTGAGACATTGTGTCATCGTCAAACCATGTTATAGCCCTTTACCAAATGATACTGTGTTTTAACAACCCTGAAGAAGAAAGCCTATGAAAATTTTGTAGGAAAAGGGAGAAAATGCTTATTAACAAGCAATTTCTGGACAACTCCATTTCATAAGATTTTTTTCATTTTTTGAAAAAAAAAAAAAAAAAAAACAATATAAAATTGATAGCACTGAAGTAAAACTTGGGTACAGAGACAATCAAGAAAACACTTCAGTCATCAGGAAAAAATGTTCTATTCAACAATTTCTTCATTCCTAACACTGTTTGAAACCTGACAACTAGTGCAGAATGATTTAAATCTCTAACAATCTTGTGTTTTGACGACCCTTTGTAATCAATATTTGACAACAATGTGGAAAAAGAAGAAAATGCTGATAATCAGCATTTTCTCCTTTTCCCTCAATGATTTCTACACTTTCATAGACAAATATCATCATTAACTCTTTACCACATGGCAACATTTCAGACTAGCCCAAATTATAAGCATTTGCAGACAACAAATTAAATGTGGCTTAAATGATAGGACTTGTTTCTGAAAGGTTAGAAAACATCGTGGGAAAAGGAGAAAATGCTGGTCACCAGCATTTTCTCCTTTTCCCATGATGTTTTCAAAAGTCTTATTTCCCACAGGTGTTAAAACTCGTCGTTATGTGGTAAAGGGTTAGACCATAATTAATTTGCCATCTGCAAATGCTTTGAACTTGAGCAAGTCTAAATTGTTGTAGTCTAGCCAAAGGTTGATCAATTATCTCTTACAGATGACTTCAAACCAGGAAGTAACAAGTTATCTCTTTACCATACAATATATTTTATACTTGTCCAAAATGATTTGTTTTTGAATGATTTAATCATCTGAAGGATACATGAGGACCATGATGGTCCTAAATCGCTCACCTGAAATGCAACTGAGCTCAACACCATAATGCTACATGCCAAATATGAAAGCTCTTGCCCTTACAGTTTGGGACAAGAAGATTTTTAAAGATTTCCCTCTTTATCTCTATGTGAAATCCGAGAACCCACAACATAGGGCCAATTTTTAACACCAGGGCCATAATTTGAAGTATTTTGGTAGAGGGTCACTAGATGATGCTACATGCCATATATGAAAGCTCTAGCCCTTACGGTTTGGGACAAGAAGATTTTTAAAGATTTCCTTCTTTATCTCTATGTGAAATCCGAGAACCCACAACATAGGGCCAATTTCCACACTAGGGCCATAATTTGAAGTATTTTGGTAGAGGGCCACTAGATGATACTACATGCCATACATGAGAGCTCTAGCCCTTATGGTTTGGAACAAGAAGATTTTTAAAGATTTCCTTCTTTATCTCTATGTGAAATCCGAGAACCCACAACATAGGGCCTTTTTTAACACTAGGGCCATAATTTGAAGTATTTTGGTAGAGGGCCATTAGATGATGCTACATGCCAAATATGAAAGCTCTAGCCCTTACGGTTTGGGACAAGAAGATTTTTTAAAGATTTCCTTCTTTATCTCTATGTGAAATCCAAGAACCCACAACATAGGGCCAATTTCCACACTAGGGCCATTATTTGAAGTATTTTGGTAGAGGGCCACTAGATGATACTACATGCCATATATGAGAGCTCTAGCCCTTATGGTTTGGGACAAGAAAATTTTTAAAGATTTCCTTCTTTATCTCTATGTGAAATCCAAGAACCCACAACATAGGGCCATTTTCAACACTAGGGCCATAATTTGAAGTATTTTGGTAGAGGGCCACTAGATGATGCTACATGCCAAATATGAAAGCTCTAGCCCTTACGGTTTGGGACAAGAAGATTTTTACAGATTTCCTTCTTTATCTCTATATGAAATCCGAGAACCCACAACATAGGGCCAATTTCAACACTAGGGCCATTATTTGAAGTATTTTGGTAGAGGGCCACTAGATGATACTACATGCCAGATATGAAAGCTCTAGCCCTTAAGGTTTGGGACAAGACGATTTTTACAGATTTCCTTCTTTATCTATATGTGAAATCCGAGAACCCACAACATAGGGCCATTTTCAACACTAGGGCCATAATTTGAAGTCTTTTGGTAGAGGGCCACTAGATGATGCTACATGCCACATATGAAAGCTCTAGCCCTTATGCTTTGGGACAAGAAGATTTTTAAAGATTTCCTTCTTTATCTCTATGTGAAATCCGAGAACCCACAACATAGGGCCAATTTCAACACTAGGGCCATACTTTGAAGTATTTTGGTAGAGGGCCACTAGATGATGCTACATGCCAAATATGAAAGCTCTAGCCCTTACGGTTTGGGACAAGACGATTTTTACAGATTTCCTTCTTTATCTATATGTGAAATCCGAGAACCCACAACATAGGGCCATTTTCAACACTAGGGCCATAATTTGAAGTATTTTGGTAGAGGGCCACTAGATGATGCTACATGCCACATATGAAAGCTCTAGCCCTTACGGTTTGGGACAAGAAGATTTTTAAAGATTTCCTTCTTTATCTCTCTATGTGTAATCCGAGAACCCACAACATAGGGCCAATTTCCACACTAGGGCCATTATTTGAGGTATATTGGTAGAGGGCCACTAGATGATACTACATGCCATATATGAGAGCTCTAGCCCTTATGGTTTGGGACAAGAAGATTTTTACAGATTTCCTTCTTTATCTCTATGTGAAATCTGAGAACCCACAACACAGGGCCATTTTCCACACTAGGGCCATTGTTTGAAGTATTTTGGTAGAGGGCCACTAGATGATACTACATGCCATATATGAGAGCTCTAGCCCTTATGGTTTGGGACAAGAAGATTTTTACAGATTTCCTTCTTTATCTCTATGTGAAATCCGAGAACCCACAACATAGGGCCATTTTCAACACTAGGGCCATTATTTGGAGTATTTTGGTAGAGGGCCACTAGATGATGCTACATGCTAAATATGAGAGCTCTAGCCCTTATGGTTTGGGACAAGAAGATTTTTAAAGATTTCCTTCTTTATCTCTATGTGAAATCCAAGAACCCACAACATAGGGCCAATTTTTAACACCAGGGCCATAATTTGAAGTATTTTGGTAGAGGGTCACTAGATGATGCTACATGCCATATATGAAAGCTCTAGCCCTTACGGTTTGGGACAAGAAGATTTTTAAAGTTTTTTCTTTCGGTTGCCATGGCAACCAGAGTTCTTCATGGAATTCAAATCTTTGAAGTATTCTGAAAGTGCATCACCTAAGGATCATTTCTGTGAAGTTTCACTGAAATCTGTTGGGCGGTTTCAGAGAAGATTTTTTAAGTAATTGTTCACGGACGGACGGACGCACGGACGCCGGACAACGATCAATCACAATAGCTCACCCTGAGCACTATGTGCTCAGGTGAGCTAAAAAAACATTGTGGGAATAGAAGAAAATGTTGGCTAGCAGCATTTTCTCCTTTTCTCATGTCTTCAAACATTTTCTTTCTTAGGTTCGTTATAGGGTTTTGGGGTAAACACTTCGCCTAACAATCTGAGTAATTTTATGACCCTGAAAAGGAAGGCTTTTGAATAGATTGTGGGAAAAAGGTGGAAATGCTAGTAACCAGTATTTTCTCCTTTTCCCAAATGTTTGCTACCCTATCAAAGATGACCCTCTTCATTTGAGTGATGATTTGAGCCATGTTGATTTTTCTGTGTCTGCATAATATGTTTCCAATATAGATATGTCTAAAATTTTGTTAACTGGTAATAAGTAACTGAAAGTTCATCTGGTGTCAGTCTGCCAAGCAGTTGCAGAAAACTTTTTCTTTTGAAAATATCTCCAAATTTCTCATGTATTAGGACAAAAAATTTATAATGCTTGAGCCCATTTCCTCCTTACAGCAAAAGCCATACCTTCAGACCCTTTGAAGTTTCTTAAATAAAAGAAAAACCTAACGCCAAAAAAGATGGAATATGATGACTAATCACCATATGTGAAAAAGTCTGACATAAAGATGTGAAATTCTAAAATAAGTATCCTACAAAAGCCTCAACTACCACACATTCTTTACATACATACCTTTAAGATTTGCAAGTTCCTTGAACAATTCTTTAAAAGATTTCAAAGCTTTATTGACTTCAGCCTCTGTGTAATTGTGTTCTGACTGCAACAACAACAACAAAAAATATCTGTGTTTAGAGTTTACCCCAAATGGCAATGTACACTTTATAATCAAAGCTGTTATAGCATTTAGCATGGGTGCAGATAATGTTGCCCTCAAAAGTAAAGTGGCTGCTCAAGAGAGACCCCAGCAACACGAAAAAAGGAAAAAGTTGCTCTCCATAGGAACCCACCCCAGAGAAAAAAATAAACTGTTTACAGCCACACCTTATCCTGCACCAAACAATCCCAGGTTTTCACAACCTTTTGAGAAAGAAGCCTTTTCAAAACTTTGTGGGAAAAGGAGAAAATGCTGATAATCAGCATTTTCTCCTTTTCCCACAAAGTTTTCTACTCTATCAAAGACAAATTTCATCATTTGAGCCACAAATAACTTGTCTGCAAATGCTTTCAGTTTGGACAAGTCTATTTTTTTGTCGTGTAGCAGGGTTCCCATTCACGCACATATGTGCGTGATTCACGCACTGAATTGAATAATCACGCACCAAAATATGAAGTGAAACGTGCATGCACACACAGATTTCAGGGCTCCTGTTGTCGATCACCAGTGGTGCCAGTTGGGACAAGTTAACAAGTGTGAAAGTCACTGTTTATCACTGCTAATCGAACTTGGTATCAATTGGCTTTTCTAGTGTAAAATCAAAGCTTTTAAAGTTACATGCTATTCTTAATGACAAATCTATGTCAAATCATGCGGAAATACTACTCCCAAACTTAACAGGCATGAAAAAAAGATCGCTGCAAGAAATGCGAAAACCCATGACACAACAAAAATTGGTTTGACATCGTCTGATCATTGGCATTTCAAACTGTCTATTCAGTTTTATCAATGACTTTGAACAGTAAATTTACATAAATATCTCTATAAAGCAATAAGTGAAACCTAATTAGTGTCTGAAACTGACAGTGAAATGGAAAATTCTACTGGCTGTCAGGCTGTAAGTTGTCCCTCTGAACTGGTCCCGTGAGGAAGGAAATTATAACAAGCGTCTTCTTTTTTTTTTAAATTACCCATATTGTTTTGAAGAGCAGCTGACTGCAGAGTTAGACTCATCAAAACAAATTTCCAACACAACAGACCCTTACTGTCCTCCATAGATGCTCTATAATTGTCAATATTAAGTGCACTCCTAGAATTTCTCTTGCACTCCCAAACTTGTATTCCAGGGAGCACATGCACTCCCAAGAAGAGATGTGAGTGGGAACACTGGTGTAGTAAAGAGTTAAAAATTAGACAAAAAGGATACAGAGCAGCTCTTTCTATCATTGCACTTTTTCTTGAAAATCTGTTCTCATAGCATTTTCACTGTTTACCACCTGCACCTGCAGAAAACCTGCAGAAAACTTTGTCTAGCGAAAGACTAACTGGAAACATTGTTCTGAAGGCTGACACTGCTACAGTGTCTCTTAACACTTTACCACACAACAAAATTCTATACTCAGTGTTCTCACTAGGATTTTGAAAGTTGGATTCCAGGAATCCAACTCAGGAAAAAGTTGGATTCCAAACTGAAAAGTTGGATTCCATTCTGAAGAAGTTGGATTCCTGTACAGTCAGGATGAATTTCCATGATGCAAGTAATAAACATATAAAAACTGTAAACTTTAGATTGGTGCATTATGGAGGCAATGTCTGTAATGGACAAGTCTATGTTTACATCAGAAATTAGTAGCTAGGACTTTCTTTGTAATTGCGCAAAGGGTTAAATAATTTTAATAATTCTTCACTAAATATCTTTTATTTAGACTAGAGCTGTAAGTAATTCAACATGATAATGCATACCTTATATATTCATGATAATAATGGCAACATTTATGGACCCATCTTCACAAACATAATTTTTTTTTAATTCATTTCTAATTCCATTTTAATTCATAACTGGAACTGAATTAAGAAATGTTTGTCCATATGGACCATGATGTCAACTAAATCTTTTCAGTGGTGGAAAACTTTGTGGGAAAAGAAAGAAAATGCTTCTTTACCCACAATGTTGTATCAAGCTTTCCTTCTTAATGTTGTTGAATTCTGTATAATGGATTGTTTGGTAAAGGGCTAATTAGCAGAGAGCATCTATTGACAATGATGGAGGAACCAGTTGCATTAAGTTAGACTTGTAGAAAAAACAAAGTATTAGAAATTTTCTCTTGTCATAATGTTTTCAACTTATAATTAACTAGAGTCTACTGAATACAAATCAAATGATAAATTTTATCTCTTTTCATTCTCTCCTTTTATGATCAATATGGAAGCTAAATTTTCGTGGAACATTCTTCTTAATTAGGTGTTTTCTTTAATTGGGCATTGATCCATTATCCGTGTATATTAGTCTTTAATTCATGCTTTTCGGTAGTTTATGGGATATAATGGTGGATTATGGTTGGATAATTTCACCGTTTGGACCAGTGTATTTACCGATTGATTAACACTGAGAATTCCCCAGTAATTCGCAAACTCCAACAAATAAGGGAATATTAAGAAGCATTAAATAGATTTTTTTTTTTTTTTTTTAAAAGATCGAAATTTCTTTAACCCTTTACCAGACGACAAGTTTTTAGACTGATCTAGATTGAAAGCACTTGCAGACGACAAAATGAATGCCATTTAAAAAGCGAAAATTGTTTTAGGAAGGATAGAAAACATTGTGGGAAAAGGAGAAAATTCTGTTTACCAGCGTTTTCCCACAATGTTTTCAAAAGGTCTCGTTCTCAGGGTCCTTAAAAGTCGGGATAGTGTGTGTGGTAAAGAGTTACCGGTAATCTCGTGAACATCATACGGTAATATGATAGCGGGGCCACCCGTAAATATATTACCGATCATGTGCACTCGATGTAATAAATTTCGATCATTCACCTTTAAAAAGAAATATCCTGTTATGTAATCCGTTGATCGATGCATAATTTGCAAATATGGCAAATAACATGCAGGGCAGTTATGGTATTAGCTATTTCTCATCCACAATTTAATGGGTACTGGGCGAGTGATAGAAAATAATGCATTCCGATTGGTTGTTAGTCTCCCAGAAGGCCACGCCTACCCCTTCGACTACCCGACTTAAGAGATTACCTATGTATCAGACTTTTCGCCTCATTAAACATATCGTAAACAATCATTTGATGAACAAATTAAGCTGAGCAACTGATTAGGGGCTGATTAGGGACGCATGCCCCAAAAAAACTTGTCGTCCGGTGGAATCCTTTGTTAGGATTTTTTGTCGTCCGCCGGAAAAAGTTGTCGTCTCAGACGACAGTATTGGCGTTTCCGAGAATGCTGTATACTCAACCAAAAATGAAAGGATTAGCAGACAACAACATAAATGTAGCTCAAAAGATGACTTTTGTCTTAGATAGGATTGACAGCATTGTAGAAAAAGGAGAAATTGCTGGTTACCAGTGTTCTCTTCTTTTCCTACAAAGTTTGCAAAAGGCTTCTTCTTCAGGGTCGTTAAAACTCGACATTGTAGGATGAAAGGTTAATCAGTTCCCTTAACACTGTTTTCCCAAAGTCTATCTTCTGCAAATTCGTTTCATAAGATACTGAATGAGTTCAAACAGGCAAAACTTTTCGAGCAAAAATAATTATAATTACCCCTCCATATTTTATAGTCTTGAGATCTGTCCCTAGAAATAGAGAGAAAAAAAAGAGAGCATTAATCATGATTTGTTGCAATAATTTGATAAAATGAAAATTAATTTACTTCAAGAAACTAAGGCTAAATTAAGACAAAACTTTCTGAATGTAACTATTGTTTTTACCATAAACACACTCTTTATCCTGAATTGGAACAAATCAAATGAAGGGTTATGGTACTCTGGAAAAAAGAGATTTAATCTTTAATTCATCTCTGAAATGCATTATCCAAAGCAAGTCATCGTATAATTATGGATCCATAAAATCCATTTGTCTAAAAACCAACTGAGTCATGAAGTAAACTGGTCTTTGCACATGTAGAAAATTGACCAATAGAAAAAAGTTTCAATCCAAGTCAGCCTTTCAAAAATCAATAAAAACAGTATGAACTGAGGTCATCAGTTATTGCTGCTGTTTAACCCTTTACCATACAATCCTGACTTTTAAAGACCCTGGAGAAGAAGCCTTTTGAAAACATTGTGGGAAAAGGAAAAAAATGCCGGTAACCAGCATTTTCTCCTTTTCCCACAATGTTTTCTACCCTTTCTACCCTTCCCAAAATAAATTTCAGTTTTTGAGTCACATTTATTTTGTTGTCTGCAAATGCTTTCAATTTGGACCAGTCTAAAATTTTGTTGTTTAGTTAAGAGTTAAAAGTATACTATTTCTTACAGATTTGTTTCATTTTAGGGTCACATTTTACTACTGCAGCATAAACTGTAAATACACTTTCAAAGCTATCAATCAACAGCTGAGATTTTTTTAAGAAGCATTGCTACAACTTAAATCACTTTTATTACCTCCTGAAACAAACTTGCAACATACAATAACTTTATCAGTTTATGAGCAATTTTCTCCCTTTGATGTAATAAGTCCCAGTGTTCTCACTAGGATTTTGAAAGTTGGATTCCAGGAATCCAACTCAGGAAAAAGTTGGATTCCAAACTGAAAAGTTGGATTCCAGTCTGAAGAAGTTGGATTCCTGTACAGTCAGGATGAATTTCCATGATGCAAGTAATAAACATATAAAAACTGTAAACTTTAGATTGGTGCATTATGGAGACAGTGTCTGTAATGGACAAGTCTATGTTTACATCAGAAATTAGTAGCTAGGACTTTCTTTGCAATTGCGCAAAGGGTTAAACAAGTTTAATAATTCTTCACTAAATATCTTTTATTTAGACTAGAGCTGTAAAAGACTAGATTTTATTTAGACTAGAGCTGGTAAAAGATCGAAATTTCTTTAACCCTTTACCAGACGACAAGTTTTTAGACTGATCTAGATTGAAAGCACTTGCAGACGACAAAATGAATGCCATTTAAAAAGCGAAAATTGTTTTAGGAAGGATAGAAAACATTGTGGGAAAATGAGAAAATTCTGTTTACCAGCGTTTTCCCACAATGTTTTCAAAAGGTCTCGTTCTCAGGTTCCTTAAAAGTCGGGATAGTGTGTGTGGTAAAGAGTTACCGGTAATCTCGTGAACATCATACGGTAATATGATAGCGGGGCCACCCGTAAATATATTACCGATCATGTGCACTCGATGTAATAAATTTCGATCATTCACCTTTAAAAAGAAATATCCTGTTATGTAATCCATTGATCGATGCATAATTTGCAAATATGCCAGACAACATGCCGGGCAGTTAGGGTATTAGCTATTTCTCATCCACAGTTTAAAGGGTACTGGGCGAGTGATAGAGAATAATGCATTCCGATTGGTTGTTAGTCTCCCAGAAGGCCACGCCTACCCCTTCGACTACCCGACTTAAGCGGTTACCTATGTATCGGATTTTTCGCCTCGTTAAACATATCGTAAACAATCACTTGATGAACAAATCAAGCTGAGCAGCTGATTTAGGGGCTGATTAGGGACGCGTGCCCTGAAAAAACTTGTCGTCCGGTGGAATCCTTTGTTAGGATTTTTTGTCGTCCGCCGGAAAATGTTGTCGTCTCAGACGACAGTATTGGCATTTCCGAGAACTCTGAGTCCTATATATGAGGAAGAAGTTTCAGACAGATAACCTCTCTTCTTCATTCAACTAATCAAGATTATTACAAATACATCATATGGATAACAAATATAATATTATTTACCTGTTTTAAAAGCTGCCTCAGGGGTAAAAAGAATATCTCGTCGTATGTAGATATAGCCAAGCCCGAGTGCTACAAAAAATATGGCCATGAACATCAAAATTGATTTCGATATAAAATGCTCTGTAGATCCCTGAGGATCATCTTGAAATGTTCTCGCCTTTCTTGCCTGTGTAACATTGCTATTTGTTGTAACTGGAGAATTTGACTGCCTCTTGCTCTGGAGTCTAGGACCAGTTTTCCTCTTTGTGGGGGGAGAGAAACTTGGATTCAATTCACTGTCATCGAAAGTATCATCAAAATTAAGAGATGTGTTGACTCCTATTGATTGTTCTTCTACCTCATATACGCTTTCCTCTGCCGTGTCGGGATCAGAAAACTCATCCTGGTAGACTTCTATTTGAGAGCCTGTACCGAGCATGTAGCCTCCGCGTTTCCCTTCCTCAATTCGTGATCTAGCATTCCTAGTTTCAGTAATCGACATGTTCTGTCGTTTTCTCGCATTATTAAGTGGGGAATCATTGCGACTTAAATTATTGAGACTCTGATTTCTGTACTTTGAAACTCGGGGTAAAGTTTTTGTTTCACTTTCGTCTTGGCTATCGTCGCTCAATTCTGCGGCTGGCGCCGGCCTCGATTTAGGTTGTCTGCCCCCACTTCTTCCACGCTTTGGTGGCGGGTTCCCTTTAGCATAGTAATGATTGAGCTTCTTTATCAAAATTGACCTTTTCCTCCCGTCGATTGGAAGCTTAACGGTCTCGCCAAATCTCTTTAATTCTTCCGCAATTCTGTCATCGGTTAACTTATCCGCCATTTTATTGGCTGCCGACGTACAACAGGAGCAGCCAATAATTCATCTAAACGGTGTACGCGTGCAATATCTAGAACGAGTGTTTCGGCCCTTTCTTCATCGCTCCTTGCTTGAAAAACATACCGTAAAATACGGCTTTCATGCCTCTGACGTAAAAACCGCTAAATAAGATTTCCGCGAAAAAATAATGAGAATGGTTGTTACGTAAAAATATTTGCTTTTTCTCTCATACTTCACCTAATTAACCATTTCCATTAGAAATGTGACACTGGTGGTTAATATCTATTAGTATTAAGCTGAATGTCTCAAATCACCTGAAGGACACTTGTTGACTGTTGTCTATCGGACGGTTACAGGAGATACAACTGGTACCAGTTTACCTGCTACCCAGTCTTGTACAAGGGAAATTATCACTGTATTCCATCGTTTGTTTCTCCTCTTTGACCACTCAAACACTTTCCCATTGTCGAATTTTACCAAACAACATTAAATTACATGTATTTGTTAAAGGCATCGATTAAATTTCATGATTCTTCGGAGCCATGAAATTATCAGCTGTATCTTTGGTATGAATTGTAATGTTAATTCCGGACAATTTGAATCATACGAATTCTACGGTATTTTAGTAATAATTTTTTAGGCCCACTTTGCAAAAAAAAAAAAAAGTAAGAAAAAAAGTAAAAAAAAAAAAAAAAAATGCCTACCATTAACTCGAGAGTTTGATTATTTTATTCCAGCATCTTCTCTATACCCTAACTTGACAGAATTTAATGCTTCTCTAGTCTAAACTTTATCTAACAAGAGCGGCAAATTGTCGCAAGATACGCCCGTCTTAACCCAAGTTGTAAAGTTGGGGCATAATAATGATAAAGGGGAGGTATAGAAAAATGGTAGTGCAGAATATTTTTTTTACTGTTGATTGAAGATAATGGCAGTGTATTTGTGTTGACGGAACTCTTGTTTATACACTTTATGTTGATATCCATAGATACGATAGTGTTGAATTTAAGCCTGAAAAATGACTAAGGACAATAAGAAAAAGTTAAGGAAGCAATAGTTATGTTTCTAATAATCTGAGATGTATGCATCACTGAAATTTCATATACATAGGTAGTGTAGTAAGAGAGATATGCTGCTGACAAAATTTAAGTATGAAAAAGAAGAAAGGGCAATTACTCATAAGGAAGGAAGGTTTATTCTTTGTGTACACTGCACCCCATATGATTACAACAAACACAACTGTCAAATTTAAAGTTAATAGGTTTTAAGATGTGTAAGTTATGCTACCTGGATGCCTATACGCCATGGCTGATCCCATAATACATCCTGTCTTGAAAGGGTGCATAAAAAATAAGCAATTTATATTCCATGTGCACTGCACTACCCCTTGATGAGATGTATCCAGCCCTAAAATTTCAAAACCCGAGGTAGTATAGTTTGAGAGATATGCATCATACAAAATTCAAGTTCGAAAAAAAAAAAAAAAACAAGAAAGGGCAATAACTGAAAAATTAAGCAAGCAAGAGTTGAAATTTATATGCACAGCACTTCCCGTTGATGGAATGTATCCACGCATGAAATTTCATATCCTTAGCTAGTATAGTTCTGAAGATATGCACTGGACAAAATTAAAGTTTCAAAATAAAGAAAGAGCAATAAGTCAAAAATTAAGCAAGAGTTATGGTTCATGTGCACTGCACTCCCAGTTGATGAGATCTATCTACGCATGAAATTTCATAGCCATATGTAGTATAGTTTTGGAGATATGCTCGAGACAAAATTCAAGTATGAAAATAAGTCAAAAATTAAGGAAGGAAGAGTTATGATTCCTGTGCACTGCACTCCCCCTTAATGAGATGTATGCAGGCATGAAATTTCATAACCCTAGGTAGTATAGTTTTGGAGATATTCACTGGAGAAAATGCAAGTATGAAAAAGAAGAAAGGGCAATAACTGAAAAATTGAGGAAGCAAGAGTTATGATTCCTGTGCACTGCACTCCCCCTTAATGAGATGTATGCAGACATGAAATTTCATAACCGTAGGTAGTATAGTTTTGGAGATATTCACCGGACAAAATTCAAGTATAAAAAACAAGAAAGGGCAATAACTGAAAAATTAAGGAAGCAAGAGTTATGATTCCTGTGCACTGCACTCCCCTTTGATGAGATCTATCCATGCATGAAATTTCATAACCGTAGGTAGTATAGTTTTGGAGATATGCTCCGGACAAAATTCAAGTATGAAAAACAACAAAGGGCAATAAGTCAAAAATTAAGGAAGCAAGAGTTATGATTCCTGTGCACTGCACTCCCCCTTGATGAGATCTATCCACTCATGAAATTTCATAACCGTAGGTAGTATAGTATTGGAGATATTCACCGGACAAAATTCAAGTATGAAAAACAAGAAAGGGCAATAACTCAAAAATTAAGGAAGCAAGAGTTATGATTCCTGTGCACTGCACTCCCCCTTGATGAGATCTATCCACTCATGAAATTTCATAACCCTAGGTAGTATAGTTTTGGAGATATTCACCAGACAAAATTCAAGTATGAAAAACAAGAAAGGGCAATAACTCAAAAATTAAGGAAGCAAGAGTTATGATTCCTGTGCACTGCACTCCCCCTTGATGAGATCTATCCACTCATGAAATTTCATAACCCTAGGTAGTATAGTATTGGAGATATTCACCGGACAAAATTCAAGTATGAAAAACAAGAAAGGGCAATAACTCAAAAATTAAGGAAGCAAGAGTTATGATTCCTGTGCACTGCACTCCCCCTTGATGAGATCTATCCACTCATGAAATTTCATAACCCTAGGTAGTATAGTATTGGAGATATTCACCGGACAAAATTCAAGTATGAAAAACAAGAAAGGGCAATAACTCAAAAATTAAGGAAGCAAGAGTTATGATTCCTGTGCACTGCACTCCCCCTTGATGAGATCTATCCACGCATGAAATTTCATAACCGTAGGTAGTATAGTTTTGGAGATATGCTCCGGACAAAGAACTGGACGCCGCCCGCCCGCCCGCCCGCCACGGGTGATCCCATAATACGTCCCGTCTTCGACGGGCGTATAAAAAGTGCACTTTTAAACCATTCTATTCCGTTATATTTTTCGTTATTCCGGATTTGGACAGGTCTAAAATTTTGTCGTGTGGTAAAGGGTTAATTGAAGTCAAAAGCTGGAGGTGGTGCAAGCGATCAGCCTGTCCTCTTGTGCAGCTTGATCCCAAACTACACTAGATTTACCCGTCCGGCGTAATAGAAAATTTTGATTTTCAGAACTAGTGCATTCTTGAATGATTTGATGTTCTCGCATTTCGCAGTATTTCATCAAAAGCTGGGAGTGAAGACTGCAATCAGCCTATTCTCTTGTGCAACTTGATCCGAAAATATAGGCCTACACCCTTCTAGCATTATAGTATATTTTCAATTCAAGAAATCAGCACATTCTTAACTATTGAATTTAAAGTAATCGCAATTATATTTTCAGTGTTTCTTTAAAAGCCGGGTGTAGACTTCGATCAACCTCTCCTTTTGTGAAACTGATCTGAATATACACAGCATTTCTTGTTTTTTTTAAATATCGATTCAGATAATTTTATGCAATGGTTACATATATAGGTAATGTATTTCACCATGAATTAATGCAACGATAGATCACATTCTTTTATAATTTAAACACCTCTGTAAACTGTTTATTACGATGTTAGTATTTTACCCTCTTTGTGTCTAGAAGAGATTGTTATCTTTGTGGCAATGAATATGAACCATGCTCTGTGAAAAGGGCCTTAATGCACGTGCGAAAAGTATCGACTCAGGTCAGCCTGCGCAGTCCGCGCAGGCTGACCTGGCAGAAACTTTTCGCTGTTGGTCATTTTTTTGTATGTCCAAAGACCAGCGCACCCTTAATTCAGTTGGTTGTTAGACAAAATGGATTTTATCGATTTGTAATTATGTGATGATTTGCTTGGTATCATGGATCAAGGGGATGCATTAAGCCCCCTTTTCACAGAGCATGGCTCACACGTTTTTAATCAATGCAAATAAAAAAGTTATACATCTAGTTTAACACTGAGAAAGTTTATTATTTAGCACTTTAAGGGTTGACTCTTTACCAGAAAACAAAATTTTAAACTTGTCCAAGTTATAAGCCTTGCAGACGACAGGTTAAACTTGGTTCAAAGAATTTCTTACTTACAAGGAAGAAAACATTTCGGGAAAAAGAACAAATGCTGTTTACCAGCATTTTATCCATTTCCAACAATGTTTTCAAAAGCCTTTCTCTTCGTTTAAACTCGTTTGGTAAAGGGTTACATCTAGCTTCTTAGCTCGAATTGTAAAACGACAGATGATGATGCAATTGGTTATAGCGAAAATTGAGTAATTTTTGACTCACGTGATGGCGCGTTACTAAATTTAGATATTACGTTATCCTAGTACATTGTATTTCAGTTCTAGGCCTGGGTTCTTCTAATATTTAGTCATTTTCAATTGTCTCATTTAATCGAATAAGACGAATAAATCGAATTCAGACAATTAGATAACAATATAAAGGTATGTATCCGTGTCTCCCATTCTTTCAGGGTTTTTTATAGTGTAGTGCTAGAAGATGGTTCTAGAAAGTGCGAAAAGTGTCATCATCAATGACAAATATCTGATGACAGACAAAGTCTTGTTTCATATCAATGGAGTAAAGTTAGGAAACTGTGAATCATGGTCGGGATTTAACGTATCGGAGTGCCATGATACAGTGCTCTTAACATTGATTATTCTGTTTGTGATGATGGATTTTAATCTTATATGGTAGGTAAATTTACAATATACAGGGACAATTTTGTTTTTCGACATAGGGCTAGATGAACTTAAGTATCAAACCACGTGGACAACTATCAGGGAAAAGAAACAAATGTACGGTCCTCTAAACTTGACCAAAACAGTCCAATCATACATGTATAGCGACCCAGAAGGAAGAAGGCTTTTGAAAACACTAAAGCGTAAATGGAAATTGCTGGTGATGAGAATCTTCTCCTTTCTCCACAATGTTTTCATCCTATTTAAAACACACACACACACACACACACACAAATCGTACAAGCCTCATTTTATTTGTCGTTTGCAAATGCCTTCACTTTGGAACAGTCTGAAATTTTGTCGCCTGGTACGTGTCTAAAAATATTGAGGGTGCATGTATTTCATTTCTCAAACAACATTACGCTTGCCTCTCTGTTTTAAAAAAATGGCTCGAATCGACATGCAAGCGATAAAAGTTTTGTAGCATTTCTGGTGCTCATGCGAGAAAAGTGACTCGAAATATTTCTACGCTTGTACATAAAAAGGTCATGTACGATTTTACGTTATGTGCCGGGTCGCACTAAGTGGTGTTGTTTAATCCTTTCCCAAACGACAAATTTTGGACTGGTCCAAATTGAAAGAGTTTGCAGACGACAATTTTAAATTTGATGAAAATGGCAGAAAGGTCTCAAAAAGGGTTGTTTTCAAAAGACTTGTACTGCAGACACGTGAAAACCAGGGCTTGTTTGGGAAAGGGTTAATCCTTTGTAACTTTTAACTCGAGTAGGCCTAATGTGCATTCGTAATTTGATGAAGATTGTAGCATTTATCAGTGATCAATATATCCAATGATACGTATTTTAGTATTAGTCTAAAATGTTTATAAATAGATCCAGTTGCGTTCTGGGAAAAGTCTGCATACTTCTGGGACGACTGTCGCACTTCCGGTTCATACCGAAATTCCGAGGTATCGATACTAGTGTTTCTTTCCACAGGTCTAAAAATAATCGTAACAGGTCTGATAGGTCTTATAAGCAATCACGCTTTCTGCTACACTCTCTTTTTTTGTTTTAACTCTTTACCAAAACGACAAAATTTTAGATTTGTCCAAATTGAAAGCATTTGCAGACGAGAAAATAAATGTGACTCAAAAATTGAAATTTGCTCTGGGAAGGTTAGAAAACATTGTGGGAAAAGGAGAAAATGCTGGTTACCAGCATTTTCTCCTTTTCCCGCAATGTTTTCAAAAGGTTTTTCCTTAGGGTCGTTAAAACCCGTGATTGTGTGATAAAAGGTTAAATGGTACGCCCATTCAACCAAATACTTAAAAATCAGCTCTTTAAAAGGCAATAGCGACTATGATAACTTTTGAGGACGGCGTAAATCAAGATCAGACTGCACAGAACGTGCAGTCTGATTTTGGATCTACACCGACAGCTACCTTATACCCAAATTTGACCAAAATTATCCATTGGTCACAGTTAACTTTTAAACTTACATCAAAAGACAACCTCCTGTAAGAGACCATGTTTTTTTAGTCCCCTACCGGCGAAGCCGAAGGGGACTTTAGGTTTGCACTCCGTCCGTCCGTCTGTCCGTCTGTCCGTCAGTCCGGCAATTCAGTTGTCCGGACTTTTTTCTAAACGCTGGTACATGTTGAGCTGAGTTTTGGTGTGTAAGTCACCCACCATCACTTACAGATCAAGTTCGACTTTCGTTCCGGTCCACTGGATTTACGGGCATTGGACTTACAAAATTTCACGGATAAATCAGTTTTCCGGACTTTTTTCCTAAACGCTGGTAGGTATTGATCTCAGATTTGCTGTGTAACTCAACCACCATGACTTACAGGTCAAGTTTGACTTTCGTTCCGGTCCACTGGTTTTTCACGGATTTACGGGCCTTGGACTTACAAAATTTCACTGATAAATCAGTTTTCCGCACTTTTTTTTTCTAAATGCTGGTAGATATTCACCTGACATTTGCTGTGTAAGTCAACCACCATGACTTACAGATCAAGTTCGAGTTTCTCCCCGCTCCACTGCTTTTTCACGCATTTACGGGCCTTGGACTTACAAAATTTCACTGATAAATCAGTTTTCCGGACATTTTTTTCTAAATGCTGGTAGATATTCACCTGACGTTTGCTGTGTAAGTCAACCACCATGACTTACAGATCAAGTTCGAGTTTCGTCCCGCTCCACTGCTTTTTCACGCATTTACGGGCCTTGGACTTACAAAATTTCACTGATATAACATTTTTCCGCACTTTTTTTCTAAACGCTGCTACATATAGAGCTGATTTTTGGTGTGTACATCAACCACCATGACTTACACATCAAGTTCGAGTTTCGTCCCGCTCCACTGCTTTTTGACGCATTTACGGGCCTTGGACTTACAAAATTTCACTGATAAAACATTTTTCCGCACTTTTTTTCTAAACGCTGCTACATATAGAGCCGATTTTTGGTGTGTACATCAACCACCATGACTTACACATCAAGTTCGAGTTTCGTCCTGCTCCACTGCTTTTTCACGCATTTACGGGCCTTGGACTTTAAAAATTTCACTGACATGCCAGTGATACATACGGCCGGTAGGGGACTGTGCATTGCTATGCAATTCTATCAGAATGCTTGTTACTTCCTTGTTCGAACGAGTTTTGCTATGCACAAATAAACCATTACTGTGAAATCGATTTTTAACAGTAACCCTTAAAGCGCCTTTCACAACTACATATGCTTTTGCGACCAGTGTAGATTAAGATCGGGCTGCAAAAAAACGTGTAGTCTGACCTATGATCTACTCTATCCGCCTAGCTGAAACACTACAGACAAATGCAACCATCAAATTGCAATTATTTGGGTCTTATTTCTAGACCGAATATGTTGGGTTTATTCGGTTCCATGGGTTTAACAGTAATGATATAACATAACGATTTTTGTGCCTCTGCAGTAGACAGTTTCAGCCAGTTCCGGTAGCTCAGTCGGTAACGTACAGGATTTGAAACTAGGTCGTCGCTAGTTCGAACCCCTAGCTTGGCGAATTTCTTTTTGAGAACTGATGATAGTCATAGCGATAGGATTCACTCCTCTCTCACCGCTGACTATTGTCATGTCGGACAGCAGACAGTGGCTTGGGAAGAGCATTGTGCTAAGAACTGGTAAAAGAAAACTCCAGGAAATCGTATAGGTGCTCTGGCTGCTGCGATATAACTGAAATAATGTTGAAGCGGATTTAAACGCCATACAAAGACAGTTTTAGAAACGTACGGGCCTAAGAAACAATTCAGACTCTTTAATCCTTTCCCAAACGACAAATTTTGGACTGGTCCAAATTGAAAGAGTTTGCAGACGACAATTTTAAATTTGATGAAAATGGCAGAAAGTACTCAAAAAGGGTAGAAAACACTGTGGGAAAAGGAGAAATTGCTCGTTACGAGCAATTTCTCCTTTTCCCACAGTGTTTTCAAAAGACTTGTACTGCAGACACGTGAAAACCAGAGTTTGTTTGGGAAAGGGTTAAAATACCGCTAGTTTTGGATTTTTTTTTTCTTTTCTTCACGATCTTTTTCCGGCTTTGTCAATTGTACTTTATAGTTAGCAGTACATATAATGGTTATGGTTAAACCTTTACCAAACGAAAAAAGTACGGACCTTTTTAAATTCTAAGCAATTACAGGTGACAAATTAAATGTGGCTTAAATGATGGGTACTGTTTTTGAAAGGGTAGGAAACATTATGGGAAAAGGAGAAAATGCTGGTTACAATGTTTTCAAATGCCTTCCTCCTCAAGGTTAAAGACTTAAAGGGCAAAAGAAATCAACTGGACTTTTTAGTCCGGAAAATAGACCTTAACATTGCAATCTCAAGAATGCGTTTGTCAGAATATTTCACGTACTAGCAGACAGTGATCAACGTTGTTAGTAAAAAGGCGGTCTGATCTCCATCTACATTGTCTGCAAAGCAAACTTTAGACTTTCATAGCGCTCTAGGGTTAATATTTTGTGATCGTGGGCTGTATGAATTAACCAGCCTGACAAACAGAAATTCCAGATAAAGCCTATGTTCGTTTGTTGTATTTATCAGCATAATCAAACTTTACTGGCGCTTTCGGACAAATTTTACAATCAATTGTTATCATTTCTACCTGTCAAGATTTTTTTTAATTAGCTCTTATGAATCAGTACTGTCGCATTCTTTTCGACCCCGTTATCGATTAGATTTAGCCCATTGTCCTTCTGGATAAAATCATTAGAAATATTGTTGCCAAAAAAAGCGAAGGCTTATCAATAAGCACTTTACCTAACAATCCCGTGTGTTTACGGCCTTGAGGAAGAAAGCCTTTGAAAACATCGTGGGGACAGGAGAAAATGCTGGTAGCCAGCATTTTCTCCTTGTCCCACGGTGTTTTCTACTCTTACAAAAAAAAAAGTTTAAGACACATTTAACCCTTTCCCAAACGACAAAATTTGGACTAGTCCAAATTCAAAGAGTTTGCAGACGACATTATTAAATTTGATGAAAATGGTAGAAAGTTCTCAATGAGGGTAGAAAACACTGTGGGAAATGGAGAAATTGCTCGTTACGAGCAATTTCTCCTTTTCCCACAGTGTTTTCAAAAGACCTGTGCTGCAGACACGTGAAAACCAGGGCTTGTTTGGGAAAGGGTTAAATAGTAATTACATTCAGTATGGTGGAACCTAAAATGTTCACGGTCGTCTGGTACAGAGTTAAGGCAATGATAACAAAGCCCATCAATTACTGTACAATATGGTACGATTTTTACCGCCTTTTCTGCAGACGTCATTTTTAGCTCCACTGGCCGAAGGCCAGCGGGCTTATGTCATGGCCCGGTGTCCGTCGTGCGTCCGTCCGTCCGGTCGTCCGTCCGTCCGTCCGTCCGTCCGTGCGTTAACTTTTATTTCAAACATCTTCTTCTCTGAAACTACCCATCCGATTTTCACGAAACTTCACAGAAATGATCCTGACATGGTCCTCTTCAGAATTTCTTGAAAGAATTTGATTCCTTCAAAAACTCTGGTTGCCATGGCAACAAAACTGAAAAAATATTGGAAATCTTTAAAAATCTTCTTGTCTGAAACCATAAGGCATAGGGCTACCAAATTTGGCATGTAGCTTTATGTAGTAGACCTCTATCAAGTTTCTTCAAATTATAGCCCTGGGGTCAATATTGGCTCTGCCCCAGGGGTCACAAGTTTTACATAGGCTTATATAGAGAAAACTTTAAAAATCTTCTTGTCTGAAACCATAAGGCATAGGGCTACCAAATTTGGCATGTAGCTTTATGTAGTAGACCTCTATCATGTTTCTTGAAATTATAGCCCTGGGGTCAAAATTGGCTCTTCCCCAGGGGTCACAAGTTTTACATAGGCTTATATAGAGAAAACTTTAAAAATCTTCTTGTCTGAAACCATAAGGCATAGGGCTACCAAATTTGGCATGTAGCTTTATGTAGTAGACCTCTATCATGTTTCTTGAAATTATAGCCCTGGGGTCAAAATTGGCTCTTCCCCAGGGGTCACAAGTTTTATACATAGGCTTATATAGAGAAAACTTTAAATATCTTCTTGTCTGAAACCATAAGGCCTAGAGCTACCAAATTTGGCATTTAGCTTGATCTAGTTGGAGTCTACCAAAAGTGTCCAAAGTATAGTCCTGGGGTTAATTTGGCCTCGTACTTGGAGGGGGGGGGGGTTCACAAGATTTACATAGGCTTACATAGGGAAAACTTTTAAATCTTGGTGTACATAGCCATAAGGCTTAGGCTACCAAATTTTGCATATAATTATAGCATTATTTAGTGGACAGTTACAAAGAGGGCCCAAGTTACAGCTCTAGGATCAAGTTTGGCCCTGCACCAGGGATCACAAGTTTTACATGGGTTTATGGAGTGAAAAGTTCAGAAACCATCTTGTTACCAGCCATAAGGCCAAGAACTCCCAAATTTGGCATGTTATTCTTCTAATACAATATTCCTCATTTAGTCAGACTGTAGCCATGAGGTCAAAGTTTTATAAGGGCTTATATAGTGAAGACTTTTCTTCGTGGTTTATATTTATAAGCCAGTGGAGCGATACAGGGCCATCATGGCCCTCTTGTTTGAAATCATGGTGAGAAACAGAAAAGGTAATTTTCCCACAATGTTTTCCAGTCATTCAAAAAAAACATTAAACTTCCATATTCTGTCTAATTTGTATCCTTCGTGTCACATGACACTGTGACTGAAGCCATTCGGCAAGTCTCGAGTGATTCGTTGATCAAGTGACGTAGTTACGGAATCGGCCGATTTGTGATTGAAGCCTTACAGGCCTGTGAACAACGGAAGTTCTTTTGCTAGACAGTGCAGATCAAGATCAAACTGTTTTTAGCTCCACTGGCCGAAGGCCAGCGGGCTTATGTCATGGCCTGGTGTCCGTCGTGCGTCCGTCCGTCCGTCCGTCCGGTCGTCCGTCCGTCCGTCCGTGCGTTAACTTTTATTTCAAACATCTTCTTCTCTGAAACTACCCATCCAATTTTCATGAAACTTCACAGAAATGATCCTGCCATGGTCCTCTTCAGAATTTCTTGAAAGAATTTGATTCCTTCAAAAACTCTGGTTGCCATGGCAACAAAACTGAAAAATATTGGAAATCTTTAAAAATCTTCTTGTCTGAAACCATAAGGCATAGGGCTACCAAATTTGGCATGTAGCTTTATGTAGTAGACCTCTATCAAGTTTCTTCAAATTATAGCCCTGGGGTCAAAATTGGCTCTGCCCCAGGGGTCACAAGTTTTACATAGGCTTATATAGAGAAAACTTCAAAAATCTTCTTGTCTGAAACCATAAGGCATAGGGCTACCAAATTTGGCATGTAGCTTTATGTAGTAAACCTCTATCATGTTTCTTGAAATTATAGCCCTGGGGTCAAAATTGGCTCTGCCCCAGGGGTCACAAGTTTTACATAGGCTTATATAGAGAAAACTTTAAAAATCTTCCTGTACCTGTGCCATAAGGCCTAGAGCTACCAAATTTTGCATTTAACTTGATCTAGTTGGGGTCTACCAAAAGTGCCCAAATTATAGTCCTGGGGTCAATTTGGCCTCATGCTGGGGGGGGGGGTTCACAAGATTTACATAGGCTTACATAGGGAAAACTTTTAAATCTCGGTGTACATAGCCATAAGGCTTAGGCTACCAAATTTTGCATAATTATAGCATTATCTAGTGGACAACTACAAAGAGGGCCCAAGTTACAGCCCTAGGATCAAGTTTGGCCCTGCACCAGGGTTCACAAGTTTTACATGGGTTTATTGAGTGAAAAGTTCAGAAACCGTCTTGTTACTAGCCATAAGGCCAAGAACTCCCAAATTTGGCATGTTATTCTTCTAATACACATATTCCCCATTTAGTCCGACTGTAGCCCTGGGGTCAAAGTTTTATGAGGGCTTATATAGTATAGACTTCTCTTCATGGTTTATATTTATAAGCCAGTGGAGCGATACAGGGCCATCATGGCCCTCTTGTTTTTGATCCGTGTAGATCAAGATTCAGATCAGACGACACAAAATATGCAGCTAGATCTTTGATTCTGCACTGTCTGGTTTTTTTTTTTGATATTTGACAAAAAGTACTCACTCATCAAGGCTTGACATTGCATTTTTGTTGTTGTTGTTGTTAAGGCTCACTACAAAAGTCTTATCGGTTTATCTAGTGCACCAGCAATAAACAGCGTGTTCAGTAAGAGGCTAATTGTGTCTTCTATTTCAAAACGTTTGAAACAGAGATTTATTAAAGTCGTGATGAAAACGACTGAGCGGTGCTCTGGGAAAAAGCGGGTTTAACGAATCTTGTGAATGCACTATACCAAGCATGTCGTCTCGTATTTTATGGGTCCATTTTATCGAAGCACTGGCTGAATCATAAGGTTGAATGGTCCTATGACACGCAGAAAATTTAATCATGGCAAAAAGTTTCGATTCAGGTCAGCCTGCGTGGACTGCGCAGGCTGACCTGGTCTATGCTTTTTGCACTTGCTTTAAACTACCTTTTTCACAGAGCATGACTGAAATATTGTTAAGTAACAAGTCACTATGTGTACCCGCTCAACCAAATTTGCACCACACGAGTCTGAAAATGTCCCTGTAAAATGTGGGTAATAGACATTGTGTACACTTTGGAAATATGCACACCCGTAAAAACATTCACGGTAGCAAAAACAGACAAAAGGGGTTGTCATTATTTGCAAACAATTTCTCCATTTGCCACAATATTCTGAAAAAAAAAAAAAGAAAGAAAATGTGAGGGGGCTTCTGTAGCAAGTAATGAGTTAACCCTTAGGCTGCTAGGCGCGACTCACAGACGTTTTGCGGACAATGTAAATCAAGATAGGACTGCACAGAACGTGCAGTCTGATCTTTGATCTACACTGTCCGAGAAGGAGATATTTTCCCAACCCCCATAACTTTGAAATACCAATATTTTGGTTTTTACCATCGGCTTGAAAATGTAAGTTATTTAGCAGTTCAACCTACCTGTCATACCAGCTCGGTTGGCAGCGTCGTCTTTTCTTATCAGCACATAGCCTCCAGTATCTTTGATATTTGCGTTTTCAAAAAGTTCACTTCGACCTGTGCTCAGAATCTGATCAGCAGATACCTTCTTTAGTCTTCTTAAAAGTTAAAGTTATCCTTTTGTGCCGACTCAGATCAGCATATAGCTTCTTGGATCTTACTAGAAGTTGAATTTGCACCTTTGTACAGATTCAGATCAACACATTGATTCTTGGATCGTTCTACAAGTTTGCTGTGCACTTCTGCTCCGATTCTGATCAGCACGTAGCTTCTTGGATCTTGAAAAAAAAAAAAATGATTTCGTACCTTTGTACTGATTTTGATTAGCATATAGATTCGTGGGTCTTATTTGAAGTTTGTACCTTCATTCCGATTCTAGGCATCAACCTCTGGCTTGGCTTCATAGTTAAATTATCCTCGAAGGCCTGACTTCTTATCTGAAATAAAAAAAAAACGCGTATGAATGGTAGTTTTCAATTTACCAGACGACAAAACTTATCCAACTCGAAACGTGTGTAGGTGACCGAAAATGCGTGATTTGCCCTGAAAAAGGGTAGAAAACTCAGTTGTAAAACTAGAGGAAACGCTGATTACCAGCAGGTTCTCGTTTTCCTTACGACTTTTCAAAAGCACTGTTTTTCGGTGGATTTAAAAACCTTATTATTTGCGATGATTTGACAACAAACCTTTATAAAGCAAAAACTGAACCAGATAAATATCCATCGGCTATTTAAACCTTTACTGCACAATGACGCCTTTTGACGCCCCTGGGAAAGAGGCCTTTTGAAAACATTGTGGGAAAAGGAGAAAATGCTGGTCACCAGCATTTTCTCCTTTTCCCACAATGTTTTCTACCCTATCAAGGAAAAGTTGTACCTTTTGAGCCACATTGAAATTGTCGTCTGCAAATGCTTTCAATTTGAACAAGGCTATAATTTTGTTGTCTGGTAAAGGGTTAAACAGGAAAGATAATTACATGTCGTTAAAGTAACTTATTTCTTAACCTGCAATAAGATTTACACGATCAAAACAAAAACTCAAAGAAGACCAAAGAACTTTGGCTGCTGAAATCGTGTTACTATTCGCACTGCCGTGAACAACCAAATAAGGTTTGCGGACGGCGTAGATCAAGATACGACTACACAGAACGTGCAGTCTGATATTGAATCTAACCATGATCGTTCGCTGCCTCTTCTGCTCTTTAACCGTATACACTCTCAATGTGCAGTACATTTTTCAATATTTCTCAAGCTTTGCACAAATTCCAAGCATATGCAAACCAGGAATTGATATGACTCAAAAACTGAAGTTTGTTTTTGGGAGGGTAAAAACATTGTGAGGAAAAAGGTGGAAATACAATGTTTTCAGAAGCCTTCCTCATCTGGGTCGTCAAAATACTGGATAGGGCCTCTGGAAAACACTATGGGAAAAGGAGAAATAGCTGGACACAAGCATTTTCTCTTTTCCCCTCATTTACTCCTAACCTTTCATAGAGATATCACATCATTTTAGTCGCATTTAAAGTAATCTGTCGTCTGCAAGTGCTTTCAAGTCTAAAATTTTGTCGTCAAAAAGACTTTGAGTTGATTTGTTTTCTGCATATTTAGAAGCTGTTGATCTTTTAGTATTTTTCAAAAATATAATAATTGGGGGAAAAAAACAGCATCTTTTGGAAGCCCAAAATAATAAATTTCCGGGTACCATTCTGTACCAATCAAAGCCCGAAAGACGGGGTATTTCCTTGTTTAAGTGTTTCTTTTATTTTCCATAAATGGCCCTTTATTACGTAGTCAAATCTCTTTCACAATATGTTATTTACTCGTTGAGTTTCCGCATACAATAAATTAACTAATCAAATCATATCCTTTTCTACCCCCTTAATTTTTTAAAATTTCAAATATTGAACCCTTCGCCCAATATGCACAATTTCAATTTATTTTGAAAAAATAAAAAATACGTTCACACTTCACATACAGTGTGATCTGGAATCTACATTGCCTGGTAGTTTATCTTACATTGACATTCTGTTTCTACCATTAAAAAAAAAAATTTAGCCTCATTTAATTTGTCGCCTGTAAATGCTCTCTATTTAGACAAGTATAAAATTTTATCGTTTGGTAAAATGTGGAGAGTTAACCTTTTACCACACAATCCCGAATTTTAACAACTTTTTTTGAAAAGGGCTTTTGAAAACATTGTAGGTAAAGGAGAATGTTGGTAACCAGCATTTTCTCCTTTTTCCCACAATATTTTCTCCCGTTGCAACTGAAAACTGCACAATTTGCCCCACATTAGATTTTTAGTCTGCAAATGCTTTCAGTTTAGACAAGTGTAAAATTTTATCATATGGTAAAGAGTGAAGGGTTAAATTACCCTTTAATTGACAGTTATTCAACATGACGCAATCAAACTACCCCACCACTAACACCTAGTTTGATGGTTTGATTCAATCGATCAGCGACCAAATTGAGTTTCTCAGAGATCTTAACAACATAACTGATTGGTCGTGACAAGACTGAGTGAATAGAGTTTATTTTCATCACAAAAGAAAACTTTACTTTCGTCTACATGTATATATAGATAAGTCACGCGCAAACCGAGCAATGTATGTTCCACTTGCTTTACTTTACACAACTGAAATTTGATTTTATCGTTCCGTCTGTTTGAACGGGGGTGTTGAAAAACCAGTTTTACCTGAAAATTCGTATATCTTCACATCGAATATGGATTTGACACAGCAAGGGGGTAAGTAATTTTATCAAACCTTTTGTTTTTTTTAGTCCTCTCTTGCACAGTCATCAGTTGATCTCATCAACACGATAAAAAGAAAATCGTTTGTTAACTGATAGCAAATTGTAGACAAGACAATAGATAATTAAATGTGGCTCAAACGACAAGTCATTTTACTCTTGACCACACATTCTCGTGTTTAAAACACCCTGAGAAAGATAACTATTGACAATATTGAGGGAAATGGAGAAAATGCTTATAACCAGCATTTTCTCCTTTTCCCACAGCATTTTCTAACCCTTCAGAGAAAATCCAACAATTCGAGTCACATTTAATTCGTCTTCTGCAATTGCTTACAATATAGACGAGTATAAAATACTGTCGTTTGGAAATATATTTTTTTCATTGAGTGTATTTTCTTTGTTAATCTATAGATATAAAATATGCTCCCTCAGACAATGTAAATCAGACTGCTTCTTGCTGTAATGGTAGATTAAGATCAGATTGCACAGAACGTGGACTTTAATCAAAGTTAGTTCTACAGTGTCCGCTTTTTCGTAACGTATCATGTTCTCGTGGCAAAAGTACCGTTGAAATTGGCATGTTTATTTTTTTCAGAAACAATAATAACAATGATTATAACTATAATAATGATTATGATGATGAAATTTATTGTAGCTATTTTACGCTCTCAGTGTATATTGACGTTTTAACTCGTTCCCAAATGACAAATTTTGGACTGGTCCAAATTGAAAGAGTTTGCAGACGACAATTTTAAATTTGATGAAAATGGCAGAAAGGTCTCGAAAAGGGTAGAAAACACTGTGGGAAAAGGAGAAATTGCTCGTTACGAGCAATTTCTCCATTACTCACAGTGTTTTCAAAAGACTTGTACTGCAAACACGTGAAAATCAGGGCTTCTTTAGGAAAGGGTTAAGTCCGAGAGTGATAATGAATATTGAAATGATGTCTCGGTAAATCCGATATATGGCGTGCAAAACACGAAAAGGGGCCTTCGGACATATGCGTAAAAGTGTGTCGTCCCAGATCAGTCTGTGCAGTCAGCGACTTAATTCGAGACGACACTTCCCGTTTTTGTGCGATTTGCTCTTGCACGAAAGTCTACTGTATAGCCGTAAAGTGCCGTCTCGGATTAGCCTGCGCGGACTGCGCAGGCTAATCCGAGTCGACATTTTACGCAAATGTCCGAAGGTCTCATTTCGCATGTTGCTGGCCAATTATATGCTAGTCATGAAGGTTTTACTGTAGATTAAGTTAAAGATAAGATTATTGTTTCATTGAAGCACCATTTTATCAAAGAGACAAAACTTTTAACTGTAAATCTTTTTGCTTGAAAACTATAGCATTTCCACTTTTTGAAGGGGAATAATCCAAGATATAAATTTTTCAGAAACAACCACCTATTCTTTCGAGTTGCCTCCCTTCCATTACACTTCAAATTGATCGTGCAAACTCGACATTTTTTTTAGCCCTTTGACTACCAAGCGCGAGTCAAGGACCCTTTGCGGACAGTGCAGATCAAGATCAAACTACAAAAAACATACAATCTGATCTTGGCTCTACATGTCCGATAAGGAGATATTTTTCTCCAAAAAAGTTTGAAATAGCATTACATATTCGGCTTTTAACTATCGACTTGGAAGTTTCATTTAACTTATTTAGCAGAAAAAAAGGTTAAAAAATATTCACGATAGTTATTTAACTCTTTACCAAACGACAATATTTCGGACTGGTCCAAATTGAAAGCATTTGCAGACGACAAATTAAATGTGGCTAAAATAATTGCATTTCTTTCTGAAAGGTTAGAAAACATTGTGGGAAAAAGGAGAAAATGCTGGTTACCAGCATTTTCTCCTTTTCCCACATTGTTTTCAAAAGGCTTCTTTCTAAGGGTCGTTTAAAGTCGGGATTGTGTGTTAAAGAGTTAACACGTCTAAGAATTAAGACAATTATCTTGCACGTCATGTTTCGTTCAGGTCGTAAAACCTTAATTTGAAAAGAGCCCCTTAATCTACTGAAATGTTCTTGGGAAAAAAAAAATAAGCTCGACAGGTGAAATTTTTGCACATTTATTTCATGAAACATATTCTTGAAATCCTTTACCAAACAGTCTCGTGTTTTGGCGATTGTAGGAAAGAAGCTTTTGAAATAATTGTGGTAAACATAATCAGCCTCCTTTCCTCCCACCACAATGTTTATCTTGTCTTGGACAAATCTAACCGTTTGAACTACGTTTAAATTTTTGCCCTCAAATCTCTTCAACTTAGACGAGTCAAAAGGTTTGTCGTTTGGTCATAATTTAGTTCATGATTTAACCCTTTACCACACAACCCCGAGTTTTAACGACCCCGAAAAAGAGGTCATTTGAAAGCATTGTGAGAAAAGGAAAAAATGCTGGTAACCAACATTTTCTCCTTTTCCCTCAAGGTTTTCAACCCTATCACAGACGGATTCCCATGTTTAAGTCACATTTTACTTGTCGTCTGCTAATGCTTTCAGCTTGGACCTGTCTAAAATTTTGTCGTTTGCAAAGGAGTTAATGAATTCAACCGTGTTTTAGAAGCATAGACACTTTCTTTATTATTTCAACTTTCTGCCTGTTTTGAAATATTTTGATAGATATTAGACAGTGTAAATTTAAGACCAGCCTGCATACAACGTATGATCTGATCTTGTCTACATTGCCAGCGGTGGGAAAGACGATTTTTGTGTTTTGTGAAGACGGTGGTCACGGCATTTTACTGCGAAACGAATTGAACAGTTTAACCCTTAACCTGCTATATAAATAGAATGAAACTTTCGAGCTGATAGTAAAAACCAAAATTTTGCTATTCCAAAGGTATTTTTAGGGGGAAAATATCTGCTTACCGGACAGAGTAGATCTAAGATCAGTCCGCACGTTCTGTGCAGTCTGATCTTG
Source organism: Tridacna gigas (assembly GCA_945859785.2). Lineage (NCBI taxonomy): Eukaryota > Metazoa > Mollusca > Bivalvia > Cardiida > Cardiidae > Tridacna > Tridacna gigas. The sequence goes on from OX244036.2 coordinate 49,130,304, forward strand.
ATCTACACTATCCGAAAAAAAAAAATTCTAAGTCGCGCTTAGCAGCCTAAGGGTTAATACACTGTACTGTTTTAAAACGAATATCCTTTTGCTTTTGTAAGGGGGGAGTATTCTAAAATTTACGCGCTTAAAATGGTGTAGCTATAAAACAGGTTGCGTCCCTTAACTCAGTTGGCCACTATGTAAGTTTATATCGCTTTTCGGCTAGAAATACCTGTCACTCCTATAAATAAAGGAAAGATGATATGATAAACCGCGTTTCACGATGTCACTTCCTTGTCCACTTTTTCATTTCATACATTTTTCCTTTGTATAACATAGGGTTGCGCGTTTTTTTTTCAAATATCAAGGTTTCCAGTCGCCCATATCTATTACAGAAAATGCGTTCGAAATGAAAAACAATTAATTTGATTTCTAATACTGCTTTAATGTTCCTAGCCAAAGCTAGAAACAGAGTTCTTTTTTGTTTTGAAATCAATTCGCCAACAAATAGACGGCAACGAGGATTTATTACAGAAATGTTTAGCCTACATGGCAATGCACATTAAGGCATTAACTGATTTGTCGAAAATACATTCAAACATAGTTTATTGTCTGTTGGCGCAGTCGTGTCAACGAGCCTATTTGCAAATCGCATATTCATGGCAGATGGCGATATACGTCAGTAGGTCAAATACCCTGAACGGCCGCGTCCCTTTTTAAACCAAATTACGTCATGGTATTTGTGCCGAGTAGCCTTGTTGTCAAATGCAGGTTAGACTAGCGAGGTTGACGACAAATACGCATTCTTTGCCTGTGGTGTTGGTGATAAAACTTATCAACTGTATTCCTATTCACTTTTCACATAGATCCATTGCTTTAATCTGTTATATACCTGTGGGGGTACATGTATAGATCTATTTATGAATGTCGTTTCGGTATAGAAAATGAAAGAAACAAAAAGTACGGTCCATATCAAGCTCTTTAAAATAATAAACAGCTTGAAAAATGAACTGCATCGTTATTTACGTACATGTAACTATATGCAACTATTTTTTCTCTGTGTAACACCTCATTTCATCGTCATCACCATTATCAAGGCACGGATCTTGTTTTTTATTACAAGAGGAACTACCCATGGAAGTAAAAACGAAATAGATCTAGGCTACGTATTTGGTATTAAAAAGATAAAACGTATGAAGTGAAAAAATGGTAAAAGCGAAGACGGGACAAGTGGACAACTATAACATCAAAATCATTTGATCACTGGGTATTGATTTTAGTAGTTGTTAAGGTAAACTGTTGTGAATACAAAGAAATGGGGTCATTTGGATTGTTTATGTTCTATTTATATACACGGAAACTACGCACAAGGTAGATCTGTATATATAATACAAACTGGCAGCCCATGAGAAAATTTATGTAATAAAACCCCCACTTTCACTTTAGATTGTTTATAAAGTTCCCAGAATATTTGAATAGCACCATTTTGGTCACAAAACAATATCAAGTCCAAATTTTACACCATTGCATAGATCTATCGCTAAGATCAAGATTTACTGCGAATACAGATCATTTTACAATGTGCCATTTCTGGTCAGAAATAAAACGTTTGATTCGGCTCACATTGTAGTTTCAACGAAATTCGGCCTGGTGCCGCTTTGGACATGTTTTTAAAGTCTCTTTTAATGGAACTGCACGAGCAAAAAACAGTCCCAGTCAAACTAATCGAATTCATGTAAACTGATGAGAAAAGCAACACGTAAGATCATCGATCTCTTAATCTATTTTATTTTTTCTTAAATTTTATACCTGTGTGGTTACAGCAGATGTCGCTTCAATGTTTAAGCACATCAACATGCAGACATTACCGTTTTACTGTGAATCATTAAGATACAGATCTAGTCTACTCAAGATAACGTTTCATAATTTTCTTTGTAAACGTAAGGATGAAGGCGTTGTGTAAAATTAGTTCTTCTAAGTTGAACCACGTTGAACTGGAAAGAGTAGAAAGTCTAAATAATCAGTTCTCAAAGCAAAAGGCTTGTCTAATCAAAACAATTTGACGATAAACCTTTCAAAAACAGTACATAGACATAAAATACGCAATGACCCTCGATTAAACGAAATTCATTTCATACGAATTTGGGTGGGAATTTATCATGAATCATGGTAAACGCGGGAAGGCGGTTGATTGGTTGAAAACCGAAGGAATTTCACGAATGTAAACTAACAAGCGACACCGTATACTTGGCTCTCGGCCAACCTAATAACACATCTAGACATGTCTTTGCACTGTCAAAAATAGTTCTAAGTCTGTATCAAATATACTATTTCAAATCTAAAGAATCGAAATATAAATAACAAAATCAAGAAAAACACATAACAAACAATCTGTTCGAGGGCAGAAAAGCTGTTTTATGATTTAAGTCAAATATTGGAACCTGGCCAAAACGCGCGCAATAACCGCTCTAGATTTCCGACGGTACACATTGGGTTAACGTTCATAGTACTAGCTCTATGTTTTGAACTAAACAGAACCAGGTTGAGTGTTGTAGGGGATAGACGTGGAAACGCTATCGTCGTATCGAACTAAACTACTGTCCACTTATTACTTGACAGTAGAGTAAAGATGTTGAAAGGAAAATTAGGATTATTTAACTGTTCTACAACTTACCAGGAAAAAGAAAGACAATGTAAGTTCAAGTGTTTTGAAAACTTATTTTAGCATGTAGTTGTAATAGTTGCTGTGTGAGATTTGTGTAGATATTATTTTTTGTGGTGTCGGGGAAGCTTATTTTAATTATTTATATTTATTGTAACTTATAATGATTTTCAAATTGTAAACCAAATTTGCTTGATAATAAAATTTATTCAATTTTATAAATACTTTATTTAAATTTTTCAATTTCTCTTTCAGGCAAAGACACACAGTATTTGTTGAAAAATTACAATGTTGGTCCGGTGCTAGGGAGTGGTGGTTTTGGAACTGTCTACAGTGGTATACGACGAAAAGATAATTTGTCGGTATGTATATCCATATGTTGCATTTACCATTGTTATATTTATTTTTTTCCTTTTTGATATCAAACAATGGTTTGAACATACTTTAATAACTTTTTTGTTAACATGTTCCTTGTATTGCTTAATTTGTGAGACCAGCAGTTTACTAGTTATTCCACAGCACAGATACCAGTTTGGGTTAAATGATAAAAAAGGTTAAATTCATTTCATACCCTGCAGACTAACTTATACAGAATTTATTGTACAACTTAATTTATACTGAACTTACATTTCTATTTTGCAGGTAGCAATTAAACATATATACAAAGAAAAGGTCACAGAATGGGGACAGGTAATTATTACTTTCCATTAGTAAAGAAAACTTTTTTAACTATTTAACAAACCACAAAATTTTAGACTTGTCCAAATTGAAAACATTTGTAGACAACAAAAATCTGACTCTAAAATTAAAATCTGTTTTTCTCAGGGTTGTTAAAAGTGAGGATTGTGTGAAAAAGGATTAAAAAAACATTGTGAAAGTAATTTTCAGTTATGTACTCATATATACTATTTAAAATGGGCCTCTTGGTTTAACAGAAGAAATTTATAACAGTCTTGGTGAAAACCAATATGTCTTTATCAATGTTAATAGAAAGTTGCTTTATTTGAGGAATTACTTATGTTTCCAAAGAAGGAAATATGTAACTGTTGACATACAGTCTACAAATGAGTAAATGTTTTTCTTTATCTATTTCAGCTCAATGGTCACAATGTTCCAATGGAAATATGTTTGCTGAAAAAAGTGTCGCATTTAGATGGAGTTATCAAATTACTGGATTGGTTTGAGATGCACAAGTCATACATCATAATTATGGAAAGACCAGAACATGTGAAGGATTTATTTGACTATATCACTGAAAAAGGTGCTCTTGATGAAAACACAGCGAAAAACTTTTTCCGCCAAGTGATTGAAACTGTGATTAGTGTTCAAAGAAATGGAGTTGTACATAGAGACATTAAGGACGAAAATATCTTAGTTGACCTCAAAACTGGTGAACTGAAGTTGATAGATTTTGGTTCTGGTGCATTCCTCAAGGATACTGTCTACCTCACCTTTGATGGTAAGTTTTCAAGAAAGAAAAAATTGTCTTTAACTCTTTACCAGATGACAAAATTGTAACCTTGTCCAGATAGAATGCATTTGCAGATATTACTCAAAACGTAAAATTTGTCTTTTATAGGTTAGAAAATGAAGTGGGAAAAGGAGAAAATTCTGGTTAAAATGCTGGTTACCAGCATTTTCTCCTTTTCCTGCAATGTTTTCCAAAGCCTCCTTCCCAAGGTCATTCAAAGACTGCATTGCATGGTAAAGGGTTAATTTAGCATGATCATTTAACATTAAATTTTGTAAACTAAGTTCCCTTTCAAGTAAATAGTTTCTTAAACTTGAGTTATCAGTAGGACCCTGGAATTTACTGATACAGTCACTACTAATCTACTGGTGTTATACAATGTTTTGCTGTAATTTTTCATATGGGGTTAATTTGGCTTACACCAAAGAAACTGACAATATAGACCAAAAACAGAATACATGCATGTGAAGTCTGATTTTTGTCTACAATGCACAATCCATCTATTGCCATATTGTTGTATGGGACATTAAGGTGGAACATCTTGCAAGAAAAGTCAATTCAAATGACAGATTTTTATACAATACTTCGATATTTTTCAGGAACCAGGGTTTATAGTCCACCAGAGTGGATCCAATATCATCGGTATCATGGAAGATCAGCCACAGTTTGGTCATTGGGTATTCTCTTGTACGACATGGTTTTTGGTGACATTCCATTTGAACAAGATGAACAAATAGTCAAAGCAGAACTGGACTTTAACTGCCGAAAATGCAAAGTCTCTCATGGTAGGTATTGCTGTAATTGCTATAAATGTTTTCTATTAACATCCCTCAAGTCTTAATTATTTTATACTGTAAGTGGACTAGCAAACATTTTATAGACTGTAAAATGAGGTTGCTGCATCTATGCTGCTTCACTTCGAAATATATTAAGGGAAAAAAAGATATATTTCTATGGTTCTCCCAAAATGACACAGAAGGAGCTAGGGGAATACCTACTCCTGGATTAACCCTTATCTAGCTAAATAAGTGAAATTGAATTTTTAAGGTGGTAGTAAAAACCTACAGAATGCTTGTTCAAACTTAATTGGAGAAAATATTTCCATACCAGACATTGTAGATCAAAGATCAGACTACATGTTCTGTGCAATCTGATCTTGATCTACACTGTAAAAGTGCAGTGAGTGGCACTTAGTAGCTTGATGGTTAAATTGAAAATTAAATATGAAATCCATTTCTCATTGCAGAGGTCCAAGACCTGATTCAGAAATGTCTGTCCATCCGTCCATCAGAACGTCCAACAGTTGAAGAAATCCTTGAACATTCATGGATGACAGATTCCACATATATTCATAGTTCCAGTCAAAAAGACAAAATGATTAGAAACAACAGTGAAACCGGATCTATAGATGGACAGTCCATGAGCAGTCAAGAATCTATTCAGTGATGAAAGTGGTTGATTCTAGTGACTCTAATCCTCAGTGCAATTTTAAACTTGTCCACTGCCAAACTCAGGGAGCAGCTATGCATTTACATTACATCCATCCAAGTTACTTAGTGACAGGATTGTGTGAAGTTTTCATTCAATTTCCAGAGACAGATTTGGAAGTAATGAGAAACTAAAATCATGAACATCTGTTGGGAGGTCCTTTCTGCCAAGCAGAGACTCCCGCTGAATGATTGCTTGTGAGTGGACATAACTGTTAATACCTTCAGGAATTAAATTCGGTGTACATGTATTTGTAAATAGATTTGGAGTGAAAGAAGTATTTATTTGCGTAAGAGAAATGAGAAAATGATATGAATGTTTGAAATTGTTCAAACCATTCTTCTTTGAAAATCAGTGTAGAAAGTAACCAAATTTGGCTATAAAATTTGAATATTTTTTCATTCAATAATCTTTGGCAAAAAGAAATAAACAAAGATAGAAATATTGAACTTTTTGTGCTTTATTAAAAAATTAGAAAAAAAAAAAACGTTTTTTTTTTTTAAGTTTGAAATTTAGGAAGAAACTTTGAAAAGAAACAAGGTTTGAACAAAGTGTGTATCCTTGATATTGTCATGAGAAAATGTGTTTTTCATCATTTGGGACTGTTAATCCAGCATGAAACAGCCCATACACTGCCATTTCAATGCAAATATCCAAGTAGAGAAGTAATGAGTACATATAAACTTTCCATTTCCCTGAGGTTAACATTTTATGGCAATTTAGCACCGATGACTGTAGTACCCGAGTAACTACATTCTGTGAATGATATGTTTCAAAAACTGGTTATGTTGGATGAAGAAAGCAAAATAAATCGGATCGATATTCATGCGGTGTGGACCTTAGATCAGCTTGCAAGGTTATTGCAGTTTGATCTAGATCTTCACCGTCTGCAAATGAAAGTTTTTGCAGTATACGGTGCTACAAGGGTTATTGAAGTCTTTGGGAAATGAAACCACAGGTTGAAATGACAAGTGGCTTTTTTTCCCCCCCGAACAGACCACGTTTAGTGTATAGAATTTTGAATCATGGATTGGACTTGGAGGAAATGGGAAGAATCATTGTAGATGAAAATTGATCAACAGTTGTCATTCCTATTATGAATTATTTCCAGTCGGTGCTGAAGTAATGATTTTTTTTGTAGTAAAAGCCGATATCGCTGCCAAAAATCATTATTTATTGAACATTGCTCATATTTTTATAACAATTATCGAATGTGTCTTGCAGCAATTTGACATCAATGTTTAATAGTTTAGCTTAGGACGTCTTGTCGACACACCAAGATTAGTCTATAGAAGGGCTAATGTAAGGATTTTTTCAGTATTTTAAAAGACCAAAATATTTAAAATTTAGGTTGTTAGAATCTCTAGCAAAAGTTTGAAACTATGTAGACTTACGATCAGACTGCATAAATTTAAAACTATAATTATGATTACCATCCTCACCATAAATGGATCAAGAAGTATTTTGAGCCATTGTTAGTTGATCCATTGAGGTCACAAATGCTCTAATAGGGTTCATAAAAATGTATTAAAATGTATTTTGTGCATAACCACTTTCAACTTGAGGTGTTTTCCGTCTGGAATAAACCTTGAAAACTATTATTGGAAATTCACATCAACGTCTTTAACGAATTAGCTAACCCTCACTTCTGACTTTTCCCCCTGTTTTGCAAAGAGGGAGGTGAAACATTGAAGGAACCATCCACAACCCTTCACCATATTGACTTTGTCCACACTATCCATGAAGCAAAAGAAAAATATTTAGAGGAAAGGAGAATGACTTATACGTGATGTGGAAATCATTTGGGGGAAAGGTGTAATTGTTTGTAACAAGCAGTTACGCCTTTTTCCTCGATGTTTTCATAATCTATGTAGAGGTGGTTTATGGTGAGAGGTTAAATTATAGGATGGGTTTTAATCACTAAAATGTAGTTATTTGTGTAACACACTCAATAACCCCATTACAGCTTCTTGTACAAGAAAATTGATTTCTTATCTTTAAGCTCTGAGTCTGAAATTTCTCTCGACCGTAACACGTTAACTTCTGCGGATATCAAAATGTGTCATGAAGCAGACGGCGTTTGAAAAAAAAATGTTGTGGCAAAAGGAGAAATCGTTGATGAAAAGCAATTTCATCTTTTGGCTCAATATCTGTACTTCTATTTATGAATGCTTCCAAACATGATGTTGTCTCTCCAGATGAACAAGGCTGTTTTGGGATTTGTCGACTGCAAATTGATACATGAGGTAATAGAGAGATCAACAAATATGTATCATTTGTATATAGAACCACTATTTATTATGTCGGTGTCTTAAATGTCTGGTGCTTATCATTTCTGTTGTTTTTATTGTGTTTGCATTCTTTTTGGTTCCGTAGGCTTGTCATCGAAAATGTACCCTTTGCCATATAGGCGATTAATAATTTCTTAACTCTTGTTTACGGTAATGGAATAAAATTTGTGGTAGATAATTTACTGGCAATCTGTGACTCATTTAGGTAAATATTCACAAGTACAAATCTTTCCTTTGAATTGCCTATGAGTGAGACAGCACAACCTGTATTCCGCTGATTAAGAATACTCAACATTTTTTTTTTGATTAGAATATTCCTGAAATGTATTAAAAGATGAAAACTTAATTGGTTGAAGTAGTATCGAAGACTGTGGACCAAGATCAGACTGCACGTACGTGCAGTCTGATCTTGACCAACAGTCTTCGAAACGGAGATCGGTGGTTTCAATTCGCGGGATACTGGTTAAAAGTTCTTTAAATTAGACGGGAAAAAAAATCGTATTATAAAGGCATATTGGCACCAGATGTTAAAGATGCAGGACAAGCTAGCTTGTACATGGCCTAGCTAATTTATTTAAAGCAGAGTTGAAATGCATTGTGTAATTTGTTTGTAATGTACATAAATATATTTAAAGAGTATTTTTATATGGAAACAGAGGAGTGAAGAGAGAAAATAGTTGAAAATATCGAATTAAAAAATTCTTAAACTTGAATTTTGTTTGTTTTGCGTATTTATTTTTTAGTGATTATGTTTGTCTCCAAAAAAAATGGGGTTTCAAAAAAGGAGAATACTTGCTGATGCATGTTGATCGATCTACCAAATCGAATTTAAGCCTACGTTAAGGACATTCATTATGATTAACTTACGGAGTCAATTTTAATGAATATCTCCAGCGTAGGCTTCAGTATTGAGTACAGAGAAGTGAACTCGCAAATCCTGCCCATGTTGTACAACTGGACCCCCATTTACGATCAATCCACGGAAGAATCTAGTGCTGCGCTATTCGGAGAGAATTTGTATCCACGAGGAAGCCGCTCCGCCTCCAATCTAACGCAACTCTGTTTACTCAACAAGATACATGTATTGCTCGATTACTTGTCCACGAATCATTGCTTATATGGCCTCATCAAGAAGAGGCGATATGCGATTTAAAACCCTTCACCACACGATCCCGACTTTTAATCGTGTGAAAGAAGCCTTTTGGAAACATTGTGGGAAAAGGAGAAAATGCTGGTAACCAGCATTTTCTCCTTTTCCCACAATGTTTTCTATCCTTCCCAAAACAAATTTCAATTTTTGGTTCACATTTATTTTGTCGTCTGCAAATGCTTTCAATTTGGACCAGTCTAAAATTTTGTCGTTTGGTAAAGAGTTAAAAAGAGACGGTATAAGATGCATTAACGCGGGCAATGCTTACTCTGCAAGACGGCGTCGTGCACGGTGAAACTTGATTCAACTCTTTACCAATACACCTGTCCATGCTTCCCTGGAGTTTCTTTCACCAGTACTCCGCACAATATTCTTTCCAAGCCACAGGCTGCTTTCCCACATAACTATCGTCGAAACAATGGTCAGCGGTGAAAGAGGAATGAATCCTGTCGCAATGACTATCATCAATCCTCGGAAAGAAATTGGCCAAACCGGGAATCGAACCAGCGACCTCCTGTTCTCAAGTCCTGTACGCTACCGACTGAGCTACGGGGCTTGGCTCGGTCGATCATTCAGGGAGGTCAAATTATACGAGTAATTGCGTATCATGGGTCGGAGAGCTACGCGTAAAATCTATTATTTAATATCTTGACCGTCTGACCCCCATCTGGTCCATCCTCTCAGTTCTATGAATAGCTGGCGAAACTACGCAGTTTTACTATACAGGTATGTCCGAGTATGTGGTCACCTGTGTTAACCTTTACTGCTTCGCGCGCTCTTTGATTTGCTTTTTGCGGACTATGTAGATCAAAATTAGACTGCACGGAATGTGCAGTCTGATTTTGTATCTACACAGTCCGATATTTCGGTAGCTGCTTTCACCAAAAGGACACTTAAAGTTACAGTATTTTCCTTTTTTTTTTCTTTTTTTCAAGATCGAAAATATACAGCACTGAGAAGGTTGTAAAGGGTTAGCCTTGACCAATGAGAAGGTAGAAAGTTTACCTTTGTTTTTGGCGCGCCTATTTTATTCTTGTGTAAGTGGGAGAAATATAGTTTTACATGAATCCGAATCATGGCTTTGCGTTGCAAATGAACAGCGCCCTTTGATAAGGGGGTTTAATGCATCCCCAAGCTTCATCTGGGAAGAGGGGTTTGACCCATTATCACACAATCCCGACTTTTAGCGAACCAAAATAGGAGGTCTTTTGAAAACATTGTGGGAAAAGGAGAAAATGCTGGTAACCAGCATTTTCTCCTTTTCCCACAATGTTTTCTAACCTATCACAGACTTATCATGCCATCTAAGTCATATTTAACTTGTCGTCTGCAAATGTTTTGAATTTGGACAGGTTGAAAATTTCGTCGTTTGGGAAAAGGGGTTTAACTCTTTACCAAACGACAAAAATTTAGACTGGTCCAAATTGAAAGCACTTGCAGACGACAAAATAAATGTAATTGAAAAATTGTGGAATTGTTTTGGGTAGGATAGAAAACATTGTGGGAAAAGGAGAAAATGCTGGTTACCAGCATTTTCTCCTTTTTCCACAAGGTTTCCAAAGGACTTCTTTCACAGGGTCGTTAAAAGTCGGGATTGTATGGTAAAGAGTTAACCCTTTCGCAAACAAGCATGGTTTTCACGTGTCTGCAGTACAAGTCTTTTGAAAACACTGTGGGAAAAGGAGAAATTGCTCGTATCGAGCAATTTCTTCTTTTCCCACAGTGTTTTCTACCCTTTTTGAGACCTCTCTGCCATTTTCATCAAATTTAAAATTGTCGTCTGCAAACTCTTTCAATTTGGACCAGTCCAAAATTTGTCGTTTGGGAAAGGGTTAATGCATCGAGGAAGTTGTCACTGTAATTACGAATCCGTAAAATCCTTTATGTCCAACAGCCGACTGAATTGTGAGGTGGAACGGTCCTTTGGCATGCAGAAAATTGACCAGCATCAAGAACTTTAGACCACGGTCAACCGGCGCGGATTACGCAGGCTGACCTGGGTCGACTCTCTTTGGCAGATGCATTAAACTCTATTTTCAAAGAGAATGACATAAATTGTTCAATACGTAGCCATATAAGGGTAAAGTCCTAACTAAATTGCTTGAACTTTTTTCAGAGCGCGCTACGCGATTGTCTATTGAAATTCATGGAAACCCGTTAAGTTAAATATCGGTATTATTGCGTAATGAAAGTGAAAATAGGAATGAAAGATATGCCCCACATAAAAAAGTCATTTTGGTAACTGAATCAAACAACCTTTTAAAATAAGACATCAGTAGAATAAGAGGAAGATTATTGTCTTTCCTTTTAAAAATATAGGTGATTCATGCTCTGGCAAAAGAGTGCTTAATGCATCTCCGTGATGCATGATACCAAGCAAGTCATTACATGATCATGGATCCATAAAGTCCATTTTGTCTACCAGTCGACTGAATCATGAGGTAGACTGGTCCTTTGACATACAGAAAACTGACTAATAGCGAAAAGTTTCGGCCCAGGTCAGCCTGCGCGGGCTGCCCAGGCTGACTTGGGTCGATACTTTTTCGCAGATGCATTAAGCCACCTTTTCCCAGAGCATGGCTCAGATATTTTGTTTCCATACAGTGATTTTGAACTGATTAGAGAAGTCTCTTTCTGTTCTTTGCAAGTATATCTAAAATGAAGGCTTAAACGCCATAATCGGTGGGAGAATCGTCTACGAAACTGTTAAAGTTTTGAAGAGAAAAGTATGTTTAAAGTATGCGATTCATGGATACCTTTTTTTGGAGACGCAAAAAAAAACCCCCCTCAAATTATATGATTATGTTTGTGAAAGGAGTGGAAAAAACATAGTGGGAAAAAGGAGAAAATGCTGGTTACTTTCTTTCTCAGAGTCGTTAAACCTCTGGATTGCATGATAAAGGGTTAGGGACCTGTTGATAGCCAGTATTTCCCCCTTTCACTCACTGTTTTATACCCTTTTACAAACCCCATCTTTTGGGTCACATGATAAGAAATTGTCGTCTGCAAATGTCTTCATTTTTTCTGTTCGAAAAGATGCAATTACAGGTAATCGTGCTCGATATTTTCTCATCTTTCTGGCAATCTTTTCAAAATCTGTACTTTACAAGGGCATAAAAATCTCGTGTTTGAATGGAAGCGGATTATAATGCCCTTTCACCTAATGAGAAATTTTAGACTTGTCAAAACTAACAAGCATCTGCAGATGACGAATTAGAACAAGCAAACTAAAGTTCCTGGAAAGGTTTGAAAACATCGTGAGAAAAAGGAGAAAATGCTGGTTACCAGCATTTTCTCCTTTTTCTCACGATGTTTTCAAAAGTTTACTTCTCAGCGTTTGTAAACGCGGGATTGTATTCTAAAGGGATGATATGTCCTTTTTTACCAAGGACATGTTTGCTGTATTTACCAAGCCCCAGCGTGTACCCGTAACGCCCTAAAACTGAGTGGGCGTAGGACATACTTTTATTCAACCGGCAAATATTTTCATATCAATTTATGAAAGAGAGGCGGGGGTTTATTATTGATTGCGTCTTGACGCTTTCGGTAAAGTAAGGTACACGTATCGTTTCTTCCCGTTTGAAAGCCGTTAGTTGATTGGTTGGTTTGAATGGTGTTTTCAACAAAGTTTCCATCGTATCACGGCGAATACATGTATTCATTTCTTTTTGTCTTTCTTGAGTTTCACCTATTACTAGGATGGGGCTCTGCAGTGGCTTACGCAAGAACACTCCCACTTGAATAACACCATTAGTCTTGAAACTTTCATATAGTTTATTTTTTTTTACAGACTAATGGTTCATTACTGAGGCACGGACGCCTGAATGATGTAAGTACAGATTCCTTTCTCCGATGTTGTCCTCCCACTTTAAACAGAGAGAGAGAGAGAGAGAGAGAGAGAGAGAAAGAGAGAGGGGGCGAACTTGATGAGGTGTTTAAAGCAAATTCTATAAATATTATCGAAATAAACAACATCCATTGATACTGACGCACGTTCACGCAGCCGACCATACACAACCTGCTACATATACGTATATTAGTGCAAACAAAAACGGTGTCAAGGTGTTTTTGATCACGATTTTTATATAGACCTTTATAAACTTTGTTTTTTATTCAGGCAGACGACATCCTTGAACGTTATAGATGATCATCAGATGATGAACTTAAGTCCAGTTCATGTGAAAGCGAAGCGACAAAAGGAACAAATCGCCTGTTACATTAATCCTTATCCTGCTGAGTAAGTCAAACTTTCAAGACAATAGCAAAAATCAGACTAATGCTATTACAACCTTAATTTTGGAGAAAAATATCTCCTAATCGGACAGTGTAGATCAATGATCAGACTGCACGTTCTGTGCAGTCTGATCTTGATCTACATTGTCCGCAAAAGGTTAGTGAGTCGCGTTTAGCAGCCTGGGGATTAAGAATTTCTCCCTTGCCAATTTTATTTTACATTCCGCACGAAGATGAGTGGGTACGACAAGGCGGGCGAAAATTTGAATTATTATAAATAAGAAATTTCTAATATCTTATACAGATTTTCCATGCTATCCAACTTTTTTTTAGCAAGAACGTTATACTAATGCACAGAATATTATCTGAGCATAGTCTGTTCATAATTGGCTAGTTTTGAAAAAAAAAAAAAAAAACCGACAAAATAGTGCAATGGCAATTCTAACAACTCATGTAGTTGTAGTCAGCCGCACCCCCTTTTTTTATGCAACATAATAGAATTGCGTGGGTTCCTATCGAAATTTCAAATCATTCGATCTTTCATATACATGTAAATATTGGGACGTGTCCGAACAACCAAATTAATCGAATTACTGATGATGCTCTCGCAATCGTTTGTATTGTCAAAGTATAAAGTATTGAAAATAGTGTGTTTGTTTTTTATGTTATTTGTTGTTGTTAGGAAACATAACACAAAAATACAAAAATCTGAAAAACCGCGGCATTCCCCCCAACTCGACCTCTACGTCCGTTTCACACAAGTTAATCCGGTATTAACCCTTTCCCAAACAAGCCCTGGTTTTCACGTGTCTGCAGTACAAGTCTTTTGAAAACACTATGGGAAAAGGAGAAATTGCTCGTAACGAGCAATTTCTCCTTTTCCCACAGTGTTTTCTACCCTTTTTGAGACCTTTCTGCCATTTTCATCAAATTTAAAATTGTCGTCTGCAAGCTCTTTCAATTTTGAACAGTCCAAAATTTGTCGTTTGGGAAAGGGTTAAAACGAGTTATTCAAGAAATTAGAGAGCTAATAGTAGAAACTCTTTACAATACAATTCAGTATTTTTGAGACCCTGAGAAAATGATATTTTAAAAACAACGGAGGAAAGGGAGAAACTTTTTGTAGCAAGCATTTTCTCCTTTTCCCAGAATATTTTCTACTACTGTAAACCAAAATCCCGCAGTTTGAGCCAGTTTAAAATTGTCGTCTGCAAATGCTTTTCTCTTTTAGACCAGTGCAAAACTTTGTCGTCTGGTAAAGAGTAAAGCCCATCGATATCATTCAATCATAGCGTGATAGCCCATATGTAGGACAAGTTTGTATTGACTGACTGTTGTCGTAGTACGTATAAATATTTTACCCTTCACCTTATAATATACAGACCAGTTGTAAAATTTCTTTTTCTATTTTACCAAGTATTTTCTCATAATTTAACATTTCTTGGGGTCAGATAAGCAGATATTTTGTTAAAAGAATATGCTATTTTTCTATTGGTCAAAAACTTTTTTTTGCGTAACAGTTTCCGGTACTATTGACCTGCGTGCCGACTTAGTTACGCAGTAAAAACCACGTCGGTTTGGAGACAGGATGAAGGTCGCCCAGGGATATAATCTTTCCAATGTCAACTTTTAGTAGGGCGTGTGAATGTATAGAGATGAAATTATCTTCATGAATGAAATGTTTGCTTTAACTCTTTTACTCCTAATGACGACTAAAGTGGCTTTTGCGGATGGTGTAGATCAACATCAGACTGCACGTTCTGTGCAGTCTGATCTTAATCTACACCATCCGCTACCCGATGCTGGACTAGAACTTAATTCATCTTAAATAGCAGTGGGAATCTTCCCTTAGACCTCGGGAAAAAAAGTGGAATTTCTTGAGTTAGCAGTGAAAGAGTTGAACCCAATACCATAGGGGTAATTGGTTAAAGTAATGAAATAGATACTAGGGATGACACTTTGAAGGAAAGGTGAAAATGTGTCATAAAAAGTATTCAAAAACATGGGAGGGAAAAGATCGATTGTTTGCTTTTCTTCCTGCAATATTTTTAACCGCTGTATTCTGCTGGGTTTAACCAAGTGTGTCCGATGTAGATAGGCTTATATAAGTCCGGGGTCAGGTATTGATCTCGCTCACACTCCGCAGCCAGCGGTCAGTGGTTCGAAGATTTAACTTGCACCACTCAGAAAGTCTAAGCCTCAGGCTGCTAAGTGCTACTTGAGGCGCTTTAGCGGACAATGTAGATCAAGATCAGACAGCACTGAGTCGCGCTAAGTACCCTAAGGGTGAACAGAACGGATACCCTGTTGTCGTATGGTAAAGATATAGCCGTTTTCAATACAGTTATATCGGGGCGCCCAAGTGCACCTTTTCATCCATCCCTGGTTTTTCTTCAAACACCAGTTACTCTTCCAAAGTACCTGGCTGCTTTCCATAGCGAACTCAAGATAAGCAGTAACAGATATAGCATTTTTTCAAACAGCAACGAATCGAGACTTTCTCTGTGCTTTTTCTACTGCGTTCTTTCATGACTGTTCGCTCTGCATTGAAAATATTCGAGAAACGGACTTGTACCGGTTATTTTGCCAACAGGTTTACAATCATCATTCTCCATCGATCAATTCACCTATTTAATTACATTTGTAGCATTTTTATTTTTTGTCTTTTCTGCTCTCATAAACTTAGAAAGCTTTTGGTATCGAATTTTAACGCAAGTATTGTTATTCCATGAATCAAAACTAAATGTTATTACACTGTCATGACATTGCTCTGCGCATTAAAGCAATATCAATTATTACTTTCTATTTTTTTTAACGACCGATGACTTTAAACTATTACAAAAATGGCCTGTCTATATATATCATGAAGTGGAGCAGTTGAAACAAAGTGAAAACATTGTGGTAAAAGGAGCAATTGCTTGTTACAAGCAATTGCTCCGTTTCCAACAATGTTTTCAAGTACTGTATGTGTGTAGGTGTGTTTTTTTTTTTTCTATGTTAAGCCATGAATATTCTTATTTGTATGGTGATGGGTTACCAATTTATAAATGTTCGTGTAGAAATTAATAGAAAACTTATCCTATGCCCAGAGTTGCGATGGTTAAATTTTATTACCTGAAGAAAAGTCACTAATCTCATCCCTCTTGCGGTCAGAGAAGCGCAATAAAACACGGTATCTTTATCACGAGACAGTTTCTGACCATAATTTATTCACTGACACGCTAACCTCGGTCCAAAAACGGAACAACGTTTACTATATATGGTTGCAGAACGTGTCTAGTTCTCGTTCGGTCACCGTGTATCCTATTTGGAAGCCCGGATTTACATATGAGCCATGCTCTGACAAAAGTGGGTTTACTGCATCTCCGAGCAAGTCATCACGTAATTATGGATCCATAAAAATCAATTTTGTCTAACAACAGCCTGAATCATGACGTAGGATGGTCCCTGGATATACAGAAAATTGACCCAAAGCAAAATGTTTCGACCCAGGTTAGCCTGCACGGACTGAAAATTGAGCTTAAACTCAACAATATTTGGATCACACAACAAATCAAGGCCCTGTATGGACTGTACTTTGGTACCTGATTGCCTTTTCCATCCTAATTTCATTATAAAATTATGTCGATTATTTGAATGTCGGCTCGACAGTCAATGCAAAATAACTTATCTCATGGAATCACCAGGAAAAAAAAAGAACGCTGTGAATCATCTGAAATCAGAGCATAAACGGAATACAAGAAAATATTGATGCTGAACATCAATGGCGCCGCAAACTAGTTGTCTCTGTAACAGGGCACAATGCATTGGGTTATTTCCTAATACGCATCAAGATTGACAAGATTTTTAAATTTCATATCATTGAAGGCTATTTGCAAACTTCTTATCCATGGACTGGGCCATTTCTTTATCCACAGGACATCATTTGGACACAATTGGTAGATAGAAATGTTAGAGCTGTTGCCTTTCTGATATTTGATAGAAGATTTTGAAAAGTGTGCAACAAATATGGCTATGCGCAAATTTGTGACATCTGGGTGGAGGGGAGCATATGGCAACTTTTGACCCGAAGGCCACCATTTGAACATACTAGTGCTTGGTAGAGGTCATTGTAGCGATACTACACATGAAATATCAAAACTCTCGACCGTCTGATTTTGAACAGGAAGATTTTACATTAACGAAAGGAAAGTCTGTTATCGGATTGTGCTAAATCTGACACTCCAACACATATGTCTGGTATCATACAACCCCTCTTCATTATAGATATAATAAAGACTTGAATGAAGTCCTTATAGCTATATAGACTAGAGGAGTCGTATGATACCAGTCATGTTATGCGCTCCAACATTGATTTACGGATGTTTCGGTAACAGACGAGTTCGGTAAATTGGACTTATAGAGTAAATTGATTGGATGTTTCGGTAACAAAGCAGTAATATAGTGCCGTGACGTTTTTCACACCCATGGCTTCTGTTTGTGCAAACGTTTTTTCTTTTAATTTGCAATTCTCACTCGTTTTCTGACGTAAATATATTTGTTGTTCTTTCCATGCTGTATAAATAAATACCTGAAATTAGTAAATTTTGATCACCATATCTTATTTTCGTTTTTCACCCATAGCTGATTCATGTAATGAATAATATACGATTCCTGATAAAACCCAGCCCTAAGCTTGTACCCGTATTACTTAATCGTCCTACAAATAACAGACTCCAACTTTAAGCCAATCCTCAAGTTTTTTAAAAATGTTTTATTAAAAATGACGCTATTCTTGTCAACGTTTTCTGTGTGTAAAATAATTTCTTCCGGAAACAAATTGGTCAACTTCCAAACCAGCCATTTACCCTCAGAACACCTTTCACTCTTGTTGCCCTTGCGACCGATTCAGACAAAGATCAAACAGCAAAGAAAAAAAAAAAAAAACAGAGTCTGATCGTTGGTTTACGCTGCCAGCTTTTCTAAGACATTATGAGGAAGGACAACTTTGCTTTGAAATAGCTAATATTAGACCAGGAATCGTATATTGTAATATATATATTGTTCTGTTTCTAAAATGAAAATAGCCTTTACTTTTTTCGATGCTCTAAGGGTTAAAATTATGGATAATTAACGTGAATTCAGAAATAAAGATAATACATTTGAAACATTGTGGCAAATGAAGAGAGGGAGTGAGAGATAGAGAGAGAGGCCTTGACAATAATGCTTTCGTGCATACTTCTTGTGATTTTGACCGTGAACATTTGTGCCCATCTAAAAGATATCTGTTCTGTATTGTTCCTCTCCATTTTCCACACAGTTTTCAAATCTGGTCTGGTGCACAAAAATCGGCGTCTGCTGGTTTTAAAGTGCGTTCATCAATACAACACTGCATAAAAAAATCATATGCGTACTATTTGAGAGCGAAGGGAGTACTGTATATCGTATATAGACGCGTTTACAGCCTGTTTTCACACCTCCCATTGCCAACAAGATAAAGAAGTTTCCCGTAGATCTTAAAGATTAACCCCGGTTTATGAAAACCTGAAACACCAATGGACGAGAAGAAACTCGCAGATCAGACTGCATGTAAAAGTTATGGGGATTGGGCATGTTTAGATCACACACTGCTCGTGCAGTTTGAAAAAAGTATTTGTCAAAAAAAGTATTTGCTACTATCTATCTCTCGCGCTCACTCTCTTCTTTTGCCACAATATTTTTACCTGTATTACCCGTGTTTCTGAACTAAATTTAACTATCCATAAGTTTAAATCTAAGAGCGTCGAATAAACCCAACGGTCATTTTCATTCTAGATATAAAACCTATTTTTAGCAGTGTCAAGGTTTTCTTGTTCAGAATGTCTTGCAAAATTGACAAATGAAGATCAAAGATCAAACTCCGTGTTTGGTGTACTCTGATCTCGATCTGCACCGGCCGCAATGGCAACAGCAGTAATGACAGACGCTCTAAGGGTTAATGGCTGGTTTGGAAGTCTTTCAGTAAGAAAATATTTTCACATTGAAAGGATCATAAATCATTGATTTAAAAGGAGATACAACGTGTTTCAAGTTTAGGATTGGGTGTTGTTATTCGTTACCTCAACTTTGATTCGGGTATCATTTTACGTACAGCATGACAGTAGAAACATAACAAAAATATTATGTCTTAAAGTGTGTGGAAGAAAAAGGAGAAACATTGAACGAATCAGAACCAAGACTTTATTTGGTGTGAAAAACGTCACGGTGTATTACCACTATATAAATTGCCTTGTTACCGAAACATCCAATCGATTTACTCTATAAGTCCAATTTACCGAACTCGTCTGTTACCGAAACATCTGTCACCCCCCCCCCCCCCCCAACATTGACCTAGTTACAGTTAGCTGGTCTTAAAAACACGATCGCGAAAGGAAAACAATATTTCTACAATCCATACAATACTAGAACAAAAATATAAGTGGGGTCACAAGTACCACATAGGGTGCTCTAGGGTCAAAGAGCTTGAAAATGCCTCTTAACCTTTTCCAGCGTAAGATATTTAAAATGGTGGCTTAGAAAATTTGTGACAGATAATTTTTGATCACGTGAGTTATTATTCGAAATGCATTTTTTATTTTTCGAAAGGAAAATGTTGATATGTCTACGATCCGTGTTTTTATCCATCTAACAATGAACGTGCAATATATAAAAACAACAACAACAAAAAAAAAATCCCCACAAATAAATAAAAAAGTTATTATGGACCCCGATCTGGTAATCAAAGTACAGTAGATATAGGTGGATGTTAAAACAAAGCATGGAACCAGTTCAATATGGCTACCTCCATAGGCACTTTACAAAACCAAATAAAAATATAGTGCCGCCGCTCATGCGGCGCCACAATTATCACCAAGAGCTGCCTCTGAACTAGCCTGGGTTCCAGTCCGGTAATGTTTTTTTTTTTACTTTTTTTTTTTATATTCGGACGTTACTTTGTCATGTTTGACAAAGTAACGTCCGACCATAAAAAAAAAAGGTATAAGAAAATTGGACAGGAACCTTTGCCACCTCTAAACTGTTATTCTTGGAGTACGATTCTCATTATTAGTTCGGATGTACTGACATAGCGGAATTCTTACAGTTGCTGCGACTTTGTATATTATCGCAACCTGTCAACACATGTAAAACCTTTAGAATGGGTTAACAATCAGGTGTTGGAGACGCCTTGTTAATCAGTTAATTTTAAAAACAAGCTGCTAAAAATTCCTTCTTTTTTTGTAGGTTTTATAAGTGCCAAACTGTGACATAATCTATGTACGTCACAACTACCAAAACCATTTAACCCTTATCGAGCTAAAACATGTGAAATGAAATTTTCAACGGGACAATAAAAACCCAACAATAGCTATTTCAAGGATATTTTTGTGAAAAGATATATCCTTATCGGACAGTGTAGATCCAAGATCAGACTGCACGTTCTGTGCAGTCTGATCTTGATCTACATTGTCCGCAAAAGGTCATTGAGTCGCGTTTAGCAGCATAGGGATTCAAGGGATAAGTAGCGGCTTTACTGATTTATTATGCCCTTGTTTACGTAGTATTAAATTATCTTGCATTGTCTGTCAACAATAATCCTATTTACAACTAGATCTAGTATCAGTAGAAAAGTTTTGTTTGGTTCCCTTGCACCATGATGGCAATTTTTTCTAGTGCAACTATAATCCTATTTTCTGCTAATATTATACACAGTTTTTTTTATAGGTTCGCAAGTACTCTCGTGGTTATATGACAGAGTTTTTTGTATGATCAACACTCTATTCCTTGGTGTTCAAGGCGTCAAGATTCATTGTACAGAAATGATATCAACATATTTCTAAACAAAAAAAAAACTGAGTCTGCATTGCTCAAAAAGAAAGAAAAATAAACTTAATTGAGCCATGCTCTGTGAAAAGGGGTCTTAATGCATCTGCTATAAGTATCGACTCAGGTCAGCCTGCGCAGTCCACGCAGACTGACTTGGGCCGAAAATTTTCGTAATTGGCCAATTTTCTGTATGTCCAAGGACCAGTCTACCTCATGATTAAGTCGGTTGTTAGGCTATAGCGGGCAAATTTATTTTCAATAAAAAAAAAAAGGGGGAAAGTATTTCTACGATCAGTGGCTTAATCCAATTCATTCTAATAGGTCATTTTCAATGTTATATCTGAGTGCAATTGAAACACTTATTTGTCTGAGAAAAATTGAGTTTAATTGGATTTACTTCCTTGGGTTTTGCACAAACTACGAAACATGATTTTCAAAATGCCGAACTGACCTCAGAACCCGACATACCAGAGAGGATATCCACGAGCAAAATTTGGCTTCCACTTTTATTAAGTAATCGGGGTCTGTATTCACCAACCATTCTTAAAAACATTCTTGGTCTTGTTCTTCAAAATTTTCCAAATTTGAAAGTAACACACCTTCTGATTGGCTAAACCGTACGGTTTATCCAATCAGAAGGTGTGTTACTTTCAAAATTGGAAAATCTTGAAGAATAAGTCTAAGAACGTTCATAAGAATGGTTGGTGAATACGGACCCGGATCTAATTTTGTTGTACAATAAGTTATTGATCGTCACAAGTTGTAGTCTCATCATATTTAAACATTTGTTATTGTTCAATGATATTCCCAACCACATAGTTGTAGTGTGGTGAAATGAGAGATTTACGCCTTTTATTTAGTAATCAGAGCTGGTGCGACGTTGTTTTTCACACCGAAGATTGAAGAGTGCGCCAACTTCCGAAAGAATTTTCGTCCGCAAAGGAATAAAGCCCGCCATTGTATGCAGAGAAACTGTCTACGGTAAATATCGAAATTTCTTAGAACAGTAGATCTGGTCATAATATCATTATGGGAGTTTAGTCTTCATGATTTTGGAAAAGACTGGCCTGGTGCAGATGCGTATCAAACTTATGAACCAAAGCCCAGTTAATTAACCCTTTACCAGACGACAAAATTTTAGCCTTGTCCAAACTGAAAGCATTTGCAGACGACAATTTCAACATGGCTCAAATGGTGCAATTTTTCTTGGATAGGGAAGAAAGGTTGTGGGAAAAGGAGAAAATGCTTGTTACCAGCAATGTGATTTAGCTTGATCGCGTTTTTGAAATACAAAGCGTATATTTCATCACTTTTTTTCTGACAATGCTTTCAGACAAGCGACAGGACTAATCTAAACCAACATGTAGAGTTTTTGTGCGTGGCAAATATAACAGAACTGACGCTAAACATGCTACACAGTCAGGGGTGGTGTGGGGCAGTGTGCCTGAGACCCGGATTGCGCAATACCTAAAGCTGGCAGTCGTTCTTACTAACACCAGTCACCACGACCTACATAGACCAGGGACCATTACGGAACAAAGAAGTTTAGGACTAGAGTCGAAAATGAATACAGATAATAACTTTTCGGCAAGATTTGATGTAGTCCTTCAAAATGGGGATTCTCTCCAATCGATCTAACAGCTTATCACCAACCCTGGTAAGAGCGGTTTGATCGTACTCTACATTGTCCACACAGACGTGCATTGAGACTGATCTTAACTCTAAACTGTCTGACACGGTGAGGTCCCTCCGATAAAAAGGTCGTTGAAATTGTAATATATAGACTTACACCATCTTTTGTTGAATTGGGCACTTTAAGATCAGCTTTTTTCGTCATTAAGCTGCTATTGATTGTCCATTTCATTTACAAAACTTCCACTCTAGCATATATTTTAGTTCATGATTTCCACTTGATTAATAATCTGTAGACTAGTTCATGGAATGGAATGGAATGGAATGGAATAGAATAGAATAGAATAGAATAGAATAGAATAGAATAGAATAGAATAGAATAGAATAGAATAGAATAGAATAGAATAGAATAGAATAGAATAGAATAGAATAGAATAGAATAGAACAGAACAGAACAGAACAGAACAGAATATATCTACATTACTGGTAGACAAACAAGAAGTTTGAAATATATATTTTTTCCACCTCCAATCATCAAATAACCCCAAAACTTTTATAATTTTTTTGGTCACAATTTCCCAGAAAATATAGGACAGTGTAGTATAAGATCCAGCGTCCGGTTCCGTGCAGATTTAGCGCAGTATTTTAAGTCTGCAACAGCGCCTAAGTTTCAAACGCCCTAATCGTTGCACATATCTAACCCTTCTCCTGCTAAGTAAGATAAATAAAACTTTCAAGCCGATAATAAAAACCAAAGCCAGAATAATGTTTGGAGAAAAATATCTCCTTATCAGACAGTGTAGATCCAAGATCAGACTGCACGTTCTGTGCTGTCTGATCTTGATCTACACTGTCCGCAAAAGGTCAGTGAGTCGCGCTTAGCAGCTTGCGAGTTAATCTAAAGGATACATGATGCTATATACATGTATTGGCTTTCGCGTTTGTTGTTCATTTCTTAGGAAGGGCAATCATGGACGAATATTATCTACAGGTTTTCCTTGTTATCACAGCAGGAGTCCTCGCCCCCACAATAAATGTGAGATGGTTTCGGCATTGTGGAGATTGGCCCTGCATATTACTTAGCATCTGTGCAAGCTTATTTATTGCATGACACCCTGCTGGTGCTGGGTACAAACAGATAAACAATCGTTATTACGTGGCCAGATCTGGAAGTCCTTAAGCCCTTTACCAAACAATCCCGCATTTGAATCACCATGAAGAAATATTTGAAAAAAAAAAAAAACGATAAAGTGCTGGTGAACAGCATTTTCTACTTTTCCCACAATGTTTTCTATCATTTTGAGCATAAAACCAATCATTAGAGTAACGTTTGATATTTCGTCTGCCAATGTTTTCTGCTTGGAAAAACGATAAAATTTTGACGTTTGGCAAGAAGTTACAGTAATCATTTCATTACCACAAGACACAAATTGCAGGAGACGATCTGAACGATCATATTAACCCTTTCCCAAACAAGCCCTGGTTTTCACGTGTCTGCAGTACAAGTCTTTTGAAAACACTGTGGGAAAAGGAGAAATTGCTCGTAGCGAGCAATTTCTCCTTTTCCCACAGTGTTTCTACCCTTTTTGAGAACTTTCTGCCATTTTCATCAAATATAAAATTGTCGTCTGCAAACTCTATCAATTTGGACCAGTCCAAAATTTGTCGTTTGGGAAAGGGTTAAATGTGAATAATCAACATGAATTAGTTACATACATGACACATTAATGTGTTAATTTAAGTTAATTCTAAGTTAAATGTGACTCACAAAATGAAATTTCTGAAAAATTGAAATTTGCTTTTGGAAGGGTAGAAAACATTGTGGGAAAAGGAGAAAATGCTGGTTACCAGCATTTTCTCCTTTTCCTTAAATGTTTTCAAACCACTCTTTTCCCATGGTCATCAAAACCCGGAATTGTTTGGTAAAGGGGTAATTATAGGCTTGGTGAGCTTATCTGCAGGTCCATTCCCGCCCGCCGAGGCAAACAGAGAACGCTTCTTGGTAAGTACGTGGCGGCAGCAACGATCTTTGGCGTCCTTACATCACTTACAGCGCCAGATATATTAACTCGAGAACTTTGGACGGCCGAGAACTCTTATAGGCTTGAATAAACGAGCGGGCGGTTTAGATCCAAAATCAGACTGCACGTTCTGTGCATTCTGATCTTTGATCTTTACCGTCCGCTTAAGCCCCAGTCTTCGACTATGACGCTAAAAGGGTTAGACCATCCCCACGATGCGGCTTTTTGACGCCTATGCCTTAGGTTCCAGAAAATATTACTATAGATGGAGAAAAAAGCCTTGATTTGTCCAAATTTCGCCGCTTGCCACAATGTCTTGTCGATTGTCTTTAGTTCATAATGAGGTCATACCTAGTTTTGTGTTTTTAGTATCTCATTACCTCTCAAAAAGACGTACTTACTTTTATCTCCAAACAGCATTCAGAAAGAATTGGGGGGGGGGGGGGGGGGAAAGAAAGTCTCTTTCTCAGGATGCATTCCACTTTATCTTAACCCTTTACCACACTACCTCGTATTTTAACGACCTGAAAGAAGAAAGCTCTTAAAAACATAGTGGGGAAAGGAGAAAATGCTGGTAACCAGCATTTTCTCCTTTTCCCGCAATGTTTTCTACCCTTTCAGAGATAAATTCCAACGCTTCTGTCACACTTACTTTGTCATCTGCGAATGCTTTGGAAAGAAGTAAACAGGCAAGGGACAACAATTTATCAAGGATGGTATTTCCAAAAATTGCAGGTGAACAAGTCGAAGCAATTCCCCTCGTTGCTTAGAAAATCTGTTAAAGTAATACCCCTCGTTGCCTCGAAAGTCTGTCAAAGCAATACCCCTCGTTGCCTAGAAAGTCTGTCAAAGCAATACCCCTCGTTGCCTAGAAAGTCTGTCAAAGCAATACCCCTCGTTGCCTAGAAAGTCTGTCAAAGCAATACTCCTCGTTGCCTAGAAAGTCTGTCAAAGCAATTCCCCTCGTTGCATAGAACGTCTGTCAAAGCAATACCCCTCGTTGCCTAGAAAGTCTGTCAAAGCAATACCCCTCTTTGCGTAGAAAGTCTGTCAAAGCAATACCTCTCGTTGGCTAGAAAGTCTGTCAAAGCAATACCCTTCGTTGCTTAAAAAGTCTGTCAAAGCAATACCCCTCGGTGCGTAGAAAGTCTGTCAAAGCAACACCCTCCGTTGCTTAGAAAGTATGGTGCCGTATTCATTGCAGGGCACATAACTCATAGACAGTTTTTGAAACTAGGAGCTCTTCTTTCCAAAATGCTCCTAAAAATGTAAAAAAAAACCAAAACAAATTCAAGTCCGTGATGCATTATGATAAGCAAGTCGACACATAATTATGGATCCATAAAATCCATTTTGTCTAACAATCATGAGGTAGGCTGGTCCTTTAACATGCAGAAAATTGACTAATAGCAAAATGTTTTGATTCGGGTCAGCCTGTGCAGACTGCACAAGCTGACCTGGTCGATACTTTTTGTAGATGCATTATTCCTCGTTTTCACAGAACATGACTCAAATGGTTTTCTTGTCACCAAAAATTTCTCCTTTTTTTGACATCTACACCATATTTTGAAGGTTTAGCCCAAGAACTTGTAGTAGGCACTCGTAATCAGATTCCCACTACTGAGTTGGAAAACAGACAAAGATCAAAGTGTAGGTTCACTTGTACCGAGACCTGATCGTATGGAGTACTTGCTTGCATATTCAGAGAAGTGCATCAAAACTTGCTTGTATTCTCAGAGAAATGCTCCCATTTTTTTTGTATCGTATATATTTTTTTTGTATCTTCAGAGAGGTACATATGCATCATCAGCCATCTTATATAGACATAAATATCATACCTAGTATCATGTATTTGCTCGTTTTAGCGACCAGCGCCTGTATTAGGAATATAATATACGTGTATATAAACCAAAATGTACACACCAAATTTTTTCGTCATAACATCATTAAAATCAAACAATATATATATATATATATATATAAGTATTTAAGATCAGACTGCACGCTCTGTGCCGTCTGATATTGGATCTTCGCTGTACCTGTTTACAAAAGCAAGTACCCCCGCCCTTTTTTACGAGCCCAACTCGAATTTTGGTAAATCAGAAGTGTCCAACAGATAACGAAACGAGGCGTCGGTTATGTCATTGTGTAAATATTATCTCCACCCAAAATGGCGAAAGTGACGCCGTTCTGGTTGGTGGTACTATCTACACAATGATCACAGTTTTTGACCCACATTTGTACCTTTCTTTTAGAACTGTGTCACCGTGTATGATTTACTGTCTGTAAATTGACCATTAAATGACATACCAGAAATTTTACAATTGAAAAAAATGTTCACAGAGATATAAAAATCTCCATTATCTTTTATTCAACCCGACCTAAAAACGAAAGTCAGTAATGGATGTACAAGTACATAGAAACCGGTGCGTGGTTTTAGTGTTGGCCCAATTAACCCTTTACCAAACATGCATTGTTTTAACGACCCTGGGGAAGAAAGCACTTGGGAAAAAAAAGTTGGTAAAGGAAAAAATGCTGATTATCAGCATCTTCTTCTTTCCTCTCAATACGTTCTTTCCGTTCAAAGGCAATTTCCATCATTTAAGTCAATTTGTCTTCTCCAAATGCTTTTAATTTGGACTAGTCTAAAATTTTGTCGTCTGGTAAAGAGTGAATTCTTTCAGCTCCAAATATATAAGCTGAACTCTTTACCAAACGACAAAGTTGTAGATTGGTCCGAATTGAAAGCGTTTGCAGACGACAATTGAAATGAGGCGCAGACGATGGATTTTTTTTTTTATGGGGTAGAAAACATAGTGGGAAAAGGAGAAAATGCTGGTTACTAGCATTTTCTCCTTTTCCCACTATGTTTTCAAAAGCCTTGTTTGTAAGAGTCGTTAAAACTCGGGACGTTGTGGTAAAGAGTTCACCTCTTTCAACGGCTGAAAATGCGATCCTTTGACACTCAGAAAGTCTTTATGTTATACAGGATTGACTGAACAAGTGGACGGCATAGATCCAAGATCGGACTGCACATTCTGTGCAGTCTGATCTTGATCTATGCCGTCCACAAAAGCCCATATTTTCTCCTGGGGCACTGAAAGGGTAAATAGCTTCAAAATGTACTTGGATTTCATTCTGTGAATGGTCCATCTGATACCAGTGTCCATTGTCTACATTCTTCTCCGCAAAGCCATGATATAAAATAATGAAAATCAATACCGTTAAATGACGAAACAAAAAAAAAACTGCTATGAAAAAAAGTCAAAGTGCTGAAAGGTAAAGACGAGTTGAGAAACACTTTAGTTATTTGGTGTTTTAACACCGTTTTTAACTATATTTCAGTCATATCACGGCACCTAGTGTATCTATCCCAATGTTTCCCGAATTTCTTTTTACCAGCACTGGCTTCTTTCCCATTGTATTCCCATGGGAGGAAGGGGCGACAATCCTGTCTCATTGACTATTACAAATTCTCGGACAGAACAGAAAAGATATTTTATTAGACAAGTACAGGTGTACCTATAGTCAGAATCACAATGATGTATACTACAACAAAGTATTTGTCAAGCTCTCTCTCTCTCTCTTTCAGAGAGAGAAATGCTGACTTGCCTATTACGAGACAGACTTATTTCAGACCAACCCACTACAAGTACCAATCACACAACCCTTTACCACACAATCCCGACTTTTAACGACCCTGAGAAAGAAACCTTTCGAAAACATTGTGGGAAAAGGAGAAAATGCTGGTAACCAGCATTTTCTCCTTTTCCCACAATGTTTTCCACCTTTTCCAACACAAATGTCAATTTTTCAGTCACATTTATTTTGTTGTCTGCAACTGCTTTCAATTTGTACTGGTCTAAAATTTTGTCGTTTGGTAAAGAGTTTATCGATTTTACTGATTTGGTATTAGATGACATTTTCAAAGGTATTTTGAACAGTAACATCAATACAGTCAGTCAACAGTTCCAGGTACGTTTCTGGAGTTCCTTTAACTACGTTCATACTTGGTACTGAGTCTTTTTCACTGGCCGATTTTCTTCTTGGGCAGAGTCAAAGTAACAATTAGTTGAGAGAAAGCAGTCAGTCATGTCGCAATGACTTTTGTCAGCCCTCGGCGATACGAGTAAGGACGTGACTACTGTTTACCATTGTTTTCGGGGGGATGCTGAAAAGCGGGGGGTTATGCCTCCGATGGGACTCGAACCCACGACCTTGATATCTGTAATCAGCGGCTCTACCAGCTGAGCTATGGAACAAACCGATACATATATTTCACCGTGTTAAAAATGTATTTATCCCTCGTTTTGCATTAAGGCTATAGCGTTACTAACGGGATGAGAAATTTTACCATTATAAAAAAGTAGATAATTTCTCGTGTTTTCTGCATGCACATGCATTTTCATCTTTTTTTTTTTAGCTCACCTTAGCACAACGTGCTAAAGGTGAGCTATTGTGATCGCCCTATGTCCGGCGTCCGTCGTCTGTCGTCCGTCGTCCGTCAACAATTTCTTTAAACATCTTCTTCTCCTAAACCACTGGGCCAATCTTGATGAAACTTGGCAGGGATGTTCCTTGGGTGAAGCTCTACCAAAATTGTTCAAAGAATTAAATTCCACCCACAACTCTGGTTGCCATGGCAACAAAAAGGAAAAAAAAGCAAAATCTTTAAAAATCTTCTTCTCTGAAACTAGAAGGCGCAGAGCTTTGATATTTGGTATGTAGTATCTCCTAGTGGATCTCTACCAAGTTTGTTCATTTGATGCCCTTGGGGTCAAAACTGGCCCCGCCCCAGGGGTCACAAGTTTGAGCATAGTAACAAAGAAGGAAAACTTTAAAAATCTTCTTCTCTGAAACTTGAAGGCATAGAGCTTTGATATTTGGCATGTAGCATATCCTAGTGGACCTCTACCAAGATTGTTCATATGATGCCCCTGGGGTCAAAACTGGCCCTGCCCCGGGGGTCACAAGTTTTAACATAGGAACAAAGAAGGAAAACTTCAAAAATCTTCTTCTGTAAAACTAGAAGGCATAGAGCTTTGATATTTGGCATGAAGCATCTCCTAGTGGACCTCTACCACGTTTGTTCATATGATGCCCTTGGGGTCAAAACTGGCCCTGCCCCGGGGGTCACAAGTTCAAACGTAGGAACAAAGAGGGGAAACTTTGAAAATCATCTTCTCTGAAACTGGAAGACGTAGAGCTTTGATATTTGGTATGTAGCATTGCGTAGTGGACCTCTACCAAATTTGTTCATATGATGCCCCTGGGGTCAAAACTGGCCCCACCCCGGGGGTCACAAGTTTGAGCATAGTAACAAAGAAGGAAAACTTTAAAAATCTTCTTCTCTGAAACTTGAAGGCGTAGAGCTTTGATATTTGGCATGTAGCATCTCCTGGTGGACCTCTACCAAGTTTGTTCATATGATGCCCCTGGGATCAAAACTGGCCCCGCCCCGGGGGTCACAATTTCCAACATAGGAACAAAGAAGGAAAACTTCAAAAATCTTCTTCTGTAAAAATAGAAGGCATAGAGCTTTGATATTTGGCATGAAGCATCTCCTAGTGGACCTCTACCAAGTTTGTTCATATGATGCCCTTGGGGTCAAAACTGGCCCTGCCCCGGGGGTCACAAGTTCGAACATGGGAACAAAGAAGGGAAACTTTAAAAATCATCTTCTCTGAAACTGGAAGGCGTAGAGCTTTGATATTTGGTATGTAGCATCGCCTAGTAGACCTCTACTAAGTTTTTTCATATGATGCCCTTGGGGTCAAAATTGGCCCTGCCCCGGGGGTCACAAGTTCAAACATAGGAACAAAGAAGGAAAACTTTAATTTTTTTTTCTCTTAAATGGGAAGGCATAGAGCTTTGATATTTGGTATGTAGCATCTCCTAATGGACTTCTACCAAGTTTGTTCCAAGGATGCTGCTTGGGTCAAAACTGGCCCAGCCCCTGGGGTCACAAGTTCGAACATAGGAACAAAGAAGGAAAACTTTAGAAATCTTCTTCTCTGAAACTTGAAGGTGTAGAGCTTTGATATTTGGCATGTAGCATCTCCTAGTGGACCTCTACCTAAATTGTTCATATGATGCCCCTGGGGTCAAAACTGGCTCCGCCCCGGGGGTCACAATTTCCAACATAGGAACAAAGAAGGAAAACTTCAAAAATCTTCTTCTGTAAAAATAGAAGGCATAGAGCTTTGATATTTGGCATGAAGCATCTCCTAGTGGACCTCTACCAAGTTTGTTCATATGATGCCCTTGGGGTCAAAACTGGCCCTGCCCCGGGGGTCACAAGTTCGAACATGGGAACAAAGAAGGGAAACTTTAAAAATCATCTTCTCTGAAACTGGAAGGCGTAGAGCTTTGATATTTGGTATGTAGCATCGCCTAGTAGACCTCTACTAAGTTTTTTCATATGATGCCCTTGGGGTCAAAATTGGCCCTGCCCCGGGGGTCACAAGTTCAAACATAGGAACAAAGAAGGAAAACTTTAATTTTTTTTTCTCTTAAATGGGAAGGCATAGAGCTTTGATATTTGGTATGTAGCATCTCCTAATGGACTTCTACCAAGTTTGTTCCAAGGATGCTGCTTGGGTCAAAACTGGCCCAGCCCCTGGGGTCACAAGTTCGAACATAGGAACAAAGAAGGAAAACTTCAAAAATCTTCTTCTCTGAAACTTGAAGGTGTAGAGCTTTGATATTTGGCATGTAGCATCTCCTAGTGGACCTCTACCTAAATTGTTCATATGATGCCCCTGGGGTCAAAACTGGCTCCGCCCCGGGGGTCACAATTTCCAACATAGGAACAAAGAAGGAAAACTTTAAAAATCTTCTTCTGTAAAACTAGAAGGCATAGAGCTTTGATATTTGGTATGTAGCATCGCCTAGTAGACCTCTACTAAGTTTTTTCATATGATGCCCTTGGGGTCAAAATTGGCCCTGCCCCGGGGGTCACAAGTTCAAACATAGGAACAAAGAAGGAAAACTTTAATTTTTTTTTCTCTTAAATGGGAAGGCATAGAGCTTTGATATTTGGTATGTAGCATCTCCTAGTGGACTTCTACCAAGTTTGTTCCGAGGATGCTGCTTGGGTCAAAACTGGCCCAGCCCCTGGGGTCACAAGTTCGAACAGGAACAAAGAAGGAAAACTTTAAAATTCTTCTTTTCTGAAACCGAAAGGTGTGGCGCTTTGATATTTGGTATGTTGCATCTCAGAGTTGACCTCTACCAAGTTTGTTCATATGATGCCCCTGGGTCAAAACTGGCCCCGCCTCGGGGGTCACAAGTTCGAAGATAGGAACAAAGAAGGAAAACTTTAAATTTCTTTTTCTCTTAAACGGGAAGGTGTAGAGCTTTGATATTTGGTATGTAGCATTTCCTAGTGGACCTCTACCAAGTTTGTTCATATGATGCCCCTGGGTCAAAACTGGCCCAGCCCCGGGGGTCACAAGTTCGAACATAGGAACAAAGAAGGAAAACTTTAAAATTCTTCTTTAAAACTGGAAGGCGTAGAGCTTTGATATTTGGTATGTACTATGTAGTGATTCTCTTCTAAGTTTGTTTGCCCATCTAAGCGCAACAAGTTCATTGAGTTCAAAATTGGGTCATCTTGGGTCATAAACTAGGTCACTAGGTCAAATTAAAGAAATACCTTGTTGGCACTCTCGAGGCCACATTATTTGCTCAATTGCCTTGAAAATTAGTTAGAAAGTTTGTCTTTATAAAGTCTCACATAAGATTAATTTGGGTCAACTTGGGTCATAAACTAGTTTACTGGGTCAAATTAAAGAAATACCTTGTTTGCACTCTGGAGGCCACATTTATTGCTCAAATGACCTGAAATTTGGCCAGAATGTTTGTCTTGATGAAATACCAGATGAGTTTGGATTTGGGTCACCTGGAACCATAAACTAGGTCACTAGGTCAAAATAAAGAAATACCTTGTGGGCACTCTAGAGGCCACACTCTTTGCTTAATTGCCTTGAAAATTGGTCAGAATGTTTGTCTTTGTAAAATCTCACGTGAGTCTGAATTTGGGTCAACTGGTGTCATAAACTAGGTCACTTGGTCAAATTAAAGAAATAGCTAGTGGGCACTCTAAGAGGCCACATTTATTATTCATATGATTTGAAAATTGGTTAAAATGTTTCTTTTGATATAGTCAAAGACCAGTTCAAATTTGGGTCACCTGGGGTCATAATCTAGGTCACTAGGTCAAATTAAAGAAATATCTTTAGGGCACTCGAGGCCACATTTTTTGCTCAATTGACTTGAAAATTGGTCAGAATGTTTGTCTTCATGAAATATGAGTTTGAAATTGGGTCACCTGCCGTCAAAAACTAGGTCACATGGTCAAATTAAAGAAAAACCTTAAAGGCACTCTACTAAGGTGAGCGACCCAGGGCCATCATGGCCCACTTGTTTCAATTTGGAAGGCATCTTTGTCCCTGAATGAAAATTAGACGGCTTTGTTGAGATTTTCTGAAAAAAAACTTGCAATACGAAATTTTGCCCCGTAAACTTTGAGTACTACAGAAATAATCAGTAACGTGAATGAACATTTCTATCCGATAGTAAAACTCAAAACGTGAATTCAATCTCCTTTTCGCACTGTATAAAATGTTTCACCGTATCGGACAGATTAGATCCAAGACCAGACTGCACGTGCTGTGCAGTCTGATCCTGATCTACTCTGTCCGCTAAAGCGCTTTGAGTCGCGCTTTTTAGGTTTTTAGCTCCACTGGCCGAAGGCCAGCGGGCTTATGTCCTGGCCCGGTGTCCGTCGTCCGTCCGTCCGTCCGTGCGTTAACTTTTATTTCAAACATCTTCTCTGAAACTACCCATCCGATTTTCACGAAACTTCACAGAAATGATCCTGCCATGGTCCTCTTCAGAATTTCTTGAAAGAATTTGATTCCTTAAAAAACTCTGGTTGCCATGGCAACAAAACTGAAAAATATTGGAAATCTTTAAAAATCTTCTTGTCTGAAACCATAAGGCATAGGGCTACCAAATTTGGCATGTACCTTTATGTAGTAGACCTCTATCATGTTTCTTCAAATTTTAGCCCTGGGGTCAAAATTGGCTGTGCCCCAGGGGTCACAAGTTTTACATAGGCTTATACAGAGAAAACTTTAAAAATCTTCCTGTACCTAGCCATAAGGCCTAGAGCTACCGAATTTTGCATGTAGCTATATCTAGTGGGCCTCTACCAAGCGGGCCAAAATTTTAGCCTTGGGGTCAAAATTGGCCCCGCCGCAGGGTCACAAGTTTTACATGGGCTTACATAGTGACAACTTAAGAAATCTTCCTGTACCTAGCCATAAGGCCTAGAGCTACCAAATTTTGCATTTAGCTTGATCTTGTGGGGGTCTACCAAAAGTGCCCAAATTACAGTCCTGGGGTCATTTTGGCCTCGTGCTGGGGGTGGGGGATGGGGGCGGGGGAGGTTCACAAGATTTACATGAGCTTATATAGCGAAAACTTTTAAATCTTGGTGTACATAGCCATAAGGCTTAGGGCTACCAAAATTTGCATAATTATAGCATTATCTAGTGGACAACTACAAAGAGGGCCCATGTTACAGCCCTAGGATCAAGTTTGGCCCTGCACCAGGGGTCACAAGTTTTACATGGGTTTATGGAGTGAAAACTTCAGAAACCGTCTTGTTACTAGCCATAAGGCAAAGAAGTCCCAAATTTGGCATGTTATTCTTCTAATACACATATTCCACATTTAGTCCCACTGTAGCCCTGGGGTCAAAGTTTTATAAGGGCTTATATAGTGAAGACTTCTCGACAGTCTTCTTGTTTCTAACCATAAAGCATGGGACTAACAAATTTGGCATGTTTTGAGCCTTTGGATCAAAATTTGTCCCACTCCAGGATTCACAAATTTTAGATAGGCTTACATTGTGAAAACTTAAGGTATCTTTTTTTATCCTTACTGTAAGGCCTAGGGCTATAAAAATTTGGCATGCCGATTCATATTGTAGACTTCTACCAAGATTGTTCCATCTTTTTCGTTGAAACCTCTTTTCCAATTTTGACCAAACTTTACAGATATCGTCTTGCCATGATGTTCTTCAGAATGTCTTCAAAGAATTAAGTTCTGTTAAAAGCTATGCTTGCTATTGCTACAAAACTGAAAAGTATTGAAAAACCTTTAAAAATCTTTTTCAAAAGCTTGTATTTACTAACGTCATTGTAGCTCATGAAAAAGATACTGCTTTTTAGCTCCACAGGCCTAAGGCCATCAAGCTTATCGTCTCTGAAACTGCTTCACCCAATAAGTCACAAGCTTTACATAGGCTAATATAGTGAGAACTTAAAAGGTCTTCTTGTCCCTTACCTTGAGTTAAAGTTATGTCAAAATTAGTCCTATCTCATGGGTCATAAACATGTACTTATATCGTGAAAATTCAAAAAATCTTTTTGCTCCTAACCGCAAACCCAAGGGCTACCAAATCTGGATCACTTTTGATTTTTCTTTTTGAAATTAGCCTTGCATTAGGGGTCTTATGTTTGACAGAGGCTTCATATGGACGAAACTTGAAAATCACCTTATTTATAACCATACAGCATAGACTTGTATTATTTTGTATTATTTCTCTCCTATCAAAGACAGAAATCATCCATTGATACACAAGAATTGTCATCAGCGAGTCCTTCCAATCTAGGTTAGTTCATTTTTTTGTTCGTGAGGCAAAGAGTTAAAATATACATACAACGTCAAAAAGTGCAGAACTATAGATTATTATGAATATAAACAAACTAGAATATATTTTATTCATGAATACGTATCACGCAGCCTTACTCTCTTGAAACGGTCATGACATTTAGATACAACTTTACCCTTTACCAATCAGTCCCGAGTAATAACGACTCTAAAAAAGACCTTTGGAAACATGGTGGGGAAAAAAAGGGAGAATCCCATTTCCACAATGTTTTCTATTCTACAAACATGGTCAAAATTTTATTTTTTGAATCACATTTATTTTGTCTTCTGAAGATGCATTCGATTTGGACAGTACACTGATAACATGAAAATGCTCAAAGGAACCTTTTATCCCTTTCCTTATCATTTTTTCCGCGATTTCTTCCTTAGCTTTTTTTTCTAATTGTCCAAAACTCTGATATTTCCTCAGACGTCCCAAGTTTGGAAGAATCAGTAAGGAGGGTTAAGCTTTTGGTAGAAACTCTGAAGTATTTGCCATGATGACCAAAGTATTGGGGTGCCCACCTCGAGACCGAAAAGCCGTTGGTTCCGGGCCGGTTGTGTTAACCCATTGATTAAACGACCCTGCAGTAGAAGGCTTTTGAAAAAAAATGTGAGAAAAGGAGAAAATGCTGGTAACCAGCATTTTCTCCTTTTCTCACAATATTTTCTACTCATTTTGAGACACTTTTTTTTTATCATCATTCACTTTTGATTCATCGTATGTAAATGCTTTCAATTTGGACCAACCTATACAGAATTACATGTATGTCGTTTTGTAAAGAGTAAATCCTACCTTCCAGCGCTAATCCATAATGTTGCAGACATTACATGGCTTAGGTTAGCCTGGGTTCCAGTCTGATCTTTTTTTCCTTTTTTATATTCGGACTTTAATTTGTCAAAAATCATTTTTGACAAAGTAAAGTCCGAATGTAAAAAGGAAAAAAAAAATGATCGGACAGGAACCCAGGCTAAGCTTAGGTCGACATCGGCAGAATAATATGAATGTTTCCGCTCTTCACCAGACGATTAAAGTTTAAAGTCCAATTTGAAAGCATTTGCAGACGACAAATTAATTGCTGTTGAACTAATGGAGTTTTTGTTTTTTGAATGGCAAGAAAACGTTTTGGGAAACGGAGAAAATGCTGGCTACCAGCATTTTTCTCCTATTCCTACAATGATTTCAAGACTCTTTCCCTCTAGGATCAGTAAAACACGGAACTGTCTGATAAAGGCTTAGAAAGCCATAGGAAACCAGGTACACGTGTATATGTTTTGTCATTATTGCAGTTTTCAATTAGTATTTTTTTCCCCCAGATATTTCAAGGCGGCAGGGCCCTTACTCACGCATTCTGGTTTTTCTGGTTCTAAGAAGAACAGCCTTTCTGAGCTACATAAAACAAAGTCGAAACAATATTTCGAGGTAAATGAAAAATTCTCCCTGTCGTACGTAACCTCACCATCAACTTCAAATCTCGGAAGAAACCCAGGTAGAGCCAGGTTTTGAACCCGTAAGTCTTGTTTTACAAGCCCCGAGCGTTACCACCTGTGAATAAACACACTGTTGCCGTTCGATAACTGAAATTATGTTAATGGTACCCTAAACATCAGGTAAAACACCTAGCAAACGATGTGACAAAAAGATAAGTGTTGTCATCTGTGATTAACTCTTTACCACAGAATCCCGACTTTTAAAGACCCTGAGAAAGAAGCCTTCTGAAAACATTGTGGGAAAAGGAGAAAATGCTGGTAACCAGCATTTTCTCCTTTTCCCACAATGTTTTCTACCCTTCCCAAAACAAATTTCAAATTTTCAATTACATTTATTTTGTCGTCTGCAAATGCTTTCAATTTGGACCAGTCCAAATTTTTGTTGTGCGGTAAAGAGTTAACCGCTTATCTCTTAGCGCGCCGAATAAACCCAACAGGTATTTTTAAGTCTAAAAATAAGACCCAAATAATTGCAATTTCGTGGTTGCACTTTCTTAAAAAACGTCTCGGCAAAGCGGACAGTGTAGACCAAAGATCAGACTGCAGGTTGTGTGCAGTCTGATCTTTGATCTACACTGTCCGCAAGGGCAACCAAAGTTGTGACGGGAGCTACAAGGGTGAACTGTCATTGACGTAGGTAGTTATTGTTTATACTGAAGCACAGACGTATCCCCGCTTTCCGCCAATTGCGCTCGTTGACGATTTTCCACTTATTTCACCTTCTTCCCCATTCTTAATCGGTTTGACGCACCACAAGTTGAAAGGCCGTATCAAAACATTGTGAAAAATGGAGGTATGATAATTTGACATTACATTTGTCAATTGCCCATCCATCTCGAGTGTCATTTCTTACCGGCAAGTTCTCCCTTTTTTCCCACAGCAGTCCTTACAGCCTTCAAACTAAGGGTCATAGTAAACACAGGATTGTTTGGGGGTCTATATCTTTCAAAAGTGGACCTAAGTATAAGAACAATGCTCTGTGAAAAGGGGGCTTAATGCACCTGCAAAAAGTATCGATTCAGGTCAGCCTGCGCAGTCTGACTTGGGTCGAAACTTTTTGCCGTTGGTCAAAGGACCATTGTACCTCCAGATCCAGTCGATTGTCAGAAAAAAAAAAAGGATTTTATGGACCCAAAATTAGGTGATGGCTTGCACGGATGCATTAAGCCTCCTTTTGAAAAAGCATGGCACAAATAAACCCTTGAGAAATTGCGCACAACTACTTTCTTTTTTGATCAAAGTATAGATCTAGATCTGTCTACATTAATCCTATCTCAAGTTTGATCTTGAATCTACTTTTTACGAGATTTTGGAAGATGGTATTAATTCAAAGTCTTTGAAATGGCAAGACATGTGTTTCTTTTTTCTGACTAACTGGAAATGTCCAGTAGACTGGTTTTAGACGTATGTACATGTATTTAATTCTTAACCCTTTGGCTGCTATGCGCTACTCAAGGACCTCTTGCTGACAGTGTAGATCAAGATCAGACTGCACAGAACGTAGTCTGATCTTGGATCTACACTGTCCGATACGGAGATATTTTTTCCCCAGGACATACACTTGAAATAGAAGAATTTTGGTTTTTAATATCGGCTTGAAAGTTTTATTTTATTTATTTAGCAGGTTACGGGTTAAACTACATGTATTTCAGCAGCAAATACGTATACTCGACCTGATCGAACGGCTGAAAGTACAATCCACTGGAACTTAGAAAGATTTCTATTTTATGGGCTTGTTTTAACAAGCGGACGGTACAGCTGCTCGGTCTATGCAGTCTGGTCTTGATCTATGGCGCCGGCAAAAGTCCGTGATTTCGCCCTTGGACTAAAAGTGTTGAGGTGAAAAATTCAACCACGAACTAACGTCAAGTTAAATCGCTATAGAGAGCAAATGGAAAATCCGAAATAGGAGCAAAGGACGACAAGGAATGAAAATAACCAAAAGGATGACAAAATAATCAACAGGAAGGTTAGACAAGTGCATCCAAACAAAAAGACAGAAGAAAGAACGAACGAAAGTGGAAAACGGGAAATTATTCTTCTGTACACGTGACCTGAAGAGTTCATGAAAGTCAAGAGAAACTAAGAAAAATAAATATATTGTTATTCATTCAAACCAGGATTTCTGTCAGCTATTTTTAAAGAAAACATGCGGATAAGAAAATTATTTTACAGACTGTATTAAGTACGCCCACATATTCAACCCCTAGGCTGCTAAGCGCGACCTAAGGACTTTTTGCGGACAGTGTAGATCAAGATCAGACTGCACAGAACGTGCAGTCTGATCTTGGATCTGCACTGTCCAATAAGGAGATATTTTCCCCCTCAAATACATTTGAAATAGCAATATTTATGCTATCGGCTTGAAAGTTTCATTTAACTTCTTTAGAAGTTTAAGGGTTAAAAGTACGCTGTTACACCTATAGATTACCACACAATCACTTTCTAACCACCCTGAATTTTGAAACCACAGTGACAGAAGGAGGTAATACGGCCAACAACAATATCTTGTACTCTACAAAAGACCTAAGACCTGTCATTGGAGCAGAATCTAATTTGTCGTCTGGCAATGCTTTCAATTTGGACAAACCTAAGGTTTGTCGTTTGGCAATGCTTTCAATATTTGGACAAACCTAAAATTTGTCGTCTGACAAAGATATAACTTTTTACCACACAATCCCGACTATTTAACGACCCTGAGAGAGAAGCTTTTTGAAAACATTGCGGGGAAAGGAGAAAATGCTGGTTACCAGCATTTTCTCCTTTTCCCACAATGTTTTCTACCCGTCCTACAACAAATTTCAATTTTTGAATCACCTTCATTTTGTTGTCTGCAAATGCTTTCAATTTGGACAAGTCTAAAAATTTGTCGTCTGGCAAAGAATTATTTTATTACCTTCTGAGTTTACACTTTTTCCCTTCTGGGATGGACCACCTTTGAAAACATTGTGACACCAGGAGAAAGTGCTCGCACCAAATGATCTCCCTTTTTGCCACCGTGATTTTACTTGGATTCGTGTTCATGCACTAAAAGTTTGGTTCATGTTTATTACCCATATTTTAACCCTTAGTCTAACTCACTGACTTTTTGCGGACAGTGTAGATCAAGATCAGACTGCACAAAACGTGCAGTCTGATCTTGGATCTACACTTTCCGATAAGAAGATATTTTTCTCCAAGAAATAAATTTAGAATATCATTATTTGGATTTTTACTATCGGCTCGAAACCTACATTTAACCTGGGTAGCAGGATACGGGTTAACTCGTAATTTGTCGTCTGGAAAGGTTTTTAATATGGACATCTTCCAAAATGTTTGTCGTTTGGTGAAGATCTAAGAGTTAAGACATTCACGTAGCCGTGATTTTGCATTTGAGGAAAATTTTTTTTTTTCTTTTTTATTTTTGTCTTGAAGTTTGGAACAAGGAGGACTTTCATCAGGGTGGGGTGAAAAAAAAAGGGGGGGGGGGCAGTAATAGTAGCTAGCTTACAATGGTTATTTCTGTTCTCGTTATAATTATTTCTGTCTTGAAAAAAAAAAAAGTAATCTAAAATAAATATCTCTATAATTGTTACTGATTATTTGACACCTCATTAACCTTCAGCATAGCAAAAGAAGAAATAGCAATTTAAAAGTATAGTAACTTTAGTAAAAGCTTGATCATTGGAGTTTCCATCCGTTTCATGCTAACGATTCTTGCAAGGTATGATACACTGAAGGTCGAAGGTCGGACTGCAGGTTCTCCTTTACCACCAATGTTTTTTAGAAACCGTATATTTCAGGGATTGTGCGGTAAAGTCTCAAGTTTAAACTAAATCAGTACTACCTAAGTCACGGCGACCGGTGCACCTGTTCGCAGCATATTCTTATCTTTATGCAAAACATCATTGGACAACGCAAAAAACCTTGAAACAGACGTATTTGTATGGTAATAGGTTAATTAAAATTCATCATCTCATGTTTGGTTGTAAATAACATCAATGGAATAGATCAAGAGTTCCCATTTCATAAGCTTTTCAATAACTTGTTTTGGATACGTACATCTTATACGTATAGTATAACGGCAATAGAGGGTCACTTGGTAAGGGTTAAACTGAATGAGTCATGATCTGTGAAAAGGGCGGGGTTTAATGCATCTGCAAAATATCATCGACTCATGTCAGCCTGCACAGTCTGCGCAGGCTGACCTTGGTCAAAACGTTTTGCTATTCGTCAACTTTCTGCATGTCCAAGGCCAATTCTACCTCATGATTCGGTCGGTTGCTGGACAAAATTAACCCTTTCCCAAACGACAAATTTTGGACTGGTCCAAAGTGAAAGAGTTTGCAGACGACAATTTTAAATTTGATGAAAATGGCAGAAAGGTCTCAAAAAGGGTAGAAAACACTGTGGGAAAAGGAGAAATTGCTCGTTTCGAGCATTTTCTCCTTTTCCCACCGTGTTTTCAAAAGACTTGTACTGCAGACACATGAAAACCAGGGCTTGTTTGGGAAAGGGTTAAAGTTAATGGATCCATAGGCCTATTTACTGTTATATGATGACTTGCTTAGTGCGATGCGTTACGGAGATATTTTAAACCCCTTCTTGACAAACCAAATTGTTTTTCGAAATAAGTACAATGTATGTAAGATAAAACTAACATTATAAACATTGCGTAGCATTTTTGATATATGCCTGTACAATAAATCCAAAATTCTTAATGCCCGTTCTGTGTTGTTGTTGTTTTAGACTTCTTGTGTAGAAATTATGAACGATGCATTACATTTTTATATGCATATACAATAAATCCAAAATCCATAATATACCTGTTCTGTTTTGTTATAGACTTTTTGCGCATATACAAGTGACACAATATCGACGTTTAACTATACATGTATCTGTATGAAAAGGCTTACGTGAGCTCTTTACCAGACAAGAAAATTTTAAGACTTGTCCATCTTGATATCATTGCAGACGATTAAGTAAATATAAATCAAATGAAGAGATTGGTCTTTCAAAGGGTATAAAACATCATGGAAAAAGGAGAAAATGCTGGTTACCAGCATTTTCTCCTTTATCCTACAATGTTTTCAAAAGCCTTCTTTGTAAAGGTCGTTAAAACTCGAGGATTGTGCGATAAAGGGCTAGTTAAGCTTTCTCACAGAATATGTCCATGGGAAAACTAAAACATCTCTCAGCGTCTAAATCAGGCCTTTTATTTGTCTTATAATGATACTTAAATAATCTTTAACACAAATTTAACCAGAAAAATAGCCATCCATTGAACGGCAAGCCTACATTTAACCCTTTCTCACACAAATCCTAAGATTTAACGACCTTGAGAAAGAAGCCTTTTGAAAACATTGTTGGAAAAGGAGAAAATGCTGGTGACCAGCATTTTCTCCTTTTCCCACAATGTTTTCTCTATTTTCAAAAGCAAAATCATTCATTTCAGCGACATTTGATTTGTCGTCTGCAAATGCTTTCATATTGGACAAATCTAAATTTTGTCGTGTGGTAAAGAGTTAACTTCCGCAAGAATCAAATAAATGAACCAGACGTTGTTATGACCCAGATATGGCACTTTCAATACCATGTTAGTCGAAAGTGCGCATAAAACATCGGACAGTGTAGATCCAAGATCAGACTGCACGTTCTGTGCAGTCTGATCTTGGATCTACGCTGTCCGCAAAAGCAACTCAAGCTTGTGCTTTGCCCCTCTAAGGGTTAATCCGATTTTCTTCGCGCCGATGTAAAGACGGGATTAAGACGTCTTCAGTCCTTGACTAGCCGAATAACATTTCACATTCGGCCATAGACAAGTAAACAGTTGCAGAAGACAGATCAAACGTATCCCAACCCACGGGAATTGTCTTTAAGATGATGGAAAACACTGTAGACAAAAGAAATAAAATGCTGGTTGCTTGGATTTTCTCCTTTACCGACTATTCTTTCATAAAGCTATCTTCAACATGGGATCACTTGACAAAGGGTTAAAATCTATAGACATTCTGTTGTGACGGCAACTTAGCAGGCGATTCTGAAAAAAAAAAAGAAAACCCTTTTCGACCTTCAGAACCTAAGTGAAAACGATTCAAATATTTCATAATAATTTTTGCATTTTTGTGCAACCAAGAGGTGATCATTTTATTCAAGGCTGAGTTTTCATTAAGTACTTTTGATTAAACAAAGTGTGTTTATGTTTTTTATGTAAACTTTTTTGGGGTAACAGTTTAGAGTTATAATGCATCTTTGCAAACATGCAGCTGCAAGTAGCATTAATTACTCTTATGGAAAAGCATTTCAAAGTAATTTCTTTTGAAAGCCAAGGCTTCTTCTTAAACATTATATCAAAACTTTCAAAACGCGAGTTCGGTTTTGAGTTTGAAAATTTAAAAAAAAAAAACGAATCCAGTACACTGTTTGACCGTTTACTGAACAATGTCAACTTTTAACGACCCTGAGAAAGAAGGCTTTAGAAAACATTCTGGGAAAAGGAGAAAATGCTGGTAAGCAGCGTTTTCTCCTTTTCCCACAATGTTTTCTACCCTATGAAAGACATATTTTTATGTTTTGAGTAACATTTAATTTGTCGTCTGCAAATGCTTTCAATTTGTACAAGGCTAAAATTTTGTCGTCTGGTAAAGAGTTAAAAAAAAGAACAAAAGAGGCGTGAAGATGTTTTGAATCTTTCGTCTACTAAAAAGCGAATTAGGTTTACCCTATTAGAAAACAAGACACGTGTACAAAAACAAATTTGAAGGTACTTCGCTGAAAACATCCAGGCTGTGAACGATATTCAGTATAAATCCAAGGTCGAAGATTGTACGTGATGTGCACCCAGATAATGCATTCAGAGTGCAATAGGGTAAGTCTGATCCTCTCTGGTATTTTCCCATATTAACCCTTAACCTGCTAAATAACCTAAATAAAACTTTCAATCCGTGACTAAAAACCTACATATTTTTTGTTTCAAAGTTATTATTTTTTTGGGGGGGATCTCCTTATCGGACAGTGTAGATCAAAGATCAGACTGCACGTTCTGTGCAGTCTGATCTTGGATCTACGCTGTCTCCGAAAGGTCCTTCAGGGGCGCTTAGCAGCTTAAAGGTTAAAATGAATTTGTATTTTTCTGTCTGGCAGCCCAGCTATTCATCAATCAAACTTATACCCTTTTTATGTCAACAGTATCCCACCTTCTTTCTTGCTTTCTTTGGAAACACCGTGCATTGATACGGGAAAGATTTAGCGCTGGATAGGAGAAAACGGTGATTGTACACTTCCAAAGGGGATGGAGGAACCAGGCACAACAGAAC
The DNA here is from genome assembly GCA_945859785.2 of Tridacna gigas. Taxonomy (NCBI): domain Eukaryota; kingdom Metazoa; phylum Mollusca; class Bivalvia; order Cardiida; family Cardiidae; genus Tridacna; species Tridacna gigas. Next base: position 49,174,563 of record OX244036.2, read on the forward strand.
AGAAAAATAAGTCCAGATGTGCTTCACCAGTGGTCTCGATATCTTAAGTTGACACTGTGTGTGATAAAGACAACAAAAGATGCCTTTTCGTACAGTGAAGGTGAAGATCAGACTGCACAGAACGTGCAGTCTTATCATTGATCTACACTGTCCCACATTTTGAGGCACGTTCTGTGCAGTCTGATCAAGGATGTACACTGACCTCAAAAGGCAACTCGAGAGGGGCTTAAAGAATTAAGAAGAATGCGAGTAGCAACAGATAAGGGTACAAGACGTCTGAGAACAGGCTTTAACCAGACGGGGGTCGTTATTTTCTCGTCCTTCTGCAAAACAAGGTCTGTCATTGACGATTTAGTAAACATCTATATCGCGTGCAACACACGAAAAGGGGCCTTCGGACATATGCGTAAAAGTGTGTCGTCCCAGATCAGTCTGTGCAGTCTGTGAATAATCCGAGACGACACTTCCCATTTTTTGTGCGATTTTCTGTTTTCACGAAAGTCTACTGTATGAGAAAATCTTATAAAGTCGTAAAGTGCCGTTTCGGATTAGCCTGCGCAGGCTAATCCGAGACGACATTTTACGCAAATGTCCGAAGGCCCTTTTTCGTGTGTTGCACGCCATATAGAAATTCGACAGCTATGTGAACTCACCGACTGCTGAAACCAATTTGCAGCAGATAACTTTGTAAATAAAGATCAGAGCTCCAGACAAAGGGAGTGATTTTGATTTCAAAATTGAAAATATTAATCATTCTCCACTAAACCCTTTGTTATGGTTACTTATTAGAATCGTCTCATCGAGACATCATAACATAGGGTTTCGAAGAGAAATAATGGATTTAGAATATCACCACTCCCACTGATCTGGAGCTCTGAAGATCCTTGTAAAGTATGGACGAGCAACATGAGTCAAGCTTTCTTTTATGACTACATTTTAAAGTATTATTTTAGAAATAGAAACAACTGTAGTAGCAATGTTTACAAAAGTAGGTGTCACTCAAAGAGGCAAAGGGTCGTGTACAGGGGGTACTGGATAAATTCGAGTAAAAAAAAACAAACCTTTCCTGCTCTCTGGTTCCATATTTACCAAACATTCTTTATTTCATTCAAAGTCTAATTAATTCTAGATTTAGAAAGTAACACAACTTCTGACTGGCTAAACCGTTTGGTTTAGCCAATCAGAAGTTGTGTTGCTTTTAAATTAAGAAAATTATTGAGAATAAATCTAAGCATATTCTTCCGAATGGTTGGCGAATACGTGCCCTGGACTATTTACACTTAAAAAGTGAACATTTGAATAAAGGCAGTCTTTTTTCCCGCACCAAAAATCCTTAACTTCATTGACCTAGAAGAAGGGAAAGGGGGTTGGAGCAACCCTTGCCCCAGTCGGAAAAAAGAAAGAAATGTGTTACATCATTATCTACACCAAAACGCCCCTTTTCGTGCGTGAAAATTTGCCTTTAACGCTTTTGAGTGCCGTAGGCGAAAACAGGGACTTCTGCGAACGGCAAAGATCAAGATCAGACTGCACAGAACGTGCAGTCTGATCTTTGATCTATGCCCTCCGCTTGTTTTGTCAAGCCTATATGATAATCAAAGCGTTGAAAACACTGGTGTGGCATTTGTCAAGGGAGCCATTGTGTGGAATTAATAATTTGAAAAATGAACAACAGAATATTCAAAGTATTCTCTTGAAAGTCAGCCTACTATATAGTCATGCAAAGTCCGATAGAGAAGGGTGCAATCTTGTGGGAAGAACAAGTGCGGGCGAAAAAGCCCTGGGACGAATAAGCCCAGGAACAAACTGGTTTTGGGATGAACAGGCACGGTCTGTGTGTATCAGTACGCCACTATAGAAGGCCATAATGGATCAAGCTATTTTCGATGAAAAGGAAGTATTTCCACGATCGATGGCCTTATCCAATTTCTTGTAATACGCCATTTTAAATTTTATATTTAAGTGCATTCGAAACACTTATTTGTCTCTGAAAAATTGATTTTAATTGGGTTTACTTTCTTCGGTTTTGCACAAACTACGATACATGATTTTCAAAATGCTGTGTTGAACTCATAGTGGCATTGTCTTCGACAAATGCCACAAAAATCTTCCGGAGACTCAGTGGATTGTACTTACAGCCATCAAAAGAGGCCGAATTAGTTTATTTGGCGCCGAAAGAGTTAAAAACTTTATTACTTCGACCATGCTGTCATGTCCTACACTGGCAAGGTATACATGTCATTGCATCATTCTGGCACAAATCTATCTGCGTATTTAGGACAAAAGCCCTTTATCCTGCCCACTCTGGATTAACGCTTTGCCAAAACATACCGTATTTTAACGACGCTGAGGAAAAGAGCTTCCAAAAACATTGTGGAAAAAGGAGAAAGTACTGTTGACTATCATTTTCCTTCTCTGCCACAGAGTATAATTCTGTTTCAAAGACAAATCCAACCAGTTGAGCCACATTTGATTTGTCGTCTGAAAATAGTACTATCATAGTATGGACAAGTGTAAAATTTTGTATGATAAAGAGTTACATGGTCAACACATCGGTGGCAGAGGAACGAGTCTCGTTCCTGCAATAACTATCGCCAATCCTCGGAAAGAACTTGGCTACGCTAGAAATCGAATCAGCCATTCCTGGGTTTCAAGCCCTCATGGTATTTACTGAGCTACCGTGCTGGGCTTAAAATGTCCGAATTATTACGCCTAGAAGAACTGTACTCAAAACCCCTGAGTTTGAATGAACTCTTTGACATCATTGTTCGTTGTTTCTAAATAGAGAGTTTTTCGTGAGTTCATTATCAGAGGTCGAGAAAGCAACGTGACGCAAAAGCATGATATGAAGTCGATGTTTTGAGATCACAGGTTGAAAGTGGCTCCTTGTATTGTGTGCTTATTGTACGTAAACCCTTAGGCTGTTAAGCGAGTCTCAATGACCTTTTGCGGACGGTGTAGATCAAGATCAGACTGCACAGAACGTGCAGTCTGATCTTGGATCTACACTGTCCGATAAGGGGATACTTTTCTCAAAAAATTAAGTTTGAAGTAGCATCATTCGGCTTTTTACTATCGGCTTGAAAGTGTAATTTGACTTAATTAGCAGGGTAAAGGTTAACGCAGTCTATATTCTTTCTCTTAACCGTTTTACCTCCAGGGATTTTGAGGTCGATATAGATCAAGATCAGACTGCACAGAACGTGCAGTCTGATCTTGATCTATACCGTCCGCTTGTTTGGTCATACCTAAATGATGAAGGTCTTACAGAGTTTCTGCAGAATGTATCCATCTACAGTTGTCGAGAGAGAGAGAGTTGATTAACTGGGCGCTGAAATAGTTAACTATTTCAGTACCCACTGTAAACCCAACCTCTTGCTTTTGACCTCTGAAAATACAATTCACTGAAACTCAGAAAGGTTTTAATCTTATAAGCTTGACTGAACAAGCGGACGATATAGATCTGAGATCAGAGTGCACGTTCTACTTCCGGTTTCTCTGTCCATTGTATTGATAGAACAAGATGGCCATGATAAACCTGACATCGCTCACCTGGAATATTCTTGGATATTAATTTTCAGTTCCATTGATTAAATAAAAGCCAATATGAAGCAATCTTTTCTTTTTCCAAAAAAAAAAAAAAAAAAACCGGGCGTTTGTTTGCTCTGTTTTTATACTTGCTTGATGCAATGCCAATTGTTAACAAGTATGGCTAGATTAAGACAAAGTACATGTAGTAAGCGAAATGCATGCGTGATCCATTTAATGCGTTAGACGCGGACAGAGTTAACCCTTTACCACACAATCCCGACTTTTAACGACCCTGTGAAAGAAACCTTTTGAAAACCTTGTGGGAAAAGGAGAAAATGCTGGTAACCAGCATTTTCTCCTTTTCCCACAATGTTTTCTACCCTTCCCAAAACAAATTTTAATTTTTCAGTCACATTTATTTTGTCGTCTGCAAATACTTTCAATTTGGACTAGTCTAAAAATTTGTCGTTTGGTAAAGAATTAAAGTTGTCTACTCAATGTCACTTTAAAAGGGACATTTAACCAGATTTCGTTTGGTAACCAGTATTTTCTGCTTTTTCCACAATGTTTTTTCATCCTTTAAAGGACAGAAACGACCGACTGAACCAAATTAATGGTATCGTCTGCAAATGCGTTCGATTTGGATTATCTAAAATTGTGTCGTCTGGTTAAGACTTGTTGAACAAGACAAGTTTATGACCACGTGTGTGTTATGACGATCAGCCAGGTCAAGTCAATCGAATATTTTGTTCTTTTGTGATCGTATATAGATCGAAAACTTCTTGTAACCGTATGTGCCCTTTCTTATTCCGTACATAGTTCTATCAGCTTGCAGATATGAGTTTCAAAAGTTCCAAATTAAAAGTGCCGATAACATGACCTAGTCAGAGATAGGTAAACAGTGAAGAAAATGTCACTGGGTGGGTTTCGTAAGTTTACTTCCATAATCTATGTACTAGTTTATTCTCAAACGAGAACTTCTTGTGCCCTTTCTCACGAAGATAAAACCTTCCACGCCATCGGTGGTTGCTTAGAGCATAACGCTATTTTCAAAAGTCTTTTTTTTTTCGGTCATGACGCGGTGAGAGTACTCAATAATACACGCTTCCTGGGTCCGTATTTACCAACCATTCTAAATTGCATACCTTATTTAATTCTAGACAGAGAAAGTAACGCAAGTTCTGATTGGCTAAACCTCTTGGTTTACTCTTGAATTCAGAAAATTCTTGAGATTTAGAAAAAGAAGGTTATTAAGAATGGCTGGGGAAAGTGTCGCAATTTTTGATTGGCTATTTTTATTGGTTTAGCCAGTCAGATAATTGCGTTTCTTTCCCCTGAATTCTAGAATGAGACTAAGGAAGAATGGTAGGTGAATATGCTAATGAATTTAAGTATGTAGAAGAGTAACCATAACGGCACTGAACATTCATATCAGACTGCAACAAATGTTAAGCCTGATCTTGAACCTTAACTTTCCCTGACTTTGTAAGAAATTTTGACGAAAGTCTCAAGAACTGAAAGAACAAAAAAGCATTTCACTTACAGGGTACTTTAGGGACAGAGAAAAGGAAGGTTCGTGTACTGAAAGAACTCTAAGGCAAACTGATTGGACAACTTGAAAAAGTGCGGTAAGGCCACATGACAAAGCCTTGATCACTCATGACGAACATTTCTATATCCAACCAGAAACTATTTCTAGTAACACAAAAAAAGCAAATGAAGGACATGAATTCACACATTCTTTCAACAGTATGGAAAAGGTTGTTGGAAAAGAAGCAATTGTTTGCTGCAAGCTGCAAGCAATAGCGCCTTTTTCCACGAGGTTTCAAAATATGTCAACAGTAGAAGCATGGAAAGTACTGCATGCATGTATTTATATAGTATTGAGTTAAGTAGCAGGTTTATTCCCTTAGATTTCTTACAAATGGCGCAGACGTTTTCGGTTGGTAATACAGACCAAAAAGTCTCAATGTCGAGGCATTTTGTCAGAATATCTAGTGAGATACCCGACAAAATGAGTGATCATGCTGGACCTTTTTGGCTGTTTGATCTTGATTTACACCAGTTTAGAAAGAAAAAAAACAAAAACTGTCCGGCGTTTAAACCTTTCTTACACAATTCCGAATACTATAGACCTTGAGGAAGACGGCTTTTGAATACCAGTGGGGGGAAAGGAGAAAATTATGGTAATCAGCATTTTCCCCTTTTCGCACATTGTTTTTGAACCTTCCAAAGACAGTTTTCAGATTTTGAGGGGCACTCATTCTCCCGTCTGCAAATGCTTTCGATTTGGACACGTCTGAATTCAAAGTTTGTCGTCTGGTGGAGAGTTAACCCTTTACCACACAATCCCGAGTTTTAACGACCCTGAGGAAGAAGCCTTTTAAAGACATAGCTGGAGAAGGAGAAAATGCAGGTAACCAGCATTTTCTCCTTTTCTCACAAATTTTTCTACACTATCCAAGACAAATTCTATCTTTTGAACTGTATTTAAATTGTCGTCTGCAAATGCTTTCAGTTTGGACCAGTCTTAATTTTTGTAGTCTGGTAGAGAGTTAAAGCGTTAACACCGTTACCTTGTGACCTCACGCACACGAAATTGTTCCGATTCTTGGCTACGTACACCATATATGGACAAAAGTTATTAAGAACTTTTAAAAGTTCGTTTGATCCATTACAGTACCGGCTATTTTTAGATATTATTGTGTATATTATGGTTATTGCTAACGCTTTGAAACTGGAATTTGAAAAAAGAAAAACATACCAGAGAAGGTAGAATTGCTTGTTCGAACGCACAATTGCTGTAATTCCTCGCACATTTTTTTTAAATTCGTCGCGTGAGGGGCGGAAGGGTAGTATTTGTATGATTGACCCTTTACCAGACGACAAAATTTTAGACTGGTCCAAATTGAAAGCATTTGCAGATGACGACATAAATGTGATTGAAAAATTGAAATTTGTTTTGGAAAGTGTAAAAAACATTGTGGTAAAAGGAGAAAATGCTGGTTACCAGCATTTTCTTCTTTTCCCACAATGTTTTCAAAAGGCTTCTTGTTAAGGGTCGTTAAAACTCGGGATTGTGTTGTAAAGTGTTAAGTGATGAGATTTATCTGCAATTCCAGAACATGAAACTGTCGTCATAACTGGAAAAAAAAAAAAACAATTATAGATACAACTTAATCCGATTTTTTTTTTTTTGCTCTTTTTAAGCAATGAGATGGATTTGCATTATTTGGAAGTGCATGCAGATTGGAAAGTCCGGATTCAGTTTTAGTATTCATTATGCAAACGGAATCGGAACACTCTAATTCATTTTCTCCTGAAACAAATCTGCGATAATTTCAATATCCTTGCAAAATAGAGATACAGTACATGAATACATGCGGTAAAAAATCATTCCTGGACAAGGAAAAAATGCTCTTTACAAGCAGTTTGTCCTTGTGCCTGAATATTTTAGGCATGCTCTGGCAAACGGCAGCTTAAGGCATTTCCGTGATGCATAATACTAAGCAAGACATTACATAATTAACCATGGATCTATAGAATCCATTTTTTCTAACAACCGACTGAATCATTGGGCAGAAAGGTCTTTTGACATGCAGAAAATTGAGCAATAGCAAAAGGTTTCGACCCAGGTAGGCTGACCTGGGTCAATACATGTACTTTTTTTTTTGGAATACGGAAAAATGTCGTATGCAGGAGGTTTATGGGTGAAACTGAGATAAAACCTGACCCTGACAGATAGTACGAGGGCAGTTGGTACGGACTTCCTTTTATTTTGTCTGTAACAAAATAGGTCAGAATATACGTCAAATTCCTATAAATAGGTCCACTCAAACACGTTTAAATATATATAAATACCAATAGTGAAGAAAGCAAAAGGTCGTGTTCAACCGGCAGTTCCTCCTAGATAAAATTTCCAACCATAGAAATGTACACCTAGTTCCGTGTTCTTGCTAGAAAACTGAATATATTTGAAACGACTTCTGCCTACAAACTTTCCAAGAAAGTCCAATCTTATTGTCTGCTTGTTTGTTTCTTTTTATTTGTTCTGTGTTCAACGTCGTTTTGGACAGCATGTCAGTTATATTATGGCGACAAGTGCATCTATCAACGCTCTCCTAGGGTTTCTTGAACCAATATTTCGCTTACACATAAAGTCACCATCGAAATTTACGTATTAACAAAGCTCAAACTATGTACAGTGGCTAGAGAAATTGATCCTGTTGCATTGGCTTTCATCAGTTCCCAAAAGGAAATTTGGCTGAACAGAGGTTCGAGCTCACAACTTCTGAATGACCAGCCCTGGCTTTATCACTGTGCTACCGAGACCTGGCACATTAACCCTTAACTGCACAATTTTGACGCCCCTGGGAAAGAAGCCTTTTGAAAACATGGTAACCAGCATTTTCTCCTTTTCCCACAATGTTTTCTACCCTATCAAAGAAAATTTGCATCATTTGAGCCACATTGAAATTGTCGTCTGCAAATGCTTTCAATTTGGACAAGGCTAAATATTGTTGTTTGGTAAAGGGTTAACGTCATTTACGTCATAGGATACACACAAAGTGAAATCTTTGTAAATATGACGCTCTATATTTACGCATGTGCCCCTACGTGTACAAAAAAGGAGGTCCCGAAATAGGGATCGTTGACACCTCAAGGGTGTACATGCATTTCTGACTTTGACAGCTGCATTTGGAAGTTGTTGGTCAAAGATCTATTCAAATGCAACAAACATTGATCAGCACTCAGTGCACTTTGTGCCGACTGAATTACATTTGAGCAATAGTTTCTACACGAAATAATGGATTTTGAATGATTTGTGAAAGCAACCCTGGGATCGTGTTTGGGGCTAGGTGCCTTCAGGCGCCTAGCTCTTAGTCAATACTTTTTTTTTTGACAAAAGCTGCAACCACTCTTACATCACGTATGAATGCGCATAGCCGCCGACTCTGATTGGCTGGAAATGCTCTCGCCTTTTCTAACTGGCTTGTTCTTTGACTTTGTGGTAGAGTCTACAAGAGCTAGAAAAGGCCAAGTTTCAAGAGCAGGAAGATTTCATCACCATGGAGCAAAATCGAAAAGCCATTTTAATCCATAGAATAAACCCAACATATTCGGACTAGGAATAAGAACCGATTAATCGCAGTTTAAATGTTGCTTTTGTCTGTAGTGTTTCAGCAAAGCGTTTTGTGCAGTCTGCTCTAGATCTACACTGACCGCAAAAGCAACTAAAGTTGTGACAGGCACTTTAAGGGTGAATTGTCCATATTGAAAGCAATAGCAGACTACAAATTAGATACGACTCAAATGACTTTCAGAGATTTGTCTTTAAAAGTGTAGAACACATTGTGGTAAAAAGGGAAAAATGTTGGTTACTAGCTGCTTTCTTTTTTTCACCCACAATTTTTTCAAAAGTACTCCTCCATATGGTTCTTAAAAAGACGTGATTTTAGGGTAAATAGTTAAATAACAGTTCCTTCTAAAAACTGGAGACCACACTTTATTCTGTTTAATGTATGGCGAAAGAGAACTGGTTTGCTAAGAGGATAAATCAAATTTGTTGGCGGTTATGCGCCCCTCACTTCCGGTTGAACGCTATAACAATGGCAGGCTCAAGCTGGCTAAACAGATTAGAGATAAATCTTGACATTCTTGACCTCTGGTTATTCAATCGGATTTGACCCGGTTAACTCCTCACTCTGTCCAGGGTTGCGAGTACGATCCCTTCTTTACTGTAATATCTCCAGTAGAAACTTGGTAATCGGGCCATGCTCTAGCAAAAGGGGGCTTAAAGCATCTTAATGCATGATACCAAGCAAGTCATCACATGATCACGAGTCTATAGGTCTTTAACCTATAGCAAACAGTTTCAACTCAGGTCAGCCTGCGCGGACCATGCAGGCTGACCTGGGCCGATACGTTTTGCAGATGCATCGAGCCTCCTATTCACAGGGCATGGTTTAATATTCTTACGCTGACCTGAAGGACAGAGGGAGCAGACAGGTTCCGTACAGAGGAACAATAATTCATTTCGGAATTCCTTTGTTATGTTATACCAGTATACTGTCTACGGATAATGAAAGGAATAAAAATGTTTTTAAAGGAGAGAAAATGACGAATGATAGTTGTATTGTATGTCACAAGCAAATGCTCCTATTCTCACAACGATTTAAAAGCTGTCTTCATAAGCGGCATAAAAGGCCGTATTTTGTGCATTGGTGCATATGTATATTATATGTACAATATTTTCCGAAATAACATTGAAACAATCAGAGAAAATACTGTAAAATAGATACGAGGCAACTGTTACATTACCCGTGAAACCAAGAGTAAAAGAACCGTTTCATGTAGCGTTTCATTGCAGTGAAAACTGCAATAGACAACACAAACTTCTCAAAAAGAAAAATCGTCAGAACTCGTTTTTACGCTTCCGATAGGTTCAACTTTTGTATTGGGGGTGTAAAGGGGTCGTATATTTGAAAAGTAGGTCTAATTTTTCCGCGTCTGTGCTATGACCTAGTTTTACTGCAACCCTTAACTTCCTTGTTAGCGTCCTAATTTTCACACGGAACACTTGATTTAATATTGTAGATAGGGCCTTCCGGTTTCTCGTAAAAGCAACATAGCACATGGGAATCTGTTCGTCCTCAAAATGTATCGCATCACGTTTATATATCGGTTGAGCAAGCTATTTGAACTCTGTTAACATTTTCAAAGCTGTAACTTGCAAGGTTTCTATTAGTAATTTGGACAGTATTTCCACGCCTGTTATCTATCTACACATACTGGGCTTACCAGACTACCAAAGAACGTTTTTATCTCGGGCCGATAATATGAATTACATAATAGGGATTAAGGCGCCTTTCACAATTTTAGTTGCCTATGGGGCCAATGTAGATCAAAATGAGACTGCACAGAATGTGCAGTCCGATTTTAATCTACACTGTCCGCCTTGTGTAGACGTTCAGGACAATGCCAACCTTGAAATTGCATTCATTTCGGTCTCGTTTTGGACCGGAAATGTCTGTTGGTTTAATTTTGCGCTCTAGGGATAAATAATTGCCATGGAGAGAACGTTTCTAGTCTGTAAGAAAAGCACATTGAATGCACATTCTGCCATGGAGAGAACGTTTCTAGTCTGTAAGAAAAGCACATTGAATACCGTATAGAATTTGTTTCTTATTACCTCCTGCACTGCTAAACAAATTGCATCGAAATATTCTATCAGTAGTTAAAATCCAAATGTTGCAATTTCAAGCTTCTTTTAGCTGGGAAGGTTCACATATCTGACAGTTTCCAAAATCAGATTGGACATTCTGTGCAGTCTGATCTTGATCTACATTGCACAGTTGTGTTTGTGGCCATTGTAGATCAAGATCAGACTGCACAAAACGTGCAGTCTGATCTGTGACCTACACTGTCCAATTTGTTGAAACACCATAGACAAAAGTAACAGTGAAATTGCGATTATTTTGTTCTCATTTCTGACTTGAAAATGTCTGTCGGGTTTATCCGGCACTTGAAGGGTTAAAACTGGTTTTCTGATTTACTGGTGGTTACATCTTATGTTAACCAATGAATAAACTTATCTTTTTTTCTAGACAGTAAAAAAATTGAGGGAAAAGACGTTTGTTCTAAACGCTCGGTAGCAACTAACGTATTGGGCCTTGAATTCGGGGAAAGGACTAGACTACAGACATGCTTGAGTTTTTGATGAGCTTAGAAGAGCTTTCGTGAATGGAGGGCGTTGTGACCCACTTTCACTGAAAAATTCGTAACAGCTACAAATCTAATTAAATTTAAGACAAATTGTTTCCAAGAAACTAGCTCACATGATGGAATTTGTGTAAATCCTTCTCTACATGATGCCCTGTTTTAACGGCCATAAAGAAGAAGGCTTTTGAAAACCATTTGGGTAGAGACGAAAGTGTTGTTAACCAACAGTTTCATCTGTGGCGTTTTGCTATCTTATTACAGACAAATCTCATTGAGCAACAATTTACTTGTCATTTTGCCAATCCTTTCAGTGTACACAAGTCTGAGATTTTGGGTTCTGGTAAAGGGTCAAATGAACGAGGCGTTTAAATCTTTAGCAAACGACAAAATGTTACTCTTATCTAAATTTATAGTTGTTCTAAATGATAGGATTTGTCTTCAGATGGCTAGAAAACATTGTGAGAAAAAGAGAAAATGCTGGTTACCAGCAGTTTCTCTTTTTCCCCACAGTGTTTTCAAAAGCCACCCCAGGGTCGATAAAACTCGGGTTTGTTTGGTAAAAGCTTCAGCAGCCAAATTCTCACGATGGTACACCAGCATATAGACTAATTCAGGACCTCTGTTTCAGCGCCAAATATTTATAAACCCAACCGCTCTCAAAGGCTGAAAATACAGTTTACTGGAACTTTGATATGAGCCACGCTCTGTAAAAAGAGGGCTTAATGCATCTGCGAAAAGTACCGACCCAGATCAGCCTGCGCAGTCCGCGCAGGCTGACCTGGGCCGAAACTTTTCGCCATTTGTCAATTTTCTGTGTATCCAAGGACCAGTCTTCCTCATGATTAAGTCGGTTGTTAAAAACAGTGGATACTATGGATCCATAATTGTATGATGACTTGCTTGGTATAATGCTTCATGGAGATGCATTAAGACCCCTTTTGTCAGAGCATGGCTCATAGATCTTTATCTTATTAGATTGACCAAACAAGCAGATGGTATAGATCCAAGACCAGACTGCAGTCTGATGTTGATCTACGCCGTCCGCAAGAGCCTTTGTTTCCTCCTTTCTCAGGTGGTGAAACGTTCAACCCTAAGGCTGCTAAGCGCGACCCGGGGCGCTTTTGCGGACAGTGTAGGTCAAGATCAGACTGCACAGAATGTGCAGTCTGATCTTTGATCTATACTGTCAGACATGGTATTTTCTTTCCGGTGATATCAACTTTAAAATCGCAATATTTGAATTTTTACTATTGAGTGGAAATTTTTCCGTTTCATTTATTTAGCAGTTTGAGGGTTAAGACAATCTAGTGCATAGGGCGGCACAAAGGAGATTTTTTTGGGAGAAAAGATTTTTTTTTTTTTGTAAATTTTAATGGAAAATGTATATGGAAAGAGGGCGATTTCCAGTAACAAACAGTTACTGTTGCTAGTTTCTCTCAAAGTTCTCAAAATCTGTGAGCCGCAGGGAGGTACTGAAGAGAAATCATTGTGCAGGATTCAGACTAGCCATCAAAATGAGTTAGGGCAACATTTTTTGTCAATAATGAGTATTCTAGAATGGTTAGCAAAGATTTGCAGATTTGTATAACAAACGCCGTCTTATACATGAGCCATGCTCTGTAAAAAGGGGTTTAATGCACCCCCGTGACGCATCATGCCAAGCAAGGCATCACGTTATTACAGTTCCGTAAAATCCAGTTTGTCTAACAACCAACTCAGTCATGGGGTAGAATGGTCCTTGGACATGCAGAAAAATTACAAATTGCAAAAAGTTTCGACCGATGTCAGCCTGCGCGGACGGCGCAGGCTGACATGGGTCGATACTTTTTGCAGACCCATTACACCCCTCCCTTTTTTCACAGAGCATGGGTGGCTCGTTAATAATCACATTGTTCATTTACACACTCAGCACAAGCGTCCATCTCACTTTCCTGGTTCTCGTTGGTGTCGTTAAATTAAACACTACGGAGAGCACGTCCTTCGAAGTGAACCCTTGCTAAAGCCAAGATTTTTAGGTGTGATACGTTCACAAATGACCGACTGATGCCACTGCTTTATTATTATACAAGAACATAAACAGAGAATGTTTTCATAATATGATAATTATGACACTTGACCGAGCCAAAAATCGAAAGAATCCCGAGGACAAACGTAGTTGCTTTTGCAAACAATGTAAATCAGGATCAGACTGCACAGAACGTGCAGTCTGATCTTGGATCTACACTGTCCGTCATTTATGGACAATAACGGTCGAAACAGCTTTAAAATGCAACAACGACCAGAATGTGCACATTGTGTTTTCTTTGGCACTACAAAGGGATGATTGATAATCAGTTTGACCAACGGCGGACGGTCATTTTAGCTGCTAGTCATATCTCACCGCTGATCATATCTCATCCCTGATGCAAAAAGACAGGCTAGTTGACATTTTATAGGAACTTATATGGAATTAAAGCTACCACCCGAAGAAGCGGATAGTGTAGACTAAGATCAGACTGCACGTATGTGCAGTCTGATCTTGGTCTACACTCTCCGCAAAATTCCCCATCGATCACGTAAAGCGGGATAAAGGTTGATTCATGAACTTATGTGCGGTCAAGCCATGTCCAGTTGGCGTGCCAGAATAAACCGCAAATATGCCAGACATAAAACACAAACCTTGAGAAAGGGGGTGAGAAAGCGGATACAAGAGAAAAAGTTCCCAAAATGAATAGATAGATCTACTTATGCAAAGGTCAAACATTCTTTCTGCAGGGCCGACTACGCCCACGTTTGCTGTGTGACTCTCCTAACTATTTGTCATTTCCCTAACATTTTTCATTTTGTACTTAAATACTCTCACGTTATTCATTGTAATAGTTATCAAATCTTATTTCAATTTTGAAATCTTAAAATCTTATCTTGTCCAATATTTTTACTACCGCCTGTTATGTCGATGTATAAACATAATCCTACCGAGAGAAAAACTTTTTGTTTTTCCCCCGCAACCCATGATTCAGATTTTTGGCGCGTACTGAGAAAGAAAGGGGATTACCTTTATTTGATTTTAGTGCCGTAATCGTTTCGGCTTCAAGCAAAGGGGCTTTTCATATTCGTGCAACTATGAATAAATCTTATCGGATTAAGCGCTGTAATCGACTTACGTTGTTTTTTCGGACAGTGTAGATCAAGATCAGACTGCACAGAACGTGCAGTCTGATCTTTGATCTACACTGTCCGCTACTTTGTTACATCTTGTGGCCAAAACAACCTTGAAATAACAATATTTCGGATGTTTTTCATAACTGAAAATGTCCATTAATTCAGCGCTCTATGGGTTAAACTTTAACACATGCTCAAAGTTGACATTAGACTTAGTCCAAAATACACCACTTCTCTTTAACTCACATTACACATCGCCTGAAACAAATTGCTCCAGACGACTCTCTGTACCAAACGACACAGTTTTGAACTAGACCAAAATTGAAAGTATTTGCAGACGACAAATATAGCTCGAGTGTTGATTTCTGTCTTTGATAGGGTAGAAGACATTGTGGGAAAAGGAGAAAATGCTGGTTACCAGCATCTTCTTTTTTTTTCCCACAATGTTTTCAAAAGTCTTCTCTTTCAGGGTCGTTAAAAGTTGGGATTGTATGGTACAGGGTTAAAAATGTCGTTGTAAAAAAAGTAAGACAGTCTGCTTGTCGATTAATTCTAAGAACGAATATACATATGTATTATAGTATCTTTGTTGTTGAACATGACGAGACGTGAATGCAGAAAATCGCCAGGCTGATCCCAGTCCATCATTTTTGAATTCACCACTGGTTTTTTAACCCTTTTAGTGCCACAGACGATAAAAGGAGCCATTGCAGACGGCATATATCAAGATCAGACTGCACGGAGCATTCATGAACAATATAGGCGTTTTCAGAAAGTCAGCTAAACAAGGGACACAAAAGAGAGACATCTGAATGAAAAGAAAATTAGCAATACTCTGGCAAAAGGGGCTTAATATACATATCCGTAATGCATGATACTAATCGATCCATAATACCCACTTTTCTTTAACAACCCCGACTGAATCTTGAGTTAGACTGGTCCTTTGGCATACAGAAAATTGACCAATAGCGAAAAGTTTCGGCCCAGGTCAGCCTGCGCAGTCCGCGCAGGCTGACCTGGGCCGAAACTTTTCGCAGATGCATTAAGCCCCCTTTTCACAGAGCATGGCTCAAATTTATTTTTTTTCTAAACACATTGAAGACATTCTAGGAAACAATCGTTTGCTTCTTTTCCTGTAATGTTTTTATTTCTTCAGAATTTGCCTACTACAACATCGCGTTTCTATGGCTGCAGGTAAACGATACAGAATTACTCACAAGTTAAGTTAGACAAAGAGTTTTGTTTTTCCAGCTTTGGTTTTTTATAGATTTTCGAGAGAGATAAAGGATGAATCACAACCTGCGAGATCAATGAAAATGTTTAAATAAAAAGAACAAACGATCGAACTCGGTTTACATAGCAATACCTTTAGCAAGTGATCCGGGCCTGTGTGATCGAACTTGGACAAGAGCGAACCCTTTCAATACGAAATCTCCTTCAAGCTCGATTTAAGATGCTTAAACTAACGGTATAGATCAAAGATCAGACTTCACAGATGTGCAGTCTGATCTTGGGTCCACGCATCCACGGCATCCGATATCTGGTTTGATATTCCCGGCCGAAATAGCCTTGAAATATTGTTATATTTGGGTCTTTATGAGTACCTAAAATATGTCCGTTTCATTTATTTTGTACTTTACGGGATAATCGAAGACCAATATTTACACTGGTCATTTCGCTGCGCCCAATACTGACCGGGTGAAATTCTGACCGCAACATTGTTTGGGATTGAATAATTGGAATACTTACTCAATGTGTTTCCACTTCAAAGAGAGCTTGGTATGGGAAAATCTATGACACGTACTGACCAAACCTTTGTTGCTTTGTTAGTATCAGTTCAACCCTTTAGATATTGGACATGACATCAAAAGCTCACCTTGCCGACAGTGTAGATCAAAGATCAGACTGCACAGAACGTGCAGTCTGATCTTTTATCTACACTGTGATATATTTTTGGAGATATGCTGATTAGAACGACCTTGAAATTGTATCAAAAGACCTTCTTTGTTCCGATAGAAAACATCTATTATTGTGAAGCATTCCATAGGATTAATTCTATCGGCTGGCCGAAAAGAATTCCCTCTAACCCATTTTCATATGATTACAATGTAATACACTTTGCAAAACAAAGCTCTTTGGAAACATCGCGGGAAAAAAAAAAAAAGGTCATTTTTCTACCAGCATTCGCTCCAGTTTTTCCCACACTATTCCCAGTTTCACTGTAAATAGGCATTTTGGTTACTTTCAAATGGTTCCCCTAGATGCGCTACTGGTGTTACTTAGAGGTAGGTCAAGAAATAGTGTACGTAATGGTCAAGGGCAAGCCGAGTTCGCCCCCAAAGATTACGTTGAATTCGTTGTGATACATTGCTGGAAAATGTTCATTTGTAATTTTGCTATTTAACATGACCCACATTTTCACTTTTTAACCCTTTCCCAAACAATGAATTTTAAACTGGTCCAAATGGAAAGAGTTTGCAGACGACAATTTTAAATTTGATGAAAATGACAGAAAGTTCTCCAAAAGGGTAGAAAACACTGTGGGAAAAGGAGAAATTGCTCGTTACGAGCAATTTCTCCTTTTCCCACAGTGTTTTCAAAAGACTTGTACTGCAGACACGTGAAAACCAGGGCTTGTATGGGAAAGGGTTAAGGTACATTACACCTGTATTTAATACAGGATATATTAATGAGACTAGATTTTGACGTTTAGCTTGATTTTACCGCATTGTTGAGGGCCAATCATAACTCAGTACGGAGCACGACCATCAGGTCAAATATGTGTGATCTGATCTTCGATCAAAGCTGTCCTCTTTGTTGAAAATATTTTAAACAAAGGGAAAAAAGAACGCTGAAAGTGCGATGTTTGATTCGGACTGGTAATATCCTTTGTGTTTATTCGTCATTCCGAGGATGTATTAATTTTGTTATTTGGTGATGACGAAGTTAAGGGTCTCGGAGCTGACCAATGCTCAAAATGTTGTGACAGAGGAAGATGTTGTTCGTATGCAATTCTTATTTTGCTACATTTTTTTCACATGTAATAAATTTGAATTTAGGTTTATTACCTATATCTAATAACGATGTTTAAAAGTCACCCGCTGTTAAAGTTGTCTTTTGAGGTTTATACCGAAGCCTTTCATTGCCAATAGCGACACAAATTTGCAGACGGTGTAGATCAAAGATCAGACTGCACAGACCGTGCAATCTGATCTTTGATCTACACCGTCCGTTACCTGATATTGTCAAAAATCATCTTCAATTTCAGTGGCAGGACAAGAAGTAAACACGAAGGAAAGCCGTGAACAGCTATAACCCTATTTTGTTGGTCTGGTATATAATACTATATTAGATAATAGAGTGAAATGAAAGGTCGGCAAGCACTATAATTTATTTCAAATATAGTAACACAACCCTTCACCGTCTGTAACATTTACATACTGGAGAAATAGATATTTTAAAATATTGCGGGAACATGAGAATTTGCTGATTGCATTTTCCCCACAATGCTTTCTACCTTTTCCAAGACAAATCCCTTAATTTTGGCCACACTTGATTTGTCGTCAGCAAATATTTTAATTCGGAGTAATCTATTTGGAAAAAAAAAGTGACAATCGAATTTCGTGACATGACTAGGTGTCAGGTTTTCTTTCAAGTGTGTATAATTTTATTTATCTTTGTACTTAATGGCGGCTATTATTTAACATCGAAATATATGACAGCCAAAGGTACACAGCATATGTGGAATGGCTTGGGTTCAAAATGTAGCGCAATCTGTGTTTACTTAGATTTTGTTGGAACAAGTCGCAAGTCCTAGGTCTTCCTTCTCATACCAAAAACATAACATTTTGATTATTCGAACTCTCTACCTGACTCCAAAATTTTACACTTGTCCGAATCTAAAGCATTTGCAGACGAGAAATTAAATATGGCTTAAATAATGGGATCTCTCTTTGAAAAGGATAGAAAACATTGTGGAAAAAAGAGAAAATGTTGGTTACCAGCATTTTCTCCTTTTTCCACAATGTGCTCAAACAGCTTCGTTTTCAGGGCCATTAAAGCTCGGGATCGTGTTGTAAAGAGTTCAATCGTTTTTAGATTGTTTGTATTTGCGTTATGTAACCTTTGGTTTGTTTGATTGGTGTATTCTTTAATCAGATTAAACCAACAGATTTTACGGTAATCTTTCGCTCGTACGGTAATCTTTCGTTGGTGTTTTTTTTTTTCTTAAAGAATGTAAAATCAATATAGACTCGATCAATAACAACAATTATAAAACTGCCAGTCAGTAACCAGGCTAAAATAACATTTATTTGTCCCTTTCTGCACACAGACCAAGATTGGCAATGGCTTCTTTTTACAAAGTGAACCTCATACATAAAAGTACTTTATTAACTGTATGGTGTTTAACGCCGTTTTCAACATTATTTCAGTTATATTGCGGCGGCCAGTGCACCTATCCATGCTTTCCTGGAGTTTCTTTTTACCAGTGCTCCGCACAATATTCTTTCCAAGCCACTGGCTGCTTTCCCACATAACCATCGTCGAAACAATGGTCAGCGGTGAGAGAAGAATGAATCCTGACGCAATGACTATCATCAATCCTCGGAAAGAAATTGGCCAAGCCGGGGATCGAACCAGCGACCTCCTGTTCTTAAGTCCTGTGCGCTACCTACTGAGCTACGGGGCTTGGCTAAAAGTACTTTAATCGCTTCTGAATTTGAGCCATGCTCTGAGAAAAGGGGGCTTAATGCATCTGCGAAAAGTATCGTCCAGGTCAGCCTGCGCGGACTGCGCAGGCTGACCTGGGCGATACTTCAAAGGACAATTCTAACTTATGATTCAGTCGGTTGTTTGACATAATGAACTTTATAGATCAATGATCATATGATGACTTGCTTGGTATCATCCATCACGGAGATGCATTAAGCCCCCTTATGCCAGAGCGCGACTCATTTATTTTTTCATCCCTTTGTCAGTTGTGTTAGATTTTCGTATACCTCAAACGAGGTTGTACACATATTGAATAATCTTTCCTATCATAACAGCAAACCAAGCTTTTCTTGAACCTCCGAATGCCTCATGATGTAGAGTGTAGGATTTGTGAACGTCAAGTCTCGGACCACTTCAGGGTGTGCGCTCGAGTCCTATAGCTGGCTATCCAAAGTTACCAATAGCCTTTCGGATTAGATGTTAAATCGAGGTCCCGTGTGACGGTGCTATACATCGAGCACGTTCCTGTATCTTGCACTATCTAACATAACTAACGGCCTTCCTTCGGGCGTCGCCCATATAGGCAACCGGTGGCTACGATAGATAAACTGAAAATTAATAAATAAAAAACACGCCGCAGTAAATGTTATAGAAAGCATTTTACTCAAATTGAAAAAAAAATCCTTATATGGTAGATGTATATTCAGTGAAATCAAAGGTATAAACTGTTGGCTTTTTGTATGATCCGACCGGGGTTTGACCCATGACCTATCGAGGCGACTGGGACTTATTCATCCGGTATGGAACTTCCGCGGCTCTGGGTTGATAAAGTGTGCCTATTTTCAGCACCTGTGGCGTCGCAGGTCTCGTGGAAGTGTTTCTGGACAAGAAAATGCAGAAGCCCAGCCTAGCATTGGTGAAAACCAGGGTGTCGCCATGGTATGACTGAAACCTTGTTGAAAGCGGCGTGCAACCCTCAAATAAAATAGCCTTACTTCCACTGAGGCGGTCATGTCAAAAGTGGGAACACGTGACATCTATTTACCTGCGTTATAATACCAGTAATACTGAAGCATCTCCCACGTGACCCAAAGTCCAAAATAAAACAAATTATTGGTTATTGAATAATGGACACGTCACTGTAAACAACGGTGACCTCCATCCTGTTTACTTTTTATTAGGCTACAGAGTTATAGCCTCGTCCGTCTACAGGCGACAACTTCAGCGTGGTTCAAATTACGGGTTTTTGTCTTAGGATGGGTGAAAAACGTTGTGGGAAAAGGAGAAAATGCTGGTTAACCAGCATTTTCTCCTTTTCCCACAACGTCTTCAAAGGCTTTTTACCTCAAGGTGGTTAAAATACGGGATCTGTCTGGTAAGGCATTAACTCATTTACCGTCTGTTGACGACGTTTAACGCTGTGCAGCGAACAGCTTTTCAGAATATTTGGGCTAACAGAGGAATTGCTCGTAATGAGCAATTTCTCATTTGCAAAAATCTGTTCACGTGTATGCACGTATTTACCATTGACAAAATAGATTGAAGAGTCGATTGACTGTAAGGTGTTTAACGCCGTTTTCAACATTATTTCAGTTATGTCGCGTTGGCCAGTGCACCTATCCATGCTTTCCTGGAGTTTCTTTTACCACTACAACGAACAATATTCTTTCCAAGCCATTGGCTGCTTTACCATATAGCAATTGTCGAAACAATGGTCAGCGGTGAGAGAAGAATGAATCCTGTCGCAATGACTATCATCGATGCCCGGAGAGAAGTTTGCCGAACCGGGGATCGAACCAGCGATCTCCTGGACTCAAGTCCTGCACGCTACTGACTGAGCTACGGGGTAGTAAAATAGTCATAAAGTTAACTAGTTCTAGGGAGAAACAGCTGTCAGACAGTAAAATACCTATGTAGAATGGTACATAAAGATGTAGGAAAAAAGAGCATGTGCTTTCTACAAGCAATTTTTCCTTTTTCTCAACAATGTTTTCAATTGCAGTTTATTGCAGAACGTAACCCGTAGAATGTCATATTTCTACTGTAATAAGTTTTCAAAGCTGTTACATTATACAACCAGATGCAGGTCGACAGGGACATGCATATTCCATCAGAAAATATATAAACACTGGGCCATGGGATTTATTTTGTTATGTCAATATTACAAAGTTCAAAGGCAAATTGTATGTGTTGCCAGCTGCCGTAATACGCCTACGCGCGACAGATCTTTATCTACGCCAATAGCTCGCCGTCGACATGGCGGAAAACATAAAGGCTCAACACCAATTTAGAACGTTATTTCTTGTATTGATTGTTTGCTGTTATAATTATCTCTTTACCACACAACGCATTTTAGACTCATCCAAAATCGAAAGCATTTATAGATGACAGAATAAATGTGGCTCAAATAATGAAATGTGTTTTTACAAAGGGTAGAAAATATTGTGGGAAAAGGAGAAAATGCTGGTCCCCAACATTTTCTCCTTGTCACACGATGTTTTCAAAAGCGTTTTTCCTCAGGGTCGTTACCACTCAGGATTGTTTGGTAAAGGGATAAGCCACAACTTCGATTTTTAGCATACTTAGATTATCTTTCAGTGCCTTAAAAACTATATATATATTTTTTTTTTCTTTTTTAATATCCAACTAAACAGTAAAGGTGACAAAGGGTAAATATTTGAGGTACAGGGATGATATAGTAAATCGTGTAGGTTGATTGACTGTATGGTGTTTAATGCCGTTTTCAACATTATTTCAGTTATATCGCGGCGGCCAGTGCACCTATCCATGTTTTCCTGGAGTTTCTTTACCCAGTACTCTGCACAATATTCCTTCCAAGCCACTGGCTGCTTTCCCACATAACCTATGTCGAAACAATGGTCAGCAGTGAGAGAGGAATGAATCCTGTCGCAATGACTATCATCAATCCTCGGAAAATCGTGTAGGAGGAATGAGCTAAAGTTTGCCAGAAGACTACTCCCACAATCCTATGCGGTGGGGGATGGCCCTTTCCTCCCAAGAGCCAAATTGGACGAATCTGATTGGTTAAAAGTACTTTTAGCATCATGTCGTTATTTCAGTGCTGATATTCAAGTTTCATCGACCAAGTAGATTCGTTCAATACATTCACTGCGGTATTAAAATTTCCATCTCACGGTTGGGAAAAAAACTTGTCAAAGTTTCGACCTTTATTACTCCCTTGTATTATTCCATTTTTTTCATTTTATACACCGGATTGTAGATAAATTATTGCAGAACACGATTAAATTAACTATTTTTTCGATTGGAATTTAAAGATATGTGAAAAATACTGGAAACTGACTCTGGGTCATCGGTGGCGTGCGACAGGTAATATAGTTATAGAGGGCGAAGCTTGTCAAAAATCAAGCGCCTTGTGTCAGGAAAATCATGCTGTAAATCGGCAAAATCATCGCAAATAAAAACTTTTGTTTCTGCATATATAAGTGGATTTAACACAGGCTTATGTAAGTCACGTTGCGAGTGAGAGAAATAATCAAAGCGCTGACGCACTGAAGGCAGCGGGTTTGTGCCAGCTACAGATCTTATTACTTTCTTTGCACAGGTTTCCTTTATACTTGACTTGAAGTAAAAAGGTGCCTTAATCGATCTCAAACAGTATAGACTTAGGTCAGCCTGTGCAGGCAGTCAGTCTGTGCAGTCTTCACAGGCTGACCTGGGCTGAAACTTTTCGCCATTGGTCCAT
Source organism: Tridacna gigas (assembly GCA_945859785.2). Lineage (NCBI taxonomy): Eukaryota > Metazoa > Mollusca > Bivalvia > Cardiida > Cardiidae > Tridacna > Tridacna gigas. The sequence continues at coordinate 49,197,394 of OX244036.2, forward strand.
TTTCTGTACATCGAAGGGTCGGTCTATGGATCAATAATTATTTATGTCTTGCTTGGTATAATCCATCACGAGGATGCAAGAAGCCCCCTTTTGCCAAAGCACAGCTCATTTGTTTGTGGCTAAAATAAAGATAAAATCTAGTACATGAGCACAGGCAGAAAACAAGACTTGAATAAATGATATTAATCCTTTCCAAAACAATCCCAAGTTTTTATGACCCTGTGGAAGAGGCCTTTAAAGACATTTGTGGAAATGGAGAAAGTGCTTCTAACCAATGTTTTCTATTATATCAATCCGTAACATTTATGAAATTCTTGAAAGGTATCTTAAAGTACTGAAAACCAGTCTTAGTATAATTTTGAGGTTTTACACCTCAAAATCCTTGTAGGCCAAATAATGTGCTTTATAAAAGTTTTGCCGATCCCTTTTAAGGAGTTTGTAGCTCAAAGACTTGAAGTTGGTACCGCTGGTTTAAATTTCCAGCATGGTCTTCTTTCTTATCATTTATGCCATGTTGTTATTCAGTGCATGACCTTAAGGAAATAGCCAAGAAACGCATGCATAGGTACACTGGCAGCTGTTATGACCCAAGCTGTTTAAATTTCATTAACTGCTAATAAATTATACTGAAAGAAGCCATTTGCAGACAAAAATTGAAACATGGCTCAAAAACAGTGTACATCTTTGATAGGGTAGAAAACATTGTTGGAAAAGGAGAAAATGCTGCTTACCAGCATTTTCTCCCATTCCTACAATGTTTGTAAAAAGTTATGTTCTAAGGGTCGTTAAAACTTGAGATTGTGTTGTACAACTAAATGCATAATATAATTTGCAGTTATAACTACTTTTAACTCTTTACCACTCAATGCCGACTTCTAACAACCTTGAGAAAAAAGCCTTGTGAAAACAGTCTGGGAAAGGAGAAAATGCTGGGAACCAGCATTTTCTCTATTATCCACAATGTTTTCTATCCTATGAAATAAAACTTGTACCATTTGAGCCACAATGAAATTGTCGTCTGCAAATGCTTACAATTTGAACACAGCTGAAATTTTGCCGTCTGCCAAAGGCTTAATGGGTGACTTTTCGTGTAACATCGCCTGTCATAGCCGAATCCGTACGACTTTGGCGATAAAAGGCGATGTTACACGAATCCTATTACGATGCCCTATGCTCAAAATTCATCATGCAAACAAACACCGACAAGAAAAAGTCGATGCAAAGAATCAAAGTCGCCGCAAATTTTTTTATTTAATGCTTCAAGAAAGCCAGGGCAAATAAGTAAATGTCAGTTTTCATCAGCAGATTTTTTAACACATATGAAATTGATGTGACTGTGAATCTATATCAAAAGTTGTCTTCTGTTACAGTATCTAATACCCTCGCATAGCGCTCTCTGAACTCTTTTCCAAACGAAAAATATCAGACTCTTCCAAATTCAAAGAGTTGACAGACGACAATTTAAAAAGCTGCAAAAATGGTAGAAAATTCGCTAGTACTGGGGGGAAAAGTATTTGTTAAAGGAGAAATTGCTTATAACGAGTAATTTCTCCTTATCCAACATGTTTTTCTAAAAGAATTTGACAGCGCACGTGATAACCCGCGTTTGTTTGGGAAAGTGTTGAAAACAGGGCCAAGTTACTAAAATGTTGCTGTCCTAGGATAGTATGATTCAAGAGAACGTAAGTTTGCAAGGCATGCTTTCAATTTAAACAAGTCTAAAACTATACTGTTTGGTGAACGCTGTTAATAAAGAATATTGGTTTTGCATTGCGATTTATGAACAACACAGCGAAAAACTGGTCTCTCTCCAGATTTTTTCCAACAAAGTACATGTAAATTTATCTAGAACTTGGTGAGAAATAAACAAAAGGGTTCTAAACAATCTTTGTTTTAAAAACTAAACTTAGAAAGAAGTAACCAATAATGGTTAGATACAATCATAACCATCATACTCGTTCTTCGGCGGAATTTAACACAATTTCAGCAATGTACAATTTTAGCGGTGGTCATTCAACAAAAAACACAAATAGTAGGAAAAACTAGGTACTAAATAATCAAAATGATAATTAAACCTGTGTACGAAATGACGAAAGTGGATACGAAATGACCAACTGGATACGAAATGACCAAAATAGAAAGTATAGGTAGGTACGAAATGACCAAAATCGTATCTACGAAATGACCTAGGTACGAAATTAACTAGGTACGAAATGACTGGAAACCTGTACAGCCTTGACCAATGGAAACAAGGCATTTATTTGGATGAGTCCATTTCTCGCGAATAGCGAAAATAAAAGTAATACTTGGGCGGATTTTTTGATGTTGTAAGTATTAACAGAGCAAAAAAAGTATCGTATTGTATATACTTCGTAGTTTAAGAATGAATTAAAAAGCCAGTTTAAGGCGAAGTAGAAAGATTCCTTGTTAACCTTAACACCCCTATAAAAAAGAAATTCCCATTGTCCATGTCCTAACTCGAAAAACTATTAAAAATATAGTCGCGCGCTTCTGCGCGGCGACTAATAAAAACTTTTGCTCTGAAAATATTTTCTTTTGCACTTTTTCGGTCTATGTAGATACCGACGCCCTCTTTCCGTTTCTATTCTACAGTAACATTACGGATGAACTCGTAAGGTGTAAGGCAGTTTTGAAAGGGTGTCGTCTGCGCGAGTAGCGCGTATTTATACATGATCGTTTGTGTATTCATGGAGGAACTATTTAGTCAAGTGTAGGAATCAAGTTTTGTTTACCTCGCGTATCCAGGAAAAAGCTGCCGGATGCAAGAATTCTCGACCTAGATAAATATCGTAAGCGTTGAAAATCAGTAACTCATACCTGGGGACTATGACAGCGGGTTTCACCCGCTGCCAAAAATAAATACGATGTAAAATGCCTGATTGGTTTTCATTTCTACCTCATTCATGGTGATCGAAAGTAGTTCCTAGATTTTAACAGATATAAAGTATAAACAACTTTACAACTAAATCCCTCGGGGTGAAACGGCTAACAATTTACGTAGATTGAGATAAAATTTTTATTTTTAGAAACGCAAATATTTTAACTACGTATTACCACTACTGTCAATCAAACTATAAATAGATAATAATTGTTTATTTCAATACGGATGCCCCTGAGGAATTAAAGACATTACTTTTGCCCCAGTCCATTGTTTACGTTCTTGATCAGGTCAGCTGAGCGACATTCAAAATGTACTCCTTACCGGTCAAATCAGTATTTACTAATGGAACCCTGTGGCTACGTGGAAACTGATCCCTTTCTGTTACAATTAAATTAATCCTTCTTTTTCAATGGTTCAGCATCATTTCGGGTATCTAACCTATCAACGTGCGCAGCATAATAGATGTAGTTTTATTTGAGCCATGCTTTAGCAAAAGGATGCATTATACCAAACAAGTCATCACGTAATTATGGATCTTCTAAAATCCATTTTGTTGAGCAACCGACTGAACCATGAGGGAGACTGGTCCTTTGACATGCAGAAAATTTAAAGATAGCAAAAAGTTCGGCTCATGTCAGCCTGTGCGGAGGCACAGGCTGACATGGGTTGATACTTTTTTTTTTTTTCGTCTCAGATGCATTAAGCCCCTTTTTCACACAGCCTGGCTAATATATGTGCAGCTTAATTTATAAAAGAAACCAGTTCTCAAAAAAGACCCTTTGAGGGAATTTTTCAAAACATTTAGTCAAAATACCTCGCAAGACTTGCAACAGTGAGGATGCAAGTTCAGATTGCGCATTGTGCGTCGGCCACTCTTGATCTGTATGTACGCCATGAAAAGCAAAGCAGTGGTCAATACATATACAGTATTCTGATCCTTTCGACCTTCTTTTTCTTTTTTTAACAACATGTCCAGTATTCTCTGAAAACATGTTATTTGACCACTTTTTCAAGTAATCGTGTGCCATAAGGACCCTGAAAAAGAAGACTTTTTGAAACATCATGGGAAAAGTAGAAAATGCTGGTAACCTTTACCCCAATGTTTTCTACCCTTTTCAAAACAAATTTCAAAATTTGAGCCACATTTGATATGTCGTCTGCAAATGCTTTTAAACTGGAGAAGTCTAGATTTTTGTCATCTGGCATAGTTTAGGTGGACGTTGTACACTGGCACTGCTTTTAACCCTTATCCTGCTGAATAAAAGAAATGAAACTTTCAAGCCGATAGTATAAACCCAAAAACTTTCCTGTTTCAAAGGGATATTTGGAGGGAAGATATCTCCTTATCGGACAGAGTAGATCAAAGATCAGACTGCACGTTCTGTGCAGTCTGATCTTGATCTACGCTGTCCGCAAAAGGTCAGTGAGTCGCGATAAGCAGCCAAAGGGTTAATTTGGAGAAGTCTAGAATTTTGTCATCTGGCAAAGAGTTTAGGTAAACGTTGTTTCTGTGCCGCAATACATGCTTTGCCTGATGCATTTTATATGTGACCACCAATGGCAGTCACTTTTTGAACCAAAAGAAACACAAACCATACTTAAAGACTTACAAACCCATCCTTTTTTATTTTCGTATTAATGTACAGGAATAAAAGTGCAATGTTGACATGTACATGTACTTGCTTTGATCACATTTCAACAGCGTGGGTGAGGTAATTGCTTTCACAGCAAACGGATTTAATCCTAAACCCAACAACCCAGAGTTTTTAAGCACTCTAAAGAAGAAGGGTTTTGAAAACATTGTGAGAAAAGGGGAAAATGCTAACCAGCATTGGTAACCAGCATTTTCTCCCTTTCCCACGATGTCTTGAACCCTTTACAGATACATGTATACTTATTTTGAGTTTCATTTTATTTTGTTGTCTGAAAATGCTATTCAATCGGACCAGTCTAAAACTTTGTGATTCTGTAAAGGGTTTACATGGAAATCAATCCTGTATTCGTAAAAATGGCGACATCCTGTTCTCCATAATATAGTCATAACTTGTTGCTATCGTCATTCCCGTTTCATATTTCCTCTTTCTATGACACTTAGTGCCTAACCCATATTTTGGCCACAGACAAATGACCTTTAAATCTTATACAAAAACAACCATTTTCTCGGATTCAGTTATTGATTTTCAATTGTTATAGAAAAGCTAGACGAGTAACTTTGGTATCGAACAGAGAATGCTAAGATCAGATTTCACAGATATGCAGGCTGATCTTAGTTTTCTCTCTTATTAAAAGTCATAAGAGGTCACGAAGGTGGTATATAGATTAATTCGACCAGCAATATCACAACAAATCCTCGCACATCAGTTCTATAACATGCGGTGATATTAAAAGGACACATTGACAGAAACCTCGATTATTCAAACATGTAGTTATTCAAATGTATGGGCAGTTGGAGGCATTGGCTAGAATGCAGATGCCTTTTTGAATATAGTTCTGCAGAAGATAACCAAGATTCTGACGGTGTACTGAAAGCTGAACCCGTATGCGGAGAAATACGTGTACTATACATATTAAAGAAACTGGCGAGATTTAATGAAAAAAAAAAAAATGTTAATCAAATGTAAGTGATGCATATCTAGGATAAACTTGCCTCAAATTATCTTCGAAATGGATTTTATAAATCACAGATCGGATTTTTCGTTTCGCGTAGTCTGATCTGACCATACCGCAAACTCCTAATGGCATAGTTAATGTCAGATCGGGATCGATCGGTCTTGACTACGATAGAGGACATATTCATAACCGAAGGGCGAATATTTCTTTTCGATCTATTGATAGTAATCTGTCGCTGTTTCGAACATATTTCATCATTATCTATAACTTTTTTTTTTTTAAATTTTAAACATTCGATCAATCAGACATACCTCAAGGCAATGCAGCAAAAGGCATTGGAACCATTATAACATAAAAAAGTTGCTCACGACTTGCGAGTGAAGGTCATAAACACCGCACTTCTAGAATAATTAGATACTAGTACATGTATTTGAGCCATGCTCTGTGAAAATGGGTTTAATGCATCTTCAAAAAGTGTCGATCCAGGTCAGTCTGCGCAGTCCGCGCAGACTGACCTGGACCGATACTTTTTGCTATTGGTAAATTTCCTGCATGTCCAAGGACCATTCTACTTCAGGATTACGTTGTTTATTAGACAAAATGGATTTTATAGATCCATAACTATGAAAATGACTTGCTTGGTATAATGGACAACGGAGATGCATTAAACCCCCTTTTCACGGAGTACGGCCCATTTATACTCGCAAAGTTACTTTATGCCTTTGCTGTCGTATGTTTATGTAGCTGTCTCTCTTCTGTCCGCACGTCTGTAGTATACTATCTGTCTGTATATATTTGAGCCACGCTCTGGCAAAAGGGGGCTTAATGCAATTCCGTGATGCACTACAGCATGCAAGTTATCGTATAATTGTGGATCCATAAAAACATTTTGCCTAAAAACCGACTGCATCATAAGGTAGATTGGTCCTTTGAAATACAGAAAATCGACCAATAGCGAAATGTTTCGGCCCAGGTCAGCCTGCGCGGACTGCGCAGGCTGACCTGAATCGATACGTTTCGCAGATGCATTAAGCCCCCTTTTGACAGAGCATGGCTCATTTCTGTGTCTCTGTCTGTCTCTCTTGTATCTGCCTGACCGTGTTTCTGGCATATACATGTATCAGTCTCCGTAAATATGTCTTTATGTTTCTTTGTAGAATGACTCTGTATCTGACTACCCGTGTCTCTGTGTTACATCTATCTCGGAATTTATAATGTATGTGTATCTATTGATTAGTCTGTGTAATAGTCTATGTAATTCATGTCTTTATATTTCGATCTCTGTCTCTCTGTAGCACGTCGCTGTATCTGGATACCCGTCTCTTTGTGGTATATCTTTTTTCTGTGTGTATAATGTATGTGTATCTGTAGCATGCCTTTGTATTTTTCAACCCGTGTTTTTCTGATATGAGCCGTGCTCTGGCAAAAGGGGGCTTAATGCATCTCCGTGATGCATTATACCCATCAAGCCATTACATAATTATGGATCCATAATGGCCACCTTTTTAAACAAAAGACCGAATCATTAGGTAGACTGGTCCTTAGACATATAGAAAATTGACCAATTGCAAAAAAGTTTCGGCCCAGGTCAGTCTGCGCGGACTGCGCAGGCTGACCTGGGTAGATGCCTTTCGCAGACGCATTAAGCCCCCTTTTCATAGAATATTGCTCATTATATTGACCGGCCTCTGTAATATATATCAATATGTTTCTCTGTAGCATGTCTCTGTCTCTGACTACCTTTGTCTCTGTGGTAGATCTATTCTGTTTATTCTATCAGTAGATACCAGTACAAAAAAATCACTCTCAGCCAAGCCCCCGCCCCCGCGCCCCAAGCCTGTTGCAAATGTAATATATTAGATCGGATTTCTTATAATCGTATGTTTACCATCTCTTTCGGTTCTCATTTTTTTTCTGCAGGATCAAAGAAATATGTGTTTTGTATGTGTTTTGTTTGATTCTATGAGTGTTATAATTGTCCATGTCACAGTAGCACAGGCGTGGGTCAATATTTCGTATTACAAAACACATTTATACAATAGATATGAACCATTTTTTGGCAAAAGGGGACTTAATACATCTCTGATGCATTGTACTAATTAAGCCATCACATGATTATGGATCCATAATTGCCACTTTTTTTAACAAACCGACTGAATCATGAGGTAGATAGGTCCTTGGACATACATAAAATTGACAAATAGCGAAAGAGTTTCGGCTCAGGTCAGCCTGCGCAGACTTCGCAGGCTGACCTGGGTCGATCTTTTTTCGCAAATGCATTTTCCCAGAGCATGGCTCATATATATATGCGTACTAAAGCTTGTCAATGTCTATGTCTTTTTCTGTGTGTACAACGTATATGTCTGTGTAGCATGTCTCTGTATTTGGCTACCCGTGTCTCTGTGGTGTATCTATTTCAGTTCGTACATGTCTATCTGGCTCAGTGTAGCATGTCTCTATCCCTCATTTGTGCAAGTTGACCAGGTGTTCAAAAGGTCGAAAATTACCATATTCGGTAATATGGGCCTGGTAATGTACGTATGATATTTCTACATTATGTAAGTAATGACAAATAATTGACGGTGGATTTCTTCATGAATCATTAGGCTCTGCCCTATCAGGGGCATTAAGTAACAAACCACATCATCACTATTTGCCACTTACTAGAAGAAAGAATTTGCAGAAAATGTGATTCAAGGTTGCCGTTGTCAACAGTGTCTAAGCAACGCGGACAGTGTAGATCGAAGATCAGACTGAACGTTCTGTGCTGTCTGATATTGATTTAGATTGGCTGCAAAAGCATCATAAGTAGTGAAAGACTCATAACGTTTTAGTTGTCACGATTCTATGCAATGTGCAGCAACTATGCATTGATAATGGCACTTGGCAATATAAATAATTCATATTTCTGTAGTAAATCATTATCGTGACAGTGCCTGGGAAGAAAGTCAAAGTAGATGGTGTCAGTAAGTAAGAACAAAAAGAGAACAGCATATTTTATAATACCATCATGTTTGTTTGCTTTGTGTTTATTTATCGTCGCCACGGGTTGTGTATATGGCCGACGCCCCAAATCGGCTGTTAGTCATTTAGTGTAAGATACAGGATGAAACCCGTCCCAAGTTACGCCTGGTGTAGCACCGTCACACGGGACCTCGATGTTAGACTTATCTGAAAGTCAATTAGTGGTTTCAATTGGCCAGTCGTACGAATCGAACCCACACCCTCAAGTATCCCAAGATTACAAATGCCGTGCTGTACCACTAGAGGTAATAACTGTGTCTGGCTACCACCATGTGGTGTTTTACACCTTATTAAAAGCAGAACATAGGGTCAATCACGCCCCAACACATGTCTGACTTTTTTAACCCTGAACAATTATCACACAAGCACGGGTTTCTACGTCCCCACACGGTGAACAATCTGACTTTTATTTGAAAAATAAAAAAGAAAAAAAAATGTGGAAAAGGGTAAAACTGGGTACCGGTCGTAACCGGTTGTAACAAGTAATTACTTTCCACCTACAGTAATGTCGCCAAATTCAGTGAAAGGGTTTTTCTTCCCTCAGAGCCTTTTTCGTTTATGAAACTGGTTTCCTTCCTTGGCTCGAAATGCCATAAACCCACACAGCAATGGCTTAGAGATTGACTGCATTCATTTTAGCAGAGCAAAGCATTTGAGCCATGCTCTGTAAAAAGGGGGCTTAAGGCATCTCCGTAATGCATTGTATCAAGCAAGCCATTACATAATTATGGATCCGTAAGAGCCACATTTATAAGACTCAAATGAATCATGAGGTAGGCTGGTCCTTTGACAAACAGAAAATTGACCAATAGCGAAAAGTTTCGGCGCAGGTCAGCCTGTGCCGAATGCGTAGGCTGACCTGGGTCGATACTTTTCGCAGATGCATTAAGCCTCCTTTTTACAGATTATGGCTTATTTCGAAGTGGATCTTTTGACAGGTATTACTTATAATACGTAAGAACTTCATTCATACTACCAGGTCCGTATAACCCAACCATTCTTAAGAACATTCTTTGTCACTTTCTGGATTTAGAGATTTAGAAAGTAACACAATTTCTGACTGGCTAGACCATTTGGTTTGGCCAATCAGAAGTTTTGTTACTTTTTAAATTTAGAAAATTCTTGGGCAAAAGAGTATGAATGTTGACCCCGACGACTGAAATTCATGATATAATCCTGCTCTTTGGTGAAAAACAAACCTGCAAATATGTCAAGGCAAGCATAAATTTGAAAGAAAAAAAAATTGTGATTGAAACTTTATGAACGGCAAAATAAATTTACGTGGTGCAAATTTACAACAACATCCTTGTAAAATAGAAATGGTCAGCACGAATAAGGCTGTTTTCCTTATTATGATACGAAAACATCATGTCGAAAGGAGAAAATGTTTGTCACTGTAACAAGTATTTTGTCTTTTTGAGTCCATATAGGACCACTATTATTAAAAGAGCGCTCTATCTCTGGTGACATACAAAAAAGTCGTCAAAAACAACAGTCCCGGACAAAAAAAAAATCACGTGATGATCCAGAATGTTCTTCTTATACATCATAAATGCCATGTCACAATTCTTGAATTTTTAAACCTGAAATTTAGGTATCATTCGGTTTAATTTGGCGTCAGACTTGGTTGTATGCAACGTCATTATGGTGATGAACTTTTTTCTTGCATAAACTTTTTGCGTTATTTCTGTGAAAAAATTAAGTTTTATATCTATCTCCGAAAGGGCCCATTTCTCTTTGTTTGATATGAAAATTCTTTTTCGCATAAATATTTGAATGTCACCGATGGCAGTCTGAAAATACATTGTCATATTAGGTATCCAGAAATTTCCATTATTCTCCAAACAGAGAGACCCAAGGAGAGGGGCGGGGGGGGGGGGGGGGCGGGGTTCATTTTGACGTTTTTTGCGGCCATGTTGTTAGGGGATGAGACTTGCAGGCCGAAGGTCCGGCTCTTGGGAGCAAACATCTCGCTGCAGGCTGACCTGGGCCGAAACTTTTTGCTATTGGCGAATTTTCTGCTTGTCCATGGACCGTTCTACCCAGGTATTCAGCGGGTTGTTAGACTAAATGGATTTTATGGATCCATAGCTATGTGATGACTTGCTTGGTACAGTGCATTACGGAGATGTATTAAACCCGCTGTTTGCCAGAGCGTGGCTCGAATTATAACGAAAAAAAACAAACTTTTGAGGATACTGAACCCCTGAGTTTCATAACGATCCAACTGATATGTAATTAACCCTTAAACTGCTACATAAATGAAACGAAAATTTCCACGCAATAGTAAAGAAAAAACAAATATTGCGATTTCAACTGGAAAGAAGAAGAAGAAGAAGAAGAAGACCGTATCGGACAATGTATATCAAAGATTAGACTGCAGGTTCTGTACAGTCTGATCTTGATCTACACTGTCCACAACTGGTCAGTGAGTCGCGCTTATCAGCTTAAGGGTTTACACGGCATTACCCCAAATGAACCTATATCTCGCATATAGAGACCTGAATTTTCCTTCAAAGAGAGTGTTGACAAAGATTAGCTTTCAACTCCATGCAATCTGATCTGTATCTAAAACTTTCGATTTCAGCTCAATTTGCAAGGTTTACGATACCCATGTAAAGCGTTGAAGGGCATTCTATACAATGGTCGCTAAGATTCAGCAGAATTAGGAGCTAGAACAAACAGAACAAGGGTTAGAAGCGTAAGAACAAGCACGTTTTTCTACGAAAACGAGTCCATGTTACTTGTTCAGGATGAAGGATCAACATTTTACGTAAGTATTTAGTTGTATAATTTGTATTCCTGTCATGCGCGAATCACTTGTTGTGATGATAATCATCGACACCCTTTAGCTGAAATGAAAAGTCGTGTACTAAAAGCGGTAGTGTTCTTATCGTATGACGCAGAAAGGACATGGTATATTTACACTGTTCAACCCTCATGCTGCTAAGCGTGAATCGAGGACCTTTTGCGGACAACGTAGATCAAGATCAGACCGCACAGAACGTGCAGTCTGATCTTGAATCTACACTGTCCGATAAGGAGATATTTTTTCCAGAAATAATACCTTTTAAATAGCAAAATTACTATCGAGTTTAAAGTTTCATTACAGTTATTTAGCAGGATAAGGATTAAAATATGACCGTGTCTATTGTCCTACATAATATTTCAGTTCCTGGAATCCCTCTGGTTTTAAGTACTTGTTGCTTTTACCATACAATTAAACAGCAAATTTTCACTGTTTTTCCACAAAACAAAACAATTTTAAATAATTCCATAATAAAAGCATTTACAGACGACAAAGTAAACGAGACTAAAAACAAAAAACCAGAAATCTGTCTAGGGACGGAAGACAGCATTGTGGGGAAAAGGAGAAAATGCTAGTTACCAGCATTTTCTCCTTTTCCCTACAATGTTTTCAAAAGTCTTCCTGTTCATGGTCGCTAAAACTGTGGATTATTTGGTACAGAGTTAAACTTTAGACTGCAAAACTTTGTATGCTTTTGCGGACTGTAAAGATCACAGAACGTGCGGTCTGATCAAGAATCTACTCTGTCTGATACTAGTATTTAATGAGATTATTTGTCCAAAACAACAGTAAAATTGCATTATCTAGATATTTTTACTGTCTTCACTCTTTACAAGACACGACAAACTTTTAGACCAGTCCATACTGAAGGGATTTGTAGACGACAAAATAAATGTGAGTCGAAAATTGAAATTTGTTTTTGGCAGGGTAGAAAATGTTATGAGAAAAGGAGAAAATGCTGGTTACCAGCATTTTCTCCTTTGACCACAATATTTTCAAGTCTTCTTCCTTAGGGTCGTTAAATCTAGGACGTGTTATGTGAAGGGTTAAATTGGCAGATTTATTCATGTGGCAAGATTAAGGGTTAACAATGTGAGTGGTAAAGAATACCTACGTAATATTTTGTCAAATTATGACAAGGTAATGTTTCAAGTTACCGACGCAGTCCACGCACTAAAAAACTAACGAATTACCTTAAAGTGACGTCAGTCCTACTCACTCTCTCGTTTCCAAACTGTCAACAAGATTGAGAAAAAAATAAATATACAAATAATTATGCTCCCACTCAAATGATATATGTCGTAACAGCACGTGCTTTCCAGTCATATTAAAACACTCATTTTTTGAAAACCCTCTTGACAAAGTGATCAACACTTCCGTTTCCGGTGCCATATCCTAAGAGGCCGACCACAAACATGTCCATTGGAATTAAATTTGCCTCTTCATGCTAAGCTTGGATTAGGTAGTTCCTCAGTGGCATGGTCTGACTGAACTGTAGTACTGCAAATAGGTGCCAAAGTTCGGATGCAGTTGCTATTCAGTTAAAATTATAATTAAAAAAAAGGGGCATAACTGTGTCATTTTTTAGGGTGACTGACTTGCCCTTCTAGTACTGGTTCTCTTTTTGTAGTTAAGTTCTAGCCAGAGTTATATCAAATATCGCCAGTAATAGAGATACGAGAAAAAGGCTAGGCTTTTTGCATGATGATGACGACAGCGCAGACGACAACAGGGCTACAAACAATACATCGACGTTTTCTCCAACAATGGCCAAGCTAAATTTGTTGTCTGCAAATGCTTTCAATTTGGACTAGTTTAATATTTTGCCGTGTGATAAAGAGTTAAATAAAAACTGCAAGACTAGCTATCTAACTGGCTTTGACGTTCCATCCGGGCCAACGATATGGCTGTTCTTTAAAGGTAGAGGTGAATGTTAATTTAGAATGGTTGGTGTATATAGTCATGTGCTTCGCAAAAATTAAGGTTCTTTTTCAAACCCATATGGATCTCCATCGGGGCGTTTACTCTAGTAGATCGTTGTTTTAGTAGGACTAGAAATTATAAGCGACATAACATTTGAATTTCTTCCATAGTAATCAACGACGGCACACCGAGTTACGTACAGAATGCATAATCTGCAAGCTCTTATCGTAACAGGCTTTTGCGAAAATTTGATTCTATGTCTTATGCAAAAACTGTTGGCCAAACGACATCACGGTGCGGATGAGACAAGAGAAGCTGTCAAGGTCACGCAGTGTAAAAAAGTTTCTAAAAAGTATCAGATACCAAGACAGTCGTCGAGAGAAACCTCATGCCACGTTACAGTAACAGTAGGTCACCTTCCTCGCGTTTGTATAAGGTCATTTACCTCATATGGTTACACTCGTGTTTTGAACCGTGTATAACCCAGAATAAAGACGATTTGTCGTTATAAATCATCTCCCTTTCATAAGTACTCATACATCTTGTATAGTCTATTCATTCGACCATCCATCGTTTAACTAAAGCTGTTCCATACTCACACGTTATGTAGAGAGTTGACAGAAGAATGAAAAAAAAAAAACAAAACCCTACATGTATTTTCAGCATCATTTTTGTTTCTCAATAACAGAAAGAACATACTAGTCGATGGCAGATTCTGAAAACATCACAAAAATGTGAACGCGTCAAAATATCCAATTTCATTAATACTAATCGTCAATATATCAGTGTAAATCTGTACGGGACTGATATATCCTTCTTTCTTCGTGTACTATCTTGCAGATATAATTTGACTCATAATTAGGAAAAAAAGAAACCCCGACGATCGAAAACATTTTTAAATACTCAGTGGCATCCAATCGCCACCCGGATTCTATGCACAACTCTTTGGTTATAAGTTCATTGCCATAATATGATTTGGCATTGCCGGCGAACTAATTTGTCTCTGATCTTAGTTCAACACTGTTGATTTTCTTGACCAGAAAATCTTTAACTTAAAATACATGTACAGTGTATCTGTTTTTTTTTTTTTTTTTGGGGGGGGGGGGGGGGGGGGGGAGGTGACTGAATTATTTAACTCTGTAGAAAACGACAAAATATTTGACCTTACCACAATTTTTTTAAAAGTCTTCCTCCTCAGGGTCGTAAAAAACATAGTATCGTTTGGTAGACAGTTAACTTATTTGCACTTGGCATGGTTGAAAAAAGAATTATTGAAATTGTATTGTAAGGGGACGAACTGGCTCTAAGTTGACAGGACGTGTGGTCCAACCCCTTTTCAATTCATGTGAAAAAGAATATGAGCCATGCTCCTTGAAAAGGGGGCTTAATGCATCTGTGAAAAGTATCTGCCCTGCGCAGTCCGCGTAGGCTGATCTGGGCCGAAACTTTTCGCTATTGGTCAATTTTGTGTATATGCAAGGAGCAGTCTACCCCATGATGAAGTCGGTTGTAAAAAATTGGCTATTATGGATTCATAATTATGTAATGGCTTGTTTGGTATAATGCATCGTCGAGATGCATTAAGCCCCTTTTGCCAGAGCACGGCTCATTTGTTTAACTTAATTATTTGCGACCTAGAGGATTTCGCCACTAGGGCCCCTTCGTGTATCTTAGAACTATTTAGTCGGAGACAGACTTTTTCGAAAAATGTCGCTGGGAAATGGGTTTACACTACTATAAAGAGGTTGTTTGTACACATTGACCTTTCATCTGAGGGATTTCTACGAGATAAATCGTCGAAATTAACGTAATTATATTTAGCATAATCATTTGTTTCTCTTATATAACATAATAAAATACGGAAACAATTCATTAGGCCCTAATAATTATAACAATAACCATGAAAGCCAATTTCGACCGTCGGGATCGTGGTTAGTCACTCAAATTAACTTATATTTTATGAGTGCATACATTAATGGTCTCCTTGACTTAACCTATACTCTGCGAATCGCTATGTGTGATGTACTTTTCAAAGACAGTAGACTTCGACAAATCCGCAAATTCGTGCAGTCTGATCTTGGTGTACATCTTTTCAAGGGAAAAATTCAGTGTCCAACGGGACTACGGATAGTTACCAATGAGATATGGTCCTAATGTATTTATGGTGAAACATTGACAAAGGCTGGTTAAACACTAGAAGTAACTTTTGTCCATCCGTATTTTTGAAACAGTCAAGGTTACCATATTTTGTCAGTTTCAAAGGAATACTTTAACCCTCATGCTGCTAAGCGCGACTCCTCGTTCTGCAGCCTAGGGGTTAAAAGCTTTCATCTTCAAGTCTTTAAAACACTAGCTTGTTTGACAAAGAGTAAAGTTAATCATAACAAAAATATCTGTCAAAATGCCTGGCCAAACCAGAGAGCTTGATAATTTGTGCCAATCAAAAATGGCATTGTAAGACCATTGGTTTTACAAAACGGTCGAGACATCGAGACATGTCAAATGTCTTATTGATAGAAGGAAATTTTGTTCTTTAAACCTCTCTCTCTGCTGTTGTCGACTTAGATAGCTGCTGTGGATGGTCCAGATCAAGATCAGGCTGAACATAACTTAGAGTCCGAGCTTATATCTACTTCATTCACTACCTGATGTTAAACTAGGATATAAGTCAACTTCAAATACACCCATAAATCTATTTGCAGGTCTCGAAAAACTCTCGAATCTATTTAGTTGTTCGCGAAAGTTTTTAACCTTTTCCACACAATCTCGGGGTTTCACGACCCTCAGAAGGTAAGCTTTTGAAACATTGTGGGAAAAGGAGAAAATGCTGGTAACCAGCATTTTCTCCTTTTCCCACAATATTTTCGACCTTTTCAAAGACACATCCCACCATTTGAGCCACATGAAATTTCTTGCAAGCAAATGCTTTTGATCGAGACAAGTCCAACATTCTATCGTTTGGGTTAAGAGTTAATGTTTGTAATGATGTATTGTTTAAGTAGAAATCACGAACAATACTTGGAAAAACCAAAACCGTGATCATGTACAAACCGCAGTCAGACTCTTTATTTATCAGGACTGTCATACTTCAGAACAAGGTATATGTTTTTAAAAAAATAGAGAGACAGGGTAAATTTGCCGTACATACCGGTAGGCCAGCAGGCCTTCAGAATTAATGTTTGACCTGTTTGACTAATCACAAATTTGTTTTTATTCGTTCGAACAAAATCATTACCAAGTAGTAGGTCAAAAGCCAGAGCATTCATCTACGCCGAAAAAACTTTGAAAAATCCATATAGTTATGCGAACAATTTAGATTATGGTTTCCGATGAACAGCACCAGAGTACACTGTCTCTCACCAGACTTTAATTGTCTGTTTTATTTTCGACATTGTTGTGCAAAAGAGGTTTTAAAAACCAATGCATCACTATGTGTATTTACCCGTAAGAATGTCGCTACTGAAATCAAAGAAATGTAGTTTTACGTTATATGTTCAGAAAGACGGCTGTATGAGCAAGGTGCAACGACGTATATAAAACTAGTATATATTGATAAGGATATATAACAATAAACCACATTTGAAAAAAAAAAAAGTGTTTTCAAATCACCATGCGGAAAAAAAGCCAAGTGCACTCATCCTGTTTTCTTAAAAGTCTCTGTGATAACCTATCTAGGAAAACTGATCAAACCATTTCTTGGCCGCAGGTGTTTTTTTGCTGTGCATAACGTATGTGAAAGAATGCGGAAAAACTTAAAGAAAAAAGGGATAGTCAGACCAATATGATATATTGCTCCAAAACTCAGCCCGAGGCACGTTGCACGCGTTTGCTATTTGTGTTTTACAACTTTGAATTTATTCAACCGATCGATGAAGCTATGTTTTTTCCTGTCTGATGCCGAAAGGCTTGAGACCGAGTGCAGTAGAGCACTATGTCACGCAAAGAGAGATCATTTGGTGCTATTTAGTTCATCCAGTGTGTAGCTGAGAAATGGTACAGTTAGTACTTTCAGGTATTAAGAAGTTCGTATCAGACCAGGGTCCGTATTCACCAACCATTCTTAAGAATATTCTTGGACTTGTTCTCCAAAGTTTTCCAAATTTGAAAGTAACACACCTTCTGATTGGCTAAACCATTTGGTATTCACAAACCATTCTTAAGAATATTCTTGGTCTTGTTCTCCAAAATTTTCCAAATTTGAAAGTAACACACCTTCTGATTGGCTAAACCATTTGGTTTAGCCAATCAGAAGTTGTGTTACTTTCAAACTTGGAAAATCTTGAAGAATAAGTCTGAGAACGTTCTTAAGAAGGGTTGGTGAATACGGACCCTGAACCCGGTTTCACGAAAAAACTTAAGTCTCTTTTTGGCTTAAATGTGCTGACAGACTCAGTTTCTGACTTGAGATGAGGTTGTTATTCAAGACGCATTTCACTAACAGTAACACAATTACGTAACATTCTCAAATCCTGTGTTGACACGTTTCGGACTTAACTCAGAAAAATAATGGACTTAAGTCTATCAATTGACTTAAGTCCATTTATTTTGCTTAGTTGAGTCTGAAAAGTAGTGTCAGCCAAGGGCTTGAGAATGTTACTACAGTCTGTTAATGTTGTTGAAATGTGACTCAAATAACAAACTCAACTTACGTCAGAACTTAGGACCGTTAGTAAATTTAAAGTAAAATAAGAGACCCAAGTTTGTTCGTGAAGCAGGGCCCAGGGCCGGGTTACACGAAAAAACTGAAGTCTCTTGTTTGGCTCACATTTGCTGACAGACTCAGTTTCTGACTAGAGTTGGGTTTGTTGTTTCAGGCGCATTTCACTTACATAATGTTTCAGACTCAACTCCACAAAATAAACGGACTTAACTCATTTAACAGACTTAGGTCCATTATTGTGCTCATTTGAGTCTGAAACATTGTCAACTCCGGATTTGAGAATGTTACTAAAGTCTGTTAATGTTACAGAAATGCGTCTCAAATAACGAACTCAACCTAAGTCGGAATATGAGTCCGTTTATAGATTCGAGCAAATCAAGATACTTAAGTTTTTTTCGTGAGACCGAGCCCAGGCTCCATGCCCACAAAGTTTATTTCTTATTTAAATTTCCAAGAAGAGGTATCTGATTGGCAGACGCTGAAGGTCTTGTCCAATCAGATAGCTAGATTTTGCAAAGCAGAGTAGGAGAATTATTAAGAAGTATGGGTGAAAGCTACTATTTTATTAAATTAAATGGACTCACAAACGACATAAAAAAGTGACCACAAAATGATGGGGGAAGGGGAAAGGTTGTTAATGGCACTGAAATATCATTTTTTTTTTTTCATTTTCCCCTTAATTTTCGCTTCTTTTCAATGAATGAAGACCGGAAGTTTGAAATTTCGTGACAAAGGCACACACATCAACCTGAAGTCACGTTTAAGTCATATGGGTCTTGGGTACTAATTAAACACCAATGTAGCTTTCCTTTTGCGCGAAACTATTGACCGAGTGACCTAAAAAATCATCCAATGACATGACCTTTAATTAACAGTTTCAGGTAACGAGACTTTAACTAATCATAAAGATCGCTGTGAGTCTGATCTATAGTTTTATCCGTTAGCAAAGATATCATGTTACTGGCTCGCTACTCACGGAGGACAAAATTATAAACTCTTCTATTTTGAAAGCATTTGCAAGCGACAAACCGATTCAGAAAAGTAGGATTTGTCATTCAAAGGGTACAAAAAATTGTGGACAAAAGAGACCATGCTGGTTACATGCATGTTCTCCTTTTCCTACGATGTTTTCCTCAGAGTTGTTAAAACACGGGCTTGTTTGTTAAAGGTTTAAACCATTGTTTGACTCTTGATGATCAGATTTTGTCCATTGTTACAGGAGCAGTGCATTGCTTTTTTCAGAAACATTAATGAGCCATGCTCTGGCAGTTGAGGCTTAACCCTTTACCAAACGACAAAATTTTCGACTTGTCCAAAATGAAAGCATTTGCAGACGACAAACCAAGTGTGACTTAGATTTCGGGATATGTCTATGACGGGTTAGAAAACATTATGGGAAAAGGAGAAAATGCTGGTTACCAGCATTTTCTCCTTTTCCCACAATGTTTTCAAAAGGACTCTTACCCAGGGTCATTAAAAGTCGGCACTGTGTTGTAAAGGGTTAATGCATCTCCGAGATGCATTATACCAAGCAAGTCATCATATAATTATGGATCCATGAAATCCGTTTTGTCTAGCAACCGGCTGAATCCTGTAGGTACATGGGTCCTTGTACATGCAGAAATTTTTCCGAAAGCCAAAAATTTCGACACAGGTCAGCCTGGGTCGATACTTTTTGCAGATGCATTAAGTCCCATTTTCACAGAGCTTGGCTCATTTATTTATTGACTCTTAGATAGTATATACGCGATTTTTCGAAATGCGATTGTAGGCTACTTGTATTCCGAGTCCCTATTCACCAACAATGCAAATTTGAATTCTAATTCAAAATTCCAAAACTGGCCATCTGGTTGGTCAGGATGAAATGCATTGGCCAATCAGATCCCGTAGAATTTGAATAAGGATAACGTCTACATCTAGAATTTGTAGATGTGACTATAGGTCTTCTTGGTTTGACGTGCCCTTCCAGTAGACGATGTAGGACAGTTCAATGACTCGTTTCCGGTAAGATCAACCACTATTAAAGTAATGAAATTCACACTCAATATAAAGTGACAAAGTACTCCATAACTGTCATTACCTACCTCGCATTTATACTTTGATGACTCTTTAAAGTAAGTTTTCGGTTTATCAATATACTTATGAATGAAATACCTAGAATATTTCTGTCATCGTTTTATCGATCAGTCAATAAGTTTTGCAGGGTAGCCATTTTGTTCCGCTAGCGGTCGTTATGGTCACGTTATTCATTATGAATAATGATTCTAGTCACTGAATTGAGAGACAACTAGTTATTAGGTAAAAAACAGACGGTTGGTTGTTTTATTTGAGCCATGCTCTGTGAAAGGGAGGCTTGAAGCATCTGCGAAAAGTATAGGACCAGGCCAACCTGCGCAGTCCGGGCATGCTGACCTGGACCGAAACTTTTCGATATTTGTCACTTTTCTGTAAGTCAAAAGGATCAGTCTACCTTATGGTTCAGTCGTTTGTTACAAAAGCGGCTATTATGGATCGATAACTATGTGATGGCTTGATTGGTACAATGCATCACGGAGATGCACTTAGCCCCCTTTTACCAGAGCATGGCTCGTTTCTATTTACATCAAGAACACTGGTTGGATGGTTTTGTATGACAAAACACCGACAGTCATCGAGGTGAGGTGCTGTCTTCGCAAAATGATGGATGGATACATTGACAAGCACCGGGACTACTTTCACATAGTTTTAAATCGCTTCTGAATGACAGGTGTGGGGATCGCCAGAGGTGATACCTGTCAAGTTATAAAAACTTAACATCACATATGGTAATGGTTTCTGTGTAGCAATACCAAGAAAACAAACGGAAAACAGTTCTTACTAGGCCACATTTGAACCAGGATCTCTTAAGGGGTTGATAAGTATATTGCCCTTTTAAGGTGTGAACTTTGTGTGCATTTATTTATCAAACTTCTAACGCTTCTTCACCCAAAAGAAGAGACAAGTCGTCGCGGAAATAAATTCCTGTCCAAAAGTGCCAAGAGCAACATTTTACTCGACCTTAAAGTTTTACTTTCTTTATGTCTGTCAAGTCACAATCTCGTGTTAAATTGTTACCAAATATGTCACATGTTCTATATACAGTATTGTACTTAACTGAACAAACGAAATTGAATTAACATTCTCTACATCATAAGCGACAATTTCAGCTCATGACATCGGCATTGATCAGGACAAAATCTCGTCCAATCAGAATCTTCACCATCTGATAGGCGATTTCGTGCGAGGACTGATTTACCCATCTGTTTCTTTATTTGCTGTGGACTTCTTTTTAGACCTCTTAAAAACTTGCACTTATTTGATAGTGAAGTATATAAAATATATTGTTCATCAAAGATTTATAATTTGGCATGTTTTAGTGAAGGAACGGTGGCAGAACGCCAAATTATAATATCAAAGGACTGTGTCAAGTGCTCCAATCTCTTTTGCTTTACGACACGACAACCCGTAGCAGGCGTTACCGAAATTTTGATATGAGCCATGCTCTGTGAAAAGGGGCTCTTAATATACCTGCAAAAAGTGTCGGCCCAGGTAAGCCTGCGCGAACTGCTAAGGCTGACCTGAATCGATACTTTTTGCCATTGTTTAAGATTTCTGCATGTCCAAGGACCAGTCTACCTCATGATTTAGTCGGTTGTTAGACTAAATGGACTTTATGGATCCATGATCGTGTGATGACTGGCTTGGTATAATGTATCACGGAGATGCATCAAGCCCCCTTTTTGCCAAAGCACAGCTCATATAATTTTCTCTAGATAAACTGTTAGCAATCATAGAATTTCAAGACTGAATTTATGTTCAGCTCATGGGCTTGGCCACTGTAAGATAAGCAAACCGAAGACTGGCAAAACATAACACGATTGAATATAGACGGCTATAATACATTCTTGGTGCATTTTTCTTTTTATTTTTGCTTGGTCAAAGACGAACAGAAGTTTTGGTTACAGCGTCAACTAGGCACAGTAAAAGATGAAAAGTTCCCAGATTTAGTAGTGCTTGAGACACATTTTTCATGTCCTTTATAAAATCAGACACTTTAACCTTTAAACTGCTAAATAAATGAAACGAAAATTTCCACGCAAATACAAAAAAAGAATAAAATATTGCGATTTCAAAGTTGATTTCACCGGAAAGGAAACACCGTATCGGACAGTGTAGATCAAAGATCAGACTGCACGTTCTGTGCAGTCTGATCTTCATCTACATTGTCCGCAAAAGGTCAGTGAGTCGCGCTTAGCAGCTTCGGGGTTAATTAGAAGGTTGCTCTTACCCAGTCTGTGAGGTAGGCTGATCTTGACATAAAAACTAATTTGTAAAAGGAACAATGATAAAATTTTGAAAGAAATAAAGTAAAATTATTTCATGATTTGAAAAAAAAACATGGTCGGACAAGCGATTGCTCTATTCCTCCATTGCTCTCGAGGTACTGTCTACAGCAGAAACGCCAGACGTATTATTTGTTCAAACTAGATCATACAATAAACATAAATAACTTTACTAACATGTTGGCTTATTTATGTTCACCTTATATTTTAGCCATGCTCTGCGAAAAGGGGGCTTGATGCATCTGCGAAAAGTATCGACCCAGGTCAGCCTGCGCAGTCCGCGCAGGCTGACCTGAGCCGAAACTTTTCGCTATTTGTGAAAATTTCAGTATGCCAAAGGACAAGCCTACTGGACAAAATGGACTTTATGGATCCATGATTGTGTGATGTCTTGCTTGGTGTGATGGATCACGGAGATGCATTGAGCCCCCTTTTGCAATAGCATGGCTCATTTTTATATAATAGGAAGACATTCTAGTGACAGACTTTCGACGATGTCTTGGCACTAGAGTAATATGTTTACAGTCTGCAACGCTGAGAAAAAGTATGAATGCATAAAACCAGTGTGCAAATTTTACTTTTTTACCCTATTGAAGTAGAACGTTTCAGAAAACATGGAGAAAGGAGCAACTGCTTGTAGCAAACAATCGTTTTTCCACAATGTTTTCTTAAAATGATACATAGAAAATTATTCCTCCCTTCATCAATCCTTCTTGATTTCGTCACCTGTACTACTTGGTGGTATCCCTAAAATAAGCCATATGGTTAAAAACTGAAAAAAAAAAAATATGAATTCTATTGTTGTCTCGTGAAATGTCAAGTCATAAAATAGATATATATTAAATTTGTATATGCGCAATGACAAGCAATTTACCATATTTGGTCATATTATTTGCATCATTTTACCTTGTGTATATATAAAAATCAGCTGGGACAACTTGGGTTAAAGACGTTGAAAAGATACATTGCGATTCCTTTTTACTAGTGGACAGACGAAGCACTCTTTCTTATTATATTCAGCACTTGGTGTTTTACATCAGGTTCAAAATCTTGATGACGTCACACAATTGATGCGAGATTTTTTTTTTCTAATATAAGATTCACACCAAAAGCAGTTACTGTCAGGAATAATATTTATATCTCGACCTTTCTAGTTCCTTCAAAATAAACAATGATCCTTAGTTTTTTTTTTTTTAATTTTCAAAGGCCATACCTCGATGATCATTGTACATAATATTTTGTGTTCATCAGATTACTTACAATAGTAAGATCAACACCACTTCATCACCTGATATCTCAGTCATTGCCAGTACGTTTATTTGTGCCATGCTCTGTCAAAAGAGGGTTTGATGCATGATACCAAGCAAGTCATCGCATAATTATAGATCCATAAAACCCATTTTGTCTGAAAACCATCTGAATCATGAGATAGAATGGTCCTTTGACATGCAGAGGATTAAAGATAGCAAAAAGTTTCGGCTAATGTCAGCCTGCGCGGAGTGCGCAGGCTGACATGGGTCGATACTTTTTGCAGATGCATTAAGCAAGTCATCGCGTTAATCATAAATCCATAAAATCCAGTTTGTCTAACAACCAACTGAATCCTTACGTAGACTGGGACTTTGACATGCCGAAAATTGACTAAAAGCAAAAAAGTTTCGACTCGGGTCAGCCTGCACGGACAGCGCAGGCTGACCTTGGTCTATACTTTTTGCGGATGCACTAAGCCCTCTATTAACAGAGAATGGCTCATTTGTATTTGATATTGCTTTAGATTGTTATATCTTGTGTGTTCGTGACTACAAATGAAGACACGATATTGGACCATGTGACCAAACAGGACGACTGGTTGCTCCGACAAACAAAGCTGAAACCGTCCAGTCTGTGTTACGAAACTTTCTGCGTTTCGCGTCCTTTTTATTTGCCGTTTTGAAGTAATTTATGAGTTTTACCTGTGTCAGTAGAACACGTCAAACCTGGCATGCGGAGCAAGACGTCAAAACAACACAGGTTGACGAGTTTATGGCCTAGGCCAAAAGTGCATCTAATTATATCTGTGTGTCTCCAAAACTGTGACAATGTACATTAATGATTCATTAATACAAACAATGCTATTGCGCAATTCTTTGATGTTTATTTTGACGTATAGGTCTATGTTAACCCCGCGGCGTAAACGCTTCATGCATTGCTGAGAATGAGAAAACATATCTTATTGGTATTACAAAATAAGGCTTTTACGAAATAACTATCAATATAGCAAGACTTTGACCTCATCATGCTGTTCATAAGCAAGACCTGTTCTAACCATTGGTTCCCCCACATTTGTTTAACCTTACGTCAGAGCTTTCATCCTCTACCAGACTTTACCAGATGACAAAATGTTAAACTCAACCTGATTGAAAGAATTTGCAGACCGCAATTTAAACTTTGCTCAAACCATGTGTTTTGTCGTTGAAACGGTGGGGGAAAAAAAACCAGCCATTGGAAAAAGAAAAAAAAAAAAAAAAGAAAGGTGATTACCAGCATTTCCTCCTTTTTCCAAAATATTTTCAAATGCTTTATTCCAAGGGGTTGTTAAAACGCTGGATTTCAAAGTTTATGCAAGTAAGACATCGGAAAGTTTACAGTATGAGGACCAAGACTATACCTTCATCTACAGCAAACGCGTGCACTTGATATTTACAAAACTTAACACTTAAGCTGAAAAACCTAAATACTGTTATTTCAAATTATTTTCGGGGTAAAATAGCTCTATATCGGACAGTGTAGATCCAAGATCAGACTGCACGTTATGTGCAGTCTGATCTTGATTTACACTGTCCGCATAAGGTCCTTGAGTCGCGCTTAGCGAATGTGGGTACCACCACTCCATTTGAGCTTCAATCAGGCTCTCGTCACTAAACAGATACTAAACAGTTAAATTGCTTTCATAAGAACATACGTAAATGCTTAAAAAATATGGTTTTAAAATAAATGAGGTCATCACATTAATTGAGTACAAATTAATCAAAATCTAATTCAGTGCAAACTAAAATCATGGCCCATCAATCGTATCCTTTGCGTGATGGGTTCTGCTGTATGATTCAGTGAGAATGTTTAATATTAACGTCCCGTAGGAAAGAGGTTTTTTAAACATTATGAAAAAAAAAAAAAGAAAATGGTGGTAACCGGCATTTTCTCCGTTCCCCGCAATATTTTCTACCCTGCGAAAGACAAATTTCATGTTTGGAGTAACATTTAAGTTATGGTATGCATTTGCTTTCAAGTAAATCTAAAATGTTGTCGTCTAGAAGCTAGATAGAAAAAATAACACACAATTTGGTACCGATCAATTAGTATGTTTTTATGGTCATTACTTGTACTATTCACGGTAAGTGTTGGGGCAATTTCAGTATCAACATCGTGTATGCCTTAGAAAACTTGCATGTCATCCTGTGTTCAAAACAAAGAAAAAAAAACGTTATCATCAAAAACCGTTTGTCGACACTACACTAATTGATTCATGCTGTCATTTCATCATTTAAAGCATACAGTTTTCTCTGATATAATGCAACGTTATATTCACTTTGGCCCAGCAGATGAGCTACTTTTTTGATTTGCGGATTCCAACCATCAACAGTGGGAGCTGCCATGGCGTACACAGTTCAGTATCGCACCTTGGTCAGTTGACCGAAAAGTCATTCAAAACTATTGATCGTAGAAAGGTGCAAGTCAGAAGTATCCAGACGGAAATAAGTCATAATTTCAGACATCGACACCGAGTAGGAAAACGTTTCTTGGAACCGACGGATCAAGATTCTGGGGCTGATTTCAGGAAACGATTCCAAACTCTTTTCTTTTTTTTTTAATTCCAAAACTAGCCATATGATTGGTTCAGTCAGTAAAATTAGCTGTTCTTTGAATTCATCATGAAAACGGTTGGTGTATTCAAACTCTTACAGCCTCGTACTCGGTATTTCTCTAATTCAAAGAGAAATAAATCACTTGGGGGAATATTTCAGTTATATTTTACAGGTATATATACGGTAAAATTTCATAATTCCATACAATATAATA
This sequence comes from Tridacna gigas, assembly GCA_945859785.2. Lineage (NCBI taxonomy): Eukaryota > Metazoa > Mollusca > Bivalvia > Cardiida > Cardiidae > Tridacna > Tridacna gigas. The sequence goes on from OX244036.2 coordinate 49,223,739, forward strand.
ACAGACCTTTTCAAAAACTCTCGAATAAGAAGAACCACACTAAACTCTGTGGATTGAGTATGCTGTGAGTGTTTACCAAACAATCCCGGGTCTTAACGATCCTGAAGAAGAGGCTTTTGAATACATTGTGGGAAAAGGAGAAAATGCTGGTGACCATGTATTTTCTCCTTTTCCCACAATGTATTCTATCCTTTGACAGACAGATTGTTTGTCTGAGTAGCATTTAAATTGTTGTCTACAAATACTTTTAATTTGGACGCTTCTGCAATTCTGTCGCCTGGTAAAGAGTGCGGGAATTCATCAGCTTTATTGGTCAAGAGAGGGTGGGTGACACACTCTCACGCCTAATGTTATACAATGCATCATACAACTTTTTTCAGTACAACTCTGAACAATCGATTTTACTGTAGTTATTGTGTCATATTACTCCTGTTATGGGATATTGTGACATTCAGCAGTCGTTGGGGAGAAAAAATCCAGCGTTATCTAGAGACTGCCATCCAAATATAGAACACGGAAATAGTGCATTGACGTCACAATCGAGATTCCATAATACAGGAAAAATAATCTCCCACGCTTAATTTCTACGCTCTCTATTTTCTTTCCAATAAATACAGTCATCTAACTCTGAAGCCACTAAGCTTGATTGAATTGTGCTTTTAGCGATATATCAGACGGCAAAGAACGTGTTGTCTGATCTTGATCTACACTGTCCGATAAGGTTAGGATTTACAGCGATAAAAACTTTCAACCTATCGCAAAAATATGAGGTTTTACAAGATTCTAATTCCAAGATGTTTATCTTGCAGTTTAAGGGTGAATGGCTAGAGAATGCAGAATTACAGACATTGGGTATATCTTGAGATTTAGACAATCGGGATGACTTTAAATAGTAAACCTTTTACAACATGTCCCGACTTTTAACAACCCCGAAGAAGGAGCCCTTTGAAAACATTGTGGAAAAAGGAGAAATGCTGGTAACCAGTGTTTTCTCCTTTTTTCACAATGCTTTTAACCCGATCAAAGACAGAAACCACCATTTTGGACTTCATTTACTAGTAATTCGTCATCTGCAAATGCTTTTAATTTGGTCGAGTCCAAAATTTTGTCGTTTGGTAAAGAGTTGATCCCTAAGTCCTTTGTTGTAGGGACTCATTAGAATTTTCTGTAAGAGACAGTTAAAACGGTAAAATGTTAGACAGTGAATAAGTTTTTCATTCTTTCTCATTTAAGTTCAAAACTTTGCTAACACACGTATTACTTTGTCCGTAGCCCCTGAAATTCACACTTTTTGCAAATATCCTTGGGTAAATTAGCTCAAGCACCCATAAATTTCTTAACGGGAATTCATCATTGGCATAAGAACATGAATAGGAATATTTTTCCAGAATTTTATTGAGAGAAACAGTCATGACAACACGATTTAAGATGTTTATCTGCTATGATGTATATGTATAAATTTACTGCGGTTGTTTGGGAGGCCTTAGCAACAGTAACCAAGGAAGTCGGTTTATCTTTTCGCCACGGATCCATGTATTGATAGAGGAGACTCTAAGACTATTATGTCGGATACTGAACCTTACAGACTCGATTTCAATGGCTTTTCTTTCCAAGCCAAACGCTGAAAAAGCAAAAGAAAATAACATGTACCACAAAGTTTTCGCTCTAAATTTTGCTCTACATGTAGTTGGGGAAGGAGGCGGAGTTCTTTGGGAACCAAGCCTGAAAGTGGTAGAGAAATCAATGCTCAATACAAAAATGGACTATACTCTGTGAAAAGGGGGCTTAATGCATCTGCAAATAGTATCAACTCATGTCAGCCTGCGCAGTCTGCGCTGGCTGACATGAGTCGAAACTTTTTGCTACTTTTTCTGCGTGTCTAAGGACCATTCTACCTCATGGTTCAGTAAAAAAAAAAATGTTGAATTTTATGACTCCATGATTATAAAAGGATGACATCGCGGAGATTCATTAAATCTGCTTTTGTCGGAGCACCTTCAAGTAGACCGTGATAATATTAAAGGTTAATGGCGCCGACAAAGATGCTTCAATGAAAGACATTAACCGTATTTCGTCCACTCTCAGATATTGCGCTGTAGAAATGTCAGTCATGCCATCAGTTGACGATCGATCATTGTGCACTTATTCCCATACAGTCACAATCCTTTACCAGACAACCCCGTGTTTTAACGACCTTGAGGAAAAGGGAATTTTGAAAAAAAAAAGTGGGAAAATGAGGAAATGCATTTTCTCCTTATCTCACACTTTTTTTTTTTTCTGCCATCATTTAATTTGTCGTGTGCAAATGCTTCTTTGCAAGGGTTGAAAACCTTGTAAGGAAAAACATAAAATGCTCATTAGCTGCACTTACTACTTTCCCCACAGTATTTTCAAAAGCCTTCAATCTCAGGGCCGTAAAATCAGGAGTCGTTTATTTACCATTCAACACCGGTCAGGGCATTTTACAAGGCATTTTCTCAAGCCAAGGGGTGACAATCATTACGTGGATCTGTAGTGATCGTCACCATTAGCTCGTAAAGATGTTTGCAAGGAGAAGAATGAAGTCACCTCAGTTCACGGAAGAAATATATTGATGCACCAACAGACTTCTTGCGGATTGCACGAGGATTTAAGTGTGCGACCAGATGATAGCATGGTTGACAAGATGAATATTCTATAATATTTTGCATCTTTCATAATCTTCCGGGACTATTTTGCCTCGTGTAATATTTTCTGCTCACACCAGAAGGTGACACTTGTATGCATCTGGTGCAAAATCAAGAAAACGTTTCCGGCCATGCCGGGTCTTCAGGGTTATTTATAGAACTTTAACGACTTCCGCTCAGACATAGCCTCAAGCTGTCGCTTGGCACGTTGAAAAATTTACGCAGCCATTAAACATTTACCTCACAGTCACGTATTTAAACGATCCCGGAAGTTTAACGTTTTGAAAACATTGTGGGAAAGGGAGAAAATTCTGGTAACCAGCATTGTCTCCTTTTCCCACAATATTATCTATCCCTTTCGATTAACCCTTTACCACACAGTCCTGCGTTCAAAAGATATAACGATCCTGAGAACTGAGGTTTTATAAAACATTCTGGGAAAAGAAGCAAATGCTGTTAATCAGCGTTTTTTTTTTCCTGATTACCACAACATTTTCTTTGTGACCGAATTGATTTTATGTCTTCGAATGCTCTCACAATGGACAAATCTAAAATTTTATCGTCTGGTAAGGAAACAAAGGCTTTTTAAAACTACAGAGACTGCACAAAGGTGCAGCCTGATCTTTGATCTACATTGTCAGCTTTGCATAGAAATTGCAGACCAGAGCAACTTTTAAACTGTATTGAGCCATGCTTCGTGAAAAGGGACCTTAATGCATCTGCAAAAAGACTCAAGTCAGCCTGCGCAGTCCAGGCTGACCTGGGCCGAAACCTTACTATTGGTCGATTTTCAGCAAGTCCAAGGACCACTATACCACATGATTCATTCGTTTGTAAGACAAAATCAGTTTCATGGATCCCTAATCATAAAGATGACTTGCTTGGTGCCACGCATCATTGGAGATGCGTCAAGCCTCCTTTTGCCAGAGCATGGCTCAATTTTTTGAGTCTTAATTCTAGACCAAAATTGCCCGTCAAGTTTATTCGCCGCTCTAGGGGTCTATAAGTAACTTTTACATAACTAGGCTCCAGGACGTCACATGATCCGCATTTCAGTCTATGAAATTCAAATACGTACGTGCATTGCAATTACGAGGATTTTTCTTCCGTTTCGAGCATCTCCGAATATTGGATAGTGTAGATTCAAGATCAGACTGCACGTGTTGTGCAGTCTGATCTTGATCTGTATTATTCGTAATTTCAATGTATATCGATTTCACCGTTTTATAGCTTGTTATTTAAGTTAGACTATGCAGTTTGGTACGTCGAAATCTGCGGTTAATTCCAGATTCAGGTTTGTATCAATAAGTGAATTCAATTCATTGTGGGAAAAGAAGCAAATGCTGGTTACCAGCATTTGCTCCTTTTCCCACAATGTTTTCAAAAAGGCTTCTTCCACAGGGTCGTTAAAACTCGGGATTGTGTGGTAAAGGAAAAATAGACTAAATCCATAAATGCATTGAATTTTAACCTTTTAGCAGCTAAGCGTGACTCACTGACCTTTTGCGGACAGTGTAGATCCAAGATCAGACCGCACAGAACGTGCAGTCTAACCTTGGATCTACACTGTCCGATAAGGAGATATTTTTCTTTAAAAAAATAAGTTTGAAACAACATTATTTGGATTTTTACTATCATCTTGAAAGTTTTATTTGACTTATTTAGCGGGATAAGAGTTAAAACGCTGAAACCGCCTTGAGTTGCTTTTGCGGACAATGTAGAGCAAGCTCAGATTGCACAATATCTTGGATCTACACTGTAAGCAAGTTTTTAACATTCTCAGTCCAGAACAACCTTCAAATGGCAAACTATTTCGACTATTATCCGTAATTCGAAAGGTACATTTCATTAATTCATCGCTCTAAGGGATAACAATCGACATGAACATAATTATACTACGTAAATAAGAGCACCGCATGCGGGTGCAAATGCTCGTATGCAGTTGCTTGATTTTCAGTGAAAATTTCAAGTTGAAAAAAGGGGCATTACTGTGACAAGAATAGTTTGATGGTTACCTGCCCCAGTTGTACGGATTGCCATTTTGATTGTTAACAACTAGTTCAAGTTTGAAGTAAATATCTTCAGTAATGACAGAGATATTACAAAATGTTAACCCTTAGGCTGCTAAGCGCGACTCACTGACTTTTGCGGATAGCATAGATCAAGATCAGACTGCAGAGAACGTGCAGTCTGACCTTAGATCTACAATGTACGACGTAGAGATCCCGTTTCTTCAAAAATACTTTTGAAAATGAAAAAAAAAAAAAAAAAAAAAAAAAGAAGGGGGGGGATTTACAATCGACTTGAAAGTTTCATTTCTTTTACTTGGCAGGATGAGTGTTGAAGTTTTTGCACGATGATGACGCAGACGACGTTTACGCAGACGACGTTTACTCAGACGACGTTTACGCAGACGACGTTTACTCAGACAACGTTTACACGGACGAATTTTACGCGGACGACGTTTACGCAGACGACGTTTAAGCAGACGACGACCACGACGATAGGGCTGCGACGAAACCTCGCTTTTTCGTAGAAAACGGCCGAGATAAAAATTAAGTTTCTCAAATTTCAGTCTTGAATTATGCGGTGCAAAGTAAAATGGTACAGGACCTTCTGAAGTTTTTTTTAAAACTCTAGGGCAGTTAAGCACGAATTTCGTGGACAGTGCAGATTCAAATCAGAAAGCACAATGCAGTATGATCTTGATCTACACCTCCCGAACCGGTGAGGTTTTGCCAATAAAGGTAAGCTTACAGTCGCAGTATTTCGGATTTATTTAATATCTTAGAGTGTTCGTTTAACCCTTTCACAAACAAGCCCTGGTTTTCACGTGTTTGCAGTACAAGTCTTATGAAAACACTGTGGGAAAAGGAGAAATTGCTCGTAACGAGCAATTTCTCCTTTTCCCACAGTGTTTTCTATCTTTTTTGAGAATTTTCTGACATTTTTTTTTATCAAATATAAAATTGTTGTCTGCAAACTCTTTCAATTTGGACCAGTCCAAAATTTGTCGTTTGGGAAAGGGTTAATGTACTAAGCAGTTGAATTTACACTGGCACAAGCTACGATACAACGTTATATTATCAGTATACTTACAAATTACGTAGAAATCAAACAAACTATTCCCGACAAGGAAGAAGGAACTATTCGACTGCACCCTTACTGCTTACAACATAATTAAGTTGGCTCGCCCTAATCCTTTACCACCCAATCCTGAGTTGAGCGACCCTAACAGAGATGGCTTTAGAAAACACTATGGGAAAAGGAGAAAATGCTGGTTACCAGCATTTTTCTCCTTTTTTCAACATGTTTTATGTCCTTTCATTCACAAATTCCATCATTTAGGCCACATAAAATTTGCCATCTGCAAATGTTGATGCAAAGACTGAATATTATCCTGCTCAAAATTAACCCTTAGGCTGCTAAGCGGGAATCAAGGACCTTTTGCGGACACCATAGATCAAGATCAGACTGCACAGAATGTGCAGTCTGATCTTGGATCTACATTGTTCGATAAGGAGATACCCTCCCCAAATACCTTTGAAACAGCAAAAATCTGGGTTTTTACTCTTGGCTTTTAAGTTACATTTCAGTTACTTAGCAGGACGTAGTTTAAAACAAAAAGAGGGGAATCTAGACAGATAGATTTGCTTCCCTGTCCAGATAAATATCGCTTTGCTCATTTTAGGGGGAAATAAACGTAACTTTATATAGTAAACATTTCGACAATGTGACCGGTTTTGAACCCGGTATTTTTACGACATATTTTTGTCGGTTTTATGTAGCCTAAGAATTCCCGATATGCGATTTGCGATGGTTCAGTATTCTTAACTATCTAAGTAACCTACTCACATTTGACTGGATTTCCTACAGTGAAAGAGTCATCACAATTTTGAGTTACTGAAAGAAGACTGCTTTACAAGGAACTTCTTTTTTTTTTTGTCTCCGCGCGATCAAGAATGTGTCGGCTGAATTGGTCATTTTAAAACTTAACATGTGCCGTTCGGAGAAGTTTTTCCTCGAAGGCCCAGTAGCGGCCAAAGTAAACAATGCAGCTGTTAAAATGCGTTAAAATTTAAATCATACCATTTTATAGTATGGAACTCATTGTGGAGATGACAATCTTTTATTTTACGTTCGGTACAAATGTTAATCGCTGGCAGAAAAAATAATTTTAAAAGTAGGTCAAAAGTTGCCAGGTCGCTCTATCTTTTGTTCACTTTTTATCTGGTTTTAAAATAAATTTCCTAGTGTCGACTAACCCTGGTTACCAGCATTTTCTCCTTTCCCCCTTTCCCCACAATGCTTTTCAAAAGCTCTCTTTCTCAGGTTCGTTGAAAGTCTGGACTATGTGGTAAAGCGTTAAAGGCAACAGCTCAGTCAAAAATGCTCATTTCCGTTCAAGCGTTGAACTTTCCTCGATGTCAGCAAACCTACCGTCGTATATAGCTTACACTTCTGACAGAATATCTGCATAAATTATAAACAAGGATGCAATGATGTTCACGTGGTTATGATTCATAATTGTGCTGATAATTAAGATTTTATGTCACTTATAGATTAAGTGCGACTCCACAAATCACCTGATAAACGAATCAGGCTTTAAGATGCATCGGTTTGTGTTCTCAAATGTTTACATGTACTTTGAAATGAGCAATGCTTACCTGGGCGGAAACTTTCTGCCATTGGTCGATTTTCTGTATGTCAAAGGACCAGTCTACCTTCTAGTACAGTGGGTTGCTGGACATTATAAATTTTACGGATCCCTAATCATGTGTTTTAACCCTTATCCTGCTAAATAAGTTAAATTAAACTTTCTAGCCGATTGCGAGAAAAAAAAAAAACGAGTAATGCTACTTCAAACTTACTTTTTTGGAGAAAAATATCTCCTTATCGGACAGTGTAGATCAAAGATCAGACTGCACGTTCTGTGCAGTCTGATCTTGATCTACACTGTCTGCAAGAGGTAAGTGAGACGGGCTCAGCAGCCCAAGGGTTAAGATTGATTTCTTTCTGCCAGCGACTGGATTTTTGACAGACCCATATTATTAATATCCATTCTTTCAAAAGGTACGACTTAAATTTATAAGCAAAATGAACACCGAGTAGTTTACTATTGGACGCTAATGGGTCTTAAATTGTACTGATTGATTGTATCGTGTTTAACGCCGTTTTAAACATTATTTCATTACATGTATATCACGGCGGCCGGTGCACCTATCCATGCTTTACTGGAGTTTCTGTTACCGGTACTCCGCACAATATTCTTTCTAAGCCAATGCTGCTGTCCCACGTAACTATCGTCGGAACAATGGTCAGCGATGGGAGAGGAATGAATCCTGTTGCAATGACTATCATCGGAAAGAAATTAGCCGAGCCAACGATCGAACCAGCGACCTACTGTTCTCAAGTCCTGTACGCGACTGAGCTACCGGGGCTTGACACATACTTTCAAAACGTATTAATTGAAGTTATCAGCAATATAAATCCCGAATTGTTTACTATTTGTGGCTTTTATGTCTGTTATGCAGGCTTGACTTATAATGCTAAGGGGTAACTAAGCGCTGCAAAATATCAAAATAATACGTAAAACTATCCAATTGTTATCTATGTTATACAGTTTCTAATTAATCCCGTGGTTTCATAACGCTACTCAATGCGCTTTTGCGGACAGTGTTGATCAAGATCAGACTGCACAGAACGTGCAGTCTGATCTTGAATCTGTACCGTCCGATTCTAGAAAGAATCTTTTTCGGGAAAAGAACTTAGAAATCGCAATTTTCGGCCGCCCGAGTATGGACTGGAAATTTTCATTGTTCATTATTCGTTGTATAAGGGTTAAACAATTTGCGTGTTGCAATTCGAACAACAAAGAAGCCTTACTAAACGCAATTTCTACCTGGTATCGAGATATTTTCAAGAAGTAAACAAAATATTTTGTTACTGTTGTTTAACCCATTTCTATACAATGAACTGAAGAAATGGCACAAAGGAAGATAAATCACTGTGGCCGCCAAGCAGATGTATTTTTGAATAATTAGGATAACATGGAGGAACAAGAAGCAACTGCTTGCGTCACAACAAATCGCACATTTTCGGACAATATTTTAACAATGCAAGAGGATAGAATTTAAGCCATAAAGCGCTGGAACCAAGTTGTTTTTTGCGAACAGTGTAGATCACGATCAGACTGCACAGAACATGCAGTCTGATCTTGGACCTACACTGTCCGCCACTTTTTTTCATATTTTGGCCAGAATAACCTTGAAATGACAATATTTCGGGTGCTTTTCCTGTTTTAAAAAAAGATCCATTTCATTAATTCAGCGCTCCAAGGGTTCAAGCCGATCCATTGAAAGCATTTGAAAACGAAAGAATATAAAACATGTGAATCGAAAAAAAGATATATGTCTATTAAGGTTAGAAAACATTGTGGGTAAAGAAGAAAATGCTGTTCGTCCCTTTCCTACAAGTTTTCTGAAAGCTTTCTTCCTCAGAGTCGATAAAAACACGGAATTGTTTGGTACAGGGTTGATTAGAGGGTAATTTAAACTCGTATTCGTGTTGCAGGTTGTTATAGCACATTCCAGCATGTGCAGTAAGAAAAACGGTATGGTCTCATTCCGATACCTTTAATCATCGTATCCATAATTAGCCAGATTAACCCTCAACCCTTTACCAAACGACAAAAATTTAGACTAGTCTATTTTGGAAGCATTTGCAGAGGATACATTAAATTTGGTTCTAATTATGTAATTTGTCTGCGAAATAATGGAAAACATCATGGGAAAAGGAGAAAATGCTGGTTACGAGCATTTTCTCCTTTTCCCACAATGTTTTCAAAAGCCTTTTCTATCAAGGTCTTTAAAACTCGGGATTGTGTGACGAACGAAAAAATTTTGGACGTGCCTACATTAAAAACTTTTGCAGACGAAAAAATTGAAGTGACTCAAAAATTAAGATTTGTCTTCGAAAGGTAGAAAACATTGTGAGAAAAGGAGAAAATTATGATTACCAGCATTCTCTCCTTTCTCCACAGTGTTTTCAACAAGCTCTCTCTTTCAGGGTTTGTTAAACTCGGGATTGTGTGATAAAGGTTACCAGCATTTTCTTCTTTTCCCACAGTACAAGATTTTTCAAATGCCTTCTTTTTCAGGGTCGTAAAAATTTGGGATTGTGTGGTAAAGGCTTAACTCTACTCCACAATCTCTTGCCCGAAAGAAAAAGGCTTTAGAAAACTTTGTTGGAAAAGGAAAAAAATGCTGGTAACCAGCATTTTTTTCCCTTTTCCAACAAAGTTTTCTCTCATACTAAAGAATTAACTGCATTTGTAATGATTTCCAGGTTTTTGCATCTTCAGCTGCTTTCAGTCTGGAAAGGTCTAAAATTTATCGTCTGGTAAAGAGTTTTGTGGTAAACAACAACTTCGAAAGCGTTTTGTGAGCAGTTCAGATCAAGCCAAGACTGAACAGAACGCCTAGTCTGATCTTGGATCTACACGGCCAGATGGCTTGAACCGAGCCCCGGTAGCGCAGCCCGTTAAGTACAGGACATGAGACCATCTCGGCGAATTTCATTTCGAGGACTGATGATAGTCATTGCGACAGGATCCATTTCTCTCTCACCGCTGACCATGTTGGAAAGCAGTCAGTGGCTTTGGAAGAAAACTGTACGAAGTACTGAAAAGAACATCCAGGAAAGTATGGATAGTGGCACTTGCCACCGCGATATAACTAATGTTGAAAATGGCATTAAAAACCACACAATCAACCAATCAGCTAAATAGCTTAGGATATTTTCTTTCCAAGACAGTCTGATGATAATGTACATTTTAACCCACAACAATACAAATGTCCTGTAAAAAGGGGGCTAAATGCCTCTTCCTAAATTATCGAGCCATGTCAGCTTTCGCAGTCCGCGTAGTCCGACATAGGTCTAAACTTTGTGCCATTTGTAATTCTTATGCATTTTATGGATCCCTTATTATGTGATGACTTGCAATGTATAATCCGTTACGGAGATGCATTAAACCGCCGTTTTCCCAGAGCATTGCTCACACCTGATGACAACGTACAAATACGATTTTCAGTGTCTATCATTACTCTCATCCAAACCAATCCTGTGCATTGGCGACACTGAGGAAGAGGACTCGATGATTTAACCCCTTCCCAAACAAGCCCTGGTTTTCACGTGTCTGCTGTACAAGTCTTTTGAAAACATTGTGGGAAAAGGAGAAATTGCTCGTAACGAGCAATTTCTCCTTTTCCCACAGTGTTTTCTACCCTTCTTGATAACTTTCTGCCATTTTCATCAAATTTAAAATTGTCGTCTGCAAACTCTTTCAATTTGGACCAGTCCAAAATTTGTCATTTGGGAAAGGGTTAACTGATAAAACCGTCTCGTCTGATCTTTGATCCGCAGTCCCAAAAGTCTTAACAAAATATTCATACTAAGATAACTTGACAATACATGTACAGTAATTGCATTTTCCCAGTCTTTTCTCGTACTTAGCAACAATGTCGAGTGCGCTCATTTTGGCACACTGAAGGTTAATGTCCCCATAATCAAATCACGGTAGAGGAATAAAACAAAGAAATGCAGTAAATTCCTTAAAGGAGAGTTCCTGCTGTTTTTTTTACATAGCTCAGCCCCCCCCCCCCCCCCCCCCCCGTCGAAAAAAATTGTCAGCTTACAAATTTGGAAACATCTTTTTAGAATATAGATCACCATGAATTAGAATGAGATATGCTCTAGGAAAAGGGGGCTTAATGCATCTGCAAAAAGTATCGACCCAGGTCAGCCTGCGCAGTCTGCGCAGGCTGACCTGGGTCGAAACTTTTTGCTATTGGTCAATTTTGCTTTAGGTCAATTTTCTGCATGTGATAGGGCGAGTCTACTTCATGATGCAGTCGGTTGTTAGACTAAATGTATTTTATGGATCTGTGGTTACATAATGACTTGCTTGGTTCAATACATCACGGAAATGCATTGAACAGCCTTTTTGTCACAGCACGACCATCTATATCATAATAAATGAATTCGGTTGAAAACAATTACGTTACTAGCAATTTCTCCTTTTACAACAATGTATTTTCTGTTTAAGAAAAAACCGTTCGCTGCAACACGCCAAAGAGCACGTCTGCATGGGAGGTAACGAGCTAATTGCCTCCAGGTTTTTGTTTCGCGACAATGGTATGCACGAGAGGCAAGGGTTGTCAATTATGCATTCCATATTGCATGCGTGCACTCGATTAGACAGCCCGGGTACGTATAATCTAGCCTCATCATATTTCAGCAAGGTTGCTACATCGATCCATTATTAATAACTCTTTCATCAGCAGTAAGTTAATGATTTCAACTCTTGTAAGGTCAATAAACACAATTTTACTGCAAGTGAAAAGCGTTTTAAGATAATATAGCAAAGATCACATGGCGGATGGTGTAGATCTAAGGTAAGGCTGCATTGTTTCCGCAGTCTGATCTTGATCTAAGTGGTCCGTAAATGCTAATGAACAGCGCCTGTATAGGTGCAAGGGATAATGCAGTAAACATGTTTTTTTTTTATCATGCCATGCATTTTTGTGCCGCTAAGTCAGAAGAACCCTTCCTCTCTTTCTAAGGTTAATTATTTGATTGACTGACTGACATGATTGATTGATACATCATCGACTGATCGATGGGGTGATTGATTCATCGATTGGCAGATAAACTGGAATCAACGTTATTTCTGTCATATCACGGTAACAGCCTACTTATCCCTACGCTGCCTGGGTTTGCCAGTACTAGGCGCAAACGCTGAAATGCATTTGAGCCGTGCTGTAGCAAAAGGGGGCTTAATGCATCTCCGTGATGTATGATACCAAGCAAGCCATCGCATGATTATGGACCCTTAATAACCACGTTTTTAACAACCGACTTAGACATGAGATAGAATGGTACTTGGACATACAGAAAATTGACCAATAGCGAAAAGTTTCGGCCCAGGTCAGCCTGCGCAGTCCGCGCAGGCTGACCTGGATCGATACTTTTCCCAGATGCATTAAGCCCTCTTTTCGGAGAGCATGAATCAATTGTCAAGGACAGTCACACAAAATGTTTATGTGTCGCAACAAAAACATTCGAACGCCCAAACATGTTTGTTTGGCGATATACCAGGCTCTCAGACCTACAAGCTTGTCAACATAATTATGAACCAGTATACCGCCATTATTCGAATGTTAGCACCGAGAATTTTAGACTGGTCCTTTTAAAAGCATTTTGTAGACTACATATTAGATGGAACCCAAATCATGAGGTTTTTTCCTATTCGCAAGGATAGGCAACATTGTGGGAAAAAGGAGACAAAGCTGGTCAAAAGTATTTTCTCCTTTTAACACATTTTTTTTTCAAACCTTCTTCATGAGGGGTTTTAACAGACGGCATTGGGTGGTAAAGGGGTTAAAAGTCTAAATATATTTATTCATTCCTCACACAAATAAAGATAAGATTTGTTATCTGCAAAAATGTGTTGCAATGGTTGGGTTTTTTTTGTACTTCTCTGGATCTAAAGTACGGCTGCTCTCCACTGTGTCTGTTTGTTGTGGCTGTCTGTTTGCCAGTCTATCTTTGTCATCGTAGTTATGAGACACTTGGTAGTCTTACTTGATTCTTTTTATGGCATCCTGATTCTGTATCTAACCTAACTAATCTGAGTAAAAAAAAAACCTAGAAATTTTGCCCCTTTTCCAACGCTGATTTGGGTCTAGCATCTAGTCTTAAAAATATATGAACCATGCTCTGTGTAAAGGGGCTTAATGCATCTGCGAAAAGTATCGACCCAGGTAAGCCTGCGTAGTCCACGCAGGCTGACCTGGGCCGTAACGTTTCGCTATTGGTCAATTTTCTGTATGTCCATGGATCAGGGTCCGTATTCACCAACTATTCTTAAGAACGTTCTTAGTCTTATTCTCCGGAATTTTCTAAATTTGAAAGTAACACAACTTCTGATTGGCTAAACGATTTGGTTCAGCCAATCAGAAATTATGTTACTTTCAAATTTAGAAAATCTTGAAGAATAAGACAAAGAACGTTCTTAACCCTTAGGCTGCTTATCACGACCTACCGACCTTTTGCGGACAGCGTAGATCAAGATCAGACTGCACAGAACGTGCAGTCTGATCTTTGATCTACACTGTCCGATAAGGAGATATCTTTCCTCCAAAAATACCTTTAAGAGAAGAAAGTTTTCGGCTTCTACTATCTACTATAAAGTTTCATTTCATTTATTCAGCAGGACAAGGGTTAAGAATGGTTGCTGAATACCGACCCAGTCTACCTCATGATTAAAACGGTTGTTAAAAAAGTGGCAATTACGGATCCATGATTCGTATGATCCATATTTCCTTATCAGACAGCGTAGAACCAAGATCAGACTGCACGTTCTGTGCACTCTGATCTTGATCTCCACTGTCCGGAAAAGGTCCTTGAGTAGCGCTCAGCTGCCTAAGGCTTAACTCATTGTCTGGAAAGGCTCCGAGTTTAAAAAAAAAAAAAACTATGACAGAGGACTCCCACCAAACACCTGTGTCAACTGTAATTGTTTGTCTGCCATGTTTGGTGTGTACTTCATCCTCCTACTAGTTTTTATTCTTAGAGAGTCGAGAAATACTTATATTGCTCACTTGGCGAGTGTCGATCTAAGATCAGACTGCACAGTATGTACAGTCTGATCTTGGATCTACACCGTCTAATGTTTCGTGACGTTTCACAAATTGACTCATCTTTGACCTGGCGATAGTTGCGTTTTCTCACTAATTGACAATGTCCGATTTACTGGACACTGGAAGGGTACTCAAACGACCAGCTGTCACAAGGGTTTACGTCCTCCATCTTTTATTTATATTTTTTCCATTGTTGTAAGCATCGTTGCTAATTATGATTTACACAGAGCAACGACAATGGCACCAGGAAGTCCACAGTCCTATCATAATCTATGTTTTGTATGAATGAACACTCCCGTACCACAGTGGCTATACGTTTACGTCACAAAATGGCAAAGATCCGCCTTGAATTAAATAAGCTTATCATTTGAGGTATTGTTTACCACGAAATTACTTTATAAACATCTGGTTTCCATATATTTTTTTCTGTCTCGTTAACTTAAACGAAATCAAATAAACATAAAGGACTGTCTTTCCTTGACGTAGTGGTACCATTGTTTGGTTGTTATGTTTGTCTGGTTAAATACAATTTCATCTCAACATCTGCACACTATAAAACCCGTGTTTTATTCTTTACCAAACGATACAACTTTACATTTATCTAAATTGAGAGTATTTGCAGACGACAAATTCAACAGTGCTCAAAATTTAATTTCCGTCTTTGAATAGGAAGAAAACATGGTGGGAAAAGGAGAAATGCAGGTTATCAGCATTGTCTCCTTTTCCCACAATATTTTCAAAAGACTTCTTCCTCAGGGTCATTAATACACGGGGTGATTTGATTGAGGATTAACCCTTTACCGCACAATGGCGCCTTTTAACGACCCTGGGAAAGAAGCCTTTTGAAAACATTGTGAGAAAAGGAGAAAATGCTGGTAGCGAGCATTTTCTCCTTTTCCCACAATGTTTTCTACCCTATCAAGAGAAAATTGCACCATTTAAGCCACACTGAAATTGTCGTCTGCAAATGCCTTCAATTTGGACAAGGATAAAATTTTGTCGTCTGGTAAAGGGTTAACATAGCACGCCCTGCAGATGACTCTTCTTCCTTCATTCTTGCAGCAGACCACGTCTGAAAATATTGTGACAGAAGGGGAAATTGCTCGAAGGGAGGAATTTCTCCTTTAGCCACAATATTTTCGCACAATATTGGTGTAATAGGACCTCCATATATCACCAGTTAACCTTTTACCAAACCATCCCTTGTGTTAACGACACTTAGGAAGGAAGCTATTGAAAATATTGACGAAAAATGCAAAGAAATTTCAGGAAAGCGACATTTTGTCTTTGCAACATTTTGTTTCCAACTCTTTCAAGGACAAATCCCATCTTTTGAACGAGACTCTGTTTTCGTTTGCAGCTGCTTTTATTTCGGATGATTCTGAAATGTTGTTATCCGATAGAGGTAAGTTATCCTTATTTCATAACGGCTATTTCAGTCATCTGCTCTGAATAAGTAATGTTTTCAGGACGCTACAAGTGTACACCCATCATTGACTGATTGAATGGTGTTTTACACAGCTTTTAACATTATTTCAATCGTGTCACGGCGACAGCCCTCATATTCATGTATGTCCTGGGTTTAACGGTTAACCAGTACCAGTACTAGGCCAGGGCCCTGAAGTTTCTTGCCCAAGGACCCTCTGCAGAAAACCCAAAGCGTCTAGTGGGGCTCAAACTCGGGGACTCAAGGTTACGACCTCAAACAGCTTAACTACTGAGCCACGAAGGACCCTTGTACACCATTGTCTATAGTTTATTGTAAAGAGCTTAAAAAAAAAAAAAACGAAATCGACATTCTTAAACAGTATAAAACTCTAGACATTACAGGTTCAGCGCTCCTTGGGTGGAAATATCGTCTACAATATCGGACAGTGCAAATTCTAGATCTGTCTTGGCGTTCTGTGACGTCTGATACTTTTTCCCGCAAATCTACCGGTAGCTGTTATCAGCTATTTACTAAATGACGGCTCACTCCCAGATGACAAAACTTTAGACCCATCCTTGTTGGTAGCGTTTGCAGACGACAAATAAAATGTGTCTCAAATGTTGGAAATTGTCATTGACAGGTTAGAAAACATTGTCGAAACAAAGGAGAAAATGCTGGTCGCCAGCATTTTCTCCTTTTCTCACAATGTTTTCAAAGGCCTTCTGTTTCTAGGTCGGTTGTTTGGCAAAGGGATTAGGGGATTTCCGTAAACCTCGCGAAAGAGCATTTCACACCCACCTTCGGCTTAAAACCACCAGAAAACATCTGGGTCCGTATTCACCAACCATTCTTAATGCAATTCTTAGTCTTATTCTGCAAGATTTTCTACATTTGAAAGTAACACAATTTCTGACTGGCTAAACCAAATGGTTTAGCCAATCAGAAGTTGTGTTACTTTCCAGTTCAGAGGATCTTGGAGAATAAGACTGAGAATGGTCTATAGAACGGCTGGTGAATACGGACCCTGAACTCATCGAGAAATTACCTTGGCCAATATCTCCATATGTCATAATATTTTCTATGATTGTATAGTCTGGGATTGTTTTTAACACGAGCAGCACAATTTCAATGGGCAGTCATTCGGCCCGTTATCTCCTAAATGATGAACAATAATTTGGCCCATCATATCTAAAAAAAAAACAGTAAGGAGTAACTTGGCCATCTATTTCAAAGAGGACTGTAATATTTTGGCCCTTTATTTCTAGGATGACGAGTAACGATATAGTCTTCCATTTCTAAGATGACAAGCAATAGTTTGGCTCTTTATTTCTAAGAAAAATGAGGAATAACTTGACCCTTTATTACTAAAAGGACTACAAGGATTTGGCCCTACATTACCTGGATGACGAGCAATAATTTGACAATTTATTTCCAAGATGGCGATTAATAGTTTGACCCTTTATCAAGTTCTAAGATGACGTGTAATTTTAACGGTATTTTTCCCAAACACGATAAGCAGTAATTCGAGTCGTTATTTCTGAGGTGACTTTGACGTCATACCTCAGTTTTGTGTTAGGTAATAGGTCATAAGCCGGTGATATGTGAGCCCTGGGTTCATGTGTCACAAAGAATTCTTTGTTTAACTCTTTCCCAAACGACAAATTTTGGACTGGTCCAAATTGAAAGAGTTTGCAGACGACAATTTTAAATTTGATGAAAATGGCAGAAAGGTCTCAAAAAGGGTAGAAAACACTGTGGGAAAAGGAGAAATTGCTCGTTACGAGCAATTTCTCCTTTTCCCACAGTGTTTTCAAAAGACTTGTACTGCAGACACGTGAAAAACAGGGCTTGTTTGGGAAAGGGTTAACTCGACACCAACACCTTCATCAATCGTGCATACCTAACCCTTGCCTATTATGTTGATGTTATCGATACAGAATTATCAAACAGTAGGTTGAAAGCCAAGCATACCTATGTAGCCACTTAGCCCTTTACCAAACAGTCCCATGAAAAAGACATATGAAAACAATGTGGAAAATGAAGAAAATGCTGGTAACCAGCAAGTTCTCATTTTCCTACAAATTGTTTTACTAGTTCAAAGACAGATATCATCTTTTGAGATATATATATATCTATTTTTTTTTGTCTGCACATGCTTTCCGTTTGGTCTAAAATGTTTTGAAAAGAGTTAACATTGTATGCAAATGCTTTCCATTTGGTCTAAAGTTTTGCCCGTTTATAAAGCGGCAATAATGGCGCTATTTATGCCACCCAATAGCCTGTGATACTATTATACCGACAAACCCTCGACACGTGTTTTTCAACCAGTAGAAGGACCAAATTTTAGCAATTTCAACCCTTATCCTTTCATAACGATAGTAAAAACCCGAATAATGATATTTCAAACTTACTTCTTTGGAGAACAATAACTCCTTATCGGACAGTGTAGATCCAAGATCAGACTGCATGTTCTGTGCAGTCTGATCTTGATCTACACTGTCCGCAAAACGTCAGTAAGTCGCGCTTAGCAGCTTACGGGTTAAAGGATGTTCTGAACATAATATCATTTAAGAAATCGGACTTTGTCGATCAGTGATCAAAATTCACGTTCTGTATGTTCCGATTTTGATCTATACGGTCGGCAATAACACACTTTGCCTTTAGTTTTCTAATGGTAATAAATTTAAAAAAAACTGACTTATATTTTTGATCGCACTTTTGACCAGACCCTGTTTAGCTTAACACTTAACCAGAAGGCAAGAGTTAAAGATACATCCTTACAGCCAGAGAGAAAAAACGCTGTTAAAACTCGTAGAATGGCTCAGAATTTAGTCAGCTGTGTAACACAGATAAATTACAGGTATACTAGTATTTGGTGTAAGGGATATAGAAACTCAAGGGGTTTGTCTTCGATTTAACCCTTTCCCAGACGACAAATTTTGGACTGGTCCAAATTCAAAGAGTTTGCAGACGACAATTTTAAATTTGATGAAAATGGCAGAAGGTTCTCAAAAAGGGTAGAAAACACTGTGGGAAAAGGAGAAATTGCTCGTTACGAGCAATTTCTCCTTTTCCCACAGTGTTTTCAAAAGACTTGTACTGCAGACACGTGAAAACCAGGGCTTGTTTGGGAAAGGGTTAAAAAAACCGAAAGCGACAACAGTGATTTCTTTTCAGGCCTCCAGAAAAAATGAATTTACTATCGGTGGTAATCTGTGGAGGATTGCAATCGTCTAGGGCAACATTTGGCATGAAGATACAAGAACGATTATAGTTTCATAAAATAAAGATTAAATGGGTTAAAAACTGGCTGAACACGAGTATAGATATATCTTTAAGATTTGCCCATATTTACAGACAGTAAATCGAATGTAGCCCTAATGATATGAGATCATTTTGTTGTCAAAAGGGCAGAGAACATAAAAAAGGGATACACATTTCTCGTTGTTTTTTTTTCCCGCAATGTTTCTCAAAACATTCTCCCTGAGGGTCATAAAAAACAAGATCGTTTGGTAAAGGACTAATCTGCTGGAGAATGCGGGAATTAAATGAGATTAATTTCTCGTGAATTTAGTTTCGTGAAATTTTTGCCCACGATTAGTTATTTTAAGAATGCTGATTAATGTCAACAGCAAAACTTAAGTTAATGCGTATTCCGCTTTTTTTCACTTATCTATGGGTGTTGAACGCAAAGAAAGGAATGTAAGATCAAATTGCATGCCAGGGCAGTCTCAGCCTGATCTGAACTCTACAATTTTACGTTTTTTTTTTTTTGGTGTACTTTACCCGTATTAAAATTATTTAGTAGACGCAAAACAGAGGCGAGTTCAGTTTGAAATTATTCAGCCACTGAACTCTTTCACTGCCAATGGTGTTTAAATGGCTCTTGCAGACGGCCTTGATTGAGATCAGACTGTACTGACCTTGAAGTCTGATCTTGGATCGAAAACGTCTGCTGCGTGATGCTTAACTACAACCGAATTCGTCTTCAGCTGAAGTGGCTATATGCCTTTAGGCCTCGTAAAACGTTGAATCTATTAGGGGCTAAGAAAAAGCGAAGCGGGAAAAATTTGACTGTGCTATGGTCTGTTAACCCTTTACCACACAATCCCGACTTTTAACCTTGAGAAAGAAAGCTTTTGAAAACCTTGTTGGAAAAGAAGAAAATGGTGGAAACCAGCATTTTCTTCTCTTCCGACAATGTTTTTTAACCTTTGATAGAAAAATCCAATCATTTGGGCCACATTTAATTTGTCGTCTGCATAGTGCTTCCCATCTGGACAAGTAAAACACTTCGTCGTCTATTAAAGTGTTCAATCTGTTTGTGATTTTGCAACAATGTTTTCTACCCTTTCAAAGGCAAATCCCATCATTTTAGCCCCACTTAATTTGTCGTCTGCAAATGCCTTTGAATTGGAAATGTTCGAAATATTGTGGTTTAGTGAAGAATTAACACTTAAGCTGCTGAATAAATGAAACGCAAATTTCTACTCAATACTAAAAGCCCAAACATTGCCGTTTCAAAGTTGATTTCACCGGAAAGAAAATACCGTATCGGACAGTGTAGATCAAAGATCAGACTGCACGTTCTGTGCAGCCTGATCTTGATCTACACTGTCCGCAAAAGGTCAATGGGTCGCGATTAGCAGCTTAAGGGTTAAGATGCATATGGAAATCCGTTCGAATTTCTACCATATACATGTATTTAACAGATGTTAATATCGGGTATTATGAGAGAATTAATCCTTTTCATAGTCCCAATAACTTAATCATATCGTTTGAGCTTAATCGTTTAATCCCTCATTTCCATTATGATACCGAATAACGCTATGTAACACTATTTCGTAATTGCTAATATTTGGGGCAAACGGAAGATGGAATGAATCCATTGACTTAATAACTATAGCAATTATTATTAAATCTGAGACTGCTAAGCGCGACTCACTGACCTTTTGCGGACAGCGTAAATCAAGATCAGACTACACAGAACGTGGATCTACCCTGTCCGATAAGGAGATATCTTTCCTCCAAAAAATTCTTAGAAGTAGGAAAAGTTAAGCTTATACCATCGGTTTGAATGTTTCATTTATTTTATTTAGCAGGAAAAGGGTTAAAAAGTGTTACATATTGTAGGTAACATGTAAAACAAAGAATTTTTAGGATTGAGTTAGGTGTTGTACTCCACTTTCAACAATAGTTCAGCCATACGCCACAGCTCAAAACTTCGTGCCAGTCCTTGGTTTTACCAGTATTAGGCTAGGTCTGGGATACGATTATAACTTATACAAAATAATTCTGTGTCTTGATGACCGCCTGGAAAAAAAAGGGGGGCTTTTGACTAAATTGAGGGGAAAGGAAAAAATGCATCTTCATTTCGACAAGTCCACAATTTCTCGTCTGCTACAGAGTCAAGAAGTATCGAAAAATTCTCTTAAATCATAAGAGCCATGCTGCCATGCTTTGGCAAAATGGGGCTTAATGCATCTCAGTAGTCCCTAACTACTCATTTCCGTGATGCCTGGTACCAATCAAGCCATCACATAAGTATGGATCCATTATAGCCCTTTTTTTTTTGATCATGGGGTATACTGGTCCTTGGACATACAGAAAATTGAGGTCAGCCTGCGAGGACTGCGCAGGCCGACCTGGGTCGATACTTTTCGGAGGTACATTAAGCCCCCTTTTTCACAGAGCATGGCTCAAAATTACATGTATGCGGAATTTGAAAAAAAAAAAAAAAAAAATGAGTGAGAACATTAAAAAAATCCATTCGAAGAAAAAGAGCATACATTTGATGAAGTTCGAGTTAAGCTTTCACACAAAAATTAAAATGAACGAATATACCGAAACTATAGCTTTACTTTTGTATGTATTAACGCAAATTCTTCCAATCGGAGATTTAAATCATTATTTTCGATTTCGTTTTTAAGAAAATCGGTTTCGCCCGGACTTTTTGCCTATAACTTTTGCATGAGATCGGATCTTTTGCAATGAGAAGAAACACCCTATCAATTTTGTCAGTTCTAGTAGCAGCAGCTTCGATTACTCATAATTGAATATTTTTACACGGAAAACAATCATTGATATACATGAGGTCTCATAAAAAAAACCATCCCAATTACCTTTTTGACGAATGAAAAAGTTTGGAGCAAAACTTCGATAGTTTAAGTATAAGCATGATAATCGACATAAATTTTAGTTTCTCTGCGTATACTACTATCTAATATTCACCGTATTAATTTAACCCATAAGGCTGCTAAGCGCAACTCGGGACGCTTTTGCGGACATCGTAGATCAAGATCAGACTGCACAAAACATGCAGTCTGATCTTTGATTACACTGTCCGATACGGTGTTTTCTTTCCGGTGAAATCAACTTTGACAGCACAAATATTTGGGTCTTTACTATGGGGGTGGAAATTTTTGTTTCATTTATTTAGCAGTATAAAGCTTAAGAATAATTAACTATTACGGACTCAGAAGTTCAGAACTTCAAAAGAAATCTTATCCAAAAGATCTAAGAGGATTTGAGTTAATAACTACAGAGTGAACTCTTTCAGGTCCTAAAATAAATTAAGTTAACCCTTATCCTGCTAAATACGTGAAGCGAAACTTTCAATTCGATAGTAAAATCCCAAATTGCTATTTCAAAGGTACTTTTTGGGGAAAAGCTATCTCTTTATCGGACAGTGTAGATCCAAGATCAGTCTGCACATTCTGTGCAGTCTGATCTTGATCTACATTTTCCGCAAAAGGTCAGTGAGTCACGATAACTTGGCCTCTTTCCACGGCTGAAAACACAACGCACTGAAGCTCAGAAAAGACTTCTATCTTCAAGGCTTGAACAAAAAAAGCGGACGGCAAAGATCCAAGATCAGACTGCATGTTCTGTGCAGTCATCTTGATCTATGTCGCACGCAAAAGCACATACTCTTGCCGGTGGCGCTTGCTAAAAGGATTAAACATACAAACTCTGGGAGTCCGTTTGGAATGTTAATCCGCCCTTTAGCTGTTCTATTAGAGTTAAAGCAAAGGTGAATTAGTTAGCTCACTGCTAAACCGTCGAACCAGGTAGTGCGCTAGGTAGCATACAGGAGTTGAAACCAGTACTGGGGTCGCTAGTTCGAATTCAAAGCTCACCGAATTTCTTTCCGAAATTGATGGTTCTCTTGTGACACGATTCATTCATCTCTCGCCGCCTTTCTTAACGATGGTTATGCGGGAAAGCAGACAGCGGTTTGAAAAGAATATTTCGCAGAATACAAGAAACTCCAAGAGAGCATGGATAGGCGCACTGGCCGCCGAGATATAATCTGATCTTGATCTACACTGTCTGTAGTCTGATCTTGATCTACACTGTCAGCAAAAGGTCAGTGAGTCGAACTTAGCAGCATAAGAGTTAAGAGTGATAAACTTTTCACCAATCCTTGACACACAGCCCCAGACATACCTCCCTGTCCAGCCGTACATACGTTTAATTCTTCACCAAACGGTAATATTTTAGACTTGTCCTAATTGAAAGCATTTGCAGACGACAAGATAACTGTGACTCAAAAATTGAAATTTGAACTGGCTGGGGTAGCAAACATTGTGGGAATAGGAGAATATGCTGGTTACCAGCATTTTCTCCTTTTCCCACAATGTTTTCAAAAGGCCTCTTTCCCAGGCTCGTTAAAAGTCGGGATTGTGTGGTAAAGGGTAAACCATTATCCGGCTAAATAAGTGAAATGAAACTTTAAAGCAGCTAGTAAACACCCAAGGAATGTTTTGGGGGAAAGATATCTCCTTACCGGACAGTGTAGATCCAAGATCAGACTACACGTTCTCTGCAGTCTGATCTTGATCTATGCTGTTCGCAAAAGGTCAGCAAGTCGCGCTTAGCAGCCTAAGGGTTAGTGGAACCAGATTTTGCGAGGGTCCAGTTCATCTCGTACAGTAACACTTCACCTTTTGACTTTTACCGACCTCATTCGTCGTAATCACAGTTTTCGCGACAACTATAATAGGAACGTTCGCGAGAATCTGAACTTATACAAATTAAGGTGTCAGCGGCGTGACCCCTGCATAATTCATTTGAGCCATGCTCTTGAAAAAGGGGGTTTAATACCACTCCGTGACGAACTGTCCCCAGCAAGTCATCGCAGTACTTTGGATCCATTAAAATCCACTTTGTATAACAACCGACTGAATCATGAGGTAGACTGGTCCGTTGACATGCAGAAAATTGACCTAAAGAAAAAAAAGTTTCGACCCAGGTCAGCCTGCGCTGACTGCACAAGCTGACCTGGAAGAAATCTTGCATATGCATTAAACCCCCTTTTCACAGAGCATGGCTCAACTCTTTTTTCAAGTTTGATGAGACGCAATGCGACTCGATTAAGTTTAAAACAAGTTGTTTCTCTTTTTATCATGGTGTTTTTTTTTTTATTGTCTCTTCTCTGTACATTCGTTTTTTTGCCTTAAAAAATCTAACGATTCCTTCTTTTCAGAAGCCTCCAAGATAACTTTTTTTGTATTGGAGTTAAACGCCGTTTACACAGCATAGGTCATATCAAGGCGGTCGGTGCACCTAAGCATGTCTTTCCTAGTTTTCTCACACCAGTTCTGACTAAAACTTTCTTTCCAAGCCATGCATCAGAGGTGAGAGGCGAAAAATTGCTGGAAAGGAAGTTTGCCTCAACCGGGTATCGAACTCGCAACCACCAGTCACAAGTCAGATAGGCTGACCACTGAGCCAACCGGCCGGGATAGATTAACCCTTAGACTGCTAAGCGCGACCCACTGACCTTCTTCGGACAGCGTAGATCAAGATCAGGCTACACAGAGCGTGCAGTCTGATCTTGGATCTACACTGTCCGATCAGGAGATACATTTGGTCCAAAAATACATTTGAAATAGGAAAATCTTGGTTTTTACTATCGCCTTGAAAGTTGCATTTCTTTTATTCAGCAGGTTAAGGGTTATAAGAGTTCCCAGGTAAGGGTATAGGGTAACATTCCTCCCCAGGAATTTTTCACACCTAGAGCTGTACAGTGTTATTCTTTCATTTGCACTCTCATGCAATTAATATTTCCAACAGAGTTCAAACGAGTATAGTCAGAATTGAAACCAATGAGACGAGACATACGCCCTGGAATGAGATTTTTTTTCGAGAAAGGAAGCATTCCAAATTCTTATCATTATGTATGAGCCACGCTCAGGCAAAAGGAGGCTTAATGCCTCTCCGTGATCCATGATAGCAAGTAAGTCATTACATAATTATGGGCTATATAAGATACATTTTGTCTAACAACTGACAGGATAGTGAGGTAGACTGGTCCTTGGACAAACAGAAAATTGACCTACAGCGAAAAGTTTTGGCCCACCTAGTCGATACTTTATGAAGACGCATTAAGCCCCCTGTTCACAGAGCATGGTTCATACAAGAGTAGAAGCTTGAATGCAATGGAAGGCGTCCCTAATTATGGAAGACGGGGCAATCCCCCGCCCCAACCCCACCCAAGGTTTGGTGGGGGCAAAGAAATTTTTTGCCCCTTGCCCCTCTTCTCCATATTTGGTCTTTAAATTTAAAACTTTAATGCTTTAATATATCTGTACATTTTGCCAGACGATAATGCTTATAGCGTATCCATTCTGAAAGCATTTGCAAACCGTAAAATTGGTACAACTTATAATTATGATAAGAGTAGTTCTGAATACATTTTAACTCTTTACCAAACGACAAAAATATAGCCTTGTCCAAATTGAAAGCATTTGCAGACGACAATTTATATGTAACTAAAATTATAGAACTTGTATTTGATAGGGTAGAAAACATTGTGGGAAAAGGAGAAAATGCTGGTTACTAGCATTTTCTCCTTTTCCCACAATGTTTTCAAAAGGCTTTTTCCTCAGGATCTTTTAAAATCGGGATTGTGTGGTAAAGAGTTAAGAAACGGAAAAAAACGCTGGTAACCGGCATTTTGTTGCTTTTCCAGCAATATCGTCAAAAGTTATCTTTCACATGCTATCCTGGAATACATGGCTAGAAAAATGTCTAACCCCCATGTCAGTTTTCCTATGTTTGTTTTATGTATATCAAATCGATCACATATTCATGAAGAAAGATCATTGTGGTACTTCTTTCTACGCAAACGACTTCTGAGTTTGCAGCACTCAGGATATAAATCAATGAGACAAAAGGACAAAGTAACAGTGTGATTATTATAGTAACTATGTGGAGCCTTCGTAACACTGTGGTAACCCGCAGGATTATTAATTTACGGGCCTTTAGTTCGAGTAGTTATTGTGACAGGATTTAGCACTGAAGATTGCTCCATCCCTGTCTATGGTGAACAGCTGCTAGTGGCTCGAACAAAGTGCCCAGAACGTGTCAAATAACATCAAAAAACCATCTGAACGCATGGATAGGTGCACTTGCCGCCGTGATAGTAGAGAACTACTGTTGAAAACAACGTTAAAGATCAGTCAAGCTAATATTTTTAAATAAAGACTGTATGAAGATTTGTATATATTTGTGGACTCGAGTATGATCTTACTTCACCTTTAGCTCTATAAAAGGACGGCAAAATAACGAACTTGTTCAGCTTAAAAGCATTTGTAGCTAAGACAATAGAATGTGATTCGAATGACACAATTTGTCTTTGAAAAGGTAGAAAACATTGTGGTTTCCAGCATTTTCTCCTTTTTCCACAATATTTTCAAAAAGCCATTTTCCACAGAGACTTCATATTAAACATTGTCTTGTTTAGTAAAGAGATAAGAGTTCACGTAACAGAAGTTCAGGTGAGGAAAAGTGACTCGAAATAGATACAATACAACGAACTTCTAACCTTTGATGACCAACAGTCATCTCCACAACCGTTTGTTGTTTATTAGTTATTCATTTGGACACTTCATTACCACTGTACCATGGCAACGGTCAACTGTGGTGAACAAGTGGGCTTAGACTTACAGCAAAAATCTCTGTTATAGTTACAGTTTTTGTTTGATGAAGACGAAGAAGAAGAAGAAGAAAAAGAAGATGATGATGATGATGGTGATGATGATGATCATTATTATTAGGACGATGGTGCATCCGTTGAAAAAACAAAAATTGCACGTCTCTCATTATCGCCACGATTTTGTGTCATTTTCGTGTTATTCATTTCATAATTACGAGTTCGTTTATTTGTCATGCCTGGAGAAGAGATCTTACACCTCAACAATCAATTTTTTCCTGTTGCCGCGATGTTTTCACCATGGCTATTAATACATTGAAGTTAACCCTTAAGCTGCGAAGCGCGACTCACTGACCTTTTGCAGACGGTGTAGATCAAAGATCAGACTGCACTTTCTGTGCAGTCTAATCTTTGATCTTTGATCTACACTGTCCGATACGGTACTTTCTTTCCGGTGAAATGAACTTTGAAACTGCAATACCTGGCTTTTTTTTTTTTACTATTTAGTGGAAATTTTCGTTTCATTTATTTAGCAGCATAACGGTTAATTCTTGACGATTACCCCCATTTCCACAAGGATGGTTTCAAAGTCCTCTACTGCTAGTGTTACTCAAGAAGTAATGAGTCAACCCTAGGACAGTCTGATCTTTGATCTACACAGTCCGCATACTGTTAGAACCTTTCGGCAAAAAGCAAACCCAAATAGAAATAATTTGGATTATACTACTGGCTGAAAATTTTTATTTCATTCGTCTCCCGGTTCAACCCTTTACCAAACGACAAAATTTCTAGACTAGTCCAAATTCAAAGCATTTGCAGACGACAAGATAACTGTGACTTAAAAAATGAAATATGCTTTTGGAAGGGTAGAAAATATTGTGGGAAAAGGAGAAAATGCTGGTTATCAGCATTTTCTCCTTTTCCCACAATGTTTTAAAAAGGCTTCTTTCTCAGGGTAGGTAAAATTCGGGATTGTGTGGTAATGGGTTAAGAGCTAAAAACCATAACGAAGTTATGATAGAGCGAAACAAGAAATCAAAATGTCTGATTCAGAGAGGAGAAAGGGGTAGGAGACAAAATTGTTTGTATCGGAAAATAGAAACGGTTACGAAATCTCGATACTCCGAAGGTTACTGGGTCTTAATTATTTATCATGTTTACATGGTTACCCTTCATCTTATTATAGTACACTAACTTCCCTAGGTATCATGGTTTCCGGTTGTTATGTGGCTTGAAAAACTTGTTATGACTAAGTAAAAGAACTGAGTTCTCTGTACAAACCCTACCAAATATCTCATGTTTTACCAGAAACCAAGAGCCCTCTTCCTTCAAAGTTTTGTAAAAAAGACCACATCTTTTGGTTAACGCTTTACCAAACGACAAAATTTCAGACTACTCCAAATTGAAAGCAGTTGCAGACGACAAAACAAATGTGACTGAAAAAATAAAATTTGTTTTAGGAAGGACAGAAAACATTGTGGGAAAAGGAGAAAATGCTGGTTACCAGCATTTTCTCCTTTTCCAACAATGTTTTCAAAAGGCCTCTTTCTCATGGTCGTTAAAACTCGGGATTGTGTGGTAAAGAGTTAAGTCAAAACTGTAGTAACGTGACTATTAGTATCCCAGTCTGCTAGAAATATAAACCAAGATCATCCTGCACGTCTGTACCGTCTGATCTTTGTATGCTCCGAGTCTCCGATATTCAAATAAATTTGTAAATCTAACTGTACCTTTTTAAAATCAATAAGGGCTCGTAAACAATGACCGGTTACCTTGGTTATTCTGATTCAACATGATGTACATTTATATGAGCCATGCTCCGTGAAAAGGAGGCTTAATGCATCTGCTTAAAGTAGCGACTCATGTCAGCCTGCGCAGTTTGCACAGGCTGACCTGGGCCGATTTTTTTTTGCTTTTTGGTAAATTTTCTGCGTGTCCAAGGACCAATCAACTTCAGAATTCAGTGTGTGGTTAGACATGGTGGTATCATGCATCGTGCAGATGCATTAATCCCCCTTTTCAGAGAGCATGCCTCATATATTGTGTACAAATGACTGCTGCGTAGCTAGGTAGTTCTCTGGCACTGTTTGTCACACATTTCCATGGAGTTGTTTAACTACAATGCTAACATGTAAATTCGAAAGGAGTTATCGAAATCTGAATGGCCACTGCCTTTGAACTGCGATGTTTACCGGGTGGGTATCTATGTGGTAGCTTTTAACTCTTTCGGCGCAAAAAATAAACAAACTTTGGCCTCTTTTGATGGCTGTAAATACAATACACTGAGTCTCAAGAAGACTTTTATCATATAGGCATGACCAAACAAGCGGAGGGAATAGATCAAAGATCAGACTGCACGTTCTGTGCAGTCTGATCTTGATCTATGCCGTCCGCAAAAGTCCCTGTTTTCACCTATGGCGCTGAAAGGGTTAAAATAGATTCCATTAATCTTTATCCTGCTAAGTAAGTGAAATGCGACTTCAAGCCGATAGTAAGAACAAAGACTTTGGTTTTTCAAATGTATTTTTTATGGGGGGGGGGGGGGAATCTCCTCATCGGAGAGAGAAGATCCAATATCAGACTGCACGTTCTGTGCAGTCTGATCTTGATCTACACTGCCCGCAAAAAGGTCCTTGGGTCGCGCTTAGCAGCTTAAGGGTTAATTCCCATTCTCGCTAGGGACGTGGTTCAAATTTATGTTTGTAGTATTTTGTCCCCATTGCCCGATGGGGATTTGCCAAACAAACGTGAAAATGTCAACTTTTTTATGTTATGGTTTATTATGGAACATCAAAGGCTCACGTCCGCATGTCCGCCTGTAAATCTTTTACCTTAAAACGCCAGAAATTCCGCTCTTTTCCCGCTTGTAAAAATAAATTTGCACCGCTTTTAAAGATGACTGTTGTCATAGATAAGTATCACGAAGCGGATGGTGTAGATCTAAGATCAGCCTGCACGTTATGTGCACTCTGATCTTGATCTACGCCGTCTGCAAACGCTACAAGAGTCGTCATTGGTAATAAAAGACTAAAAGCGCCTTTCACATAAACCGTTGCCATTACGAACAATGCAGATCAAGATCAGACTGCACAAAATGTGCTGTCTGATCTTTGATCTACATGTCCGCCTTGCTTAGATATTATGAACAAGAGCAACCTTGAAACTGCAATAATTTGGATTTTATTTTTAGACTGAATATGCCAGTTGAGATTTTTCCGCCTACTAAAGTTGCCTTTGCGGCCTTTGTACATTATGTTCAGGCTGCACAAAACGTACTGTCTGATCTTTGATCTTTACTCTTCTCTTTTCAGGGACATCCTGTGCTAGAGGAACCTTGAAATCGGAATATTTTGCGTCTTATCTGTAGATTGAGCATCTCTGTTAGGGGTTTTCGGGGCTCAAAGGGTTGGTAATTTTGCAATCTGCGATACGCCTGCGTAATTATGAAACTGGGCTAAATACAAATCGTTTCATAGTCTTTCATGTTTCATTACGTAATTTTATAGATATGCGAACAACTGCAAATTGTATGCTAATTGAACTATGCTCTACAAAAAGGGGGTTTGATGCATCTGCGAAAAGTATCGACCCAGGTCAGCCTGCGCAGTCAGCGCAGGCTGATCTGGACCGAAACTTTTCACTATTGGTCAATATTCTGTATGTCCAAGGACCAGTCTACCTCATGATTAAGTCGGTTGTTAAAAAAAGGCTATTATAGATCCATAATGATGTGATGGCTTGATTGGTATAATATATCGCGGAGATGCAATAATCCCCCTGTTGCCAGGACATGGCTCTTTTATTAGTATGATTTTTGGCAGTCTGTTTTATGTACCTTATTAGTTAAACTTGTAGTTTAGAACTTTCCTCTCTTAATGCCTTCGATCAGTATGAAAATTGGATCATTGGTGTTTCACACTTTCAATAGTACTCAAGTTTCCGTCATATTCCTGTTTACCTTTACTTTACAGATATTACACTCAAGCCCTTTAGTGCTTTTCCCAAGGAAACCGAAACATGAATAATGCAGGGATGGTCGGACAGAGTCATTGAACCCAGCCTAGCGCTTGTCAGAATCCAGATAACAGAAACAAATAATATCTTTAAAAAGCATAGACGGCGTAAATTTGCAAGCAAATAGGCTGGGGCTCTTCGAATAAACATGTCTACGTTTTTGACTACAGGGGCCCTTAGGATAAACATGTCTACATATTTGACCAATCACAAATTTCTATTCATTCATCTTTTATCAGTACCAAAAAGTAGGTCAAAAGCCAGCACATTCAGCTACGCCCAAAGAAATGAATCACTATTTTAGAACATAAACATACGTTGAAAAGGCGAAAAAACGCTTAGAACAAACTTTA
Organism: Tridacna gigas; assembly: GCA_945859785.2. Taxonomy (NCBI): domain Eukaryota; kingdom Metazoa; phylum Mollusca; class Bivalvia; order Cardiida; family Cardiidae; genus Tridacna; species Tridacna gigas. Next base: position 49,254,842 of record OX244036.2, read on the forward strand.
AACGTATACTAAACAATCGTGTGCTTAACGATCCTCACATTCATGACTTTTGAAAACATTGTTGGAAAAGGAGAACATGCTGGTAATCAACATTTCCTCCTTTTCCCACAATATTTGCTATCGACTCAAAGACAAACTCCGTCATTACAACTATATTTAATTTGTCGAATGCAAACGCTTTTATCCCTTAGGCTGCTAAGCGCGACTCAAGGACCTTTTGCGGACAGTGCAGATCAAGATCAGACTGCACAGAACGTGCAGTTTGATCTTGGATCTACACCTTCCGTTAAAGAGATATTTTTCCCTAAAATACATGTAAAATAGCACTTTTTACCAGTGGATTGAAGTTCATTTCACTTATTTAGCAGATTAAGAGTTAATTTGAGCAAGTCTAAAATTTTGTTGTCTGGTAAAGAGGCAGTATAACGTGATGTACTCTTTCGGCTTACACATGACCGAATTTTGCTCGGGGCCTCCAAAGGATTAAAGAGTTGTGTACTTTATCAACTCTTACATAACACTAAGTGTTGAAAACTAACACCCAAACATGCCAAAACTAACACACAAGAAAAGTTCCACGAGGATATTAATCATGAGTTATTTATAGGCCGGAGAATTCGGACTGACAGCTGGTGCTAACACGGAAATAAACCTGTTGGACAGCGAATATGGCTAATTTACAAGTTCACCCAATAGTTTATCGTCTCCCCTCCCTGATGAAGTTAAAGAGTTAACCCATTTCATCTTTATTTGATCAAACTGCGATCCTTCTTGTATTTTCATGCCAAATGCTGCCCCTGACGGTAGCATGGTTATATAGATTACAACCGACAGAAAATGTATTTCATTTTCTGGAGGCCAGCAAAGACACTACTGTTGTAACGTTTCCGGTTTTAAACATAAGATTTCCAATATATGTATCTATCATTTACACACTATATATATATATATATAGGTAATTTATCTATGTTTACACAACTGACTAGATTCTGAACCATTCTACAGTCGATCAAAATTCAACAACGTTTTTTTCATCCCGGCTGTAAGGATGTATATCTTTAGATTAATCATTATACTCCTAGTGGAAAGGAAAAGGTTTTGTAGTTTTAACTGAACAATGTAGATCAAAATCACCTGAACGCTCATTGAAGATCATCTTGTATCCACTGTACTGGAGTTTTCGTGAGATACTAGTATCCAGATTAACCCCTCTAATGACACTGACCAAAACAGGACCAGCGGACGGCATAGATTAAGATCAGACTGCACAGAACGTACAGTCTGATCTTGGATCTATGCCGTCCTTTAGTTTAGTCATGCCTATAAGGCAGATTTTTTTTTACTCTTAGTGGGTTGCACTTTCTGACGTGGAAAGAAGCCGACTTTTTATCTGTGACACGGGAAGCTTCGAATCAGAACGAAAAGTGCTATGATTGTGCCCTTTTTACTTAACTGAAATGAATTTTCTTTTTTTGAAAGGGGGCCGGGAAGGGGGGGGGGGTGGCACTGTTTCGATCATCCCAATCGACTTCATTACAAATATGGACCCGTTCTTGAAACACCATTGTTTCTGCTCCCTTTTTTCTATGTTTCATTCTTTAATGCTTTGTCTTGGCTAATTTGAATGCTATTTTCTGAATATTAGGCTTTTCTGGTGCATGTCTAAATTACAGCCAATTACAATATCTATTCATGGTATACATTATGCTCGTTTAGGAAGCACTAAACAATGTTTACGACTGGAATGCCAGGGGCAACTTAAAGATGTGTTTGCAGGCTGTATAGATTTCGTCCACGCTATAGCAAAAGGGGCTTTAATGCATCTTCGTGATGCATTACACCAAGCATGTCATCACATAATTATGAATCCATAAAATCCATTTTATTTTACAACCGGCTAAGTCCGGACTGCGCAGGATGACCTGAGCCGAAACTTTTTACGGATGCATTAAGTCCTCTTTTCACATATGTTGTCTCATACAAAACAGAACTTCAGAGAACGGATTTGATCCTAAATCATTACCGTGTTTTAACTCTTAAGTGTTCTGACAGCAGTGAAATCGCGTTTATTTGGCTCTTCTTCCCGAAAGGCCCATTCCTTACTCTTTTGGGCTGTCTACAGGGATAAATCGAGGGATCATCACAGACTGTTTCGTCATAGGTATAACTAGTTCTCTGCATTAATACAACACAGTGAATTTTCTTATATGATTGAGTAGGTATGATGCAGGTCTGCGCTGCGTTTCACTAAACTGCGTAGATTTACGCAAGTTATTTGGCATTGTATATACACACATACGATCCCTGCTTTATCCAAAAGTATAAGCTGGCTTAAAGTTAAGCAAATAATTTATTCAAATCGTAAAGTTATGCAGTTTAGCGAAACTTGTTTTCAGACTTGATGCTTGCCGACCTAAACTGAGTAAGAAAATTTCGTGCGTATGCAGTTTAGTGAGAGGCAGCCCTGGAGTACATAGTCTCCGGCTAAGAGAGTGAGTCTTCACTTACAGCTGTAGAATTATGAAATATTATTACGTTTTATAGTGTTATTTTTAGCCCTGTCTTTGAAGTAAACATTTTACAATACTTGAAGGAGCTGTCCAAGGTCACAGTCATCAATGCAGTAAAATGTCATTTAAATAAAAAAGAAGCTCTGTCCAGTTTGTCTCGATGGTTTGATTATGTTTTAGAGTTTTGGTCCTCTGTAGAAAAAAAAAAAAACCCTCTCATACTGAAGAAAAAAGCTGCTTTTCGCCGATTTCATAGATGCTGGAATAGAGACAGCTGCTACAAAACAGTTTACAGTCGACATGGGGGGTTGTTTTGTTTGTTATCTAATCAAAAAGAAAGACCACAGAAATCTCAGAAATGAGGTACCCACCGGGTTTAATTATTATCTAATAATGAAACAAATTTCGCCTTGTTTATTTATTTGTTTAGTTGTTACATCGCGGCAGCCGTTGCACATATCCATGCTTTCTAGGTGTGTGTGGAGGGGGTGGGTGGAGGGAGTTGTTTGCTATAACCAATACTTCGCACATCTTATTTTAGCCGCTGGCTGCTTTCCCATATAAAGTCAAAACAAAGTCCAGCGGTAAGGGAGAAGAATTTGCAGCAGACGAATCTGAGAATATTTTTTGTAAAATATGGACAAGCCACTCGAATTAAGGTTTGATGCCTGGAGACATGTGAAAAAGAAATATTGGCAAAAAGCGAAAATGCTTGTAACGAGCAATTTCTCATTTTTACCACAATGTTTTGCAAAAGGTTTTCTGTTGAAGGACGGCAAAAAATGTTGTCTACATGGGGTAATGAATTACAAAACTTTTGACATAACCGCCCACTTGATACCAGGAGGTACTTGATTGCTTTCCAGAGAGTTGTGCCTCCAGAAATGTCATTATCGTCATGGTGATAGTAATTAACTCATAGATTGCTTAACTCGCTCATTTCCAACGACGCCATAGATAGCTTTAGCGGACGGCGTAGATGCAAGATCAGACTGCATAGAACGTGCAGTCTGATCTTGGATCTACACCGTCCGTTTACATGATACTAAACCATGACGACCGAAGTCATATTTAGTAAACAGTGAATTTTTCTTCGAGACCTCGGAAAGAAGTAGAGTTTCTTGAGTTGGTAGAGAAAGAGTTATTAGATGAAACCGACAATTTTAGCCATGTACTCTGTTTAACAAACAACAAATTTACTTTATTTTACAGCTTTTTTGACCAGAATATTCCACAAAGGAATGAATAGCGTTGTAGCGACCAGTTTTGCAATAAAAACGAGAATTGCAATAAATTATTGCAAAACTCGTTGCGATGACAGAAAATTTATTTCATTTCACTTCACAACCCGTTTTGTAATAGAAGTGGTTGCTACAATGCGTACTTCCAGGACCAGACTGCACGTTCTTTGTATTTGGCAAAACACTCTTCCTTATCTTAATACGGAACCAAGCAATCCCTTGTTTTCACAACCCTGAGGTGAAACGCTTTTGAAAACATTGTGGAAAAAGGAGAAAATGCTGGAAACCAACATATTCCCCTTTCCCCCCACAATGTTTTCTACCCGGTGAAAGACAAATCCCGCCATTTGAGCTATGTTTAAATTGTCGTTTGCAAATGCTACCAGTATTGACGGGCCTAAACTTTTGTCGTCTGGTGAAGAATTAACCCTTTACCTCACAATTTCTAGTTTTAACGACCCTCATGGAAGAAGACTTCTGAAAACATTGTGGGAAAAGGAGAAAATGCTGGTAACCAGCATTTTCTCCTTTTCCCACAATGTTTTCTCCATTTTCAGAGGCAGATCCGACCATTTTAGCCACTTTTATTTTGTCGTCTGTAAATGCTTTGGATTTTGAGAAGTCTAAAAATTTTGTCGTGTGGTAAAGAGTTAAAAAAAAAAGATTAACCGGGTCAATTCTTGCGGTGTTACCAATAAAATGACGTTAGCGACGCAAAATACCCGAATATCGGCAACAATACTATGATCGTTATAAACAGATTTGTATATATCCCAGAGAAATGCCAATAAAGACAGACACACAGTGAGAAGTAGATTAATTTGTCATCCTATGACCCATATACTATGATTCAGCAAAATCGATGGAACTGATTCGCTTTTCCTCCTACCATTTTGAAATCTATACCTGATCATCGATCTTGAAATTGAACAAAAGATAATCATTTCAATACTTTGATGCCAGTGAATCAATGAACAAGATTTTCGACAAAAACTCTTTAAAAAATTACAAACACTACAGTAATCGCACCCTTCCCGCTAGAGCTGAGTAGCGATCGAAGGCCGAAGGCACTCATGTGGAAGGGTCTCAAAGAATTAGAGTACGAGTGACCTGTTAGTAAAATCAGTAATACAACGAGAAGAATGAGTCCAAACGATCTGATTTTCCCATGTGGATTCATTTATCCCTTTATATTATTGTCCTATTTTCATGACCCTGAAGAAGACACGATTAGCGCGGTAGGCGAGAAACAGTTTTTGTACCGACGGCATAGATCAAGATCAGACTGCACGTTCTGCGACCAGCGCCGCGTAAAAATTATTAACTAATAATGTCGGCAATAGCGTTGAAACAGTTCATGAATAAACACGATGTTATATCCCATTGAAATCATTATTGCTTTCCTAATGACAAAATTTATATTAATTAACCCATATTCTGTCAACTACGGCCTCAAGAGTCCTTTGCGAACAGCGTAGATCAGGAGCAGCCTGCACGTTTGTGCCGTCTAATCTATATCTGCAGTCTCATGAACGCGATTAATAACCACATATATATATGTGGCTGATACTCTTCCCTCGGAGATTACTCACTACCCTCTGAGTCTAATTTACAACAAACAACTGTTAAACATCCTCGATCAACAACATACATGTAGGAGCCATGCTCTGAGAAATGGAGGTTTAACTCTTTACCAAACAATCCCGACTTTTAACGACCCTGAGAAAGAAGCCTTTTGAAAACATTGTGGGAAAAGGAGAAAATGCTGGTAACCAGCATTTTCTCCTTTTCCCAAATGTTTTCTAGCCTTCCAAAAAACAAATATCAATTTTTAAGTTACATTTATTTTGCCGTCTGCAAATGCTTTCAATTGGACTAGTCTAAAAATATGTCGTTTGGTAATGAGTTAATGTATCTGCAAAAAAAATATCGGCACAGGTCAGCCTGCGAAGTTCACGCAGGCTGACCTGTGTCAATACTTCTTTTGGGGGTAAATTTCGCCATGCCCAAGACCATTTTAGTTCATAATTCAGTTGTTTGTTAGACAAAATAGATTTTACGGATCCATAATTATGCGATGACTTGCTTGGTATAGTGCATTCAGGAGATGCAATGGAACCCCCCCCCCCCCAAAAAAAAAAAATTGCCAGAGCTTGGCTCATAATTCAATAGATACAAAAGTATTACGACTGGAAGAGACCTTTTTCGTGCGAGCAATCTTTCCTTTGACATCAACTTTTTTTTTTACAAAAAGAGGCCTGTTGCTAGATGAAAAACTGTCGTTTCCAGGAGGAACTTCCTAATTTTATTCGTCAGACGTCTTCACACATAAACATCATTACTAACGATGAGTAGGCAAGTTTATTTACTCTTGTTTTTCATAGCTTTACACCTATTACTCAATGAAATTTTCGAGTGCTTTACTAAAACTGTTTCCCCTTACCATCTATACTAGATCATTTCAAACGAATGAGGGGGAAAACCTATTGATTCTTCATCATAAGTTAACATTATTATTCCTCAACCCTTTACCATGTAACAAAATTTTGTACACCACCAAATTCAAAGCATTTGCAGACGACAAATTGAATGTAGCTAAAATGATTATTTCTGTCTTTGAAAGGATATAAAATATTGTGTAAAAAAAGGAGAAAATGCTGGTTAACAGCATTTTCTCCTTTTTTTCCACAATGTTTTCAAATGAGTTCTTCTTCAGGGTCGTTAAAGCTCGGGGTTAAATTCGTAAACATTCAAAAAGCTCTGTAAAAGTACAGGTCTATTGTGACTAATAGATTTTATGACTACTATTCATACTCTTATAGGACTAACAGGATGGTTATTGGCAAACCTGTACCGGATATTAGATAAATCATCACGTGACTAAGCGCGCCGGTCAATTTACGGGTACTTTTGATAACTCTTGGCAAACGATTGGAATCCAGAAAAAACGTTACTAAGTGGCTTCTCATCAAGATCAAGGATGTCTGGCTCTCTGACACCTGTAGAAATAAAATGGACATTTTCTGTCCGTAACAAAAGAGTTTTTTTTTTTACTTTAACCCTTAGGTTGCTAAGCACGACTCAAGGACCCTTTGCGGACACTGTAGATCAAGATCAGACTGCACAGAACATGCACTCTGATCTTGGATCTACGCTGTCTGACACGGAGATAGTATTCCCAAAATATACTTTTGAAATAGCAAAATTTGGGTTTTTACTATCGGCTTGAAAGTTTCATGTCACTTCCTTGGTACGATAAGGGTTAAGTCTTTCGCTGCCAGTTTGACATTTGGTTTCCTGATGTCGTAAAGAACAATTCTAGTGCAAATAAAGACAAAAATGGTCATAATTTAACATCTCGGTGCGGACGCTGCAGATTCAAGACCAGACTTCACCTGTGTAGTCTGATCTTGACCCACGAAGTCCACGAAAAGTTTTTAAAGATGCCGTTATCAAAGAAAGGATTAAAGGCTGTAGGGGTTAAACTGTTTCAAGCAATAAGCCGGCATTGTGAATAAAAGATAAAGCTACACATAATTTGTAGCCGTATTCTGATCAACAGTCATAGAAAGCACGTCCTAATAGTGTCCAGTTAGGCACAAAAAACCTTTTCTTTTAACCCTTAAAGCGCCTTTCACTAATATAGTTGCCTTTGCGGCCAATGTAGATCAAGATCAGACTGCACAAAACGTGCAGCCTGATATTTGATCTAAACTGTCCGCTATGTTAAAACACTACAGGCAAAAGGTACCAATGAATTTGCAATTGTCTTGTTCTTATTCTGAAATGAAATGTCCACTGGGTTTATTCGGCGCTTTAAGGGTTAACTTTCAGAAGTGTACAAGGATAATAAACTAAACATACAGAAACAGGGATCACGCCAGTATTCACTAACAGTTCTTAAGAACATTTTCAGTCTTATTATCTAAATTTGAAAGTACTGCAACTTCTGATCCGCTAAACCATTTGGTTTAGCCAATCAGAAGTTGAGTTACATTCAAATTTAGAAATCTTGGAGAATTAGACTACGAATGTTCTTAAGAATGGTTGGTGGATACTGACCAAGCAATCGGCAAATCACCGATATTCCAATGTAATAAAGAAGTGTTCAAATCAGGAAGTAAATCAAGTAAAGCAAGTAAACAGGGTAAAACCCGTACACTCGGTTACGGACTTCACAGAGAAGTCAGTTCAGAGATATTGGTCGCTATATACAGATCGGTAAACAAACAAATCGATAGGTCATTCATAATTCGATCAGCCCGCCCAGTTCAAAATTGGTGAGAAATTCTCCTTATAAAACAAAGCAAATCAAATGCTAACCCTTACCCTGCTAAATAAGCCGATTTTGAAACCCACAATTCTGCTATTTCAATGTTATTTTTTTTCGGAAATATAATCTCCTTATCGGACAGTGTAGATCCAAGATCAGACTGCACGTTCTGTGCAGTCTGATCTTGATCTACACTGTCAAAAAGAGGTCTTTGAGTCGGGCTTAGCAGCCTATGGGCTAACAAAGATTTACATAACGACTTCGAAATGCATCTTAATTTTATACCAGACCTAAGGAACCACTCACCGTTTTGGATCCACAATAAATTAAATCAAGATGACTAAAGTGAAGATCGATTCCGATTCGAAGGGTGTAGATTACGATTAGACTGCCCGAATGAGTGAGTTGATCTTCGTCTGTTCTCTTCGCGATACGCAGAGTTTATAGTTCTTGGTAGCGATCCATTCCTACCCATGTCTATTGATAAGATTTGTTCTATTTATAGAAACTACTGCGCACTGACTTTTTGACAGTAAACATCATAAACAAGGAGGATAGAATTTCCTGCGATTTTGTCTGCCGAAGTGTTAATTAAGGTATCAGTTTTTCTCCCAGACGGTTATCGATCGTTCTCGAGGTTTACAAAACAAGAAATGATTCAAGAAGTCAGGGGTAATGTAGGTATCTTTGTCTGTTTGTTTTAGTATTACTATGTGTTCAACATTATCTCAGTGCCTGTGCACCTATCTATATGTTTCTAGCCTCTCCTTTTTTCCAGTACTACGGATAACACTCTTACCACAGACCTTTTCCCATATAAGAAAAAGTTGAATCAGTGTTTAATAAGAGATGAATAAATGCTATCGCAATGAAAATCAAGTTATGGTCAAGCCGAGATTCGAATTCAGAACCTCTAGAACCTCTAAAACCCTTGGTTGGTATTATCAACCCTTCTCAAGAACATGCTTAGTCTAATTGTCCAAGATTTTCTAAATTTGAAAGTAGCACAACTCCTGATTGGCTAAACCAAATGGATTAGCCAATTAGTAGCAGTGTTACTTTCAGATTTAGAAAATTCTGGAGAGAGTTGTCGGTGAATACGGACCCTGCTCCTCAGAAATGAGATCCCGGGGCTATGCAGGTACAACCTTTGCGTAGTCTTGTGGGATGAAAGTGCTGTCAGCGCACCCTCCCGATTAGCATCTTTTTCCAGTCAAGGAAGTTTCGGAGACAACAATAACTACGTAGTTCAAGACAGAAACGCAGTTTCATATCCTTCCAGACAGGTGACCTTTACGCAATAATACGGTATCTGTTTCCTCTCCATACGCATCTTATAGGTACCCTACCACTGCTTGGGCTAAATTTAGAACAAAAAAATGGCTAGCGTAAGTGACACAACGGTTAAACATTTGAAGAAAAGAAATTAAAAAAAAAAAAATGATTTTTTTCTATGGGTTGTGTTTTCAGGATTGATTCTTATCTTGGAAGTGTGTTCTCCATTTGCTTCTATTTTACACAATATATTCAACCTTCCTTTTCCTCAGGGTCGTTAAAACTCAGGGTTTTTTTTTTGGAAACGGATTGATTCTATTTGTAAAATTGTAAGACCAATCTAAGTTATGTTCAATACCTCCAGTGTAAAACATACAAGCAACCATTTCTTTGGCTGAGTGTGGTTCGTTTTTACCATTACTGTATTTACCGATCATTGTCAATTTACAGATTTTGTTTTAGTTTCCAAGGCTATCTGTATGATTGGTTGAGACAAAAGGTCTCTGATTGGTTGACACAGAAGATCTTAGCCAATCAAATGGCTAGTCTTTGAATATAAAGTTAGAATTGAATTTTGAATGGTTGGTAAACATAGTCCCTGAACTCTAATTTGATTTTAACCCTTATCCAGCTCCATAAATTAAATAAAACTTTCAAGCCGATAGTTAAAAACCCGAATAATGTTATTTCAAACTTATTTTTGGAGAAAAAAAAATCTTCTTATCGGACAGTGTAGATCCAAGATCAGACTGTACGTTCTGTGCAGTCTGATCTTGATATACACTGTCCGCAAAAGGTCAGTGAGTCGCACTCGACAGCTTAAGAGTTAACATCAAATTCAGTTGTAGGGATCAAAATGAAAAACAAGGAGTATCAGGGGCAAAGCGTATTGAAGGAACGTTTATGCACACAAAAAAAAAGGTAATTTATAGAGAAAGAGGAATTGGAAAACACAAAACTGTTTCTAAAAGCATCGCTCTGACAGCAAATAAAGAAGAGGAGCCGAGTCAATAACCTTTATTCTTTAAAAGAGATGATTTTACCTTTAGAGCGCCTTTCACTACTGTAGTTGCCTTTTCGGTCAGTGTAGATCGTGATCAGACTGCACAAAACGTGCAGTACGATCTCCGATCTACACTGTCCGCTTTGCCCAGACATCCGTGAAAAAAGCATCTCCGAAACTGCTATAATTAGGGTCTCATTGCTAGAATGAAAATATTCGTTGGGATTACTCAGCAAAAGTTTAACTTTTAATGATAGCTTTACTCGTTTTCAGCCAGTTTTTAACCCATTTCATCTTTATTTTATGTAATTATAATAGTTCTTGTATCTTCGTGCCAAATGTTGCCCCTGATGGTTGTAAGGTTGCACAGATTACGAGGGATAGAAAATGGCTTTCATTTTTTGGAGGCTTTTAAAGAAATCGCTTTTTTCGTTTCCGCTTTTAATGGGAAAAATACCTTGAGTTTGAGTTTCTTTATACCTTACATCATATAGATATAGGCAATTTATCTATGTTTTCACAGCTGAGCCATTCTACACATTTTCAAGTTTTAACAGCGTTTTCCCCTCCCTGCCCCCCCCCCCTCTCTCTCTCTCTCTATCTCTCTGGCTGTACGGGTGTATCTTTAAGGTAAACGAACGGCGAGGGTAATGAAAAAAAAAAATACACAAACTGCTCACAAATTCCATTTCTTTTATCATTACACTAACATATGTCATCAGTAACGTCTACAAACAGATCGAACATGCTATTTTAGGTCATCTAGCCATAAATCCAAACACGTGTCACGCTGTTAGTTCATGCTGCAGCATTTAAATTTCGAATTTGTTCAATTTTCAGGGTTTCAGGATGGAGTCACTATAAAGCCCAACAATAGTGCCGTATTAATTACATGAGAAAGACATTTCAAACCAGTCAAAACACCTGCATATCTGCGGTCTGAAATTTGAATTGGTAGAAACTTCTAAACCCTTGAGACAAAAGGATTAAGACAAAATAGATTCGCATAATAAGACGACTTGCTCATAACGAAAATGCATCAAACCCCCTTTTTCCATAGCGCCGCTAATGTAGTTACCTTACAATTTTTATTGTCTATTCACTCCTGGAATGCTGAAAAATACTTTTCTAAATATTATAGATCTAGATAAAACTGCACAGAGCGTCGGCCATTTGATAACCTTTATCCTGCTGAATAAAGAGAAATGAAACTTTCAAGCCGATAGTAAAATCCAAAACTTTCCTATTTCAAAGGTATTTTTAAAGGAAAGATATCTCCTTATCGGACAGTGTAGATCCAAGATCAGACTGCACGTTCTGTGCAGTCTGATCTTGATCTACGCTGTCCGCAAAAAAGGTCAGTGTGTCGCACTTAGCAGCCAAAGGGTTAAAACCCGCTAAACCATGAGGTACAATAGTAAATGCAGAAAATTTACCAAAAGTAAAAAGTTTCGACCCATGTCACACTGTGTAGTTTGCACAGGCTGACATGGATCTAAACTTTTTTTTTTTGCGAATGCATTACACCGTCTTGTAACAGTACATGATTCACGTGTATAGATACATACATAGCGTGTTTTTTTTTTAAAAAAGTTTATGTTGAAATGAAATGAAAAAGGGCCTCTTTCCAACCCTGTCGATTTACTCTTTGAACGCTCAGAACAGTAGGTGGTTGAAATAAGCACATTAGAAAGTGGAAAGCACCAAATTATTGTAATATCCACTAAAATATTCGGCACTGGAGATCCAAGGTCACACTTTACACATTCGCCGTGGGCCTGCGCTAAAGCACTTTACCAAACGATCCCTGAATTTTACCACACCAAAGAAGAAAGCTCATGAAAACATTATAGAAAAAGAAAATGCTAGTAACTACAGCACTGTCTCCTTTTTTCTACAATCTCCTACATCCTTCCAGCGACAAACTCTATCATTTAAGCAACGACAGATTTGTAGATTTGTCGTGTGTAAATGGTTTCAATATGGATCAGTTTTTCAAAAAAAAAACCTTCTCATATGGTAGAGAGTTAACCCTTATCCGGCTAAATAAGTGAAATGAAAGTTTCAAGCCGACAGTAAAAATAAAAATTTTGCTATGTAAAAGGCATTTTTGGGGAAAGATATCTCCTTATCGGACAGTGTAGAACCAAGATCAGACTGCACGTTCTGTGCAGTCTGATCTTGATCTACACTGTCCGCAAAAGGTCCTTGAGTCGCGCAAAGCAGCCTAAGGGTTAAAGCGTATCCGGCACTGAAGGATTGAATTGCAAAAAATTGGCTGTGGGTGATTTGAAGGTTTCTTCCCACTTACTGTATTTGAATCATTTCTCGGTGGGCGTTGAACGCACAAACAAAATCACGTTGTTACAGAGTCCAATACCACATGACATTTACAAGACAGATTACACTAATTTCTAGACTGCAGTTGTTTGTGATATCCTATTTCAAACAAACAAGTCCTATCAGATAGTTTGTCCGTTCGTATTTGGCTTTGACTACGGTAAACATTTCCAGTCGGCATACAGCCATGTCTGCATTCTTTTTGTAATATGCACTTTTAAAACTGGAGAACAGCAATAATTGTTCTCCAGATGTGGTAGACAGTGTGGGAGTAGAGCGTTGGTCTTTCAGATAGATTCAGGGCTCGACTCCCGTGTCGAGCTGATACTACAAGCATTCCGGTACTAGTACTAGTTAGGGTTTCAAGGAAGCAACCATTGGTTGATATGCTGAAACACTTGTTTCAAAATCAATGTGAATTAAATAGTTTAGATTTATTCTTAACACTTCTATACTACCCACGTTCTTCTCTATGATAACTGTCAGCTGCCTGTGTCATAGGCTCTGAAGACGGCTGGAAGCCCAGAAACGTCACCCGACCAACTGCTGGGTCCTTACTTGACACCCTTGGTGAACATGGACCTAAGGTCAACAGTTTTACAGCCGAATTAACCATTTGCCAGATTATAGTCTTAGACTCGTTCATATTGAAACATTGTGAAGCTATTCTCTGGCAAAAGGCGGTTTAATGCAACTCGGTGAGGCATATATCCAGCAAGTCACCACATAATGATTGATCCATAAAACCCATTTTGTATGAAAACTAGCAAAATCCTGGGGTAGAATGGCTCTTGGACATTCAGAATATCTACCAAAAACAAAATATTTCAACCCAGGTCAGCCTGCGCGGACATCGTAGGCTGCCCTTGGTCGAAACCTTTTGCAAATGCATTATACTCCGTCTCCACATAGCATAGCTCAAAATTTTGCATATATTGCTCAATGGATGGCTCAAAAGATGGGATTTGTCTGATAGAAAACTGTTTAGGAAAAGGAGAACATGCTTGTCACCGGCACAATGTGTTCAAAAGCTTTATTTCTCAGGGTCGTTGGGACACCGAGAAATTTGGTAAAGGCTTAAACCGAAGAATAATTATTATGATTTTAGTCAGGCATTCTCCGCGGCTTGCATGCTCTTTTTTCTGTCTTGTCAAATTGTTCATCTGGCTTTCCTTCCGTCTCCATTTGTATGTCAGTTTATACCCGTTTGCCTTCTCATTTGTTTGGGATTGTAACACCCACTATGTTTTATTGTTTGACAAAAGTGCACATATGCATAATTTGTGTTCTTGTTTGAATTGAAATAGATACGATGTAACAGATGTGTACATGGCAGTTTGACCCAAGAGTTCTTATACACGCGTTCATGGAGTTTCATTAATAGTAGGCCTATACGCCTTTCCAAGCCACTGGCTGCTTTCCCACACAAACAACATCGAAAAACCATTTCGCAACGACTTTCATCAATCCTAGGACAGTTTTAGTCGAACCAGGACTCGAAAGTTATCAGCACTGTTGGTAATTGCAAAGCTAGCAGATTTTGCTTCAACAAAACAGGTTTAAAAATGACGGAAAAAGTCTTACTCAGGAAATAAATGGGGAGTTTTCCTTCGATTAACCCTTAGGCTTCCAAGCGCGACTCAGAGACCTTTTGCGGACCGTGTAGACCAAGATCAGACTGCACAGAACGCGCCGTCTGATCTTGGATCTACACTGTCCGATGAGGAGATTATTTTTTTCCCCAAAAATACCTTTGAAATAGCGAAATTTGGGTTTTTACCATCGGCTTATAAGTTTCATTTCATTTATTTAGCAGGATAAGGGTTAACCTGTATAATGTCTTAGAATGCATATCGGCGCTGCCGTTGCTTTTGCAGACAGCATAGACAAAGATCAGACTGGAGGGAACTGTTCAGGGCAGTATGATCTTGATTCTGCTCTATGCAATACTTTTGTGCAATCTGTTGCGTAAAAGGCTTATTTTCTTATAACAATGAACACGTTTCTGTCAATGATTTATTTGATCTTCTAAACCTTGTGTATAAAGATTATTATAATTTTGTGAATTTTGATATGTTGTTTATGAAATTATTTTGTTTTTCAATCACGATCATGCTTTAGGATGATGATAATGTTGTTGTTTACTTTATCTGAACTGTTTAACCCTTTACCTAAAAATCCTGGGGCTTAACGACCCTAAAAAGGAAGACTTTTTCAAACATTGTGGGAAAAAAGGACAAAATGCTGGTATTCAGCATTTTCTCCTTTTTTTCCCACCACAATGTTTTCCAGTTCTCCAAAAGCAAATTTCACTTTTTGGGGTAAAATTTATTTTGTCGACTGCAAATGTTCTCAATGGACAAGTCAATTATTTCACTGTGTGGTAAAGGGTTAAGTAAACCCAACATTTATTTGTGTCGATAAGACAATGCCTGACGTAAATGACGTCGAGACTTTACTTGATTTCTTGTTTTCCATATGAATGTAATTTTTGCACACTTTTGTTTTGCGTTTTTTTTTTTTTTAAAGATGATTACGTTTCAGGATTACGATATTCATGAGCGCAAGTCACTGGCCTTTTGTGGACAGTGTAGATCAAGATCAGACCTAATTTTTCGAAACCAAGACACAGTGTTTAAACCTGTATCTGCTAAGCACGACTCACTGACCTTTTGCGGACAGTGTAGATCCAAGATCAGACTGCACAGAACGTGCAGTATCATCTTGGATCTACACTGTCTACACTGTCCAACAGGGAGATATTTTTCTCCAAAATGTAAGTTTGTAATAGCATTATTCGGGTTTTTACTATCGGCTTGAAAGTTTTATTTGTCTTAACTCTTTATCACACAATCCCGACTTTTAACGACCCTGAGAAAGAAGCCTTTTGAAAACATTGTGGGAAAAGGAGAAAATGCTGGTAACCAGCATTTTCTCCTTTTCCCACAATGTTTTCTACACTTCCCAAAACAAACTTCAGATTTGAGCCACGTTTATTTTGTCGTCTGCAAATGCTTTCAATTTGGACAGGTCTAAAATTTTGTCGTTTGGTAAAGAGATAATAGTATTTAGCAGGATAAAGGTTAAACCTTTACCGCACAATGCCGCCTTTTGACGCCCCATGGAAAGAAGCCTTTTGAAAACATTGTGGGAAAAGGAGAAAATGCTGGTAACCAGCATTTTCTCCTTTTCCCACAATGTTTTCTACCCTATCAAAAAAAGTTGCACCATTTGAGCCACATTGAAATTGTCGTCTGCAAATGCTTTCAATTTGGATAAGGCTGAAATTTTGTCGTCTGGTAAAGGGTTAATCTGGATGTTGCTTTTTCTTACACCCTTTCCTAATTTTCACGATGTTGATAAGAATTACACGGCGGCAACGTTTAAGTGTTTAGCCTGAATTCTCGAAATGCTTGCGTCCCACGAAATCCTTACTCTAAATGAAAAAAAGAAGCATTTGCCCATTATAGAAAAGCCACAGTGTTTCAGGTGCAAAGCTGTTTTTCTTTTTTCTTTTTTTTTATTTTGATTCAAAATAAAATCAAAATAATCAAAATAGTGCTCAGGATAGATCTAAGATCAGTCAAAACGTTCTGTACAGTATAATCTTGATTTATATTAGTCAAATTAGCTACATCAAATAGTCCTCTGAACTTTCCTGGTTGAGCCACGTTATTTCATGCCAAATTAACCACTTATCACACTATCCCGACTTTTAACGACTCTGGGGTAGAAGGCTTTTGAAAAATTGTGGGAAAAGGAGAAAATGCTGGTCACCAGCATTTTCTTCTTTTCCCACATTGTTATTTTACTTTTTCAAGGAAAAAAAATCGCCATTTGAGCCACTTTTAATTTGTCTTCTGCAAATGCTTTCAATTCGGACATGTCTAAAATTTTGTCGTTTGGTAAAGCCTTAAGGGGTCTTTGAAATCAAACGCATGTTTTGCAAAAGATTATTATGAAGAAAATAACAGAAGTAGCATCTGTCAATGAAACGATGCCGAACATTATAAAAATAAACACCAGCGGGTAAGTCAACTCAAGTATCTGACCAATGCCCTTCGCAGAAATATGTCTCAAAGATCAAACCAACCTCCGTTGACTCAAAAGGTTAAATTACCTCATTCTGAAATGACAGAGAAAGAAAAAAGAAGAAATTCTTCCCCTTTTTCGTCGTTTAATGGATGAAAATAGACAGAGAGCGACATTTCATGTGGGAATTTTCATTAGGTCACAGGTGTAAAATGCTATCATTAAATTTTCAAGAAATCTGAAAATAGAAAGGTATTGCGTTTTACTGGCTCTTAATAGACTTCTGATTGGTTCTATTTTCAAATCGTCATGATTTCTTTTGTGCACACGTCTCTGAATTCGTGTTAGTATTTTGAGTCTGTCAGTTGTGCAACAAGCAGAACTTTGAAGTTCTAATACACTATAAATGTGTTTTGAACCCTTACCAAAACAATCAGTAAGTTTAACTCTTTACCACACAATCCCGACTTTTAACGACCCTGTGAAAAAAGACTTTTGAAAGCATTGTGGGAAAAGGAAAAAATGCTGGTAACCAGCATTTTCTCCTTTTCCCACAATGTTTTCTACCCTTCCCAAAACAAATTTCAATCTTTCAATCACATCTGTATTATCGTCTGCAAATGCTTTTAGTTTGGACCAGTCTAAAATTTTGTCGTTTGATTAAGGGTTTTGAACGACCCTGAGAAAGAGCCTTTTGAAAACATTGTGGGACAAGGAGAAAATGCTGGTACCCAGCGTTTTCTCCTATTCCCAGAATGTTTTCTACCCCTTTGAAGACAAGACCCATTATTTGAGTCACACTTCTTAAAGGCCCTGTAGCTGCCAAAAGTAAACAATGAAAAATGCATTTAAATTTAAATCATACCATTTTAAAGTATGGAAATTATTGTGAAGATGACAGTCTGTTACTGTACGGTCAGTCCAAGATATAGTCGCTCGCAGAAAGAATACTTTGTAAAAAATAAACAAAAGATAGAGCGACCTGGCAACTTTTGACCTAGTTTTAAGATTCATTTTCCT
The DNA here is from genome assembly GCA_945859785.2 of Tridacna gigas. NCBI lineage: Eukaryota > Metazoa > Mollusca > Bivalvia > Cardiida > Cardiidae > Tridacna > Tridacna gigas. The sequence goes on from OX244036.2 coordinate 49,272,536, forward strand.
GCCACTGACTAATGCGTGGACCGACTGTACAAGATCAGTTTGTCATCTTCACAGTAAGTTACATACTTTTAAATGGTATGATTTAAATTAAAAAAAAAAAAAAAAATGCATTTTAAGACCTGTTTTGTTTACTTTTGGCATGTATAATATGTTATATGCTAATCCTTTCAATTTGGGCAAGCCAAAGGGTTAAAAGAAATCTGCTGGATAAATTTCCATTTCCCGGTCGAACTGGTATACTGCAGAAGTGCGGGACTTATATTTTTTAAAAGATCTTTTGGAAAACTAATTTACTGTTGTTATTATTAGATAGAACAAACAAGCAAAGCCAATCCCGTCTTTCTTGAACATGATTGTGGTCATTTTGGCAAGGAGATATTTAAAGACAAAATACAATCCCAATATTCTGTCAGGAAATGGCTTGTGGGGTCTTTAACTGTTGGGGGCGTTGGTTAAAGATGGAAATAACCATCTTAATGTTATTTATAGTTTTTTTTTTTCGTGTTCACTTTCATTCTTTAGCAACCGTTCTTAAATGGTTGACATCTTACTTTTATCTTAGGACAAGTATTCATGCATCAGAAGCAGATGATCCTCGAGGACAGTGTGACATATGAAAAATATGACGAACTTCTGAAGAAGTTTGCTTTTGAAACTGTCTGGTTTGCGTTGCTTTTATCCACCAGCTCTCTTAAGTTTGCTTATGAAGTTTTTAGAAATTTGTTAGAGTGCCGAAGTTCGGCAGAGACACATCTGAAACACTGCAGAAAACAACTTAAATCAATGCGTGTATTGACTACGAAATTAATGTACTTTTGTGAACTTAACCGATGATCGTCATTTTTTTATATCGAATTATGAAGGTAATGGGTTAATGTGTGAGCTCGTTTTAAACAAGGAAATGCATTATCTTCCTTTTCCAGTCACAGGGATCTCCGTCCTTCCCCAGATATAGAAGACATGCTCCAGCAAAAGGGGGGCTAATGCATCTCCATAATACATGATACCTAGCAAGTCATCACATAATCATGAATCCATGAAATCTTCTTTGTCTAAACAAGCGACTGAATCATGAGGTAGACTGGTCCTGTGACATACAGAAAGTTGACCAAGAGCAAAAAGTTTCGGCCCAGGTCAGCCTGCGCGGACTGCGCAGGCTGACCTGGGTCGATACTTTTTGCAGATACATTAATACCCCTTTTCAAAGAGCATGGCTAACATAACTTAACAGTGCAGCCTATCCCGGTTAAAAAAATCATGCGTTTCGAAACATTAACGCTGCAATTTTTCCTGTTCAACATGAGTCTGCAATAAAGCAATCCTTTCTAAATCGAGCTTTTCGAATACTTTGATGTCTCTCCGAGACAAGTTATCTGGGTCACGTGTAATTCGGCGCTGGATCATGTGACGTGACCAGACGTTACGTTTTTTTCTCAGAACCGACAAATCCTTAACCTCACCAAGAAGGACTAGAAAGCAAACTGCAGCATTTTGATAAGTATCGCTAATGCCATACTTGATTAACCCTTAGGCTGCTAAGCCCGACTCTTACGCCTGTTTGCGGACAGTGTAGATCAAGATCAGACTGCACAGAACGTGCAGTCTGATCTTGGATCTACACTGTCCGATAAGGAGATATTTTTTACCCAACATACCTTTTAGCACAATTTGGGTTTTTACTATCGGTTTGAAAGCTTCACTTCATTTATTTAGCAGGATAAGGGTTAAACTTTCATCGCCCGTTCCCATGCAAAAAGGACATTTAGTAAAAATTAGTTATCGTCTTCAACAAACAGTTGCTTCCTTTCTTCCATTGTTTTCAAAAGCTAACTACTGAAGCCATTTTTGTATGATAACGTGGAAATTGTAAGCCTTATTTGGACACTCGAAATGGGACATGAAAGCAGACATTTTACATTGCTGGTCAGAAGAAACCTAACGGCTTCTAGCTTCATTCAACCCTTACCCTGTTAAATAAGTTAGATAAAAGTTTCAAGCCGATAGTAAAAGCCAGAATAATGTTATTTCAAACTTATTTTTTGGAGACCAATATCTTCTTATCGGACAGTGTAGATCCATGATCAGACTGCAGGTTCTGTACAGTCTGAGCTTGATCTACACTGTCAGCAAGAAGTCAGCGAGTCGTGCTTAACAGCTGAAGGATTATATATTTCGAAATGTTACTCTTGACATTTTAAAACTGCAAATTTCAAGAGTTGGCTGAAAGGATAGAACCATGAGAGACAAGATAATGTAAGTGATTAGCTATTTCCTGCACGTGCGGTAAGCAAACGGTTCGTGATTTACTCTTAACTTAACTTTACTGTTTCCTGGGAAAAATAAAGTATCGTCAATCTGTCAAGAAATTCGTCACTTTTGGACGTTAACTTGGTACACGTTTGCCAATACAAAAGAGCGTAGTCGTTTTCAAAAAGGCATTTGTATGTATGATGAAGTTTTAGTGATTTGTACAAATACTTTTCAAAGGAATATTGCCGAAACATGGCTAAAGTTTCGTAAAAGAGAACTCAAAGAATCCTTTTGAAGAATTTTTCTTTGGTGGCATCCTTAGATACTACTCTTTACCCAAAACTTTACGATACAATCCTTCCTTTTCTCTTTTTATGATACCAACAGTTATTTTTGAGCCACGTCGTTTATTTTTCTCGCAAAGGATTCGGACTCCGAAAATTCACAGTAGCAAGCCAAATGTAAACTAGGCATAAGTGTGCCATTGCCGATATCTTACTCAATAGTGATGCAAAAGGAGTTTCTACATGTTACCACAATGTCAAATTTGGTCAAATGCCCGGTGGTTTTCTATCTATGTAAAGGCAGAAAGAAGCGTCATGATTTAAAGACATTTTAACCTGGAACAGCCGCCGAATAGTACAAGTGATACAAAAGACAAACACGAGATGTAAAGAAAAACAGAAAAAAGAATACCGCTTTGACTTTTAGAAATAAAGATATTCAAAAGCTTGTAACTATAAATTTCTTCCTCATCCTCAATATTTAAAAACAGCATGTCTCCTGTAAAGATACAGTTGAGCCATGCTCTGGCAAAAGGGGGCCCAATGGATCTCCGTGATGCATTGTACCAACCGAGCCATCACATAAATATGGATCTACAATAGCCACTTTTTTAACAATCGACTTAATCATGAGGTAGACTGGTCCTTGGACATACACAAAATTGACCAATACCGAAAGGTTTCGGGCCAGGTCAGCCTGCGCGGACTGCGCAGGCTGACCTGGGTCGATACTTTTCGCAGATACATTAAGCTCCCTTTTCACAGAGCATGGCTCAATTATAATGTGTTAGCGTCTAGTCATTTCAGCGCTAAATTAAACTGGCCGGGCTACTTTCTTTTGTAGGGGTAAGGCTAAATAAACAGCAGCCTTTTTTCCTTTGAATAATCTTGGCTTTACACTAGTAACCTATTTTTGCATACCTGATCGCCAATAAAGAATAGGACTTTTTTAACATTTAATTACGCTTGCAGACATCAAACCGTTCTCCTGGTGTATGTAAAGTCTGTGGTTGAATTATAATCTGGTAGGGAGTGACCTTTTTGCAGCAGACAGCAGGTGTGCGGTTCAGTTTTGCAGACGAATATGTTGGAGTTTACAATGCAGGATGAATCTGCGTGCCTCGTTGCCGCTACACTCACAGATCTTCTCGGCTTATCTTGGCGCAACTGGACAAAAATAGTCAACATGACAAATTGCATGCACACAAGTGGATTCCGAAACAAATTATTTGCTTTCTTTAGTTAATTCGTGATTTCAATAATTATTGTTTCCTGGTATAAATAAATCCATTGATATTAATATCGTGATTTTTTCCTGTCGCACTGAAGTCATACTTGACATATACAGAGTTATTGCACTCCTTGGCATTTAGTTGATCTCTTTGATGTATCTAATAACCCTTTCCCAAACAAGCCCTGGTTTTCACTTGTCTGCAGTACATGTCTTTTGAAAACACTGTGGGAAAAGGAGAAATTGCTCGTAACGAGCAATTTCTCCTTTTCCCACAGTGTTTTCTACCCTTTTTGAGAACTTTCTGCCATTTTCATCAATTTAAAATTGTCGTCTGCAAACTCTTTCAATTTGGACCAGTCCAAAATTTGTCGTTTGGGAAAGGGTTAACAGAATCATGAAACATTCAAGATATGTATCTTTTACCCTTTTGGCACCCGCGGCAATGCGACTTGGGGACAAAAAAGGGTCATGCTCAGACAGCATAGAACTTGCCGTTCTGAATCTACTGGTACCACACATGTTTTCCAACCTTCTGTCACTGATAGGATTATTCGGTGGTTCTGGATTATTTTTAGCCCTTAGGCTGCTAAGCGCGACCCAAGCACGTTTTTTGGACAATGAAGATCAAGATCGGACTGGACAGAACGTGCAGTCTGTTCTTAGAGCTACACTGTCCGATAAGGGGCTATCTTTCCTTAAAAATACGTTTGAAGTAGCAAAATTTGGGGTTTAATTTTACTGTCGGCTTGAAGGTTTATTTCACTTATTTAGCAGGATAAGGGTTAAAATTTCCTTTCGGTATATGGTATTTGAGCTATACTAATTATAATTAAATCAGGTAAGAGCAATTTATGACGTCTGACAAAAAAAAAACTGAATACTGGCGAAAGCGTGTTTAAGCAATTAGACATTCTACCATTTTGCTATAGTTACACATTTCACTATCACGTTTAGAAAATCTCTCAAAATAAATAGATGAACGCGTCGAACCTGTTTAGTCCTTATTTTTTCATGTTGATTTTTGTTTTGTTTACAGCAAAAAGGTTTATCCGTATTGGAAATAATTACTCATCAGCCAGTTTCTGTAAAGGAAATGTTTAGATACATTTCACATAGTAGTATAGCTGCTACAACAGAGATTTTTGAGTGTAAAAAAAATGAGCCATGCTCTGGCAAATAGGGTCCTTAACCCTTTCCCAAACAAGCCCTGGTTTTCACGTGTCTGCAGTACAAGTCTTTTGAAAACACTGTGGGAAAAGGAGAAATTGCTCGTAACGAGCAATTTCTCCTTTTCCCACAGTATTTTCTACCCTTTTTGAGACCTTTCTGCCATTTTCCTCAAATTTAAAATTGTCGTCTGCAAACTCTTTCAATTTGGACCAGTCCAAAATTTGTCGTTTGGGAAAGGGTTAATGCATCTCCGTTACCCATGATACCCAGCAAGTCAGCACATAATTGTGGCTTTACAAAATGCATTTTGTCGTACAATCGAATAGTCCTTGGACATGCAGAAAATTTATCAACAACAAAACGTTTCGGCCCAGGTCAGCCTGTGCGGACTGCGCAAGCTGACCTGGTTCGATACTTTTTGCAGATGTATTAAGCCCCCTTTTCACAGAGCATCTTAATCTTGTTAACCTAAAAACTACAGGAAAAAAGAGTAATTTACCGGAAACAAGCAATTGCTCATTTTCTCGCATGTTTGCAAAAGGCCGTCAGCTTTGCAAGCCTAATAAGTTGTATTTGAAAAGCTATCGGTTTATTTAATAGGGCTCGAACATGAAAATGAGAGTATTATCGACTAAGGGAAAAAACACACTCAGTCATTCAGATTAAGAAACAGCTTGAATGAGAACTACTGTCCTACAAGGTTCGTAAACAACACTGTTGTTCATTAATGATTTAATATGATCAATCCTTTAATTAAGCACAATACGTGTCATTATTGTTCATGATCTAAAACATTCCATTCTATTTACGGAGGTTTAATTCTGTTTCATTCCGAGGTTAACATACAGAACAAAACACAAAAAAAATGTGTTCCAGAAATGTAACAGCAGATGCTAATTATAAAGAATGGTAAGCACTGATAAATAATAATACAATGCATTGTTTAATTTCAGTGATGAAGTTTCATTTTCTTTCAGCAGATCGAAACATAATATGAGCCATGCCCTGGCAAAAGGGGGCTTAATGCAGCTCCGTGATCCATGATACTAATCAAGCCTTCAATTAATTATGGATCCATAATAACCACTTTTATTTAACAATCGACCGAATCCTGAGGTAGACTGGTCCTTGGACATACAGAAAATTGACCTATAGCGAAAAGTTTCGGCTCAGGTCAGCCTGCGCAGTCCGCGCAGGCTGACCTGGGTCGATACTTTTCGTAGAAGCATTAAGCCCCTTTTTCACAAAGCATGGCTCATATGTATTTCATGTTTACAAAAACAGATTGAGAAACCGCAATTAGTTACTTGAATGCCAATTAAACTTTTAACAAACCATCAGGTGTTTTTATGATCCCGAAAAGGCTTTTGAAAACATATGAGCCATGCTCTGGCAAAAGGGGGCTTAATGCATCTCCGTGATGCATGATACCAAGTAAGATATGACATAATTAGGGATCCATAAAATCCATTATGTCTGACAACCAACTGTATCATAAGGTAGTCTGGTCCTTTGACATACAGAAAATTGACCAATAACGAAAAGTTTCGGCCCAGGTCAGCTTACGCAGACTGCGCAGGCTGACCTGGGTCGATACTTTTCGCATATGTTGTAAGCCCCCCTTTTCACAGAGCATGGCTCATATATACAAGTAACTGCAAAGATAAAGGAGAATGCGCTGGTAACTGGTAACAAGCTTTTTTCTCCATTTACCACAATGTTTCTACTCAAATTTAAAGCTAATTTTATGAATTCAAAAGCAAGAACACGTGAATATTGGAATAGATGTTCGTATCTGGTGAAAAAAAATATTCCTCATAGCAAAACACAAGCCAATGACCGGGGACAGACGTGATGATACTGGTACTCTGTTAATGTTATTAAAATAGACGTTCCATAGCTGTAAGTCCAATAAACAGGGTACCAGTCTAGACTGTGGTTGTTTTGACCAAGGCCATATGTAACACCGTCGGGAGATTGATCAATTATTTATTAATTAGGTTGCTTCATCGATTTCTCGACTTTGAACTTGTTCATGTGAAACTATAATTAAATTTACGACTTAAGGTCAACGTGATATCTCTTACTCACTCTACAGTCATACTATCAAGCCCAAATAAGCGTCGCAATTACTAAACCGGTCACAAAACAATCCTATATCTTACGACCATGAAGAATGAAGCTTTTGAAAACATTGTGGGACAAGGAGAAAATGCTGGTAACCAGCATTTTCTCCTTTTCCCACGATGTTTTCTAGTCTTTTCAGGACGAATCCGGGTATTCGGATCCATGACTAATACTCCCAATTTGAGCAAGTCTATTTTTTTTTCCTGTGGTAAAGAGTTCATTGCGAAATTTAGACGCCAAGGAAACTAGTTCCCTTGTCTGCTTAACCTTTCTTTTTTTTTTATCTTGTCAGTTACACAATAATCGATTTTTGTAAAGCGCTTCTGCAGAAAGTTTTTTGAAACCATCAATTGAAAAGGGGGAAAACAATAAATATCTTTTAAAAACATAGACGGGGTAAATTTGCCCCCAAATAGGCAAGGCCCCTTAAAATAAACATGTCTATATTTTTGACCAATCATAAATTTCTATTTATTCATTTTTTATCAGTACCAACAAGTAGGTTAAAAGCTAGCATATTGAGCTACGCCGAAGAAAGGAAGGGAATAAAGCCAGCTAGTGCCGAAATGAGAAAAAAAGTCACGTGTCTGAAAGCCTTTTGGGTTGTATCTTTTACTCTATTTCTTACTAAACCATACATGGAAGTTCGTACAATCGATACTGCATGACTTCTGCTAATGGCAGAACTTCCTAGAATAGACAAAATAATTCTGTGAATTATGTAACTCTATTTCACGTGTAACACAAGCCATCTCAATATCTATTTGCTTCCCCAGAGAAACACGGTTGTTCTTTTCTCCCATCCAATCACCAAAGGGTTTTTCTCTTATTGAAAACCGTAGCATGATTTGCCCTTAAAGGCTTTCTTATCATATATATATGATTGCTTTTACGAGAAGTGTAGTTCAAGAACAGAATGCAGAGAACGCGCTGCCTGATCTTCAATCTACAATGTACGCTATTCTTATACATTCTGTCCAAATGTAACCATGAAAAGGCAGCTATCTTGGTGTCTTCCTTGACTGAAAATGTTGATTTTGTGTATTTAGAGCTCTAACGGTTAATTTCCTGCCTACAAAGATTTCTCTTTCAACACAGACTCTCCTATTTCTCTCTGTTATTAACCGTTACGAAGAAATACAGTGTAGTTAGAATACAACAAGAAATGCAACAAAACTCTGAAAGATACAAAAATGACCTTGTTTGGACGAAAAATATTCTCCAGACAGAAAAGCGTTCATATCTGGCATGGTTGCAAACGACCGCAAAATCTAATACTGTCGCAACGGATTTCGTAGACATGTTAAAATCCAATTAATTTCTGTACATTTTGAGGCTTTGACTAAAGAGAAGATACAAGATCAATATAATAATAATTGTTTAACTCTGAACAACACAACACAATCTTACACTTGTTCAAATTGAATGCATTAGACGGCAATTTAAATGTGGCTCAAATGATGGATTTTGTCTTTGTATGGGTAGAAAATCTTTTCTGATTTACATGAACATCTTTACATTTTACTTGTTAGCAGATTTTCAAATCAAAGAACACTCCAGGAAATACAGAATTTTTAATTTTTTTTTTACCAAACAACCCCGTGTGTAATAGACCTTGAGAAAGACAACTTTAATTGAGAAAATTGAAGGTAAAAAGTAGAAACTACAGGTAACCATGCATTTTCTCCTTTCCCCACAACATTTTCAACAATATCAAAGACAATCAAATCATTTTCACCAGATTTATCTACTGTAAATGCTTTCAATAATTGGGCGGGACTCTGCAAAAGGGGTTTTAATGCATCTTCTTGATGACCTACACCATGCAAGTCATCAGGTAATTATTAATCTATAAAATCTAAATTGTCTAGCAACCGACTAGATCATGAGGGAGAATGGTCCTTGGAGATGCAGAAAATTTACAAATAGCAAAAAGTTTCGTTAAATGCCAGTCAGTGCGGACTGCGCAGGCTGACCAAGGTCGATATTTTTTGCAGATGAATTGAGTCCCCTTTCGTAGAGCATGATTCAAACGCTTCAAACATAAATGAGTCTAAAATTTTGACATCTGGGTCCGTATTCACCAACCATTCCTAAGAACGTTCTTAGGTTGGTTTAGCCAATCAGAAGTTGTGTTACTTTCAAATGTAGAAAATTTGGTTTAGCCAATCAGAAGTTGTGTTACTTTCAAATGTAGAAAATTTTGAAGAATAAGACTAAGAACGTTCTTAAGAATGGTTGGTGAATACCGACCCTGGTAAAGAGTTAACACACAGCAAGAAATTCAGAAACCTTTTTTTCTTTTCTTACAGACTGTTTGGTGTTATGGAAACTGGGAACTATTACAGCGGAGGAAAACGCTATTTTGTCCTAATTATCTAAATACTCTTTTACGGGGGCTTCTAGAGAAGACATCGAATTAGGAAATCCTTTCTCTCTGTTTGATGCCCCCTGTAACTCGGCGATAGATAATGACGTCACAAGGATAACGGTACATTTCCGGTCTAGTCACCTCAAAAATTACCAGACGTTTTTTTCGCCCAGACGCTGAAGAGCTAGACCCTCCTTTCGATAGAGTAGTTGTGATACTATCTTCTTTTCCGACTTGTTTTCTTATCAAAGACGAAACGTATATTATTCCTGAAGAGTAGTAGGCTACTTACTTTGTGGAAAAAAGAAAGATTAACCGATATCTTGCGTTTGGCACATCATTGCCCGTATTCAGTAATAGGTACCCTTTATAACGTATCCCAATTCTCACTTCCAAGACTAGCCAGTTTTATTGGTATAGACGTTTAGATGATCAGTTTTACAGTTTGCAATCAAACCTGATTCGCCGAAGAAAGTCCTCGATCAGCTTGGGAGACATCCATGCTGCCTCGTTTGAGATTCTGTAAGGAGCAGAAGACTATCTGCGCGTCATCAACCTGTCAGTTGGCAAAGACAGTGAAACACTTGGCATGTCTAAGTCAAGCAATGCCCTTGCGAGGATAATAAAACCACGTCTTTTTTCTCTAATATTTATAGAGAGAGATGGCCCATTTGTCTTTGGTAATTCCGTGGCTGTAACGATAACTTACTATGATTCATACAGATAATATGCACCTCAAGAATTTGTAACTAAAAGTAGCACAGCCTGTCTCCGAAGCAGTGATTTACGCTATTGCATGGTTCTTACCGATCTGTCTATGGATAGATCACGTAACAGTATTTTATGTAAAGACTATTATGAATAAAATAGAATTATTTCGATTGCAGTGACTACAGACTGCCTTGTCATGTAAGTCCCACAGACATTTATGTTTATGCATGATAGGTGTGGCTCGTAAACAGCGCCAGTTTTCAAAGTAAGTAATCATAGAGAATGTAAAAGATAATTTGGCATTGTTTTTCCCGTTTTTGTAGTCCCGCGGAGCCTCAATATATTACATGGAAACTGGCCCGGATGTTACGTCCTCAACCTTGACCGTACATATTCATAAGCTGTCAGATAACTGGCACAGGAGTATATATCGACTATTTTATCGTTACAGTAAAACTGGTCCAGGGCGGTAAACTCTCTCCCCAAAATGCTACACACTTTCCCGCGTTTTGTCAACTATTTTGCAGAACCAGCATTTGAAATATACATGCTTAACTCTTTACCAAACGACAAAATTTTAGACTTGTCCAAATTAAAATCATTTACAGATGACATAAATGTGACTCAAAAATTGAAATTTGTTTTGGGAAGGTTAGAAAACATTCTGGGAAAAGGAGAAAATGCTGGTTACCAGCATTTTCTCCTTTTCCCACAATGTTTTCAAAAGGCTTTTTCTTCTGGGTCGTTACAACCCGTGATCGTGTGGTAAAGAGTTAAACATGCATAAATTTACGATATGCACAATACTGCTCCATCCGAATCACACAAAACTGTACAAAAGCCATTCAGGCGATATTTCACAGACGCTGCAAACAGTATCTACGAGGAGAAAACTGAGAAAAGAAGTTGTTTTGCTTAAGGGATGTAGATGATCATGCAACCATTTAAACTGAAGGCAATATACAATAAATTGCATGTTGCTGTTTCTCTTTCATCTTCACTGATGCGTTCATACCATTAATATACATGCCACATTTAGCCGTAAAATGACACAAACTTAGAATATCTGATGGAAGGGAAAATGTCTCTCTTGAAACATATGAAAAACAAATGCTCTTATTCCAAAAATGTTTTCAAAAGCTGCCTGTATAGCTCTATGATAATTGGTTAACCAAGTATGAAATCAAGGTTGATTTATTTTCTCATGTTCAGCGAAATACATTGTTTTAAATGACACAGATGTTGGCATTAAATAACCTTTCGGCTGCTTTAACAGTTGCGCCAAAACAATGCCTTTTTTTTCCCTAGCAATTAATTATTATTTTTTTCAAACATGGCATTTTCGCACTTAGAATGGTATGTCCCATATTTCTACAGATGACACAAACGCCGGTCAAATACATCTAACTCTTCCTCTGTCGAATAAATATGTGTCGTGCTCTGACAAAAGGGGCTTAATGCAGCTCCGTGATGCATGATACCAAGTAAGTCATCACATGATCATGGATCCATAAAGTCCATTTTGTCCAACAACTGACTCAATCACGAGGTAGACTGGTCCTTTGACGTGCAGAAAATTGACCATATGGCGCAAAGTTTGGGCCCAGGTCAGCCTGCGCTGAATGCACTAGCTGACGTGGGTCCATACTTTTCGCAGATACATTAAGCCCCCTTTTCACAGAGCATAGCTCATATATTTTGCCTTTTCTGGGGTCTCAAAGTACAGCTTCAGGTGTGCTGCAATTCATGATCCTCTCTGGGAATAGCTAGGCGTTCTGTGCAGTCTGATCTGAATCTATGCCTTCCGTAAAAGCTAGCTAGGTCGCCATTGGTAGTGAAAGATTAGATAAATTATCTTTTTTTCTCCTGATGTATTTTTTCTTTTCCGAGCAATTATAACGGAATATCGATTGTGACATGCAATACCAAAACTTTTAGATAAGCCATGCTCTGCGAAAAGGGGATTTGATACATCTGCAAAAAGTATCGATCCATGTCAGCCTGCGCAGTCCGCGCAGGCTGACATGGGTCGACACTTTTTGCTATTGGTCAATTTTCTGCTCGCCAAAAGACCAGAGTCCTCGTAGTCCAGTCGGTTGTTATGCAAAATTGATTCAATGTATCCGTGATTATCTGATGACTCGCTTAGTATCATGCATCACTGGGCTGCATTAAACCCCATTTTCCGAGAACACGACTCATATAAATTGCGTTGTACGTTATGAAATCTAGTTTCTGTTTCGAATAGGAATTTGTGGAAAAGAGTTGTTTCTTGTCAAAGCAACTACTTTCGGTATACTTTATCAGAGCAGGAATCCCTTGTATGCTCCTACAGTTTCTATTTATGGATTCTGGAATTCCATCATGGTGGTTCTAATGACACAGAAACCAAAAGTAACCTCCTATATTCTTTTTAAAGACGAATCACTGAATAATATATTCCGTCGCTTTATATTTTCGGTGAATAAAGTTGAAATGTCTGTCTTGCCTGCCTACCTGCTTGTTTGTATGTCTGTCTGTTTTTCCGTTGATCCGTCCGTCAGTCCGTCCATCAGTCCTTTGTCTGTCTCTCTATCTCGCTCTGTTATAATATATATCTTCCTTAAACATGATTTGATAATGATCGTTATTGGAGTTCACAGGCATTATTCTTCCTTGTAGACTTGTAGCGTGTGTGGAATCTTGGTTGCTCTACTCCAGCGACTTAAAGGAGCTGAGGTTCGAATCCTGGATTGGACCAGTCTCTTCCACTTTTTGATATAAATCAATGAATCAGACTTCAAACTTTCTTTCCAATCTGACAAAAAAATCGACCGTGTCTATCCCACCAAACAATCTCGAGTTTTAACGATCCGGACGGAGAAAGCCTTTGAAAACATTCTGGGAAAAGTAGAAAATGCTGGTAACCAACATTTTCTCCTTTTTCCCAAAATATTTTTTACCTTTCTAAATAAGAATTTCATTTGATAAGTCACATTTAATTTGTCGTCTGCAGACTCTTTTCGATCTATACCAGTCTAAAGTAAAGTGTTATACGCAGGAAAGCAACGAGTGGCTTGGCAACACTGTAGCGCATGGCTCTGATAAAGGAAAACATGTAAGGTATACTGACTGTCGTGATAAAAATATTGATGAAGAAGGCTTATTCATCCAGTTAACGAGTCAAAGAATAAAGTACAATTGTTAACCTTAACCGGCTAAATAGATAACATGAATATTTCCGGCAGATGATAAAATCCAGACTCTGCGATTTCAAAGCTCTTTGCGACGGAAAAAAGTCTTGCCGTATCGGACAGTATAGATTCAAGATCAGACTGCACGTTCTGTGCAGTCTTAGCTTGAACTTAATTGTCCGCAAAAGCGCCTTGTAGCCCAGGTGTTTAAAGACAGTCAAATATATGTTTTTGAGACAGATTATACTGTTATGAAGGATCGAGGACATTCAAGAAATACCACAATATATGGCCCATGTTCTGTGAAAAAGGGCTTAATACATCTGCAAAAAGTATCGGCCCAGGTCAGCCTGCGCAGTCCGCGCAGGCTGACCAGGGTCGAACTGTTTGTTATTTGTCAATTTTCTGCATGTCCAAGGACGATTCTACCTAAGGATACAGCCGGTTGTTAGACGATATGGATCCACGATTGTGTGATGACTTTCTTGGTATGATGCATCACAGAGATTCATTAACTTGCCTTTTACCAGAGCATGGTTCAGATATTTTTTTCTTATTACTAATCCATCTCAAAAGCACTCAAGCGCCTATTGAGTAATAGCCTCTTGTTATCATTATTTTCCCTCAATTTACGTAATCATGTTTTATATGTAATAAAGTGGTCTTCTTATTTGTCATCCACAATTCTGTCTTCAGTGGGGACAGAGAGAGAGAGAGAGAGACAGACAGACAGACAGACAGACAGAGACAAAGAAAGACAGACCGACAGAAGGACATTTCAACATTGTTCCAGTTATACTGCGTCGGCCAGTGCACTTATCCATGTTTTTCTGAAGTTTTTCTGTCACCAGTACTTCGCAAAATATTCTTCCTACGCCACTGTCTGCTTTCCCACACAACCATCGTCGGAACAATAATCAGTGGTTAGAGAGGAATGGGTGTTTGAACATTTGGTCTAGGCAAGACCGACACTCATTACACCGGAAACTTACGTTACCGACCTGAAATTCTGTCGAACTTCATTACTTTAATTCCCATTACTATCTAGGCTTTGGTCACCGACAGGTTTTGTGAACATTGTGACAAAAGGTGAATTTGCTCAATTACCATGTTTTGTACTACGGGAGGCATCAACATGAAGGCTTCATTTTGGTAAAGCTTGTGACATAAATAGTTTCAGTTACCCCAAAGTATTTCGTATTAACGAGGTTTTGAAAGTATTAGTAACAAAATCTTGTCATTATCATCTGTTTTTCTTCTTATTACATAATTTACACATTTAACGATTTCACCACAAAATAAAGAAAATCAAGCTTTTTTTTCAGACAACAATATTACACCATGCAACAGGATGTTAACCCTCGGCGTGGGTAGTTTTAAGTGAAAATTCCAGGTGGAAAAGGGGCGTAACTGTAAAAGAAATGTTTTAGGGTTACCTGCGCTTGTGTTATGGCCGTAGCAGACGACGACGCAGACGACATTGACAGGGCTTTGACAATTACCTCGACCTTTTCTTTCGAAAACGGCCGAGCTAAAAATGAAAAGACCTGCTTTATGGTCCGACATTTAAGATCGATACGAACATCAGACAGTGAATATCCTAAGTGAGACTGCAGGCTCTCTCGAGTTTGATCTGTGATTGGCACTGTCTTAAAAAAACTTCGTTTGTCTCTAGGAGCAGTAAAAAGGTTACGAGACGAGGTGTTAAGGTAATCAAAACAAAGAAGAACTTTTTGGCGAAATTCCTGTACCGTTATAAAACAAAGAAAATGTACGCGTTATTCCGACTAAAAAACTAAAAAGACGCAAATAATTTTGGCGGAAATCTCATATAGTACAAACAATCATAGCTTTATTGCGAAATTAGTTTATTTATAGACGCCTTCAGCGTAGGTAGGTCAAACAGAAGTGCAGCAAAACATTTAACCCTAGACTTCCAGGTAGATGTACAAAAAAGACCCAATCAAAGGTATTTCCACACTGTTTCAGGCAGAATGTCCGGCAGAATATTGGACAGTGCAATTTCAAGATCAGGCTGCACGATTTGTGCAGCCTGGTTTTAATCTACATTGTTCGCAACATGCAATTTTGCTCATTTTCTGCTGGTTTATGCTGAAATAATTGTACATACGAAAGCTCGACAGGTATGTCTATTAGAGCAAAAGAAATAAACTCCCTTTTTCGAGTTTGTCGTCTGCAGTTTTTTTTCTTGGTTCGTTCTAAGTGATCATTTTTGCGATAAAATGATTGTATGAAACTAATACGTCACTCATAAAAAAAGGGTTTCCTTATTCTATTTGATACATCCGGAATTTTGTGACAAATTTCCCATATATTTTTTCCTGTTTTTCGTAATGTTACAAATTTGTGAGGGTCTTAAAATAGCCCTAAACGTGAATGGTATAATGTTATGTCGAGTCACGTGATAAACTCTTTACCACACGTCTTAGTGCAAATTCAAAGCATTTGCATGCGACAAATTTAGCTTGCAAAATGATGTGATTTGTCACTGTAGGGAGCGGAAAACACTGTGGGAAAAGGACAAAATGCTGGTTACCATCATTTTTTACCATGATGTTTTTAAATGCCTTTCTATCTGAGGAAGAGATCGTGTGGTATGGGTTTGAAAAACACCTATCATGGGGCGCTGAGTAACCGCTTGTTTTGAAATGCGATATACATACACCTCATATACCTACGTTCCCGCCCAAGTGTAGAAGATACCAAAGCGGCGTTTCATAAGTAGAACGTCTGCCTCAAAATTATTCAGCGAATTCTTCACTATATTGCGTTTTAAGTCGTTTAAAATATATGAGCCATGCTCTGTGAAAAGGGGGGTTAATGCATCTGCAGTCCGCGCTGACCTGGGTCAAGACTTTTCGCAATTGGTCAATTTTCTATATGTCAAAGGACTAGTCTCAATTTCGCAATTGGTCAATTTTCTATATGTCAAAGGACTAGTCTCAATTTCGCAATTGGTCAATTTTCTATATGTCAAAGGACTAGTCTCAATAATGAGACGTTTGCGCTGCTTCTTTTCTTATTTGGACATTTACTGTGCACCGCACCGGAGGCGACCAATCAAAACCTAAGATCGGGGACAGTTATCTGTACTAGTCAAAGGACCAGTCTATCGTATGACAGAGTAGGCTGTTAGACATAACGGATTTTTATAGATCCCTAATTATGTGATGTCTTGCTTGGTATGTTGCATCACAGAGATGCTTTAAGTCTCCTTTTACCAGAGCATGGCTCATATCTTTTGGGACACTGAATACACACTGATACATTCATTCGACATTTGACGCCCGTGTGGCGGACAGCCTTTCTAAACAATCGTATGAAAACCAACCAATGCATATGACAAGCAGTAGCTTTTCCCCCTAAAGAACGACTTCGTAACATTTAGAATGGAAACTTTCCTTTCTTGGGATATTTCTCCTTTGATGACACTTTAACTTCTCAAATCCCGAATCGTAATGGGTTAATTTGTTACGAGTAAACAACAAAAACTTACCGAAACCAAGATTGAATGATCGTTACGGGGGCTACCAAAGTTTCTGTTTCATATAACTGCCTGTTGGTAAGTGGTTTACCACCTTTACAAAGTTTGTAACACGGTGACTCATACTTCATATATTTCAACATACCTCGTGTTTGCCAATCATGCTGTTATTTCCAAAAAGTACACTCACGAGGTACGTTATAAAAAATGTCGAGAGGGATTTTTTTTTCTTTTTGAATTACTACATACTGCATCATAGAGGGAAAGAGAGAGACAGAGAAACAATGAGAGGGGAGGGTGCGGGGGGTCGGGTTTAGGGACTGTGTAGGGGTCAAGCAGAAACAGAAAAAGCATAATCATGGCGGTAGGCGATATTGTTGGTATCATTAACTACATATTCCAATTTCCCCTTTCTTTCCAATTCCATAAAGAAGCTTTAATTCTTTAACCCTTAAACCGCTAAATAAATGAAACGAAAATTTCCACTAAATAGTAAAAACCCAATTATTGCAAGTTAAAAGTTGATTACACTGAAAAGAAAACACCGTATCGGACAGTGTAGATCAAAGATAAGACTGCGCGTTTTGTGCAGGCTGATCTCAATCTACACTGTCTGCAAAAGCGTCCCGAGTCGCGCTTAGCAGCCTAAGGGCTAAGCTAGAAAAATGAAATCTTCAGAGAGTTTTAATGTCAACATTAATGCCAACGATGTCAACAGCATCGAAGAAAAGCTATGTTTTTCTCCCAGAAATCTGAGATTTGAGAACAACTGTCCATCCATCTAGGACCCTGTAGCAACCATTACCGATAAAGATTAGAAGGGATTTTGAAACGTGGCAGGAGATTTTTCCACTTAAATTACGTTATTTAGAAAAGATAAATAACCTTCTAATGCGTGAAACGCCCATTACAGGACAACAAATAGAGGAGGCGACACGTCCCTTGTTTGATAATTTGACTAATTTAGGGCGTAAATAAAAAGAATCACGAGTAACTACGGTGGTCCGGATACCAGTGCCCACAAACGCCCCCACGTGACATAACAAAGATTTAATGCGATGTCGCAAAGATGAATGAAAGGACAATCTTTTAAATCCGATAAGACTGAAGAAGGATACAAATTCTAACTTGCCAACATTCTTCTCTATTTTCACTTTTAACTCTTTCAGTGCCAAATATATGAGCCATCCTCTGTGAGAAGCGAGCTTAATGCATCTGCGAAAAGTATTGACCCAGATCAGCCTGCGCAGTCCGCGCAGGCTGACCTGTGCCGAAACTTTTCGCTGTTAGTCAATTGTCTTCATGTCCAAGGACCAGTCTACCTCTTGATTAAGTCGGTTGTTAAAAATAGTGGCTATTATGGATCCATAATTATGTCATGGCTTGATTGGTGTCATAGGTGACGGAGATGCATTAAGCCCCCTTTTGCCAGAGCATGGATCATATAGACTCGACCTCTTTCGACCCACAGACAAGGTTCTAATGCGACCTTCTTGACTAAACGAGCGGACGTTATAGATCCGTGATCAGACTGAACGTTCTGTTCAGTCTGGTCTTGATCTATGCCGTCCGCAAAGGTCCCCGTTTTCCCATAATTATGCAGCTGAAAGGGCTAATACATTACCCCTAGACAATTCAGGACGTGGTGTCTATTGTTGGATAGTTTGTATTGTATTCTTAACGCTGGGTCCTTATTCACCAACTATTCTGAAGAACATTCTTAGTCTTATTCTCAAAGATTTTCTAAATTCGAAAGTTACACAACTCCTGACTGGCTAAACCAACTGGTTTAGCCAATCAGAAGTTATGTTACTTTCAAATTTAGAAAATTCTGGAGAATAAGAGTAAGAATATTCTTAAGAATGGTCGATGAATACGGACCCAGGACAGCATTGAACTTTTAAGGTAATCCATCCGTCGTTACTGGTGTCATTGAATGCTTGCATCTACAGTGTTGTCCTAATGGCCACCTGTAGCACTATGATCGTTATTTAATGATGTATGGATTACCTTAAGAACTTCCTTTCTACTGAATGAAAACGTCAACCAGGGTCCATATTCACCAACCATTCTTAAGAACATTCTTAGTCTTATCCTCAAGAATTGTCTAGATTTAAAGTAATAACATAATTTCTGATTGGCTTAACCATTTGGTTAAGCCAATCGGAAGTTGTGTTAGTTTCAAATTTAGAAAATCTCACATATAAGGATTAAGAATGTTCTTAATGATGGTTAATGAATACGGCCCCAGGGCTCGTATTCACTACCTTTCATTTATAATTCTTAATTTTGAGAGTAACACAATGTCTCTTCGGTTTAGTCAATCAGAAACGGTATTTCTTTGCAATTTGGACTATCCTGTAAAAATAAGAATAATGCAATGAAGATTGGTTGGTTGATACGGCCCAGTTTCATTTATTTGGCACTTTTTAGAGACATTGCAGATCAAAAGCCATGAAATGACCCTTAAAGTAGTACTTTATAGTATGGCTAACAATAACGTTGTACAGCAATGGGTCGAAATGCGATGTTTTTTTTATGGTTAAGATGTAAGTGACAGTGACTAATAAAGAAACATTATTATGATGATAAACTAAGATACTTATTTCTGTCAGCGGTAAAGAATGCTTATTATCTCACATTCCATATCCCACACTTGTGGCCAGAGAGTTTACTCACTTTTTCTCTTTTTCTACATTCATTTTCTATTTCTGTGAAAAAATGAACGATAGATTTATTAATATCAACCCTTATAGATTTGAAGGATAAGTTTCGGTGTTTTTTTTACTGTGTATCATTATCAGACTGGATAGACTAGGTACATAGTCCTTGTATCGAGGTTGTTCGATATATTTGAGCCATGCACTGTTAAGGGGGAAGGGGGAGGCGCTAAATGCATCTGCAAAAGGTATCGACCCTGGTCAGCCTGCTATTGCTCAATTTTCTGCAAGTCAAAGGACCAGTCTATGATTCAGACAACGTGGATTTTCTAGACCTCTAATTATGTGATGCTTTGCTCGGTGCAATGCATTAAATGGCGGAGATGCATTAAAAGCCCCTTTGCCAGAGCATGGCTTCTTTAGATATTCCTTAGAAAAACCAGCCTTGAGTTACAATCCTCTGGCTCTTTCTACCGACTGTAAGCAACCATGTAATTTACATCAACATGTGCTATTACTCCATTTGTAGGAATATTTTCTGTATCGTCTGCACATTCAAATTACATTTGAGCCATGCTCTGGAAAAGGGGGGCTTGATGCATCTCCGTGATCGCAGTATACCAAGCAAGTCATCACATAATTATGGATCCATAAAATCCGTTCAATCTAACGATTGACTGAAGTTGGCGGTAGAGTGGTCCTTGGACATGTAGAAAATAGACCTATAGCAAAAAGTTTCGACCCAGGATGACATGGGTCGATACTTTTCGCAGATACATTAAGCTCCCTTTTCACAGAGCATGGCTCATTTGTACAAAAAAACTCATCCTCTACATAGAAACCTTTAAATTAGAGAACCCTAAACAAGTATTATGTCGGTTTGGGTTGTGAACTAACAAATCACCAACTACAGGTGACCTTATACGTCTCGCAGCTGACAAATTTTTATAACCACGTCGTAAAAAAAACTTAACGAATAGCTTTTCCTTCTGTCATAATGTATTTACATGTTTTAAATCTCAGTCAAGCTGCACTTTACCCTACACGTCACAAGATTTCTGAGAAAAATGACAATGATCTAACCATTTCTGCACGAACACGGCTTAAACACCCCTTTGGCAGACAACTTAAAAACAAATGTTGGACTGACAAGTATCTGTAACAAGCAACAGCTCATTTTCTTTCAACAATGTTCTCCATGCCATTCAAAAATTTCTCCTGCGAAGTATTCTTCAGTTATTGCTCTTGATTCCCCTATTTTACTACATTGGTCCTGAGAAGGGGATTACTTGGTTTTTATCCTTGATTTTCTTGCACTTCACAAATACACGTATATTCTTGAGATTATATCTCAACTAAGTATGTTTAGATTCTGTTACAAATCAATGTATACACATTTCTCAGATGATTGAGACAGAGTTTGTTTTAAAATTACTTGGGGGCCTTATATGTAAGCATAAATCAAATTATATTCATCGCAACATCCCCATGGGAATCAAGGCTAAAACAAAGGAATACAGATAAAAGGACCGATCAGTTTTTTTGGTTACCTTTCTTGCATTGGAGATAATTATAACATATTTATTCCCAGAATTTGTAGGTCTATACTTGAAATTTCGACTAAAGGGGGCTACCACTGAATATTACTTCACGTGTGTTTTTATGTCCAATAGGGAAATTGATATAATCACAGTTTCGGTCAGATTGCATGCGCATAAAAGTTACCCATCTATACCCGGAAGTCGGACCCCCGGAAGTTGGAGCGTAGGTGAAACCCCGATAAATCTTTAT
The DNA here is from genome assembly GCA_945859785.2 of Tridacna gigas. Taxonomy (NCBI): domain Eukaryota; kingdom Metazoa; phylum Mollusca; class Bivalvia; order Cardiida; family Cardiidae; genus Tridacna; species Tridacna gigas. Next base: position 49,293,812 of record OX244036.2, read on the forward strand.
TTATTTACGGGTTTCGATCATAGGCTTCTTTGTTTATGATTCTTTTCGTCCTATATAAATCAAATACCACTGTTTCCTCAAGTATGCACATCTAGCACCCCTCCTCTCCCGGATTAGCACATCAGTGCATGCTTCCCTTCTGCGAACTATCCAAACGCATACATTCTATTGTCCACAGTTACCTCACGTGTGGACATTTCTCCCTGGACGTAAGACCTACGGATATTTCTCAAATGTTGACCTTAACCCTTCGCCGCTATAGACAACTTTGTTTTCGTAAAGACATTACCATAACCCCTAGATCGCCGAGTAAAACCAACAGACATTTTCAGTCTAGAAATAAGAGTCTAATACAAGCAATTTCAAGGTTGCTATTGTCCAGAATATCTCAGAAAAGGGGACAGTGTAAATCAGAGATCAAACTTCACGTTTTGTGCGGTCTGATCTTGATCTCAGAAACCGACTACAATGGCACCTCTAGTTGTGAAAGGCGCGTCAAGGATAAAGAGTACACCATAATTCATATCTAGATATAATTACCTTGAATTCAGTGTCAATGGACCTTATGATAATGACTATGTTCTGTAGTTTCAGCTTCTGTCTTGGTCTGCACTTTGATATTAATTCTCGGAACCCTAAATAGACGAAACATGTCAATTTCCAAAATTTAAAGGACCTTCAGACTGCGATTTCAATGCATTTTTTAAAAACAAATATCTCACAAAATATCGAGATGGTTGTTAATCCAAAATCAGATTGCATGCACGTCGCTTGGACTTTGACCTTAACCCTTTCCCAAATGACAAATTTTGGACTGCTCCAAATTGAAAGACTTTGCAGACGACAATTTCAAATTTGATGAAAATGGCAGAAAGTTATCAAAAAGGGTAGAAAACACCGTGGGAAAAGGAGAAATTGCTCGTCACGAGCAATTTCTCCTTTTCCCACGGTGTTTTCAAAAGACTTGTACTGCAGACACGTGAAAACCAGGGCTTGTTTGGGAAAGGGTTAATCTACCAGTAAAGTTGTGCCCAGCAGTCAAGGGCTCAAACTCCTTCAGCTGTTGTCCGGTACATTATGACTGCTTTTTTGATATCATTTATTTCAAGAAATCATAACAAAACTTTTGTCTTACATTTTTTGTTTAAAAAAAAAAATGAATCATTTCCTGCACGAAACTTAAAACCACGTACGAAAATTTCCGGTTTCATAGATGAGCTAACGCTGGTAACGCTTAAAATGCTAAGCGCGACTCACTGACCTTTTGCGGACTGTTTAAATCAAGATCAGACTGCACAGAACGTGCAGTCTGATCTTGGATCTACACTGTCCGATAAAGTGATATTTTTCTCAAAAAAAAAATAAGTTTGATGTAACAGTCCCCCTATGTTAAGATGAATTTCTCAGTGAAGAGATCGTGCATTCTGATTCGGGATCTACACTGTCTGATATGATGAGATGTTTCCTGTTTAACTCTTTCGCTGCCAAGTGAATGGTGCCGACATTTGTCGAGGTCTATATGTATCGTTTTTCGTTTCGATTGCACCTGTTTTTGGTTGAAGATTAACATCAGATAGCGGACGGTGTACATACAAGATCAAACTGCACCTTTTGTGCGGTCTGATCTTGATCTACGCCGTCCGCAAAAGCTATCCAGGGCGACATTGATAGTGAAAGAGTTATATAACTTTGAAATCGTAAAATATGCATTAAGAGTTCTACCTTTGGTTGTATATCTTTTTAAGATGAGATATGTCACTTAAAAGGATAAATCCTAGCACTGGTTGCGGCCATCGGTCGTTAGAACGGGAACTTGTGAGCCACCAGTATATATTCGATCTACATACATTGTTTCTGTAAATTACGGCTGGGAAAAGCTAAGGTGCAAAAGTAAAACGGGTGTACTAAATATTCACTACAAAATATTGACATTGCAGCTTACTTCCAACTAAACTTGAGTGTTTACTTGGTAACTCTAACCCCTGAAGTGCTGACGCCGCATTAAAATACTTATACAGACAGTGCAGATCAAAGATTAGACTGCACAGAATGTGTAATCTGATATTTGACCTACACTGCCTGTTTCTTTGCCAGATATTCTGACAAATACAGTCTTGAATTGCAATGTCTTATTTTTTTTTAACTGATTGAGAATATCCTTCCATGCATTAGGCTGCTTAGCGCGACTCAAGGCGATTTTGCGGTCAGTGTAGATCAAGATCAGACTGCACAGAACGTACAGTCTGATCTTGATCTATATTGTCCTCCAAAGAGATATTTTTCTCGAAAAGTAACTTTGAAATTGCAAAATTTAGGTTTTTTTCTACAAATGGCTTGAAAGTTCTTATAACTTATTAAGCAGGTAAAGGGTTTAACTGACCCTAAAAAAAGAGGCTTTTGAAAAGATGATGGGTAAAGAAGAAAATGCCGGTAACCAGCATTTTCTCCCTTTCTACCTTTTCAAAGACAAATTCCATCATTTGAGACACGTCTGAGCAGTCGTCTGCAAGCGCTCTAAAGTTGGACCAGTATACAATTTTATCGTTTTGTAAACAATTAATTTATTAACCCTTTACCAAACGATCTCGTGTTATAATGAACCTGTTAAGAAAAGCTTTTGAAACCATAGTGGGAAAAGAAGAAATTGCTTGTAACAAGCAATTTCTCCTTTTCTCACAATATTTTCTACCCTTTCAGAGAACTTTGCCTTATTTGTACCAATTTCAGATTTGTCGTCTGCAGACGGTGTCAATGTGTTGCAGGGGAAAGGATTAAACAGTAGAAGGTTATAGCAACTTACTGTACAGTATACAATATAGCTCTTATGTTGATAAAAGAATTAAAGCGACAGGAATTCAATAATATAAACATATTGACTGCAAAAATGATCAACAACGTATCTGACACATAATAAGCTCAATTATAAACATGTGTATTCAAGAACTGCACGTAGTACACTGTGAAGTAAATAAGATTGAATCGATTAAATGGTGTTTTACGCCGCTTCCAACATTTTTTCACTCATATCACGGCGATAGCTCACGTATTCATGGGTTCCATCAGAAGTAGGCTAGGTCTCTGAAGTGTCTTGCCCAAGGACACTCTCAAGAAAGACCCAGTGGATCCAGTGAGGCTCGAACCCGGGGCCCCCAGGTTACGAGTTCTACACTTTACCATTGAGCCACGCAGGGCCTCGAAGTGAAGAAGAAGAAGATGAAGAAGAAGAAGAAGAAAAGCTTAAATAACAAAAAGGGGAGGGAGGAACTGAGAATAGTACGTCTATTTCTTCTCTACTAGATCCGGGTGTCTATTTAATGCCAGGTTTATTTCCTAATATCAACAGTTTGATGACTATTTCTAACCTAACAATATCATGCATTTTCTTTATTTACCTATTTCTCCATTTCGCAACACAGTTTCTTGTATTGCGTTTTCGGTTTGGTCTCTTTTTTATGTTTTCGTTGTTATCAAATAAGGTCAGAAACCGATATTATTTCCTAACAAACATGCTTAACCCTCTACAAAACAATTTCAAGTTTAAACGACTTCAAAGGAGATGTCATTTTAAAACATTGTGGGAAAAGGGGAAAATGTTGCTAACCATTATATTCTCTTTTTGCCACAGTGTTTTCTATCCTTTCGGAAACAACCCCCATAATGTGAGCCACATTTGTTGGCTGCAAATGCTTTCAATATTAGACGAGTCTAAAACTTTGTCGTCTGGTAATGATTTAGATCTTGGCATTGCTAAAGACAGACATAAAAAGCACCTTTGGAGACTATATAGATCTAGATCAGATTATAGAGAACATACAATCTGATCATAGATCGACTCTGCGCAATAGTTTCAGAAAAATTCTGATCAACACCAACGCGGTGTAATTGCAACGAGTTCGTTTTGTCTCGCAGCCTGAATATTAACGTTTCAATTATTTGGGGGTCTAAGCGTTAACACCGACCAATACAAAACAGTTTGGCACAGTTTAACTAATTTCTATGTGAGCCATCCTCTGGGAAAAGAGGGCTTAATGCATCTGCAAAAAGTATCGACCCAGGTCAGCCTGCGCAGTCCGCGCAGGCTGACCTGAGTCGAAACTTTTCGCTATCGGTCAATTTTCTGCGTGTCAAAGGACCAGTCTACCTCATGACTCAATAGGTTGTGAGACAAACATGGATTTTATGGGTCCGTAATCATATGACTACTTGCTTGGTATCATTCATTCCCGGAGATGCATTAAGTCCCCTTTTGCTAGAGCATGGTTGATATATATAATCTGATCAAAATCAATACAAATTCGTAGGATATTTTGCCAGCTTAATGTCAACATGATTTACTGAAGGACGATACGGACAAGATAAACCGGGTTTTAGAATTTCTTTATAATAACTCACATCCTTACCCTTTACCAAATAATCAGGTATTTTTTTTCACGACCCAAAAGATGGAAAGATGGAGGTCGTAGAAAAACATCATGGGAAAAGGAGAAAATGTTGGTAACCAGCATTTCTCCTTTTTTCCATGATGTTTGCAACCTTTTCGAAGATAAGGCCCAAAATTTAAAACACGTATATCTTGTTACCCGCAAGTTCTTTAACATGAACCAGTCTATAATTTTACAGTCTGGTAAAGAGCTAAAGGATCGAATATTGCAGGGGACGATACTAAAACAAAGCTATCTGATTACGGTAGTTCTTCAGACATTGGCACAAGTTCTGTAGGACATACGAACTAATAATGTCACAGCGTCATTGAGATCTGCGACAAACCTTTAACCCTTTACCAGACCACCGAATTTACGACACAACCATGTTGAAAGCACTTGCAGACGACATGCCAAACGTGCCTTGGACGGTAGGGTTGTATTTGAAAGGGTAGAAAACGATATGGGTAAAGGAAAACAACCTGATTCCACTATTTCTCCAATAGAGTCGTAAAACGATTGGGCTTTTTGGGTAAATGGTGAAGCGCTTAGCACAAGTTTTGTTGCCTTTGCCGACGGTGGATCAAGATCAGACTGCACAGCAATTGCCGCAATTTCTTTTTCCTTAACAGGCTGAAATATAAGTCGAATCCATGTCTATTAAGCACTCTTTGGGTTAATACAGGCCATGCGTTAGTGATCGAGTCACGCGACAACTTCGCCGTAGTTTGTTTGTAAACAAAACTTCTAACTGCCGTTTCTACCTAGTATTGTACTTCTATTACTTAAAGATATTTCAGTCCTTATTGCGACCTTTGAATGCCATTTGAGAAAAGTTTAGCTTAAGACCGACCTATACGTCCGGTTGATCTTGGTTGATACTCTTCCATACCCAGCAACAAATCGGCTGCTAAACCCGATGCGGTGTCATGTTGCAGGTAGTGTAGTCAAGATCAGATAGCATAGAATGTACACTCGGGGTCATTAAAACTCGATACTGTTTGGTAAATGGTTGATAAAGCAGGACAGGGATCCAGTCACATCAGTAAACGACAACTGGAAAAATCTGGGTTTCCCTTGCCATGTCAGTTGCTTCAAAAGAGCCATTATTTTAATTCAAATAATTTAATTTAGACAAGTGAGTCATGCTCTATGAATAGGGGGCTTAATGTATCTGCAAAAAGTATCGATCCACACCAGCCTGCGCAATCCGTGTGGGTCGAAACTTTTTGCTGTTGGTCAATTTAAGCTTGTCCAATTACCAGTCTAGCCCATGATTCTGTCGGGTTGTTAGACAAAATAGGTTTTATGGATCCATAGTTTTGTGCGATGTTTTGTTTGATACAATGCATTTTGGAGATGCATTAAATCCCCTTTTGCCAGAGTACGTCTCAAATCTATTGTACATCGATTGAGAAACACTTTCTTACAACTAATATTCACCCTTATCCTGCTAAATAAGTGAAATGAGTTTTTCAAGCCGATGATAAAACCCCAAAGTTTGCTATTTCAAATGTATTTTTCGGAAAAAATATCTCCATATCGGACAGTGTAGATCCAAGATCAGACTGCACGTTCTGTGCAGTATGATCTTGATCTACACTGTCCGCAATGGGTCCGTAAGTCGCGCTTAGCAGCCTAAGGGTTAAAGAAAGGACAAAATGTTTTAATTTCAATGCTGTATTGTTCTGAATGTGTCACACAGACACACATACACGCGATGTAGATTCAAAATCAGGCAACGTATTCTGTGCAAACTAACCTTGATTCAAAATGTCTACAAAAGCAAACTCAAGTTGTGTTCAGCGACTTAACCCTTTACCAAACGATTCCGAGTTTTAAAGACCCTAATGAGGAAGACTATTGAAAACTTTGTGAGAAAAGTACTGGTAACCAGCATTTTCTCCTTTTCCCACAATGTTTTCAAAGACAATTATCATTACTAAAAGCATGTCTAATATTTCGTCTGCAAATGCTTTCAGTTTCAACAAGTCTAAAATTTTGTCTTTTGGTAAAGAGTAAAGGGTCAAGTATGTAACTGCGAGCTTAATATACTTGGAGTTTAATAGAGAATTATGACAGTAGTCATAACTATTGTAAATTGGGTTCACCCTTCTACCAAACGACAAAATTTTAGACTGGTCCAATTTGAAAGCAATTGCAGACAAAAAATTAAATACAGCTCATTTAATAAAATTTATTTCTGAAAACAATGAGGGAAAAGAAGAAAATGCTGGTTACCAGCATTTTCTTCTTTTCCTTCAATGTTTTCCAAATCCCCCTTTTTTTTTCGTCAGAGTCTCAAAACTCGGGATTGTGTTGTATAGGGTTAAACTATGTATTCACACAATTCACTCACTGGTGCGAAAAATTGCCCCTTTTCACAGTTGGATAGTTATTTGGTCCATAGTTCGTAAAATATTTACAACCAGTAACAAAAAGTAGGGCACTAAAAAAAAGTAGGGCAGTAAAATTTTTGAATGTTGTGCGATGAAACCTGATTCTGGTATTTCTGTTTTACTTATATAAATAAGTCATGCTTTGTGAAAAAGGGGCTTAATGCATCAGCGAACAGTATCGATTCAGGCCAGCCTGCGCGGTTCGCGCAGGCTGCGCAGGCTGGCCTGGGTGGAAACTTTTTGCTACTGATAAATTTTCTGCAGTCTACCCTATGACTTAGCCCGTTGTTATAAAAAATGGATCTTATGGATCCATAATCAGATGATGGTTGGTATCATGCTTTACAGACGTGCATTAAGCCCCCATTAGCCAGAGCAAGTCTCAAATACCCTTTTTTTTTACATATTTTTTTAATATTTTACCTGGCAGGTAGCAAACTATATGTACTACATTGCTTAGCCCCGTTATGTAGGTCGGAAAGGAGTATGATGACATTTAAGAAAGGGTTGCAAGTTTGAATCATTGACTTGGCACGCATACCATTTCGGGGGAGATGACAGCTAGTGCGAAACGAACCATGTCTTGTTACCTTCCGTGTAATAAGTTACATACATGCACATAGTTATTACAATCAATGACAGTCTCGTATTTTCTTGTCCTTCAAGCTTTAGACTTCACTTACAGCAAGAGAATAAACACTAAAATTAAATAGCATTGTCAGAGCAATATGCAAAATAGTCTGTCAGATAAATGATTGAAAATCGAAGCACACGTGTCGAAATTTCTATATAAAGGTACTCGGCTGTCAGCTTTCCTTCCGTCAGGTAATATTAACATACAAATCACTGGCACGAATGTTTTTTTGTTTTTAACAACTGCCTTCAAATTTAATCATGTTGATTTGTTTAATTCATAAAGCAGCTCAGCTGTCAACTTTCCTTCCGTCATAAAGTACTGATATACACGAACATTCATTGATGACATGTTTGGCCTTTGTACAATAGTGAAACGCATCAACCATGAATAGCGAGTAAAAGTTAGTCAGTCATTCACCAAATCATGTGCTGACCATGTTTACACCACCTGTGAAATCTTTACGGTTTGTATATCCATATTTTAAGTTACAAGAAAATATCAGGTCATGAATTTTCCTTAACCTTTGTCCATACATGCTCTTAATTAGGAACAAACCAGTAAACAAACTAGTACGTGTTACACTCAATGTAAACATTTGACAGAAAGATGATAGATTTTCCTACGTGTTGAAGCCATGAAATTTGCTCATTTCATTGTCCCCGAAAACATATACAACTCAGGTAAAACTCAGTCTGAGTTTTTGTAGATGTTACTTCAGCAGCTGAAAGAGGATTAGTTTACATATTTGGGGTGAAAAGATTTAATCCTTTACCACACAATCCCGAGTTTTAACGACCCATGAGGCTTGATTGATTGACTGATTGATTGATTGACTCATTGATTGATGTTCAACGCCGCTTTCAACATTATTTCAGTCATAAACGACCCTGAGGAAACAGCCTTTTGAAAACCTTGTGGGAAAAGGAGGAAATGCCGGTAACCGGCATTTTCTCCTTTTTCCCCCATGATTTTCAACACTTTCACAGACAATGATAATCATTTCATATACATTTAATTTGTCGTCTGCACCACATGTCTTCAATTTGAACAAGTATAAGGTTTTATCGTTTGGTAAAGATTTAAAAGTCCCCCTATTCTAAGAAGTAACAGATAGTGTACACCAAGGAGAATAGTTTAATATTTTTTCGTGTCTGATCTTATTTCGGACTATCCGCATTTCACCAAGACACCAGGTTACCAACAGCATGCCAAACGTAAATATTGCTGTATGCATGATGAGTGATAATCTAACCTAGATTATCCTTATCTCTTTACCAGGTGACACAAATTTTTGACAAGTCCAGATTCAAATCATTTGCAGACGACAAATAAAATGTTGCTCAAATGCAAATTCTTGTTTGTAAGAAGGTAGAAAACATAGTGGGAAATGGAGAAAATGCTGGTTACCAGCATTTTCTGCTTTTCCCACATTGTTTTCAAAAGGCCTTTTCCTCAGAATTTCTTCCCAGGGATCGTTTGGTAAAAGTTAACAATGGTATTTCGACACTTCAAGGTCTATACTTCAAGGTCCGCTGTCCTGCACAAATTACATAAGTATGTGTGTCAAGGCTGGAAGTATGCTCGTAGATCACAAGATAAAACGCTGTAGATTAACTCTTAACCTGTTAAATAAGTCAAAGAAAACTTTCAACTTTAAGCCGGTAATGAAAATCCAGATACTGCTATTTCAAAGTTACTTTTTGGGGGGGAAAATATCTCCTTACCGGATAGTGTATATCCAAGATCAGGTTGCACTTTCTGTGCCGTCTGATCTTAATCTACACTGTCCGCAATAGGTCCACCAGTCGCGCTTAGCAGCCTAGGGGTAAAATTAGAATTGCAACTTTAACTACATCCATATTTGGTAGGCGACTAGTGTTTGTAACCCTAGAACGACGAAATGGTTCACTTTATGTGGGCCATGCTCTGGCAAAAGGGGGTTTAATGCTTCTCCGTGATGCACTTAACCAAGCAAGTCATCACATAATTACGGATCCATAAAAACCGTATTGTCTAACAACCGGCTAAATCCGGAGTTGAAACGATCCTTGGACATGCAGAAAATTGACCAATAACCAAACGTTTCGAGCCAGGTCAGCCTGGGCGGACCGCCAAGGCCGGCCTTGTTTGTTGATACGTTTTGCAGATGCACCTTATTCAAAAAGTCAAGACTCAAATTTTCAAGCCTATACTAAAAACCCGAATATTTCTATTTAAAAATTCAAGAAAATATCTTCATATCGGACAGCGTAAATCCAGGGTTAGACTGCATATTCTGTGCAGTCTGATCGCGATCTACACTGTCCGCAAAGGGTCAGCGAGTCGCGTTTAGCAGCCTCATGATTAAATCAAACCTGCAGTTTTAAGTAGAGTTGCATTATGGCAGTGAAAAGGCCTTGAATAAATAAAATAAGGCCTTATCAGTCAGTAGGACACAGTCTGTAACTGCAATGTCAAGGCCATTTTGGACGGTCAATCTGACAAATCGCAGAACGCATAGTCTGATCTTTATCTATATTGGCCACAAAATGAGGGGGAGTTGCGCATGGCATGAGTTAATCTTATTCCCCCCCCCCCCCCCCCTCCCCCAGCGACTTGCCATCTACGAGCAGTGAGTTTATTTCTCACGACTCTTTTCTCAATACAAATTCAATATATCTTTAGACTAATAAAATAGAATATGCAGTGGAAACCTCTTAGAAATAAGTTAAAAAATACCAAAGTTTGATCGAGCACATTTCAAGTGTACTTGAATGATTTGCAAGTCATTGTAATGTCATACGAACATAAATCTTTATGCTATAAATAGTTACTAACTGAAAGTACACCCAAACAGCTACAATAGCAACCTGAAAAGTGAACCTTCTTCTTCAGAAAACTTTTGCTCTCCCTCCAAATCCTCTTTGAACAAGGAAATAAAAGGACGTACTAAACCCTGTAAATGATGAACTTGGGTCTGGCGATATTGTACTACTTAATGGTTAAGAGCTGCAATTTATTGCGGAATTCACGGAAAGTTCGAGCTTGTCTTGAAGCTTGCTTGAGCCCATAAAGACCAGTAAATGTGTCACAAATGAGAAAGGTCTAATAAGTTAATTCTCACTCCTTCTTAAAACAATGTCGGTGAAGTAGGAAATTGCTGCTTGTAGCAAGCACATGCTACTTTTTCGATGTTACTCAAATTTACCCTCTGTTGAAATGTTAAACACATAGCTATGGAGTCATATAATGTGGGAATCTTACATTTGGTTGATACCATTACAAGACCTTTAACTATCCACTAAAAACGATTTCGACTCGTCCATATCCAAAGCATACAACAAATCATATGTGGCTTAAGATTGGTCATTGAAAGGATAGAAAACATTATTGGAAAAGGAGAAAATTCTGGTTACCATCATTTTCTCCTTTTCCCACGAAACTTTCAAAAGCTTTCTATCCAAGGGTCGGTAAAAGAAGGGATTGTACAGGGTTTAAATTTCAAACTGTCCTGGCCTAGTACCTGTCATAGCTATACAATTATGAACACGTCAAGGTCAGGTTGCTGAAATTTATTTTGGATAGAAAAGGACACCCAACCCTTAACCTGCTAAACAAGTGAAATGAAATCTTTAAGCCGACAGTAAAAACCCCAAATTGCTATTTCAAAGGTATTCTATGGGGAAAGATATATCTCCTCATCGGACAGTGTAGATTCATGATCAGATTACACTTTCTCTGCAGTCTGATCTTGATCTAGACTGCCCACAAAAGGTCTTTAAGTCGCGCCTAGCAGCCTAAGGGTTAATTCCGAACGCTGCCAGATAAAACAATAATCAGCGTTGCACGTAGCTACCGTCCTTTTTACTTTGCATAATGTCTAATTACAACGGAAAAAAAAAATCTGTTTCATTAGATATCTATGCTATTGAAGGTACAAGGACATACCAAGGCACGAATGAAATCAATACCATATAAAAATAATTAAGAGCGTTCTTTGACACTTATCATTTACGCCTAGTTTGATTTCAAGTTTTGGTCCGTACACAACGGCAAACAGACAGCTTTCAGTCAAAAACCGGCGGTAGACAACATTATATCATTTGTGTAAAGAGGACATGCAAAAATTCAGCAAGAAATTTGCAGTTGTCCAGACGAACAGACGACCAGGCAAATGCCAGTGCCCAGATCTGTCTGGTTACGTATTTAGTAACATTTGAATTAATAAATAAATGAAAATAACACATTTCTTTGCGTAAAAAAACAAATCGCTGTTATGGACAGAACTTCGTCTCAGCATATCTGACAGTACAGGACCAAGATAAAACTATGCGCTCTGCTCAGTGTGATCTTGGTCTATTCTGTGCGCAAGAGACTTCAGGGTGCTCTTAGCAGCCCACAAAATTTGAGCCATGTTTGGGCCGAAACTTTTCGCTGTCGGTCAAATTCCTGTATGCCAAGGGATCATTCTACATTATGATACAGTTGGTTGTTAGACAAAATGGATTTTATGGATCCCTAATAGTGTTATGACTTGCTGGGTATAATGCATTACGGAGATGCATTAAGCCCCCTTTTGCCAGAGCACGGATCATTTGTTAAGACAGTACAGATTAATCTTTACCAAACGACAGTTTTAGTCTTGTCCATATTGGAAGCATTTGCAGACGACAAATCAAATTTCGCTCAAGTTATGGGATTTGTCTGTGAAAGGGTAGACAGCATTGTGGGAAAAGAAACTGCTACTTACCAATACTTCCTCATCTCCCCAGAATGTTTTAGAAAGCCTTCTTCGTCCTGCGTGGCTCAGTGGTAAAGTTTGGACTCGTAAACTGGAGGACCGGGTTTGAGCCTCACTGGAAGTACTGGATTTTTCGTGGGAGTGTCTTTGGACAAGAAACGTCAAAGCCCTAGCCTGGTACTGGTGAAACCCAGGCATACATATACATGTATAAGTGAGCTGTCGCCGTGATATGACTGAACAAATGTTGAAAGCAGCGTAAAACACCAATCAATCAATCAGTCAATCAATCAAATATTAGGACCGTTGAAATTCGGGATTATATGGTAAAGGTTTAGAAAAATATTTTAGCCTTGCATTAAACAAAATGGCTATCTTGGCTCATAGCTGCTTTTCCTCTAACGTTTCTCCGGTTGTACATGTGTCAGAAATTTGATACGATATTGCTGATAGATTTCTTTGGACAGTTCTCACACCGCATTTCAACCCTTAACGTGAGACGTCGCAATTTTAGCAAGTGCTTGTATCTAATTGATATTTTATTCATAGTAAATCGTGTGGAAACATTCGTTATCAATTACAGATATCATTACTTACGCCTTGGGTTATTTGAATAAGATCGGTGGAGCGATACCGCCCTGCAGGGGAACTCTTGACAACTTTAGGTAATCGCTGTTTTATAGAGTTGTTTAGATACCGAAAGTAACTTAATGTGAAAAATATGAAATTCGGGTATGTCAGTTTAATGGAAGAATGGAACAACACAGCAAAATATCTCAAACCGTCTGATGAGATTTAAGCTTTGGTGTACGCAAAAGGAATCCACTCAAATCCACTGCAGGCCTTTTAGCCCTTAAGCTGCTAAGCGCGACTCAGCGACCTTTTGCGGACAGTGTAGATCAAGATCAGACTGCACAGAACGTGCAGTCTGAGCTTGGATCTACTCTGTCCGATAAGGAGATATTTTTCTCCAAAAAATAAGTTTGAAATAATATTATTCATATTTTCACTATCGGCTTGAAAGTTTTATTTGACCCTTTTACCACACAATCCCGACTTTTAACGACCCTGAGAAAGGCACCTTTTGAAAACATTGTGGGAAAAGGAGAAAATGCTGGTAACCAGCATTTTCCTCTTTTCCCACAATGTTTTCTCTCCTTCCCAAAACAAATTCAATTTTTGAGTCACATTTATTTTGTCGTCTGCAAATGCTTTCAATTTGGAGTAGTCTAAAATTTTGTCGTTTGGTAAAGAGTTAACTTTTTTAGTAGGATAAGGGTTATTCATTCAGAAACAAAATAAGGGTATTTAGCTATATCAAATTACACGCAGTTGTCCTACCATTGTCTTACTCAGATTACAATCGTATATGACAACATAAATTGTTAGCGCTCATTAAACGACGCAATTAATTACCAACTGGGCACTAATACTCGAACTTTCATGGAAAATCGCCTACAACAGAAAGGAACTGATAAATAGAAATGTGGCGCAAAGATAGAACAATATTTATTGTTCATGATGTGAAATTACTACATACTCCTTTTCTTGCATTCTTTTTCATGTACTTATGTGCTAGGACTGTGATTAGAACACATGTTTATGGTTAACAGAAATGTTTAAAAAAAGCTCTTGCAAAAGAGGTCTAATGCGCCATGATGCATAATACCAAGCAAATCATCACAGTCATAATTATGGATCCATTATTTTTTTTTGTTTAATAACCTGACTGGTCTGGAAGTAGAATGTCCCTTGGACATGCAGAAAATAAATAAATATAGCAAAAAGTTCGAACCAGGTCAGCCTGCGCGGACTGCGCAGACTGACCCGAGTCGATACTCTTTGCAGATGTATTAAACTCCCTTTTCAAAGAGTGTGACTCACTTTTTTCCTCTTGGAATCTAGTCGTCAGAGAAAATTACAAAAATCAAAGGAGAATAGCATTTCGTTTTCACTGTAGTCATGATAATAAAGACTATAAAGACAATGCCGAAATCGAAGCGCTGATAACAAAAATCAATAACGACCTTTTTTAAAACTCATCTACATAATGAAAAATATTCTACTACGAAAATACAATATGATCTTGAACGTGAAGGTGAAGAATTCTGACCTAGAAACCTAGATCCAAAGTCTAGATTAGCTTTTTTATAGAGTGTGGTATGTTTGTATTCAGGAATTGCCTTTGATAATGCTCTTGAGCCTTAACCATTTGACCACCTAAAAAAACCCCAAAGATAGATATAAATTTAAAGCCAGTAATGAATGCCCAGATGTTGCACTGCCAAAACTGCTGTCACCACATAATATAGGACATTGTACATGCAAGATCAGATTGCACTTTCTGTGCAGTATGATCTAAATCTACTCTGTCTGCGATAGCATCGAAAATCGGCATGCACAGATGCCGTAAGGGTTAAGTGAAGATTATCTTTTTAAGCGTTTGGCACAGATGTCTGTATTTTTTCTTGTCAGATACTTAATTTCTTTTAAAACTTTTCGAAATCTTTTTCAGTCCTGTCTGTAAATCCTGTATTCTTTAAACTCTTTTTTTTTTTTTTAATTCTTAGTTCAGTAATTAGCCAATCCCATTTTTCAACGTCCAATTTGGAGGCTACGTTCGGACTTTAGAGGTGAAACGATTCGAAGTTTGTAGTACAACCCCGTGCATTTTTCTTAGTGTTATATTGCTAGATTAACCCCTATCTTGCTAAATAAGTGAAATAAAACTTTCAAGCCAAAAGTAAAACCTTTAATTTTGCTATTTCAAAGTTATTGTTTTGGGGAAAATATCTTCTTATCGGACAAAGTAGATCCAAGATCAGACATTCCGATCTTGATCTACATTGCCCGCAAGAGGTCCTTGAGTCGCGCTAAGCATCTTTAGGGTAAGAACAATGAACCGAACTACCCATGGTTTTTGTCCTTCTTGATAAGTATCGACGGGTACAGTAAAGCTAAGCAATTAATTAGTAACCATAAGATGTGGACAAGATCCTCCGGTACATCAGTGAAGTCTATATAGTTCAAGTATGCCACGTCGACACAATTCAATGTCTTTAAACTTTAACCTCTGGTCTGCAAAGCGAAAGTCAAGTAGTTTTCGCGGACATTGTAGATCAGGGGCAGACTGCAGAGAAAGCGCATACTTATCCGAATCTACACTGTCCGAAACAGTGGGATTTTTATGCTTTTGAGGAATTTGCATTTCGCAACACTTTGGTTTTCACCATTAGCTGGAAGTGTAAGCGTTAATTAATACCCACTTAAAGGCACTGTCTTCAGAATTTCGGATTCCCTTGATTATTAACCTATGGACTGCTAAGCACGACTCAATGCACTTTGCCGATAGTGCGAATCAAGATCAGACTCCACAGGACGTACAGGTTGATCTTGGATCTGCATCGTCTGACACGTCGATGCGCGACTTGCGACAGCACGTTAATCGCATTTTCATATCAAGGGATGGGTAGATTTAATAAATGGTTAAACAATCAACACACAGTATACTTTAGACAAGACCATTCAGTTGGTTATAACAGGTGGAATCCGGAATTCACATTCGGTATTGATTTATATTTACCTACATTATCAGAGCCATGCTCTGTGAAAGGGGGGCTTAAGCATCTGCAAAAAGTATGTTGTCCTGGCCAGTGGTTTGTTTCTTAGATTTTTTCTTATTTCAGGAGGAGAAAGCTTAAAAACTACTCCCAAAAAACATCTGAGAAATGCTCTGGCAAAATGGGGGCTTAACCCTTTACCGCACAATGCCGCCTTTTAACTCCCCTGGGAAAGAAGCCTTTTGAAAACATTGTGGGAAAAGGAGAAAATGCTGGTAACCACAATGTTTTCTACCCTATCAAAGAAAAATTGCACCATTTGATCCACATTGAAATTGTCGTCTGCAAATGCTTTCAATTTGGGCAAGGCTAAAATTTTGTCGTCTGGTATAGGGTTAATACATCTCCGTAATGCATTATACCAAGCAGGTCATCACATAACTATGGATCTATAACATTCATTTTGTCTAGGTCATGAGGTAAACTGGTCCTTTGACATGCAGAAAACTGACCAATAGCAAACAGTTTCGGCCCAGGTCAGCCTGCACGGGCTGCACAGGCTCACCTGGGTCGATACTTTTTGCAGAGACATTAGGCCCCCTTTTCCAAGAGCATGGCTCATATACATGAGAGGCTCTTAGGGTGAAGGAGGGTTTTAACCCTTTACCAGACGACAAAATTCTGGCCTAGTCCAAATTGAAAGCATTTGCAGACGACAATTCAAATGCGGCTCAAATGGCGCATTTTTTCTTTGATATGGTAGAAAACATTGTGGGAAAAGGAGAAAATGCTGGTTACCAGCATTTTCTCCTTTTGCCACAATGTTTTCAAAATGCTTTTTTCTTAGGGGCGTCAAAAGGCGGCATTGTGCGGTAAAGGGTTAATGGATCTCCGTGATCCATTATACCAAGCAAATTATCGTATAGTTATGGATCCATAGAATGCATTATGTTTTTATAACAGACGGAATCCTGGGGTAAAAGGGTTTTTGGACATGCAGAAAATTGCCCAATAGCAACAGGTTTTTGACTAATGCCAGCCTGTGCGGACTTTTTGCATACGCATTAATCCCCCTTTTCACAGAGCATGGTTCATATATATAAATTGTGTTCTACATTATGAAACTTGAAACAGGAAGTACATATTTTCGGTCAAGCAGAAGAAGATATTTTTTATTGGTTTACATCTGCATTTTTTAACGAACATCCGTTTTCTGTATATTTCTACATTAATGTTACGACACGGGCAGTATTTCGAAATATTTATAGCAAATAGTTGCACGAATCGATTACTTGCCATGAATTTAAGATGTACACTATAACTGAAAAAGCGGGCACCATTAGCTCTTTACCACACAATCCCGACTTTGAAAGACCCCGGGGAAGAAGCCCTTTGAAATCATTGTGGGAAAAGGAGAAAGTGCGGGTAAACAGCATTTTCTCCCCTTCCCACAACATTTTCTACCTTTCCCAAAACAAATTTCAGTTTTTGAGTCACATTTATTTTGTCGTCTGCAAATGCTTTCAATTTGGAAACGTCTAAAATGTTGTTGTTTGGTAGGGAGTTGGTTTTGCACCTGAACAATGCAATGTTGCATCACTAGTAAATTAATTAAAAGTATCCAAGTGAATTTGTCGTTCATTTGTCCATAGACACATGTTTGATCTGCTTGCCAAGCTTGGATATGGGAGAATGTGATGTTTGGCACTGAGCACTGGTATCACTAGCTGTAAATGAAACATACTTTTGACAGAATTCGTTTGCTCAGTCGGCAGCGTACTGAGCTGAAAACCCAGGGGTCGCCAGTTTGATTTCGCGGTCGGCCATCTTTCCACGGTTTGATTGTACTCATAGCGACAATCTCTTTCTCGTTTCCCTCTTTCGATGATACTTATGTGAGAAAACAGTCAGTAGCTTGAAAAAAAATGTTTTGCTTAGTCTTAGTAATGATAAAAGAAAATTCGAAAAAAAAAAAGCACTTAAAGACACCAAATTAAAACTGTTATCTTATCAAGCACTTCTCTAGGATCACTTTCTTCACGTCAGAAAGCTTTAAGTCTCTATTGTATATAAAACTGATATACATGTAACATAAATCTAAGCAAAAAATAACAGAATGTAAAGTGACCCAAATTTAATTTGTCGTCTGTAAATGCTTTAAAATGGACGAGCTTTAACTTTGTCATCTGGTAAATTGAAGTAAACCATGCTCTTTGAAAAGGGGGCTTAATGCATCTGCGAAAGGTATCGACCCAGGTCAGCCTGCGCAGTCCGCGCAGCCTGACCTGAACCGAAACTTTCCGCTATTGGTCAATTTTCTGTCTGTCAAAGGACCAGTCTACCTCATGATTCAATCGATTGTTTGAAAAAAGCCGCAATTATGGATCCATGATTATGTAATGGCTTGATTGATTCAATGCATTACGGAGATGCATTAAGCTCTCTTTTGCCAGAGCATGACCCATATCATTTAAAACGAAAGCAAATACTATTGCTCTAGTGACCCAAATGAATTATTGTTTAATCTAAATATCGTCTTACATGCAGATCTATTTCTGTTGCCGACAGGAAGCTGTAGATATAAAAAGACCAAATAGTGATGGTAATAATAGAACAAGTTTATCTTTTACAAGGTCCATCCTGACATTAACTATGTACCTGGAGCACCGAGGGACCTCACAAAACTACAAAATCAATCAGATATGTTTGGAGGATGCTACTGATGGCCAGAGCTCAGCGTCAACAGAACAGTAATCAAAGCTTTGCACACTGCACGTGTAGACAAAGGAATCTTCACTGAGTTCGGGAACTGTGGTAAACGTTAGATTATATAAATGAACGACTCTCTGAAAAAAGGGGGTTAAATGTATCTTCGTACTGCATTGTGCAAAGTAAGTCATCCCATAATATGAATCTATTTTGTGTTAAAACCGGCCGAAACATGAGGAAGAATGGTCCTTTCTCAAGCAAAGAAATTACCAATAGCAAAAAGTTTCGTCCCGGGCAAGCCTGCCTAAACTGCGCATGCTGACATGAGTCGATACTGTTTGCAAAACATTAGAACACCTTTTCACAGAGCACTACTAAACTTTTGTGGAACCAGAAATGCAATAAAGTGTGTAGGCTTGAATCATGTAGGGGACAGTGATATTTTTGTGGATCTATGTAACCTGCAAGGAAAATAGGAAATGTTCCATGCACGAAAGGGAAATGGTTGTATTGGATAAACCCAGACTAACAAAATTACTTTCTTAGTGTTGAAACGAGACGATTGGGTCCTCAGACTTAATGCAACAGATAAATAAAATTTACATGGCAGACGATCGTATAGTAGCAAAGCATAAATCGTTTTGATGTTACAACCATTCTATAAATAAATGAAACATCTGCACCGTAAATAAATTTATTGCTTCAAACGCTTGTGCAGGATAAAGAGGCTCCCAGATTGATAACAATGGTGCAAACGCAAGTTGTGCTCCTTGTCATCGAAGGGGATCATTTTGAAGCTAGGATACCAAAAAAAAAAGGATTGTATTTCTTTTTTGGTCGAGTCATTATACCTTCATGAAAATCTTCTTGCCAGTGGAAATTCATCGAAGCTAACTCAGTAGAGCAGGAAATTTGCGTTATATTGCCAGGTTACAAGGCTGAGTTCTGGGCCTCTATTTGCCAACAATTCTGAAATGCAGTCCTATTCTAATTCACTCTGGTTTAGCCAATCAGGCATTGCGCTATTTTGAAGGTTCAAAAATTACTGAGACTTAGACTAAGAACGCATTTTAGAATGGTTGTTGCTAATTAGAAATTGTCATGCTTTTAAATTTGAATAATTCTTGAGAATAAGACTAAGGAAGTTCCTAACCTTTTTCCTGCTGAATAAAAGGAATGAAACTTTCAAACCGATAGTATAAGCCCAAAACTTTCTCGTTTCAAAGGTACTGTTGGAGGACAGATATCTCCTTATCTGACAGTGTAGATCAAAGATAAGACTGCGCGTTCTGTGCAGTCTGATCTTGATCTATGCTGTCCGCAAAAGGTCAGTGAGTCGCGATAAGCAGCCTTAGGGTTAAGAATGGTTGTTGAATACAGACCCTGATGTAGTTCTCACCTTGGTATATATCTTGGATAGAATACTATCACATTTCCATATCTAACCATCTCCACATGTTACTTTGATTATGTCGTTATAACAAGTCTGGTCTTGTAGATATTTGAGAATAACATAACCTTGTTCTTTAGAGTGGGGAGATGGATTGTGTGAATGAACAAACGCATATGTATTT
The DNA here is from genome assembly GCA_945859785.2 of Tridacna gigas. Taxonomy (NCBI): domain Eukaryota; kingdom Metazoa; phylum Mollusca; class Bivalvia; order Cardiida; family Cardiidae; genus Tridacna; species Tridacna gigas. The sequence continues at coordinate 49,313,832 of OX244036.2, forward strand.
CATTAAGACCTAATAGCCAGATACTTGGATAAGATATGAAATCTCAGCTGTTTGGATCATAAGTGAGGCCAGCGAAAGTCTAGGTCAGAAATGATTATATTTGAGCCATGCTCTGGCAAAAGACTGTTTAATGCATCTCCGTCAAGCATTATACCAAGTAAGTCATCTGTCCATTGAGGCATTGAGCCCCCTTTTTACAAAGCATGACTCGTTTAAAAAAGAAGGTAGGCCCAAATGTGCTCCCAAAGTTTACAGCTGAGTTGTGACGAAAGCCTTGTCGTCTCCATACTAATACAAACCATGGTACAAAAGGGAATGTCAATCATTCAATTTGCGAATAAACTCGGAAATTGTTTGAGCTTGTCAGCAGATTGTGATGATTCCATTTGTTTCTAACTACGGCTAAATGATTTATAGCGTATGTTTAGAAGATAACAGTTCATTAACCTTTGAAATGGGAGCTTTGGCCCGAAAAACTGATTGTAATCGTCATGTTATCCTCCAGCAATTGACTAAAATTGCCCCCTGTTACTAAAGTTGTTCGGCCCTATCTTTCATAATGTATATTATGATAATGATATAAGAAAAGGAATAAAAGGATTAAAAAAAAGTATAAAGATATCTTACAATCTAATTGATTGTTAACTACATATTAAGCTGTTTTCTTATATAAATTTTGGCTGCAGATTTGCTTTTGAAAATGTGGGTTGCACAAGGACTAAATTCAGGCGAAAAAAAAAAGACACCAACAATGAAATAGTGAATACAAATCGAGATTCAGTCAATATCTTATGAACAGCGCCAACCGATGTGCTTTGCAGAAGTATTATACTTTGTCTTGCTCATTTACAATCAGTCAGTTTATCCAAAACAATGACTTTTAGACGCCAAATTAGACGTGTTCACACGAAAGAACCTGCACGCTCAGTGCTGTCTGATTCTGTTGCACCATTTATTTTTCCTGCAATTTGATTCGCCCTTGGCACTCATGGGATACACTTTACCAAACAATCACGTGTTTAAATGACTTCGAGGAATCAGGTTTCTGAAAACATTGTTTGAATGGAAGAAAAAGGTAGTAACCAGCATTTCCCCTGTCCCCACAAAGACATATTTTATCATCTGTGACATGTTTTATACGTTGCCGGCAAATGCCTTGAATTCGGACCATTCTAATATCCATGCTTTGTGGGCAATGCCGGTAAAAAAGCAATGCCAAGCATAGACGTTAGAAGGTGAGGTGATAACCGTAGTGGACCTGATCATTTGTAAAGGCCAGCGAACCCAAAAAATCATGTAATGCCTCATAAAAAGTGTACACATCCCAGATGAGCTTAGAACTATGCAAAATGTCTAATCCTTCACCAGAAAACCACGGGTGTTACCGATCCTTAAAATAAACCTTTTGAAAACATAATGGGAACAGAAGAAAATGCTCTTAACGGGCATTTTTCTTCTTTTCCCTTATTGTTTTCTACCCTTTCAAAGAAAAATCGTATCATTTTGAGCCGAATTAAATTCATTGTCTGCAAATGTTTTCATTAAGATAAGTATAATTAAGATGAGTCTGGTAAAGGGTTAATAAATTATCCTTGTACGACTTTTCCTTTTTTACGACTCTTGAAATGACTCGAGTTTCCATAGCAATAACGTTCCTTTCTAAAAATATCCTAGGTGCTTTGAAGATAATATCTGCCTTACGCAAAGCCTCATAATGCAGTTTTACCATTTTCTTGGCTGGTCCAAAATGTTGTTCCAAAAACTAAAACCTGTTAATATTTTACTTTCTTTTTGAGGCATGCGTAAGAGAAGAATTTTGTATTGACTGAAAAATAATTAATGGTTAAGAACTAAGTTTCTTTCTGCCAATTCTGAGAAATAATATGGGTAGCCTTGAGTAAAAAAAGGTGTAGGTATGCGTAGAAGTGGAACGGGAAATACAAACACGCATTCATTGAGAAATACCTGGAAGTTACCTGAGTAATTGAGAAGAATTACCTATACCGATTTTGTTGTTTCTTTGTAAATAGCATAATGTATTCAAGTACCATGATACGAGTCAGCACAAATAGGTCTGTTGATAAACTACTTATCACTGATTGATTGTATGGTGGTTCTGCAACTCAACAAGCCAGTTCACCTATTATTTCCCCCTGCACCAGTCATGGGCTCTGAGATGCATTGCCTATATTCATTTCCATGTGACCAACGCCGACTACGAAACCTGGGTCCGTATTCACCAACATTTCTCAAGAACATTCTTGGTCTTATTCTCCAAGATTTTCTAAATTTGAAAGTAACACAACTTCTGATTGGCTGAACCAAACGGTTTAGCCAATCAGAAGTTGTGTTACTTTCAAATGTAGAAAATTCTGGAGAACAAGACTAAGAATGTTCTTAAGAATGGTTGGTGAATACGGACCCTGGATTTTCTGATTGCAAGTCAGATCGCTCAACCACTGACTGAGCCATGGACGATTAAGTTCCTATCAAGTCGTGAATCGCTGGACTCGGATTAAACTTTGTGGGTGTGCGGACAGTTCAGATCAAGATCAGACTGCACAGAACTTGCAGTCTGAATTAGGATCTACACTGCCGGTCCCTTTGGCACATTTTCTGACATATGCAAACGGCACAATTGAAGTGCTTTTAAGGATGGATCTGTCTCTCAGCAAAACGGACAGTAACGAGCAAAGATCTGACTGGAAGTTTTGTGCAGCCTGATCTTAATTTATACTGAATGCTAAAATATCTACAGCTTTGAAAGGCGCTTTAAGGGTTAATTAACATTTCTTTTAAAAGGCATAATCAATAACTTTTCTAGACCCTCAGACCTTTAAAGAAAGTCAGATGGCTAGTTTATGGCCATGCGTTTCTTGAGCTTCTTGTGCCATTCCTTTGCATATTCTTTCCAAGCCACCGGTTGCTTTTAATAACTAAACAAGGTCGGAAACAATTTTAAGAGGAATAGTTTCTGTTGCAGTAACTGTAATCCATGTCCGCCAGGACCATCGGCCGAGACTGGGATGCATACCCATACATTTTGGGAGAGGTTTACTCTTTACCAAACAATCCCAGGTTATAACGAACTGGAAGACAAAGCCTTTTGAAAACATTGTGGGGAAAGGAGAACATGCTGGAAACCATTATTTTCTCCTTTTCCCACAATATTTTCTATCTTATCATGGAAAAATTCGCCATCTGGGCCACCTTCAATTTGTCGTCTGCAAATACTTTCACTTTGGACCATTTTGAAATTTTGTAGTCTACTAAAGGGCTAAGCGCGCTATTGGGGTATTTTTTTCCCTTTTAATCCTCAACTCTCTTGGCTATGAGGAACCAACAGCGTAAAGCCATGGAAGTGTTGATGGCATAATTTTCTATCCAACGGGATCCCTTGCAGAGCTAAACGTCTTTAACTAAGATGATTACAGAACATTTCGACAATTATCTTAATGGTCTACCAGGCCTGTAGATAATGCCGACTAATCTCCACCATTTTCCTATATTACCGAGATAAATAAAGACAATAAACTGGTAATATATACACGCAGTATCTTTCTAAAACAAGGACCATTTATTTGAGGACAATGTCCTGGGAAAGTACAGACCAGCCTGACTGTTTTTCTGAGTTTCTTGCAGTTAAAGAAAGATTTGAATATTGCCTTTACATTTCGTACCTTGGTAAGCAGATTAGAAGAAATTTGGGATACAGGGGGACGTGATTACGTTATTTTTCTTTCATTAAAGGCAGAATAGCCTCGTGGCTTCCTTTATTGTTCTTATCTAAGATGCGTTCGGTTATAACCTTTGTCAGATGCTAATGGATTTATATCAGTCGGCAAGACAGACGTCCACGTGGGCACAATTAACCTTTACTTTGGTGCAGCCTGTCCTCTTTTCCCTTTGGTAAACTATAAAAGGAAACTCTGGTTTAGGTAGGTCTCTTCAACAAATTTAGAAAGGTAGAAAGCGGACGATATAATAACTCAAATGTTGCGAATTAGCTTGTATTTTAACTTGACATTATTTCACAACATAAAAATGACAGATTAGTTAAGATTATGGAGTAGTTAATTAATCGCACCATTAATTTTTTCCGTATATAAAACGATTCTGTTAATTGCCACACTCATTTTAAGTCTGGAAACTATAGCGGAGGCTGCATTTCAACTGAGATTACGTCATCAATCGTGTACTGATTTACAATGGTGCTTTATTGCATCTTCAGGGCCCGTATGCATCAACCATACTTAGCCCTTATATTGCCTTTCACGACTATAGTTGCTTTTGCGGCCACTGTAGGTCAAGACCAGGCTGCACAAAACGTGCATTCTGATCTTTGATCTACACTGTCCGCTTTGCTGAAATATTAGAGTCAAAAGCAACCATGAATTGCTATTATTCAGGTTGTATTTCTAGGATGAAGATTTCGGCGCTCTCAGAGTTAGGAACGTGTTCAGTCTTATTCTCCAGAATTTTCTAAAATTGGAAGTAACTTCTGAATGTTACGTCTGAATGTAGAAAATCTTGGAGAACCGGAACAGGAATGTTCGTAAGTTGGTAAATTGAGTCTTATGGATACACTACAGCTCAGACCGAAACCAAATCGGAGGTCACAGGTCCGTTTCCCTATGCATGGATTTTCACAGACATTTCCCACCGAATTAAAGATGACCTGGACAGAAGTAGCCTCTCGTATATCAGTGCTTTACCATGGCACTTAACAGAACTAGGGGTTCTGTTCAAGAAGTGATAGGGTCTTGTACTCGGTCTTTCTTGTACTTGAGCGGTTCATCATAAATAATAGTGTCTAGAGCACGGAGTGACCCGAGTCATACAACATCATCATCATTATCATCGTCATAGTCATTACCTTTTAATCTGTTAGACCTCTACGTCTTTATCATACATTATCGTGCATTGCTCTGTGAAAAGGGGCCTAATGCATCTGCAAAAAAGTATCGACCTAGGTCAGCCTGTGATTTTTCGTAGCTGGTCAATTGTCTATATGTCAAAGGACCAGTGTACCCTACGATACGGTCGGTTGTTAGACATAATGAATTTTATGGATCTCTAATTATGTGATGTCTTGCTTGGTATGAGCACCACGGAGATGCATTAAACTTCCTTTTGCCAGAGCATGGTTCAAGATGTATACTTTGTCCTTGACCTTGAATTACTTTTCATAACCCTAAATCTGTTAGAATAAAACAATCAATGAAACCAACTATTATTTTATGTTCAACTTATACATTTTAAATGTGTTGATTGATTGATTGATTGTATGGTGTTTAACGCAGTTTTCAACATTATTTCAGTTATATCGCGGCGGCCAGTGCACCTATCCATGCCTTCCTGGAGTTTCTTTTTACCAGTACTCCGCACAATATTCTTTCCAAGCCACTGGCTGCTTTCCCACATAACCATCGTCGAAACAATGGTCAGCGGTGAGAGAGGAATGAATCCTGTCGCAATGACTATCATCAGTCCTCGGAAAGAAATTGGCCAAGCCTTTAAATGTGTATGGGAAATCTGAAGCAGTCGAGTACAGACTGCATACTGCCTGATCTTGGTGGACACTTCTCGCCAGCAGGGGTCGCGGCAGGCAGGTTGTGGGTTTAAAGATAATAGCGTAAAACCGATTATCATCATCACTGTGTTTGTTTGGTTTTAAATGTCGTTTTCAACATCACTGCAGTAAAATCGCGGAAGCCAATATACGTATCAATGATTTTCTGACGTTTCTTTTACCATTCTTTTTATCACTTCTTCACAACATTCTTTCCGAGCCACTGGCTGCTTTCCCATACAGACACCGTCCGAAACAACATTTAGCGATATAGGTTAAGAAGCGAGCATAATGTCAGGGTAAGGGTCAGGGCATGGGCTATAACTACCTATATGGTCACATGACCTAGGTCACGCCGACAATGTCTACAATACTCGTGGTTCGATATGACACGGCACTAGGTCAGATTAATCCTTCACAAGATAAGCCCTTGTTTTTACGACCCTGGAGGAGAAAACTATTAAAAATAGTGTGGGAAAGGGAGAAAGGCTGATAACCAGCATTTTCTTCTTTTCCATCAATGTTTCTTACTCTTTTAGAATCAAATCCGGTCGTTTTAGTCATTATAGAATTTAAGATCGTTTCCAAAGGCTTTAAATTTCCATAAATCTTAAGTTGGTTCTCTGGTAAAGGTGTAAGCATTCGGCAGCTAAGCACAACTCAAAAACGCGCTTATTAATCCTTTACCACACAACAAAATTTTAGATTAGACCAATTTCAAAGCATTTGCAAACGACAAATTCAAGTTTGGTACAAATGATAGAGCAGAAAATATTGTGTTAAAAGGAGAAAATGCTCGTTACTATCATTTTGCTCCTTTTCCCAATAGATCAGACTGCACAGAGTATGCAGTCCGATCTTGGATTTAGACTCTCCGATAAATTAAAATTATCCCTCGAAAAGAAAACTTAAAATTGCAATATATATTGATTTATTCTGTTGGTAAGAAGTTTTCATTTAATCTTTTCAGCAAGTGAAGTGTTAACAAATGACGGTCGGTCCGACAACTGACCTGGTCAGATAGCTTTATTTTAATCAAAATAATCTGACATGACCTATATCGTAAAAGAAAACTGTTCTGATTAACTGATTACGTACAGTCCACTTCAAGACATACCAAAAGCTTACGCAAAACTACACAATGGGGAAAAACCTTGAGTCAACGAAACTCTCTTTTGAACTGATTTTTATTTTTAACAAACTATTGCTTCTTTTCCAAAAACCCTTTTCCACATCTGTTAGCTGCCATGATGTCAAGAGTCATATTTGCACAGTAATATGTTAACTCTTTACCAAATGACAAAATTCTGCACTCGATCAGTATGAAAGCATTTGCAGACGACAAATTAAATGTAGCTCGGCTGATGATTTCTGTCATTGAAAAGGTAGAAAACATTATCGAACAGAAGAAAGTGCTGCTTACCAGCATTTTCTCCCGTTCCCTGACTGTTTTCAAAAGCCATCTCTTTTGAGGTCGTTCAAACTCGGAATTGTGACGTAACGGGTCTCTTTTAGATAAATACATCCATGTCGTCTCTTGTCGTAGACTTAATAACTGATGCAAAGCTAGTTATTAACCCTTATCCTATTTAATACGTTAAATGAAACTTTCAAGCCGAAAACCCCGACTAATGCTATTTCAACCTTATGTTTTTGGAGAAAAATATCTCCTCATCGGACAGTGTAGAATCAAGATCAGACTGCACGTTCTGTGCAGTCCGATCTTGATCTGCACTGTCCGCAAAAGGTCAGTGAGTCGCCCTTAGCTTAGGTTAAGAATCAAGTAGCCGACGGTGAAAATCAAATTCGAAGGGGGGATCATATTCCATAGGGTCTTTCAGAAGCTCGTTATGTCAACCAAAGTACTGAAAGGTATTAGTCTGAATTTTAACTCGTACACTGATAGGCTTCCCTTTCGGATATTTTGCTGTCCTGGTAAATCAAGATCAGACTGTACGAAACGTGAAGTCTGGGTCCATTTTCACCGACCATTCATAGTTTCATTGTAAATCTAATTTTAGATTTAGAAAAGTAGCACCTTTTGGTGTTAGGCAATCAGAAGTTGTCTTACTTTCATGTTTAGAAAATTCTTGAGAATAACGACAAGAATATTCTTAAGAATACGTACCCTGATCTTGGATCTACAATGTTCGATATAATAAATCTTACGAAGAAAAAACAGCTTTGAAATGAGCTATGCTCTGTGAAAAAGGAGCACAATGCATCTCCGTGATGCATGATACCAAGCCAGCCACCACATAATTATGGATCCATAATAGCTACTTTTTTAACAACCAACTGAATTATGATGTAGAATAGTCCTTTGACACGTAGAATATTGACCAATAGCGAAAAGTTTTGGTCCAATTCAGCCTGCGCGGACTGCGCAGGCTGACCTGAGTCGATGGTTTTTGCAAATGCGTCAACCCCCTTTTCACACAGCATTGTTCAAATAGTAGTTGCCTCTTTATGTACCACTGGCTTGATCATTTAAGTTATTTACTATAATAAGGACCAATCTGACCTAGATTGTGAGCGGTCAGTAGGGTAAACAGGTGCTTGACCGCCTCGCAGAAATTTCAAACTCTCATTTGCCTCTCTTGTTTTGGAGTTTTACCAAAAAATATTTTCGGTTGGAATATCGTTAATTAGTATTTAAGACCAGGATAAAAACCAACGAATGAAATAATATTCCATTACAAAATACGGAAAAAAATCCAATTCCTGTTTCTCCGGCCCACAGGGGTTCTGCGTGACTCAGTGGTAACGTGTAGGATTCGTGACCTGGAGGCCCCAGGTTCGAGCCTCACTGGATCCACTGAGTTTTTTGTGGGAGTGTCCTTGGGCAATACACTTCAGAGCCGTAGCCTAGTACTGGTAAAACCCAGGAAATACATGAACATTTGAGCTGTTGCCGTGATATGACTGAAATAATGTTGAAAGCGGCGTAAAACACCATTCAGTCAATCTCCGGCACACATGTAATCAAATACTGGGGACCTTATTTCTTCAGCAAGGATTTGACTATTAATCCTATGGCTATCAAAGCTTCCATACGTATCGTATCGAATGAACATTTCAAAAAGAACTCAAATCCTGCGTTTTCAAACCGGTGTATAGTGAAAATAAATCCCATGGCATCAGACTGTGTCGGTACAGAATCAGACTTGCACGTTCTGTGCAACATTAAGGTTTAGCTGGAAATTTCTATCCAAATGGATTATAATTATAGCAGTTTAAGGTTAAAGGGTCCAAGAATTTTCTGATGCTTTGAAAGATGAATTAAAGGTTTTCGCCTACAAGTGGCCAGACTATCCCGCTGTGACGGATTTATCGAGATTTAAAGACTCGTTATCAACCTGTGTTACCATCTCGGAGTTCATATATTGGTAAATCTTATAAAAAATCATATTTGAGCAATGCTCTGTGAAAAGGGGCCTTAATGCATCCGCAAAAAGTATCGACCCAGGTCAGTCTGCGCACTCCGCGCAGGCTGACCTGAGTCGAAACTGTTTTTGCTTTTGGTAAATTTTCTGCATATGTCCAAGCACCTCAGGATTCAGTCGGTTGTTGGACACAAAGGAATTTACGGGTCCATAGTTATGTGATGACTTGCCTGGTATAACCCTTTCCCAAACGACAAATTTTGGACTGGTCCAAATTGAAAGAGTTTGCAGACGACAATTTTAAATTTGATGAAAATGGCAGAAAGGTCTCAAAAAGGGTAGAAAACACTGTGGGAAAAGGAGAAATTGCTCGTTACGAGCAATTTCTCCTTTTCCCACAGTGTTTTCAAAAGACTTGTACTGCAGACACGTGAAAACCAGGGCTTGTTTGGGAAAGGGTTAATATACATCATGGGTATGTATTAAACCCCCTTTTGCCAGAGCGTGGCTCATATCTATTTACCCTTTAGGTGAAATAAACAACTTAAGTCAGTAAAAATAATATCTATAATGCTGCAAAATTTACACCCGTTTCTGTGGAAATACACACTATTAGATACACTATCGGATAGTAAAGACCAAAGATCAGACTGCGAGTTTTGTGTGCAGCCTGATCTTGATCTACACCGTCTGCAACAGCAACAAAACGCACTGCTTGGCTCCCCAATGGTTAACCCTTATCCTGCCACATGAGTTAAGTGAAACTTTCAAGCCGATAGTAAAAACCAAAATGTTGGTAGTTCAAAGTTATGGGGGTTGGGGAAATATCTCCTTATCGGACAGTGTAGATCCAAGATCAGACTGCACGTTCTGTGCAGTCTGATCTTGGTATACACTGTCCGCAAAAGGTCCTTGAGTCGCGCATAGCGCCCTAATGGCTAAAATATGTTAATGAGCCTTCTTATTCACGGTTATGAAAGCGAGGAAATTATACAAATCAACCTCTTAACCCTTAAGCTGCTAATCGCGACCCACTGACCTTTTGCGGACAGTGTAGATCAAGATCAGACTGCACAGAGCGTGCAGTCTGATCTTTCATCTACACTGTCCGGTACAGTATTTTCCTTCCGATGAAATCAACTTTGAAACCGCAATGTTTGGGGTTTTAGAATTGAGTAGAAATTTGCGTTTCATTTATTCAGCAGCTTAAGTGTTAACCCTTTTCCTGCTAAAAACTAAATTGAAACTTTCAAGCTGAAAGTAAAAACCAGAATAATGCTATTTCAAACTTATTTTTCGTCCTTGTCGGACTGTGTAGATCCAAGATCAGACTGCACGTTCTGTGCAGTCTGATCTTGATTTACACTGTCAGCAAAAGGTCAGTAAGTCGCGCTTAGCAGCATAACGGTTAAGGTCGGAGGGTGTTGAGATCCGTATACACGATTGCGGCAATAACCCATTAATTGCTGAACAAATTAAAGCAAAACTTTCCGCCGATAGAAACCCCCAAATATGGCGATTTCAAAGCTACTTTTCATCGCTGCCATCTGACTGTCAGACAGTTAGATTCAAGCTCAAAATGTCAGACTGCATGTTCTTTTCAGTCTGATCTTGATCAGCGTGGTCCGCAAAAGTGCACCGAGTCTCACATAGCAGTTTAAGATTTTCGAGGGGGAGGGGGGCGGGGGGGGAGGGTAAACTCTTTTTTCAAACGACAAAATTTAAGACTAAACCAAATAGAAGAAATTTGAAGACGATGAATTAAATGTAATAGAAATGATGATTTCTGTCTTTGATGGGGTGAAAAAATAACATTGTGAGAAAAGGAGAAAATGCTGGTGACCAGCATTTTCTCCTTTTCCCACAATGTTTTCAAAAGACTTCTTCAGGATCGTTAAAAGTCGGGATTGTTTGGTAAAAGGACAAGTTAAGCGACTCCAATGCAGAAACAATGTCAAACTTCAATAACAGGCTGTTCTTAGAAGTGGAACATAAAAACCTAATTAAATCTACTCAAATTATAATCTAATAGATTGCAATCGCTCTCACTTAAATGTCGAAGTTAAATCATTAGGTCTTGCAACCGATTTTTCTCGTCTTGCAGTTGACTGCCTTTTGGGGAAAAATGCGGCAAAAGGTGAAAATTCTCGTAAAATGAGCATTTTTTCAGCCTTTTTTTTTTATCTTGTTAAATCCTATCTTACGACAATGTTTCGGTGTTGTCGGCTGCAAATTTGTTTAAGGAGGTTATTGGTCGAGAAGTTGGACTTTTGCTAGCCTGGGTTCAGGCGGTAATAATTTTAACTACTCCGTATATCATGCTCTCCTGAGAATCGTGGTCTGTTATTGATCTTTGGCAGCTTCTGTTTGTCGTTTTCGTGATTATTTATCAGTTTTGTTAAAGTAACGTCATAACGAAAAAAGAAAATATGCACATACTGGAACCCAGGCTAGGCTTAGATCAAGACATAGATCAAGATCAGAACGTGCAGTCTGATCTTAGATCTATACCGCGGGGCTTATTCAGTCAAGCCTTTAATATGAAAAATATTCTGGGTTTTAGTAGATCTAGATTGTATTTTCAGCCGTCGAGCAGTCGAGCTCAGCAATGTATCTTGCACTGAAAGAGATACGATGTCCGCACTAGAATCAAGGATGACCTAGTGAAACTATATCCTGTAATGTTACATCCGTATCGTGCAGCTATTAACCTTGATCCCCCTAAATTGAGAAAATCCCGTGAACAAACTTTTGATTTGGAACTACTCATTTATTCTAGACGGGTATGACAAAATTTTATCAGCTAGGTATCAAAGTTAAAAAGCAAACTAAGATCAGACTGCACCAAATGTGTCCGCTTATCAGAATCTAATCTCTTCGCAGATTACATCCATTAGGTAGGTCACGATATGCTGTATACATTAGGTTATTAGGCCAGAATTAAGGACATAGCATGTCAAGATAAAGGCAATCGTTGTATAATGAAATATAATGTCATAATCTAACACGCATGACGTTCTTAATCCTTAGGCTGCTAGAAGCAACTCAAGGACCTTTTGCGGACAGTGTAGATCAAGATCAGACTGCAGAGGACGTGCAGTCTGATCTAAGATCTACACTGATCGATATGGAGATATTTTCCCTAAAAAATAACTTTGAAATAGCAAATTTTTGGTTTTCACTATCGGATTGAAGATTTCATTAAACCCTTATCCTACTAAATAAGTTAAATAAAACTTTCAAGACGATAGTAAAAACCCGAATAATCTTATTGCAAAATTGATTTTTGGAGAACAATATCTCCTAATCGGACAGTGTGGATCCAAGATCAGACTGCACGTTCTGTGCAGTCTGATCTTGATCTATCCTGTCCGCAAAAGGTCAGTGAGTCGTGCTTAGCAGCTTAAGGCTTATTTTGCAGATTAAGAGTTAATCTTTTACTTAGTACGACAAGATGTTCGTCATGAAACAGGATACAGAAGAACATATCTCAGTGACCACCTCTATTAAGCAACCAGCCTGTGTCAAACAAGTATATATGAACCATACTGCGAGCAAAAGGGGGTCTAATGCATCTGCGAAAATTTCGACCCAGGTCAGCCTGCGCAGTCCGCGCTGGCTGACCTGGGTCGAAACTTTTTGCTTTTGATAGATTTCCCGCATGTCTAAGGACCATTCTACCTTCAGATTTAGTCGGTTGTTATACAAAATGGCTGTTATAGATATTCATAAGTATATGATTTACTTGCTTGGTATAATGCATCTTGGAGGGGCATTAAACCTCCTTTTGCCAGAGAATGGATACTGATTCCCCAAAGAAGGCAGACACCTTGAAACGTACCCGAATCAAGCAAGCACCTGTCTTAAGCATGGACATGTCTGTATCCCCTGAATGGTGCTTGCTTACCACAAGTTGAACAGACTATGTGGTTCGGTCCTTTTCCAGTAACGGTACGAGTATACATGTTTCAGCGCTGTATAAAGGTGTTGCATGAGCTCGTAAGTTTTATGTAAGATGATCCAACAAGAGGGCCATGATGGCCCTGTATCGCTCCACTGGCTTATAAATATAAACCATAAATACTAAACATTTCAATTCTGAGCCAAATGGTTTCAAAATGAACAGAACAGAACAGAACATATATTTTATTAGACAAGTACTTCGTACATAGTCTTGTTTACATAAATTGTATATAATAAACAAGGTCTCTCTCTCTCTCTCTCTCCCCCTGTCTCTCTCTCTCTCTCTCTCTCTCACACACACATACACACACACATACACACACCCCCACACAGATACGTCAAGTACTAAATTTCAACTGGGAATAACATGGAATAACCATGTTTCAAATATAAAAATATAATGGTAATACAGCAAACTGTTATAAAATGTTATTACTCATTGGAATATAAACTATCAAATCTAATAGTTAATGCGGATCTTATAAAAGAGGCAAGTTTAATTAAAGTATCATTGTTATTGCTTCGCATTAAAGTAACCAATTTATACATGCTAGGTTTGGTATAGAAAAAATCACTAATAAGCTTTTTACGCAATGGCATATACTTTGGACAAATAAAGACAAAATGATATTCATCTTCTACTTCTTCCATGTTGCATAGTTTACATAATCGTTCGTTCCTAGGTATCCTATTTTTAGCAAATCTACCGGTTTGGACATTTAGTGAGTGAGCTGATATTCTGAATTTACAAATATATCCCCGAACGTTCAACGGTAAAGCATCTAGATATTCTTCTTTTGCAAAGGAGGTTTTAATACCTCTATAGACAGTTAAAACTGAACTATAATCTATTTTTGAGAACCACTCTTGTTGAAAACAATCGATCATTCTTTGTTTCAAAACTTTCAAAATTTGATTAGAATGATGAGTGACAGGGTTATTGAATATTTCGGACATACCATAATCGTCAAATATCTTTTTAACATTATAAACCCAATTTCGTTTTCCCTTTATACAATCTTGAAGAGCCTGTGCATAAATGGTTTTTAAAATGATGTTTTTAGTATCTAAGAGCTTATACCAATACTTAATTATTTTCATGTACCTAGATATATAAAGGGGATAACGACCAAGCTCTCCGTAAACAGCCATAGAGCTAGTACTAGACTTAACCTGCAGTATACGCTTGCAAAATTTTAGATGAATTCGCTCAATTGCTTTAGATTTACTGTAGCCCCATATTTCACAGGCATAACTGAGAATTGATCCAACAAATGCGTCGAAAAGTTGACAAAGCGTACTGGTGGGCAATTTAAATTTAAAGCAGTTAATCAGTAGTGCATTTAAAGCTTTCATTGATTTTCCTACAATATATTCTTGATTCTCTGCAAAGTTACCTGTGTAATGGAATACTGTACCGAGATAATTAAAATTATCAACTGATTCAATTTTTCTACCATTATATGTCCACGATTCATTTTCTTTCAATTTACCTCGTTTTCGAAATACCATTGTTTTTGTTTTCTCTACGTTTACCTCTAAGCCCCATTTACTACAATAATCGTACAGCAAATTTATATTCTTTTGAAGTTCATCTGGACTCTTGCCAAAAATGACCATGTCATCTGCAAATAACAAAATGATGAGTGTGATCTGATCAAAACTTAAGCCAGATTCAGGATTTTCCTGAAGGTGAAGTTCAAGATCTTCAAGGAACAATGATGCCAAAATCGGAGAAATTATCTCCCCTTGCCTTAGCCCCACCCCGTATTCGAAAAAGTCTGAGAGTTCGTTTCTGTTTCTAACACATGACTTAACTTTGTTATACATATCCCTGGCGATTCGTAATAACTTCCCCTTGATTCCCAATTTATGCATTTTATACCACATGGCATTTCTATTTATAGAATCAAAGCATTTCTTCAGATCCACAAAAATACAATAAAGACGTTTGTTTTCACTCAAATATTTAGTTATAATATTCATCAAGACAAATATTGCGTCCGTTGTTGAAACCCCTTTTTTGAATCCGAATTGAGCGTCTGATATTATGTTGTTTTCATCACAAAATTTTGTAATACGATTATTCAATAAAGTCGTAAATAATTTTGAAAAACAACTAAGTAGTGTGACACCTCTATAATTGTTAACATCCTCCCTTGATCCCTTTTTATGGACAGGAACAATTATACCCTCAGTCCATTTATCCGGAAAGTAGCCAGATTCCAATATTGCATTGAAAAGGTCACATATATGTGAGGACAAAATGTCAATACCTTCAATCAAAAACTCGTTCAAGATATTATCAGAGCCAAGTGCCTTTCCCCGCTTTAATGATGCAACTGCTTTCATTAATTCGGGAATAGTAAATGGCGAATTTAATTCTTCAAATGTGCTGTCATTGTCATCAAAGTCATGGGTACTACAAAAACTATCTGCCTCTTGATTAGAAGAGCAGGAAACACTATCACAAAGTGAAACAAAAAAGTTTTTAAAATCATTCAAAGGTATATTATTGTTTTGTTTACTTTTACTTTTGAAAAAATTCCAAAATTGTTTTGGCCTTTCTTTCTTCAAAGAACACAATTTGTCTGTTTTAATTTTTTCATATTGTCTTTTCTTTTTCTTACATAAACTTTTATATGTACGTTTTAAACAACTGAAATGTTCCCTATTATTCGTAGATGGGCATCTATTATACTCATTCAAAGCAGTCAAGTAAATTTCACGCGCATTGTGACAGTCGAAATCAAACCACTCTGATTCATTCATTAATTGACGTTCTTCAAAGCAGTTAGTTTTGGACTTCGATACATTCTGACAAAACAACGGATCCGCCACATCTATAAATTTCAAAATGAAGACTTACAAAGTTTTCTCTGTAAAAGCCCATGTGAAAGTTGAGACCCGCAAGACAAAGCCATTTTTGATCCCAGAGCTATAATTACTTGAACCCTGGTAGAGGTCCACAAGATTGAGCCTCATGCCAAAATAATACAAGTCTATGCTGTATGGTTATAAATAAGGTGATTTTCAAGTTTTGTCCATATGAAGCCTCTGTAAAACATAAGACCCCTGCTGCAAGGCTAATTTCAAAAAAAAAAAAAAAAAAAATCAAAACAGGAAGATTTCGTAAGCTGTCACTATGTAAGCCCATGTAAAACTTGTGACCCCTGCGGCGGGGCCAATTTTGACCCCAGGGCTAAAATTTTGGCCCGCTTGGTAGAGGCCCACTAGATATAGCAACATGCAAAATTTGGTAGCTCTAGGCCTTATGGCTAGGTACTGGAAGATGTTTAAAGTTTTCTCTATATAAGCCTATGTAAAAACTTGTGACCCCTGGGGCAGAGCCAATTTTGACCCCAGGGCTATAATTTGAAGAAACTTGATAGAGGTCTACTACATAAAGCTACATGCCAAATTTGGTAGCCCTATGCCTTATGGTTTCAGACAAGAAGATTTTTAAAGATTTCCAATATTTTTCAGTTTTGTTGCCATGGCAACCAGAGTTTTTGAAGGAATCAAATTCTTTCAAGAAATTCTGAAGAGGACCATGGCAGGATCATTTCTGTGAAGTTTCATGAAAATTGGATGGGTAGTTTCAGAGAAGAAGATGTTTGAAATAAAAGTTAACGCACGGACGGACGGACGGACGCAAGGACGGACGCACGGACGCACGACGGACACCGGGCCATGACATAAGCCCGCTGGCCTTCGGCCAGTGGAGCTAAAAACCGTATTTATCAACCAATCAAAATTCAATTCTTACCTTAATGTCCAAGACTAGCCACCTGATTGGCTGTGACAAAACACGATATCACCAGCTTTCATACGGACATTGTTGCATTTCAATAATAATATATTAGGACAATGTTTGGAGAGGTGCGTCAATACATTGCTTCAGATGATTGTGAAACATCTCTCCTAAGCCTAGGCATGTATCCACCAACCATTCATATAAACATTCTAATTCTAATTTTCAAGAAATTTTCTAAATTTGAAAGTAACGCAACCTCAGATTGGCTAAACCAGTGGTTTAGCCAATCAGAACTTACGTTTCTTTCTAAATCTAGAATTAGGCTAAGAATGAAATGAAGAATGGTTTGTGAATAGAGACCCCTGCCTACACTTTTTTGTTCTACTACAAATTCAAGGATGTCGCGTTCGTTTGGATACCATGATCTTTAAGACTGCCATACAGAAGCGACTTTTTTGCACGCTCCCAATACAAAAGACTGGCCTTGAAAACATTACTAGCAAATGAAGTGTTGAGTTTTACACGAAACTAAACGTGATGTAAATGAGACCGTAGACTTGATTGTAACCTGTAGAATGTATCCCCTCATTCCTGACCTACTACCTGTTCTCAAGAAACAGTACACTCTATTACCGAACAATACCAAAAACTAGTACACTGCGCAGACGATGGGTCTGCAGTAGCTGTGAAATACTTTACATACTCGCTTACAATGGTAACAGTAGAATGCGACTTGTTACTGATGAAACTCGAGTAACTACAAAACCTTTAGAGTGAAAACTTAGACAAATCTTCACGGCATGAGTGTATGATGTGCCCTGACATTTGATTCTTAACCAGACGACAAAATTTGAAACTCCTCCTGCTAAAACATTTGAGCCATGCTCTGGCAAAAGGGGACTTAATGCATACCCTTGATGCATTGTACCATGCAAGACATCGCATTATTAAGGATCATTAAAATCCACTTTGTCCTGCAACTGACTGAATCATGAGGTAGACTGGTCCTTTGACACGCAGAAAATTGACCGATAGCGAAAAGTTTCGGCCTGGGAAAATCTGTGCGCACTGGGCGGGCTTACCTAGGTCGATACTTTTCGCAGATGCATTAAGCCCCCTTTCTAAAAGCATGGCTCATTTGTAGATAACAATTTACAGGTAGCTCAAATGGTAGAATTTGTTCTTGAAAAGGTAGAAAACATTTTTGGAAAAACGAGAAAATGCTTACCAGCATTTTCTTCTTTTCTCATAATGTTTTCAAAAGCATTTTCCCTCAGGGTAGTTTTAAACACGAAACTGTTTGGCAAAAGGTGGAACCTCCATTCCCCCAATCTTTTTCTACTGCTGCTGCATCAAGGAGAACATGTGTACGTGACTGAACTGGAGCAATATTAATTAGGCGTAAAAACAAAACAAAACAAACTTAAATGTCACATTTCCGTCACAACACAGGACTTGTTTGAAGTAAAGTCAAAGTTGCACATTTATAAGTATAGTAAAATTATCGTACTAATTTATCATATCGTACATGGTTTTTTCAAAGGCGTTTGCTGCAAATTTTAATCGGGGGTAATGAGTAAATACTGATTTACACCGCGTTTGTTTGTTTGTTCGCTGTTTAACTCTTTACCAAACGACAAATTTTAGACCAGTCCAAATTGAAAACAATTGTAGTCGACAAAATAAATGTGACTGAAAAATTGAAGTTTGTTTTTGGAAAGGGTAGAAAACATTATGGGAAATGGAGAAAATGCTGGTTACCAGCATTTTCTCCTTTTCCCACAATGTTTTCAAAAGACTTCTTTCTCAGGGTCGTTAAATGTCGGGATTTTGTGGTAAAGGGTTAAGGCCATTTTCAAAGTTATTTATGATCCTGGCGGCCAGCAACCTTCCTTTATTTTCACCTACCAATACTTCACGCAACATTCTTTCCAAGCAACCGGTTGCTATCTCTCAACAACAACAACAACAATAACAATAAACGGCGCAGTTGATTTTCTTTTTAGCTATATGAAGCTCATCAAATCTTATAAATGGACAGAAAAAACAGTCATAGAATAATTTGCATTATAGGCTACACACATCCCGCAGGGGAAAAATCACCTTATCGGATAGTTTAGATCAAAGATCAGACTGCACGTTCTGTGCAGTCTGATCTTGATCTACGCTGTACGCAAAAGGTCAGTGAGTCGCGCTTGGCAGCCAAAGGGTTAATATCAATTTATACTGTGACAAAAATCTGGAATTACCTTTCGTAAGTCGGTTATATTATTTACAGTGTATGCATAATGAGTCTAGGAGCAATGAATTTATGTATGGTTCAATGGGTAGAACTTCAGTGATCAAAATAAAGACCTTTCGTAAGTCGGTAATATTATTTACAGTGTATGCATAATGAGTCTAGGAGCAATGAATTTATGCATGGTTCAATAGACAGAACTTCAGTGATCAAAATAAAGACCTTTCGTAAGTCGGTAATATTATTTACAGTGTATGCATAATGAGTCTAGGAGCAATGAATTTATGTATGGTTCAATAGACAGAACTTCAGTGATCAAAATAAAGACCTTTCGTAAGTCGGTAATATTATTTACAGTGTATGTATAATGAGTCTAGGAGCAATGAATTTATGCATGGTTCAATGGGTAGAACTTCAGTGATCAAAATAAAGACCTTTCGTAAGTCGGTTATATAATTTACAGTGTATGTATAATGAGTCTAGGAGCAATGAATTTATGCATGGTTCAATAGACAGAACTTCAGTGATCAAAATAAAGACCTTTCGTAAGTCGGTTATATTATTTACAATGTATGCATAATGAGTCTAGGAGCAATGAATTTATGCATGGTTCAATAGATAGAACTTCAGTGATCAAAGTAAAGACCTTTCGTAAGTCGGTTATATCAATTACAACATGTGCATAATGAGTCTATGAGAAATGAATTCAAGAGATAGGAACTTCAATAAATAACCCTTATCCTGCTAATTGAAAGGAATGAAACTTTCAAGCCGATAGTAAAAAACCCAAATTTTGCTATTTCAAAGGCATTATAGGGGAAAGATGTCTACTAGTCGGACAGTATAGATCCAAGATCAGACTTCACTGTCCGCAAAAGGTCCTTGAGTCGTGCTAAGCAGCCTACGGGTTAAAGCAGAGTCATTATTTAATCCTTTACCAAACAATTCAGTCTTTCAACGACCCTGAAGAAGAAGGCTTTTGAAAACATTGTGATAAAACAGGAGAAAAATGCTGATAAGATGCATTTTCTCGTTTTCCTCACAATGTTTTCTACCCTTTTAAAAATAATTTCCACCATTTGAGAATTTTTTTCATTTGTTGTCTATAATTGCTTTGAATTTGGCCAAGTAAAAAAAAAAAAATGTCGTTTGGCAAAGAGTGAATGCCTAGAGCGCAAATTACTTCTTTAACTCTTTACCAAACGACAAAATTTTAGACTGGTCCAAATTAAAAGCATTTGCAGACAACAATTTAAAGGTGGTTCAAATGACAATATTGGTGATTAATAGGGTAGAAAACATTGTGGGAAAAGGAGAAAATGCTGGTCACCAGCATTTTCTCCTTTTCCCACAATGTTTTCAAAAGCCATCTTCCTCATGGTCGTTAAAAGTTGGGATTGCGTGGTAAAGGGTTAACTTAAAGGGATTGACTTTTATGCACAGAACAGGCCAAGAGGTCAGGCTGAACTGGTCGTGCAGTCTGATCTTGATTCTATAATGCCCGCCTAACATTTCGTCCAACAATTCATTCTGGCCAGAGGACCTGCTTCGCGTCGCAAAAGCTCGGTCTTTTTACCTAGTGGAAATCTCCATTTTATTCATTTGTGACTCTAGGAGTTAATTGCCATGGCATTTCACGAACAAGCAACAAATCAGTGAAAAAAGGCATATTCATATGCAATGAGTATGGGACTTATTAAACCTTGAGCTGCTAAGCGTGACCCACTGACCTTTTTGCGGACAGTTTAGATCAAGATCAGACTGCACAGAACGTGTAGTCTGATCTTGGATCTACACTGTCCGATGATGAAGTACATTTCTCAAAGAAGTAACTTTAAAATAACAACATTCGGGTTTTTGCTATGGGCTTGAAAGTTTCATTTGATTTACTTAGCAGGTTAAGGGTTAATCGAGGAGTTGGAGAGAAGGAGAGGGAAAAAACTTGCAAGTCTTTTATAAGAGTTTCTGGGGTAATAATATATTCGCATAAGTTAATTTGTGTCGTGTTTCGTAAGAACCGTGATTACGTGTCATCCATAAATTGCCCTTTGTTGGTACCTATACTGTATCTAGAGCTGCATAGATTATGCCTTGTTATTAACCCTTATCCTGCTAAATAAATGAAACAAAAATTTCCTCTCAGTAGAGAAAAAACAAACAAATCTCGCGATTTCAAAGTTAACTTCACTCGAAGGAAAATA
Organism: Tridacna gigas; assembly: GCA_945859785.2. Lineage (NCBI taxonomy): Eukaryota > Metazoa > Mollusca > Bivalvia > Cardiida > Cardiidae > Tridacna > Tridacna gigas. The sequence continues at coordinate 49,334,950 of OX244036.2, forward strand.
CCGTATTGGACAGTGTAGATAAAAAATCAGACTGCGCGTTCTGTGCAGTCTGATCTTGTCTACACCGTCCGCAAAGGGTCAGTGGGTCACGCTTAGCAGATTATAGGTTAATTAACAGTTGAACCTTTACCAAACGACATTTTATTTTAGACTGGTCGAAATCAAAACATTTGCAGACAGCAAACTACATGTTGCAGAAAAAAGGAAATGTTTGTTTGAAAGGGTAGAAAAGGTTGTGGGAAAAGGAGAAAATACTGGTTACCATAATTTTTTCCTTTTCCATCAATGTTTAAAAAGCCTTCTTCCATAGGGTTGTTAAAACTCGAGACTGTGTCGTACTGGATTAAAGCTTCCACTTTCTTCGATTAAGCCGGTGGGGGAAAGGGGGGGGGGGGCATGTCACAATGTACAAAGGTTTGGCCTCCTGCAGGGCGAAATAGGTCGTTTGCATGTAGTCATTTTAATTTTTTAATATTAAAAACTAATTAAGCGGTTACTTTATTCGATTAAGCTGGACAAAACAGGGACTATGTCATAATGTTTCAAGATCGGCCTCCTGCGGGGCGAAAAAGATCGGATGCATGTAGTCATTTCAGTTTTCTAACATCACGAACTAATTAACCATGTACCATACGATTTCAACTTGTAACAACCCTGATGGCAGAGGCATTCGAAAGCATTTTGGGAAAAGCAGAAATGCTTGTAGCCAGTACTATATTCCTTTACCGCGTAAATTCCTACCTTTTATAAGGCAAATTTTACCATTCAAGCCAATTTATTTTGTTGTCTGCAAACGTTTCTAATTTGGAAAAGAATAACAGTTTGTCGACTGGAAAGTCTATGATTGAATCGAGATACCCTTTTCACGTTTAAGTCTCTTCAGCGAAAGGTTCAAATCAAGACCCGACCCTTCAGTCTGATCTTCAGTCTAATCACATTGTCTGGTAGTTTGAGAGTTCTTCTTGCTAAATCGAGCTTGATATTGCAACAAGTTGATTTTTTTTTCTCATTTAAATTGAACATGAACAAGCATTTAATTTTACGGCACCCAAGGATTAAGGATTTGCCAATAAAATCTTGACCAGACGACAAAACTTCAAACGTGACTAACTTGGAAGCAGTTGAAGCCAAGAAATGAAGTGAGTTTCATATGATGGATTTTGTCTGTTACAGGGTAGAAAACATCGTGGAAAAAGGGAGAAAATGCTGGTAACCAGCCCATGATGTTTTCAACAACCTTCTCTTCCAGGGTCGTTAAAATTTTGTATTGTTTGGTAAAGAGTCTGTGGTAGAGTTGAACTTTTGCATAAAAGGAAGGCAATCGACAGTGAATATAGTCAAGAAACAGTAAGTAATTTCGATAAATAGTTATGCTGATTACTTAATTGTATTACATAATCTCGGTGCAACAGAAGCGAGAGGCTGCAAGTACATTTTTTAAGTGCATGTGGCATAGCAACAGAATTTGATTAACCCTTTACAAGACGACAAAAAGTCAGACTTGTCCAAACTGAAGACATTTGCAGACAACAAAGTACACTTGATTCGGAAAAAACAGAAAATTTTCTTTAGAAGGTAAAGGAAACATAGTGGGAAAAGGAGAAAATGCTGGTTACCAGCATTTTCTCCTTTTCTCACAATGTTTTTGAACGCCCTCTCTCCGGATTGTGAAAACTTGGGGTCATTTGATAAAGGGTGTTCTTATAGACCATCTATAATAAACAGATACTATTTGCATAAAATTATCCAACTTGTCAGATTCCCCAATTATCATACAGGTTACTTTGAACTACTAGCAGCTATCTCATACAAGAAACACAAAGGAGAAACTTATGAAGAACAGAAGGTTTTACTCGATGCTATGGACAGCAATTCACGAGATACTAACTATACCAAGTGTTATAAGTTTTTCCTCCTTTGCCCACAATGTTTTCAAAATGTGGCAATTTTATGGGTGTAGGCAAATCGTACTAATATGTTAATGGGTCAGGGCAGATTGCGCACGCGTTATAATCGCCATTTACACGTGACTGCATTTACATAGCACGTGTTACGTTCCATTATTACCGCTAGATTCGTCAGGCTCCTGGAATATATTACCCACGTATCTTTTCTGGAAATACAGTCATGTACACAAATATATAATATGAGCCATGCTCTGGGAGAAAGGGCTTTAATGCATCTCCGTATTGCATTGTACCATGCAAGTCATCACAATTATGGATCCATAATTTCCAGTTAATTTTACACTCCGGTGAAACATGGATTAGAATGCTCTTTTGACAAGCACAAAATTTCTAAACAGAAAAATGTGTCGACCAGGGTCAGCCTGTGCGGACTGTATTTTTTGCAGATGGATTAAGAACCTTTTTTCGCAGAGCTTGGTTCATATTTATGAACCATTTAAAAAACAAGTTTTTGATCTTACATTCTGAATTCAGTTAACCCCTTTTACAGAGTGTAATATACAATTTTGGACGTTTTGAAACTAATGTCGTTGAAAAATTATGTATACCACCTCTACATGGGTCCCCCTCTACATACAGGAAACGTCGAGAAAAGAACATTTTGTGCAATTACGGCGGAGGGTTGCAGCATTAAAATATACACAGTACGGTCATATACATGTATTAATACGAAAGATGGGATCGGGAGCTAAAGAAGAGTCGTTGTTGTCGAAATGTACTGCCTGTTTGAAACCCATTATCGACAAAATTTTTGATTCATCCAAATTGAAAGCATTTGCGACAATTTAGATGTAGCTCGGAAGATGGGATTTGTCTTTGAACCGGTTGAAAACATTGTTGGTAAACAAGAAAATACAGGTTACCAGCATTTTCTCATTTTCCAAACAATGTTTTCAAAAGCTCTATTCTTCAGGGTTGCTTAATTGTTTGGAAAGGGCTTAGAATAAGAATTTTCATATCTGTAATGCGATTCCCAGAATTTAGAAATGGAAAAAGAAACGTTTGAGCTTTTGAGATGAATATTTCCAAAGGGAGTAATATCGAATTGTTTGTAAAGCTGCTATGTGGATGCACTTTGCGGTAGATACTTAAACCCTTCAAGCGCCTTTCACGACTAAAGTTGCCTTTGCGGCTGGTATAGATCAAGATCAGGTCGCACTAAACGTGCAGTTTGATCTTAGATCTACACTGTCCGCTCTGCTAAAACACTGTAGACAAATTCAACCATGAAATTGCTATTACCTGGATCGTATTTCTAGGATGAACATTTCTGTTGGTTTAATGCTGCGCTCTATGAGTTAAAACTTCTTTACTTTGAAGTCCTATTCATATAATAACATGAGCGGTGCATTTACAAAAGTGGGTTTGATGTATCTATGTAACCCTTAAGCTGCTAAGCGCGACTCACTGACCTTTTGCGGACAGTGTAGATCAAGATCAGACTGCACAGAACGTGCAGTCTGATCTTGGATCTACACTGTCCGATATGTAGATATTTTTTCCCCAACAGATATCTTTGAAACAGCAAAATTTGGGTTTTTACAATTGGCCTGAAAGTTTCATCTCATTTACTTAGCAGCTTAAGGGTTAAGGTATTATACAAGCAAACAGTTGCATAATATAGATCTGTTTTATTTAAAAACCGGTTAACCCTTTACCAGAAGACAAAATTTAAGCCTTGTCCACATGAAAAGCATTTACAGACGACAATTTCAATGTAGCTCGAATGGTGCAATTTTTCTTAAGGGTTAAGGTATCATACAAAGCAAATCGTTGCATAATATAGATCTGTTTTATTTAAAAAGCCGTTTAAATGATAAGGTAGACATACAGAAAATTTACCAACAGCAAAAATATCGACCCATGTAAGCCTTCGCGGACTGCCCAAGCTGACATGGGTCGATAACTTTTTCAATTCCATTAGAACACCTTTTCACAGGTTATGAATTGTATACAGTCGAGCCGCGTTTATCCGGACACTTCTGTTTCCAAAGAATGTTTCCGGATAAGCCGTATTTCCGGGAAAACGAACTTGGTTCGATGCGAACAGGGACAAACGTGGGCCGGTGCTTGTCTAGTCTTGCATTAGTCTGTAGTCATCTATATGTATGTTCTTTTGCTTCGGAAGTGAGACCTTAATAAAAAGATTGTTGACATTTTTTTTCAGTCATTAGGACACTGGCGGAATGAATCGCAAACTCCATTTAAATACATCTACCTTTCATGAATTCCATTCAAAGTTTATGATTGGTGGAATCAGGTGGATTATTGTAAACTCTTTACCAAACGACACAATTTTAGACTAGTCCAGATTGAAAGCACTTGCAGACTACAAAATAAATATGAATCAGAAATTGAATTTTGTTTTGGGAAGGGTAGAAAACATTGTGGGAAAAGAAGACAATTCTTCTTCTTCAGGATCTTTAAAACTCGGGATTGTGTAGTAAAGGGTTAAAAAAAATAAAACAGTTGGGTTCTACAGAATGTTTGGTTCTGTTGTTCATGTCAATCCATAGGCTTCTACGCGCGTCTCATTGCACCTTTGCTAACAGTGTAGATTAACATTAGACTGCACGGAAAGAGCAGCCTCATCTTGAATCACATTTGTTTGACATGGAGAGATTTTCAGTCTGGCGAAATACACTGTAACTGGCAATTATTTTTTTGCGTTTTTACAATTGGCAGGAAATTTGTATTCTTTTGGTTCAGCAGTTCCACCCTATATTTCATTCTTGTGCTTTTATTGATTATATAATTTCTTCCATGATACATGACATTTTCATAACATGCATTATGTAAGTATTTGTGATTATGAGTCTTTGGTCTAAAAGTCAAAATAAAGTTTCTATTCTGTTTTGTTCTGTTCCTATAGTACACAATCCCGGGGGGGGGGGGGTTTGTTAATTCAGGACTATGACTTTTGAAAACTACTGTAGTGTTTTAGCCACAGTTAATTTGTTGTCTGAAAATGCCCCTAAATTTGGACAAGTCTGAAATATTGTTGGGTAAAGAATTAAGGTTAGGCTTTATTTTTACATAAAGATGGATTTCTATACAGTAGATTGGTTCAGTTGATAATTCTAAATCATCAGTCTAAAAGTAAACCGTTTAAGAAAAAATCCAGCGTTTTCACTACCCTGGAAAAATAGACGTTTAAAATCATTTAGGCAAAAGGAGAAAATGCCGGTTACCAGCGATTTCTCCTTCTCCCTAATTGTTTTCTCCTATTTGAAAGCCAAATTACTTCATTTGAACCACATTTGATTTGTCGTCTGCAAATCCTTTCAATTTGGGCAAGACCAAAATTTTGTCATCTGGTAAAAAGCGTTAACACGAAAATTGTTTGATAAAAAGAAAAGTCACGCGAAGACAAATTACATGCAGCATGGAATAAATTTAATGTCATTGATTTTTGTTTCTGATAGTGATAATAATATCATGTTATATAAACTGAATTAATGTCATGAAACGGCGAAATTCAGCTTTATGTAGTTTTGACACGACCTTTGGAATGGTGCTCTGAAGGTTAATGTATACATACGCGCGCACTAGACAGAAGAGAAAGTTATCAAGGTTTAACGACCCTGAATAAGTCAACTTTTGAAAACATTGTGAGAAAAAGAGAAAATGCCGGTAACCAGCATTTTCTCATTCTCTCCCTATGCTTTTTACCATAGAAAGACAAACCCCTCAGCCATATACAATATTCTTGGCTGCAAATGCTATCATTTCGGAAAAAATCTTAACCCGAATCCTACTAAATAACCTATATGAAACTTTCAGTCTGATAGTAAAAACCTGAATAATGCTATTACAAACTTTCATTTTGGAGAAAAAATATCTCCTTATAGGACAGTGTAAATTCAGGATCAGACTGTGCGTTCTGTGCAGTCTGATCTTGATCTATACTGTCCGCAAGTCAGTGGGTCGCGCTCAGCAGCCTAAAGGTTAAACCTTGTAGTTTCGTAAAGGGTTGATCTGAAATTCTGCTGATGGTGCCTGTCATTATCTGAAAGGATCATCTGCCTATTTTTTTTTTTGTTTTATTAATCTAAGGTCCCACAGTATTCACGTTTTGATATTTACTCTTTACCATATGATTCAATTTGAGAACTGTCAAATGACGGCAGTTGCTGGCAACAAAATAAATGTGACTCAAAAACTGAAATTCGTCTTTGGGAAGGTAGAAACCGTTGTGAGAAAAGGAGAAAATGCTGGTTACAAGTACATGTATTTTCTCCATGTCCCACGATATAATTATATCTTTTCATCCGATTTGTTAGAATAAGGGGTCGTTTGCTTAAGGATTAATCATATAATCCTGAAATTACAGAATCATAAAATTCTTCTGAAGGGAGCATGTCGTTATCTAAACCCTTATCCTGATCAATTTAAATTGTTGACGGTTGCGACAATAAATTGCGTCAAATTTTATCGTATTGAATGGGTATTTATATGACTGTAACTTCTACTGATAGAGCAGCGGGGAGTGTAGAGTAAGATAAGACTGCACGTATGTACAGGCTGATCTTGCTTTGCACTCCCCGCAAAATAGGTCTATAGTCGCGAACGGCAGGATTAAAATTAAGGGAAAAATTGTCCCATTTTTGCACCATTAGTCTAGGGTCCCATAATATTCAAATTATCCCTTTATCACACAATCCGGACTTTTAACGATCCTGTCTGAAAAGGCTTTTGAAAACATCGCGGGGAAAGGAGAAAATGCTGGTAACCAGCATTTTCTCCTTTTCCCACAATGTTTTCTACCCTTTCACAGACTAATCCCATCGTTTAATCTTGATTAAAGTTGTCGTCTGCAAATGCACTGAATTTGGACAAGTCTAAGGTTTTGTCTCCTGGTAAAAAGAGTTATATCATTAAATCATTAGTGATTATGTATCATTAGTTTGTCTGTAATATACCGTTTTGAGTGATGCTAGGAAAAGTGAGGAAAAGTCTGCGAGTAAAAAAGCACCCTCAGCCTTCTTTATCTTCCCCGATATCTTTTCAAATCATTGGATTGGCAAAACGTCCCTGAAGTGGTTTTGTATTACCCAAGTGCATGTGGTCAATGACTTCTGCCTCACTGCTGTACCTTTCTACTTCTGTCTCTGGGGACCTGGCAGATCTATTTGAGACCTTTGTGCTGATTAACGCTTGACGGCACAATGCCGCCTTTTCACGACCCTGGGAAGGAAGTCTTCTGAAAACATAGTGGGAAAAGGAGAAAATGCTGGTAGCCAGCATTTTCTCCTTTTCCCTTAATGTTTTCTACCCTGTCAAAGAAAAATTGTACCATTTGAGCCACATCGAAATTGTTGGCTGCAAATGCTTTTAATTTGGACAACGCAAAAATTTTGCTGTCTGGTAATGGGTTAACTTTTTCAGATCCGAATGTATTAATGAGCCATGCTCTGTGAAAAGGGGGCTTAATGCATCTCTGAAAAGTACCGACCCAGGTCAGCCTGTGCAGTCCGCGCAGGCTGACCTGGGCCAAAACTTTTCGCTATTGGTATATTTTCTGCATGTCAAAGGACCAGTCTACCTAATGATTAAGTCGGTTGATAACAAAAGTGAGTATTATGGATCCATAATTATGTGATAGCTTGATTGGTATCATGGATTACGGAGGTGCATTAAACCCCCTTTTGTCAGAGTATGGCCAATTTATAAACTCGACCTCTTTTGACGGTTAAAAATACAATCCACTGAAAACCTGAAAGCTTTCAGGTTATCCTATAGGCTTGACGAAGCAAGCGGTCGGAATAGATCCAAGATCAGACTGAACGTTTGTCCAGCGTAATCGTGATCTATGCCGTTTGAAAACGCCCCTTTTTTAGCCTGTGGTGCTGAGTTAAAGACCGCTTTTGCAGACATTAAGTTACTTCAGGTAACCGTATGAATAGTACTGATGATCAAACTAGATTAACATTTGAAACGGGAAAGGCTTCTTTCAGGACAGCACAAACCTTTACTGTCTCTGTAGAATCGCTTTCTGGCAAAAAGGTCGACGATTGCATACTGTACATTTAAGTCTCTACAAAACGACATAATTTAAGTCGCCCCCATGAAAGCATTTGCAGACAAAAAAGTTGACTAAATGTTGCTTAACTGTTGGGATTTGTGTTTGAAAGTGTAGAAAACACTGTGTATATGCTAGTAACCAACATTTCCTTCTCTTTTCCCCACGATATTTTCAAAAGCTTCCTCAGGGCCGTCGAAACACGTATTTCTTTGGTAAAGAGTTAAACTTGGCTGCTGTTGATACTTTACAAATGTTGTTGTGTTTATTTTAGAATATCATTCATTTAACTTCCTGTATATTCAAAGAAATTATTAGAAACCACAAACTTGCTTTTAGAAAAAAAGGTAAAAGAAACAGTTTCCATGTATACGAACTTTTCTCTTTGACGATATGACGGCAAACGACGTATCAAAACAAACAAAGACAATTTCTTTTCTGGGACGTTCATTGGCACCAACTAAAAGCGTTGTTTTCAAAAGCAGTTGACCTCAGACCAAGTTAAAAGACGCGATATTTAGCTAAAGGGTATGCATTACCATATGTTTACGCCATAGAACCTAAATATTTGCCCACAAGACCAACTGTGTAATCAGAGAGGGTTACAGATTTCAAAGAAAAGGTGATAATGATATTACTAACTCGTTGATAGGTCTAGCACGTGGAGAGGATTATCGGCCTCGAAATCTCACGTAATCTGACCTTATCTCCAAGGATTACATATCATGTGCCGTGTCGGGCTACTCTATGCCTGTTCCTCAGAAGGCCCAGCTGGAGTTGCTGGCAAATCTAATGGTTATCGTCATACAACAACCCTTGTATTTAAGCATTACAGCGCCAACCATTACACATTTAAAGTCCCTCTGTTTCGACAGCTGAAATTGCAATTCACTGACACTCAGGTTAGGTTTTTATCATGCAGGTTTGACTAAAGAAGCGGAAGGTATAGATTCAAGATCAGACTGCACGTTCTGTGCAGTCTAATTTGATCTATGCCTTCCGCAAAAGCTCATTCTTTTGCTTATGACGCTGAAAAGGGTTAAAACTCGAGGGTCAAATGGATTCCAGAGGTTTACAGGATAAAATCGTACCAAATGACAGCGTGTAATGTATTTCGAATGATTATTTGATATTACCAATCAAAGTAAGAACAGCTTGAAAAGCTATGCGTAACGTGATTCGTTACGTCAGACAAACCCCGCAATATACAACTGTTGAGAACACAGGAAAGAGGCAAAATTCCTTCAAACAAACAACAGTTTGGTCTTTTTTCACATAATGTTTCGATACAAATCAAGAAAGTTGTCATGTTCTGTTTTCTTCACATGTTTTTCATTCACAAATACGTGAACTTTTGGTCAGTATACATTGCATGATACACAAATGGGCTTCTCAATACCTGAGGCGTCAGTGTACAAGGGTGGGGTTACCTGATGCATGGCCACTTCGTGTTCATATCACAGAACATTACACAGAGCTATCTTGATTAATTCGTCTTACTGACTTTCTGATAGTGATCCGACTTACTGATGCTCCCCTTTTGAGCTCTCAACACGACATCGTGACCCGTGTACGTATTCACCAACCATTCTTGAGCACTTTGTAAGTCTAATTCCCAAGAATTTTCTAGATTTGAAAATAACTCAAATTCTGATTGGCTAAACCAAATGGTTCAGCCATTCAGAAGTTGCATTACTTTCTAAATCTACAATTAGACTTAAAATGTAATTAAGAATGGTTGGTAAATACGGGACTCGGAGTGTTCCATCGAATACCTCGCGAAACTCCTCAACCATCATTGACATCAAGACATGGCGAAAAACTTTCTCTTTTTTAATCTTGACAACGGAATGATTTCAAACCTTGGAACAAGATGCTGTCATATATATATTTCCAGAATTCTTTCTATGTAATACAATCTTAAGTTTGACACCGGAGTGATTTCAAACCAAATTCCTTCTCTGTTACAATATCTTAATTTTGAAAACGGATGATTTCAAGCCATGAAACAAAATACTGTAATGTTTCTAAAATTCTTTCTCTGTTACATTATATCATTTTTTGACAACTGAATGGTTTCAAACTGAAGAACAAAATACTGTATTTTTTTTTAAATTCCTTCTCTGTTACAATATCTCAATTTTGACAACCGAATGATTTCAAACTATGGAACAAAATACTGTACTATTTCTAAAATTCCTTCTCTACAATATCTTAATTTCGAACCAAGGAATGATTTCAAACCATGGAACAAAATATTGTCAAAACTTCTTACATTTAAGTCTTTACCAGACATGAAATTTCAGACTGTCCCAAATTAATAACACTTCCAGACGAGAAATCAATAATGATTCAAACAATTGGATTTGTCTTTGTACGGGAAGAAAACAATGTAGGAACAGGAAAAAATCCTTTTCCCACAATATTTTCATAAGCCGTCTTTCTCAGAATCGTTAGAATTCGGGATTATGTGATAAAGGGTAAATGTTCATCGGCGTAGACCTTGTACCATCCTGTTCTTAGGATTTCGAAAAATTAATTTTAGTCAGGCTTGTAAATAGCATAAAAACTCCGATTTCAAAATACAGAATACGCATTCATCATTCGTTCTAAACTAAACCCATCTCATTGATTAAGATAGAACGTCTTAACCAATCAAATATCAAGTTTTGGAAATTAGGATCTGAGCATGAACAGGACAACATATTGAGACAGAGCTCCAGATAAGAGGGAGTGATGGTATTCTAAATCCATTATTTCTGTTCCAAACCCTATGTTGTGGGTACTCATTAGCATCGTCTCGATGAGACGATGCTAATGAGTACCCATAACATAGGGTTTGTAAGAGAATAATTAATATTTTCAATTTCATGATCAAAACCACTCCCTCTATCTGGAGCTCTGTTGAGAGTATTTGCAGACACCAATGCGCACTTTGTTATGTCGTTCAACTGATGGATATTGTATTTATAAGGGTTTAAAATATTCTGTCTGAAGAGGAGAAAGTGCTAGTTAGTAACATTTTCTCCTTTGCTAACAATGATTTCCAAATCCTTTTATCGTTTTAGAAAAGGGTTTAAACTGCTTGTGAATACTTGGAATCTCGCCCTACTCCCGCGCCCAATTTAATTCTCCTTACTGAAAGTGTCAGAAACATGTGTTACCCACCGCAGATGGACCGAACCAGATGAGTGTTATGATAAGAATTATATTGACCATTTCCTGGCTCAAAGGGCGAACCATTGGCTAATAACAATTGAGCCAATTGAACAACATTCTGTGCTGTTGATATTTATAAACAGCTGACCCTTCTTAACCTTTTTTCTACGAAATGAATGCCAGAACCTTTCAATCTAAGACAGGAAATTCAAAATTAAGACCATCGCAACAGAATGACCCTCGCCCTGTTATACGTTCTGCTGTATGAAAGGTGCGATTCAGAAAAGACAGAGAGGAAAAGCAAAGTAAGAGTACTCTAGTATCATCGAGATTTCAAGTAAAACCTTCCATGTCTTCTGTAAGGGAGGGTGGACAAAGACCGGTCTTCCCTGCATACTGTCTTATCGTCTCTCTGTTACTCAATTCTTGAGCTGTAAACATACAATCCCGAGTTTTAACGATCCTGAAAGAGAAGGCTTTTGAAAACATTGTGGAAAAAGGAGAAAATGTTCATACCCAGCATTTTCTCCTTTTCCCACAAAGTTTTTTACCCTTTCAAAGACAAATTTCATCGTTCAAGATGCTTCAAGTTTGTCTTCTGCGAAGAATTTAAATTTGGTCCAGTCTAAATTTTTGTCGTTTGGTAAAGAGTTATACACTAGAACCCGTTTACAGTCAACAGCAGGACGCTCAACAGTGGACGGTCCTTTTAGTATTGTGACTCAATTGGACAAAGGTCAAGACTAGATCTAAGGTTTGATCCGACGCCAACCCATAAACTGCCTAATGAATGGAGTGAAAATTTCTAGCTACCTGTTAAAAGTGAACTAAAGATTACGCACCGTGCAGTCTGATCTTGATCTACACTGAGTATACACTGAGTGTACAAAAGTGCATTGAGTCGCACTTGGCAGCCTAAGGTGCTAAAAATAGACCAAGGGTTTGCACCGGAATTAAAAAGGACCAGGTGTCATTATGTATTGTTTATATAAAGGTCTGCCAGACTTCCGACTACCACCCAAGTATAATTATGGTGCTTCCCTTTGATTAAAATCAAAGAGGACCGAAAAGCCCAGTTAGAATATCCCAAAATCTGCTTTACATTCATTCCTGATAATCAACTTCCGGCCCTCAGACGACCTTGTCATGCCTTTCAAGGGTGTTTTTTCTGGACTGAATGTTCTGTAAGTTAATCGGCTGGAAGTTTTGAAGGTGACATTAGCTTTCGTTCGAGTGCAAAACTTTACTAATGCTTATTGTCAAGCGACATCTAAAAGACGACAGAGCTGACTTTAATCATTGGTCGGGTTCTCCAAAAAGGCTGAATCGTTAGAATTAATTCTTGGTAAGGACCAGCTTTTCGATAGAGTATCAAAATTGTCTAATCATTCACAATAACTTACAAAATTAAGATGAATTCAAATCTGGATAGTTAGACTAAAGATACCCTGTAACTCTTTCCCAAACGACAAAATTTTAGACTGGACCAGATTGAAAGCATTTGCAGATGACAAATTAAGTGTAGCTTAAAATGTGATTTACATATTGGGGAGGGTAGAAAACATTGTGGAATAAGGAGAAAATGCTGGTTACCAGCATTTTCTCCTTTCCCCACGTTTTCGAAAGGCTCCTTTCTCAGGGTCATTAAAAGTAGGGATTGTGTGGTAAGGGTTAAACTACTTCGTAGGTAAACTGCCTTTTGCAAGAAAAAATTAAAAAAAAAAGATCAAAGCTGTGGATTCCAATTTGGGCTGATACTTATTCATATTTTGAAAACCCTGTTGGAAAAGCCCTCGAAATTTCTATATACACGAGAAAGGTTAAGAATTGAGCCGTGCTCTGTGAAAAGGGGGCTTAATGCATCTACGCAGTCAGCGCAGGCTGACCTGGGCCGAAACTTTTCGCTTTTGGTCGATTTCCCCTATGTCAAAGGACAATTCTTCCTGATGATTCATTTGATTGTTAAACAAAATGGATTTTATGGGTCCATGATCATGTGATGACTTGCTCGGTATAATGCATCACAAGGGATGTTTCTGCCATAAACCCCCTTTAGTCAGAGCATGGCTCAATTTCTTTATCTCGAAAACGAAGGTGTAAAGACTGTTTTCATTCTTCTTATCGATACTTCTATGAGCACTTTCCGCTAACGTTTTAACAGATTTAGCTGGAAAATCGGAAGCTTCTGGACAATTTGGTGAAAAATATGGAATGTATAATTATACTTCATTACGCAATTATCTAAGTAGTATACATTCCTTTTTTGGACAGCCTTGGAAAGCCTATTCCTGTCTCCAACTGCCTTCTGATGCGACTAACGAACTTCAAACAGAAAGCCAAAGCCTTCTGCTCGTTTTAGATAATATTAGGTCAACATGAGATAACTTAACCTTATATTATCTGTCTCTGTGCTGTTATTCGACAAGTCAAAACGATATCGGATCTTGATCAGATACTTTCAGTTTGACTCCATTACCACCAGTAGCGCAGAGTAGCTTTTGTAGAAGGCGTAGATCAAGATTAGACTGCACCAAATCTATATCTTCCAGTAGATGTGTACTTAAATATGATCTAAAATCAACGTCAACTGCAGTGAAAATCTACCTTTAAACCGCGAAAAAACTTGAGCTGATATCGTTTGCAGCAAAAGAGTTAAATGAAACGAACAACGTAATAAAAATAGAGTGAAAGCCAAAATTTTAGGCATACATTCAGAAGACACGGCACATTTAGAGCGAAAATTGTTCCAATTAAAGACATTATCATGTTGCTCGCATATGAAAAATCTCGTGCTATTCGTATTGATTATTGGTTCATAAGGTCAAAATGACCTATTTCCGACATGTATTCTTGCGCATATCACGTGACAAAAATAAACAGATGTTATTATTCCGCTAGAATCCTTTCAAAACACTAACAGATGCTGATCAAATTTTCAAACTGGCGATTTCCTTTCGCATCTCAGATAATCAACAGCATCATGTATGTTTTTTTCAACAGTAACTTTGGCGTTTTGTTCAGTTTGGATCATTATTTATAAATACTGAACTACACATGTCTCATTAAATTCAATACAAAATAAGTGCAGAGGAACTGGTGTAGATAAACCTGAGACATAGACTTGTACTTAATTGTATCACAAAGAAAAATAATACTTTCTTCAGTTGCCACGTATCAACGATAAATTCATCCAAGGGAAACATAACAAAAATTGTGGCTAATGGGTTGTGGGCGAGCTTCAAAAGTCACATTTATAATTATGAATGAGAAACCGTTTTATGTAATAGACGATAAAATCTGGTTTCTGTCATATTCTACCACACTCAAATGTACATGTACGAGAACACAGACGAAAAGAAAAATCGAACTAAGTACTGAGACACGATATCGTGATAATTCCATTTACAACAAACATTATCGCTTGGGACATACAGAGAAAATAAAGTTATATGAAGCTGAAAACCGTATAAAACTCTGAAGTAAGTTTTGACTCTTTCGCTTGTATATAAAATTCAACTTTTTCCCAGATCTAAAAGAGTTACACTGCGACTGAAGATAATTTTGTTAAAACTTAAGCATCAAACAGCGGACGGCGTAGATCCATGAGTCAGTCTGATCTTGATCTGCATCGTCGGCAAAAACCATTGAAGTCAACATTGGTAGTGCTGCAAGCGTTCTAAGAGAACAGATGAAGAAAACGAAGAGTCATTTGGCAATATCAACATCCAGGGTCTTGAAAGCACTATTGCCATCGGTCAAGTCACCGTTTTTCAGCCATGTGGCTGCTGACGGCATAGATTAAGATCAGACTCCACAAAAAGTGCAGTCTAATCTTTGGTCTACACCATCTGCTTGTTCAGTCAAGCCTGTATGTGGAAAATCTTTCAAATTTTCAACGGACTGTATTTCCATTGTCGAAAAAAATACGGATTTAGATCTATTCACATGGCGCCGAAAGAGTACACAATAAAATACTATACAGCCTCCAACTGAAGGAATGATTAATGAAGGGTATCGTTTATTTATTTGTTTATTGGTTTAGTTGTTTGAATGCTGTTTTAAATCTTTACTACACGACAAAAATTTAGCCTTGTCCAAACTGAAAGCATTTGCAGAGGACAATTTCATTGTGACTCAAATGGTGCAATTTGGCTTTGATAGGGTAGAAAACATTGTGAGAAAAGGAGAAAATGCTGGTTACCAGCATTTTCTCCTTTTCCCTCAATGTTTTTAAAAGGGGTTCAACATCAGGATCGTTAAAAGTCGGCATTGTGTGGTAAAGAGTTAAGATCAATTTCTACTGCTCACATAATTATTCATGTCTCAGCAGTTTCAATAGATCAGACAAAGGCTGAAAAGTGCCTTCTACAAAACTGTGGCTATAAGTTCTAAATAGAAAGTGAAAGAACAATCCTTTTGAAAGATTTCTGTCTCATAAAATTGATACATATTCAACTTTTAAGCTTTTTGCAGATTATAGATTCTAAAAAAAAAAATGTCGGAATAGGATCAACTACTTGTTACAGTATGACTTCTTTTTCTAAGAAAGCATGACAAAGCTGAATGAATAAGAAGAACAAAGAGATCGGGATATATAGATGCAGAGCTCCAGATAGAGGGAGTGATTTTGATTTCAAAACTGAAAATATTGATAACTCTCCACTAAACCCAATGTTATGGGTACTCATTAGAATCGTTTCTAATCGATTCTAATGAGTACCCACAACATAGGGTTTGGAAAAGAAATAATGGATTTAGAATTCCATCACTCCCTCTTATCTGGAGCTCTGTAGATACATGTGTATAGAATGCAGAAAACGGATTATTGTGCTTTTTTGTCACCACGTTGATTTTCACTATTAACTTCACTACAAGGCATAGATCTAATCTTGCAATCTAAAGCTGAAAACATAGCTATTGAAAGTGAGCCATTACAGTGGCATCATACTCATTACAATAGAGATAACAACATAGCCGGGTTTCTAAGCTATAAAAATATCTTTCCCGGGATGCACGAGTACTTTTAGCTCAATAACCTAGTTAATATTGACTCGGAGCAGAAATTGGGGACACCATATTCCACGCACGTTGCATAAAACTATTGATTTTTTTTACAGCGAGCAGCAGCTCGGTGGAACAACTTGAACTCTTCAGGAAAAAAACCAGGTCGCTTCCGATCGATAGGTTACAGGTCCATTAGCCTAGTTAGACCCTTTATAAACAGAGCCCAAGTTCTCACGACCCCAAGAGAGAAAATGTTTGAAAGTATTGTGGGAAAAAAGGGGAAAACGCTGGTGCCCAGCATTTTCTCCTTTGAATGTTTTTTTTTTATAGGCAAACACCAGCATTGGAGCAGCATTTAATTTTGCTTCTGCAAATACTTTCAAAATGGATTCATCTGTAATTTTATCGTCTGGTTAAGAGTTAAACTCGCAGAGCCAATAACTCACGTTATAACGGGGAACATCTGAAGGGCCCATTATCGTAGCGTAGTTGCTGGCATGTTCAACCCTTCCGTCACTCAACGACTGTTTCTCTTGTTTTTGCGTACGGTACACCAAGATCAGACTGTAAAACCAGAATGCCCATTCTGATCCTGGATTTACATTGTCTGATACTTTGTGGGATATTAAAAAAGGAGAAAGTTTTGAAACTGAAGTAGGCTAGTCCTTTTAACCAACTTGATGATATATATCTGCTCTCATCTATGTCTAGCTCTGAATACTTATATGCGACTGAAAAAAGTGATTCCAACAAACACTAAACAGACAATAAACAAAATTTGATTTCATTTGATCTTTTAGCCTCGTTTTAAACGCATTTTTTTCCATTTCGAAAAGTACAATGATGTTTTTAAGACTGGTACTAAAACATCAGGAAAAGATATGAAGAGTACGTATGTAGGATTTTTATTGACAAAGAACATAGGGTTCTGTGTCGCTTAATGTAAGGCAAACACAGAATATTGTTGATTCAATAAAAAAGAAATACACGATTTAGATTTTTAGTACCCCGAAAAAAGACCGTATTGCTCCAAGTTTTACATCATGTTTTGGTCTTATAATGAACACAAAGCGTATAAAACGTGTTGTGGAAATAGAAAAAGTTCATTAAACTAAATCAAGTAGCTGATTACACTCAATAGCTACTTGACTAAACCTAATTCCTGTCAACTTTTAACCGAAGATTATTTTTACATGCAGTAGTTGGTTATAATATATTAAACGCCAAAAATTTAGACCTTTTTCCCAAGTCACTTATTTGTTACAAACTTCGTCCTATTAACCCTGTACCAAAACGACCTTGAACACAATTTTTTTTTTCGAAAACAATGTGGAAAAAGGAGAAAATTCTGGCAACTATGACTCGGCTGCCCCGATCTTACGTCGAATTCTGAATTTATTCTGAATGCATCACTATATATGGCTTTCCGACTGCAAGGTAATTTCAAATTGTGACAAAAAAATCTCATTCCTTTGTAGTGGAATTACACTCTCAGACCTTCGAAAAACATCAAATTTGTAAAGTTGTAGGTTAAGGGTAAACGCTAAACCGGGCTGTATTAAAAAACAACAATAAATTTTGTTCTAATTCTGAACTCTTTACCACATAATGACGAGTTTTGACGCATCTGGGGAATTACACTTTTGAAAACATCATAGGAAAAGGAGAAAAAGTTGGTAAACAGAATTTTCTCCTTTTCCCCATGATGTTTTCTAACCATTCAGAAACAAATCGTATCATTTGAGCCACATGTAGTTTGTCGTCTGCAAATGCTTTGTATTTGGGCCAGTCTAAAATTTTATCTTCTGGTAAAGATTTAATAACAAAGCCATAACATACGGTTGACCGAGACATCTATCATTGAAAGCATTTGCAGACGTCAAATTAAATGGGGCCCGAATGAGTATGTCTTTGAAAGGGTTGGTCACCAGTATTTTCCACAATGTTTTGAAAACATTTGTTTCTTTAGTGTCGTTGAAATGTGGGTTTGTCTGGTAAAGGGTAAATGGAATGTCACATTGTGTTTGTCACATATTCTGACCATCCCCGTTAGTGACCTTTTCGTTTTTTTCGTGATTCGGCATCGTCATGATAAGCGATAAGCGGAGTCTGCGTGACTTAATCCATTGCCATACGAGGTATTTCTAGACACATCATTAACTAACTAGCACTACTAGCCTCGGTTCCAATCTGATCATTTTTGCCTTATATATATGAGCTGTACTCTGGTAAAAGGGGCTAAATGCATCTCCGTAATCCATCATACCGAGCAGGTCATCATATAACTATGGATCCATAAAATTCATTTTATCTAAATCAAGAGGTAGACTGGTCCTTGGACATGCAGAAACTTGACCAACAGCAAAAAGTTTCGACCCAGGTCAGCCTGCGCGGACTGCGCAGGCTGGCATGGGTCGATACTTTTTTGCAGATGCATTAAGCCCCCTTTTCACATAGCATGACTCGTATATATTCTGACGTTACCTTATCAAAAATGGTAAAAAATAATTACAGAACAGTCCAACAAATGATGCCACAGATTTATGCAGACTGTGATAGGAAGACCGTCACAAGAGTGATTAAGAAATTATTGACCCAGGTCAGCCTGTGCAGTCCACAGTTTTTGTTATTCGTCAATTTTCAGCATATCCAAGGACAAGTCTACATCATGTTCAGTCGGTTGTTAGACAAAATGGATCTTATAGATCCATAGTATTATGATGACTTGCTTGGTATAATGTAGGACCAGTATAAATCATCACGGAGATGGGTTAAACCTCCTTTTGCAAGAGCGTGGTTTATTTGTATTCAAGAAACAAGTTTAACCATGTACCAAACGTCCCTTGTTTTACGACACTGACTTTCAGAGCATTTAAACAGTTATGGGTATAGGATAAAATGCTGATCCGCAGCATTTCACCTTTTCCACACGCGGCTTTCTACCCTCTCAATGACGATTGTCCATGTCTGGACCACTTTCAATTTAATGTCTGAAAAACACTGTCGATAGTTTATTTTTCCGTGAGTGGTTAAATCAGTCAAAGTGTTTTTCTGTTCATACAAGAATTCTGGTAAACATCCATTGAGATGCAAAACAAAATGTTAGCGAAAATAAAAGGTCGATACAATTACAAGCTGTATCTATCATCGCGAATTTTAACAAACAACATTACTGTTCACTTATCACCGTCTGTAATAATTAGCAGCAGACATCTCTAAAATATCCTTTTATGACATGGACTGCCATCATAACTTAAAATGAAAACATAAAAACATTGAAAGAAACATTTAAACATTGAAGAAAAAAAAAAAAAAACATATGAGGAATGTCTCGTTTTAACGCAATATTTTCAAAATGCGATCTGGTGCAAGGCAGAAAGAGTCTTCGACGGGAGGCAATATGTTAAATCAATCAACCCACAGCATGAATAACAACACTGCATAACGCACATAATTAATAACTTTGAAGGTCATTCGCGTACCCTGTACGTTGGTACCATGCTATCATAGTGCCCACGTATAATGGAGATACTATCAAATTCATTGCAGTTATTAGCCTTTAAAACCTTTCCCCAAAAAGTCATTTAACCATTTATCACAGAACCCGGACTTTTAACGACCCTGGGAATGAAAGCTTTTGAAAACATTGGCGGAAAAGGAGAAAATGCTGGTAACCCGCATTTTCTCCTTTTCCCACAATGTTTTCTATCCTTTCCAAAACAACTTTCAGTTTTGGGTTACAATTATTTTGTCGTCTGCAGTTGCTTTAGATTTGATCTAATCTAAAATATTGTCGTCTGGGAAGGAGTTACGTGCAACTTTGTCTGCAAAGGATGATCATTCATAGAGAACCAACCTACAACTTGCTAGTTTCAAGTGAAAAAAAAAGACCGCCGTAATGTTGCATTTTTCCCGGTATTTCTCAATGGAGCGGATGGTGTCGAGGCCGTATGAGACCACACCTGGCAATATGGTCTTGAATCTATTCCTTCCGTAAGAGAAACTAAAATTATTATAGGAGCACTTAAATTGTTCTCTGTTATGAGGACAAGAAAAACAGGCAAAACGAAAAAGTAAGTATTGCCTTTTGTCATGTATATTCTCAAATCGGCGCCATTGAGATTTTATGGTCCTGCAGCAAACCGCTATTTTCTTTTTTTTTTTGGGGGGGGGGGGGATGCGTGCAAAGGAGCAATTGCTATCAAATATAATAGCTTTTGCATTTTTTTTTTCGGCGTAGCTGAATTTGACCTAATTTTTTGGTACTGATAACAAATGAATTGATATAAATTTGGAATTGGTCAAAAGTGTAGACATGTTTATTTTAAGGACCCCTGCCTATTTACTGGCATATCTACGCTATCTTCTTTATAGATATTTTCTTGTTTTTAATTTCTTCTTTCAAATTTTTCTCCTACGTCTCATTTATTTACTAAAAGCACTCTGGTTGGTAATAGTGTAAAGGGTAGAAACATTAGGGAGCCTGGGAATGATAAAAGGCAGCGAGTGCATGTCAGTTCATCAATTGAAATCGATGATCGATCTCTTCCAGTCTTAATGCACAACAAGTGATAGGAGAATTTAATCGCCTTTCGCAATATCGCATTAATGAAGCTAATTTAGCGTGATCGACGCTGAGGTGTGGCTGTAAAAAGTTGAATAATTTACAAGTAAACAAAATCTTCACACCTATGCTCTCAGTGACCCTCCTCTTACTGGTGTTTTCCTCAATAGATATGGCTTTAATATTAAACTTACAATTTTAGAATTGAAGCATTTTTCAGACTGAAAAATGTGAGTTTCATCTATCCAACAGCCTAAAGGTTAAACATTTGCTACATCTCTCTGTCTTCTGTCTTTTTTCTATGTCACCTGCGTTATAAATTGATACTTTGATAAAGGCAGAAATTGCGTAGTTAAATGCGAAAGGGGTGGGGAAGAAAATGGCCGTCAGTTAAATTTGAAAAAGGTTAACGTTCTTACATATAAGCCATGCTCTGGCAAAAGGGAGTGTAATGCATCTCGGTGATTCATTTTACCCAGAAAGTCATCACATAATTATGGATCCATAGAATCCATTTTGTCTTACAACCGACTGACTCCTAGGGTAGAATGGTCCTTTTCCATGCAAAAAATTTACCAAAAGAAAAAAAAAAAGTTTCGACCCAGGTTAGCCTGCGAGGACACTGCAGGCTGACATGGGTTGATACTTTTTGCATCTTAACACCCGTCTTACAGAGCATGACCCATATCGGTTGTATTTCAAGCCGACAGACAGACTGACACACATGGGAAGCTAGACGAAAAAACGGCAAGGACTAAAACAATCCTACTCTGTCAAAGGGGGGGCTTAATGCATCTCCGCGATGCATGATACCAAGCAAGTCATCACATGATCATGCAGCCATAAAGTCCATTTTGTCTAACAACCGACTGAATCATGAGGTAGAATGTCCTTTGACATACAGATAATTGACCAATAGCCAAAGGTTTTGGCCCAGGTCAGCTTGCTCGGACTGCGCAGGCTGACCTGGGTCGAAACTTTTCGCAGATGCCTTAAGCCCCATTTTCACAAAGCACGGCTCAAATTACGTTATATGGTTGTGGATCTAGAGAAAAAGAGACTAACTGCACGAATTAAATGTCAAGTCTTTAGCCTAGGGCTACTAAGCGCGACTCAATGAGTTTTGCAGATTGTGTAGATCAAGATCGAATTACACAGAAGATGCAGTCTGATCTTGGATGTATACAGTCCGATTGCATGATGTTTGAATGGCGAAAATAGCCTTGAAATTTCTATATGTAGGCCTTTTTGTAACACCTTGAATTGCTCAATTAAAATTTATCTAGCACTTTAAAGGTAACCCAGACTTTAGTCTGCATATGCACTGGTGTTAAACTGGAAGGAGAGTACAGGGCGATATATGGTCAACAAACTGATCTGCCGCCATGAGAATTAGATCTCTACCCAGAGATCAGGCGTTAGCGATCTGCCTTTGTTATCTCTCCAATATACTTAAGCTATTCTCTGGCAAAAGGGGGCTTATTGTATCTCTGTGATGCATGATACCATACAAGTCGTTACATGATTATTGTCCAAAAACCGACTGAATCGTGAGATAGAGTGGTCCTATGACAGAATTCCCAATAGCAAAAAAATTCGACCCATGTCAGCTTGCGCGAACTGCGCAGGCTGACATGGGTCAATACTTTTTGCAGATGCATTGATTGATTGATTTATTGTATGGTGCTTAACGCCGTTTTCAACATTATTTCAGTTATATCGCGGCGGCCAGTGCACCTATCCAAGCTTTCCTGGAGTTTCTTTTTACCAGTACTCCGCACAATATTCTTTCCAAGCCACTGGCTGCTTTCCCACATAACCATCGTCGAAACAATGGTCAGCGGTGAGAGGCATATGCATTGAGCCCCCTTTTAACAGAACATGGCTCATTTTCAATTGTACTGCAGAAATAAAAATAAAAAAGGTGTCTACGAGTATGAACTTTCATGACTTGGGTTTATTTTGATACAGATATTTCTAAAACGATAACACAGACAACATTTCACGTAAATAAAAGCGAGAAATATTTTTAGAAAAAAAAAATAGCCAACGTAAGAGGTACTCGAAAATGGATGATGAAACTATTTTATGGTTCAGTATAAAGAGAAACAATGAAAAGTATTTTTCAAGATTGAATGTTTTAATTAATGATTTAATTAAACTAAATCATCGTTGGAAAAGGAGTAGTTGCTGCTAAAATTGATATGGCTGAAAATACATATAGACGTAGAACGGGTTATAGGGTAGCATTAAGATAATTACCAGTAGTAATGCTTTTATATTGTTGTCAGAAATTTGCCCACAAATAGGCCTTATTAGGCCACAGAATGAACATGTCCACACTTTTGACCAATTGCAAATTACTTTTTTTTTTTCATTCCAGTATATCAATACCAAAAAGTAGGTCAAAAGCCAATGTAGTCATCTACTCCGAAAAAAAAACATATGATATCTACAACGACAGCAGTTACATGTCAAATGTTAGCGTTGCATGCGACTGCCAAGTTGATGTTCACTGGAAGCACAAGCCACATTACCATTGCCATAAGTGTAGTGCATCAACGAAAAGTAGAGCTGAAGATCTAGCTCTAGAAATGTGCTTTCATCTCCGCAACCCAGTTTTTTGAATGGTATATTAAGAAGAAAAGACTCTCCGTATTTTCGTGACTTTGATTTACTTTGTTACAGATGCTTCAAGAACGATAAGATCTACATTATTTCACGTAAATCAACAATATTACAACGTTTTGGAATGCAATAGATAGTTTATGAATGCCTAAGCATGCAAGGTTTTTGTCAGAAGATAATATGGGACAAAAATCGAAGAATTTCTCGTAAATCTCCCAGTAAATACAGGAGTATAGCATTTTCATGTGGGTTTGATTTCT
The DNA here is from genome assembly GCA_945859785.2 of Tridacna gigas. Classification (NCBI taxonomy): domain Eukaryota; kingdom Metazoa; phylum Mollusca; class Bivalvia; order Cardiida; family Cardiidae; genus Tridacna; species Tridacna gigas. The sequence goes on from OX244036.2 coordinate 49,358,554, forward strand.
CTTTCTGCAATTTCTCTTTTCCTGTAGTACCGATTTTTTTTACAGTTATCATAAAAATCCTGAATATGACACCTGTCTTGGAATCTATACTTTATTTTGTCCCTTGGGTTGATAGGTTGGTTTTTTCCCCACTCTTTACCACAAAACAAAATTTTGGACACGTCCAAATTGAAAGCATTTGCAGACGACAAATTATATGTAGCTATATGATGGAGTTTGTCGATAAAAAGTTCGAAAACGTTTTCGGAAAAAGTAAAATGCTGGTTTTCAACATTTTCTTCATTTCCCATAGTATTTTCAAGGTCTTTTATCCAAATGCCGTTAAATCACAACTTTTTGTATGGGGAGCTAAATAACTAGTCTAAGGGGTTATGAGTGAGTTAATGCCTGATATCTCCTGTCTCAGCAGTTCACCTTTCGTCCGTGTTTTTGTATAATCCTTCAATAACGGTACATGTTAGAGACTGTCCTGCAAATCCTTAGCACCTGTACCCCACAGCACTTGTAAGCCAAGAGTTCGGATACCCTGAGAAAGAGTGATGCGCGCGGCTTTGGTAACGGAACTCCTAAACCCATTTGATAGGCGGCGCCTGGTCGCCATGGCATAACTAATACTGTTGAAAATCGCATAAAACGTAAAACCAAACTGAAAATGTTACAAATGCATAAGATAAAAGCAACAATAACACTAAAAAGAGAGCGATATATTCCTTCTGATGAGTTTTCTCGAGTTTAACCCTTAAACTGCTAAACAAGAGACATGAAACTTTCAAGCCTATAGTAGAAACCAAAATTTTGCTATTTCAAAGGTATTTTTGGGGGAAAATATTCCCTTATCGGACAGTGTAGATCCGAGAGCAGACTGCGCGTTTTGTGTCTGAAATTGATCTTCACTGTCTGGAAAAGGTGCCTGGGTCTCGCTAGCAGCCCAAGGGTTAAAGTGGCAAATGTAACCGTTACGCAACCTCAAATGATTGACATGGCCAAGAATCGGAATCAAAGTGCTGTAGGTGTGCAGGTTTTTATTTTCCTTAAATTGAATATCTTTCTAGAACACAGTTAATCCTTAGGCTGCTGAGCGCTACGCAAAGAACAGTGAAGATCAAGATCGGACTGTACAGAAAGTGCAGTCAGACCTTGCATCTACACTGTCCGATATGGACATATTTCCCCCTCCCCCCCTAAAAAACCCTTGGAAATAGCAACATTTGGGTTTTTACTATAGGCTTAAAACTTTTATTTCGCTTAATTAGCAGGATCAGGGTTAAATGCTCACTCCATCGTTTTTACGATCTCTGTCAAAACTAAACTCATACCAACTGACATTTTGAGAGACGGGGTGTCAAGGCAAAAAGGCGACTGGCATTTCTCCTGGCAATCATCAACTCTTTCAGGGCCAACTATGTCAAGCCGACCTCTTTCGACGGCTGGAGTTACAATCCACCGAAACTCAAACAGATTTTTATTTTATCGCCTTGACTAAACAAGCTGACGGTTTAGATTCAAGATCAGACTGCACTTTCTGTGCAGTCTGATCTTGAATCTAAACCGTCTGCAAAAGTCATAGTTTTCGCACGCTGCATAGAAAGGGTTAGATTTACGATTGAGCCTTTTCAGACTTTTCAATCGTGGGAATGATCGCTGAACCCTTTTCAGCACAATCCGATGTTTCATCGATCCTGAGCAAAGAAGAAAGAAGGCTTTTGAAAACATTGTGGGAAATGGACAAAATGCAGGTAGCTTCTCTTCACACAATGTTTTCCCCCATATCAAGGTCAAATCCATTCATTTAAGTCAATTCAAGTTATCGTCTGCAAATGCTTACAATTTTGGACAAGTCTGAATTTTATCGTTTGTGCGAGATTTCAGCGTTGCAGAAATATGCTACTTTAAGACATAAATACATACAGATGACTTTTGAGCCTCTTGTAGCATACCACTCTTGAAAATATTATTAAAGCAATTTTTCACTTTGCCACAATGTTTTAGCTCGTGTTCATGTATATACCGTTAATTTCTCTTTATATAACTCTTTATAACTTTAGAGGAATGTTTTCAAATCTGTCTGCTGCGAATTAGTTTCAGGGACTAATGATTTACGACGCACTGCAAAATTATACAAGTGACATGAGGAAAGAATGTTTGATTAAATCTTTCACTCCTTGAGGTAAGTTCAATAGTTTTTGGGAATGGCCTAGATAAAGATAAGACAGCACAGGGTCCGTATTCACTAACCATTCTTAAGAACGTTCTTAGACTTATTCTTCAAGATTTTCCAAGTTTGAAAGTAACACAACTTCTGATTGGCTAAACCAAATGGTTTAGCCAATCAGAAAGTGTGTTACTTTCAAATTTGGAAAATTTTGGAGAACAAGACCAAGAATGTTCCTAAGAATGGTTGGTGAACACGGACCCAAACCTTGCACTCCTATCCTCTTCGGGCATGCAGGCAAAATCAGTCCATCAAAGTAACAAATTAGATTTGAGTCATGCTCTTGGAAATGTGGGTTTCATGCACTTCCATCCTGCATAATACCAAGCAATTCAATACAAACTTATGGATCCATAAAATCTATTTTCTCTAACAACTAGCTTAATCCTGACGTAGAATGGTGCCTGACGTAGAATGGCGCCTGACGTAGAATGGTGCCTGGCGTAGAATGGTCCTTGAACAAGCAGAAAATTGGCTAATAGCAAAAAGGGTCGATTCGGATCAGCCTGCGTGGATTGCGCAGGCTAACTTGAATCGATACTTTTTGCAGGTGCACTAAACCCCCTTTGACTCGTTTATCTTCTACTTTACAACCGATGACTTCTACAAGCTAAGCCCTCACCAAAACTATCTTTAATTGCAGAGAAAATCTACTTCTAGGTCTTAACTCTTCACCAGACGACAAAATTTTTTGACTGGTCCAAATTGAAAGTATTTACAGGGGTAGAAAACATTGTGGGAAAAGGAGAAAATGCTGGTTACCAGCATTTTCTCCTTTTCCCACAAGGTTTTCAAAAGGCTTCTTTCACAGGGTCGTTAAAAGTCGGGATTGTGTGGTATAGAGTTAACAGACTCATTTTTTCCAAGTTGACAGCGACACAGTAAAAGAGAACTCCCTCATTTAAAAGATACAGAAATCATTGAAAAAATTGTAAGAAGCATTCGTTCTTTTTCCGAAAATACTCTCTTTTCCTTTTTGATGAAATATCTCCCTTATTACGTAAATCAGTATGAGCCATGCTCTGTGAAAAGGGGACTTAATGCATCCTCGAAAAGTATCGACTCAGGTCAGCCTGCACAGTCCGTGCAAGCTGACCTGGGCCGAAACTTTTCGATACTGGTCAATTTTCTGTATGCCAAAGGATCAGTCTGCCTTATGTTACAGTTGGTTTTTAGACATAACGGATTTTATAGGCCCATGATTAGGTGATATATGGCTTGGTATAATACATTACGGAGATGCATTTAGCCCCCTCTTGCCAAATATCACGAGTCTTAACCCATTACCAGACGACAAAATTTTACCCTTGTCCAAATTGAAAGCATTTGCAGACGATACTTTCAAAGTGGCTCAATTGGTGCAACTTTTCTTTGATAGGGTAGAAAACATTGTGGGAAAAGGAGAAAATGCTGGTTACCAGCATTTTCTCCTTTTTCCACAATGTTTTCAAAAGGCTTCTTTCCCATGGGCGTCAAAAGGCGGCATTGTGTGGTAAAGGGTTAAAAGGGAGTTTAACGTATCTGCAAAAATGTATCGACCGATGTCAGCCTTCCTCGCAGACTAACATTGGTCAATTTTTTGGCATTTGTAAAATTTTCTGCCTGTCCAAAGACCATTCTTTCTCATGATTCGGTCTAATCTTAGACAAAATGTACGTCATGGGTCGGTCCATAATCAAGTAATGACTTGCTCTGTTTAATTTATCAAGGCGATGGATTAAACCCCCTTTTGTCAGAGTGCTGCTCATGTAAACTCGACCTCTTTTGATGGCAGAAATAACTATCCCGAAACTGGGAAAGACTTTCACCATATGGCCCGCAACATGCGAAATGAGACTTTCGAACATTTGCGTAAAGTGTCGTCCCGGATTAGCCTGCGCAGTCCGCGCAGGCTAATCCGAGACGGCACTTTACGACTACACAAGATTTTTTCATACAGTAGACTTTCGTGAAACAGAAAATCGCACAAAAAAAACGGAAAGTGTCATCTCGGATTAGCCACAGACTGCACAGGCTGATCTGGGACGACACAATTTTACGCATATGTCCGAAGGCCCCTTTTCGTGTGTAGCACGCCAGGCTTGACTAAACAAGCTGACAGTACAAGACTAGACTGCATGTTCTGTGCAGTCTAAACTTGATCTATGTCGTCCTCAAGAAATCCTGTTTTCGTCTGTTTTGGTGCTATAAAGGGTTAAAGATCATTTTATATTAATTAATCTGAGCTTTGTGGTAATTTTCCGTCATTGTACAACATACAAAACACAAGGACAGCCGACATTCCCCCGAGAATCTTGAGATGAATATTAAAAGTACGAAATACCATGACGTTATTACTGAGTGCAGGATCATTGATTTCCCATATTCAGTAAAAATATGAGCCACGCTCCCGCAAAAGTGGGCTTATTAATGAAGAAGGCTGTAAAAAGGGTTCGCCGATCTTTAGGTCTGTATAGAACGACAATGAAAGACCGTATTGAAGCAGTTACAGATCACACGTTAAATTTAGTTTAAATGACTGAATGTGTCTTTTGAACTTATGAATAAAAAGGAGAAACAACAAAATGCTGGGTATGTGAAAAGAATAGGTCAAAATCATGCTCGTCAGAATTTCTACGGAAATATTGAACAATGTAGATCAGAGGTCAGGCTGCATATTCTGGCTCCCTGAATTCGATCTGTCTTTTCCCTTAAAGCCCGGCCGAGTACTCAGTGGTTAGCGTAATTGACTCGTGACCTGGAGGTTGCGAGTTCGATACACGTTTGAGGCAAACTTTATTTCCGGCGATTTTTGGTCTCTCACCTCTAACGCATGTGGGAAAAGTAGTCAAAAAAAAAATGTGACTTTACTGGTGTGAGAAAGCCACGAAGCACATGCACAAGTGCATTGACCGCCTTGATATAACCTTAGCTGTTAAAACGGCGTTAAACTCCAATACAAACAAACAAATCTTCTCCCTGAACGTAAACGGCAATATCTCAACCTGCTACTAAATCATCATTTGTTACAACCTTGAGGGAAAAGGACTTTTAGAAATACTGTGGGAAAAGCAGGGATTGCTGGTTACCAGCACTTTTTTATTTTCCTTCAATGTTTTCTATTCTGTGAAAGGCAAATTTCACCATTTGATTCTTATTTGATTTGTCGTCTGCAAGCGTTTTGAATGTGGACGAGTTGAAAATGATAGTCTTCTGGCAAATAGTTTAGCCCTTAACATGCTAAGTAAGTGAAATGAAACTTTCCAGCCGATAGTATAAACCCAAATATTGCTATTTCATAGCTTTTTAGGGGGGGGGGGGATAGCTCCTAATCGGACAGTATAGATCCAAGATCAGACTGCGCTTTCTGTGCAGTCTGATCTTGATCTATACTGTTCGCAAAAGGTCCTTGAGGCACATTTAGCAGCATAAGGGTTAACTCTTTCAGGGTCAAATATATACACTCGACCCTCTTTCGACTGCTGAAAATGTAACCCTCTGAGACCCGGAAATATTTCTATCTTATAGGCTCGATTAAACCAGCGGATGGCATAGATTCGAGATCAGACTGCACGTTCTGTTCAGTCTGATCTTGATTTTTGCCGTCCACAAAAAGACCACTTTTTCACTCATGGGTTAAAAGTAAAACACGTTATAATCGGTATAATGATGTTTGCACATCACAAACGGTAAGGTATGCAGACATCAGACGAAATAAATTTTGTGTCTTTCTTCTACGGGCAAAACTAGACAGTAACAAGTCGGTTCAGTTTCATCAATTACAATCCATCACTTTTATTGCACAATGCCGTTTAAATTTAACATTTTCTCTGCATTTTAACGCTGCACAGGCTTTGTGCGATATAATTGTTTTTTTCTAGAAGACTAAAGAAAGAATATCAATCTTGTTTTCTTTGATCTTGCATTGTTTCTTTGAATTGGGTACAATTAATGTATTTGACCTTTGCAGTGTTAATGAAAAGGTGAAGCGGTGACTTTTACCCATTTACCTTGCAAATAAGCCATGCTCTGTCAAAAGGGTGCTTAATGCATCTGCGAAAAGTATCGACCCAGGTCAGCCTGCGCACTCCGCGCAGGCTGACCTGGGCCGATACTTTTCACTATTGGTCAATCTTCTGCATGTCAAAGGACCAGTGTATCTCATGATTCATTCGGTTGTTAGACAATGTGGATTTTATACTGAGATGACTTGCTTGGTATCATGCACCACGGAGATGCATTAAGCCCCCTTTTGCCAGAACATGACTCATTTAGTTTATACGAACTATCACGCTCCTAGTTCATACAGATTGTCTTTGAAAGCATGATAAGAAAAAGGGGACATTGATTGCTGCCAGCTATAGTGTTGATTTAGACCCTGTCTGCACTAAGTCTTTTCTAAAGTCAGTCACCCGTTATCCTCGGCCATTTTGTTTCAGACCAAATTACACTGCTTGTTTATGTTTTCTGAGCATCAACATTAAATAAATTGCGGGGTGGCAGGATTTACTAAGATTTTCATGGTGCAAACAACCAACCTGTTTTGGCACTAAGGCTTACTGAGGTATCTGTACACTTCGAAAAAGTTCTGTAATACTTGTTCTCCGTCTTGCTGCACAAAAACGCCGTGACAAAAGTGTTGTGACTACATTATACAGAGTATAACCACAGTTTGTCCTCGCGCGAGTCCTAATCAAGGACATCTGTATTGTCTCAAATCATAAACTAATCTATGTAAGCCTTTAATATGGTAACTCTTTACCCGAAAAATCCTATAAATTACGACCCTGATTATGGAGGATTTAGAAAACAGTGTAAAAAAAAGAAGAAAATACTGGATACCAAGGAAGAAAGAGTTACCTTTTAACAAAAGTGATAAGAAGAATGTCACAGAATGGAGTTACGCCCAGAACAAAATGAAGCGTCTTTGGCAAAGCCATCCCTTTAAATCTACTTAACTTATACTTTATTACAAAAAAACGAAATGTAATCACGTGCTTTCGTGACAGACAGCATTAAAGAACCGCCATTAAAGAACCACCGTTCGTTTGAATTATAAATGAGTCATGTTCCTTCAAAAGGAGGCTTAATGTATCTGCAAAAAGTATCGACCCATGTCAGCCTGTGCAGTCCGAGTGGGCTGACATAACTTTTTGTTATTCGTACATTGTTTGCATTTCAAAGGACCATTCTACCTCATGATACAGCCTGTTGATAAACAAAATTGGTGTTGCGGATCCATAATTATGAGATGATTTAATTGGTATGATGCATCACGGAGATGCATTAAGCCCCCTTTTTCACAGAACATGGCTCAAATGCTCAACTGCGTAATTAGTAAGCAAGGCGCGTATGCATCGTGGGCTTCTCTCATGCATCTGCCTTTATAGTGCAACCTGCGTGTAAGAACAACCAGGGAAGGACCAAAAGTCGTTTGCCTCGAAACTGTCTACACATGGTTGGGTTGGCCTAAAGGCCTATACAAACCCTCAGACCTTAACTCTAACTGTTTCAATCTTTTCGAGACAGTAAGTATCATACAATGTGGTTATCTCAACAGCAAATTTAGCAAGAAATGTTTTAGTTTACAGCTTGATCAGCAAAATCAGAAGGTATAAGCAAGTTAACCTTGATCTTAGCGAATCAAAGCATTCAATAGACACACCACTAATCAGGCTCATCAAGATTGTTTCCAAGCAACAACAGTCCTTTAGTCACACGCTTATAAGCTCGATTGTTTTCCAAGAAATATCGAGGTATTGTCTTAGCCCTGGCGTTGTCGTCTGCGTCGTCATGCGAAAACTTTGACATTTTATATCTCTATTGTTACTGAAGATATTTGCTTCAAACTTGGACAAGTTCTTAATTTTCAATTTCAATTTGGGTAACCAGCATTTTTTTTTTTTTGACCGGGTTATGCCTCCTTTTCGACTCAGAATTTGCACGGAAAATCAAGCATCCGCAGCCAAGCGTTGTCACCCGCATGAAGTGCTCTTGTTTTTTTCGAGCGACAACAGTCTTTAGACACACGCTTGTTCTTTCAGCGACAAAAGTCTTTCGGACACCTGCTTATTTTTTCATGCAACAGCAATCCTAAGATAAACCGTTGACTACTTGCAGACATACCACCGATCGCTCCAAATAACATGACATAGAAATCTTAAATTAAAAGACAAGCTTATATCAGAAAAACCGAGCCGCTGCTTGTAACGAGGATTTGGTCCTTTTCCTCCTCCTCCTCCTACAACAACAACAACAGTTTTCTGCAGTGCTGTGATCAGTCGTAGTTGTGTGGTTCAGCACTGTCTATTTAAACATGTATATGAGCCCTTCTCTGACAAAAGGGGGTTTAATGTATCTCCTCGATGCGTTATACCAAGCAAGTAATCACATATTCATGAATGCATAAAATCCATCTTGTCTAACAGCCAACTGGATCATGAGATAAAATGGCCCTTGGACACGCAGAAACTTTACCGAAACCGAAAAGTTTCGATCCAGGTCAGCCTGCGCGGACAGCGCAGGCTGACCTGGCGCGATACTTTTTGCAGGTGTATTAAACCCCCTTTTCATACAGCCTAGCTCATACCGAAGTAAGCTGTCTGATGAATATGCTATGCACCAATTACCTTAAACTATTTAAAGCAAGGCGTTGCCCTAAACCAATCAGTGACATTATGGGCGTATGTTCACAAACCTTAAATAATGGTCGAAATTTACAAAAAAAAAAAGACTCACACTGTCGGAAAATAAGTAGCTTTAGGCACAGTCATTTTTCCTAATGCATTTCATATTGCTTTTTTAAATGAAATTTTGAAACTATCGTTTGACCGCGTACGAGAAAAAATCTCGGATAATTTTCCTTTTGGTCACCAAATGGCATGCATCCTCACTTTACGTTAGGGAATATTTTTAGCGATGAATCGCAACTATATACGTAAATGACTTCATTTGAGTAAATGTCAATTAGTCTGGAAGAAAAGGTAAAATAATGGTTTTCCGGCACGTCCCATCCCAGCAATGTGCACTTGGAGCAAGCAGTATAGATTTGTCCGATACATTGTGTGGCCTGATAATTTCTTGGAAACACATGAACATACGACAAAACATGCTGTGTTGCAAACAAATGTGAGCGTTGCAGTGATTTCGTTTTGCACTACAACAAAAACTTTAGCGGTTTTTAAATGTCAATAGTTCATAAGTCGGTAGAGTGCAATCCACATCTTGCAGGTTTTTTATGGTTATTTCAGTCGTTCAGTCAAATCAATTTATGTACTTCAAATTATCCTAACATAGAAAGCTATGTCTACATGAAAATACTCAAGTTTAAATGGATGGTTGAGCAGCTTGTTCAACCCGAAAACGAAACTTAGTTTCAAGAAAACTATTTGTGCAATCCCCGGGTGCAGTCCTCCGTTGTATCACATTCGGATGCCCAATGGTACCCTTAGTCCACCAAAACTCAAAATGTTAAACAGAAGACAAATGAACTCAGCTAAAAATGATTTGCAGACGGCGTAGATCAAGGTCAGACAGAAAAAAGCATGCCATTCTTTGTTTCATTGCCAGTAAGTGTCTGTTTTATAACTTCGGCCCTGTTATCATAACTATGCTGGGCATTTGTGAGGGTGGAAAACATAAATTACGTTTTAAATGACTGTCTAACATCCGTTTGCATGTGGAGTTCACATGAGATACACGATAAAACTAGATAATTATCATATCAATGGAAGTTGTTAGTTGTAATTTAATTTGCTAATAACCCATTCTGAAACGAGTTATTTAAAGCTTAACAATATCGTGTTTTAACGACCCAGAGACAGAATACTATTGAAAACATTTTGGGAAAAGGCAAAAATGCTGATAACCAGGGTACATGATAAGTCAAGGTCTAAGAATTATTTCAGGACATGGATTAGTACCTAGACAAAACACTTATAAATCTAAAATTATTTAGGGATTTTTTATTTCGTCTGCAGGGAGTATTATAATTCTGTCGCAGACAAGATAAGGACCTCAGCATCATTGTCACATGTCTTACCAAGACCATGAAAACAGACGTTGAAAAAACAATTCTTAAAAACGAACGGCCATCAGGAAAGTTTGGAGTGAGGTACAGTGAGGTAAATGGACGATCGCAGTCCTTGCTCTTTCCTAACCAAGTGTAAAACAATAACATTCAAATTAGCGTACTTTGTGTGATGTGCTGTTGTTGAATCTTAATCCTTCAACAACATTCCCTCTGTGCTCAACAATTACTTCAGATGTTTCAAGTAATTGACCAATAGCAAAAAGTTTCGACCCAGGTCAGCCTGCGCGGACGACACTTTTTGCAGATGCATTAAATCTCCTTTTCACAGAGCGTGAATAATTTATCCTCTACCTTACAACTGATGACTTCTACTTCAACGGTTAAACTGAAAGATTCTGTGGAAGGCAACCTCTGTATTATATGGACAATGTATACATGTATCCGTTTTAGAGAATGTATCATGTATCCGTTTTAGAGAATGTATCATGTGCATATACTCAGAATATGTTTAATGCAATATCGGAGTTTCAAATATATTTGACACTTTCTAACCAAACAGCCTAAAGCTGCAATTTTTAGGTCTTCCTAACTGACTAGAAATGCTTAAAAAATATAGTAATTTTGATGTCTTTATCATTTCAAAACAAAAGCTTATTACGTTAAGTTGTATCTAAGCGTATTTTTATGACATGAGCAGATTTCATATGTGCTGCTTGGTCGAACAAGATAACTGATTTTACAACTATAACGCGTTTAACTTTTTACCAAACGAAAAAAAAAATAGAACTGTCTTAACTGAAAGCGTTTGCAGATGACAAAATGAATGTGACTCAAATCTTGAAATTTGATTTGGGAAGGGTAGAAAACTTTGTAGGAAAAGAAGAAAATGCTGCTTACCGGCATTTTCTCCTTTTCCCACAATGTTTTTAAAAGCTTTTTTTCTCAGGGTCGTTAAAACTCGCGATAGTTTGCTAAAGGAATAAAGAAAACAAAAAACAAAAAAAAAAAGACGAGCGGCTCATTATGTTTCTTTTAGAACAATGTGGAGAACCACCTTGAAATCCCATATATCAAATATTAATGCTAACCACACTCCTCTTGTTAGGATATAAATCATTCATTACCCTGACAAATTATACGTATTTTCTGGCAACTTATTTAATTGTATATAATTTTACACATTTTCAACACGAGAAATACTGCTATATCATCTAAGCCTTTCGATCATTCTAGCCAGTGCGGCAAGTTGAACTCTTTCAGCACCGAATACTCCTATATTCGAACTATTTCGAAGACTAGAAATATAACTCACTGAAATTCAGAAAAGATTTTTTCTATCTAATAGGCTTGTCTAAACAAGAGGACAGCATAAATACATGATCAGACTGCAGGTTCTGTGCATTCTGATTTTGATCGATGCCGTCCACAAAAAGAGCCTATTTTCGCCCATATTTCTGTAAGGGTAAAGAATATATACAGCGGCAATATGATTTATTCATTACCATTTGCAGGCGAATATTATTTTCGTCTGGCAACCAGGCAGTTTTTAAATGCATTGAAGTCAGGGGAGAAAATTGATCTTGGCGAGCAATTCGCCTTTTGTCACAACGTTTCACCCATAAACATCTATTTTACCTTGAATTCATATTATTTATCCGTATTTTACAAGAATTTCAAAAAAAAAAGTCTTCCGCCAACTTATTTAACTCTTTATCATGCGATAAAATTGTAGACTGATCCAAATTGAAAGCATTTGCAGACAACAAATTACATGTGACTTCAATAATGGGATTTGACCCTGAAAGGGCAAAAAACATTGTGGGAAAAAGGAGAAAATGCTGGTTACCAGCATTTTCTCCTGTTCCCACAATGTTTTCAAAAGGCCTCTTTCTTGGGGTTGTTAAAACTCTTGATTGTGTGGTAAAGGGTTAAGGAGGCACTAAGTTAACCGAGGCTTTCGACATGGAAGAATGCACTCATTGGCACAACTACTCAGCTACAATAACTCATTATCAAATAAAATCATTATTGTGACTTGTCTGCCGAGGTCCTTTCCTTGTCTGCGACAGAATTATAATACTCGGTGCAGACGAAATGAAAACTCCCCAAATAATTTTAGATTTGAGCCATGCTCTGTGAAAAGGGGGATTAATGCATCTACGAAAAGTATCGACCCAGGTCAGCCTGCGCAGTCCGCGCAGGCTGACCTGGGTCGAAACTTTTCGCTATTGGTCAATTTTCTGCGTGTTCAAGGACCAGTCTACCTTATGATTCTGTCGGTTGTTGGACATGATGAATTTTATGGATCTCTAATTATGCGATATCTTGTTTTTGTATGATGCATCACGGAGATACATTAAGCCCCCTTTTCACAGAGCATGGCTCATTTATAAGTGCTTTGTCTAGATACTAATCCCATGTCCTGAAATAATTCTTAGCCAACAGACAATTGGCTAGACCTCTATTGCTTTAGCAATTCAAAGGAGGCGGAGAAAAAACGCTGTTTCAGCACGAACTGACTCCAAATTCATAATGCTGCCCTGTGTTTCATATAGACGTTACCTTTCAGTTACAATTATTTTTATATTTAACCCTTATCCTGCTTAAGAAGTTAACCGATAGTAAAAATGCGAATAATGCTGTTACATTTTTTTTTTTTTTTTTTGAGAAAAATATCTCCTTATCAGACAATGTAGATGCAAGATCAGACCGCACATTCTGTGCAGTCTGATCTTAATCTACAATGTCTGCAAAAGGTCAGCGAGTCGTGCGAGGCAGCCAAAGGGTTAACTGCCTGTATAACACCCAAAATGGCGCTCCATGTATAAGACCCAAGTACAGTTGTAATCTTAACCCTATAACTGCACAGTCCTGTGCTTTAAAGACCCCAGGAACAAAAGCGGTTAAAAACATTATTGGATAAGGATAAAATCACTGTGTCCTTAAAATGATGTCCGATTCATATTGAAAATCCTTATTTTTACAACGATGTTTGTAAAGTTGTACGCTGCAAATTTCTTTCAGGAGGTAATGGTTAAAGTGTTGCCATGAATTTCAAATTTTCCCTTGGCGCCCAACCGATATTCTAGCAACTCTTTTGGACAGACAATTCGGTTTATTACAGGAAACAGAAACAAGTTGTAACAATCCATATCCTAAGTACCATGGTCTCTCATGATTTTATACCTTGCCAATAGAGTGCATCAATGTTTGGCTGAACCCAACTGTAGCCAAGCTTCGTCTAATGTCTTGAATACGCTATTATTTGCCGTAAAAACCGCTGTTATTTGCCTGAAATACGTAATTATATGCCGAAGATTTACTGTCGTCAACTAAAACCATATGGTGGATTGGTTTCATCGATTGTTTTAATTCAACGGGATAAATATGAATCTCTTACGAACACAACTACAGCAAAATATGATATCATTTTGGGTTGGACAGACGAGCACAGAAGAGTAGGCTGTCGGCTTTTCTTATTCTGTTTTTGAAAGGTACACACGAACAGTTCTACCGGTTTCATAACGTTATTGACAAATGGAATGGGTTTCAGTAACAACCTTAAATATTAACTTGAATTCTACAGTAATTAGAATATACATATTACAGTTTCAGTGTTGTTTTTGATAAAATTGATTGATGCTCTGTGAAAAGGGGCTTAGTACATCTGCAAAAAGTATCCACCGGGGTCAGTCTGCGCACTCTTGGAGGGTACTTTTTGCCATTTCTAAATTTTCTGCATGTCAAAGGACCTCTCTACCTCATGACTGAGCCGGTTTTTGGACAAAAAGGGATACATATTATCTGACGACTTGCTTGGTATAATGCATTCAGGAGATGCATTAAATACCCATTTCCAAGAGTACCGTTCATATGTTTTACGAAAAGTCTGATACTGTGTAGATCTAAGTCAAGACAGCTCGTTCTGTGTAGTTTGATGTTAATGTACACTATTCTGACGATGAGCCAAAGTCGTGCCTAAAAGGCAAAGGGTAAAGAGCCTTCAGATTGCATAACTGGGATGACATTAAAGCACGTATGATACTGATGTCTTAACCCTTATCCTGCTATATAGCTTAAATGAAACTTTCAAACCGATAGTAAAAACCCGAATGATGCTGTTACAAACTTATTTGTATGGAGAAAAATATCTCCTTCTCGGACAGTGTAGCTCCTAGATCAGACTGCACGTTCTGTGCAGTCTGATCTTGATCTACGCTGTCCGCTAAAGGTCAGTGGGTTGCGGTTTGCAGCCTAAAGGTTAATGAAGGTAGTTGCACAATTTAATGAACGTTACAACATTGTGATGCAGATTATATAGTATTGACATGTTTCTAAATGGACACTCTGTGGATAGAAATTGATGCAGCTGCATGTTAATGTATTCATGCCTTATTCTTGTTTTAAAATCTAAACCTTTGAAGGATTTCAAGACATCCTGTAAACATACTTTGCTTATTTACCTTTCGCTGGACATTTTCTTCTGTTATTTTTTCGGAGGTTAAATGGACAAATTAAAGATACATAATGAAAATTTACAACCAGACAGAGGCGGCAGAACTTGCTTCAATCTACAATTTGCATTCTGAAATTCACAAGAATTTACATCAAAGCGAGGTTACAAATGATTATCATGTACCTCTCCGGAGATTTTTCTGGTAATAAAAACCAAACTACAAATAATTCTGACACGCAGTCGAAAGAATCTAGGTTAAACTCATGAATCCATTTTCTGCAACTCTGCGATGCCTCCGCCTCCTTACGTTTTGCAAGAATACGGTGGTGTACCTATTTCTGGAAATTCGCCAGAATCAATGTGTCTGGGATGTTTTGCAGACTGATAGTCGATATCAGGCAGACGCTCAATAATAGGAGACCATATTTAGGTAGTTGTACTACGTCTTCCTATTACAACTGTCCACATGAAATAGATCACGTAATAAAAGCAATGGTTTTTATATGCCTTTGGAAGTAATGTCGGTCGTAAAATGCTTGAAATTCGCAATTATTTGCGTAATAATGCAAATAAGGTTCCTTAGAAACGCAACGGGCGCAACCATCCTGTAATGTCCGCGTATAAAAACCGTTCAAGATGAAAGAGACCGTAGTTGTAAACTGAGGATAAATTTAATAGCATCCGTGCCTTGGGCTCCATTACAATGCAAGCTTTGATCATTTAGCATTTTCATAAGTACATGCAATATCCACACCGGAATAGCCCAGTACGGTGCCATTGACTTTCTCATTGAAGCCATATGCAGCGTTTATAGCGTACTGGAATGACCTTTGTTAAAAGTGCAGATCAAGATCAATCTGCACGTCCGTATAGTCTAATTTTGTTCTACACTCTTCATTCCCGAATCAGTTGTTTAATTTTAACCGTGCCCATTCAAAATTAAGAGGTGAACACTGGCTGTTATCGTTGATGATTTTGACTGGGCCTTTTCATAAAGGAACGAACAGACATTCATAACAAAATATCATAGTAACGATAGATGAAGCAACGCCCGTGTCAGAACATACATATGAGCCATGCTCTGTGAAAGGGGGACTCAATGCATCTGCAAAAAGTATCGTCCCACGTCAGCCTGCGCGGAATGCGCAGGCTGACCTGGGCCGAAACTTTTTGCTTTTGGTAAATCATCTGCAAGTCCAAGGCTTAGTCTACCTCATGATTTAGTCATTTGTTAAAACATGTGGCTATTATGATCTATAATTATGAGAAGGCTTGATTGGTATCATGAATCACAGAGATGCATTAAGCCCCCTTTTACCAGAGCATGACACTGGCGTTGCTTTATTGGTTGTAACTTTGACTTTCAAGGGAAGAAATACGACACACCACCACACACAAGCAACCCGAGAATTTCATAATACTGACCATTGCGAACTAACTATCTCGCAAATGGACGTGAACTAAAAGAGTCTAGTGCCAAATTAGACATCAATTTAGCGGAGACTTTTTTCGTCTCTAGAGACAACAAATGTGTGGATAGGCAAGTAAACCCAACAATCTGCAGACGTAATTTACTTCTCCCTTGATACAAACAATCAGCCTGCAATCGTTTGTTCATTTCGTCTGCTGAATACAAATGGAGACAAAAATGTCGGACATGTTAACCTTTATCGTCCAGAATTGAAGTTGTTGAGTATCTCAAAACATAGACGTCAATACGTTTCTTGGCATAAAATGGAGAGTATACGGCTTGAAACCTTTAACAGGGGAACGTATAGCGTAGTGTTGACCAAGATATTAGTGCAGATATCTGTAAGCTGATTTTAGTCTACACTCTTAGGGGAAGAAATCGGAAATGGTAAGTTTAAGGTTGAGAGTTAGATTGCATATACGGATAGCTTCTATAAAAGTTCATTCGGTATATAGCTTTACAACGCACCGAAAATAGTTATGGTATTGACAGTCCTGATGTCTCAGGCGACATCTGCTGACCTTTGTCAAAGAGAGTACACAACCATCAACTTGCACATTCTTCTCTGCATTCCGAGTAGGTAGTCATAAAACTTGTTTTTCGTGCTCAACTCACCTGTGCATGAAATTTCTGAATTATACAGAATTGATCTGATACATCTCACGGAGCATCTTTGTAACTTTTGCAGCTCTCTTGTCTCTTTCTTATTAACCCTTATCCTGCTATATAAGTTCAATGAAACTTTCAAGCCGATATTGAAAACCCGAATAATATTATTTCAAACTTATTTTTTTTTGAGAAAAATATTTTGTTATCGGACAGTGCAGATCCAAGATCAGACTGCACGTTCTGTGCAGTCTGATCTTGATCTACACTGTCCGCTAAAGGTCAGTCAGTCGCCCTTAGTAGCTTAAGGGTTAAATGACAGTCTTTGTTTCTCATTTACATACTTGCAGAAGCACTGATGAAATTTGAAATTTAAGCATAAACACAGCTGAGCATTTACTAAAGTTTTATAAACACCGGCCCAGATCTTGGTTTACAGTCCTGGGTAGCCTATTCATTGTTTACAGTTTGCCAGATACTAATAACCATTGTGAACCAAAAAGTCTCTTTCTAACTCTTTACCTTTGACAAGATTTTATGTCCAAAACTGAAATCAACCATAGATGACAAAATCAGTTAGGCTCAAGTTATACTACTGGTCTTTGAAGGGGTGGAAAACATTATGGGAAACGAAGAAAATGCTGGTTACCAACATTTTCCCTCCATGTTTTGAACATCACCCTTCCTCAGGGTAATTAAAGCACAGGACTGTTTGATAAAGGGCTTAAATAATGGTCTGTTCCAATGAATATGAATTGTGCCCTGGGAAAAGGGTTTTAGTGCATCCAAGCAAGCCATCATATCATCATGAGTCCATAAAATCCATTTTGTCTGACAACCGAATGGATCATGAGGTAGTCTGGACCTTGGACATGCAGACAATTGACCAAGGGCAAAAAGATTCGACACAGGTTAGTCTGCACGGAGTGTGCGGGCTGACCTGGTCGATACTTTTTGCAGATGTATTAAACCCCCTTTTCACAGAGCATGGCCCATATGCTTACCCAGTGCCCCATGAAACAAATTTACACCAGGCAACTTTGGGAACATAAGCATCCTTATAGAAATTGAGATGATGAGCATGAAATAAGGTCATTGCGTGCATTTTTTTTTTTTCACAATGTTTTCAAAAGTCGTTTTCTACAAGACGAACTGAAAAACCATGTGCAGAAGGTAATCTATTACTCCTAAAGGCTACAGAATCCAGCCGACATTTCGTAGACAATCCGACAAAAAATATCCCTGGGTATTAACCCTTAACCTGCTAAATTAGTGATAATGAAATTCTCCAGCCAATAGAAAAAAAAAAATATTGCAATTTCAAAGTTATTTTCCGGGAAAAATATCTCCTTTTCGGACAGTGTAGATTCAAGATCAGACTGCACGTTCTGTGCAGTCTGATCTTGTTCTACACTGGCCGCAAAAGGCCTTAAGTCGCGCTTAGCAGCCTAAGGGTTAACAAATTGACCAAGGCAGTGTAATTTACGCTTCAATAGAAACATTGTTTGGAGAACCGGACCAGACATTTAATTCCATTGAAAACTGGGTCACGCAGACTGTTGAGGCTATCAGACGCGTCTCCGCTGGTGAACCAATATTTTATCTCGGAAATTATTGGAGAGTGTAAGTGTCTTGGAAACTTCCATATATGGAAATGTTTCCTACGCGTATAATGCTGTTTGGGAATCACGTGACATAACAGAGTTTATCGACCCGGGGAAGAGCTGTCAAAAACAGAGCTGCTGAGCTGTCCAAAATAATGACTTAGACTATCCTAAAAGCACGATTTGGCATACTGTTGAACCCTGGAATGCAATGCACAACTCTCCCTGCTGTTGCTCATAGCTCAGATGAAGATCAGACAGTATGGAACTTGCTTTTGATCTTTGGTCCACACCGTTCGACAGAGTGTTCTAATCAGACAAGCCCTGTAAATGCGATACTTGTGTCCTTTCCTGTGTTGCCTGACCATATTTTTTTCTATTTATGTTAACATAACCTTTCACAAAAGGAAAAAATAACGGTTACATGAAAAACCTGTTACATAAGGACTCCGCAGTCATTTCAAGAACTATATATGAATAGAAATACTACTTTAGTTCTGTCAAAAGAATATCGTGGGAGAATCATTGACCCTGCAGCATTCGTATAGCGCTCTATAGTGACCCTTGTGAAGAAAGAAGAATAAGATCCGTGAATTCTGATTTTGGTCTATTCAGTACAATGCTCGGTTATCAACCCCTAAAAGTGCTAAATAAAATAAATGAAAATATTCAGCCTGCAATAAATATCTGCATATTTCGGCTTCAACGTTATTTTCTTGAACAAATTTCACCGTATCGGACAGTGTAGATCAACACCCGACTACAGGCTCTATGCAGACGGATCCTGATCTGCACTGCCCCCACTAGCGAGTTGACTCTAGCTTGGCGACCCCAAGGGTTACTAGTTTAGAATTTATCAGATAGGCATTAAGTAAAAGAGTTGTCAAGTCGCTCTATCTTTTGTTTATTATTTACCTGGTATTAAAATTTTATTTTTATGTCAGCGACTAACACTTGAACCAAACGTACGATAACAGTCGGTCATCTTCACAATAACTTCCATACCTTTATACGGTATGCTTTAAATTTAAATGCATTTTTACATCCGCATTGTTTACTTTTGGTCATTACTGGGCCTATAAGAATCTGCCGTAAATCCCTAACAGTAATTTTCTTCCCGTTATAATTTCAATCCAGTCGGACAAAAGCGTCAATTCTGTTACATCCATTTCACAAAACCATGCAGACTTTGCTAGCAATTTATAGGTTTCATTTATATGAGCCATGGCCATGCTCAGTGAAAAGGGGGCTTAATGCCTCCGCGTGATACATTATACCAAGCAAGCCATTACATTATTATGGATCCATAAAAGCCATTTTTTCAACCGACTGAATCATGAGACCAGTACTTTGACATGCTGAAAAGTGACCTAAAGCAAAAAGTATCGACCCTGGTCAGCCTGCGCGGACTGCGCAGGCTGACCTGGATCGATACTTTTTGCAGATTCATTAAGCCCCCCTTTTCATAGAGCATGACTCAATTATTTTTCATCCGCAATACGATAAGATAAAGATAATCATGTTCCTTTTTGCCCTCAAAATGATTTTCATACTTCTCTTGCATGTTTTTGAGTGAGAGTAGCTTTTTATTTTGTAAGACTGCATAAAGCACTACAGACCAGCATTTTCCTGCCACGGTGTTTCATATTTCCCAACTATCTTTATACCTAAACTGTACGTCAAAGCTTTAATTTTTCCTCGAACACTTTTCCTGTAAAAGCCTTTTTGCTAGACCTACTCATCTATAATTTTACCCAGTAGGTGTCCACGTGATATCTCCATAACGTCTTATAGGTTGCAAGAAGACTATTGAACTGTACTAGATATTGGACAGATCGTTGCTGCGGCAATTCATAGGGAAAGCAATGATCATTAGACCCGTCTCGGACTTTGCCGGCGGAAATCAGTATTTCATGGTGGATTAGATCTGTCCGTCAGATGACTTTTTGAGACGACGTAAGCCATAACGTTTATAATTGGAGTCCTCCATGGCTCAGTGGTAGGCTGATGAGTTAGATCTGTGACCAGGAAATCCTTGTTCGATTTCTGCTTGAGAAACGACTCATGTTGAAGTGTCCTTTGGACAAAGCACTGTGTGCAGGGCCCTGTTCTAGTACTTGTGACAGTGGGACACCAAAGATCTACACGAATTAGTGAGGTGTCGCCGCGATATAACTAAAATGCTGTTGAAAGTGAAGTAAAACTTCATTCAAGGCCTCATAAACATAGCGTATTTTGACCTCACCTAGATTTAACGACCCTAAAAAAAGAAGCCATTTGAAAACATTGTGAGAAAAAGAGAAAATGCTGATAACCAGCATTTCCTTCCTTTTCCACATGATGTTTCATCCACTTCTATGAGAAATTCAACGGCATTTGATTTGTCGTCTGCAAATGCTATCAGTTTTGACAAGTCTAAGATTATGTCCTCGGGTACAAGTTGAGACTAGATCTTAAAATATTATATGAACCATGTTCTGTGAAAAGGGGACTTAATGCATCTCCGTGATGCATGATACCATGCAGAATATCACAGTATTATACATCCATTAAATCCGTTTTGTGTAAAAACTTACTGAATCATGAGGTAGACTGGTCCTTTTACCATGCAGAAAATTGACCGATAGCAAAAAGTCTCGGCTCAGGTCAGCTTGCGCGGACTGCGCAGGCTGACCTGAGTCGATGCTTTTCGCAGATGCATTAATCCCCTTTTTACAGAGCATGGCTCTTACACACTAGTGATCTTCACGACACACCTTTCTGGAAATCCGGGTGAACGGACGAAAAGAAAGAAATTGCAAAACTTACTATCATATTTCCCGCCATAGATAGGAATGCAGTCTTTCGGGTTTAATACCAGTGAGACTGTACTAAATGTCGTATACAATACATCGCATTGTTATTTTTTATTGTTTGGTTTGTATGTTTGTACAAGCACTTGACCTCAATAATATTCCAGACCTATCACGGGAGCTAGTGCACCTAGTAACGCTTTCGTGGAGTTTACCGTTACTGTATGAAAACAGACTTAGTTACCATTTGTTTGCTTGTTTATCTTGATCTTATAAACAATTAATGGTATTCAGAAATGGCCGTAAGAAACAGAAAAATCGTCAACTGATCAAAAGCTGGGCTTCAAAAACAACCAATTTAAGATATTTATCTATGATGACAAAAACAGGTCTTTACTTTCACGTAAACATGTTTTTGTTTCGAGGAGAATCAAACTCCGTCTAATTATCCGCGACATCGACTACTTTTTTTGTAACCTAGTTTTCTCGTTACCTCCTGCAGACGACATTTACTGCATCTTGCCGCACAAAAGTTTTTGAAAACATTGTGGCCAAAGGAGAAATTGTTGGTAACCAGCAATTTCTCCTTTGGTCACAATGTTTTCACAATGTACTCGTATCTATATGTTAGGTTTAGATTCGTCTTGATTCACCATACCTCAAAAAGGATTATTATGTTCAAAGTCGCAGATGTAAAGTTGTCTCAAGGGAGTTGAGAGTGAACAATGCACCGATGCAAACAAAACGACAAAATTTTAGACTTGCCCAAATTCAAAGCATTTGCAGACGACAAATATAGTGTGGATAAAATGATGGAATTTGTCTTCGATAGGCTAGAAAATATTGTGGAAAAATGGAGAAAATGCTGGTTACAATCAACGTAAAGAAACTTCATTTAACGCTTTAATAAATAATACCTTATTCTAACGAACTTAACAGCTAAGGCTTTGTAGACATTGTTGAAAAAGGAGAAAATGCTGGTAACCAGCATTTTCTCCTTTTCCCACAACAACCAGCATTTTCTCCTTTTTCCACAAAGTTTTCTATTCTTTCAAAGGTCACTTTTATTATGTATGAAGCAATCAGTTTGTCGTCTGCAAATACTTTCGATTTGGACCTGTATAAAACTTTGACGTTTAGTATAAAGAGTTAAACAATAGGCTACGACTTGGAAATTTCCAGTGATAAAGGTAAAAGAGAAACTAAGCAGTACAGACAGCGCACTAGACTCAACAACAGGGCGCTAATCACAGCTAAAGTTATTTCTGTGGACAGTGTAGAATAAGATCACACCGATCTTTGATATGCACAGTCCGATTTATTTATTAGATACTCGAGTCAAAACAGCCTTGAACTTGCATATCCAGTTTCTCCTGTTTACAACGAACATTTTCCTCTTCTCAACGGGAATACCTCGATTTCATGAATTTATGCGTATAATATGTAATTGATATTTTGCTATACTATCATTTTCCTCTTTGGCCTATAACAGCTGCATTCTAGCAGCAGCATTGTTTCATACATGACCCGTTGGCAGTGCGCAGAGGTCGCCGCCAGGACTAGGGTATAATGCTTGAACCTTTTTACTAAACAATCCCATGTGTTTAACAAGTCTTTGGATAAACATAAAACATTGTTGGAAAAGGAGAAATTTCGGTAAAGACCTTATATTCAGGAAACTTTGAAGCCGATCGCAAAAACCCAAATACTACTACTTCGAAGTTATTTTTTGGGAGAAATATCTCCTTATCGAATAGTGTAGATGCAAGATCAGACTGCACGTTCTCTGCAGTCTTATCTTGCTCTACACTGTCCTCAAAAGGCCCTTGCGTCGCTCCTAGCAGCCTAAGGGTTAAGTTTTGAGTGATAGCGATCATGTTTGTAATTATGTGATTGAGACGCTGCTCAAGAATAATGATTTAATCTTCCTATTCTCCGCTTCAGATGATTTATTGGACAATGCCGACCAAGACCAGACTTCTCAGAAACTGCAGCTTCGCCTTCAATCTACACATTTCGATTTCTTAGCGACATATTCAAACGAAAACTCACAGTCTGGTAATCGCAAGATCTGGGTCAATATTCACCAACCATTCTTAAGAATATTCTTCGTCTTACACTGAAGAATCATTAGTTTCTAGATTTGAAAGTAACACAACTTCTGATTGGCTAAACCATTTGGTTTAGCCAATTAGAAGTTGTGTTACTTTCAAGTCTAGGATATTCTTAGGAATTGGACAAAGCATATTCTTAAGAATGGTCGCTGAATACGCACCCTGGGTGTTACTTACTGTCCAAAATGTTATGCATTAAGCTGTTTATAGGGCCATTGATCTTGCCCTTGCATCAGTTTCACCTTTGGCTAAGAACAGCTGCACCAAGACAGTACCTGTAGCATTGTTTGTAAATGACCATTTCCATATACGTTTGTAGTGCATAAAGTTCACCGAGAGGACATGGGTCTGATCCTTTGAATCATTTCAGCGAGTTTACTAACTGGTCATGTTTTTTTTTTTTCAAATGGTAAAGACCTAGAAGATCAAACTGCACAGAAAGTGTATTCTGACCTTGAAGCATACTTGTGCAATTGCTTTGAGACGAACTAATGTATTCTTGTTATTGCAAGACCATAGTACTTTTCACTGCTGACCAAAAATCTCAATTTCCATTCATTAGTTTGTCTAAGGGTCCATTGATCTACGCCGCTCATCATTTTCCAGTTAGAACAGCTGCACCTAGCAATGGCATTGTTTCGCATATGATCCATTGTTAGTACGGAAAGTTCGCCGCTCCATTATGCACTCTGTCTTGTTTAACCTTTTACCACACAATCCCATATTTAAACGGCCCCCAAAAGGAAAGACTACTAAAAACATTGTGGTAATCAGCTTTTCTCCATTTGCAACAAATTGTTCTGTCCCTCTAACCCTTATCCTGCTAAGAAGGTAAAAGAAATTTTCGAGCTGAAAGTAAATACCCGAATAATGCTATTTCAAACTTTTTTTTTTTTTTGAGAAAAACATCTCCTTATCGGACAGTGTAGATTCAAGATCAGACTGCACGTTCTGTGCAGTCTGATCTTGATCTACACTGTCCGCAAAAGGTCAGCGAGTCGCACTTAGCAGCTTCAGGGTTAAAGACAAATAACAGCATTTGTTCCACAATAAAATTGTCGTATGCAAATGCTTTCAATTTGAAAATTTTGTCTTGTAAAGAGTTAATGAACGCAGCGCGTGATTTGCTATGTATTCCGGATTTAGCTACAAAATGTCATTTAAATTACGTATTGAGATTAATATCTACCAGTTTATTGCTCTGAAATCATTAGTGGGGAAAAAAAAAACCTTTCCCAGTCCTGTACTTTTTATTGAAATTTTATACACAGAAAGGCTCGCGGGAATAATACTGTACTGACAGTTACCCTAAATGCACTATATAGGTGAGCAATGCTCTGGCAAAAGAGGGTTTAATGCATCTCCGTGATGCATTATTCCAAGCAAGAAATCACATAATTACGGATCCATAAAATCCATTTTACCTCACAACTGGCTGAATCATGGAGTAGAATGGTCCCTGGACAAGCAGAAAACTGACCAATAGCAAAAAGTTCGCGGACTGTGCAGGCTGACCTGGGTCGATACTCTTTGAGATACATTAACTCTTTACCAAATGACGGAATTCTAGACTAGTCCAAATTAAAAGCATTTGCAGACGTCAAAATAAATGTGACTCAAAAACTGAAATTTGTTTTGGAAAGAGTAGAAAACATTATGGGAAAAAGAGAAAATGCTGGTTACCAGCATTTTCTCCTTTTCCCACAATGTTTTCAAAAGGCTTCTTTCTCCCTAAAAGTCGGAGTTGTGTGGTAAAGGATTAATCCCCCCCCCGCCTTTTCGCAAATCTTGGCTCGGATGTTTTTTTGTAGACACTGGGGATAATATTTTCAGAATGCCAACTGCGGACAAATAAGATCAAGATCAGCCTGCACAGAACTTGCAGTTTGATCATGAATCTACATTGTCCGATTTTACGTGAAATAATCTGGCAAAAACTTATTTTCTTGAAATAGCAATGCTTCCCATTTTCCTGTATAAGAATGTCCATTTCATTACATTTTTTTTTATTTAAGGTTAACTACCAGCAATCACTGTGATACCTGCCTATAAGAGTCTTGACTTTTTGTAGAAATCTTAGAAGGACAGTAAAAGGATACCATAGCTATGATTTTCATCAACTTTCGGAAAGTCTTTTCGTCCTTTCGGGCTTGGTTTTCCGAGCCCGAAACTCATGGACTTCAATTCCCGACGGAAACACCGGAACCCAGTGGTTGGTTTCACAGACAGACACGCATACAGTCAACTATTAGATACCTATCACACAGATGTTTGGTTTTAGGTTAGAAAAACAAGGAGAGGAAAATACAAATGTTTAAGAACAGGAATAAATTGAGTGTCTAAAGATATCCATACTTCATGTAATTATTAACCCCGTTCTTTTATTTTCGACGTAATGAAATACTGCAGATAAATCGTCCAATAGAATATTGATAAAGTGATAGGGCACTTGAAAGTTAAATGTTCTTAGAAACACCTGTCTAGAAATGACAATAAAGTGCTCATTTGCAACGTGCTTTTGTTGCATGAATTATCTTAGACAGTCATATTGCTCACCTACATGGTGTCACGATTCCTTCTTTTTTTGATCTATGTGTTAGTCATGCTCTGTTGAAAGGGGGTTTAATGCATCTGCAAATAGTATCGACCCAGGTCAGCGTGCGCAATCCGCGCAGGCTGACCTGAGTGAAAAATCATTGCTTTCTTTTCCAGTGTTTTTCTGCATGAGCGTGAAAAGTTGTCTCTGTCCGATGTTAGGGTCACAAAAACAGTAATGACCTGTTTTTACTCTACTTAACTTTAATTAATCATTTTTACCGCAGACAAAAACTCATTAAAAAGCAGATGATACCGCAACATGTTGGCTGAAAGGAGGGGGGGGGGGGTCAGGGGAAAAGCGAGAAACTTATCCAGGCGTGCAGAGTACAGCACTAGTTGTTTTTTACAGACTGTGTAAGATAAGACTGCATAGAAGGTGAAGAGCAGTCTGAACTTAAATTTACACTGGCTGCATTTTGAAGGCATTCTGGTCCAAACACCTTTTGAATTACAATATGTAGAATCTCTCAACTAATCGTACATCTCCAAACCATTTATACAGTGCTCTAAGGGCAAGTAAGTGATCTAGAATTGTGACACGAAACAACCAAGATTCGTTATCCTTTCGAGTGCAAAAGAACTGTAACGGGGCATTTTCGAGGAACAAAAAAAGGACCCAAATATCGCACTTTCAAGGTTACTTTTGCTAGTTTATCTGACAAAATATTAGACGATCAGGAATCAGACATAAATATGGTTGTGTGAAGTTGGCAGTAAGTTCGACAATCGGAGTTCGATGTTCAATGAAGAAATGAATATGCTGTTAAGTTGAATTTCATGCCGCAGTAGATTCCTTATTTTCGTCAAACTCGAAGGACAGTTACTTATAACAAGGAATAACGATTTGAATATCGAAATGAATTTCATGCGAGCAGTAAATTCGCGTGTGTGTGTGTGTGTGTGTGTGTGTGTGTTTTTTCTTTATGGGTATGCAGATGATGTATGATCTCGAATATAGATTTGAATATCGAACTGAATTTCATTCTAGCAGCAGATTCGCAAAGATTTCTGTATAGACATATAGATGTTGTATGAGATCCAATTTAGATTTCAATATTTAACTGAATTTCATGCTAGCAGCAGATTCGCTAGAATTTCTATATCGGCATATAGATGGTGTTATGATATCGAATGTAGATTTGATTATCGAACTGAACTTCATGCTAGCAGCAGATTCTCTGAGATTTCTGCATGGGCATGTAGATGATATAAAATCCAATGAAGATTTGAATATCGATCTGAATTTCATGCTAACAGCAGATTCGCAAAGGTTTCTATATTGACATGTAGATATTGTATGAAATACAGTGTAGATTTGAATATTGCACTGAACTTCATGCTAGCAGGAAATTCCATAAAATTGCTATATGGGGAGTAGATGGTGTATGATATCGAATGTAGATTTAAATATTTCAGCGATTTCATGCTAGCAGCAGATTCGCTATAATTTCTTTATGAACATGTAGTTATTGTATGAAATCCAATGTAGATTTGAATATTGAAATGAATATCTTGCTAAATGGGCATGCAGATGGTGTATGATATGGAATATAGATTTGAATATCGAACTGAATTTCATACTAGCAGCAGATTCGCTTGAATTTCTTTATGGGCTTGTAGATAGTGTATAATATCGAATGTAGATCTGAATATCGAAACCAATTTCATGCCAGCAGCAGATTCAACAAAATTACTGTATAGGCATGTAGATGATGTATGATATTGAATATAGATTTGAATATCGAATTGAATTTCATGCTAGCAGCAGATTCAATGTAATTTCTTAATGTGCTTGTAGATTGTGTATGATATCGAATGTAGATCTGAATTTCGAACTGAATTTCATGCCAGCAGCAAATTGGACAAAATTGTTAAATGGGCATGTAGATGCTGTATGATACCGAATATAGATTTGAAAATCGAACTGAACTTCATGCTAGCAGCAGATTCGCTGGAATTTCTTTATGGGTTTGTAGATGGTGTATAATATCGAATGTAGATCTGAATATCGAACTGAATTTCATGCTAGCGGCAGATTCACCAAAATCGCTGTATGGACATGTAGATGATGTATGATATCGAATACAAATTTAAATATCGAACTGAATTTCATGCTAGCAGCGGATTCGCTAGATTTTCTTCATAGGCATGTAGATAATTATGAAATCGAATGCAGATTTTAATATCGAAATAAAGTTCATGCTAACAGAAAATTCGCGAGAATGTCCTTTATGATACTTAAATCTATATTCGATATCATACATCATCTACATGCTAATACAGCAATTTTGTTGAATCTGCTTCTAGCATGATATTCAGATCGATATTCAGATCTACTTTCGATATTATACACCATCTACATGCCTATGCAGAAATCTCAGCGAATCTCCTGCTAGCATGAAATTCAGTTCGATATTTGAATCTGTATTCGATATCATACACCATCTACATGCCCATTTAGAAATTTTGGTGAATCTGCCTCTAGTATGAAATTCAGTTCGGTATTCAGATCTACATTCGATGTTATACACCATCTACAAGCCCATGAAGGAAATTCTCGCGAATCTTCTGTTATCACGAAGTTTATTTCGATATTCAAATCTACATTCGATTTCATAATTATCTACATGCTTATATAGAAATTCTAGCAAATCTGCTGCTAGCATGAAATCCAGTTCGATATTCAAAACTTAATTCGATTTCATACAACATCTACATGCCTATATAGACATCTTTGCGAATCTGCTGCCAGCATGAAATTCAGTTCGAATTTCAAATCGACATTCGATTCCATACATATATACATGCCCATATGGAAATCTTGGCAAATCTGCTGCTAGCATGAAATTCATTTCGATGTTCAAATCTATATTCGAGATCATACACCATCTGCATGCCCATACAAAAAAACCTCGCGAATTTATTGCTGGTATGAAATTCATTTCGAAATTCAAATCGTTATTCCTTGTTACTTGTAACTGTCCCTTGAGTTTGACAAAAATACCGAATCTACTGCTGCATGAAATTCAACTTAACAGCATATTCATTTCTACATTAAATATCGAACTCCGATTGTTGAACTTACTGCCAGCTTCACACACCCCATAAATATACTTGTAGTGTCATTTTGAATTACACTGTCTTCAAATATAACCTAAGTTATGCTCGGTGACAAGGTGGTTTAATGCATCTGCAAGAAGTATCGACACATGCCAGATTGTGCAGTGCCCACAGGCTGACTTGAGTCGAAATTCTCTGCTGTAAATTTTCTGCATGTCAAA
The DNA here is from genome assembly GCA_945859785.2 of Tridacna gigas. Lineage (NCBI taxonomy): Eukaryota > Metazoa > Mollusca > Bivalvia > Cardiida > Cardiidae > Tridacna > Tridacna gigas. Next base: position 49,387,699 of record OX244036.2, read on the forward strand.
GAACATGCTACATTATGATTTAGCCGATTTTAGACAAAATGATTCCACAAATAACACTAGTATGCAATGACTTGCTCAATATAATACATTAAGAAGATGCATTTTACTCTTAACTGCTACACGCGACTTAAAGACCTTTTGCAGACAGCGTAGATCAACATCAGACGGCACAGAACGTGCAGTCTGATTTTTGATCGACACTGTCCGATGAGGAGATATTTTCTCCGAAAACTACCTTTGAAAAAGCAGAATTTGGGTTTTTACTATCGGCTTGAAGGTTTCATTTTAATTATTTAGCAGATTAAGGGTTAAATTACCCCTTTTCCGAGAGCGCTGCTTAAGGTACTAGAAAGTAATCAATGTAACGTATACATTTTTTTTCTACTATTCATTTTCGTTATAGAGCTATAAGGCCTTCTCGGAAATGTTTTCAAAATTTCCGTGCCTGTCTGTCCCCAACCTTTCCCCCACTTTGTCCCTTCCCACCCCCACCCCCACCCCCGTTTCGCCAACCCCCCGCCCCGCCCCCCACCCGTTTTCGTAAGGCATTTATGTTTGAGGGAAACGGGTCGCTTTTTAATCACTACTAGTTAAAAATCGTATTTCTTTTGCTATACTCTAAGTGCATTTTCAACCACAATTAGAAGTCTGGTTTGCTAGGCTTTGTTTCAGAAGGTAATGAGTCCAACCAATTAACCTTTTACCAGACGACAAAACTTTAGATTCGTCCAAAATGAAAGCATATACAGACGACATACGAAATATGGATAAAATCATGAAATTTGTCTGTAATATGGTAGGTAACATTTTCATACAATTTTTTCAATGGCCTACTTCCCAAGGGTAGTTGAAACATGGCATTGTTTGGTAAAGAGTTAAGCCTTTATCACACAATCCAGAATTTTTAACGACCTAAAATGAAAATTCTTTGGAAAACATAGTGGGAAAAGGAGAAAATGCCGGTAACCGGCATTTTCTCCTTTTTCCACGATGTTTTCTACCCTTTCTGACATAAATCCCAGTACTTCTGACACATTTAATTTGTCGTCTGCAAATAATTTCAATTTGACTTGTCTTCAATTTCGATGTTTGGTAAAGGGTTAATAGGGTAGTAGACCACGATCCGACTGCAGCCTCTTTGCAAGGAATATCTGAGATCGCCATTTGGACATGGCCATACAAATGAAGCAAAATGCCTGAGTGCAGCTCTGAGAAGGGAACAAACTTCAATCAAAACTGATATGCATTTCCGTTCTATCTCATCATGTCAGATTAACACATCACAGAAAAGCGAAATGTTTTTCTGATTTATCTCGAGTAGTGTGAAATAAAAATCATCTAAGAGAAATAATTTTCAAACAAATCCCTGGAATGCCCCGGTACGATTAGATGATTACTGTTATGTACTTTCTTCTGTGCAGTACATACTATTCTGAATCCTCAACAGGGCCAATTTCTTTCGGAGGATTGATGATAGTCATTGCGACAGGATTCGTTTCTCTCTCACCGCTGAACACTTTTTCGACCATGGATATGTGGGAAAGCAGCCAATGGCTTGGGAAGAATATTATGCGAAGTACTGGTAATAAAACCCCGGCAGGGCATGGATAGGTGCACTAGCCGTCGCGATATAACTAAAATAAGGTTGAAAACGGCCTTAATGGCATAAAACAAACAAATTGACGTTCTACCATTCTACCGTTCCACCATCATACTACCATTTCTAAGCTACATTTGAAGTTGTTTGTATATGGCGTACAACACACAAAAAGGGGTCTTCGGACATTTGCGTAAAGTGTTGTCCCGGATTAGCCTGCGCTGTCCGCGCAGGCTAATCCGAGACAGCACTTTACGACTACATAAGATTTTTATCATACAGTAGACTTTCGTGAAACAGAAAATCGCACGAAAATGGGAGTGTCGTCTCGGATTAGTCACAGACTGCACAGGCTGATCTGGGACGACACATTTTTACGCACATGTCCGAAGGCCCCTTTTCGTGTGTTGCACCCCAGTTATGGTAACGAGATAAAAGATGTTCCACTGAATATTAGGCTTTTACAAAAGAGAAAGTTGAATATAGGATTTTTCATAAGAGAATGTTCCATTGTGTGCTATTCTTTTTCATAAGAAAATGTTCCATTGAATCCTACGCTTTTTTCATTAGGGAATGTTCAATTTAATCCTACGCTTTTTCATAAGAAAATGTACCATTGAATCTTAGGGGTTTTTGTACGATAAAGTTCCACTGAATCCTACGCTTTTTCATAAGAGAATGTTCTGTTGAATTCTAGGCTTTTTCATAAGAGAATGTTCCATTGAATTCTGAGCTTTTGTTCTGAAAAGAAAGTCACGTTGAATCCTAGGCTATTTGATATATACAATGTTCCTTATAAGTCAGCAGAAGGCAGCAAGTTATGAATAACGTTTGCGTGTTTGCTTTATACATGGAGCAAATATGACAAAACGAAAAATTTTCTTTCCACAAGAAGTGTGTTTTTTTTTCAGGGTAATTATTTAATCCTTTACCACTAAGTCCCGAGTTTTAATGACCCTCATGAAGAAGGCTTTTGAAAACATTGTGAGAAAAAGAGAAAATGCTGGTTACCCGCATCTTGTCCTTTTCCATTAATGTTTTCTAACCTATGAAAGACAAATCTAATCATTTAGGCCACACCTAGTTCGTCGTCTACAGATACAAGTTTACAAATTGGACTTGTCCGAAATCTTGTCGTCTTGTAAGGAGTTAGCGATTATCGACATACACGAGCTTTATCATTGTTTCATTGATAAAATGTTGGACTCGTAATGAGCCAAAGACAGACTGCGTGGGTCCATGCGCCATTCTATTGTGAAATAGGAATGTTTTAGAAAGAGAGAGAAGAATGGCGTTCGCACTAAACACAATTATCTAAATATCATCGGGGTAAGAATAGAAAAAGTTGAGTGTTATACAGGAAACAGGTAGGCGGAGAATCTCAGAAATGCTCGGCAGACATAAACCCTTTCAGAGCTGTAGGCGAAAACATGGACTTTTGTGGACGGTGTGGATCAAGATCAGACTACACAGAACGTGCAGTCTGATCTTGGATCCATATCTTCAGCTTGTTTTGTCAAGCCTATAGTATTAAACTCTTTCTGAGTTTAACTGGGTTGTATCTTCAAATGTTGAAAGAGGTCAAGTTTATATTTTTGATACTGAAAGAGTTAAATGCGATATACGTGACATTTCGTGCTTTACTCTTAATTGCAAAATAAATGGTAAAGATATTCTAGTCAATAAAAGCCTCCTGAGATATTGACCTTTCAAGGCTTGGTTTGTCAATACTTCTAAATATATCGGTCACATAGGCCCAAGATCGGATTGCAGGTTCTGTGAAATCTGTTCCTTGATGTACACATTCCGCGGAAGCAAACATACTTGTGAACAGAGCTTCAAGGAGCAAACCGTCTATAAAGCATCCGAAAGTGATTGTACTCGTTCTACAGAATTATCTATCGCTCGGTAGATAGTTGACATTTATTTCTCAGCGACATACCATACCCTAGTTTAACCCTTACAGCACTAAATGAATGATTTGGACCTCTTTAATTAGGAAAAAAAATAACAGCCCTAAATATTTCTGTATCAAAGTTGTTTCCGTTAGAATATGTAACATAGTAGCGGACAGTGTAGATCTAAGATCAGACTGCACGTTCTGTGCAGTCTGATCTTGATCTACGCTGTCCGCAAAAACAACCTAAGTTTGTTCCAGGATTTTGAAGGTTCAGACAACTTCACTGAATTTGGTTAGTAGTGAAAAAAAAAAACGAGTGTCTGTATATTTAGGTCGAGCAGTGGTTTAGAACATGTCGATCAATGCGGAGTTTATAGAAAAATCATTAAAGAAAGTTTCTATTAGCAGCACAGAAAAATATAGTAGGAAAGGAGCAATTCACTTAACAAAATGTTGATTATTTTCCCTTGGTGTTTTCAAAAGCTGTCTAAATGTGTTGAAAAGTTTACTACCATAAAAGAATGCCTTACTGGCTCGAATACGCATTCCATATAATGATGGCGACAGTAATCGAACCAATCTTTATAGATCTCGTAAATCTCTAATTAAAGCGAACATTGAGCCACTTTGATGGTCGACGGAATTAAAGGCGCTCTTACAGACAACGCAGATAAAGATCAGACTGCTCATATCGTAAGTACACTGTCCGATACGGTGATTTTTTTTCTTGAAACTTTGAAATATCAATAGTTGTGGGCTTTACCATCGACTGGAATTTGTTTAGCATTTATTTAGCAGTATGAGGGATACTAGAAGCATCGAAATGTTTCACATTTGCAGCACTGTTGCATGTGTCGTGCAGGTATAAATGCTCGCATTAACACTTAAGCTGCTGAATAAATGAAACGCAAATTTCTGCTCAATACTAAAAGCCCAAACATTGCGGTTTCAAAGTTGATTTCACCGGAAAGAAAATACCGTATCGGACAGTGTAGATCAACGATCATACTGCACGTTCTGTGCAGTCTGATCTTGATCTACACTGTCCGCAAAATGTCAGTGGGTCGCGATTAGCAGCTTAAGGGTTAATCCTTAACCTGCTAGATAAGTGAAATGAAATTTTCAAGCTGATAGTAAAAACCAAGATTTTGCTATTTCAGAGCCATTTTTAGAGGGGAAAGATACCTCCTTATCGGAGAGTGTAGATCCAAGATCAGACTACACGTTCTATGCAGTCTGATCTTGATCTGCACTGTCCGCAAAAGGCTCTTGAGTCGCGCTTAACAGCCTAAGGGTTAAGACAACAATCAATTTCCCGTCTCTTATAGGATTAGGAAATGCCCCTCTTCTTCGTTGGAATAAACTGCACACTTCAAATTCCTTCTTGTACTTCTTGATGGAGGTAATAGGAACATTTTACTTTTTTCATACAGATTTTGCAGGAACAGTAAAAACAACTGTGATTGACGAACCTTTTACATTAATTCCTCCATGTTGTTGGGTGATGCCTATCGTTGTTGACAGACCTCCAGATAAAAGGGAGTGATAGTATTCTCAATCCATTATTTCTCTTCCAAACCCAACGTTGTTGGCACTCCTTAGAATCGTCTCGATGAAACGATTCTAATGAGTACCCATAACATAGAGTTTAGTGGACAGTGATAAATATTTTCATTTTTGAAGTCAAAATCACTCCTTCTATCTGGGGCTCTTGTTGATTTTTAGAGTATGTACCCCTTAGTTTCTCTTAACCTAGTAAATTCTGAAGAAGATTCCTACATGAGCACCGCTCTGGCAAGAGGGGGTTTATTTCATCTCTGTGATGCATTATACCACGCAAAACGTCACATAATTATGGATCCATAAAGTCCTTTTTGTCTACAATCGACTGAATCTGGATGTCATTGGACATTCGCAAAATTTACATATTGCAAAAAGTATCGAACCATATCAGCCTGCGCAGGCTGACATGGTTCGATACTTTTTGCAGATGCATAAATCCCCTTTTCAGAGAGCATGTACAGGCCTAAACAGAAAACTGTAAAAGTATACTAGATATCTTTATTAAACATTCTTTCCAGGTTAAAATGCATCTACAGAGGAGTTGCCACGCTGATCTTTATCGCAAAGCGTTTCCTACTTACAGCTCCCTGATAAACTATTAACTCGCGTTGAATTAATACGTCATTCTATCAGGAAAAACAATTACGCCTTTTGTAATGTTGAGTACTTCTGGCACTTTGTTGTAAACAACAAACACTTCCGGCTTGGCATGTTTAGCCAATCAAATACCAGCGATTTATCCTTCACTCTCTTATTGTTTTTGTAGTTGACTCGTGTAAATTTTTGAGATAGCAGGGTCTTAATTTTGCAAGCATTTTACGTTGAACCAATACATTTCAAGAATCGTGTTGCTTCAGCTCATTTTGCTGGGGAGCAATAGGTCACTCTATACCGCATATTCATGTTTAGGGTTGTATTCTGAAAATAAAACCTGCTTACCGAACATATTTATTACATTTTTCGCACTTTTTGTGTTTAAGAAACTTTATTAATCTTTTACTGCACAATGACGCCTTTTGACACCCCTGGGAAAGAAGCCTTCTGAAAACATTGTGGGAAAAGGAGAAAATGCTGGAAACCAGCGTTTTCTCCTTTTCCCACAATGTTTTCTACCCTATCAAAGAAAAGTTGTACCATTTGAGCCACATTGAAATTGTCGTCTGCAAATGCTTTCAATTTGGACAAGGCTATAATTTTGTCGTCTGGTAAAAGTTTAAACTGTCTGCACGAAACAATAAATACGAGTACCAATAGGTACACGCGGTCCCAAAAAGTTTCATCTAGCAAGCAATTAATATAAATTATAATTTGTGAAGTGTGTGAAGTCTTAATGCTACGTATTTGCTTTAACCTTTATAGCACCTTTTACTACCTCCATTGCCTTTGCGGTCAGTTTAGATCAAGATTAGACTGCAGAAACGTGTAGTTTAGATCAAGATTAGACTGTGCAAACATGAAGTCTGATCTTTGATCTACACTGTCCATTTTGTTGAGACATTCTGGACAAAAGCAAAATCGATGTCGCAATTATGAGGGTTTATATTATAGACTGAAAATGTGCGTCAGGTTTATCGAGCCCGCTGTGGGAAAATGGCGTTAACCCTTTCCCAAACAAGCCCTGGTTTTCACGTGTCTGCAGTACAAGTCTTTTGAAAACACTGTGGGAAAAGGAGAAATTGCTCGTAACGAGCAATTTCTCCTTTTCCCACAGTGTTTTCTACCCTTTTTGAGACCTTTCTGCCATTTCATCAAATCTAAAATTGTCGTCTGCAAACTCTTTCAATTTGGACCAGTCCAAAATTTGTCATTTGGGAAAGGGTTAAATGCATCTCTGTGATACATAGTACCGATCAAGTCACATAATTATGGATACGTAATATCCATTTTGTCTAACAACCGACTGAATCATGAGGTAGACTTGACCTTTGAAATGCAGAAATTTGACAAATAGCAAAAAGTTTCGATTCAGGTCAGCCTGCGCGGACTCTGACCTGGTTCGATACTTTTTGGCAGATGCATTACACCCCCTTTTCCCATGGCATGGCTTATATGCACGTCACTCTAGAGCAAATCGCAGCCATCATTCCGCATTGTTCTTCCGTCTTTATTTATCAGATATCGTGTGCTGGTACAACGATAAACTCAAATAAGGCATGATTATAATCTATTAAATCTATTAAGAGAAAATGCTTAAGTCAAGTGGTATCCACTTCACTTTTTGTTCTGCACTCGACTTACACATTGGAGATCCTGTAATAGCTGTTTGTCATATTTCTACCAATAAATAACAATTACTTACACAGAACAGGAAACCCGTTTTACTTTCACGTAATGGTACGGGAAAAACAAATTATATCGTTTCCCGAAACTCGTTTGTATTACAACATTCGAATTTTAACCCTTTGAGCATCATCTGTAGACGAAGACAAAGACTTTTGAGGGCGCACAGATCAAGATCAGACACAAGAACGCGCAGTCCGATCTTGGATCTACATCGTACGCTTGTTTAGTCAAGCCCATAATATTGTTCAAAGGGTGGTATTTTCGGCCCTTAAACAGGCCGAGCTTATCTGTTTGGCACTAAAGTGTTAGAAATAAATGCAGGGCGTTAAGTAGATCAAGAGTAAAAAAACAAATAAGTATCATCACATGACCATGAAAAAAAAACTGTTGGTAAGCCTGTGAGACCTAAATTATCCCTTTAACCCTTAAAATGCTAAATAACTTATATGAAACTTTCAAGCCGATAGCAAAACTCCGAGAGTTGCTAGTTCAAACTTTTTTAGGAGAAGAAACATCTCCCTCTCGGACAGTGAATGGTGAAGATCCAAGAGCAGACTGCACGTTCTGTGCAGCCTGATCTTGATATACACTGTCCGCAGAAGGTCAGTGAGTCGCGCTTAGCAGGCTAAGGGTTAAGTGTCTTTATTCTTTCTCGGGACTCAAATAAACTAGTATTTGCCAGATCAGCCTTTTTCAGCATGAATAATGACATTTTCTAAAAAATGTCACGAGTCTGTTTGCTGATTTGTTGGCACTGTTGATCAAGATCCGATCGCACAGAGCGTGCAGTCTGATCTAAGTGTACCATTTCCTGCTAACACACAATAGGGACTAATGTGGTAGCATTATTTGCAGAAGATAATAGCAAAATTTTAAATGATTTTCGAACTTTTCAGAATATTTACCTCTGAACAGATTTCGAGCAAGCACGTATCTATTCTCCACAAAGGAACAAGACCAATTCGACATTTATCTATAATACAAATTAGGAACAATAATAATCATTGGTGTGAATTTGCGTTCCCTACATGTTCTTCATAAAACAGGGTTATAAAAAAAATGATAGAGTCATGCTCTAGCAAAAAGGAGGCTTAATGCATCTCCGTGATCCATGATATCAGGCAAGTCATCATAAAATTGTGAATCAATAAAATCCATTTTCTTAACTCTTTACCAAACGACAAATTTTGGACTGGTCCAAATTGAAAGAGTTTGCAGACAACAATTTTAAATTTGATGAAAATGTGGCAGAACGTTATCAAAAAGGTTAGAAAACACTGTGGGAAGAGGAGAAATTGCTCGTTACGAGCAATTTCTCCTTTTCCCACAGTTTTTTCAAAAGACTTGTACTGCAGACACGTGAAAACCAGGCCTTGTTTGGGAAAGGGTTAAACAATAGACTGAATTATGAGGTAGACTGTTCCTTTTACATGCAGAAAATTGACCGAAAGCAAAATGTTTTGGCCCAGATCAGCCTGCGCGAACTGCGCAGGCTGACCTGGGTAGATACTTTTTGCAGATGCATTAAGCCCCCTTTTCACAGAGCATGGTTCAATAATAAACAACTCCTTCATGAATATCATATGAGCCATGCTCTGGGAAAAGGGTGTTTAATGCATCACAGTTATGTATTATACCAAGCAAGTCATCACATAATTATGGATTCATAAAATACATTTTATCTTACAACCGACTGAATCAAGAAATAGAATGGTACATGTACTTGGACATGTATAATTTTTACCAAAAGCAAAAAACTTCGACCCAGGTCAGCCTGCGCGGACTGCGCAGGCTGACCTAGGTCGATGCTTTTTGTAGATGGATTAAAGCCCCGTTTCACAAGCGTGGCTTATAATTTTGTGTGAGTGTTGACTTATAAAGACCTCTAATGCAGTTCTTTAACTGAATCGCTGTCAAAACTCCATGGGTAAATGTTTTCAGCTGCAGACACACATAGCTAGTTTTAACCCTTATACTGCTAAATAAAGAAAAATGAAACATTCAAACCTATAGTATAAACCCAGATTTTCCTATTTCAAAGGTATTTTAGGGGGAAAGATATCTCCTTATCGGACAGAGTAGATCCAAGATCAGACTGCACGTTCTGTGCAGTCTGATCTTGATCTACGCTGTCCGCAAAAGGTCAGTAAGTCGCGCTTCGCAGCCTAAAGGTTAAAAACATATTTTACGCTGAATGCTACGTACTCGTATCTCTCTTAAAGCCTTAACCACGAAATTTGCAAAGGCACAGGTCTATTCATAGTAACGAAGATTTTCTGCAGAGAAAGTGAGATATTATCCTGGGTAAAAAATAAACCCTGAATGTGTAGCTGTATATCAAAAGCATACCATTGCCTTGTCGTTTGGCAATTACACGGTAAATTCCCACTCATTTACCCACCCCTTTTTCACGCTTTCGCTTGAAGAATAAAATCTACATTCAGACAAAGGCAATTGGCAAAGTACCGTATAAAAAGGGAAATATTGCTTCATGAAATTACGATGAACAGGTCGGCAGTTGATTCGGTTTGATTACCACATTTAAATAACCAGAAGGATTGTCATGCCTTCCGTTCATGTAAAAAAATTGTTTATGCTTTTACAAATGTGACCGTTCTGGTATTTTTACTGTAGATACAACCATAATAAATGACTAAGAACTAGCTGTTGATTATCTACTTGTTGATAATATGACGAATGATATGAAAAGATTCATCCATGCCATTAACCCTTATCCTCCTAAATTAAGTTAAACGAAACTTTTAAGCCGATTGTAAAAAAAAAAGCCAAATAATGTTATTTCAAACTTAGTTTTTGGAGAAAAATATCTACTTATCGGACAATGTAGATCCAAGATCAGACTGCACGTTCTGTGGAGTCTGATCTTGATCTACACTGTCCGCAAAAGGTCAGTGAGTGGCACTTAGAAGGTTAAGTGTTAAAGTAAGACATATGGATCAAGGCTATGTGATCACCAACAGCATTGGCCCCATTACCTCCTATGGAAAGAATGGGCTCAAAGGATTTTCAGGCTTGAATCTTTACCAGACGAGCATGTCTTTTTCTGACGCGAGACAGAAAGTTTTTTGAAAAATGGTGAAAAGGGGGAGAAACTGCTGGTAGTGAGCATTTTCTCCATTTCCTATGACCTTTTCAATCCTTGTAAGAGTATGTCCAATCATTTTTATCCGTAATTGATTTATCTTTTGTGAAATGCTTCCACAATGGTTAAGTCCATATAGTTTTCTGGTATCCCACAATGGGCCTTGCCTTAGACTATACATGGCGCTTACTTAGGCACGATATAGAGTATCTGCCTGTCGCACAACACGATGTTTTTTCCTTGGTGGATAAAACCTTGACCTTTACTGCAGTAAAACCTCGGATGTGTAAAGAAGATTAGCAGATAAGTGATTCGACACTAATGTCAATGAAATACCCACAAAAAATGGGAATTTGGCGCGTTTTGCAAGAAGTTTGACTGCAAATAATTCAGGTACAGCCTCTCAGTCTCCATTCAGTTGTTAAAACCGTCATATTTTTGCACAAACAGAAATGCGAGATCTATGGTGATTGAATGGCTCATTGTGCACACAGTTTGTAAGACCCGTTTGACATGGTGCCAAACAAGCGGACTTTTACTGTGGTAAATTACACGTACGTTCAGTTATACTTATGTAGCACTGAGGTACTTTGATAAATCCATGAGATTCAAAGAATAGAGACTCATGAAAAAAATACTCTCACATTTATATAGGCACATCGATTATCAATTAAAATAAATTTAGAATAAGCTCTCTCCTACAGGTGCAATACACTTAGGTGCTTCCCTTAATTCTGGAATGCAAATCCGGAATTTATGAAGACAAGGAGATGTTTCAAATAAATGAGTCATGTTCTGTGAAAAGGTTGCTTAATGCATCTGCGAAAAGTATCGATCCAGGTCAGCCTGCGCAGTCCGCGCAGGCTGACCTAGGCCGAAACTTTTTGCTATTGATCAATTTTCTGCATGTCAAAGGACCAGTCTACCTCATGACTCAGTCAGTTGTTAGACAAAATGGGCTTTATGCATCCATGATCATGGATGACTTGCTTGATATCATTCATCACGCAGATGCATTAAGCCCCCTTTTGCCAGAGCGTGGCTCAAATAATTCAGCAGCATTTAGTTTTGTCGACCTCCAGCACCCGAAGTTTCATGCACTTGAAAAACTCCGGTCGTTATTAATTTTGATCACTGTAGTAACATATAAAATGACATATTTGCTGCTGTTGTTATTGCTGTAAAATCCATTACGGATTCCAGACAGGACGTTTTTTGAGAACTATTTCCTAGCAACGACCTTCAAAACTGTTTATGAAGGACGCTTTTTGCGAAACGTTATCTCAAAAAAATAGGTCTAACCTTCATCAATGAAACAAACAACGGAACCAAACGTTCTTCCAGGTTATATTATAGATCTAACCCTTTACCCCAGTTTTAATGACTACGAAAAGGAATTTATTAAAAAAAAAAAAAAAAAAATGAAATAAATAAATAAATACATTTTAAGAAAAGGAGAAAATGCTGGTTACCAGCATGTTATCCTTTTCCCGCAATGTTTACTACTCTTTCAAAGTGAAGTCTCATTATATGAGCCTGTATTTAATTTCCTGTCTGCAAATGTTTAGAATTTGGACAAGTCTAAAATTTTGTCGTGTTGTAAAGTGTTAAGCTGGGCAGTTGAACAATGCATTTCCATGCAGGCTAAGCTTTGTCTGCTCTATCAAGAAAAAGGACACCAGAAATCACGATACATGTATTTAACCCTTTCACCAAACAATAATAAAGTACATGGCTCTGTGAGAAGGGGACTCAATGCATCTTCTTGATTCATTGTACCAAGCAAGACATCGCATAGTTAGGGATCACTGGAATCCACTTTGTCTAACAGTCGACTGAATCATGAGGTAAACTTGTCCTTTGACATACAGAAAATTGACCAATAGAAAAAAGTTTCGGCCCAGGTCAGCCTGCGCAGGCTGACCTGGGACCTGGGTCGATACTTTTTTCTATTGCAGATGCATAAAGCCGCCTCTTCACTGAGCATGGCTCTATTTTTGTTGCATTTGAAACCATTTAAAAAACCAATAATTAAATATTTATCAAATGAACTCCTTTTTTTTCAGGGTCGTTAAGACTCGAGATTATTTGTAAAAGATTGAACAAAAGGAGCCCTAAAAGTTCTCTATTGACCTCACAAACAATTCTAATTCTTTTATGCTGTACTTTCAGGCTTATTGCCTATTATAAACAAAAAAGAACCTTACAAAAAAAAAATATCATGCTGTACTTATAGGCTTATTGCCTATTATAAACAAAAAAGAACCTTACAAAAAATTTTATGCTGTACTTTTAGGCCTATGGCCTATCATAAATAAAAAAAAATACAAAACAACAATAACTTATAGAATTATTATATCTGCCGTCAGTCTTTATTTTTTATTTATTGATAATTTGGCATGAGATTGTTCTAAAACCACAAAATGAAATAACAACCGTTTTAAAATTTTAAAATATAGATTGTGACATTTAAAAGTGACATTTACATCGGCAATATAGTTATGTAGTTGGGGGTTTATAGTGATATTTCATTCTGGCAAGTGGTCACTGTTTTCTGCCTATTTTTCGATGAACACAAAACCATACTGTAAGCATGGGTCCACTTGTTGCTTTAAAAACCCGAATAATGCTTTTCGAAACTTATTTATTTATTTATTTATTTATTTATTTATTTATTTATGAGAAAAATATATCCTTATCGGACAGTGTAGATCCAAAATCAGACAGTACGTTCTGTGCGAAAAGTGTATTCTTTTCTACGGAAAAGACAATCAGCCGGTCAGGAAGAAGGACGTACGAATCAAAGGACGGACATCGCCGAATCAATAATTTTCCGCATTTCAGCGAAGGAAAAAAATTATGAGGTAAACGATAACCTTGAAAATATCTGGGCCCGTATTCACCAGCCATTCTTAAGAACATTTCTTGCCTCATTCTCAATAATTTTCTAAATTTAAAAGTAACACAACTTTTGATTGGCTAAACCAATTGGTTTAGCCAATCAAAAGTTGTGTTACTCTCTAAATCTTTGATTAGACCAAGAATGTTCCCAAGAGTGGTAGGCGAATAGGATCTTTGCTAGAGAAACTAAAGAGCGTAGCAGAGTCCTGTTAGGGTCATGCTGGCTCCTAGCCTCCTTCAAATGTTTTTGGTCATCTTGAAAGGTGGCACGGTTGAAAATATTGTGGCAAAAGAAAAATGCCATGACTTTCAATTTCTCCTTTCACCACAATGTTTTCAAATGTATGTATTTTTTTCAAAATGCATCTTGATAATCCGATTTTACCAGATCTAGTATGTTTTCGAAGTCGGTAATGCATTCATGCACTAAACACTGGCAGTTGAAACTTGGAAACTATACTGTAAAACAGTTTGTACTATTTCTCGTTCACAAAAACCCTGAGTAATCTGCAGGGGCCCAACCATACTCATTGATTGGTTTGTACCTGTCAAACTTATCATAATTCTAGTACACATAAGGCATCTAGCTGCTTGTATGTATTACATAATGATTTTACCATACAATCTTGCAGTACAAGCAAAATAACCTTGGCGCCAAATAGCTGAAAATAACGATCTCCGGCCTACAGTCAGAGTAGATTACCAAAGATATTGAAATTGTCAGAATATCTCTCAGTACAATGAAAATCAATCCCCTATGATATGAGCCATGCTCTGACAAAAGGGAACTTAATGCATCTCCGTGATGCATCATATCAATCACGCCATCACGTAATTATGAATCCATAATAGCAACTTTTTTTAACAACAGACTTAATCATAAGGTAGACTGGTCCTTGTACATACAGAAAATTGACCAATAGCGAAGAGTTTCAGCCCAGGTCAGCCCACGTTGACTGAGCAGGTTGACCAGGGTCGATAATTTTCGGAGATGCATTAAGCCCCTTTTTCATAGAGCGTGGCTAATATGTATGTTCTGCACAGTTTCAGTTTGATCTACACCATCCGCTTGCGCAACAAAAATTGTAACAGACGTAGACAAGGTTAAACTGTCAACATAGGTTTTGTAGTTAGATCAAGTAGCCGACTTTACAGTAAATTGATGCACATTTATGGACAACAGCTTATCAATTGCATGTTCAATTATCGCTTCTTCAGTCTTTTTCTAAGGTCGGGAACTAAAAGCAAACAGGCATGCAGAAAGCCTTTCGCGAAAAGCCTGTATGACAGTTCTACAGACATCACTCGCGAAATGGGGCAAGGAAACTTAAAATAGATCAAGCTCGAAACAGCATATTAGCTTGAGATCTTAAAGCGAGGCTCGCAAACTCCGATGCTACAAGTTTGACTCTCTGCAAAGCAATGCACATCACGCTTGCATATAAGCCAATCACGAGTGCCGCAAAGGTTGCTAAATTCCCGACCTCCCATACTTAACAGCTGATGTTTTTTGTATCACCCACAATGTCACTTATGATACGTACTGAATTCATACTTAATCCTTTGGCTGCCAGGCACGATTCACAGACCCTTTGCGGACAGTGTAGATCAAGATCAGACTGCACCCTCTGTGCAGTCTGATCTTGGGTCTACACTGTCCGATAAGGAGATTTTTCTTTAGTTTTAATCTGAAAAAGCACTATTTTGTGTTTTTACTATCGGCTTGAGAGTTTTGTGTAAATCATTTAGCGGGATAAGGGTTACTTTCTCTTGTAATAAAGCTTACAATACATGACGGATAGCTACGAGCTCGTAGATCGCAAAATTTATCCTTAAAGCGCAATGACAGAGCACCAATGCTTGTACGAACGGCATAGATCAAGATCAGACTGCACAGAACGTGCAGCCTGATCTTAGATCTATACCGTCCGCTTGTTTCGTTAAGCCTATAAGATTAAAAAAAAATATTTCTTAGTTTCAGTGAACTGTACTTTAACCCTTGTCCTGCTAAATGATTAAATAAAATTTTCAAGTCGGTAATAGAAAGACCCAAATATTGCCATTTCAAAGTTTTTTTTTCTTGTAAATACACATCTCCATATCCGACAGTGTAGAGCCAAGATCAGACTGCACCTTCTGTGCAGTCTGATCTTGAATTACACTGTCCCCAAAAGGTCAGTGAGTCGCGCTTAGCAGCCTAAGGGTGAAGCCGTCGAAATAGGTCGAGCTTATAGATCTGAAGCTGAGAATTAACCCTTAGGCGACAAAGCGCGACTCACCGACCTTTTGCGGACAGAGTACATCAAAAAATCAGACTGCACAGAACGTGCATTCTGATCTTTGCTCTACTCTGTCCGATAAGGAGACATTTTTTCTCCCCCAAAAAATAAGTTTGTAATAGCATTATTCAGGTTTTTACAATCGCCTTTAAAATTTCATTTGACCTATTTAGCAGGATAAAGGTTAATCCCAAACGTTAGGGCATTCAGTGTAGGATGTCGTTGGAGATTATGCTAATCGTGCACCTGCATCAATAAATAGGTTAATACGAGTCCTTACATGCCTAATTTCAGGACTAAACCCTTAACCTGCTAAATAAATGAATTGAAACTTTCAAGCCAATAGTAAAAAATCCAACTCAAATTTTGCTATTTCAAAGATTTTTTTGTTTTTTTTTCTGGGGGGGGGGGGTTAATATCACTTTATCGGACAGTGTAGATCCAAGATCAGACTGCGCGACCTGTGCAGTCTGATCTTGATCTATACTGTCTGCAAATGATCTTTGAGTCGCGCTTAACAGCCTAAGGCTTAATTGATAATTATAAACACCTGTTGGCATGATAATCAGTATTGTCATGTAATTAGTTCATAATCCAATGAATTTCATAAACGGGTCCTCGTAGTCGAAGTGCACGCGTACCTAACTCTTTACCAGACGACAAACGTAGCTCAAATTATAAGATCTGCCTTTAACTCTTTACCAAACGACAAAATTTTAGACTTGTCCAAATTAAACGCATTTGCAGACAACAATTTCAATGTGGCTCAAATGGTGCAACTTTTCTTTGATGGGTAGAAAACATTGTGGGAAAAGGAGAAAGTGCTGGTTACCAGCATTTTCTCCTTTTCCCACAATGTTTTCAAAAGGCTTCTTTCCCAGGGGCGTCAAAAGGCGGCATTGTGTGGTAAAGTGTTAATCTACTTACCAAACGTTAAAATTTTTGAGTCGACAAAATTGAAAGCATTTGCAGACGACAAATTAAATGAAGGTCAAATGATGATTTCTAGCTTTCATAGGATTTAAAACATTGTGGGAAAAGGAGAAAATGCTGGTTAACAGCATTTCCCCCTTTTTCCACATTGTTTTCAAAAGCCTTCTCTTTCAGAGTCGTTAAAATTCGGCTGCTAAATAAGTGAAAGGAAATTTACAAACCGATGGTAAAAACCCAAATTTTTCACTTTCAAAGGTAGTTTTTCGGGGAAAGATTATCTCCCTATCAGACAGTCTAGATCCAAGATCAGACTGTCCGTTTTTTGTAGTCTGATCTTGATCTACACTGTTCGCAAAAAAGTCCTTGAGTCGAGCTTAGCAGTCTAAGGGTTAACAAGGTAGTAAAAACTGTGGGAAAAGGAAGAAAATGCTGATAACCGGCACTTTCGTCTTTCCTCATGTTGTTTTCGAATGCCGCCTTCCCGAAGATCGTCAAAACACAGGCTTGTTTGATGAGGCGTAAAAGAACAAGGATTTGTTTATTCTGTTCCCGATCTAAATCTTAGCGGCTAGCTTTAGATAAGTCAAAACAAAGAGAATAATTGGATATAATGTATGCATGTAAAAGCCGTACCATAGTTGCCTTTTGAGGATGATGTTGGTCTAGATCAGACAGCAAGGACGGTACAGTCTGATCTTAGTCCTGAACTGTTAGCTCTGTTGAAATATTTTTGCAAGAATAATGTGGTGTTGAAATTACAATATTTGTGTTTCCGAGACTGAATTTAAGTTAATAATTTTGGAACCGTTTGGCTCTTTGAGTGAATTCTTTCTTCAGTACATGACACATAATGTCCTTTCAAGTACGTGGAAAAGAAACATAGATAACGTAGATAACGCGAGGAAAATAATCATAATGTGCAAATTTCCTCTGTCTGTCTATCTGTCTGCCGAAAGTCCCGAAGCCTGCCTGCCTGCCTGTCTCTGTCTCTATCTCTGTCTGTCTGTCTGTCTGTCTGTCTCTATCTAAAAAACCCTCTAAAATTTATTGACAAATACACGTGCCACATTTTCAGCCCTTAAGCAACAGAATAGATTAAATGGGAATTTTAAATCAATAGTGAAAACCCATTTATTGTAAAAGTGAAGCCTCTTCGCCGGAAAGATCTCACCGTCTTGGACATTGTAGACCGGAGATCAGAGTGTACGTTCATTGCAATCCAATCCTGATCCATACTGTCCACAAAAGAGCGCTGAATCGCACTCAGCAGCTCATGTGTTAACCCTTATCCTGCTAAATAAGTGACATGAAACTTTCAAACCGACAGTGAAAACCCAAATTCTGTTATTTCAAAGGTAATTTTGGGAGATCAATATCTCCTTATCGGACAGTATAGATCCAAGATCAGACTGCACGTTCTGTGCAGTCTGATCTTGGATCTACACTGTCCGAAAAAGGTCCTTCAGTCGCGCTTAGCAGCCTAAGAAGTCTGTGTACAAATCCAGTTTCAAATTTTTCGGAAAAAATTATACTGATGGATGGTCTAAGAAGGAGAGTTCATTTGTAAGTCACGCCATGTTTCAATATTTCGTTACCACATAAAATTCCGCGGCTATGCTCTAACATTTACCAGCGTTCCAGCAGCGTGACTGATATTATTTTCCTAGCAGACGAATCCTATTATGATTGACCTATGGAAACCATAGCCAGATTTTACGTCTGGGTCACGCAGGAAGAGCAGACGTTATAAATCCGACACAGATTTTCCCCTGCTATGTTCTACTTTCTCTTTGATTTACAGCCTTTTGTTATTAATTACTAGTCCCTGGATGTAAGCCTCTGTTATTTTATAGATGTACAGCTGATTTTATTGCCGAACGGACATGAAAGACCCTTACAGCGCCTAATAAAAACCCAACCAACATTTTCAATCTAGAAATGACAACCAAATAATTGAAAATTCAAAGTTGCTCGTTTCCAGAATGTCACGGTAAAGCGGCCAGAGTAGATCAAAGACGAGACTGCAGTTTCTTTGCAGTCTGGTCTTAATCTATTTTGGCGGAAAAGGTAACTACAGATTGGAACGTATTAATCATCAACCAAAAGAGTGCCAATAAATGGAAAATACAGTTTCAGTCAATTAAAAGACGCGAATAAACCTTCACAAACTAAGAAAATATCAGTCAGAATACATTAATCCTTAGGCTGCTAAGCGCGACTCAATGACCTTTAGCGGAAGCATAGATCAAGATCAGAATGCACAGAACGTGCAGTCTGATCTTGGATCTACACCGTCCGATAAGCGGAAATCCCCCCCCTAAAAAAAACCCTATGAAATAGCAGAATTTGGGGTTTTTACTATGGGCTTGAAATTTTCACTTCATTTAGTTAGATGGTTAAGGGTTAAAGGTTAGATTACGTTGTCTGTACAGTCTGAACTTGATCTACACTGTTTTTAAAAGGTATCTAAGCTCGCGCTTGACACTCAAAGGGTTATAAGCGTAAATTATCCCACGTTATATCGAGCTCAATCCGGAAGAAAATGTTTTCAGCGCAGAAAACATGAGCCATGTTCTGTAAAAAGGAGGCTAAATGCATTTGCAAAAAGTATTGACCCAGGTCAGCCTGCGCAATCCGCGCAGACTGACGTGGCCAAAACGTTTTGCTATCGGTCAATTTTCTGTTTGTCCAAGGACCAGTCTACCTCATGATTCAGTCAGTTATTGGACTAAATGGATTTTATGGATCCAAAATTATGTGATGGCTTGATTGGTATCATTACATCACGGAGAAGCATTAAACCCCCATTCTGCCAGAGCGTGGCTCATATAAACTTAACCTCTTTCGACAGCTGTGGACACAATCTATTGAAACTCATTTTTTTTTCTTTTTAATCTTAAGGGCTTGACTAAAGAAGCGGACATTGTAGATCCAGGATCAGACTGCACATTGTGTTCAGTCATAATCTTCATCCGAGGCGTCCATAAAAGCCCCTATTTTTGCCTGAGGTGCTGAAAGGGCTAAAAAGGGCTTGAAGACTTCGGTCTCGGACAATTATCATACAGGACCTGGAAGAGAAATTGAAAGTACACTAGCTTATTGTACAGGCAAACATTCAAAGAGTACATTTATCATGTGCCAATGCACTTACTGATGTTAAACTCCACAATGATAGAGTGCGCAAAACGACTGTAAAGATGAATTCTCGATAACCTAATGGCCTTCCCACTTGACCTTTGATTCTTATATACTTAATAAACGAAACGGATATACTTTACACAAGCTATTAGCAAAACACGTGGTCACATGCGGTCTACCACCAGTCTTGATATTCATAATTAATTGGAGGAAAAAAAAAACAGTTAAAAGAACAAATATTAGCACTATTTTTTATGAAAATCGGTTATGCGAAGCTGAGAGAACAATTTTGGGATTTGCACGCATGCCTGCTCTCAATATGGTGATAACATCATTTTGTGTTCACTATTGTTGTCTTAAAGTACAGCTTATTATTACAACATTGAAGATAATTAACAATAAAGAGGTATAGAATAACACAAAAGTGTTCGCCCCTAAGCTTGTGTGAGGCACCCGGACATCCTATCGAAATATTAGTGTTAATAAGGGGAAAGAAACAAATGCATAACTGCTTATTATTGTAACTGTCAAGAAGACCAAAGAACACTTTTTACGCACATCCGGCAGTAGCTATTATCCAATCAGAGCGATGGTAATGACTACATCCGGAATAAATGTGTCAGACACCTTCACGTTTAACTCTGTACTAATATTTGACCAAGCTTACGCATCGCGCTTGATTCGAAACAGTCAACTTTTAAACAACAATAACTAGAAATAGACATTGTTCACTTTGTAACTCTTTTTTGTGTTATTTACTTTTTATGTTGTATGTGTAAAAAGATCATGAAGCAGATAGAATTCGTGAAAACCACGTTATTGTTTTCCTCTACAATTCTTTAACGATCCTGTATTTTTAAACATCGAACAAAGAAATAAAATGTGGTTTAAAATGATCTTTGATGGGTCAAAAAAGAAAAATCATGAGCAAAGGGCTATTCGCTGTTTTCCAGTATTTCCTCATTTTCCCTCGGTGTTTTCAAAAAACCTTCATCCTAAATGTCACAAAAAGGACCGGCTAGTAAAGAGTTGAAATTTTTAAGGACGAGAGGCGAAAGAACGCGAAAAGTATTGCGTCCTGTTTCAAAATTCGATTATGAAATCCGGGTTTCTACTCGAACATCCTGCGCTCTAGTGATTTACCGATTTACCATGGCCCGCTTGAGTTTAATCCCCTGTTGGTTATTTTTTTTTTGTAAATGGAGCAGATTACAGACCGTCAAGTCCGATCTAGGAATTGACCGACATATCATGTTTGTAAATATCCATTACCCCCCCCCCCCCCCCTTGTTTGTATGACCCAAAGTTAGAATACTTTTGAAAACATTGTGTAAAAACGAGAAATACCGGTAACAAGCAATTCTCTTATGGTCGCAATGTTGAATAACCTTTTTACAAATAAGACCTATAATTTGAGCCCGTTTTGATGCTATGTATGCAAAATGGTTCAATCTAAAAGTTTTGTCGGTTAACTCGTTCACTACTAACTCCAGAAATTTAACTTTTTGTCGAGGTCTAAAATTAGATTTCCACTGCCACTGAAGATGAATCGGTTCATAGTCTAGCATCAAGTAGCGGATTGGGTAGATCTAAGATCAGACTGCACGTTCTGTGCAGTCTGATCTTGATCTACGCCATCCGATAAAGCTACTTAAGTCGTCATTGATAGAGAAGGAGTTAAGAAGTAACAAGAATACTGAGGTTGAAGAAACCCTATCAGAGGCTTTAATCAGCGACAATAACGACGCAGAAAAACTAGGTTTTCCGATGATGATTATTTCGACCTTGTTCTAAAACTGTCAATCATGTATCACTACTGAAGTTCAAGGTCGGATATTTGACTGACACAAAACAAAAAAAAATATCCTTCAGCCTGATGAAACAGAAGATTTACAGCTTAGAGCTCACATTGAATCTGAAAGTTAACCCTTCAACGCCAAATAATATGAGTCATGCTCAGTGAAAAGGGGGCTTAATGCATCTGCGAAAAGTATCGATCCAGGTCAGCCTGCGCAGTCCGCGCAGGCTGACCTGGGCCGAAACTTTTCGCAATTGGTCCATTTTCTGTATTTCCAAGGATCAGTCTACTCAATGACACAGCTGGTTGTTAGACAAAGTGGTTTTTATGGATCCATAATTATGTGACGACTTGTTTGGTATACTGCATCACGGAGTTGCATGAAGCACCCTTTTGCCAGAGCACGGCTCGTATGGTGATTACATCTGAGATATGCAAGCTGTATGGCGTTGTCTGGGTAGGATATTTCACAAAATATCAGATCACGCAAATATCACTAGATTTCAAGTGTCCTGCACAGTTTGGTCTTAATTTAGACTAGAAGGTTTGAAGGTTAAGAGCTCACACTAAATCTGAAATTTAACCCTTGAGCGCCGAAAAATTCGGTGACGACTTTTGAGATGTCCGAGCTGTTTGACGTTTCCGGTTAGGCTATCTCACAAAACACCAGACTTTGGTCTTGAATGCGTTGATCCGAAAGAGAGCCAATGAGTATCAGAGAGAAACTTTCAACACATGAATTAATCCGAAATAATTTCGCTTTGGTCCAGACGATCTCAAATGTTCGGATATCTCATGACCACGACCAGATTGCATATTCTGTGTGTAACGTTGGGTTAGTTCGACCACCATTTCCTGTGGTGACAGAAGGACCGGAAGTTTTATTTCCTACTTTGGACAGGACAGAAATACTTCACTCTGTCCGAGAATGCGAAATTTTATACCTTTTCAAACTGAAGCTATTTGCAGACGACACATAAAATGTGGTTCGGATGACGGATTTTCTTCCGTGAAAGGGCAAAAAACTTTGTGGGAAAAGGAGAAAATGCTGGTTACCAGCATCTTCTCATTTCCCACAATGTTTCCAAAAACTTTGCCCGTCAGAGTCGTTAAAAGTCATGATTGTTCATAAAGGGTTATTCAAATATGCCTGAAGCATGCTCCATGAAAAGAGGGCTTAATGCATCTGCGAAAAGTATCGACCCAGGTCAGCCTGCGCAGTCGCAGTCTGCGCAGGCTGACCTGGGCCGAAACTTTTCGGTATTGGTCAATTTTATGTATGTCCAAGGACCAGTCTACCTCTTGATTAAGTCTGTTGTTAAAAAAATGGCTATTATGGATCCATTATTAAGTGATGGCCTGATGGGTATCATGGATCAGGGAGATGCATTAAGCCCCCTTTTGCCAGGGCATGACTCATCTATATAAAGTGTTATTCAAGGTGCAGTCTGGCTTTGATGGACACATGATCCACATTTTCCAATGTTTGTGAAAAAAAAACTGTTATTAAGCGAAAACTATTTGAAAAGGAAAACGCGTTATTTTAGTACAACTTAACAAGATCATTCTATAATTAATGCACTTCTTTCGCGATTAAAGTCTTTAGTTTATTTCTCACAAATGACAAGAACAAGTATTACACCCATTTGTTGCGCTCCGTAATTGATAGTTACAAGATCATAATTTAATCCTTTGCCACACAATCCCGAGTTTCAATGACCCTGAGGAAGTAAGCTTTTTGAAAACATTGTGGGAAAAGGAGAAAATGCTGGTAACCAGCATTTTCTCATTTTCCCCACAGTGTTTTCTATCGTATCAGAGACCTTCAGATCATTTGCATCAAATTCAAAACTCGTCTGCAAATGCTTTCAACTTAGAGGTGCCTGATATTTGTCGTTTGGGAAAGGGTTAAAACGTCAAAATATTCCTTCAATAAATTTCTTAACAAATACTTTGGCAGAATCTTCTTCTCAATGACGAACTAAATGGTACTCGATTTGTTTTAACAAAAATCATCATGGAGAGAAATTTGAATCTTGTCACAAAGATTTAACTCATACCACACAATCACGAGTTTTTCGACCTTGATTAAAAGGACTTTTTGGCGTAGCTGAATTTGCTGGTTTTGACCTACTTTTTGGTAATGATAACAAAGGAATAAATAGAAAGTTGTGATTGGTCAAAAATGTAGACACGTTTATTTTAAGGAACCCTGC